>CM027867.1:48829987-50123255 GCA_016097605.1 Eucalyptus guilfoylei
GAGGCCTTCGTGATGCTAGGTAGGGTGCGATATGCCCGGAGAGATGCAAACTCTAGTCCTCCGAGAAGATGGTGGTAGTGAGTCGATAAATCGAATTTTAAACATCTACATGTTTTATTGGATTGTGTTGTTTGGATTCTTTTGAACTTATGCACACTCATTGCTTTGCCCGTGTGCTCTATTTGGATTGCATGGAATCGAGATGATGATAGTTTTACGTAATATAGTTTAGTAGAAATTTAACTCTTGAGTAGTCGTACTCACCCCTCGTGGGGCTAACATATTACAGAAAAATGCCGCTGCTGCCTGCGTCTTCCGGTAACTTCTATGGCATTCTTGTTGATCTGCGATGGGAACAATCGGATCATCCCACGATCCGATAGGACTCACTTTCATTCGAATAAGGGTGATATCGACGATTGACACCCTCCCCTTGGGTCCTATGTATCGAGTTTGTGGTCCCAGTATGTTCGGAGGATGGACGTACCATGGGACCCCTGCCGCCACCGAGGACAATAATGGAGGCTCAAGTGGGATAGAGTAGTGGAGGACGAGAAGACAGCAAAGAATTTTTGGATACCGGCACTTGAAGAAGGCGAGATGGCGTTGTAGATGACTAAAGGAAAAGTCGGTCATTTTTTGGATATAGCCAATATAGAAAACTTTGGCTTTTGATGTACCGACAAACATCATCTAACAAAATATATGTAAATAAAGAGTGCCTGGTTGATATCTCGTATGTATCTAGTGTGCATCATTTCAAAGTTTAGGAAATGAGTTGATGGATCTGCTTCGCAAGTAAATTGCGCAGAGACCAATGAAAAAGCGTGATAGACCCCCAAACTTGTGGATTCACAGAAATCTATTGGTATCATAATAAAGGACATCTAGGATGAGGAAAGAAGTGTGGCGACCCTAACGGATCGGGGGCCGTCAGGGGGCGTCACATCACGTGACCAATTCTCATGATCAAAAAGTCATCTTATGAGCTGGTGATCCTATCCTATCGGAATGGTAGGTAGAAAATTCATGGCTGACACCTCGACCAATTCATGAATGGTCGGTTGGTCGGTCAGTCGTGATTGATCTGTGATTCTTTGCCGATCGAACCAATTGATCCATGGCCAATGGCCCATGATCGATCCTTTTAGGACATTATGGCTGACCTTACGAGGCCGAAATTGAGGATGTTACAATTCTCCCCCGTAAAAAAAAAAAATTCGTCCCTGAAATTTTAAATGCATACCTCGATCATCCAAAAGATGGGGGTACTAGCGCTTCATAACTTCCTCACTTTCCCATGCCGCACTTTCCATCCTATGATGTTTCCATAGGATCTTAACTATGGAAATGACTTTATTGCACAAGACTTGCTCTTTTTGATCCACGATCTGCATCTCGGCTCTTCAACATACGACACTCGGTCATCTACTTTGATCTCTTTGAAGTTCAGCATATGTGCCGGATCGGGCTCATATTTTCTCAACATCGATATGTGAAACGCATCGTGTACTGGAGAAAGTCTCGGCAGTAAAGCCAGCCAGTGGGCTCATATTTCAAAGGTCTTATGTACCTTGGACTTAGACTCCTTTCGTCTTTCCGCTGCACACTCTGATTATTATTCCTTCAAATGGTAAACAACCAACATGACTAGTTCTATTGTTTCCTCTCGTGGTCACCTGATCCTGAGTACTCATGCGACAAACCCATAAAACAACTATAGAAATTCTAAGGGAACTTTTCTATACCACAATAACAAGTTAGTAATCACGACCTACCGTCAGAAAGTCAATTAAGCAATCACATGCATGAGGTGTTTTCCTAGCTAACTATCCCATATCCCAACGCACCTTATCACTCTAGATAATAACCCCGCTCTAATACCAAAACTGTCACGACCCCAACTCCATCTTCGGGGTAACAAGCAATGAGGGGTTATTTTTGTGACGTCCTAGGTACATCGCGGTCCTGTTCTTTTTATCTTTTTATTAAGTACATGCGGAAGTGTTACAAACAACACCCAGACAACAATAAGCAACCAGGGAAAACAACCACTTGCAAATATACAATTATATTAGTTACATTTACAAGCCATTCTATCATTGGCCGTTATATTTACAACCATTACATTTTCTACACTCCAAAGGCCGGGTAAACCTTAGCTCTTCTAGGAAGACCGCAACTCTAACACTAGTGGGAGACCTCAATGCCTACAATTCTGAAAAACAATGGGGTGAGTCGTAGACTCAGCAAGTAAAACCCACTAATTCCGGGTAGGACAATTCCTCACCAATCAACAAGCACATAACTCATCCAAAACATTAGTCAATGATAGATCAATAGCAAAACAAAAGCTTTGTCTTGGATGAAACATGAGGAATCCTCAATCAACAGTATGCAAGCATAAACCAATATTCACCCACAACATGAGGAACTCACGCCTCACTCAATATAATACAAGCATAAACAAGATACATTTCATATTACGAGGAACTCACGCCTAACTCATATGCAAGCATAACCAAAAATCTATATGATAATGTGAGGCACTCATGCACACAAGATTCATTTATTAACGAGTCGAAATCCATCAACTCTTCCGAAATACACCGGGCATCCGAACTTAATTGGGCAACGTTTCCTAATCAAAGGGTGATGGCTAGAATTATCACAACATCCCATCCTTTTGATGAGGCATCCCGTTATGCATGGGGGCATCCCAATGGCGAGGGGGCATCGTTGCCAAATTCATCGGTCGACAAAGCATAAATTAGTCCATCATGTGTCCATGCATCAAGCATCACAATCAAGTTCTTATCTTTGCTTTTAGTTCAAGGGCCCAAAGGCATGCCATGCACAAGTGTGTGAAATGATTTACTGAAACCGAGACGTTAAGCATGCCGAGCACGAATCAAGGATCGCGACTTAATCCGACACGTTTGGGCACGATCTAGTACCCAACTTGGCTTGGGAACAAAATACCTCGATAACGCACCGAGACCATGATAGGACCAACCCGTCGTGACATGTTCACTAACCTAGTACCAGACTTAGCTTAGGAACGATACGCCTTAATAGCGCACTGAGACCATGAAAGGACGGCCCGTCGTGATATGTTCACCGACCTAGTACCAAAGTTGGCTCGAACGATATGCCTTGATATCGCACCAAGACTAAGACAGGACCGATCAGTCATGATCCCACGTACGTCAAGGCCAACAAAACATAACCGAATCTCAAGCAACGACAAGTCAATCAACTTCAGTCAAGGACTCGTCACACGCTCGGAATAGCGTAACACAACGTCCTAGCCAAATATTAGTAAGTTCTACTTACCACACTTCAAGGAACGGCCTAGGTGACCGAGCAACGTGCAGGTGAACAAACGGGCAAGAGGGGAGCGGCCACAAGAAAGAGAGAGATAGTGATAGTGAGGGTGAGGTTGGGCGAGTGAAGAAGGAAGAGGGGTGTTGTGTTGTGGGAATGAGGGAGGAATGCCCTTCCCCTATTTATAGACACTCCTAACTTGTTCTCCAAGCCTTAAAAGTCAAGACTTCCTCTCTAAGTCAAGAATCATTAAATGTAAGGTAACTTGGTCACTAAGTCTCAAGCTAGGATAGGGCTTTAGCTTGGTAGCTTGGGACACCTCAACATGGCATTTAAAGACTTAAGTCCAAGCTTGGGCATGACTCACACCTCCCGAGTAAGAAAAACAGTTTTGAACAATTTCTGAAATTAGTGTCTTTAACTTATCAAACACAATCAAAAGGTTAGGATATTTTAATATGTTATAGAGAAGATCTCAAATAAAATTTTTAATTAAGGAAGTCAAGTCAAATTCGTGCTGTGGAAGGAGCAGAAAATCATTAAACACAACCCAATAATCTGCCCGTCAAGCAGATTCAACGGTCAGAGAGAGAGAGACTCACTTCAAAATTCAAATCTTCACAAAACTCTTTGAAATTTCTATATGTTGTAGAAATGGATGTCCTTTAAAAATTTCATGAAGGAAGCATGGTTAAATTTGAAAGGGAAAAGTTTATAAAAATTCGAGAAGGCAACCTGGTCACAGTTTTCACTACACGGGACAGGTTCCAAATGGTGAATGATTGGGCCTTCATACCTTCTATTTCACCTCATAAAAATATGAAATTTAAGTATGTTTTAGATCAAGATTTTTAGAACAATTTTCATGATGGAAGTTTTATTAAATTCGCACCACAAAAATCTGTGTAATATTGGCAAATAGCGGAGGTCCAGAAATTTCGAAAAATCAATGGTGGCAACCTTAGTTGGGAAAAGGAGGTGTCCCACTTGGTCAAGAAGTATTAATTGTTGGGCATCCTTATCTTCCAAGTTTCCAACTAGGTCTTAGGTTAGCTTGGACACTTCATCCTCCTTCATTTAATGAAGAGATTCTAGAATTCTCTTTTGCTTTATCATTTCCTTCCTCAAGAAGGCGGTCTTCCTTCCTCAAGAAGGTTGTTTTCCTTCCTCAAGAAAGGGGGCTAGAGAATTCTATTGTCCAAGTTGATTCCGGGACCAAGGAAGGGATCATTAGGCACACCTCAAAAATTGAATCACGTACACCCAAGGTTCAGCCATTACGTTTCATATCGCCCAATCCGTTCCTTTGGACAGTCGGTCAGCTAAAAGGGTCGGTTGTCCTTCTGTCGGTTCGAGGCCAATACTAAAGCTACCCATGGCCTAGCACTAAGTCAAGACACTCATGGACCTTAGAATTAGTGACGGAATAGCCAGGTCTATCCCTAGGCTCATTCCGATCGACACTCGATCCACCGGTAGGGTTCGTGGTCGGTGCATTATCGATCCACGATAAGACATCACCAATTCGAGATTCCTTTCCGATCACTAAGAATTAAATAGGGGGAGTGATGCATTTTTGATTGGAAGACGATCACATTTGATCAAATCGGATTGTCCGTGTATCAGTGCATAGCCGAGCCGATTCACCTGCGACCAAATACTATGACCGGTCGGATCGACCCATGATCATCCGCTAATCCAAAATCATCCTATGACCAATCCTTGTGATCAAAAAGTCATCTTATGAGTTGGTGATCCTATCTCATCGGTATGGTTGTAAGAAAATTCATGGCCGACACCTCGACCAATTCATGAACGGTCGGTTGGTCAATTGGTCGATCGTGATCAATCCATGATTCCTTACCGATTCAACCATCAATCCATGGCCAATGGCCCATGATCGATCCTTTTAGGAAATTATGGCCAATTCTTCTTGGGCCGGAATTGAGGATGTTACATGAGGTGTCAACCTTCCCATCTTTTTGACAAATCTTGTATAATTTAAATTTCAAGGACGAAATTTCTTTCGGTGGGAAGAGTTGTGACATCCTCAAAATTCGACCCTATCTAGCATACAATAAGGGGTTTCTTCGCTATCAATGCACAATTAGTAGAATTAGACTGTGAATTGGTTTATGAGCTATTCAAGAGTGTTAAAATTATTGGGAAAGGCAATTTAGGATTTTGATGTGCACGACCATGGATTGACAATTCACCCATAAGGATCGATGAGGGAGAAACTTAAGCCGTTTCAAATCGATCTAAGAACGGTTATAGATCTATTCGATAATAGTATATAATCGGATTGCGGGTGATTCCGTACGATTACTATATTAATTAAAACGACCTAAACCAATTCCAAACGATCATGTATTTTGAAATGAGCAATTGACCCCTCATGATTACATGACAACCAAAGATCATCCATGAATTGAAAATGGCTTAGACGTGGATTGATATCAAATCAACCACGGGTCGAACTCACGAAGCTCCTAAAGGCCGCTTGTTGGTTTTATAGGGGATTAAGAGACAACCATTGGACATTATTTAATCAAATTCCTTATTTATCGGTAAACCCTGAATTTGGATAAGTGGAATTGGGCTAGAAATTGGAAGCCCAAAAGGGGCCCACGAATTTGAAAGGCCCAATGGGCCACATTCCCTCTAAATTTCGTCCACAAGGGCCCAAATAGATGGCGATTACAGCTTTGCCCTTTAAGGTCCATTAAGCTTGTTTAGGCCCAAATTGGATTAATTAAGCCCAAGCCCAAGTTTGTTAAGCCCAAGGACAAGCCCATTAAGATAGTTGAGCCATTTTGGACTTGGCCCATGTGCATGAACAGTAACCTACGTGAATAGTGCCCCCGTGAACAATAACCTAGCACCTATAAGGCTTTGACTTTTGTGGCAAGATGGAGGATAGGATTTATTCTTGCTCCCCAAGTTGGAATGGAGGGCCAAGATGTGTTCTTGCTCCCCAGTTAGGACAATAAGTCAAAGGACATTAAATGGCCAACTTCTTCCCCAAGTTTTCCTCTTTTTCCATCATTTCTCTCACTTTCTCTCTCTACCCCTCATTTAGATGAATTTCCTCCGTCACTCTTCCTCATCTCATACCCCTTAGTTGTGATGGCCGCAAGCCACCATCCACTGTTCAGCTCGCCGGGCTACCCTTGCCGTGAGATCTTGCTATGCCGTCATTCCCATGTGTTGGCTGTGAGTCCCAAGCCATTGTCGGACCTCCTCAAGTCGTGTGCTACTATTTCCTTGGCTGTTCTAGCCTTGCCGTGGGCTACCGACCGTTGATCTTCCTCCGCCATGCCTTGTGGAGCCTCACCGAGAGCCGCCACCATGCTATGAGCCTTGCCGCCGCTTGCCGTGGCCTAGTTTTGGAAGTGAGTAGCTTCCTAACCCTTGATTAGGGTGGTAATTGTGCTAAGGAGTAGAGTTAGGATTGGTTTATGGTTAATGGTGATTAGATTAGGTGATAAGTGGATTAAAGTGATAAGTAGTGATGATAAGCTATCACGATAGGTGATAATTGGATGCGTTAGGATGGTTATATGTGATAATCTATCATGATAGGCGATTGTTAGATGTGATAAGTTATCGTGATAGACTATCATTAGAAGTGATAAGTTATCGTAATGGGCTATTGTTAGATGCGATAACCTATCTGATAGGTTATAATCAAATGTGATAAGCGATAGTTATAAGTTATCATTGGATACGATAACCTATCTTAATTTTGATTAGTGCGTATTATGTTTTTGCCTCTTAATGTGATATGTATTTACTAAAGCCTAATTTTAAAGATAGTAGATGCTTATGGAATCCCTTATTTTGGAAATGATAAGTATTCTTTATGTTGTGAATTCTAAAGTGTATATCCTTGTTGAATGCTAGTTTTTAAAGATGATATATGCTTATGCAATTCCAAAGTTGAAAAGGGTAAGCATTCATAGCATTCTATAATTATAAGTAATGAAAGACTATTTTGAAAGGTAATATACTAAGGTTGTTCGATATGATATTGTCATTGGAAGTGACTTGTGATGTTATTGGATGTGCTTGCTCTATGTGATGTTCTTTGGTATTAATGGAAATGTTTTATATGTGTTCATTAGAATTAGTCTTTACATATATGTTCATTGTTCATGGTCAATGCGTGAGAACACTCTGAGCCTCCGAGACGGGATATACAATGGTTCTTGGACGTGCGTGGAAGCATGCCAGGTCAAGTCTCTCTCTTGGATCGGCGATAGTGTGGCGTATCCTTCCTGAACCAAGTTTGGTGCTAAATCGGTGATCATGTCACGATAGGTCAGTCCTTCTTGGCCTCGGTGCGATATTGAGACATATCGTTTCTGAGCTAAGTTTGGTACTTGGCCGGTGGTCATGTCACAAAAAATTGGTTCTTTCTTAGTCTCGGTGTGATTTCAAGGCATATCGTTTCCGATTCAAATTGGACTTAGGCCGGTGCTCAACGTATCGTGTCAAACCACGGACTCTTGTTTTGTGCTCGACATATATTATTGATGTCGTTTCAATAGATCATGAGACACACTCTGCCTAGCATGCCATTAAGGCATTCATACTTGGCTTAATGAGAAAGAAAACAATGGACTTGAGTGATGGTATGCTCATGTAATCACCTAAAGACCCCGATGCGTTTACGCGGGGTAGTGAACCCATCCCGATGCGTTTACGCGGGATGATACCCGATTAAGTTTGGATGCCCCCAAGTCAACGGGATGCCATTCATGGATGGATTTCGAATGATGCTCCTTACAGGAATGCTGTCTTGATGCATTTACACAAGACATTGTCATACTCGATGGGGTGAGACGATGCCGGTTACGCCGAATGACTGATAACCTTCAGGTTGGCCTTGGGCCCTGAGCGGCTGTAATAATTTGGACATATTTGTGTGGAAAGTGCATGAGATTTGTTTGTGATCAGGTCTAGATTATTGCATGGCATGAGCGTATGACTATACTATATTGCCCAACATAGTCTCGAGGATAATATGGTAGAATGGGATGCCATGATATTCTTGAGACGTCAACATGTGTAAAGTGCATGAATGCTGAATGCATATGATAAGAATAATGCCATTGTCTGCATATGTGTAGCATGGATATATAAGAGTTACATGAGAAAAGTGCATGAATTAAATGTCATTTCAGTGACTTATGTGGCACATGCATGCTTTGATCGACCCTGTTTATATATTGAGAGACATGAGGAAGTCCTGCAGGTCGATATTTGAGTCAAAAAGGCAAGGATAAGGTTGTGGATTTGTACGCCTTTGATTAGGACTCGTAAGATTTAAGTTGTTGCATTGTGCATGGGATTATTGTTATTAATGCCTGGATTATTAATTGTGAATGTCGTATGCTTAATGGAATGGTGCACTCGTGTAGTGATTGTTATACTATAATTGGACAAGTGGTAGAGTGCCGCATGTTGAGTGGCCTAATTCTTGTTAATAGATAATGCAAGGCAAAGACCTTGCTATTGATTTGCCATTGATAGATAAGCTGCATATTTAGGGCATCTCTGAGGCGAAGAACCCTCCTATGCGAGGTTTAGGGAGTTTGCTTGCTAAGTTTATCTCATTCCTCGTTGTTTAACTTTTTCAGGCCCTAATCATGGCTATTTGAGCTTGACCCAAAGTAATTTGAGGTCGACGTGTACTAGACACGTAGGGGATATCACTTAGTGTGGTCGCCCTCGTAGAATAGAGGTGCTAGGTTAAAACCAACCCCGGTTCTTGGACAAGTATGAAGGAATCCGCTACGCGGACGTGTAAATGGCTAAGCTTTTGTTGTAAGGAACGAATATGTTTGATGTTAGATGCATATATATAAAACTATGTTCCGATGTATGCCTTTTACTATCCCTGTTGTTTGTTAATGGTTGGGAGATGTTTGTTCTGCTTTCGCTTGCGTATAATCAAAAGATAAAATGAATAAGTCGGTGACGCGTTCTGGGATGTTGCAATTCCATGACCGAAGAGATTGAGGGATGCCGCGCGCTCGAAGGTCAGGGCGTGATAGCGGGAGTCAATTGAGTCTAACCACGATCGATTACCTTATTTGGCTAGAGGTTCATGCCCAAGCCATGATCGGATAAAGCCAAATGCAACTAGGCTTAACTGGTGAAACTAAGTTCAAACTTCTCTTTTACCCGGTTTGGGTTTGACCTAAGCTAGTAATCAAACATCACGGTTCAAGCCATGATTCTAGTTTCGTGGTCATGTTTATTGAGTCATACACATTGCTTGGCACACCCTTAGGGCATTCATACTTGGACTAATATGAAAGATAAAACCGGTTGCTTCGTGCTTGATTCGTATGGTCACATGAAAGATTCCATTACCGAGGTTTCGGAGACGGTGTCACCACTAAGAGACATTGGTGGTTGGCGCTCGAAGGATTTTAGATGTTTGTGGGAGTGTTATATCGAAATAATGCCCAATGAAGGCTCAATTCCATGCTCGATGGGGGAAGACGATTGTCTTAGAGGTTTTTGGAAGAGGCGGAGGGTTTCGACTATGTGTGATTAATAACTGGACTCGAGATAGCATAGTACTATGGAATGCCATATGGTTCTCGAGGCGCTAAGCATGTGTGTGAAGCATTTGAGTGTTATGTGCATACTTTATAAGTTGTTTTGTGGCTTGTGCATGTCTGACATGGACTTATATGAGATGCATGAGACACGTGCATAACTTAATTGTCAATTTTAGTGACTTGGAAGGCACATGCATGCTACAGTTATTGTTATCATGAAGTGAGAGGCATGTAGATGGTCTGAAGGCTGTTGTTTGAGTCTCGAAGGCTTTGATAATGTTTTAGGACTCAAGGGACTTAGGTAGAGGACAAGTTCCATCATGTATAGAGTTATGGCAAAGCTTAGGCTTTGCTATTGATTTGTCATCGACATGTTTGGGTCGGTAATCATGAGGTTCCGATGCGAGGCATTCGCCTATATGAGGTTTAAGATTTTTACTTATTGAGTTTTCAACTCATTTGTTGTTGTTTAACCATTTTAAGACCTAAGGTATGAGTCTACCACTATCATGTTTCGGTCTTCCTATACATACAAAAGTTATGGTGCTTGTCATGCCCCGAACTCTGAGTGCGCGCACATCCTCTGACGGTCAACTTAAAAATGCGGCGTCCCAGGACGCATCGCCGACCCATTCTTTTTTATCTTTCAATTAAGCACATGCAGAAGCGAATTAAATAAACACCCAGCCAACAAACAAACAAACATGGGATAGTAAAAACACGAACGTGATTTTCCCATAAAAACCACAACTTATTTATCCATCGTTGTCCCTAGGAAGTTTAATGATTTACAAGTCCTTACACTGGCAACTTCCAACCGGCCCTCTCAAAAACCTCAGGGATGAGGGTCACCCTATACTTCGCTAACGACAGGGATAGCTAAAAGGTGTTGCATCTCGTGTCCACCACATCTGCACTCAGCAGGTCTCCATGCTACGGCCTTGAAAAAGGTTAGTCCATGACGGGGTGAGATGAAATCTCAGCGAGTCAAAACCCTAAGCCCTGATTAAGATGCAAATTCACCTAGAGGTAGCCTAAATAGGCACCATAAACAAACTCACCTCGCCTCGGCGTGTACCTACACATTAGCTTAACATATATATCATCATCAGTGTAGCAAGCCCAGTTTAATAACCGGAACATATCATTTCAATCACATGGGTCCCGATTATAAGGCAAAATCGTTATGACTTGTCACCTACCGTGCCACACAATTTTGTCTTATAATCAAGCGCAGCTATCACAACTATTCAAGCGTGTTTCCAGTTATTACAACCCATTGGCCATGGCCAACTTGAAATTCGGCGATCATCCGGCATAACCAAGCATCATCTCACTCCGTCGGGCACGGCAACGTCTACGCCTAGATGACATTCCATAAAGGAGCATCGGCTCGGCCTCCACTGTGATTGGCATCCATTGACATGGGGCATCCATTAATCGAGGCATCGCCTCCCGACTCGTCGGGTGACGAGTTACGATAGTGACCACATGCGCACATGCTTGGCTAAGAACACTTGTGCTTTGCATCCAAATACCTCATATTTAAATAATGAACTTAGCCACTTTTCTTCATATTAAAAATCATCCTAGTAAAATAATCGTGCGTGTCATGCATTTAAATCGAACCATTAAACATGGTACACTCCCATTTCAAAATTCCATGATTTCATATAGTACATAAAAATTGGCGTAAAAAACCAACACCTGGTATTTTTCTATTTAAAAGCTCATAAAATCGAGTTTTGTAATAATAATTGACAACTACCACCAAGCACTCAATTGCTCATCATAGCACATATAAACAATCAAATTCACTTATAAATTCACTCACGAGAACAAGCATAAAATTCTGAAAAACGACGAATCCGCCACTAATTACGCTAATTACGATTAATTAAATAAATTACGATTAAATAAATTGAACCACTTAATTAACATAACCATGTAGGCACATCATCAATCAAGTCAACTTTATCCTCCATCATATAGCCATGAACACCAAAATCCATTTAAAAAAAAATCAACTTAGCAACCCCTTTTTTTTTGTTCAAACTTCCCGAAATAAATTCATATGGGGTCACGTATTTGAAATCAACCCGCCAAACTTTGCATGCATCTAGTTTGAAACCTCACGATTTTATTGAGCACATAAAACTTGACGTCCAAACCCGAAACCATATTTCTTTTCTAATTCTTAGTCCAACCCCTCTTTATGGAAACAATTTAGAGTAACCTCCTTTTTTTTTGTTCAAAACTTTTGGAAATAAATTTCTAGGTGCTCTCGTATTCCAAATTTATCCATCAAACTTTGCACGCACCTAGTTTAAAACCTCATTGTTTTGTCGAGCAAATAAATTTTGGTATTCGAACCCAACACCTCATTGTTTTTCTAATTAATTGCCCATAAGGCCATCTTTTGCAATAATAATAAACGATCATCATAGAACAACCATGCACATAATGTCACGCATGAGTTCTCAGCATGCCAAACATCAACCAAATCACATAATATGCACTTCCCAACAAGCGAGACACCAAGAACAACCACAAGACTACAACCGGCCCTAACCGGTAGAAACCTCATCCACTTGCACGTCTACAAGATTAATTCCAAAAACATAACCAAACAAGTTCATAAAATTCTCAAAAATTAAATATGTTATAGAGGACACTTAAACGAACACTTTTCATGAAGATACCTTGACCCAAATCTTCCTAGAATAAGAGAAGTAAATCACTCAAACCGTTACCAAAACTGTGTCTGGGTCCAGAAATTATGTTTTCTAAAATCAGTTTGATTCAAGGTCCAAAACTTGTCCGTTTGATCTGAAATTTGACTATGTTAAACTAAAACATGTGATAAAATACTTTTGTGAATGAACTCTTCCGAAAATTGAACACTAAGAGTTGATAAAAATCCCTTAAACACCAAAAGGTCATTGGTTCCAGCGCAAACCGAGATTCTGTTTTTCTTGTAACAACCTGAAATCTTAAACTTTTAAATCCATAAAATCTTGAGTAAAATATATATCATAGCTAAAGATGTCTAGAACATTTTTCAAGAAGAAATTAACCTCAAAATCGTAGCACATTTTGACCCATGAAAATGTCAAATAGCGAGTGTCCAGTAACTTTGATTAATTAAGCTAATCCAACTTAAGACTAATATAACCAAGCTAATTAACACTAATATAACCCCCTAAGAATAATTAACAACCTAATCAAGGATTAGGGAGTTAACTCACCGGATTAGGATGGCGGCGGGTTCACAGCGACGGCAATGCGATGGCGATGAGGACCCGAGACAATCCGTGTCTCCAATGGAGCTCAAACGGCAAAGGAAAATAGCAAGGGGGCTCACGGCCAAAGGAGGGAGGTTCTGTGGAAGGCTGGTCGAAATGGCTTGAGAGGACGACGAGGGTTGAGGCGCGAAGCTGGTGGCCGATCAGACCAGCTAGACGCATGAGGTGGCTGCTGGTCAGTTGGAGCGGGCAGCTGGTGAGGGTGAGGTGGTGAGCCGGGGCGGGTCTTGCTACTCGGTTATGGCGGTAGGGTGCTCCGGTGGTGGGGCGTGCGGGTGGAGAGGACACTGGAGTGGTGGGCTGTGTTGAGGTCGTGTGAGGTGGATGGTGGGAAAACGGAGGGGAAATGGGGAAGGGCTACTTGTTGAAGTCGTGTGGCAGCGCGAAGGGGGAAGAAATGGGGACGTGAGGGAAGTGGAAAAGAAGAAGGAGAAGAGAAGAAGGAGAGATGGTGGGTTTAGCTGAAGCAGGGGGGAAACGCATGCAGGGGGGAATTTTGGAGAGAGAGGAGGGAAGAAGGAAGTCAAATTGCTAGCCAATGAGAGGCATTGCAAAACATCAAGCCACTCATGGCCTTGTGCCTCAAAGTCTTCTTGCCAACTTAGTCAGTTGGCCAACCAATGGCCAATTTCTTCTAATTCTTCACGAAACAAACCATTTTGGGAACCAAATAATCCAATTTCCCTCTTGATCCGAATTTCCATTTCTTTTCCGATTTGTCCGAAATTCGATTTTTCCACAAAATCCCGGACTCGACAAAAATTCTTTGAAAGATGAGACAATGCCCTAAAAATGAATCGTGACACACTCGAACATCCGATTCACGAAACCGAGTTCAATTTCGTGGTTGAAATCGACCGAACACGATTTTAGTATGACCTAACCTATTAGGTAGCTTTTAGAGATTTTAGCACGTTCGACCCATGGTCGATAATTTTTTATCCACGTTCGTATATTCTGAATCATAGATGACTCTCGGTTATCATAAAATTGCGAAGTTTCAATTACGTGTCCCGAGTGCACTATCGATAGAAAATCAGGTTATAGCCGTTCAACACGAATATCGCAATCGTGTGAAACCACCCGTAATTCAACGACATGATTCCATTGAATCAACATATATCCGTTCGCTAATCGATTTATAACGATGTCGTATTGACCCTTGTCGATTTTTATGGTTGAGCGGTCGGTTTCCAATCGAATTCTCTGGTCTATCGTGTTTCCATCCCTTAACGGCCTCACCTAATAGATTAGTTAACTCGAGAGTGATCAATTCCGAGTAAATTAACCACAAGTGCGTCAATGAAATAACCATTCCATATATCCGTATTAGGGGCCAAATTTCGGGATGTCACGGTTCTAAACTTCAAGAATGCTACTACCAACATCCTTTTCCAAAGTGCCACACCATGAAAATGTGGGTGGATAAGGCCATGGGGTACTTGATTCTCCATCAATTTTTGGCCCGATTTACCTAGGTCGACGAGGACTTCTTTAGTCCTCTGCGTGAGTTCAACGGTCCGCCCGGTGACATCGATGGGTCAATGATGCCCCCTTATGATGGCATCGTGGATGACCCAAATCTGACCTAACTACGACCCAAAGCCCGAGCCACAACCATAAGGACAACGGCTTTTGATGGGAATCATTTTCGGTAGCCATTCTTATAGAAGGAGCTAGGACTAACTCCTGTACATGTTTTTGTGTAGGGATGATCAAGATCTAAATGACCCTAGAGATGAGGGTTTGTAAATTTGAAGCATTCCAAGTATATAAATAAAGCATGAAAATTATGTAGTATGTATGTGTGTTTTCCCCTACTATCCATATTGTTGATGATTGGGTGTTGGAGATTGCACACTTTCGCATATCTTAATGAAAAGATTAAATCAATGGGACGGTGACGCCTCCTAGGACGTTGCAAATCAATCCCGTTGGCGGATGTTGCATTCTTGTGGCAAGGGAAGGCCCAAGGCATGATAATAGTTTTCTTCCCTTTATTAATGCATGCACATGCATGTGCATACATGCACATAAATTTGGTGGACGTCGGTGTTGATTGTGGGCGCCTGTGCTACCATCTAATGAGTTTATAGTTCTATCTTGTTTCTCCTATAAAAGGACTATAGAAGACAAGCATGGTAAAGCGAGAAGAGAGAGGTCGCTTGAGCCTTCTAGAAGAAAAGGCAGAAGCTCTCGATAGAGGGAGATAATCTTGTTATAATTACACATTGTAGTGATTTAGCCAGTTAAATTATGGTGGGTAGAATTTGTTTAATTCCTTAAGTGAGGTTTCACTTGGAAATGTAAGGGGCTAAACACTATGTAAGTTATTGGGTGTAATTAAGAGTTTGGAAACACGAGAGTGTTTTTGATTGCTCGAGTGATTGTAATATCTATTGTATCATTTGTTTCTATGGTGAGATTCTGTGCTGCTCTCCCTATGGATGTAGATTTCAATATTCGGACCAAACCACATAAAACCAACGTTCGATTTCCTGTCCTTTCTTTGGACTAAAATTAATTAATTTACTAGGCCATCCATATTTCGCAACAAGTGGTATCGAGAACGATGGAAAAGGAAAGGCAAGAATCAATCGATTTGATGAGAAAGTTTTGCTTTCTAGAAAATGCAGATTGAAGATTATTTATGCCATAGAAATTTGTGCTTCCCGTATCTAAGGAGAAACTAGATTGATGAAAGATACTGAGTGGGAGTTGTTGGATAGACAAGCGATGGGTGTTATTCGGCTGACATTGGCTCGTAACGTCACATCTAACATTGTGAAAGAGAAAACCACTGTGGGACTAATGAAAGCCATGTTGAATATGTGTGAGAAACCCTTTATGATCAACAAGATCTATTTGATGCGACATCTATTTCACTTAAAAATGGGGGAAGGTATGTCAATAGTTCAGCATATTAGTCAATTCAATGAGGTCATTAACCAATTGAGTTCGTTTGAAATTAACTTTGAAGATGAGATATATGCTTTGATTCTATTATCCTCATTATCTAATAGTTGGAATACTACTATTACTACTATTAGCAATTCCTCTAGGTCAAGAAGCTTGACATTTGATGAGGTTCTCAATTTGATTCTGAGTGAAGACATTCGCACGAAAGGATTTGATGAACCTGTACATGTTGCTTTATTAGGTGAAAGTAGAGGAAGAACTAGTACACGTGTTAGTAGGAGTAATATAAACACAAACAGACATAGTAAGTCAAGAACTAATGGAGTTGTCTATATGAATTGTGGTAAGAGTGGGTATCGTAGAAGAGACTATTTTAAGTTGAGTTTATAGATGACGTTGCAGCTATAGCTAGGAATAATTTGATGGTGTCTATAACGACCTAAATCTAGGTCGCGGGGTTATCATTGCAACATCCCAAGCGTGTTGCCTTCCCGTTTCTTTTTATCTTTTCTCACAAACATGTGGAAGCGTGAATACATCAACACCTGTACAACAAGAAACATGCGAGCAAGGGATACAAACATCACACTACCAAATTATACAAGACTACACTTTGTACAAGCCCTTGTTTCTAATCGATTTTAACGGTGCCATAATGACCCTTGCAGATTAGCATGGTCGAGTAGTTGATTTCTGGTCGAATTCTCAAGTCGATCGCGTTTATATTTCTTAACGGCTTCACCTGATAGATTAGTTATCTCGTGAGTGACCAATTTAGAGAAAAAAACTATAGGCGTGTTGATGAAAAGCCAATTTCATTTAATCGAAATAGGGTCGAAAATCAAGATGTCACAACTCTTTCCCTCTTATAAAAATTTCGTCCTCGAAATTTAAACCATTACAAATCTTTGTTAAAAAAGGTGGGGGTATTGTCGTGTCATCGAGTCTTCACTTTCCCATGTTGCCCCTTCTGTTCCGTGGCGTTGCTAGACCACTTTGACCAAGGGAACTATCTTGGTACGCAATACTTGCTCTTTATGATCCACAATCTAAACTAGACTCTCCACGTACGACACTCTACCGTCCACATCTAACTCTTCAAAATTCAGCACGTGGGTCGGGTCGCTCATACTTTCTCAATATCGACATGTGGAAGACGTCGTAAACTTGCACTAGTCTCGGCGGTAGCACAGGACGATACGCGAAAGTCCCTATTTTCTCCAAAATCTCAAAGGGACCAACGTACCTCAGACTCAGCTTCCCCATTGGTGAAGTACCCCTCATTGATGACACCTTTAGAAAGACGTGCTCACCAACTTGGAACTCCAATGGTCTTTAACACTTATCAGCATAACTTTTCTAGCGACTTTGAGCGGTCTTCAGTTTGTCTTTGATAACTACAACTGCATCCACTGACTGCTGGACTAATTTTAGGCCTGTGATCTTTCATTCTTCGACTTCATCCCAACAAACTGGAGTTCTGCATGCTCTGCCATACAACACTTCAAACGGTGCCATCTGAATACTCTGCTAATAACTATTGTTGTAGGCGAACTCAACTAGATGAAACTATTCCTCCCGGCTTCCTTTGAAGTCTAACACACAAGCTCTCAACATGTCCTCGAGGGTTTGTAGCATCCTCTCAAACTGGCCATCTGTCTGTGGATGATAGACCGTATTGTACTATAGCTTTGTTCCCAAGACAGTCTGCAAACTTTTCCCGAAGGCTGTGGTAAACTTTGGGTCTCAATTAGATGTAATCGTCACTGGCACTCCATGCAGACGAACTATCTGACACACATACCATTTTACATATCTGTCCAATGCATAGTCCTTTCGTACGGCGATGAAGTGAGCTGACTTCGTCAATCTATCAATCACAACCCAAATGGAATCATTACCCCTTTGACGCCTTGGTAAGCCCATTACAAAGTCCATTATGACGAGTTCCCACTTCCACTCAGGAATCTTGAGAGGTTGCAAGAGTCCTCCCGACTTATAGTATTGTGCCTTCACTTGCTGACACATCAGACACTTGGCGACATGCTTGGTGATATCCGCCTTCATACCAATCCACCAATAGTGTTGACATAGATTCTGATACATTTTTGTACTACCTGGATGAATGCTGTAACTACTACGATGAGCTTTTGATCAAATATCCTCCTTAAGCCCTGTATCGTCAAGTACACCCAATCGTCCACGAAACTTTAGTGTTCCGTCATCAGAAATCTGAAAGTCATGCTTTCTTTTATCTACATCCTCTTACAGAATCTTTTGGATCTCCGAATTTGTCAACTGTAGCGTCCTGATTCTGATCTACACTTCTGGTTCAATTCTGAGGGTGGCCATAAGATTTGTGAGGTGGCCTACATCAAATTTGAAAACCGAATCTCAAGCTCCTTCGAGTATGATCCATTCCCGAATCACTATCTGCGCAATTGAAGACTTCCGACTCAACACATCTGCAACCATGTTAGCCTTTCCGAGGTGATACATAATATCACAATCATAGTCCTTCAAAAGTTCCGTCCAACGATGCTGTCTCATATGCAACTCCTTCTGAGAGAATAAATACTTGAGACTCAGGTGGTCTGTAAAGATCTGGAATCTTTCTCCACACTAGTGTCTCTAAATCTTCAGAGCAAATATAATCGCTACGAGTTCTAAGTCATGCGTCGATTAATTCAACTCATGAGGTCTCAACTGACAGGACGCGTATGCAATGACTCTGCCATGTTGCATTAACATGCAACCCAGTCCCCTGAATGACACATCACTAGAGATGTCGTATCCTCCAAGACCATATGGAATTGTCAACACTGGTGAGAGAGTTAGCTTCTACTTAAGCTCTTGGAAACTATGCTCGCACTTATCCGTCCATACAAACTTCTCGTCCTTCTTCAGCAATCGAGTCAAAGGCGAGGCTATTGCTAAAAATCCTTCCACGAAACGTCTGTAGTAACCTGCCAATCCCAAAAAGCTTCTGATCTCTGTCACTGTCATCGGTCTTGGCCAGTTGATCACTGCTTCAATCTTGGTCGGGTCCACGGAGATTCCTTCACATGAAATCACGTGACCTAGGAACACCACACAAGTTAACAAAAACTCACACTTACTGAACTTGGCGTGCAGTCCATGATTTCGCATAGTCTGGAGCACTATCCTTAAATGCCTTTCATGCTCCTCACGACTTCTCGAGTACACCAGGATATCGTCGATGAAAATGATCACAAACTAATCTAGATACTCATTGAATACATGATTCATCAGATCCATGAAAGCAGCTGGGGCATTTGTTAAACCAAACGGCATTACTGTAAACTCATAATGGCTGTATCGCGTATGAAACACCATCTTCGGTTGATGGTATCCTATCCTCAGGTCGATCTTGGAAAATATTGACGCTCCCTGCAACTAGTCAAACAAGTCGTCGATCCTCGGTAGCGGATACTTGTTCTTGATTGTCACCTGATTGAGTTGACGATAATTGACACATAGACGCAACGAACCATCCTTCTTCTTCACGAATAGAACTAATGCTCCCCAAGGTGATGCACTAGGACATATGAATACCTTATCTAACAACTTCTGCATCTACACGTTCAGTTCATTCAACTCTGATAACGTCATTCGGTAAAGAGCCTTAGAGATTGGCTCCGTCCTGGGGGCTAACTCGATCACGAACTCGATCTCCCTTTCTAGGGGCAGACTAGGTAATTCCTTCGGAAACACATCTAGAAACTCTTGTACCACTGCAATGTCTTCAATCTTCTGCTCCTCGACTGTCGTATCCACGACAATCGCCAAGTAACCTTGATAACCCCCATCTAACAAACGAGTTGCCTCAAGCGACGAGATTAGGGTAATCGAGGGTCCTCCTCGACACCCAACAAACTCAAATCTTCCACATGCTAATGAATTAAACTAGAGTACTTCACAATGACAATCCATGACAACAAGATGCTCTTTGAGCCAACTCTTTTCATATATGACATCCAAGTTATACACAAGCAAAATAGTCAAGTATAACTCCAACCAGTAATTCTTCTTTCTACGACTTCATTAAGGCAAACTGAAGTTCTACAAGCTTAATTATAATCCCGCTGCGCCACTCTGATAAAATTATTCCGGAAACACTGTCCTTTCTGATCAGTGCATAGCTCGATTCAATCCTGTCCCCTCGGTGGTGGCGGCAGCTATGATCCCATTGGCCTATGCGGACAGTCCTTCACCTGATGGCCGTGCAGGCAACTCCCATAGCAAACTCTTGTCCTAGGAAAACATGAGGCTGATCCATGTTGTCTCCCATAAAAACAGTAGGCACCATTCAAGTTTGGTGCCGACTTTCCCATCCCGCCTTTCCTGCTAGGCGAATAGAATACCTTCCTCCGGTCATCGGTTTCTTCCCAAACCTATTGCCATCTCTTCTCGAACCGAACTATGACCCAAATGCAGTGGCTTGTTTGTTCAAGTTTCTATCAATCAACTAGGCATGTTCTTACAAATCGTTGTATTCCTACAAATTGAACAGTACCAGCGGATTCTTCAGCTCCAGTCTAAGGCCATTCCTGAACCTCCTAGCTCTATCGTCGATCCTTTATCGCCTTGGGCGTATTGTGACAGCTCCACAAATTTGGCCTTATAT
Source organism: Eucalyptus guilfoylei (assembly GCA_016097605.1). Taxonomy (NCBI): domain Eukaryota; kingdom Viridiplantae; phylum Streptophyta; class Magnoliopsida; order Myrtales; family Myrtaceae; genus Eucalyptus; species Eucalyptus guilfoylei. The sequence continues at coordinate 48,850,765 of CM027867.1, forward strand.
CGGTCTATTGTCATCAAACCTTGATGAAGGCACTAAAACTCCATCTTCCGTTCCCTTACACTATCGAAAAGAACTTGCCGTTAAAAGCTTCGAGTATGCCTTTTAGGATCACTCTCCCTCTAGTGGCTCTCCGCCAAGTACTTGCATTGCCCTGTAATTGATACATTGCAAGGACAACCTTCTCTTCCTCGGTGCACCTCAGCAGTGCAAATGCTTTCTCCAAGTCTTCGATCTAGAGGGTTGCGGTCTCGAGATCTCCTGCATCGGTGAACCTCGACGGGTTCAACTTTAGAAATTGCTCGACTAGCTTGTCCATCGGCCTCTCAGCAATCACATTCCCAGGTGGAACTTCAGCAAGTGTGGCAACAGCTGTGGCAGCAGCGGCGGCATTAGCAGCTGCATTGGCGGCAGTAGTGGCGTTGGCGGTAGCGGCGGCTGTAGCGGTGGCGACGGCAGTTTGATTCTGGGCCTGCTACCCTATCACGTTCCCTAGCATCTCTAGTGCCTGCACAATCCCTTCAATTCTGGGATAGCCAGGGGCTGCTACACCAGCATCGACCTACGGTAATGCTAATCCGCTTGCGCTGGCCTGAGTCGGCGCTCTCCCTCGAGCACCGACCCTTGTCGGCATCCTACCCCAAGTGACAGATCCTATCGACCTCTTCCTAGGAGTCCTCTGCTCCTGATCACTCATCCTGTAGACTCTCTACAGAACCTGCTTTCCAATTCCAACATAGAATTAGAAATCTGAGCGACCCACACAAAACAATCTACCAATCAACTATCAATCACATGCATCTGCATAAGAAAAAGGCATTTCCTACTAACTATCCCATCATCCATCGCACCTTATCATTCTATACACTAACAACTCGATACCACTTCGGGCGGAGATGTCACACCCTAACCTCGAGCGCGCACATCCCTCGATGGTTAACTAAATTGCGATGTTCCCGGGATGCGTCGCCGACCCTATCGATTCATGCACACAAGGAAGTGAAATAAACAATCCCTAAACAACAATCGACATGGGATAGAAAAGCGGGACAACCAATCTCACAACTACACTTCTACAAACACCTTATGTTTAAGTCCAAAAGAAAACCCTAGGCCACCTATGCTTCAGACCCTTCAGCCTCGGGGTCTGGATTCTCCACACTAGGTACCTAAAAATGGTAACCCACGACGAGGTGAGAATAAATCTCAGTGAGTTCACGCCCTAAACCCCGATTAGGAAGGAAATATACCTAAAGGTAGTCTAATCACACATCCTAAAAGGCTCACCTTGCCTCAGCACCTTCCTGCATGTTAGCACAGTTCATATAACGAGATATCGCGGTAATCATACTCAACAATTGGAACACCTCATTTCATCACTCAATCAATCACAGGGGTCCCGATTATAAGGCTAAATCGTTATGACACATCCCATTCCGTGCCACACAATTTTGTCTCATAATCAGGCGCGGTTAAAACATTCATTCATGCGTTCCAATTGATTACTGCCCTATGAGCACCGCTTACTCGACGTTCGGCGGACTTCTAGTGTAACCGGGCATTGTCTCATCCCATTGAGCACGGCAACGTCTACGTCTAGACAACATTCCACATGGGAGCATCGGTCCAGCCTCCACTGTGACTAGCATCCATTGTCAAGGGCATTCCACTTAGGAGCATCACCCACCCAATGCACATCGGGTGACGGGTTCTTATAACTATCACACGCATATCCAATCCTAGCCAAGGACATTGTGCTTTGCATTCAATGTCTCAATTTAAATAATGAACTTGGCCTATTTTCTTCGTATTAAAAACACTCGGTAAAATAATCGTGTGTGGGGAAATGGTCGATCGAACCAGAAAAAGTGATATCCTTCTTTCTAAAATCCCACTATTTGATATAGTACTTAAAAACATTTTTGGCATCAAAAACCGACACCCAAGTATTTTCTAATTAAATACAAAAATTTCATAATTTTGAAATAATAACTAAAAATCAACAATCATCACTCAATTACACAAATTAGCACTCAATTGCATAAACTAATTGCACCATGACGATCAGCACAAAATTTTAACAACCGGCTATCCCGATATAATTTTCGGAAAATAATAAATAATTAAATAAATTACAAAATAATTAAATAAATGTCAAATAATTAAATTAAACCACTAATTAATCTACCTAAGCTAATCTAACCACCTAATTTAATTTAACTAACTAAACTAATTAAACTATACTAACTACATTAATCTAAATAACTTAACTAAATAACCTAGCTAAATAACCTAACCATCTAGTCTAGGTAACTAGTTTATACTAACTAATCTAATTGCAAGAACTAACCCTCATTAATCCCTCATTAACCCACTAATCCACCTTAAGCATAATTAGCACCCTAATTAGAGTTTAGGGCATAAACTCACCGGTTTAGCGCGAAATTGGTTCACGGCGATGGCGGCATGACGGCGACCACAACTCGGGTCTACGGCGACACCAAGGGAGGCCAATTGGTGGTTGAAAACAACCCTACCAATCTTGGCTAGGGGCTGTTCGAAGGGGTTGAAATGGTGGGGTTGAGGGCCTCGGCTTGGGTTGGTTTTGGTGGAGGTTGCGGGCGAAGCTTGCTGCGATGTTGGTGGTTTGGTGGGGTTGCTCGGCCGCTAGCATGGAAGCGTGAGATGAGGGAGTCCTTCAGTGGGTGGTGGCTGCAGAAGATGTCACTGGAATGGAGAGGAGAAAAGGGAGCTGCAGTGTTGACGATGGGCAGTGATGCTGGGGGTTGACTAAGCGTGGAAATGGGTGGAGGATTCCATTAGTGGACTGTTGCGGTGGCGTGAGGTGGGCGGTTTGCTGGTGGGGTGGGGAAAAAAAGAGCGTGAAAGAAAGAGAAATGAAAAGAAGGCAGAAGCAGCTGGATTCGGTGAAGTAGGTGGTCCGCACGAAGAAGAAGGGGGAGCAGTTCGTCTTGGCGTGTGAGAGAAGCTGGAGGAGAGAGAGAAAGTCAATAGAAATATCTACATTCATCAATTCTTGATCCCACGAGTCTTCTTGTTAATCCCTTTTGTCCCCCAATACTTTCTTGTACAAAAGTTCTCACAAATAACTCAATTTGAACAGCAAAACAACAAATTTCCTCTCTCCTTTGAATTTCTTTTTTTTTTTTCCGAATTGTCCGAAATTGAACTTTCTGAAAAATCTCGGACTCGATGGAATTTCCGTAGAAGACGAGACAACGCCCTATAAATGAATTGTGGCACGCTGGAACTTTCAATTCCTGAAACCGGGTTCAATTTCGTGGTTGATTTCAACCAGATGCGATTTTAGCGTGACCTAGCCCATCGGGTAGCTTTTAGGAAGTTTTAGCGCATTTGACTCATGGTCGATTATTTTCGATCCACATTGTGCATTTTTGACTCATTGGCAATTCTCGGTTGTCGTAAAACTCTCAAGGTTTCAATTACGGGCACAATGTTCAGAATCGACAGAAAAATCGGTCTAGTGCTGTTCGACGCGAATTTTGCATTCAGGTGGAATCATCCATAATTTAATTACATGCTTCTGTCGAATCAACCTATCTCCGGTCTCTAATCATTTTAATGGTGCCGTAATGACCCTTGCAGATTAACATGGTCGAGCAGTCGATTTCTAGTCGAATTCTCAAGTCGGTCGCGTTTATATTCCTTAACGGCTTCACCTGATAGATTAGTTATCTCGTGAGTAGCCAACTCAGAGAAAAAGACTATAGGCGCGTCGATGAAAAGCCCATTTCATTTAATCAAAACAGGGTTGAAAATCAGGATGTCGCAAGTGTTATATATATGCTTCCGCATGTGCTTAATGAAAAGATAAAAAGAAACGGGACATCAATGTGCCTGGGACGTCGCAAAAATAACCCTTGTTGCTCGTGACCCTGGGGATGGAGTTGGGGTCGTGACATCAACAATGTTGAAGCACTTGAAAAGGTGCAACAAATATCCTCCTAATATAGATAACAAGCAAAAGATGTTTGTACCACGTGATGTAAATGTGCCTAGCAAAGTAGGGGGAGATATCGATACTAGTGCCAATAGTGGTAATATCTTAACGACATGAAAATTTGATCAAGACCAATGTAGGTACATGCTTGCTTGAATGATCATCCTCAATGAACAACCATTTTCTATAGTTCAGCGTATTGGGTGTCGTGATTTTGTCACTAAGTTACAACCTCTCTTCACACATTTGTCTCGATTTATAGTGGTTGGAGATTGCATTAAGTTATATATGAGTGAAAGAAATTGTTTAAAGACTTACTTCGGTGAGCTTGGATCAAGAATTGCACTCACGACTAATATAGGGACTTCCATTCAAAATCTAAACTATTTATGTCTTACTACCTATTTTATTGATTAAGACTAGAAATTGCATAAAATGATCATCAATTTTGTGGTGATATATAGTCACGAGAGTAGGGAGACTAGGAAAATTGTGACATCCTGATTTTCCGGTTCTGTTTTCGATTCGATAAGTTGGGCTTTTCATCGACGCACCTATAGTTCTTTTCTCTGAGTTGGCCACTTATGAGATAACTAGTCTATCAGTTGAGGCCGTTAAGGGATTTTAACTCAATAGACTTGAGAATTCGACCATGAATCGACTATTCGACCATGCTAGTCTACAAGAGTCATTACGACATTGTCAAAATCGATCAGAGATCAGAGATAGGTCGATTCAACTGAGATATGTGATCAAAGTGTGGGTGATTCCACCTGATTGCAAAATTCTCGTTGATTGGCACTAGACCGATTTTTATGTTCTTTTGGATACCCTGTGCCCGTATTTGAAACCTTGAGATTTTCACGACAACTGAGAGTCGCCAACGTGTCCAAGATGTACATTGTGGCTCGAAATAAATCGACCACAAGTCAATTGCAGCAAAAATTCCTAAAAGCTACTCAGTAAGCTAGGTCACGCTAAAATCGTTCCAGATTGAAATTAACCGCGAATTTGAATCCGATTTTAGAAATTGAAAGTTCTATCATGTCACAATTTATTTTAGGACTATCGACTCATCCTCTGAAGATTTTTCTGCAAACCGAGATTTTTGGCGAAAATACAAAATAAGGTTGTTTTTGTCCGAAAAATTCAGGGGACCATTTTTTATCGCGTTTTTGGGATGCAAATTGGTTCCATTGGTGAGGAAAAATATTAATTTGGTCGATGACACCTTGGTGAGATTTGTGGACTCCAATTTGGGTCCAATTGGAGAAGGATTGAACTCAATTTGGGGAATTTGGTGTCAAATTCGTAGGCCATGGTCCTTATTACTTTTGGACCACTTCAATGGCTTCCTAGGGAAGCTTGTTGGCTACTATTTGGCTGAGGATAGGGCAGACATGGTGGGGGGCCATCTAATGATCAAATTAGAGGATATTTTGGGCCAAGGGGACCCTCGACAAGGCAGCTGTCTTTTACTTCCTCTTACAGCTTGCTTTCTCCATTTTAGAGTGAGCTTTGAACTTGGAGAAACCAAAGAAAACTGAGCAAGCCTCCCCTAGCCGCCGGACCGTCCGCCCGAAGCCACCGCGTCGCCGTCACACCGCCCGCGAGTCCCGCAAGCCAGCCCGCTCGTCCCGAACCGTCACGCCGTCTGCCGCGATCCTTGAGCCGCTGTCGAGCCTTCGTCCAGCCGCCTGAGTCGTCTCCACCGTTGTCTGGTCACCGTCGAGTGTCGCCACCACCCGTTATAGCCCGTCCGCCCATCTCTCATCGTTTCTAGCCCAATCGGCCTCCGTTCTAGCCCTCTTAGCCCCAGCAACTAGAACCGGAAGCCTCAACCAGCCGTGGGCCTTCGAGGCCCATTTTAGATCGCTTCGGGCCTCGTAGGTGTCACCGCTTTGGAGTTTGTTGCCCGTCTCTGCGTTGCCGTTGCCTTGAACTCATTGGATGTCAAAACCAGTGAGTTTACTCACTAAAATTTGCTTAGGGAGTTATTTATGCTTAAGGGTTGATTAGTTTAGGCTAAGTATGGTTTTGGTGGTTAGTTATAACGGATTAGCAATTTAATTACTTGTTATTGCATGTTTGGTGGTTAGATTGGCTTAATTAGCAACTAGATAGGTTGTATTATTTATCTAGATAGGTTCAGAAATTTTCCCAGCCCGTTTCGGTATTTAATTACGAATTTCCGGCCTAAGTTTCTATTTTTGGCATTTATTTAATTATTTATTACTTTCTGAAAATTAGACTGGGATAGCTAGTGACCAGAATTTCATGTTGATTGCAATGGTATGCTTGGTTTATTTAATTGAATGCTAATTTGTGCTATTTGAGTGGAAATTATAATTTTGGACATTTATTCCAAAATCGTGGAATTTCGATATTTAATTGGAAAATACCGGGCGTCGGTTTACAGTGCCAAAAAATGTGTCTATGGACTATATTAAATGGTGGGATTTTTGAAAATGAAAATATCGTATTTTGGCTTAGGCCAACCGTGTACCCACACACGATTATTTTTATCGGGTATTATAAAAGCGGTGAATTGTCGATTAGTGAGAACAATATACTATATCAGCCTGTGAGCCTTGGTACGTCAGCTTTGGTGAGCAATACTGTAGCAGCTTCAGTGAGCATTATAGATATCTAGCAGCTTCGGCGAGCAATTATTATATGTCGCTTCGGTGAGCATTATAGATATCTAGCGGTTTCGGCGAGCAACTATTATATGCCGCTTTGGTGAGCAATATAGATATATGTTAGCAATATAGATATATGTAAGCTTCGGTGAGCATTATTATATATCTATCAGCTTTGGTGACCTATACCATCTATTCTCAGCTTAGGTGAGCAGTGTTTGTATCGATCGAATTTGTAGATGGTATTGCTGGTATTGAATCGAGTGGATCGATTGATCGATGTTTTGAATTGAAGTGATTGATTGAGTATATGAATCATATTGACTTGCATGAAGGAATTAAGGAAAAAGTAAGTCCTCTATCCCGTGTGTGACTAGGTGGCCTTTAGGCATATTTCCTTCCTTGTCGGAGTTTAGAGGGTGAACTTGCTAAGACGTTGTCTCACTCCGTCGTGGGCTCGACATTTTCAGGTCCTTGGATGGAAAATCCTCCTGAGTGTTTTGGCCGACCCATGAGGGTTACCAAGCGAGTTTCTAGTTATCCCGATCCCAGAAATCACTAGGTCTATGAGCTAGTAGTGACCACTGTCTAGGTCGAAGAGAATTCACCTCATAGGATACCTCATCAATTCAAAACGTGGTTCCGCTATGGACCTAATGGTTTCAAGGTGGGTCCCCTTAAGACTTTTGATATCCCCATTGTGGTAACTGATATTGCTTTGGACGAGGATCCAATTGACCCTCTTGATGGCGTGATGGAGGACCCGACATCCCGTCCGGATCCTGTAGAGACAAAAGAATCGACGAACGAGTCCGGCTAGCTGGTCATAGGACAGCTTGTTTTAAGGATCGATCTTTTGTAGACTTTTGTGAATATAGACTAGTTTTGTAAATGACCTAGTCAGCTTTGTATAAAGGTGTGTTGTGGTTTTCAAAATTTGTGGCCCTGCTTTTCTATCTCATCTTGGTGTCGTCTGGGGATTTATTTATTCGCTTCTGCATGCGTATTAAAATGAATGGGTCGGTGACGTGTGCTGGGACGTCGCAATTTATTCGACCACCGAGGGATGGATACGCGCTTGAGATCAAGGCTTGACATCCCCGCCCGGAGTGGTATCAAAGCTAGGTTGATAGTTGGAGTGATAAGGTGTGATAGGTTATGGGATAGTTAGTAGGAATTGCCTTTATTTCATATTGGTGCATGTCAGTGATAGCTGCTTGGTAAAGTTGTTTGTGGGGGTCGCTCAATTTTTTAATTCTGTGAGGAATTGGAAAGCAGGTTTTGTAGAGATCTTGTAGAATGAGTGATCAAGAGCAGAGGACTCCTAAAAAGAGAACCTTTGGACTAGTTACTCGGGGTAGGACGCTGATAAGGATCAGTGCTCGAGGTGGTCGAGGTAGAGCACTGACTCAGGACAGCACGTGTGAGAGAGTATCGCCGCAGGTTGGTACTAGAGTAGTAGCACTGAGCGATCCTAGGTTCGATAGGATTGTTCAGGCACTAGTAAACCTTGGGAACTTGTTGGGTCAGCAAGCTCAGGACCGAAGCGCTATTGTTGCCGTTGTCACTACCGTTGCTAGTGCTGTAACCGCTGTTGTTGCCACACCTGCTGAGGCCCAACCTAGAGTTTTGATCGGGGAGCAAGCTACTGCATCTGAGTCAAGATTCAGTTCCAACAGAGATGACAATCGACTAGGGAAGAGACCGATGTTGGAAGAAGGGTATCCCTTTCCACCCAACCAGAAAAGTAGGATTGGAAAACCAATGCCCAACTCGAACGATGTGTGTCGTGTCTGTAGGAAAAGATATGGATCTGCCCCGTGTTGTAAAAAAGAAAGGACTTGTTATGGGTGTCTCCAGCATGGCCACCTAGTCAAAGATTGTCCACACAGGTTGATGGGATCGCAGATGCCACTGCCGCTGATAGAACAGAATAGAGGGAATGTGCTACAGGATGTTCAATGGGGTATTTGGAACAGGCCTCCAGTGTAAGGAAGGGTGCATGCAGTCACCTGAGGGGAGACAGAGGACTCACTAGACAGGTGCCAAGTTTGTAGAAGGAAGCATAGACTAATCCAGTGTCCCGGTATAACGGGAGCGTGCTATGGATGTGGTCAGGACGGCGATTAGGTAAGGGACTGTCCACGTAGGTCCAAGGGAGCACAAACACCGCTACCGCAGACAGAACGCCACTAGGATGGCAAAAGGAATAGGAATGAAATGACCATGCACCGATCAGAGGAAGAATATTTTGGGGTGATTTTACCAAAGTAGCGCAGCAGAGTTTTGGTTAAGTTTGTAAGACTTCAATTGGTTGTAATAAAGCTATAGAAAGAAGGATTACTAGCTAGAGTTGTACTTAACTAGTTTGCTTATGTATAACTTTGATGTTATATATGAAAAGGTTTGGCTCGAGGAGCTTTTTGTTGTAATGAATTGTGGTCGTAAAATAATATAGTTTGATCCGTTAGCATGTGAAAGTTTCGAGTTATTGGGAGTCAAGGAAGATCCTCAATCCCTTTTATTTCGTCACTTAAAGCAACCGGTTTTCTGGATGTAGGTTGCCAAATTTATTTGGCAACGGTAGTGGATGCGATAGTTGAGGAACCGAATATGGAGAACATAGTCGTGGTACGGAAGTTTTCCGATGTGTTTCTAGAAGAATTGCCGGGTCTACCGCCAGAAAAGGAGATAAAGTTTGTGATCGAGTTAGCACCCAAGACAGAGTCAATTTCTAAGACTCCTTATAGGATGTCGCTCTCTGAGTTGAAAGAACTGAAGGTGCGGATGCAGGAATTGTCAGATAAGGGATTCATACGTCCTAATGCATCACCTTGGGGAACACCAGTTCTCTTCGTGAAGAAGAAAGATGGGTTGTTGTGCTTGTGCATCGACTATCGTCAACTCAATCAAGTGACGATCAAGAACAAGTATCCACTACCGAGAATCGACGGCTTGTTTGACCAGTTACAAGGGGCATCGATATTTTCAAAGATCGACTTGAGGATAGGGTACCATCAGCTGAGGATTAGAAAGGAGGATATACCAAAGTCAGCGTTTCATACTCGATACGACCATTATGAGCTCACTGTAATGCCGTTTGGTTTGATGAACGCTCCAGCTGCTTTTATGGACCTGATGAACCAAGTGTTCAAAGAATACCTAGATCAGTTTGTGATCGTGTTCATTAACGATATTCTGGTGTATTCAAGAGGTGCTCAGGAGCATGAGAGTCATTTGAGAAGGGTACTTTAGACCCCGGGGATTCATGGATTGTACGCTAAGTTTAGCAAGTGCGAGTTTTGGTTGACTCGTGTAGCGTTCCTAGGTCACGTGATTTCAAGCGAATGAATCCTCGTGGACCCGTCCAAGATCGAAGCAGTGATCAGTTGGCCAAGATCGACTACCGTGTCAGAGATCAAAAGCTTTTTGGGTTTGCCAAGTTACTACAGAAGGTTCGTGGAAGGATTTTCAGCTTTGGCTTCGTCGTTGACTCGATTCTTGAAGAATGAAGAGAAGTTCATGTCGACAGACAAATGCGAGCGTAGTTTTCAAGAGCTTAAGTAGAAGTTGACTATCACACCTGTGCTGACCATATCGTCTGATCTTGGATGATACGAGATCTACAGTGATGCGTCGTTTAGAGAACTGGGTTGCGTGTTAATGCAACATGGTAGGGTTGTTGCATACGCCTCCCGTCAGTGAATACCTCATGAGCTAAATTACCCAACGCATGATTTAGAACTCGTAGCAATCATTTTCACTCTGAAGATTTGGAGACATTATTTGTGTGGAGAAAGATTTCCAGATCTTCACTAACCATCAAAGTCTTAAGTATCTATTCTCTCAGAATGAGATGAATATGAGACAATGCCACTGGATGAAACTTCTGAAGGACTACGAGTGTGATATTTTGTATCACCCGGGGAAGGCGAATAAGGTCGCAGACGCTTTGAGTCAAAAGTCTTCAGTTGCATAGATGATGATTAAGGAATGGGTTTTGCTCGAGGGAGCTTGAGATTCGATTTCAAATTTGTGGTAGGCCACATTTCGAATCTTATGACCACCTTTAGCATTGAGTCGGATGTTCAGATCAGAATCAAGACACTTCAGTTGACAGACCCTGAGGTTCAGAAAATCCCACGAGAAGATACCAATAAGAGAAAGGCTGATTTTCAGATTTCTGAGGATTGAACACTAAGGTTCCAGGGACGATTGCGTGTACCTGACGATGCAGAGCTTAAATAGGAGATCTTATCAGAAGCTCATCGTAGCAGTTACAGCATTCATCCTAGCAATACGAAGATGTATCAGAATTTGTGTCAACATTATTGGTGGTTCGATATGAAGGCGGACATCGCCAGGTATGTCGCCAAGTGTTTGACGTTTCAACAAGTGAAGGCACAGCATTGTAAGCCAGGAGGACTTCTGCAATTTCTAGAGATTCCCAAGTGGAAATGGGAGCAAATCACAATGGACTTTGTGACGGGCTTACCAAGGAGTCAAAGGGGTAATGATCCCATTTGGGTAGTGGTCGACAGACTGACGAAGTTAGCTCACTTCATTGCAGTACGAAAGGATCTTGATTTGGATAGGCATGCAGAGTTGTATGTGCTTCAAATAGTTCGTCTATGTGGAATGCTAGTGACGATTACATCAAGCCGAGACCCAAGGTTCACAGTTATGAGCAGAGCATTCAGATAGCGCCTTTCAAAGCATTGTATGGCAGAGCGTGCAGAACGCTAGTGTGTTGGGATGAGGTCGGAGAAAGAAAGATCACAAACCCAGAGTTAGTTCAGGAGTCATTAAATGCAGTTGCCGTTATCATGGACAGATTAAAGACCGGTCGGAGCCGCTAGAAAAGTTACGCAGACAAGCACTGGAGACCATTGGTATTCCAAGTTAATGGGCACGTCTTTCTATAGGTGTCACCAATGGGGGGTACTTCGCGCTTCGGCAAGAAAGGGAAGCTGAGTTTGAGGTACATAAGTCCTGTTAAGATTCTGGAAAGAATCGGGATCCTAGCATGTCGTCTTGCATTGCCATCGAGGTTGGCGCAAGTGCATGGCGTCTTTCACGTGTCGATGTTGAGGACGTATGAGCCTGACCCGACCCACGCGCTAAATCTTGAAGAATTAGACGTAGCCGACACAGTGTCGTATGTGGAAAGCCTAGTTTAGATTGTTGATCGAAAAGAGTAGATTTTGCCCATCAAGACGATTCCCTTGGTCAAAGTGGTTTGGCAACATCACGGGATAGGAGAAGCAACATGGGAAGGTGAAGACTCGATGAGACAGCAATACACCCACCTTTTTGTTTAGGGATTTGTAAACATTCAAATTTCTAGGATAAAATTTTTATAAGAGGGGAAGAGTTGTGACATCCTGATTTTCAGGTTCTGTTTTCGATTGGATAAGCTAGGCTTTTCATCGACGCGCCTATAGTTCTTTTATCTGAGTTGGCCACTCACGAGATAACTAGCCTATCAGGTGAGGCCGTTAAGGGATTTTAACACAATAGACTTGAGAATTCAACCAGGAATCGACTGCTCGACCGTGCTAGTCTGCAAGGGTCATTACAGTATTATCAAAATCGACCAGAGATTAGAGATAGGTTGATTCGACTGAGATATGTGATCAAAATGTGGGTGATTCCACCTGATTGCAAAATTCTCGTCAATCGGCACTAGACCGATTTTTTGGGTGTTTTTGGTACCTTGTGCCCGTATTTGAAATTTTAAAATTTTCACGATAACCGAGAGTCGACAATGTGTTGAATATGTACATTGTGGCTCGAAATAAATTGACCACGGGTCAATTGCACCAAAAATTCCTAAAAGCTACCTAGTAAGCTAAGTCATGCTAAAATTGAAAGTTTTGTTATGTCACGATTTATTTTAGGACCGTCTACTTGTCCATCAAAGATTTTTTTGCAAACTGAGATTTTTGGCGAAAATACAAAATAGGGCCGTTTTTGTCCGGAAAATTCAGGGGACTGTTTTTTATCGCGTTTTTGGGATGCAAGTTGGTTCTATTGGTGAGGAAAAATATTAATTTGCTCGATGACACCTTGGTGAGATTTGTGGACTCCAATTTGGGTCCAATTGAAGAATGATTGAACTCAATTTGGGGAATTTAGTGTCAAATTCGTAGGTCATGGTCCCTCTCACTTTTGGACCACTTCAATGGCTTCCTAGGGAGCTTGTTGGTTGCTATTTGGCTGAGAATAGGGTAGACATGGTGGGGGGCCATCTAATGATCAAATTAGAGGATATTTTGGGCCAAGGGGACCCTCGACAAGGCAGCTGCCTTCTTCTTCCTCTTGCAGCCTGCTTTCTCCATTTTAGAGTGAGCTTTGAGCTTGGAGAAACCAAAGAAAACCGAGCAAGCCTCCCTTAGCCACCAGACCGTCCGCCTGAAGCCACCGCATTGCCGTCATGCCGCTCGCGAGCCCCGCACACCAGCTCGCTTGTCCCACACCATCATGCCATCCCCCGCGATCCCTGAGCCGTTGTCAAGCCTCTGTCCAGCCGCCTAAGTCATCTCCGCCGCCATTCGGTTGCCGTCGAGTGTCACCACCGCCCGCTGTAGCCCATTTGCCCGTCTCTCGCCGTTTCCAGCCCAACTAGCCTCCGTTCCAGCCTTCTCGATCCAGCAACTAGAACCAGAAGCCTCAACTAGCTGTGGGCCTTCGAGACCCATTTCGGACTGCTTCCAGGCCTTGTAAGGTGTCGCCACTTGGGAGTTTGTCGCCCGTCTGCACGTTGCCATCGCCGTGAAGTCATCAAATTTCAAAACCGATGAGTTTACTCACTAAACTCTGCTTAGGGAGTTAATTATGCTTAAGGGTTGATTAGTTTAGGCTAAGTATGGTTTAGGTAGTTAGTTAGAACGGATTAACAATTTAATTACTCGTTATTGCATGTTAGGTGGTTAGATCAGCTTAATTAGCAACTAGATAGGTTATATTATTTATTTAGATAGGTTCGGAAATTTTCCAAGCCCGTTTTGGTATTTAATTAGGAATTTCCAGCCTAAGTTTCTATTTTTGGCATTTAATGGTATTTATTTAATTATTTTTGGCATTTATTTAATTATTTATTACTTTTCGGAAATTAGACCGGGATAGCTAGTGATCGGAATTTCGTGCTGATTGCAATGGTATGCTTGGTTTATTTAATTGAATGCTAATTTGTGCTATTTGAGTGGAAATTATAATTTTGGACATTTATTCCAAAATCGTGGAATTTTGGTATTTAATTAGAAAATACCGGGCATCGGTTTATAGTGCCAAAAATGTGTTTTTGGACTATATTAAATGGTGGGATTTTTGAAAAGGAAAATATGCCTGTGGGCCTTAATATGTCAGCTTCGGTGAGTAGTATACTGTAGCAGCTTCGGTGAGCATTATAGATATCTAGCAGCTTCGGCGAGCAACTATTATATGTTAGCTTCGATGAGCATTATAGATATCTAGCAGCTTCATTGAGCAACTATTATATGTCAGCTTCGGTGAGCAATATAGATATATGTCAGCTTTTGTGAGCATTATTATATATTTATCAGCTTTGGTGAGTTATATCATCTATTCTTAGCTTGGGTGAGCAGTGTTTGTATCGATTGAATTTGTTGTTGGTATTGTTGGTATTGAATCGAGTGGATCGATTGATCAATGTTTTGAATTGAAGTGATTGATTGAGTATATGAATCGTACTGACTTACAAGAAGAAACTGAGGCAAAGGTAAGTCCTTTATCATATGTGTGACTAGATAGCCTTTAGGCATATTATCTCCTAATCGGAGTTTAGAGGGTGAACTTGCTGAGATATTGTCTCACCCCGTCGTGGGCTCGACATTTTCAGGTCCTTGGATGGCAAATCCTCCTGAGTGTTTTGGCTGACCCATGAGGGTTAAGCGAGTTTCTAGTTATCCCGATCCCGGAAGTCACTGGGTCTATAAGTTGGTAGTGACCACTTCCTGGGTCGAAGAGAATCCACCTTATAAGATACCTCATCGATTCAGAGCGTGGTTCCGCTACAGACCCAATGGTTTCAGGGTGGGTCCCCTTAAGATTTTTGATATCCCCGCTGTGGTATTTGATACTGCTTTGGATGAGGATCCAGCTGACCCTCCAGATGGCATAGTGGAGGACCCAAAGTCCCGTTCGGATCTTGTGGAGACTGAAGAATTGGCGAACGAGTTTGGCTAGCTAGTCATAGGACAGCTTATTTTAAGGATCGATCTTTTGTAGACTTTTGTGAATATAGACTAGTTTTGTAAATGATCTAGTTAGCTTTGTATAATGGTGTGTTGTGGTTTTCAAACTTTGTGACCCTACTTTTCTATCCCATCTTGGTGTTGTCTAGGATTTATTTATTCGCTTCCACATGCGCATTAAAATGAATGGGTCGGCGACGCGTCCTAGGATGTCGCAATTTATTCGACCACCGAGGAATGAGCACGCGCTCAAGGATCGAGGCGTGACAAAAATAGTTGAAAAATGCATCTACGATTGGGGAATAAATAAAAAAAACTTTTTTACAATCACAGTGGATAATGCTAGTGCAAATGATGTTGCCATTGATTGTCTTAAGGATAAATTTTTGAAATATGGGTCATTAGTTTTAGCTAGTGAGGCTTTACACATGAGGAGCGTTGCATAGATATTAAACTTGATTTTAAAAGATGGCTTGTTTGAGATAAGTGATTCTATTACTTGTATCCAAAATCTTGTTGGATATGTGAGGAGTTCTCCCATGAGAACTAAAGTATTCCAATCTCACATTGAGGTTGAAAGGATTACTTATAAGGGTTCGGTTTGTCTAGATGTTGTCACTAGATGAAACTTCACTTATCTCATGTTAGACATGGCCATAAAGTTTAGAAAAGCTTTTGAAATGATGGTAGGAGATGATTTGTCTTTTGAAACTGAGCTTAATAATGATTCTCCAAAAAATGAAGATTGGATAAATGCCATTATTCTTTCAAAATTTCTGAAATAGTTTTATGATGCCATTACTCAAATGTCATGGAGTTTATATATTACTTCGAATGATTATTTTGAGGGGATAGCTTTTTTGTATAAATATTTAAAATATGCGAGTACTACTATGAATCCTAAGCTTAGAATTATGAGTACGAAGATGAAGGAGAAGTTTGATAAATATTATGGGAATTTGGATAAAGTAAATATGATGGTTTTGATTGCAGTTGCGTTAGATCCTACAAAAAAGTTGTATTATTTGAAGTATTGTTATGAGCAAATTTATAATGATTAAGCAAAAATTGATGAGATGCATGATAAGGTAAAGTACATGCTGGAGCGTTTATATGTATTTTATGAGCAATCTTTTCTTGATCATGATAACTGATATTTGGGTGGTCAAACTATGACTACCGGAAGTAGTAGTGCTTCCAATACCGCTAGAAATAATGGAAACGATAAGATTAACATCAAAGCTTGGCGAAAAAACTTTTTCCATTAAATGAAAAGAGGGTGTGATGACAACAAGTCAGAGCTTGAACGGTATCTTGAAGAGGATTTTGAAAATATTCTTGATTTTGACATTTTGATGTGGTGGAAGAGTATTGGTTCGAAGTATAAAATTCTATCCTCGATAGCTCGGGATGTTTTATCTATTCTTATAACTACTATTACTTCAGAGTCGGCTTTTAGTACTTTGGGCTAGGTTCTTGATGGTTTTAGAAGTTATTTGACTCTTAGAGTGGTGGAAGCTTTAATTTGTACTCAAGACTGGTTGAAAGCTGCTCCTGTGCCTATTAATGTTGAAAAGTTCCTTGAGAATGTAAACAGTTTGAATTGGGTAAACTTAAATCATGCATATTTCTTTTTACTTATTAATTCTTTTGTATATCTAATGAATGAATTCTTTTTTTTTTTTAGATATGGATTGTCTTACTAAGGAGATTATCATCAGTAAATAGAGTTTGCACATTGAAGTTGAATGACCATAAATGGTGAGATGTTCCATCAATGGCACTAATAGTAATTTCAATTTAAAATTTTTTTTTAAGTATTAATTATGTGTGTTGTTTATTTTGTTTTTAGGTGTTCAGAAGCTGAAGCGATCATCTAAGAGTTAACAAGAAGTGAAGTTGTATATTCATGGTTTATCTTAAGTATTTTGAACTTCTTGTGGTTTAATTATATTTCACCAATAATTTTCAGTTGCACTTTGCTTTTTAGTTTGTGCAAAATGGAAGAAGTTTTCAAAGAGTAGCATTACAATTGCTATGATGATTTGCTTGTCAAGTGGTGTGAAGCTTCATTATTGGTTGATTAGACTTTGCTTGATTAAATGCAAGAACCGTTTTTGCATATAGTATTACATGTATTATTGATAGATGATTATAGGAGCAAATGCCTAGAAAACATTTTTTGGCGTAGAATTCTTTTCTCTTAAATTTCTTATCTCATCCCATTTCCCGAACGGAAAAATGATTCAATGACAAATCAAAAGTAAGAAAATTATAGTATGCTTTAACGATGGAAACACTTTATCTCTATTAGCAATCCTAATCGTTTTTATAGTTTGTTGTTTTAAGTAAGTGTGAAATTTCTATAGTTACCTTATCTTAAATTTATGTTGAATATGTACTTGTGCTTATAGTTTGGTTGCTCAACGCCATATTATTGATTGATATGTAATTTAAAATAATAGGTTTGTTCTTTCAGAAAATACAAGAAATGAAATAAAAATATTATCAGCTGGTCCGGTCCTCATTCTTAAGTTCAATCGGGTCGGTTTTCAGTTTCGAAAATTAGAGACTAATGTGCGGGTTGGCTTTTGAATTAGATGCTGAACCAGCATTAAATGAAGAACACGTTTCCTTAACATGGACACACGGAAGACACCGGTGCGCTAGACGGCTTCAGCGGTAATGCGAGTCTTTCATAATCGGTACCTAACCTAAAAATTCGGTGGACGAAAGTCGGAATGTCGTAGGACGTGCGGCATTAAATGAAGAACGCCTTTTGTTTATTAATTGACGTGAGTTATGCTCCATCTACGTGGCTTTCTCCCCTCCCCTTCTTTTTGTCTTTGTTAATAATTGAAGAGAGAGGATGACCCTGTGCAAGAACGGCTATAGTTTTCTTCCCCTCATTCGTGCATGCACATGCATGTGCATAGAGGCACATAAATTTGGTGGACGTCGGTGCTAGTTTCTCCTATAAAAGGAGGACCGCAAAAGACGACCGAGGTAGAGCAAGAAGAGAGAAGACTCGTGAGCCTTCCCGGAGACAAGGTAGAAGCTCTCGACAGGGGAAGATTTTCTCGTTGTGATTACACATACAGTGATTAAGCCAGTTAAATTTTTATGGATAGAATTTATTTAATTTCTTGAGTGAGGTTTTATTAAAAATTGTGAGGAGCTAGATACTCTGTGAATTATTAAGTATAATTGAGAGTTAGAAACATCAAGAGGGTATTTGAACACTTGAGTAATTGCAATTTCCATTGTATCGCTTATTTTAATAGTGTGATTATGTATTGTTCTCTTTATAGATGTAGGTTTCGATATTCAAATTGAATCATAAAAATCCGGTGTCCGATTTCCCCACCTTTCTTCTAATTAATTTTAACTGATTCGCTGGCCATCTTACTTCGCAGCAAATAGCGTCCGCACTCCTTTCTCAAGAAACCCAGTCATTCAAGAAGCAGAGCATTGCAACTGCAAACAGCCAAAGCCCAAACGCGTACAGAAGGAGAGAGGGAGAGAATAGAAGCATGAGTGCATGCACGAGCCAAGCAATCACGACGCCCAGTGAAGATGAAGAGTTCTTGTTCGCCATGGAAATGAATGCTCTGATAGCACTCCCCTTGGTCTTGAAGGCCACCATCGAACTGGGGATCCTCGAAATACTGGCCGAGTGTGGGCCTATGGCTCCACTTTCGCCTGCTCAGATTGCCTCCCGTCTCTCCGCAAAGAACCCGGAAGCCCCCGTAACCCTTGACCGGATCCTCCGGTTTCTCGCCAGCTACTCCATCCTCTCTTGCACTCTCGCCCAAGACACAGAAGGCAACCCCCTGAGGCTTTACGGTTTGGGACCCAAAAGCAAACACTTTGTCAGAGCCCATGGCACTGCCACTTTTGCTGCCCCCTTGATGCTTATGCTTACTGACAATATCGTCACTTCTAGCTGGTTTTTGCTTCTTCCTTCCTTCCTTCCTTTCTGCTGTGTTGAATTGGCCATGTCCTCCATCACATGCGCTGTAAGTATATCTTGATTATACCGTGCATGACTTACAGGTACTGCTTAAAAGAAGAGATTATGGAAGGAGGAGACACCTTCAAACTTGCCAATGGACTGCATGTTTTTGAGTACACTAACAAAGACAGGAAATTTAATGAGATATTCAACGACGCAATGCAAGCCCCGACAAACATGTACATGAGTAAAATTGTGGAATCTTATCAAGGCTTCAACAACGTCAAGACGGTGGTCGATGTAGGTGGTGGCATGGGTGCAAGCCTTAGGATTTTGCTATCCAAGTACCCCCACATTCATGGCATAAACTTTGATCTACCTCATGTGGTCAAAGAGGCTCCTCCTTATCCTGGTAAAGTTTAATTATTTTTCCCCTTCTGCTCCATCTTCTTTTCTAAAAAAATATCTCTCATAGGGATGAACTTTATTAAGGAAAGTTCGATTACGTCACTAAGTTATTCATATCATACCCTTAACACAATTGTTCGAGTGAGTCATCGCAAATCGAACACGATTCATACTGTACAAATTCGGCTTCCATATAGAGATAGAGAATGAACTCTTTGGATAAAGCTGAGGTGTTTGAGGATGGATTGAATCACTTATCTTTTGATGACAGGCATAGAACATGTGGGAGGGGACATGACAAACTACATTCCTAAAGCAGACGTCATTATCATGAAGGTTATTCCTGTGTTCAAAATTTCCTTATTAGACACTATCAAGCTCTTCGCATGATAATATGATTATTTCCATTTATTGCGGTTTCTCGGTTTGATAATGGCTACACAGCTCGTGTAACCCTTATCTACACATCCCTTATCCATCACTACTGCAATGGATGGTTAATTACTTGCTAAAAATAAAACTACTCATATCAATAACGTTATAAGTGGAATGCGTAAAGAAATGTTAAACAACCTGGATGCTTAATATGTATCCAAAACTAACTGATCACCCGTCGTTTTGTAGTGGATAATTCACGGTGCAGATGACAAGTTATGCGTCAAGCTACTCAAAAACTGCTGGGAGGCATTGCCAGAGAAGGGCAAGGTCGTGATCGTGGACGCTGTCCTTCCAGAGTATCCCGAAACAGATATCATCACGAGGAACGCCCTCCTAGCGGACATGTCCGTGCTGAATATCACTCCCAGCGGAAAGGATCGTACAGAGAGAGAATTTGAGGTCCTGGCACGTGCATCCGGCTTTGATGCTCCGAAACTTGTGTGTCGAGCTTACAACATGTGGGTAGTCGAGTTACACAAAAGGATGTGATCTCTTCTCATCACAAGCATGTATTGAGCTTTCCCTAGGGAATTCTCTGTATGTTCGTGTTGGGTTTGGACACTTGAGCCAGACCCTTAACCGTGTGTGCCATCGTAAGGAATAAATTAGTGCTGATGGAAAAATAATTTCATGCTTTACCTGAACGGTCCCCAATGTCCTATAATCATTCTTTTTTGGGAAAATTCAAAAGTCCATTTCACCCTTATATACGAAATGTCGTGCAAAAAACCATTAATGTCATTACCCTTCAAATAAGAAGAAGAAACTAATTAAAGATAATTATCTTTAAAAGGGCCAAGTACCCAAAAAATAAAAAGCCCATGCACATCCTTTCACATCAAGAACAATTCTATTCACTTTTTCGAAAGTCTTAAAAAAGCACAGTTTTCGGCATCTGTCAAATTGCAGCGAGTCCGTCAAAACATGGGGAGCTCACCTAACACAAAATATGGGTTGAATTGAGTCCGTCAAATAAAGTCCGATAACATGGGTTCGGATAGATTTTAAGTTCAATCCATATAAAAATTATGGGAGTTGATCAAGTAACGGCACCGTTACTTTTTCAATGGTGACAGTGGCATGTGCACCGCTAATTCTTTTACTTATTTCTTCAGAAAATTTGAAAAATAATTTGTCACTTGGGACTTGCTCCACTTCCACCCTTATTTGTCACTTGTAATTTGATATTTCTTTTCATTTGTCTGACGTCAAAATAAAGAGAGATCAATTAATTTCTTTTCAAACTTAGAGAAATTTGAAAGTTCGCAAATCAAAATATTATATTTGCGCTTGTTATTTAATTTTCATTTTACATGAGTTTTCTTAAGTATATCATTTATATCATTTTTTTTTACCAATGTCTACCATTGAAAAATAATAGCTCAATTACCCCCATGATTTTCTTCTCCCTTCAAGAACTTCATCCATTTGTTTCTTTAAATATGAAACTAGTCATCTTCATCAACAACTAAAATGGGTGGCCAGTATTGCACCGTTACTCATTGGAAGTAACAATACCGTCATACTAACAGTGGCCTAAAATTATTAATAAGTGTCCACAAATTCTAACACTTACCAAAATATTTAATCTCCCCACAACAAACACCATCGGTCATCCCGCCTCCCCCTTGCAGTTTTATATGGTCCACCAAGGGACGGATCCTCGATCTTAATAGATCATAACTGCTCATATTTATTTGTAACCCCTATATAAACTGTCGTAACACACAAAACTTAAATATGAACAAGATTTACTCTCTTTTTTCCTCCAGCAGTCATAGGGCGACTAGAGATCCGTTGCTCAAGGGCCCTCAAATTTATTATTTGGGATGTTTTGAGAGTATTGTATTTTTGTGTGCTGGATCAAAAGAGGTTAATGGTTGGGTATGTGGTTTGATTGGTTGATTCAATGTGGGTTTGTAACAAAAGTAATGGTTATATAAAAAATGAAGTTCCTAGAAAATAGGAGGAATCAATCTACTAGAGCACATCTCCTCTTACTTATCCTAAACCTTAAACCTTGAAATCCTAACTCTAAATCCTTTTGCCTCGGTTCAATAAAAAAGGAGAGGCCTCGTGTGATTCATTTTGCTGATTTTTTGTTCAAGATAGAATTCCAAAAAAATAGACCAATCCATACTTTGAACTAATAACTATAGAACATAATAAGAGCGTTGTCTAATTTAATTCATCATCATGAATAGCCTATGTAGCTTTTGATAACTCTTCTAGCCATGCATTCTTTGGAAGCTTTGAATTCTTTCCAATCTTAGGCCTTCACTCACCCACCATGGATGAACATTAAAGAAGAACCTTTAGGTTTCCGGGACATTGAATTCTTATCATGGTTGTGGTAATATCTGTTCCTCTTCAAATTTTTGACGATATGAAAAATCAAAAGCCCTGCCATCAAAATCTCTGCCGTCCCTATTCAATCATGGAAGCGCAAATGCCTTAAGTGTCCCCACTAGTCAAGAGTTGAGCCTACCAATCACTAATCAATATATTTTTCTCTCGTGTTTTTTCATTTATGGTTTGATATTCTTGTACTACAGGAACCACACCAATCCATCCTGGTTATAGCCTAGCCTTACTATGCTTACACATGAGATCCCATTCTAGATTGTATTGGCAAAATCGATAGGGAATTGGCTTCAAGTGTAGATAGGGTCAAATATGCAAGGAATACAAAGACACAGACCCCTTCCCTTCTCTTTTAGATGAATGGAGTGGTTTAGAATTGCTCTCCATAGACAAACTTGGGATTTGCAATCCAAGGTAAGATCAGTTCAGGATCATTGGGTCTTTTACTATCATAAGGATGTGCCATTACTCAAAAAGTACTTCTAGGTAATTGCCCCACATATTCTACAACTATTTATGTGAAAAAGAAATCATGTGCCAAAGGGGATTCTTATTTGTACATGTGGTTTAGAGTTTCGTATCTTGTGCTCACTGGCATGTATGGATCCCCCGACTCTAATTGCTTTTCCCCTCTTCATATTTTTCAATTTTTTTTTATAAAATCTTGGATCTTGTTTGCAAAGGTGAACCATCAGGAGGAAAGTTAATGAATTATTAAGCTCAGAGACTTAGTGCGAACTCTCCCAAGCCTAAACCAACCGCAACTTTGAGATTTTAATTTGTTCTATTAATCATGCAAATCATTTTATTACTATAAGTTATTAATCAATCGATTAGATACCTAAGTAAAGTGTGGAGAGCATTTCACTTCTGCAAACTAGAGATTCATGAATATGGAGATTGATTGCATTAGATAAATTAACGCCCTTTCGATGCTTTTCTCTTTATTTCAAAAAACAATATTTGTACTTTGCAGGTAGTCTTAGTCAATTTTAAGTAAAGCCACTAATACGCAAATGGTGGTCATGTGAGTGAAAAAATAAGAATTTAATAATCAATAATTAAAGCAGTAAATAAATTGCGAGAGATAAGGAAAGAACATAAATATCTCAAGCAAGCGAAAGCAAAAACTCCATTAACTCCAACATGCTAAGTGTTCTGCAAAATGTTAACAAAACAATATATGCATGGCCTAAACATGATTTGTAAATGCAATAATGATTATTTCTTTTTGGATTTTTCTTGTTTAACAAAAGATTAAACTGTATGCAATGCAACCTATATGTAATTTTAATGATGTGAAAAAGGATTACTTATGAATTAACCCTATTATTTAACCATGTGAAAAAAAAAATTGTTTTCTTTAAAAGACTAAACTCTAGGACACCAGAATTGACTTAATGACTTTTATTTAAAAAAGTAGTGACCTAATGATGAAGTGATAATTTTTATATTTTCTTTTACGATACTTAAATGATATGCAATACATGAGATGCATGAAATGTGATTATTAATGATGTGATTCTATTAACACATTAGCATTAAATTAAATGAGTCACTAATTGACATGTGACTTATAGAAATAAACGTGCATGTCAATTGAATCATAATGCAATCTGAATATTCTATTTTATATGTAAGGGTTGTTGTAAATATAGACAAGCGAATCGGATAAAATTAGGCAAAATGAAGGAAAGCAAATGGGATATCGGATTTATGTAATTCAGCCCAAATATCAGTACTTACATCCATAGAAAGAGCAGCACGAAATTCCACTATAAAACCGAGCGATACGCTGGAGATTATAATCACTCAGGTATCCAAATACTCATTCGGTGTTTCCCCGCCCCCCAATTCACCAAATAAGTCACATAGGTGCGTTTGGTTTAGCATTCCCAAGGGGCTTTCAGTCCTCAAAGCCCTTTCGGGAAATGCTACACTGTTTGGCAACCATTTTGAAGTAGCTTTCAAGTGAAAGTCAGCATTGGGAAGGTTGAAAGCCCAATGCTAGTAGGGACTAGCTTTGAGCTTTAAGCATTTGGCCAAATGCTGCAACTTATTTTTATTTTTTTCAAAACTATCGTCACTTATTCTTCAAATTTCTAATTTTGCCCTCGTTATTATTTCTTTAAATGCCAAAATAATGCTAAAAAAATCAAAATTATATAATTACTAAAAAAAAATATATTTTGGTTGTTTTAAAAAATTATTTATATATTTGATTTTTTTAGCATTATTGTCAAAATTTATATTTAAAAAGTTACATACATTATTTTTTTTCAATTTGAACAAATAAAAATTAAAAAATTCAGATGAAGAGTTTGGTCTTTTTTTTTTTAAAAAAAATATATATACATATGTATTTGATTTTATAGCATTATTTTCAAATTTATATTTGAAAAAAATTGCATACATTATTTTTTCAATTCTAAAAAAATAAAAAATAAAAAATTTTGGTCTTTTTTTTAATTATGTAGATTTTTTTTAGCATTATTGTCAAAATTTATATTTAAAAAGTTGCATACATTATTTTTTTTTATTTTAAACAAATAAAAATTAAAAAATTCCGATCAAAGGTTTAATTTTTTTGAATATATATATATATTTCATTTTTTAGTATTATTGTCAAAATTTATATTTAAAAAGTTGTATAAATTATTTTTTTCAATTTTAAACAAAAGAAATTAAAAAAATTAATATTAATACTTGCAAAGGGCTTTTCAAATGTGTTTTCTACCAAACGGCATTTCTCTCACAGTTACTTCTCAAAGCATAGTTTACCAAACGGCATTATAGTGTTCAGCACCTTACAATTCCTAGTGAAATCTCACTCAAGGAATTACACAAATTCTACTCACAAGAATTTATCTGGCTAACTCACTTAGGTGTAATTACAACAATACTCAACCCTCTCGGCCACCAAAGAATTTGGTGCACTCTCTTCTCTCTGGCCACCAAGGACTTGGCGCACTCTCGGCCACTAAAGGAACTTGGCACACTCTCAACCACCTTGGCACAATTCTTGTCCTACATCAATCACTCTTTTATAATAAAGAAGAGAGAGTCTTCATCATTCAATGGCCGTGACCATTGAATAATCGGTATTGCAATTCATGATGTTCACATGAGAAAGAGACATCTTGTATGTTGACCTCTCTTCTCAAGTTCAGAAAGTCCACCTTGTATTTTTTAAGATTGGCTCCATGTAACTTCCTTTTTCATTCCTCTTTCGACTGAGGTTTCCATATGCTTCTTTATGCGAATTCCTTCATTTAATATACAAATAGAGGAATTTCCATATTTGCTGCTCGAGCAAATCTCTTGACTCTAATTACAGTTCCACATATAGCCAAGGAAAGAGAGTCAATAAAACACGTAGGTTTTCTCTACTGCTTTTCTACACATGCAAAGAGACAAATAAGTGCAATCTTCTTCTTCTCACAATTGTGGCTAAACATAAGCGCAATCAATAGACTCTCGAACAAATGCATCTAATGTCTTTGGGGCGAAACTTGTTACTGTCTCACGTTGAAATTCATATAAGCTATCGTGCTTGATTGCTCTCGTTATCATGAGGGCACCTCAAACATTCTTCAGAACTCCACCTTCTGAAAACACTTGCAACCAGCTAAGTCTACGGCACCTAAGGAAATTAAGTTCTTTTTCAATTCTGGAACTTGTCTTACTCCACTCAATGTCCTCACAATACCATCATGCATTCTAATTTTAACATCACCAATACTCACAACATCACATTTAGTGTTGTTCCCTAATTAGACTTTATCACTACCCGTGCACTGATAAGTGATAAACCAATTCCTATTTTATGTAGCATGAAATAAACAACTAAAATCCATTATCCATCCGTCAAATGATGAATCCTTAGTGACAGACAACACACAATTGACACAATTAGAATTATTCTCAACTATAGCTACAACATCATCTATACACTCAACTCTAATTTTCTTACGCTTTTCATTTTTCAGCTTAAAACAGTCTCTTCTACAATACCCACTCCTACCACAATTCAAATGACAACTCCACCAACCATAGATTGATTATGTCTGTTCTTGTTTATACTACTTCTACTAACAGATGTACAAATTCTTTTTCTACTTTCACCTACTAAAGTAGTAGGTACAAGTTTACTAGATTGTTTCATACGAATATCTTCACTTAGAATCAAATCACATTCCTCATCAAATGTCGAGCTTCTTGACCCAGAGGAATTACTAACAGTAGTAATAGTAGTATTCCAATTATCAGGGAATGAAGATAATAAAATCAAAGCACGAACTTCATCTTCAAAGTTGATCTCAACCAAACTCAATCCGTTAGCGACCTCATTGAATTCGTTGATATGCTCAGCTACTAACGTACCTTCACCCATTTTTAAGTGAAATAGGCGTCACCACAAATAGACCTTATTGATTGTAGAGGGTTTCTCATACATACTTGACAAAGCTGCAGTGTTTTTCTCCTTCACGATGTTAAGCGCAGCATTACAAGCCAACATCAACCAGCTAACACTCATCGTTTGTCTATCTAGCAATTCCCATTAGGCATCTTTCATTGAGTCTAGTTTCTCCCTTAACAAATCGGTCGATTCTCACCTTTCTTTCTTCCATCATTACCGATAAGCTTCACATCCGCCAACTCTGGCTGTAATACCAATTGTTGTGAATATAGACAAGCAAATCGAATAAAATTAGGAAGAAAGAATGAAAAGAAATCGAACACTGGATTTGTGTAGTTCAATTCGAATATTGATATCAAAATCCACAAGGAGAGCAATTCCACTATAGAAATGAGCGATACACTAGGATTAAAATCACTCGAGCATTCAAACACTCACTTAGTGTTTCCCAACCCCCCAATTATGATAGATAACTCATAGTATTTAGCTCTCACAATTCCTATAGAAATCTCACTCGAGGAATTACACAAATTCTACTCACCAGAATTTATCTCGCTAAATCACTCAGGTGTAATTACAACAATACTCAACCCTCTCGGCCACCAAAGAACTTGGTGCACTCTCTTCTCTCTGGCCACCAAGGACTTGGTGCACTATCGGCCACTAAAGGAACTTGGCGCACTCTCAGCCACCTTAGCACAATTCTTGTCCTACATTAGTCACTCTTTTATAATAAAGAAGTGAGAGTCTTCATCATTCAATGGCCATGACCATTGAATAACCGGTATTGCAGTTCATGATGTTCACATGAGAAAGAGACATCTTGTACGTTGACCTCTCTTCTCAAGTTCAAAAAGTCCACCTTGTATTTTTTAAGATTGGCTCCATGCAACTTCCTTTTTCCTTCATCTTTCGACTGAGGTTTCCATATGCTTCTTTACGTGAATTCCTTCATTTCATATACCAATAGAGGAATTTCCATATTTGCTGCTTGAGCAAATCTCTTGACTCCAATTACAGATCAACATATAGCCAAGGAAAGAGAGTCAATAAAACACGTAGGTTTTCTCTACTGCTTTTCTACACATGCAAACAGACAAATAAGTGCAATCTTCTTCTTCTCACAATTGTGGCTAAACAGAAGTGCAATCAATAGACTCTCGAACAGATGCATCTAACGTCTTTGGGGTGAAACTTGTTACTATCTCACGTTGAAATTCATATAAGCTATCGGGCTTGATTCCTCTCAATATCACGAGGGCACCTCAAACATTCTTCAGAACTCTACCTTTCGAAAACACTTGCAACCAGATAAGTCTAGGGCACCTAAGGAAATTAAGTTCTTTTTCAATTTTGGAACTAATCTTATTCCAATCAATGTCCTCACAATACTATCATGGATTCTATTTTTAACATCACCAACACTCACAACATCACATTTAGCGTTGTTCCCTAACTAGACTTTATCACTACCCGTGCACTGATAAGTGATAAACCAATTCCTATTTTATGTAGCATGAAATAAACAACTAAAATCCATTATCCATCCGTCAAATGATGAATCGTAAGTGACAGACAACACACAATTGACACAATTAGAATTATTCTCAACTATAGCTACAACATCATCTATACACTCAACTCTAATTTTCTTACGCTTTTCATTTTTCAGCTTAAAACAGTCTCTTCTACAATACCCACTCCTACCACAATTCAAATGACAACTCCACCAACCATAGATTGATTATGTATGTTCTTGTTTATACTACCTCTACTAACAGATGTACTAATTCTTTTTCTACTTTCACCTACTAAAGTAGTAGGTACAAGTTTACTAGATTGTTTCATACGAATATCTTCACTTAGAATCAAATCACATTCCTCATCAAATGTCGAGCTTCTTGACCCAAAGGAATTACTAACAATAGTAATGGTAGTATTCCAATTATCAGGGAATGAAGATAATAAAATCAAAGCACAAACTTCATCTTCAAAGTTGATCTCAACCAAACTCAATCGGTTAGCGACCTCATTGAATTCGTAGATATGCTCAGCTACTAACGTACCTTCACCCATTTTTAAGTGACACTGACGTCACCACAAATAGACCTTATTGATTGTAAAGGGTTTCTCATACACACTTGACAAAGCTGCAGTGTTTTTCTCCTTCACGATGTTAAGCGCAGCATTACAAGCCAACGTCAACCAGCTAACACTCATCGTTTGTCTATCTAGCAGTTCCCACTAGGCATCTTTCATCGAGTCTAGTTTCTCCCTTAATAAATCGGTCGATTTTCACCTTTCTTTCTTCCATCATTACCGATAAGCTTCACATCCGCCAACTCTGGCTCTAATACCAATTGTTGTGAATATAGACAAGCAAATCGGATAAAATTAGGAAGAAAGAATGAAAGGAAATCGAACACTGGATTTATGTAGTTCAATCCGAATATCGTTATCTACATCCATGAGGAGAGCAATTCCACTATAGAAATGAGCAATACACTAGGATTAAAATCACTCAAGCATTCAAACACTCACTTAGTGTTTCCCAACCCCCTAATTATGCTACATAACTCATAATATTTAGCTCTCACAATTCCTATAGAAATCTCACTTGAGGAATTACACAAATTCTACTCACCAGAATTTATCTCGCTAAATCACTCAGGTGTAATTACAACAATACTCAACCCTCTCGGCCACCAAAGAACTTGGTGCACTCTCTTCTCTCTGGCCACCAAGGACTTGGTGCACTATCGGCCACTAAAGGAACTTGGCGCACTCTCAGCCACCTTGGCACAATTCTTGTCGTACATTAGTCACTCTTTTATAATAAAGAAGAGAGAGTCTTCATCATTCAATGGCCATGACCATTGAATAATCGGTATTGCAGTTCATGATGTTCACATGAGAAAGAGACATCTTGTACGTTGACCTCTCTTCTCAAGTTCAAAAAGTCCACCTTGTATTTTTTAAGATTGGCTCCATGCAACTTCCTTTTTCCTTCCTCTTTTGACTGAGGTTTCCATATGCTTCTTTACGTGAATTCCTTCATTTCATATACAAATAGAGGAATTTCCATATTTGCTGCTTGAGCAAATCTCTTGACTCCAATTACAGATCCACATATAGCCAAGGAAAGAGAGTCAATAAAACATGTAGGTTTTCTCTACTGCTTTTCTACTCATGCAAAGAGACAAATAAGTGCAATCTTCTTCTTCGCACAATTATGGTTACACATAAGTGCAATCAATAGACTCTCAAACAGATGCATCTAACGTCTTTGGGGCGAAACTTGTTACTATCTCACGTTGAAATTCATATAAGCTATCGTGCTTGATTCCTCTCAATATCACGAGGGCACCTCAAACATTCTTCAGAACTCTACCTTTTGAAAACACTAGCAACCAGATAAGTCTAGGGCACCTAAGGAAATTAAGTTCTTTTTCAATTTTGAAACTAATCTTATTCCAATCAATGTCCTCACAACACAATCATGCATTCTATTTTTAACATCACCAACACTCACAACATCACATTTAGCGTTGTTCCCTAACTAGACTTTATCACTACCCGTGCACTGATAAGTGATAAACCAATTCCTATTTTATGTAGCATGAAATAAACAACTCAAATCCATTATCCATCCGTCAAATGATGAATCCTCAGTGACAGACAAGACACAATTGACACAATTAGAATTATTCTCAACTATAGCTACAATATCATCTATAAACTCAACTCTAATTTTCTTACGCTTTTCATTTTTCAGCTTAAAACAATCTCTTCTACAATACCCACTCCTACCACAA
The DNA here is from genome assembly GCA_016097605.1 of Eucalyptus guilfoylei. Lineage (NCBI taxonomy): Eukaryota > Viridiplantae > Streptophyta > Magnoliopsida > Myrtales > Myrtaceae > Eucalyptus > Eucalyptus guilfoylei. The sequence goes on from CM027867.1 coordinate 48,881,002, forward strand.
TTCAAATGACAACTCCACCAACCAAGGATTGATTATGTATGTTCTTGTTTATACTACTTCTACTAACAGATGTACTAATTCTTTTTCTACTTTCACCTACTAAAGTAGTAGGTACAAGTTTACTAGATTGTTTCATACGAATATCTTCACTTAGAATCAAATCACATTCCTCATCAAATGTCGAGCTTCTTGACCCAAAGGAATTACTAACAGTAGTAATAGTAGTATTCCAATTATCAGGGAATGAAGATAATAAAATCAAAGCACGAACTTCATCTTCAAAGTTGATCTCAACCAAACTCAATCGGTTAGGGACCTCATTGAATTCGTTGATATGCTCAGCTACTAACGTACCTTCACCCATTTTTAAGTGAAACCGACGTCACCACAAATAGACCTTATTGATTATAGAGGATTCTCACCTTTCTTTCTTCCATCATTACTGGTACGCTTCACATCAGCCAACTCTGGCTCTAATACCAATTGTTGTGAATATAGACAAGTAAATCGGATAAAATTAGGAAAAAGAAGGAAAGGAAATTGAGCACTGGATTTATGTAGTTCAATCTGAATATTGATATCTACATCTACGAGGAGAGTAATACGGAATTCCATTATAGAAATGAGTGATACACTGGGATTAAAATCACTTGAGCATCCAAACACTCACTCAGTGTTTCCCAACCCCCCAATTTTGCTAAATAACTCATAGTATTTAACTCTCAAAATTCCTAGTGAAATCTCACTCGAGGAATTACACAAATTCTACTCACAAGAATTTATCTCGCTAAATCACTCAAATGTAATTACAACAATACTCAATCCTCTTGGCCACCAAAGAACGTGTTGCACTCTCTTCTCTGGCCACCAAGGACTTGGCACACTCTCAACCATCAAAGGAACTTGGTCCTCTCTCGACCACCTTGGTGCAATTCTTATCCCATGTCTCTCGCACTCTTTTATAATGCAGAAAGAGAGAGTCTTTATCATTCAATGGCCATGACCATTGAATAATCATTATTGTACTTCATGATGTTCACATGGGAAAGAGACATCTTGTACATTGGCTTCTCTTCTCAAGTTTAGAAAGTCCACATTGAATTTATTAAAATGGACTCCGTGCAACTTTCTTTCTCATTCCCCCATTGGCTAAGGCTTCCACATGCTTCTTCATGCAGATTCATTCATTTAGTATACAAACAGAGGATTTTTTTTTTTTTTTTGGTAAAGGTAATAATAGAAAAGAAAGAGGAAAACCAACTTTACAAAAGACCGGCGACAAAAACTTTCATTCAAAAAGCACACGAGCAAACTGAGTGAAAGGGAGCCGGTGTAAAAGAAAGAAGGAACAGCCGAGACAATTGGCAACAACAAGAGCAAACTCCTCCAAGTTCGAAGGAAGCAAAAGGGGTACACATCCAAAAGCAGCACGAGTGCAACAGGCGCAGCAACGTCCAGACGAAGGACAAGAGCAAAACCCTAGCACCAATCGAGCTAGCGAAGAACAAACCCAGCAGCCTATTAGAGCTCAGCGGGGCCAGTAACGAAGACTAAAGGATCAAATCCCCATCCTCGTTGAAGCAACCTATTTCTCAGGTTATCAAGCACCTTGCCGTAGGTTAGTACTTTGTCCTTGACGACTTTTATAAGATGATTCTTCAAGGCCGCAACCTCAAGTACTTCGCCCCGGAAAATGATGCTATTCATTTTCTTCCATATAAGATGGCACATGGCGCCAAAAGAGAAACGGGCAATAGAGTGGAAGAAGTCCTTACCAGATAAATATTTTAGAGCCCAAAGGAGATTTTCCGCCTACGACCTATTACGCCAGGGAAGATTACATCTCCTCGCCTAAAAGAAAGCAAGCATCGCAGGAACATGACACTCGAAGAAAAGATGGTCAATCAAATCACGAGCATAATTGCAGAAGGCACACATTTCATAATCAATTCTTCCATGTGAAATGAGTAAAGCCTGAGTAGGAAGGCGGTTCTTGGTAATCAGCCAAAGGTTGAACTGGTATCTAGGAGCAATGGCATTATTCTAGATAAAGTGAGCCCAAGGGACACGGTTCTTTCTAGGTCTTAACACCTCCCAGGCTGAGGCCACTGAAAAGGATTCGGAAGATGACTCACGCCAAGAGAACCTGTCAGGAGAATCAGCCAGGACTGGCAAGGAGAAGCCCCAACACTCCAATAGAGATCTGAACGCATAGTTTGCTGGTGTAAGGAGGTCTGCCACTATTGCTTTCCTAGAAAGGCCCGAACTAAGAATAAGAGAGTCTGGAATGATGAGGCTCCAAGGGCCTTCCCGGTGCTAATTGTTGTGCCATAGAGAGACTGAACGACCATTGCCCACTCTCCAATAGAAGGATAACCTGAAATCCCTTCTAAAGTGAAGGATTTTCTTCTAAGCCCAAGAGCATACTATTGGAATAGCCATGACCCAAAATTTCTCTCTTTTTAAGAAATTGGAATGGATCCACCGACACCAAATGGACTCTTTATCTATGAACAAGATCCAGATATACTTAAGCATATATGCTTTATTGCAGTCCTTCAACCTTCGAATAGCCAGACCACCTTCCTCCTTGGGAACACAGACATCCTCCTAAGAAACTTTAGCCCCGCCTCGTCCAAGGGTAGGGCCCTTCCAAAGGAATTGCTTTAAAATACATTCAATACGCTCTATAACCGAGTAGGGAAGAGTAAAAACACTGGCCCAAAAGGCTTGAATGGAATGTAGGACTGACCTGATCAATTGTAGCCTTCTAGCAAAAGAAAGAAACCGTTGAGCCTACGATTGAACTCTAGCTGTGATCCGGTCAACAAGAGTAGTACAATCCACTTTGCTAAGTCTCGAAGTAATAATGGGAACCCCCAAATAACGCACTGGCAGCTTCCCTTCTTGAAAACCCAATGTCAAGAGAATATTCCTTCGCAAAGAAGTGGAACCCCCTGCAAGAAAGACCTCGCTTTTGTTCTTGTTAGGCAACATTCCGCTCCATGAAGAAAAGATATCAAGGCCTCTCTTGAGGAGAGTCATCGAAGCCCAATCCGCCTGGCTAAAAAGAAAGACATCATCGGCAAAAAATAGATGGGATAGCTTCACAGACTTGCACCTCCAAAAATACTTGAAGTCCTTATGAGCTATGTGAGAGCTCAGGATCCTAGAGAAAATCTCCATAACCAAGGTAAATAAGTAGGGGGACATGGGATCCTCTTGCTGAAGCCCACAACCACTTGAGAAGAAGCCATGCAGCTCACCATTGATCGAGATAGAATACTTAGGTGAACAGACACAAACCATGATGAGTCTGATTATCCACTCAGGGAAACCAAAAGCCAAAAGGGTAAGCTCAAGGAAATCCCAATCCACAGTGTCATAGGCCTTCTGGAAATCCACCTTAATTGCACACTTAGGCAGATAAGGCTCAAGGTGGAATCTTACAAACAGCTCCTGGGCTAGAAGAATATTATCCCTTATCCTCCTACCTTTAACAAAGGCATTATGGGACGGACTAATCTTAGTAATAACTTTGTAAATTGTGGTACAGCAAGCTATGAGCCTGAAATCAGAAACAACACAAGTGTTGGGAACCTTAGGCGCCATGGCTAAAATCGTGTTATTCACCTCTCTTAGCAACCAGCCCGAAGAGAAAAAATCCTTCACTGCCTCTAAAACTAGAGGCCCTACTAAGTCCTAATTATCCTTAAAGAATTCAACCGTAAACCCATCCGGCCTAAGAGCTTTACCACGGGCCAAGGAGAATTTAGTATCCCTATGTGGCATCCTAAAATTTCATAGCGATCTGTAGAGGCATTACAACCCATGAATAGGTGATGGAAGCGCCATCGAACTATATTATAGCTATTAGACCAGTGGATTACAATTAATCAAGGCCGAGCATTTAATGAACAATTGTTTTGCTGGAAAATCTATCCTATGTCCATGTGTGATCAAGGATTGTTCTAAAGGATAAATTGATAAGGAAATTTTGTTCTTGGCCATGAACTTTATAAGTTGGATTTTTATTGATCTATGTTACAAAGTTTTATGGCCATATGAATTTGTAATTAGGTATTTATATAAGTAAGGATCAAGGTGGATTATTATGAGAAGGTGTGGGCTGATTTCTTAAGGCCCAAAACCAGCCCACAACCCCCCAACCGTTCGGTCGACCAAGGCTGGCCCAAGCCCAGCCGAATGAGGCCCATCATCTTGCATGAAGAGTGACAAGTGGTGAGGGAGATGAAGCAAGTGTCCATTGCCATGCAAAGCTAATGATTACTAGCTAATCATGAGGGTGAAAGAAGAAAAGAGAGAGAGGGGGGCGGATTATTCGAAGGAAACCGAGAGGGAGAGAGAGAGTGATCGAGCGGGCAAGTGACCGAGAGAGAGAGAGAGAGAGAGAGAGAGAGAGAGAGAGAGAGAGAGAGAGAGAGAGTTGTTCATGAGGGTGCTTTGGCAAGGGGAGAAGAAGACCTGCCCTGCCGTGCGTGCGCCTAGCTTTGCCGTCGATCGTGCTGTGTTCGAAGTCCTCAAACCGCCGTGTGCTTGTTGTGATTTCGTTGGATTTAAAGCAAGTAAAGTCCGTTAGCCTACATTTTGCTTGTTGTGGTTGTGTGTGAAGTGTAATGGGTGTTGGAGATGCTTGAGTTGTGATGTTGGATGCTGAAATTCGAGTGAATGGTAGTAGTCTTCCTAGAACAAGCAAGCTGTTGCATGTAAGGACAGTCCGACCCTTTGTGATTCCGTGAGTTTTTTGCAATTATCCAGTCAGAACTTGATCTCATGTCCTTGATGAAAGTTGTAGACGACATCTTGAGGAGTAACATAATAAAATTTGAGAATAAATGGACAAGTATTGGTCGGTGAAACGATTTTTCTCTGAAATGGTTAGATCTGGAAATCGTTACTGAGGGTTAGGGACAGTTATGGTGATTATATCTTTTGATCTATCATGAATCTGACTTCGAGTTCTTCAGGAAACTTTTACCTCTAGGTTTTTTCTATAACATATCAAAATTTCAGAATTTTCTGAGTTGATTTAGGATTTATACCGAATTTATGAATAAAACTGTGCAATGGTGATGTTTTGAAATATTAAGGCTGTGATGCATGGACCGCAGCACTCGTACGAAGCTCTTTTGACATGGTGCTCTTCATGAAACCTTTTTCTCTAGATCTTTTTTATAACATGTTAAATTTTCAGAATTTATTAAGATCGTTTACTATTTTTTCCAGAATTTTAATTAAAGGAGTGCATTCTGTTTTATCCGAAAATTGTTTTATTTACAAGAATAAATGAATTGCTCTATGAGATGTGATCTCTTGGGTTGTTATTTGTACTGCATATGTGGTGAAATTTAGCATATCATATGACATCAAAAAGCTGGTTTAAACTTTTGACATTATTGCATCAAATGCTAAATTGAAAATGAGATATATATGTGAATATACATTGTGATGATGATGATACCGTCGGAAGTGTGAGCCGACGATGCCCCGAGAGTGTCGGGATGCCCGGAGGTGTGTGCCGGATGTCCTCGGGAGTTTCGAGATGCCTGGAGGTGTGTGCCAGAGGTTCCTCGTGATGCTAGTTGGGGTACGGGATGCCCGGAGTGTGTGTGCTAGATGCCCGGAGGTTTGTGCTGGAGGTTCCTCGTGATGCCAGGTTGGGCGCAAGCGATATGAAAGATACAAACACTGGTCCCTGGAAGAAAATGAGATCCTTTTGAGAATTAAAATTGGGAATTGAATCATGCGCATGTGTGTGTATATGGCATGGTGCATGAATTGCCTCTGAAATTGAGTTAGTACTATTTGGCATTGAGAATGCGATCATGAATGCATTGAATGGATCTCATGGGGACATATGCATGATTTTGTGGATGATATGAATCATGCGCATGTATGTGTATATGGCATTGGATGTTATGGATATGAAATCTTGGTTGTCTTGCTTGTTGCATTGTGTAGTTTGATGGATCTTTACTGCTGAGTGGTTGTACTCACCCCTTTTGGGGACTAACATTTCAGATTGAGAGATGCCTCTATCACCTGTCACACGTGGTACTTTCTATGGCTTACCATCCGATGTTGAGGTCGAGTGCTCGGAGCACCCCTGTGTTGGTGTTCATGGACTGGTGTTTATCCAAGTTCGAGTTTTAGTTATGTATGATGTGTGTGACATCCCGATTTTCCAATTCTGGTTTCAATTGAATAAGTCGGGCATTTCATCTTCGCGTCTATAGCTCTCTTCTCTGAGTTGGCCACTCACGAGATAACTAGTCTATCAGGTGAAGCCGTTAAGGAATCTAAACGCAATAGACTTGAGAATTCGACCAGGAAACGACTGCTCGACCGTACTAATCTGCAAGGATCATTACGGCACAGACCGATTAGAGACCGGAGATAGGTCGATTCAACAGAACCATGTAATTCAGTGTGGGTGATTCCACCTAATTGCACAATTCTTGTTGATCGGCACTAGACCGATTTCTCTGTCGTTTTGGTACCCTGTGTTCGTATTTGAAACCTTGAGATTTTTACGACAACCGAGAGTTTCCAATGTGTCGAAGATGCACTTTGTGGCTTGAAAATAATCAACCACAGGTCAATTGCACAGAAAATTCCTAAAAGCCACCTGGTAGATTAGGACGCGATAAAGTCGTGCCAGATTGAAATTAACCGAGAAATTGAACTCGATTACAGAAATTGAAAGTTCTGTTATGTCACAATTCATTTTAGGAACGTCGACTCATCTCCAGAAGATTTTTTTTATAAACCGAGAATTTTGGCAGAAAAGCAAAGTAAGGCCGTTTTTGTTCGAGATTGCCAGAGGGCCGTTTTTAATTGAATCTTTGAGATGCAAGTTGGATCATTTGATGGGGAAAAGTCATAAGAAGGTTGATGACACATGGGTTAATTTAATTGAGCTTCAATTGGATGGAATTGAGAGAGAATTGAATGGATTGAATGGGGGAATGTCCAAAATTCGTAACTCCCATGGCACACCACATTTTGCACCTATTGCCAAGCTTGTAGAGGAAGATTGGAGGAGAGAGAGTGGCTGAGGTCATGTGATGTCATGGTGGGGGCAAAGCCAATGAGAAGATAGCAAGTGTTGAGCTCTAGAGAGCCCAAGGAGACCCCCCACTCTTCAGCAGCTTCTTCTCCCTTAATTCATGGCTTTCTCCATGGTTGAGGCTTAGGAAAAGCTCAAGAGAACCAGAGGAAACCGAGCTCACCAGCCCCTCCATCGTCGCACGCCCGGAAGGCCATCGTCGGCCGTTTTCCTCCCCTGTTTTCTCCTCGTTCCAGTTTCTGCTCCAGCTGACCTTTCGCCAAAGATCCGAGTAAAAAGTTAACTTCCCGGTTGAATCAGCGAACGAGCCATCCACTGTCGAGAAGAGTACATCCAAAACGTTCAGAAGGATTTAACGGTTCCCTGAAAGGAGCCCTGTAGCCTCCCGAAATTGGGCGTGAAGGAACGGCTCGCCGGACCGTCTGGACTCGCCCGGTTCCGCCTGTTTCGGGTTTTCTTGCTGTTTCGCCCCTTTCCGACCCTTTCTTTGCCCATCCCAACCTCCAATAAGATTCCCTTGACCTCCGGGAGCCGCCAGTTGCCAACCACCCGCTCGCCGGAGCTCCGATCAGCCCGTTTTCGCCGTTGAAGTTGCTGGTTTCTTCTCTGCAGTTCAGCCCAGATCAGAAGCAGAAAGACAGCAAAGCCTTGGAGACTTCGAGGCCTGTTTTTGGTGTCTTCTCGGCCTCCGTTGGTGTCGCCGCCTTGAGGTTTATCGACCGCCTTGGCGTTGTGGTCGCCGTGAACTCACCAGCACGCAAAACCGGTGAGTTTATCCTCTAAACCTCGCTTAGCAAGTTAATCATGCTTAAGGGGTGCTTAGATTAGTCTAAGTATATTTAGGTTGTTAGATTAGATTATTTAAATGTTAATTAGATTAGTTGTATGATTAGTTTAGTGGTTGATTAATTAGGGCTAATTGTATGTTTAAATTAGTGTAATCTTGTTTAAGCCCTAATTAATTATTTCGAAATTATAAATATTATTTTATTAAATTATATTATTATAATATAATATTTAATTATTTAATTTTCGGAATTAAATTTAATTATTTAATAATTTCGAAAATTTTGCGAATGGCGGTCGTTAGAATTTCGCACCGATCGCAACAAAGGCGGATCGGTTTGTGCTAATTGTTTGTTTAATTGAGAAATTAAGTGAAAATGATGATTGTGGATAATTATTCCAAAAGTTTGGAATTGAGTGAAATTGGAGAAGTTTTGGTATTTAACTTGAAAATACCCGGTGTTGGCTTATAGCACCGTAATTGGTTGGTAGGACCAGTTTGTATCGATTGATTGAATGAATGTTTATGTGGGGATTTATCACAAGGATGTTTAGTGTTGATATTCAATTGGAATTTGATCGTGAATGGTTGTGAATTGATCTAGAAATCTGCCGAAGTACGGCTGTGCCCTGTTGGGCCGTGATTTACCACCGAATTTGGAATCTATATTGCCGAGTGGGGCCGTGATGCCACTACATAAAATATTGCCGAGTGGGGCCGTGATGCCACTACATAAAATATTGCCGAGTGGGGCCGTGATACCACTACATATAAACATTGCCAAGTGGGGCCATGATGCCACTATATATATAGACTTGCCTGTAAGGCCGTGATTGAGAGTCGAGAATGAATAGTCATGTAATCGACTGAGTCGATTGATCACTGAATCGATCCGAGTAATTGAATTGTTTGGATGATGTGGTTGTCAATATTTATTGATTAAACTGATGTGCAGGAATGGACTGAGGCGAGGTAAGTCCTCAATCCTCTTTGTGTGGCTAGAGCGCCCTGGGGCTTATTTTCTTCCTAATCGAGTTTTAGGGGGTAGGACTCGCTGAGACATAGTCTCATCCCGGTTTGGGGAAAATATTTTCAGGTCCTTAGATGGCGGTCGTGGAGGACTCGAAGCCATGGACATTTGTGGAGGTGGAGACCGAAGAATCGGCGAACGTGTCTGACAAGTTGGTCATAGGACGGTTCCCTTTTGTTGAGCCGGTCTATTTTGTAGACAATCCAGTGTTGTATATAAACCTATGTGTTTATAAGAAAGCTTGTTTGGTTGTGATTGATTGCCTGCTTTTCTATCCCAAGTTAAATGTTGTCAGGGGATTTGTTTCGCTTCCGCATGTGTAATAAAAATGAATGGGTCGGCGACGTGTCCTGGGAAGTCGCATTTCTATCGACCGCAGTGGGATGTGCGCGTGCTCGAGGTTCGGGGCGTGACAATGTGGGTCTACCTGATGGCCCTATAGTCTAGGAGTTCCTGTCCGTGCATGTTCGACGCGACAGGATGATGATGGGGATGCTGCCGCCGCCACCGGCCGATGCACCGGGCTGGGTGTGATTGTGCATGTGACTGGTAGAGGATGACACTTTTTGGATGGCCGACACTGGATGATGGATTGATGTACATGTTTGATGTAGAGTCGGGTACTTTTGGGGTATAGCCGAGCTTAGTTAAAGCCTTGGCCTTTTGTTGTACCGACTCGTGATGTCCATCATAGTTATGTAAATAAAAGTGGTTCGGCTTCAACTTATCTATAAAATGTGTAGTTGGTGTGCATTGCATTGCATTATTTTGTTGGAATATGGGGTAGGGAGATGTCGAATATGCTTCCGTTATATGAACTGCGCTGGGACCGATTGAGATGATATAAACCCCCAGGTTGTATGGACTCACTACAATTCAATGGTATCAGAGTGACATGTTATTAGGATAAGTGAAAGGTAAGCGAACTGTTAGTGACCCTAATGGATCGGGGGCCGTGTCGAGGGGTGCCACACCGGTCGGTATTAGAGCTATGGTCTATTTGGAGTGATAAGGAGCCTCATTTGGAAATTGAGGAATATGATGACAATGCACACCATAGGATACTAACTGGAATAGTTGGCTAACTTTGAACAACGGGTGATGGGTATTCACTCGTAGATCCCTAGTAGTTTATTATGAGTTGCTTTTAGGTGCCAGTAACATGTTTATGTTACTTATATATAGTTGTAGTTGCTTTTAAATGGAGACATTGAGTCACAGATTATTCTTGAGGCAAATGCTTGGAAACTGCAAGAAAATCATGGTACGAGCTGGAAGTTCTCATCCATCGAGGGTTGAAGCCTCTGCTGCAAGGGCTGAACCCCGAATGGAAGATATCCTGTAGGCATTGGCCAATATAGGAAATCTGATGGAAAGACAAGCGCAGCAACAACCTGGAGTGGAACATCGCCCTCAAGGACTGGTGGAACAATTTATGAAGTTGAAGCCACCTAAGTTTAGTGGAACAGGAAGTCCTAAGGAGGCGGAACATTGGATAGATGGAATGGAATGAATTTTCCGGTTGTTGGACTGCAATGATGCTGAGAAAATAACTTTGGCAGAGTACCAGCTGGAGGGAAATGCAAAGTTTTGGTGGAGAGCTTCAAGCGACACGATCTTTCCACCAGGTACTGATATAAACTAGGATGAGTTTGTTAGAGCTTTCAATAGAAAGCATTTTTCTGACTGTGCTAAGGATAAGAAGATCACTAAATTTGTTCAGTTGGAACAAAGGGAGCTGACAGTAGATCAGTATGAGGCAAAATTTTCTGAATTGTCTAGATATGCTCCTAGGCTGATTGAGGATCGAGAGGAAAAAGCTAAGAGATTTCTGAAAGGGTTAAGGACTGATATCAGGAAACAACTGGTGCCTTTGAATATAAGAGAGTATAATGAAATTTATGAAAGGGCACAGTTGGTGGAACAAGAATTGGTGAGAGAGCAATCAATGTCTAAGAGACAGTTGACCTTTAGTGATATCAGAAGGGGTAAGAGACCCTATCCTGGTCAAGGTCAGACCTGGGATTCTAAGAAGAAGAGTAATTTTGGAAACTTTGGAAAAACCAGGGATGGCCTGAATATAGGGAAAGCACCCTATCGGCATGATGCTTGTCGAAGATGTGATGGGTGACATGGCCCAGGACCTTGCAATGGATGGCTGAAATATTATGGTTGTGGACGGATAGGTCACCTCAAGAGAGACTGTCCACAAGAGAGGTCGCAACTGAGTGTCGGCTCGGTGCGACAGGCACAACAAAGTACTGTTAGACCAAATCTACCAAGGAATCCACAGAGGCCACCAGCACAAGGAAGGGTGTATGTGGTCACCCAAGAGGAAGCAGAAGCTTCCAAAAATGTTATCTCAGGTACGATTTTTATAAATGGCAAGAAGGCATATGCATTGTTTGACACGGGTGCTACACATTCATTTATATCTGAAAGATATAAGCAATTGAGTAAAATAGAAACTACACCCCTTGAGACTCCTCTTTGTGTTTCCACGCCTTTAAAGAATATGGTGTTGTCTACCTTAGTGTGTGGAAAATGTAAGATAACAATAGGAGAAAGAGATATGGAAATAGACTTAGTTGTGATGGCTATGTATGACTTTGATGTTATCATAGGTATGGACTGGCTCCATAAGTATCAAGCTAAGGTGGACTGCTATAGAAAAGTAATCCAGTGCATGTTACCTAACCAATCTAGTTTTGAGTTTTTCGGAGGTCAGACAAACCCCTCTATAGACATTATTTCGATGGTAGAAGCTCGTGAACTACTTGACGAAGGATGTCAAGGATACCTAGCAGTAGTAAAGGATCTTACTAAGGAAGAGTCTAAGCTCGATGAAATTCGAATAGTCAAGGAATTTCAGGATGTGTTTCCTGAGGAGTTGCCTGGATTACCACCGGAACGAGAGATTGAGTTTGAAATTGAACTAATGCCTGGAACAAGACCAATATCGAAAGCCCCGTATAGAATGGCTTTGGTGGAGCTGAAGGAATTGAAGGTGCAACTACAAGAGTTGCTTGATAAGGGACTTATTAGGCCAAGTGCTTCACCTTGGGGTGCACCAGTTCTATTTGTGAAAAAGATGGACGGGTCGATGCGTCTATGTATTGACTATAGACAGCTGAACCAAGTGACTATAAAGAATAAGTATCCCTTGCCTAGAATTGATGATTTATTTGATCAGTTGCAAGGAAGTTCAGTCTTTTCTAAAATCGACTTAAGGTCAGGATACCATTAGCTAAGGATTAAGAAAGAAGACATTCCTAAGACTGCATTTAGGACTCGTTATGGACATTATGAGTTCCTAGTTATGCCTTTTGGATTAACGAATGCACCAGCCACATTCATGGATTTAATGACTAGGATATTTAAGCCTTATCTGGATCAGTTTGTAATTGTCTTCATCGATGATATCTTGATATATTCTAAAGGACCTGAAGAACATGAACGACACCTAAGGATAGCATTGCAAACATTAAGAGATCATAAGTTATTAGCCAAATTCAGTAAGTGTGAATTCTGGCTAGACCAAATAATATTTTTAGGGCACGTGGTGTTGGGAAATGGAATTGCAGTAGACTCTGCAAAGGTTGAGATGGTAGTGAATTGGCCGAGACCGATGACACCAACTGAGATACGAAGTTTCTTAGGGTTGGCTGGCTATTATTGGAGGTTTATCGAAGGATTTTCACACCTGGTAGGCCCTTTAAGGAAATTGACTCGGAAAAATGTGAGGTTTGAATGGAGTGGAGAAAGTGAAAGAAGTTTTCAGGAACTTAAAAGGAAGTTAACTACAGCTCCAATCCTAACTATACCATCTGGACCTGATGGATTCACGTTGTATAGTGATGCATCTCATAAAGGACTGGGATGTGTTTTGATGCAGCATGGCAAGGTCATAGCCTATGCATCGAGGCAGTTGAAACCTCATGAGTTAAATTACCCAACCCACGATCTAGAATTGGCAGCTATAGTTTTTGCTTTGAAAATATGGAGATATTATATGTATGGGGAGAAGTTTGAAATCTATACAGATCATAAGAGCTTGAAGTACTTGTTTTCGCAAAAAGAGTTGAACATGAGACAGAGAAGGTGGATGGAGTTATTAAAAGATTATGACTGCAAAATACGATACCATCTAGGAAAGGCAAATAAGGTGGCAGATGCCCTTAGTCGAAAGTCGGCTATGGACGTGGTTAGTCTAAGAATAACAGAGTGTAATCTGTTAAAGTCAATTGTGGATTCAAACTTCAAGTTGGAAATGGACCATCTTAATGGTATGCTCACTGCATTAAGGATTGAGCTCGAAGTTATTCAGAAAGTTAAGATTCTACAGAAATCTGACCCGGAGATTGTGGAAATACGAGACACTGTGTCTTTAGGGAAAAGACCAGAGTTTCAAGTCTCTAAGGATGGGATAGTAAGATGCCAAGGACGGCTCTGTGTTCCTGACAATGAAGAAGTGAGAAGGGAAATTTTATCAGAAGCACATAGGAGTAATTACAGTATTCATCCGGGTAGCACAAAAATGTACAGAAATTTATGCCAGCAATTTTGGTGGAATGGCATGAAGACAGATATAACAAAACACGTTTCTCAGTGTTTAATATGCCAGCAAGTGAAAGCGGAACACCGCAAACCCGCAGCACTATTGAGACCATTGGACGTACCAGAGTGGAAATGGGAGCATGTGACGATGGACTTTGTGCAAGGACTGCCAAGGACCTCAAGTGGCCACGATTCGATCTGGGTAATAGTAGATTGCTTGACTAAGTTTGCTCATTTCCTAGCGGTCCGCGTAGACTACTCAATGAATAAACTTGCTGAGATATATGTAAGTCAAATAGTACGCTTACACGGTATTCCTGTAACGATTACATCTTATTGAGACTCTAGGTTTACTTCAAATTTTTGGCGAAGTCTCCAAAGCGCCTTAGGGACAAAGCTTCAATTTAGTACTGCCTTTCATCCTCAAACTGATGGACAAACGGAAAGAGTGATCTAGACTTTGGAAGACATGCTTAGGGCTTGTGTTATTGATTTTAAGGGAAGTTGGGATGAAAAATTGCATTTGATAGAATATTTAATCTCCCCACAACAAACACCATCGGTCATGGCAGCCACCATAGTCGTAGGTGCTCCGCCCCCCCCCCCCACCCTTGCAGTTTTATATGGTCCACCAAGGGACGGATCCTCGATCTTAATAGATCATAACTGCTCATATTTATTTGTAACCCCTATATAAACTGTCGTAACACACAAAACTTAAGTTTCCTCCCGCAGTCATAGGGCGACTAGAGATTTGTTGCTCAAGGGCCCTCGAATTTATTATTTGGAATGTTTTGAGAGTATTGAATTTTTGTGTGCTGGATCAAAATAGGTTAATGGTTGGGTATGTGGTTTGATTGGTTGATTCAATGTAGGCTTGTAACAAAAGTAATGGTTATATAAAAAATGAAGTTCCTAGAAAATAGGAGGAATCAATCTACTAGAGCACATCTCCTCTTACTTGCCCTAAACCTTAAACCTTGAAATCCTAACTCTAAACCCTATTGCCTCCATTCAATAAGAAAGGAGAGGCCTTGTGTGATTCATTTTGCTGATTTTTTGTTCAAGATAGAATTCCAAAAAAATAGACCAATCCATACTTTGAACTAATAACTATAGAACATAATAAGAGTGTTCTCTAATTCAATTCATCATCATGAATAGCCTATGTAGCTTTTGATAACTCTTCTAGCCATGCATTCTTTGGAAGCTTTGAATTCTTTCCAATCTTAGGCCTTGACTCACCCACCATGGATGAACATTAAAGAAGAACCTTTAGGTTTCCGGGACATTGAATTCTCATCATGGTTGTGGTAATATCTGTTCCTCTTCAAATTTTTGATGATATGAAAAAATCAAAAGCCCTGCCATCAAAATCTCTGCCGTCCCTATTCAATCATGGAAGCGTAAATGCCTTAAGTGTCCCCTCTAGTCAAGAGTTGAGCCTACCAATCACTAATCAATATATTTTTCTCTCATGTGTTTTTTCATTTATGGTTTGATATTCTTGTACTACAGGAACCACACCAATCCATCCTGGTTATAGCCTAGCCTTACTATGCTTACACATGAGCTCCCATTCTAGATTGTATTGGCAAAATCGATAGGGAATTCGCTTCAAGTGTAGATAGGGTCAAATATGCAAGGAATGCAAAGACACAGACCCCTTCCCTTCTCTTTTAGATGAATGGAGTGGTTTAGAATTGCTCTCCATAGACAAACTTGGGATTTGCAATCCAAGGTAAGATCGGTTCAGGATCATTGGGTCTTTTACTATCATAAGGATGTGCCATTACTCAAAAAGTACTTCTAGGTAATTGCCCCACATATTCTATAACTATTTATGTGAAAAAGAAATCATGTGCCAAAGGGGATTCTTATTTGTACATGTGGTTTAGAGTTTCGCATCTTGTGCTCACTGGCATGTATGGATCCCTCGACTCTAATTGCTTTTCCCCTCTTCATATTTTTCAATTTTTTTTATAAAATCTTGGATCTTGTTTGCAAAGGGGAACCATCATGAGGAAAGTTAATGAATTATTAAGCTTAGAGACTTAGTGCGAACTCTCCCAAGCCCAAACCAACCGCAACTTTGAGATTTTAATTTGTTCTATTAATCATGCAAATCATTTTATTACTATAAGTTATTAATCAGTCGATTAGATACCTCAGTAAAGTGTGGAGAGCATTTCACTTCTGCAAACTAGAGATTCATGAATATGGAGACTTGATTGCATTAGATAAATTAGCCCTTTCGATGCTTTTTCTCTTTATTTCAAAAAAAAAATATTTGTATTTTGCAGGTACTCTTAGTCAATTTTAAGTTAACTCACTAATACGCAAATGGTGGTCATGCGAGTGCAAAAATAAGAATTTAATAATCAATAATTAAAGCAGTAAATAAATTGCTAGAGATAAGGAAAGAACATAAATATCTCAAGCAAGCGAAAGCAAAAACTCCATTAACTCCAACACGCTAAGTGTTCTGCAAAATGTTAACAAAACAATAAATGCATGGCCTAAACATGATTTGTAAATGCAATAATGATTATTTCTTTTTTGGATTTTTCTTGTTTAACAAAAGATTAAACTATATGCAATGCAACCTATATGTAATTTTAATGATGTGAAAAAGGATTACCTATGAATTAACCCTATTATTTAACCATGTGAAAAAAATTTGTGTTTTCTTTAAAAGACTAAACTCTAGGACACTAGAAATGACTTAATGACTTTTAATTAAAAAAGTAGTGACCTAATGATGAAGTGTTAATTTTTATATTTTCTTTTACGATACTTAAATGATATGCAATACATGAGATGCATGAAATGTGATTATTAATGATGTGATTCTATTAACACATTAGCATTAAATTAAATGAGTCACTAATTGACATGTGACTTATAGAAATAAACGTGCAAGTATGTCAATTGAATCATAATGCAATCTGAATATTCTATTTTATATGTAAGGATTGTTGTAAATATAGACAAGCGAATCGGATAAAATTAGGCAAAAGGAAGGAAAGGAAATGGGATATCGGATTTATGTAATTCGGTCCAAATATTAGTACTTTAACAAACTATATACTGCATCGGAATTCAACGAAAAGAAGTGAAATGCAAGAAATGAAGCATGGATTATCATACGTCCGGCATTCCATGATGGCATTCCATGATAAAATAACGGGCATTGACATTATGAAATGGCATTTAGGCAGATGGCCTGAGAACGCTGAAACTGATGAGATGATAGAAATCGGGTGATTACATAATTTGATTCTGACTTCAACGTGCCCATGGATCACTAGATTTAATACACGGCGAGAAAAAACCTCGAAAATCTTTAGATCACCGTCATAGAAATGAGTAAAAGTCATGTTCTAAAGCTATTTGTGAAATATCCCCTTCTTTGAAAGCTTTGGCTTCTTCTGACTTTGATTCTGCCAGAATAACAAGAGAGATGTTAGCAGCGAAGGTGAGATCTGGGAAGGGAAAGAGAGGAAACGAGTTATGATTCTTAAGATACCTTATGTCGTTCTAGAGCATCATAATCAGTTCTCTCCCTCCAGTTGCTTTTTCGGAGCTTAATCGGACGATTCCCCACGTACTTACCTGAAATAGTACATAATTAAAAACAATTCAGTCCCTCACCCATGTATGTCAAGGTCAAGGTAACACATAGGGAGTTACGCATAGTAAAATTGATTATGATCATGGCAGACTGAAGGTTGAACCCAACTGCTCATTCTGATCCAAGGCCGATCACAATAAACCATTTCTCATCTTATAATATTAAATGAGCAATGAGCAATCCTAGACTAATTGAGATTGGTTTACAATATTGGTCTACTAAATGACATGTTAAACTGTGAATGGCACCATTAAGAAGTAGGCCATATTCAATTACCAATACAGTTTGACAAAACATTTCCATCAGTCTAGTCTGAAGATTAGAAGACTCTTTCATCAAAGTCTAAAGACTGTTAGACCGTCAGACTCAAAGATTTAAAGTCAGCTCTCACTGACTGTTTCTAGACCGTCAAAGAAAAGTCTTATCCAGATTCGTATAAGGATTTGATTCTAGCGGTCAAAGAAGATCTCACGGCTGGAGATAGCATTTGAAGATCTCTTATTCGTTTTGAAATTAATTCGAGTAAGTTTAATCTGTTGATTGGCAAAACGTACATGGAAGGTTCTACTTATGGAAACTTATATCCTGATTGTATGGGCGAGCAGGATTGGTGGGCTATCCTCACATTCCTTTAGTAACTCAATAACTTCCTAATTGATTCTGTCCAACGGGAAGATTTGAGGAATCCTTTGGAAGGTGCCAACTGTTATGAAGGCATGGAGGAGTATTTAAGGAAGACGTTCTAGTTACTCGAGGTGGTGCGCGATAGATAAATTTCAAGGTTTGAAGCTCCTTGTTCTTTGCTGATTCAATCTTTGAGCGAGAATTTGTACTAAAAAGAGAGTCTAGTCTTTTGTGAAGCCTTGAGGAAGTGTAGTAGAGTCTCTACACCGTGGAATCAAGGACGTGATGCTGTAACGACTCTTTTTTATTCATAGTGAAATCCAGCCGGTGGGTTGTCAGTGCGGGAGAGTGGACGTAGGCTTGGATTAAGCCAAACCACTATAAAACTTTGTGTTCCTTTTCTCTTCCCTGATCTCTTTATTTCAGTTTGTAACTTTATTTGCTTAAGTGTGATTTCCTTTGCAAAGTCTATTGTCGTCCAGACTCAAGTCATAAGTAAGATCTTATCTAATATTTTGCAAATTTTGGATCGAACACCTATTCACCCCCCTCTAAGTGCACATACTAGCACTCTCAATTGGTATCAGAGCCTGTGTACTCATTTAAATTGAAGTGTTTTTACTTCAGAGTTAAAGATCCATGGCTAGTATGTTGGCTCCAGGTTTAGTTGAAGGACAAAGCAACACCAGACCACCTTATTTTGATTGAAATGAATACAACATATGGAAAAACAAGATGAAAGCATTCCTAAGATCGAAAGATCCTCTGGAATGGAATGTGGTAGACAAAGGAATCATTCCCAAAGCTACAACAGTCTCATAAAGAGGAAAAGACGCTGCAGAGGCCAGCGAGATGACTCAAGAAGAGATAACTAAAAGACAAGCTCTTGATGCAAAAGCAATTTATTCTTTATATTGTGCATTATCTCCTACTGAATATAACATAATATCTTCTTGTGAAACAGCTAAAGAAGTCTGGGATAGGTTGCACATTACCTATGAAGGAACAGATCGAGTGAAAGAAACCAGAATCAATATTCTGCTCGGTCAATATGAAGCCTTCAAGATAAAGCCAGGAGAATCTATCACTGACATGTTTAGTTGTTTTACAGAAATTGTGAATGGTCTTGAATATCAAGGTCAACCAATCTCAGGACCTATGAAAGTTAACAAACTGTTGCGTGGACTTTCCAAAGATTGGAATCACGTAAAGACGTCAATAAGGGAGACTCAAAGAATCATGCCACTCTCCGTTGACGAATTGGTTGGGATACTTCAATCCTATGAAGTGGAGCAAATTAATGAAGAAGAAGATCCCAAAGGTAAAATGTCTATTGCTTTAAAAACTAATGATGATTCTGATGTTACATATTCTGAAGACGATATGGATGATGAAGAACTTGCCCTCATGATAAGAAGGTTCAGAAAGCTGAATAGAAAGGGAAGAAGATTCAACTGGAAGAAACAAAGTTCTCAAAAGCTTCAAAATAAATCAGCTGAGGATGATGAATCAAATAAAGACGTGATTTGTTTTGAATGCAAGAAAAAGGGACACATCAGACCCAACTGTCCCTTGCTAAAGAGAAAGAAATGAAAAGCTGAAAAATACAAAAAGACACTCAAAGCAGAAACTTGGAGTGATACCGAATGCGAAGAAAATGATGAAGATTATGCTAATATCTGTTGAATGGAAAAATCAGAAGCAGATTCAGACTCAGACTCAGACAGTGAAATCGAGGTAAGTAACATAAAAATTCCTACTAAAGTCTCTAAATATATTGATGAACCGTGTCTTAGTCTCAAAACCTCTCTTAAGAGGATTTCCGAACTAAAAAGGGAAAATTCTACACTAAGGCAACAGGAGATTGTTTGGAAAGAAAAGTTTGAAAATTTAGATAAAAATTTTATTGCTTTAAAAGAAAATGAAGACTCTCTTTCAAAAGAAAATACTTTCTTAAAAAATGATATTTCAAATATCTCAAAAAGGTTTTTTATAGGATCTGAAAAATTAGAAAAGATTCTTTCGGTACAAAGACCTTACTTTAACAAATCAGGTTTGGGAATGACTTCTGAAACCATTCCTCTAATCGATTTTCCAAAAGTAAAAGAAAGAATCAAACAAAGACCTACAAGAGAATTTTATAGAAATTGTCACGACCTCTCTTTTCTGTTCGGGGGAAAAGGAAGAAGGTTTAGGGGTATTTGCCTAAAGAGGTCGACCAATGGCCCTAAATTAGGCGTGGGCTCTCCCAAGCCCATACCTCGCGCGACGTTGGATTTTGTGCTCTTTCTTTTTTTAGTTCTTAACAACCTAAATATTTCTAGGAGTCACCACTAGCCTATTAGGGTCGGCTAGAAACCAATCGAGACACGGGAGTGTTGTCTCGATTCCTACGCAACCAGAGATTTCTAGGAACGGGGACTTGTTTACGCTAATGTTTCTATTAGCGCCCTTGCGGTACCACTAACTTGAAAGGTTGTTCATTTAAATGGCCACACAATCTTGATTATCAATTATAATCCTTATAAAACCGCTAAGCGTCCATGCAAATGTTTTTGTAGGTTTGTTTTCCTTAATATCTAGACTAATCCTAACATAATTTAAAAGAGAAATTTACACTCAAATTAATGAAAAGCGGCGCGATAAATAAACATCCAATAAATTGAAATGACTCGAAAATAAATGCGGAAATAAAGACCCAATACAAGTCGGGCAAATAATATTACATGGCCTTGTTATCACGCCCCGGGACAGGATCCCCGTGAGCAAAATGGGAATTTAAATATGTATGAAATTACTCTAGATGCATGAAATTACTCTAATTAATTTTGATCTATGGAAAATGGATTATTTACAAAAATGATTATAAAATATCAAAATAGCATTAAATTAGGAAAAATGACCTTATAAAATTAATGAAATTTCATAGATGTCATTTTTTGCCTTAATTTGATACCATCTATCACTTTTATATTTTTTTTTTGAGATTTTGGATTTTTTTTTTTGGATTTTTTTTTAAAATAATAATAATAAACCCCTAGACCGAAATATGCTAACATTGAACAACACAATATATGAATATCACAGTAATTGAACTTAAATCAACCCTTTCAAAATCGAAGCTTGGTTCCAACATTTTATCGAATACTTAGCTTGCATCAAATCACCTCAAAACGGCTTCCTCGGGCCATGCTCGTGGCCTTCAATCTCGACCCCTAAGCAAACTCATGCGGAACTAAAGTATCAAGATTATACTACCACATGCAAGGAACAAGTTTAGCTAGAAATCACAGCCAAGAACATGCAAAAACCGAACTGAAAACAGCCTCCAATATGCGGGTTGGAGCCGTTTTGCAAATCTGGTGACAAACCCAGGTCAAACAGCCATGACAAATGCCCAGATTGAAGCCCCGAAAAACATCACATGCAACATCTATATGAAATATTACTCCAACCAGATAAAAGTAGGTAACACTTACTTTCAAATGCAATAAACATCACCGAAAATGATCAACCGGACGCATCAAAATGAACTCTCCAAGAAGCATTCATGCATGATCTATGCTGGCCAACCATGTCTCAAGAGATTTAAAGACTAAACTGGGTTGTCCTATGCATCGTTTATACTCCCATATAACATTCATCAAAGTCACAACGACAAAAAATGCATGCAAAAGGGGGTAACAAGTCAAACATGTAGGGGTATTGAAGAGGCTTTAAACACTTGGAAAAAAAAATCAACCTTGGAAATCAGTTCTCCGGACTAGTTTCTTCTTGATTTTCATGATCAAAACATGTTCAAACTCAAACAAAAATACATCTAGGATGCTTACCTTGCTTCGTAGTTTCTTTTTCACGTGACTTTTGGCCCATGAAACCAAGAAATTTTCTCTGGAAGCACGTGGAAGTTGGTTCCTTCAAACTGAAAGTGAGATCTGTAGAAGAAAAAGAGACAACGAAGGTTTTCGTTGACTTCCAAAATAAGACTTCCAAGCCTCCTTTGTTGGCAAAGTTAAAATCAACCAAAACTATATGTATTATAGTTTGGCTTGTAAGTCTCGGCTTTCCTCATTTGTCTCTCACTTTTCTCAAAAACATTCGCTTTTCCTTACTCGTGACCAACTGGATTCAAGAAAAATCTTAGGACTCCCTTGGCCCGCCAGGAGGGTGGTTTTCGGGGGGCTTTAGGAGACCTTCACGAACTCCATTTGGGACGTGCGACCTATGGATGGAAAGATATTTGAGTGAATTTTCGCTCTCTAGTTGAAGGTTTTGGATAATTTTGGCTGCAAGCTGGTGAAAAATTCACTTTGCTCTCTGAAGGTTGATCTGGAATTTCTGGGTTCTTGCTTTTCTGGAGTTGCTTCTGAGGGGTTGTTTTTGGGCACGATCGCGAGAGAGCTTTCTCTTTCTTGTCTCCTCGTTTTTATCCTTTCAAAGAGCTTTCTTCCATGATCCTATCCCTCGAATTAGGGGATTTTTGGTCAGTCTTTAATCCACCCACTAAGCCTGCCAACAGGGCTGCTTCAACAACTTTCTGACTTAGCCAAAATTTTCAACTTCTGCAGTCGTTGAGTGTCCGGATTTTGCTACGATTTTCCCGTGTTTTTAACAGCTTATCCCTGACAAATTTTCGTCCACTTACACTACTATATACGGTCTTCCATCACGTGCAAAGATCGGGCTGATTGGGCAGCTGAGGAGGATATGGTGGGGCCACCAAGTTGCTTACTCAGCAACTCCGAAATCAGACCAACTTGTGTACTGGGATTTGTCAGCTGGTTTGGGTGCTTTAATCCATGAACTTAGCTGTGATTTTTGATCAATTAGCAAGCTCATGTATAGTAGTTTAAGATCTCAACCGGATTTTGCAATTTTGCGCACCCAATTTTGCAAAAAAGTCCCTCAAAGTTGGCAATTTTCTTATCCGAAAATACTCAATTCAATGCAAATTTGGTCCTTTTGGCCCAATTCGATTGATTCGACCTAGCCCAAGCTCAAATTCAACTTAATTGGGGACCAAGATGATGATTTAAGGCCTCGGGCCAAATTTTACAAAATTTTCAAATTGGTCCCTCAACTTTTGAAAACTGCATTTTGGCCCCAACTTGCCGTTTTAATTACAATTTGACCTCCTAGGCTTGGCTAGTCACATTTAGATCATTGGCCCCATCTTGCTTCTTCTTCTTCTTTTTTTCTTCTTCTTTTATTAATTTAATTAAATTTTTTTTTTAAAGGAAAAACATCTTCCATTAGAATATGTATATATATATATACACACACTAAACATCTAGATAATCTATATGCGAGAATTTGACATGAAATATTTTTGTGGAAAAACAGTTTTTTTTCATTTTTTCGGAAATGATTTTTTTGGCAAAAATTTAGGTGTCGACATAAATCATTTTCAAAAATTCTTTGTAAAACCTGTTGGCCGTAATGTTCTTAAATGTTCTAAGTGCAACAGCTCAGAAAGGCCTGTTAAGAAAGATTGGGCAAAGACCATATAGTGCACTAACTCAATTGGATCCAAGAAAGTGTGGGTACCAAAGAAAGCTTGAGTTTCTTTTTTGAATGCAGGTTACTATCAAGAAAAAGATCAAATGGTACTTAGATAGTGGATGTTCAAGACATATGACAAGAGATTCAAGATGTTTCATAAAGGTTGAGCAAGTGAATGGTGGAAAAGTATCTTTTGGTGGAAACAGCAAAGGAAAAATTATTGGTTGTGGAACAGTTAAAATTGGAAGTCTCACAATAAACAACGTTTCTTTAGTAGAATGACTCAATTACAACTTGTTGAGCATTAGTCAACTCGGCGACACAAGCTTCAGAATAAACTTTCAAGAAGGAATATGCTTGGGGACCAGTAAAGACTTCACTCAGACTTTCACAGGACGAAGACATGGGAATATTTATCTTTTGGATATCAATCCAGAAAAATCTCAATGTCTAATCTCAATTCAAGAAGAAGCAGATCTCTGGCATCGGAAACTTGGTCATATCAATATGAAGCAAATTGCCAAGATTTCATCAAAGAAGCTGGTTCGTGGACTACCCAATCTGACTTATCAAAAGTCTGAATTATGCACACCATGTGTGTTGGGAAAACATGTTAGAAATTCTTTTAAACCAATAAATCAAGTTTCAACTAATCGTGTATTGCAGCTCCTATATATGGATCTCTTTGGACCAACAAGAACTCAAAGCATCGGTGGAAAGAAATATTGTCTAGTAATTGTGAATGATTATTCACGATTCACATGGGTATACTTTCTTTCAAGTAAGTCTGAAACTTTCTCTTATTTTGAAAAGTTTGCTAAGAAAGTACAGAATGAGAAAGGGTATGTTATTTCAAGCATACAGATAGACCATGGAGGTGAGTTTGAAAATCAAGACTTTGCTAAATTTTGTGATGAATCTGGTTTACAGCATATGTTCTCCTCTCCATACACTCCCGAACAAAATGGAGTTGTGGAAAGGAAGAATAGATCGTTGCAAGAAATGGCTAGAACACTTTTAATTGAAAGCAACATTTCTTCTTGTTTTTGGGCTGAAGCTGTTTCTACAGCATGTTATGTTATTAATAGAGTTTTTCTAAGGCCAATTCTGGAGAAAACTCCCTATGAGTTGTTCAAAGGAAAGAAGCCAATCGTTTCCTATTTTCATGTGTTCGGTAGTAAATGTTTTATCTTGAAAAGTGCAAATGATCGAATTGCTAAGTTTGAAGAAAAATCAGACGAAGGAATCTTCCTTGGATATTCAACCATCAGCAAAGCTTACAGAGTATACAACAAGAAGACTCAGTCTGTGGAAGAATCGATGAATGTCAAATTTCAAGATCAAGCAATTCAGACTCACTCTGAAGAATTTGAACCTGCTCCAGACTCTACAAAGTCTACTTTCCTTGAAGCAGCTCAGACTTCAGAAGAACATCAACAATCGAATATTGAAGAATCAAATGAAGAAGAAATTCAGCAAGCTGTCAGATCAACCAGCAACTGGAAGCACAAGTCTAGTCATCCTAAAGATCTCATTATTGGTAACATTGATGAAGGGATTCGTACAAGATCCAAAAGGCACGAAGAGTCTAGCGCTGTTGCACTTATTTCTGAAACAAAACCCAAAAGCATAGAAGAAGCTTTAACAGATGAAATCTGGATTGAAGCTATGCAAGAAGACCTCAGATAGTTTAGAATCAATGACGTTTGGGAATTGACTTCTAAACCAAAAGGTAAATTTGTGATAGGAGCTAAATGGGTTTTTAGGAACAAATTGGACAAGAAAGGAAAGGTTAAGAAATAAGCAAGACTCGTGGCCAAAGGATATACACAAGAAGAAGGGATTGATTATGATGAGACTTATGCACCAGTAGCAAGGTTAGAAGCAATTAGATTATTACTTGCTTTTGCTTGTTATAAGAATTTCAGGTTATTCCAAATGGACGTCAAAAGTGCATTTCTGAATGGATTTATCCAATAAGAAGTCTATGTGGAACAACCTCTCGGTTTTGAAGACCCAAGGAAACCAGACTCTGTTTTCAGACTGAAAAAGGCGTTATATGGATTGAAACAAGCTCCTCGAGCTTGGTATGATAGGTTAAGTAATTTTCTAATTCAAAATGGCTTTTTCAAAGGAAAGGTGGATACTACCTTATTTATTAAAAGGGAAAATAAAAACTTTCTACTTGTTCAAATATACGTTGATGATATTATTTTTGGATCACCTAACGAAAATCTGTGCAAGAAATTCTCTAAGTCTATGCGGATGAATTTGAGATGAGCATGATGGGTGAACTCTCCTTCTTTCTTGGACTACAAGTTAAACAACTAAAGGAATGAATCTTCATCCACCAAGAAAAATATGCCAAAGAACTTGTCAAAAAGTTTGGTTTGGAGAATTGCAAAAAGATTGATATACCAATGTCAAGTTCTTCGAAGCTGGACAAAGATGAAGGAGGAAAGAAAGTCGACTAGAAGCTGTACAAGCGTATTATTGGTTCACTTCTTTATCTTATTGCCTCTAGACCTAACATTTTGTTGAATGTTTGCATTTGTGCCAGATTTCAATCAGATCCTAAAGAATCTCATCTAAGTGCTGTGAAACGTATCATCAAATACGTTGCCACAACATCTAAATTAGGTCTGTGGTATCCTAGAAAAGGAGACTTTACTCTCCTTGGATATTCAGACGCAGATCTAGCAGGATGCAGAGTTGATAGAAAGAGTACTTCTGGAATTTGTCAATTTCTTGGAAATAGGACAGTATCTTGGTTTTCAAGGAAGCAAAGTACAGTAGCTCTTTCAACGGCAGAAGCAGAACATGTGGCTCTTGGAAGTTGTTGTTCTCAAATCTTATGGATAAAACAACAACTAAGAGACTTTGGGATCGAAGACTCATGCATTGAGATTAAATGTGACAATACCAGCGCAATCAATCTCACCAAGAATCCAATTCTTCATTCAAGAGCAAAGCATGTAGAGATTCGACATCATTTTATTAGAGACCACGTTCAAAATGGAGAAGTCTCAATTCAATTCATCAAATCAAAGAATCAGCTGGCGGATATTTTCACAAAACCATTGGAGAAAAGTTTATTTGAATCTATTCGATTCAGACTTAATATCCTAAAGTCTGAAGAAGCTCAGACTCAGGGATAAAAGTCTAAAGTCGCTCAGTATCAGAAGTTCAAGGATCAAAACTATAAGTCATTTCAGTTCCAGTAATTTATTTTCGGATTAAATATCGAAAAGGTACGATTGTCTATTAATTAGTAATTGATTGATATTATCTTTCCAAGTCCTTTGAATTTATGAAAATTATTATTTTCAAAAAGGAGGTTATTTTTAAAAGTGACAGTTATCCATTTTTCAAAAATGCAGTTTATTTTAAAGGAATTACTTTCCAACGATTCATATACCTCGTTTCGCTTTCCTTATATACTGTTTGTCTTCTTCACAAACCCTAAAGGCAAAGATCTTCACTTTTTACTTTCTCTCTCGAGTTTAATCGTTACATTTTTCATCTTTCTCGCGAATCGAGTTTGGAAACTCTCTCAAAGACTGTGACAATGTCGTCTCAAAGAAAGTCGTCGAGGATTGCAAGCAGTGGACCACGGCATGTGCATGAGGGTCCTACGCAGTTTGACCTTACCAAGGAAGAAGATCTTTCAAAGCAACAACAGAGTCCGCAACATTCTCAACCGCGTCAAGCTAGTCCTCAGGCTGTACAGCAACATCAAGAGGAGGAAATTTTGGAGGATGTCGATCCCGTAAGAACTCTTAAATCTGCCTTTTCTTTCAAGCTCTACTCTACCTTAAAGGATGGAGGTTCTCCGATGACCTTCATTGACGAATTTTTGAAAGAAAGAGGGTATAGAAATGAAACTCATTTTTTACAAATAATGGAATGTTTGGGGATTGCTCCTGCCGAGTCGGCAGAAAAAACCTTTGCAAATTTCCCTAGTGATCCTCGTGTTGGGGGTCCTAATCAGTCAGATGGAACGAATGATGATGAAAAGATGTTTGCTAATTTCAAGCCTAGAATGGGTATTGCCGCTGAGATTCGAGGAAGAAAGGTAGATTTGTTTCGTTCTGAGGACCATAATCGTTTGTACTCTAAGTTGCTGAAGCGTGGGGTGATGAACCCTAGAAGTGTCAATTTTGATTTTCTAGACTCCCTGAATGTGAAGCTGCGGGAGAAATTCATGTGACTTCAACTGGAAAGGTTTTACTCTGAGACAACAGTTGCCCATCCAGAACTGACTGCATATTTCTATTACAATCTAAGCTTTCTGGATGCAAATAGATTCTCTTTCAGTGTTAGAAATCAAGACTATGTGGTGGATATGGACACTCTGGCTGACGTAATTGGAGTAGAGAGAGGGATGTTTCGACCGATAAGTGTGTCTATTAGTCGTGCAACTGTGGAACTTGTTCAAGATAGGATGGCAGAAGGTCGAATTTCGTACTCAAGGATGAATGCCTCAAATATCTCGCTGCATAAGATTGTGATTAATTGTCTTAGACCCAAGTCCACATCCAAGACTGATGTCTCCAACTCAGAAGCAAAGTTGATGTATGCTATGAACTATGGTGAAAAATTTCTCTGCCGCACACTATCATGTTTCACATGTACAGATCCATGGTCAAGGACAAGGGACAGCTTCCTTATTCGGCTCTTATTACTCGTTTATTCAGACACCTCAATATTCAGCCTCCTAAGATTTTGTGCATTCGCACATGTGATCAAATGATGATTGGACTGAAGATGGTCTTAAAAATGCGTCTGAAAGAACTAAGCAAGACTTTAGAGTGTGTTAAGGAGAAAACCCCAGTCAAGACTAGACAAGACTCTATGGCTGCAAAGAGAAAAGGCAAGGAACCTATGTCAGTTCCCTCAAAGAAAAAGAGAGCGCTCATCTTGCAGGATGAAGAAGATGAGGAAGATGTCACCCTTGCCTTAAGGAACCTACAGCAACCTGATGCTGAGATAGAGGACAGAGAGAATTTAGAAAGAGAAGAAGCTGAGAAAAGAAGTGAAGAGAGGGAATCAACAAGGAAGGAAGCAGAGGAAGAACAAACTACAGAAGACGAACCAAGAAGTAAACAGGGTCATCATGGCATTGAAGAGGAAACAGAGCATGAAGAGTATTTCTCTCTAGCCGAAGGCACTGATATAGGGGGAGCTGTTGAGAAATGAGGAACATCTTCACTTGCTTTTACCAGTGATGGCGTTAGTCATTCTCCTGCAGATCCAGAAGATGTATATGCTTCTCAATTCCCTGAAGAAGATGTTGAGGTCTCGTCTCCAAGTCTGGGTGCTCATGCTGAAATTCCATCATCTGCAAATACTCCACAAACTGATCATGTTGAAGCAAGCACTCAAACTGACAATTCCGCAGATTTTAAAAGGTTGCTTGATGTTCTTATGGAGATGAGAGGGTAGATTTATGCCTTGGGATGCGAATTTCAGAATATGCAGAATGCTGCTTAGGTTTCTTCAATGACTTTGCACGATCAAATTCAGGCCCTTTCTATTCAAGTTCAAGCAAATGCCAAGGGTGAGGATTTAGCACAATTGAAGGAAGATTTGAGAAAGCTGGAGGAGACTGTCCAGTCGATGGGAGACTTTTAGCTCGTTCGCGTTCCAAAACAATCTTAACTTTATCTCTTTTTATCTTTCTCTACCTTTTTAGATGCTGACAAAAAGGGGGAGAATTTGATGCTGATTTGGTTTGAATTTGTTAGACTTTAATTTTTGGTTTGTTTGGTTTGTTTAGACTTTGACTTTGGATGACTGTGCACTTTGATTTGGATTGCTTGAATGGTTGCAGGCTTGCAGTATCTTAAGCATTGTGGTATTCATGCCAAAGATAGTTGTTTTTGCAGGACTAACCCATTTTCTATGGATGCAGATTCTGTGGATGCAGACTCAATACTATCTTAAACCTAATCCATTTATTTTATGAAGATTTTCTTGTTTGCTTAAGTATTGTCTTGTAGGTCAAAGGTATCCATATTCAAATTTGCAGGAAAGTTTTGTCACCATCAAAAAGGGGGAGATTGTTGGAGAAAACTTCCTTACATGTTTTGAAGTTAACAAAACATTTCCATCAGTCTAGTCTGAAGATTAGAAGACTCTTTCATCAAAATCTGAAGACTGTTAGACCGTCAAACTCAAAGATTTAAAGTCAGCTCTCACTGACTATTTCTAGACCGTCGAAGAAAAGTCTTATCCAGATTCTTATAAGGATTTGATTCTAGCGGTCAAAGAAGATCTCACGGCTGGAGATAGCATTTCAAGATCTCTTATTTGTTTTGAAATTAATTCGAGTAAGTTTGATCTGTTGATTGACAAAACGTACTTGGAAGGTTCTACTTATGGAAACTTAGATCCTGATTGTATGGGCGAGCAGGATTGGTGGGCTATCCTCACATTCCTTTAGTAACTCAAGAACTTCCTAATTGATTCTGTCCAACAGGAAGATTTGAGGAACTCTTTTGGAAGGTGCCAACGGTTATGAAGGCATGGATGAGTATTTAAGGAAGACGTTCTAGTTACTCGAGGTGGTACGCGATAGATAAATTTCAAAGTCTGAAACTCCTTGTTCTTTGCTGATTCAATCTTTGAGCGAGAATTTGCACTCAAAAGAGAGTCTAGTCTTTTGTGAAGCCTTGAGGAAGTGTAGTAGAGTCTCTACACTGTGGAATCAAGGACGTGATGCTGTAATGACTCTTTTTTATTCATAGTGAAATCCAGCCGGTGGGCTGTCAGTGCGGGAGAGTGGACGTAGGCTTGGATTAAGCCGAACCACTATAAAACTTCGTGTTCCTTTTCTCTTCCCTGATCTCTTTATTTCAGTTCGTAACTTTATTTGCTTAAGTGTGATTTCCTTTGCAAATTCTATTGTCGTCCAGACTCAAGTCATAAGTAAGATCTTATCTAATATTTTGCAAAATTTGGATCGAACACCTATTCACCCCCCTCTAGGTGCACATACTAGCACTCTCAATATTAAGGTTTCTTATGACCGCAGGGACATCTCGAGATGCATGTAAGGAGGCCTTAATGGAGACGAGCTGAGTGATTGATCTTGGAAGTGATGTAGAGCTGAGTGATTTTAGATGAGCTTGCTAGGAAGCCTGTGTTGGAGGGCGCTTGTTTAAGAAGCACGAAATGCGGTAGAGGAACTCCGCATGTTAAATTATATAGTTACAAGTCTATTCTTAGGAGCTTATCATGCCACTGTATATATTATTTAGCTTCTTCCTTATGATACTTAAGGAGAAGTCTATGTCCTCTCCTATCATCATAAGACCTTTGCTAGCCAATTATTCTCTTGATTTTTGAGTGCCCTTTTTCCATTTGTCCTTGGAGTCCCTTGTTGCAAGCCCTTTCCACAGATGGTTGCTCATCTCCTTCATCTCTTTTCTATCATCTTCAGTTATATCAATGTCAACCTGTTGAGCTTAAGTTCTATCCTGGCTGAAATGGTACATCTAATGGCAATTAGGCTCTGATCCCTAGAATTAGTACTATAGAGTGCGAATTTGATTTATTTCATTTTGTATTTTCTCCTAGAAACGAAAACCCCCCATCCCGTTTAACCAGTGCAAAGGTCCCCACTTTTTATTGACTGATATTCACAAAGAATCTATTTTGGTAGCCAATTTTGTCGATAGCACCAAACGACACGCATTAACGTTATTGTCGTCAAGCTCTATCTGGTTTTCTTTCAGTATGTAAATGCTCTTCATGAAACTCATTAACAAAGCATGGAGGCACATACTTTTTGTCTTGAGATGGTTTCTGCTTACGTGATGATCATGTAATTCCATACACCTTCAAATGCTGCCTTGCCTCACTCTATGAACATAATCCTATTTTTAATCAACTTTTTTAGTAACCTGCCGATAGAGATGACATATTCATTGATCGGCAGGACTTGGAAAGGATGCTAGAAGAAAATGGTGGAATGCGGGAGAGAGAGCCATTTTCCCTTGTTCGACTTTTTGATGGACATGTAAATACGAGTTTTTACTTTGCTTGTCTGGTAACAGAAGTTGATTGGATGCAATCAAGTTCCTTATCTTATTTAGTGAATTGCTGTATGAGTGACTAAGTAGTATGATCCTTGATTCTTGTCCACTAATCCACTGAAGGCAGTTGAACAAACTCTAGCTTTTTGAGCAAGTCCAGTTGTGGACGAACAATGCTACTTGCTCAATAAATCTTTTGATACTTGAAGTTACTGCATTATTTGCTGCTGCGAGAATCTAGAAAGCATACAGAAGTCGAAAAGTTGCGATTTTAAACTGTGCTGTTAGGCGCCCCAACCTAGTATCGAGGATACAGCAATCAGCCATTGATCGCACTTGAAGGTAGAAGGAAATTCTGCTCATCTTTCTTTAGGCTGTTAATGTCATGACAGGTAAACTCCCATTTATCCGGAGGAAAGAGTGAGTGGAGCAGTTTCGCGATAAATTATCTTCAAACATATTCTCGGACAGTAGGTCTTATTTTCAAAATAATTTATAATAGTAAATTCAAGGAATATATTTAATGATAATAAAAATTAAAATGTAAAGTAAAATATAATATGAGATCTAACTTACATATAGATTATTTCTAATATGAACTATAGTTTACTTTGCTCATTTGCCATCCAAACCAGGCTGGCGTCGCTTGCATGTCGCATGTTGCATCTGCTGCAGGTCGCATCCAGGTTGCATTTCGCTGGACCATCTTCGTCCGAAGAGAGACTTCAAAATAATCAAGCAAATCACGCGCTGGCGTTGCTTGCTTGGTCGCTTAGTTCGGGCGGTGGTGGCAAGAATGAATGGAAGACCGCGTACAGAATCTGTTCTCCCTAAAAAATAAAGGTCTAGAGACATTTTAGCAAAAATCAGTTGCCGAGATAATGCATTCACTGAATTCCTATCAGCCAATTAGAAACTAGATGCTCGCACCGTGAGTGTTATGCTCTCTCTCTCTCTCTCTTTTCCTTTTTCAAGGAGGCAGGGAAGACATTTTAACAAAAATCAGTTGCCGAGATAATGCATTTACTGAATTCTAGCCAATTAGAAACTAGAAACTAGATGCTTGCACCGTCAGTATTATTCTCTTTTTTCTCTTTTTTCTCTTTTCAACGAAGCAGGGAGTAATAAGACATGTCCGAAACCAATATACGATTGAGGAAACAGTAAAACAACTCCTCAACCCTATCATCTACCATTGCAATTCGGGAGCATTCCCGAGGCAATCTATACACCGATAGAACGAAACATACCCGATGGAAATATCTGACCTCGGTACCCTCCCAAGAATGTAAAGCTGCGGAGCCCTGTTATTGAATTTATGTGCGAATTCACTTCACTCACACGATGAACGGCATTAGGTACATTCGTGTAGACAAAGTTGATGCCGTCCAAGCCCTCCCCCAGAGTGCTGTCGAAATTCACCGAAAAGGTTGGCCCATAATAGGCCAGCACAATCAGCTCACGCTGATAATCGAATGCACGATAGTAATCGCCTGCGAAAAGCGTATGTCTCACCCTCATTCATAGTGCAAGAGGGTGAGGAGAGTGACTTAGGGTTCAGAGGTGAGGAAGGTTGAGGGGTGATGAGGAGGAGTGTAGAATAAAAAAATAAAAAATAAAACCGTAATGTGATCCGACATGCAGAGCTTGTGCGCGTCGTTCCTGGGGCAAGAATTGACCAAAACGAGGCTGCGGGCTAAATAGAGGGGGCGGGCAATTTTTGGTAATTTGCAAATTTGGCATGTGTGAAAGGGTGAATGGCGCCTGTTATTGAATTCATGTGCGAAATCACTTCTCTCAAACGATCAATGGTATTAGGTACATTCGTGTAGACAAAGTTGATAACGTCCAAGCCCTAGCCTAGAGTGCCGTCGAAATTCACCGAAGAGGTCGGCCCATAATAGGCCACCACAATCAGCTCATGCTGATAATCGAATACACGATAGTAATCGCTTGAAAAAAATAGCTGTCTCACCCTCGTTCATAATGCAAGAGGGTGAGGAGCGCGACTTAGGGTTCGGAGGTGAGGAAGGTTGAAGGGCAATGAGGGGGAGTGTAGAACAAAAAACCGTAATGCGATTTGGCGTGTGGAGCCTCTACGCGTCATTCCTAGGGAAGGAATTTGTTAGGGAAATCCCTTATGATATTTTGAAGATGACAAAATAAATCAAAGGCTACTAACGTGTTTAATGTTGAGTAACAGACTATACAGATGATAGAATATGTAAATGATATTATCAAAGTCTATACTTGGAAGAACTAGAAGATTGAACATAACACATGTCCAAAGTCTATTATGAAGATTTCCAAACTTCTGTGTCAAAGTTTGAAGATTGCCAGACTTTAGTGTCAAAGTCTGTTCTACATCAGAAGTCTGCTTACTCTGACAAATTCCAGACTTAACGTGAATGAAGAACCAGAAAGCGGACTCTATGCTAAAGCTAAACTTATTCAGACTGTGTCCAGACCTTAAAGCTAAATCTATTCAGAAGAAGAATTTGTTCAGACTCAGATTGTAAAGTCTATTGCACTCAGACTCATATTATAAAGTCTATTGCCATAAGACTTTACATCCAGAATTCGACAGAACGCAACACAAGCCCTAAAACATATAACGACTAGTGATTTGGTTTGGATTCTACATCAAGATTGATTTGATTGATTCAATCTAATTGATTGACAATTTGATCTTGAAGACAAGAACTTTCTAAACGAAGAAGATTTATTTATGGAAACCAAGATTCTGTTTGTATGGGCGATCGAAATCAATTTGGGATTTTACTTTTGTTACTCAACGACTATCAAATCTTCTAGATATATAGTTGTTCAACGGGTAGATTGGAGGACGATCCTCAAGATACTGTCCAATGGCTAGTTTGGAAGTGGAGGAGTATTTAAGGAGATGAAGGACCGATGAGCAAGTAAAAGACGGAGTGTAGAATTTATAATTCCAAAGCTTGAGCGACCTTCGATCATACACTTGTCTCTTGTGAGCTTAAATGTTTGTGATCGTGAGAGATATACCAAAAGAGTGACTTAGTGAGATAGTGTGATCTACTGCTAAGTGTTTGCACTCAAAGTTGTAATCTCTTGTTGATTGCATAGTGGAATCCAACAGAAAGCTGTTAGCGTGGGAGAGTAGACGTAGGCTTGATCTAAGCCGAACCACTATAAACCTTGTGTTCTTATTCTCTTCCTTAACTCCTTTATTTTGCTCGAAATTTATTTTATTCCGTATTTATTTGCCAAGGTTTATTTCGAACACTTATTCACCCCCCTCTAGGTGTTAGCACTAGCCTTCTCAGAATTGACCGAAACGAGGCCGAGGGCTAAATAGAGGGGCCAGACAATTTTTGGTAATTTGTAGATTTGGCATGTGCAAACGTGTGAATAGCGCCCTATTATTGAATTCATGTGCGAATTCACTTCTTTTACGCGATGAACAGTATTCGGTACATTCGTGTAGACAAGGTTGATGCTGTCCAAGCCTTGCCCTAGAGTGCTGTCGAAATTCACCGAAAAGGTTGGCCCATAAATAGCCAGCGCATTCAACTCACGCTGATAATCAAACGCATGATAGTAATTGCCTGCGAAAAGCGCAGTTGTCTGACCCTCGTTCATAGTGCGAGAGGATGAGGAGAGCGACTTAGGGTTCGGAGGTGAGGAAGGTTGAGGGGCGATGAGGAGGAGTGCAGAAAAAAAAAAAAAAAAAAACCGTGATGCAATCCGACATGCGAAGCCTGTGCAAGTCATTCTTGGGGCAGGAATTTGCCGAAATGAGGCCGAGGGCTAAATAGAGGGGGTAGGCAATTTTTGGTAATTTGCAGCTTTGGCACGTGCGAACGCGTGAACAGCGCCCTGTTATTGAATTCATGTGCTAATTCACTTCTCTCACACAATGAACTGTATTAGGTACATTCGTGTAAACAAAGTTTATGCCGTACAAGCCTTGCCTAGAGTGCTGTCGAAATTCATCGAAGAGGTTCGCCCATAATAGGCCAGCGCAATCAGCTCACGCTGATAATCGAACACACGATAGTAATCCCCTGCGAAAAGCGCAACTATCTCACCCTCATTCATAGTGCGAGAGGGTGAGGAGAGCGATTTAGTATTCAGAGGTGACGAAGGTTAAGGGGTGATGAGGGGGAGTGCAGGAAAAAAAATAAAAAACGTAGTGCGATCCGGCGTGCGGAGCCTGTGCGAGTCGTTCTTGGGGCAGGAATTGGCCGAAACGAGGCCAGGGGCTAGGCAACTTTTGCTAATTTGCAGATTTGGCAAGGGCAAACGTGTGAACAGCGCCTTGTTATTGAATTCATGTGCGAATTCACTTCTCTCACACGATGAACGATACTAGGTACATTCGTTTAAACAAAGTTGATGTCGTCCAAGCCCTACCCCAAAGTGTTGTCGAAATTCATCAAAAAGGTTGGCCTATAATATGCCTGCGTAATCAGCTCATGCTGATAATCGAACGCACAATAGGAATCGCCTGCGAAAAGCGCAGCTGTCTCACCCTCGTTCATAATGCAAGAGGGTGAGGAGAGCAACTTAGGGTTCAGAGGCGAGGAAGGTTGAGGGGCAATGCGGGGGAGTGCAGAAAAAAAAAAAAAAAAAACCGTAATGCGATCCGGCGTGGGGAGCCTATGCACGTCGTTCCTAGGGCAGGAACTAGCCAAAACAAGGCCAAGGGCTAAATAGAGGGGGCGGGCAATTTTTGGTAATTTACAGATTTGGCATGTGCGAACGTGTGAACAGCGCTCTGTTATTGAATTCATGTGCAAATTACTTGTGGCACCCCTCGACACGGCCCCCGATCCGCTAGGGTCGCCACGGCTTACTCACCTATCACTTGTCCTAATAACATGTCACTCTAATACCATTTGAATTGTAGCGGGTCCATACAACCTAGGGGTTTACATCTTTTTGATCGGTCCCAGCGCAGTTCATATAACGGAAGCATACTCGACATCTCCCTAACCCGTACACAAACTAAATAATACGATGCAATACACACCAACTACAACCTTTCATATATATATACTTTAGGGCCAAATCACTTTTATTTACATAACTAAAATGGATTTCACAAGTCGGTACAACAAAAGGCCAAGACTTTAAGTAAGCTTGGCTAAACCCAAAAAGAACCCAACAATACATCAGACATGTACATCTATCCATCAGCTAGTGTCGGACATCCCAAAAAGTGTCAACCTCCACTAGTCACACGCTCCTATCACACCCATCCCGGTGCATTGGCCAGTGGCGGCGGCAGCATCCCCATCATCCTCCCATCTCGACGAACATGGATGGATAGAAACTCCTGTACTACGGGGCCATCAAGAAGGCCCACATCATACATAACCAAAACACGGACGCGGATAAACATTAGACCATGAACACCAATGCAAGGGTGCTCTGAGCACTCGACCTCAACATCAGACGATAATCCATAAAATGTACCACGCGTGACGGGTGATAGAGGCATCTCTCAATCTGAAATGTTAGTCCCCAAAGGGGTGAGTACAACTACTCAGTAATAAAGATCCATCAAACTACACAATGCAACAAGCAAGACAATCAAGATATCACGAGTAAAGCACATATCATCCATGCTATTGAGCATACATCACCATGCGGTCATGCATATATCACCATGCAGTCATGCATATCTCACCATGCCATCGTGTATATACCACCATGCAGTCATGCTTGTATTTCCATGAGGTTCATCCCATGCCATATGCACATACATACGCATGATTCATATCATCCATACAACCATGTATACATCCCCATGAGATCCATTCAAGCCATCATGATCGCATTCTCAATGTCAAATATCATCAATTTACTTTCATAAGCAGATCATGCATCATGCCATATGCACACACCCATGCGTATGATTCAATTTCTCGTTTTATCTTTCAATAGGATCTCATCATTTTTCTTCTAGGGACCAATGTTTGCATCCCTCATTTATCGCTCGCACCCAACCTAGCATCACGAGGAACCTCCGGCACACACCTCCGGGCATCCGGCACAAACCTTCGGGCATCTCGCACCTCAACTAGCATCACAAGGAATCCCCCCGGCACAAACCTCTAGGGCTTCCGGGATTACGTACTGACATACCACCGGGCATTCCCCCTGGAATTATGTACCGTATACCACCAGGCATCTCGAAACTCCTGAGGACCCTTCGGCACAAACCTCCGGGCATCCCGACACTCCCAGGGCATCGTCGGCTCACACCTCCGATGGTATCATTATCATCACAATATATAATCACATATATGTCTCCTTTTCATCATGGCATTTGATGCAACAATATCAAGGATCTAAACCAGTCTTTTTGATGTCATATGATATGCCAAACGTCACCATATGTGCAGTACACATAACACCCATGATATTATATTTCATAAAGTAATTCATTGGTTTTTGAAAATAGAACCAATTTTCAGGTAAAACAGAATGCACCACTTTAGTAAAAATTCTTGGAAAATTAGTAAAAAATCTCAATAAATTCTGAAAATTTAACATGATGTAAAAAAGATCCAGAGAAAGATATTTCGTGAAGAACACAATGTCAAGAAAGTTTCACATCAATCACATAGGTCCATACATCACAGCAAAAGAATTTCCAATGCCACTTTTGCACAGTTTCGGAAATAATTTCGATTAAGCCCTTAAATGAACTCTTAAAATTCTGATATTTTAATATGCTATAGATAAGATCTAGAGGTAAAAGTCCCATGAAGAAATCAAACTCTAATTCCTTCTGGATTAAAATCTAGAAATTTTATAACTCTCCCTAACTCTCGGTTCACTGTCCAGATTCATCCTCTTCAAAGAAAGTCATTTTCTCCAATCAATACTTGTCATTTTATTCTCAAATTTTAGTATGTTTCTCCTCAAGATATCATCTACAACTATCATCAAGAACACGAGATCAAATTCGGACTGGATAATTTCACAAAATTTACAGAATCACAATAGATCAACATAACCGTTTCCAGATTTACTTTCTTCAAAGAAAAATGGTTTCACCGACCTATTCTTGTTCATTTCCTCTCAAATTTTGATATGTTACTCTCTAAGAAGTCCTATACAACTTTCATCAAGAAGTTGAAGTTAGATTCCAACTAGAACCTTGCATGCAACTCACGAAATCATCAAAGGTCGGACTGTTTCTACCTGCAGCAACTCACTTGGAACATTACCACCATTCATTCGAGTTTCCAGCATTCAATATCACAGCTCAAGCACTTCCAGCATTCAACATCACAACCACAGCAAGCAAAGGGTAGATCAATGAACTCTACTTGCCTCTAATCCAAGCAAAAATCGGAGCAAACAAGAATGGCGGGGCAAGGCGGCTCGACCGCGGGACTAGAAGGCACACACGGCAGCGATGGGCCTCCTTCTTCTCTTCTCTTTCTCTCTTTCTCTCTTTCACTCGCACGACAGCTCTCTCTCTCTCTCTCTCGATTGAAACCCTCTCTCCCAATCTGCCTCTCCTCTCTTAAATCTTCTTTCCCTTTACTGATTAGCTAGTAATCATTACTTTGCATGCAAGATGACACTTGGTAAGTCCCCTAAGCCACTTGTTAATTTTGCCATGCAAGTTGATGGGCCTTCCTTAGGCCGGCCTCTCCATCCGTTCCTCTCTTCCCATGGTCGACAGCCCATTGGGCTTCTTGGGCCGGTCGAATAGTGGGGCTATGGGCTGGTCTTTGGGCTTCAAATTTTGGCCCACTCCTTCTTTTAATAATCTATTCTAAATCCCCACTTATATAAATACCTAATTGAAATTTCTAGGGCCATAAAACTTGCAACATAAATCAATAAATTCCAACTCATAAAACGCATGGCCAAGAATAAAATTTTCCTATCAATTAATCATCCATTAAAAAGCTCGGCCTTAATCTTATTGCAAATCATGGGTCTAATGGCTACAATATAATCTGATGGTGCTTCCATCACCTATTCATGGTTCATAGCATATCTAGAGGTTGTCATGAAATTCTAGGATGCCACATCACTTCTCTCACATGATGAATGGTAATAGGTACATTCGTGTAGACAAAGTGGATGCCGTCAAAGTCCTACCCCAGAGTGCCGTCGAAATTCATCGAAGAGGTTGGCCCATAATAGGAAAGCGCAACTAGCTCACACTGATATTCGAACGCACAACAGT
This sequence comes from Eucalyptus guilfoylei, assembly GCA_016097605.1. NCBI lineage: Eukaryota > Viridiplantae > Streptophyta > Magnoliopsida > Myrtales > Myrtaceae > Eucalyptus > Eucalyptus guilfoylei. The sequence continues at coordinate 48,920,465 of CM027867.1, forward strand.
AATCGCCTACAAAGAGTGCAGCTATCTCACCCCCATTCATAGTGCGAGAGGGTGAGGAGAGCGACTTAGGGTTCGGATGTGAGAAAGGTTGAGGGGCGATGAGAAGGAGTGCTGAATAAAGAAAAAAACTGTAATGCGATATGGCGTGCAGAACCTGTGTGCATTGCTCCTGGGGTAGGAATTGACCGAAACGAGGCCGGTGGCTAAATAGAGGGGGCGGGCAATTTTTGGTAATTTGCAGATTTGACATGTGCGAACGCGTGAACAGAGCCCTGTTATTGAGTTCATGTGCAAATTCACTTCTCTCACATAATGAACGATATTAGGTAGATTCGTGTAGACAAAGTAAATGCCATCCAAGCCCTGGCCCAGAGTGCCGTCGAAATTCACCGAAGAGGTTGTCCCATAATAGGCCAGCACAATCAGCTCATGCTGATAATCGAACGTACGACAGTAATCGCTAGCGAAAAGCGCAGCAATCTCACCCTCGTTACTAGTGCGAGAGGGTGAGGAGAGAGACTTAGGGTTCGGAGGTGAGCAAGGTTGAGGGGCAACGAGGGAAAAGTACAAAAAAAAAAACCGTAATGTGATTCGGCTTGCAAAGCCTGTGCGGGTCGTTCCGGGGCACGAATTGGCCGAAACGAGGCCGCGGGCCAAGTAAAGGGGGCGGGCAATTTTTGGTAATTTGCAGATTTGCCATGTACAAACACGTGAACGGCACCCTGTTATTGAATTCATTTGCGAATTCAATTCTCTCACATGATGAATGGTATCAGGTACATTCATGTAGACAAAGTTGATGCCGTCCAAGCCCTGCCCCAGAGTGCCGTCGAAATTCACCAAAGAGGTTGGTCCAAAATAGTCTAGCGCAATCAGCTCACCCTGATAATCGAACGTACGATAGTAATCACTTGCAAAAAGTGCAGCTATTTGACCCTCATTCATAGTGCAAGATGATTAGGAGAGTGACTTAGGGTTTGGAGGTGAGGAAGGTTGAGGAGCGATGAGGGGGAGTGCAGAAAAAAATAAACAGTCATGTGATCCGGCATGCGGAGCATCTGCGCGTCATTCCTAGGGCAGGAATTGATCGAAATGAGGCCGGGGGCTAAATAGAGAGAGCGGGCAATTTTTGGTAATTTGCAAATTTGGCATGTGCGAACGCGTGAACGGCGCTTTATTATTGAATTCTTGTGCGAATTCACTTCTCTCACACGATGAACGGTATTAGGTACATTCATGTAGACAAAGTTGATGCCGTCCAAGTCTTGCCCCAGAGTGCTGTCGATATTCACCGAAGAGATTGGCCCATAATAGGCCAGCGTAATCAACTCATGCTGATAATCGAACGCACGATCATAATCGCTTGCGAAAAGCATAGCTATCTCACCCTCGTTCATAGTGCGAGATGGTGAGGAGAGCCACTTAGGGTTCAAAGGTGAGGAAGGTTGAGGGGCGATGAAGGGGAGTGCAAAAAAAAAAATTCAAAAAAACAATATATAATGCAATCCAGCGTACGAAGCCTGTGCGCATCGTTCCTGGGTCAGGAAGTGACAATGATCAATTGACCTAATCGATTACATGTCAGCTGGACCATCTCTTGGTCATTTAAATCAATACTATCCATTCTTTAAAATGACATATTGAGTCACCGAGCCGTTATAGCATGTCGTCCATTCTCCAAAATGACCTATAGAGTCACCAAGCCGACATGGTATATCGAGTATATTCATCATAATGTCCATTCTCCAAAATGACATGTTGAGTCATCGAGCCGTTATGGCATGTCGTCCATTTTCCAAAATGACATATAGTCACCGAGCCAACATTGTATACCGTCTATTCTACAAAATGATCTATAGGGTCACCGAGCCGGTATTGTATATCGTTCATTCTACAAAATGACCTATAGGATCACCGAGCCGGTATTGTATAACATGATACAATCAATTTGTCGTTTTATTCATTCTTGACAAAAGTACATGTGCGTGGGCACACGGTCAGCCTTAGCCAAAATATTATGATTTTCTTTCCATAAATCCCACCCTTATCTGTAGTCCACCAAAACATTTTTTAGTGCTGTCAACCGACACCCGGTTATTTTCCAATTAATAACCAAAGATTATTCAATTAAAGAATAATTCTCAATTTCACAAATAATTCAACTTAACACAAAATAAATCTCAATTAAATAAATGGACTGCGCCACAACAATCAGCATAAAATTCCGGTCGTCGGCTATCCCAGCCTTATTTCTGAAAAATAATAATTAATTAAATTAATTTCAAAAATAAATGATTAAATACTAAAAATCCAATTTAGGCCCGTAATGCCTAATTGGACGCCAGAACGGGTCAGGAAAAATCCTGAGATGCATTCAATAAATAATAGTATATCTCTACTTGCTAATTACACTAATCAATCACCTAACATGCATCATTAAGTCACTAATTAAATTACTCTAAACTAATCTAACCACCTAATTGCACTTAATTAAATCTAATTAACCCTTAAGCATAATTAGCAAACTAAGAAAGCATTAGTGAGTAAAACTCACTTGGCAAAGTGAAGATCGGAACATCGCAACGGCGACGCGACGGTGGCTGAACTTGGGCCGACTTGCTTCGTGGGCTGGACTGCTGAAAATGAAGACGGCTGAGGTCACGGGCCTCAAAAACTCAATTGATGGGCTGCTGCACTTAAATTCGTGGGCTGATCTTGGCTGAAATATGGGCTGACTTTAAGTGGGCCTCGAGAAGGGCTGAACTCCAATGGTTTGTGGGCTGATCACGCGAGCTGGCATTGCATGGGCTTGGAAATGAAGATGCGTGGACTGAGCTAGACTTGGGCCGATCTTCACGTGGGCTTCAAGTGGCTGCTCGGTGGGCTTCAATTCGGTGAGATGGCAGATGCGAGGAGTCAACAAAAGAGGGCTTCTTTGGTGAGTGGTTGACCGAGCAAAACCACTCCATGTGCAACTGAAGAAAACGAGCAGTTTCGGTGGGGGGAAAGCGTGAAGCTTCGCTGGCAGTTCGATGAAGAATCCGATGGAACAGTCTTCGCTGGCGGAGAAGCTGAGGACGAAGGGAGAGAGAGATCTTCGGGCGTGTGGCTGGTTTCACTCGGTGGTCTTGGACGCGTGGAGAAGCAAGCTGCTTCGGTGGCTTCGCTGAAACAAAAAGTCGTGGCTGGCCAAATGAAAAATGAAGACTCGACAGGAGGCTTCCTTCGGTGTTGGACGAGGCAACGAGGGGAGACGTCCCACGTGAAGCCTTCCTCAAATTGAAAATCTTCGGTCGCCCAAAATGGAGAGAGGAGAGGAAGATTTCACCGGTGGTAAAAGAAGAAGAGAGGATAAAGATGAGGAGGGATGGAGGGCCCCTCTTGCTTGATATTTTCCAAACTTGTTCCCCAAGGTTCATCCTAGGCCAAGTATAAACCCATGGCCTCCAACGATCCACCAAGACACTCTCCATGACCTCCCAATTGGTCCAAAATAGCTAGTAGGAGGGGGAGTCACGAATTTTGGCACAATCCTTCCTCAATTCATCCTCAATCGGCTCTCATAAAATCAATCGACACCTCAATGTCTCAATTACTATTTTTCCTCATCCAATAAACCATCGTGCATCTCAATTTTGCAACCAGAATTGATCATCGGCTTCAACTGAACGAAAATGGCCCTAAACCGACCTTTTCCCAAAAAGTCTCGGTTGTCAGAAACATCTTCTGAGACTGAGTCAACGTTCCTAAAATTTATTGTGACAAGACAAAATCTTCAATTTCTAGAATCAGACTCAGATTGACGGTTTATTTCACTCCGACGCGCTTTTAGCGTGACCTAGGCTATCGAGTAGTTTTCAAAACTTTTTAGGACAAAAGACCCGTGGTCGATTTTCTTCGAGCCACAATGAACCCACTCGACACATTGGCGACTCTCGGTTGTCGTGAAAATCTCGAGGATTCAAAGATGGACAGAGGGTACCAAAACGACAGTAAAATCAAATTAGTGCCGGTCAACGAGAATTTTCCAATTTAGTGGAGTCACCCACGATCAACCATACATCTCAGTCGAACCGACCTATCTCTAATCTTAATTCGATTTCTAATTGTGCCGTAATGACCTCTAAAGATGAGCACGGTCGAGAAGACGATTTCTGGTCGAATTCTCAAGTCTATATGCCTTAAAGTCCTTAATAACTTACCCAGCTAGTCTAGTTATCTCGTGAGTGGACAACTCAGAGAAAAACACTGTAGTCGTGCCGATGAAATGCCCAATTTATCTAATCGAAATCAAAAACCGAAAATCTGGATGTCACATAATAGGCCAGCGCAATCAGCTCACACTAATAATCAAATGCACGATAATAATCGCCTGCGAAAAGCGTAGTTGTCTCACCCTCGTTCATAGTGCGAGAGGGTGAGGAGAGTGACTTAGGCTTTGGAGGTGATGAAGGTTGTGGGGCGATGAGGGGGAGTGTAGGAAAAAAAAAAAAGCGTAATGCGATCTAGCGTGCGGAGCCAATGCGCTTCATTCCTGGAGTAGGAATTGGCCTAAACGAGGCCGTGGCTTAAATAGAGGGGCTGGGCAATTTTCGCTAATTTGAAGATTTGGCATGTACGAACACGTGAACGGCGCCCTATTATTGAATTCATGTGCGAATTCACTTCTCTTACACGATGAAAAGTATTAGGTACATTTTTGTAGACAACGTTGATCCCATCCAAGCCCTGGCCCAAAGTGCAGTCGAAATTCACCGAAGAGGTTGGCTCATAATAAGCAAGCGGAATCAACTCATGCTGATATCCGAACGCACGATAGTAATCGCCTGCGAAAAGCGCAGCTATCTCACCCTCATTCATAGTGCGAGAGGGCGAGGAGAGCGACTTAGGGTGAGGAGAGCAACTTAAGGTTCAAAGGTGAGGAAGGTTAATGGGTGATGAGGGGGAGTGTAGCTAAAAAAAGCGTAATGTGATCCAGCGTGCAAAGCCTGTGCGCATCGTTCCAGAGGAAGGAATTGGCCGAAAGGAGGCGAGGGGCTAAATAGAGAGGGCGGGCAATTTTTGGTAATTTGCAGATTTCACAATTGCGAACGCGTGAACGGCTCCTTGTTATTGAATTCATGTGCGAATTCACTTCTCTCACACGATGAATGGTATTAGGTACATTCGTGTAGACAAAGTTGATGTCGTCCAAGCCTTGCCCTAGAGTGCCATCGAAATTCACTGAAGAGGTTGGCCCATAATAGGCCAGCGCAATCAGCTCACGCTAATAATCGAACGTACGATAGTAATCGCCTGTGAAAAAGCGTAGCTGCCTCACCCTCGTTCATAGTGTGAGAGGGTGAGGAGAGCAACTTAGGTTTCGGAAGTGACGAAGGTTGAGGGGCGACGAGAGAGAGTGTAGAAAAAAAAAACAGTTATGCGATCCGGCCTGCGGAGCCTCTGCGCGTCGTTCATGGGGCAGGAATTGACCGAAATGAGGCCGAAGGCTAAATAGAGGGGGCGGGCAATTTTTTGTAATTTGCAGATTTGGCATGGGCAAATGCGTGAACGGCACCCTGTTATTGAATTCATGTGCGAATTCACTTCTCTCACGATGAACGGTACTAGGTACATTCGTGTAGACAAAGTTAATGCTGTCCAAGCCTTGCCCCAAAATTTCGTCGAAATTCACCGAAGAGGTTGGCCCAAAATAGGCCAGTGCCATCAGCTCATACTAATAATCGAACGCACGATAGTAATCACCTGTGAAAAGCGCAGCTGTCTCACCCTTATTCATAGTACGAAAGGGTGAGGAGAGCGACTTAGGCTTCGGAGGTGACCAATGTCGAGGGACGATGAGGGGGAGTGTAGAAGAAAAAAAGCATAATGCGATTCGGCGTGCGAAGCCTGTGCCTTTCGTTCTTAGGGCAGGAATTGGCCAAAACAAGGCTGATGCCTAATTAGAGGGGCTGTCAATTTTTGGTAATTTGCAAATTTAGCGTGTAAGAACACGTGAATGGTGCCATGTTATTGCATTCATGTGCAAATTCACTTCTCTCACACAATGAACGGTACTAGGTACATTCGTATAGACAAAGTTGATGCCTTCCAATCCCTGCCCCAGAGTGCCGTCAAAATTCACCGAAGAGGTTGGCCCATAATAGGCTAGCGCAATCAACTCACACTGATAATTGAACGCACGATAGTAATCACCTACAAAAAGTGCATTTGTCTCACCCTCGTTCATAGTGCGATAGGGTGAGGAGAGCGACTTAGGCTTCGGAGGTGACGAAGGTTGTGGGGCGATGAGGGGGAGTGTAGGAAAAAAGAAAAGAAAAGCGTAATGCGATTCGACGTGTGGAGCCTGTGCGCTTCGTTCCTTAGGCAAGAATTGGTCGAAACGAGGCCAAGGCCTAAATAGAGGGGGCGGGCAATTTTCGGTAATTTGCATATTTCACATGTACGAACGCGTGAACGGCACCCTGTTATTGAATTCATGTGCGAATTCACTTCTCTCACACGATGAAATGTATTAGGTACATTCTTGTAGACAACGTTGACGCCATCCAAGCCCTGGCCTAGAGTGCCGTCGAAATTCACTGAAGAGGTTGGCCCATAATAGGTCATTGCAATCAGCTCACACTAATAATCGAACACACAATAGTAATTGCCTACGAAAAGCGCAGCTGTCTCACCCTTGTTCATAGTGTGAGAGGGTGAGGAGAGCAACTTTGGTTTCATAGGTGAGGAAGGTTGAGGAGCAATGAGGGGGAGTGCAGCTAAAAAAAGCGTAATGCGGTCCGACGTGTAGAGCCTATGTGCGTTGTTCCTAGGGAAGGAATTGGCCGAAAGGAGGCGATGGGCTAAATAGAGAGGCCGAGAAATTTTTGGTAATTTGCAAATTTCGCATGTGTGAATGCGTGAATGGCTCCATGTTATTGAATTCATGTGCGAACTCACTTCTCTCACACGATGAACAGTATTAGGTACATTCATGTAGACAAAGTTGATGCCGTACAAACCCTGCCCAAGAGTGCCGTCAAAATTCACCGAAGAGGTTGGCCCATAATAGGCCAGGGCAATCAGCTCACGCTAATAATCAAAAGCATAATAGTAATTGCATGCGAAAAGTGCAACTATCTCACCCTCGTTCATAGTGCGAAAGGGTGAGGAGAGCAACTTAGGCTTCGAAGGTGACGAAGTTTGAGGGGCGATGAGAGAGAGTTCAGAAAAAAAAAAAAAAACTGTTATGCAATCCGTTGTGCGGAGCCTATGCGCATCGTTCCTGGGGCAAGAATTGACCGAAACAAGGCCGAGGGCTAAATAGAAAGGGCGGGCAAATTTTTGTAATTTGCAGATTTGGCTTGTGCAAACGCGTGAACGGCGCCCTATTATTGATTTCATGTGCGAATTCACTTCTCTCATAGGAGGAATAGTATTAGGTACATTCGTGTAGACAAAGTTGATGCCATCCAAGACCTGCCCTAGAGTGTCGTCCAAATTCACTGAAGAGGTTGGCCCATAATAGGCCAGCGCAATCAGCTCGCGCTGATAATTGAACGCACAATAGTAATCCCCTGCGAAAAGTGCAGCTGTCTCACCCTTGTTCATAGTGTGAGAGGGTAAGGAGAGCAACTTAGGCTTCGGAGGTGATGAAGGTTGTGGGGCGATAAGGGGGAGTCCAAAAAAAAAAAAAAAAAAACATAATGCGATCCGACATGCGGAGCCTATGCATTTCGTTCCTAGGGCAAGAATTGGCCGAAACAAGGCTGAGGCCTAAATTGAGGGGGCGGGCAATTTTTGGTAATTTGTAGATTTGGCATGTACGAACGTGTGAACAGCGTCCTATTATTGAATTCATGTGCAAATTAACTTCTCTCAAACAATGAATGGTACTAGGTACATTCGTGTAGACAAAGTTGATGCCGTCCAAGCCTTGCCCTAGAGTGCCATTAAAATTCACCGAAGAGGTTGGTCCATAATAGGCCAGCGCAATCAGCTCACGCTGATAATGGAACGCACGATAGTAATCCCCTGCGAAAAGTGCAGTTGTCTCACCCTCATTCATAGTGCGAGAGGGTGAGGAGAGCGACTTAGGCTTCGGAGGTGACGAAGGTTGTGGGGCGATGAGGGGGAATGTAGAAAAAAAAAAAAAGCGTATTGCAATCCTGCGTGCGGAGCCTATGCGCGTCGTTCCTAGGGCAAGAATTGGCCAAAACGAGACCAGGGGCTAGATAGAGGGGGCGGGCAATTTTTTGTAATATGCAAATTTGGCATGTGCGAACGCGTGAACGGCCCCCTATTATTGAACTCATGTGCAAATTCACTTCTCTCACATGATGAACGGTATTAGGTACATTCGTATAGACAAAGTTGATGCTGTCCAAGCCCGGCCCTATAGTGCTGCCGAAATTCACCGAAGATGTTGGCCCATAATAAGCCAGCGCAATCAGCTCACGCAGATAATCGAAACCACGATGGTAATCGCCTTCGATAAGCGAGGCTATGTCACCCTCGTTTGTAGTGCAAGAGAGTGAGGAGAGCGACTTAGGATTCGGAGGTGTACAAGGTTGAGGGGCGATGAGGGGGAGTGCAATAAAATATATATATATATAGCTATGCGATCCAGCGTGCGGAGCCTGTGCGCGTCGTTCCTAGGCTAGGAATTGACCGAAACGAGGCAGGGGGCTAAATAGAGGGGGCGGGCAATTTTTGATAAATTGTAGATCTAGCATTTGCGAACGCGTGAACGGCGCCCTGTTATTGAATTCATGTGCGAATTCACTTATTTCACACGATGAACAATATTAGGTACATTCGTGTAGACAAAGTTGATGCCATCCAAGCCCTGGTCGAGAGTGCCGTCGAAATTCACCGAAGATGTTAGCCCATAATAGGCCAGCGTAATCAGCCCACTCTGATAATCGAATGAACGATAGTAATCGCCTGCGAAAAGCGCAACTATCTTGTCCTCATTCATAGGGCGAGAGGATGAGGAGAGCGACTAAGCGTTCGGAGGTGAGGAAGGTTAAGGGACGATGAGGGGGAGTGCAGAAGAAAAAAAAAACAGTTATGCGATTCAGCGTGTGGAGCCTATGCGCGTCGTTCCTGGGGCAGGAATTAACCGAAACGAGGCCGGGGGCTAAATTGAGGGAGCGGGCAATTTTTGGTAATTTGCTGATTTGGCATGTGCGAACGCATGAACGGCGCCCTATTATTGAATTCATGTGCGAATTCACTTCTCTCATACGATGAATAGTATTAGGTACATTCGTGTAGACAAAGTTGATGCCGTCCAAGCCTTGGCCTAGAATGCCGTCGAAATCCACGGAAGAGGTTGGCTCATAATAAGCTAGCGCAATCAGCTCATGCCGATAATCGAACGCATGATAGTAATCGCCTGCGAAAAGCATCTGTCTCACCCTCATTCATAGTGCGAGAGGGCGGGGAGAGCGACTTAGGGTTTGGAGGTGAGGGAGGTTGAGGGGCGATGATGGGAAGTGCAAAACCGTCATGTGATCCGGCGTGCGGAGCCTTCACGAGTCCTTCTTGGGGCAAGAATTGACCGAAACGAGGCCAAGGGCTAAATTCAAGGGGCAAACAAGTTTTGGTAATTTGTAGATTTGGCATGTGCAAACGCGTGAACGGCGCCTTGTTATTGAATTCATGTGCGAATTCACTTCTCTCACACGATGAACAGTATTCGGTACATTCGTGTAGATGAAGTTGATGCCATCCAAGCCCTGTCCTAGAGTGCTGTCAAAATTCATTGAAGAGGCTGGCCCATAAAAGGCCAGGGCAATCAGCTCATGCTGATAATCGAACGCACAATAGTAATCACCTGCGGAAAGCGCAGCTGTCTCACCCTCGTTCATAGTGTGAGAGGGTGAGTAACTTAGGGTTCAAAGGTGAGTAAGGTTGAGGGGTGATGAGGGGGAGTGCAAAAAAAAATAATAATAATAAATAAACCGTGAAGCGATCCGGCATGCAGTGCCTGTGCGGATCGTTCATGGGTAGGAATTGGCCGAAACGAGGCCAAGGGCTAAATAGAGGGGGTGGGCAATTTTTGGTAATTTGCATATTTGGGGTTCACGTAATACATTGGAGGTTCTATTGACTATAAATACGTTTGAAATGAGGGTCGGTGGAAAGAGTTACAGTGGTTTATTTTCTTATATCCCAAACAGATTTTTTTGTTTATTTTCTTTCAACCTGCCCTATACGTGAATTACTTTAATTCATAACACTCTGTAAGTGTTCAAGCCATTTATTTGTCTATTTGGAGTAGTTTTTGGAATTAAGGTTGAAATTCGGAATTAAGTGAAATTTGAGTTACAAGCTTCGATTAAAGAGTCGTTAAGTTGCATATCTAAAAAAAAAAAAAAAAAAGCTAAGGGTATTGTGTAACTGTTGAATTTTATGGAACTTAATTTGAGCTTATGGTTTGCCCGAAATAAAATTTTGAAATTTCTCACAATTGATAAATAGTATAAATCCAAGACTTTGGGGCTGTATTTTGTCTGTTTTCGGCTCGATTTTGGGTCGGTCAAGTTAGTTAAACTAGTCGAAGTTGACTTGTGTTGTTCCAAGTTGTATCTAATGAATATGAGATGTCAACTGAGATTGCAATATCGCTTAATGCAGTGTGGTGTGGATGTTGATGGAATTGACTGGGCATTGTTTTAATCTTCTAAGCCTTCTCTCGACATTAATGTGGACTGCAATCCACTCCTTGCTGCCATCATCAGCAGGCATGTTTCGGTGGTCCGAAGGCTGCTATAGATAAGGTTATTACGGCTAGAATAGTAGAACTGAGCTTTCTCTTAAGCTACTTGTGGTACCAGTTTTTTTTTTAAAACAAAGAGAGAAAGAGTAGACAGGTCAACTAGTTGTCTGTTACTTGCAGATTGCTTACCGTTTTGGGTTTGAAATGCAGACAGACGTTAGAGTAGACATTGAGGTGAGGGTGGGGGCCTGGTCTTGGGACGTAAATACAGGAGAAGAATATAGAGTGGGAGTAGGCCTAGCTGAGTCATATTACGTCACCTGTTGTCCCGTGGAGTACTTTGAATGCAGCGGTGCATCTTGCGCATGCTCCTCTGACAACTCCCCTCTTCTTCTCATCATGGAAGAACTCTTGTCCACCACGCGATCCTATGTAACAGCAGCAAAGCATTAGATGTGCTGTTGAAGTGTGGTGTGGATCCAGAATGTCCCTTGGCAACCACTCTTAAAACTGGAATATGACCCATTCAATTGGCAGCGCACCTCAGGTGTCTTGAAGTTCGTCAATTGCTTGATCTCTGCTGGCTGCAATCTGAATTTGCGAACAGAATGTGGAGAGACCGCGTTAATGGTTGCTGCAATACGTCAGAATGAGGATTGTGTGAAGGTTTTGGTTTCAGCAGGCGTAGACATAGCATTGGTTCGTTCAGCTGGTCAGTTAGCAGCAATGATCGCAAATCAGTTCAATGGACTCTTGGCTTCCAGCAAGCGGTTGTGGATGTCATTCAAGCTGGGAAAGTTCCTCATCGAGCAATGCCAAGATGTTTTGTCCTTTGATGTTTGTAATTCAGGCAAATGACGCCGAAGCTTTGCAAAAGCTTATTGAACATGATGAACAGGATGCCGATAGATATACACCTGGCACCAAGGCCGCAGCAAATGGTCATATGGAAGCTCTCAGGGTGCTTGTCTTTGCCGGGGCCAACACAAAATTAGAAAACAAGTAAGGCGATACAGTAAGAAGCTTATCGGTGTGGACTCAAAATAGGGAAACATCTGAAGCAATTATGCAAGAGTACGAGCTTCAAAAACGGCTCAACAATTCTGCTGGCTTTAATAGTCTACATCATGTGGCATGGGATGGACTGATTGATCTAGTTTGTGTCCTAATGAGCAAAGGTCACGATGTGAATGCCCTGATGTAGGGGATACACCCCACTGATGTTAGCTGCAAAGGGAGGTCATCGCGCTCTGTGTGAGCTCCTAATTTCTCACATGGAGCGAGACACGAAACGGCACTCTCACTCTCAAGACTAAACGGTTGGAGTTGCCATTGCGATTGCACTTGTCCGTGGCTCTTGGTCGGCAAAGTGTCCCCATCGAATTCCGATCAAAACACATGACCGCATCGTTTGTCCCTCCATGTCCACCAATTCAATCCACCTTCAGAGTGGTCAACCCACCAGTTTTGGGCCAGTCTAGTTTGGTTCCGAGCGGTTTCTAGTTTTTTTGCACACTCCTAAGCATGAGAGGTGGAGATAGAGATTGGGGCAAGTTGATGACCATTAGTAGCAGTCCTACCGATGGTAATGTGATGTAGCCAGATTGTCGTTGCTTTTTCTGGTAGTCAAGTCGGAGGGTTCGTGCTTGTGGTGAGACATTGGCCGTGTCCAAATCGAAGTTAAAGGATTGATGCAACAGAGGCATTTGGGTCGTGTTTTTTTTTTTTTTTTTTTTTGTCATATACTTTGCTTTGCCTCTTTATAAAGCGTGGCCATGCACCTATAATACTAGCGTCCGCACCTCCCAATTCCCTTACCATTGGATGCCCAGTGAGTGGAGCTACTGCTTGGACATTTTGTCCACTAAGGTCTTGAAGCCCAAGAGGCCCATTTGGGTGTTGAGCTTGATTGGACGGGTCCATTGTGGGTTCTTGGATAGTGGGTCCAACAGCGACATGGGCGGGTACCATTGGATGCCCAGTGAGTGGAGCTACCGCTTGGACATTTTGTCCACTAAGGTCTTGAAGCCCAAGAGGCCCATTTGGATGTTGAGCTTGATCGGACGGGTCCATTGCGGGTTCTTGGATAGTGGGTCCAAGAGCGACATGGGCGGGTCAGGAAGTGGCAAAGTTGGGGCAAGCCATCACCCACAAGAATCGCTGCAAAGTCGGCTCCGACTCCGAGGATGATGAACCGTGTGGCGGCCGGGAAGAAGCTGGCATCAAGGAAGGCAGCCTCGAGCAGAGTCCGAGCAAGTCATCTGCACAGGTTGGTCGCTCGACTGATGCTTGTGTGGTTGACAAGTTTTCATGAGCATCTGCCGCCCCATGCTTAGGGTCAGAGGCACCATCGGAGGACCGGGAGGAGGAAGGCAAGGCAATGGCTCTGTCGTCGGTGATGTAGAGAAGGTTACGAACGTGACAAGTGACGGTATCAGGCCGGTTACAACCGGTGCTTCAATGCAAATTGTGCAGGGTGTGACCAATGCGGCCACAATGAGAGCATAACGACCGCTTTCCACGTTGAGAGAAACATTCTCTTTCTATATATCTAAGCCGGTGCTTAGCTTTTTTTGCTGTTTTATCATTCGCGCAGATGATCAGAGCCTAGAGATTGCGCACAACTTCATTGAGAAGATCCTGAGTCTGGCCACTACATGAGTCGCGCTTTCTTGCGACTAGCTATGAAGATAATAATAATTCTCCTCTGAGATTTGACTTGCAATCTACTATTTTTACCACAAATGATAATTATCAAAGTTACACAACTGGATAATATTCTTCTTTTTCTCTGATCTACATTTCATGATCTGACGGGACTTCTGTCGAAAGTGCCTCTCCTTTGCCCAATCGCGTGTGAAGCGCAAGTTCTTCGGCCAGTTGTATGTTAAAATCGAACTTTTTGGGTATTCGTATAAATTACTCAGTTATACCCGTGCACGGTGGATATAATCTTTCAACGCGTCGGTATGCCCAGTGTGGCTGATCATCCTCTCGGACCAGCTACTGATCATCGCCTTGGTAAGCTATTGCCTCACCAACTAGCTAATCAGACGCGAGCCCCTCCTCGGGCGGATTCCTCCTTTTGCTCCTCAGCCTACAGGGTATTAGCAGCCGTTTCCAGCTGTTGTTCCCCTCCCAAGGGCAGGTTCTTACGCATTACTCACCCGTCCGCCACTGGAAACACCACTTCCCGTCCGACTTGCATGTGTTAAGCATGCCGCCAGCGTTCATCCTGAGCCAAGATCGAACTCTCCATGAGATTCATAGTTGCATTCTCTTTCTAGTTGCTCTGGAAAAATTAGGAGATTCTCTAGAAGAAATACGGGGTTCTGCTTCTGGCGGCAACATGCTATGGGGTGGTGGTCCCGCTTATGGGTTCAAATCAATACGTTATAGTTCCCTATAATTTTATTGTAAGTCAAAACAGAGAAGCACAAGTTAAACTGCCCGAAGTGAATCGATTAGGTATTTATTTTCTGATGTGATCCACTAGACCTCTCCCCCCATCGTCTGCCACAATTATGCACAATTTCAGCCATAAAAGGAAACCCTAGGGACATTCAGTTATGTTGAACCTGTAATTTTACTGTTTAATGGCCTAGAAGCCACAATTCTTTTTCTAAAATTGGAAATTTTATTTGCTGGGCTTTTACTAAATGGGTCACACCCTCTTGATCAAATTATAATTTTTCTTGTTTCCATCGATTTTCTTTTTCTACTTTATTCCTTTCCATCTTGCTGTTGGGCCACACTTAATTTGCGCTGGTTAGATAATACTACTTGGAAATGTTGAAATAACTAAGTCTACTCAAGAAACTATAAATTGTAGGCGTGGTTGTCAACTTTCTTTTCACTTTTTTATGAGAAAAGTACCAAAAAAGTCGTAAATATATTGCATTGATATCAATTTAGTCATAAATTTTTCAGTTGGATCAATTTAGTCATAAACATTTTTCATTGGTACCAATTCAGTCCATTTAACTAATTTAGATCGAAAATCGCTGACATAAACGTTGACCGTCTTACATGGTACAACCAACACTAACATGGACATTTTTTTCTATTCTTTCGCCATAGTTGAGGGCTGTCCTCGCCAGCCATAGGTGAAGGTTGCCCTCATCAAATTTGGTGAGGGCTTGACCCTTGCTGCCTAGAAGCGAGGGTGGCCCTCACTTAACTCGACAAAGGGGGCAAGGGTCGACCCCTCACTAGAGGCTACAAGGGTTTAGATTGCACCGACATGCGAGATGACACGACACGACACGATACGTCGACACGTCATTTCTCAAAACCAGAAAATTTTGACACGCCGAGACACATTATATATTAAATGAATAGTTTTATTTTTAATTAATTTGATTCAAATTTATAAATAAATAAATAATTAAAAAAGAACCTACAATGGATTTACACTAATCACTCAACATACATATAGTGCTTTTATTTTTCAAAATTACTTTTTAATTTCATTTAATAATTTTTTCAATTAAATAAAAAGTCCCCCTCCCTCTCAACGGGCGCCCAAACTCCCTTCCCTCGTCTCTTTCCTCACCCCCAATTTTTATTTTTTTCACTTTTTTTCTCCCTCCACGTGACGGGCTATCAGCTGTCACTTCCCCCTCCCTTTTTTATTCTTTTATTTTCCTTCTCAAAACCCTAGAGCGCCTTCTTCTCCTCCTCCTCGCCGTAAGACGCCTTTTGAAAGTGCTAGTATGAACACATAGAGGGGGGGTGAATAGGTATCAAAACAAATTTTACGAAACTTAACAACTTATTTCAACTTATATAAAAACAGTAGTCTAAAGATATAGAAGATTGTAAACTAATAAATAAGACTGCGAATTAAGTAAAGAGATAAGGGAAAGATAATTGAAACACAAGGTTTATAGTGGTTAGGCTTAGACCAAGCCTACGTCCACTCTCCCGCACTAACAGCCCACTGGCTAGATTTCACTATGAATCAAAAGAGATGTTACAATCTCAAGTCCTTGATTTCACAGTGTGAAGACTCTGCTACACTTCCTCAAGGTCTCACAAGTATCTAATATCTCTTTTGAGTACAAATTTACACTTAACAATTGAATCAGCAAAGAGTAAGGAGCTTCAGACTTTGGAATTTATCTATCTCGCACACCCTCAAACAACTAGAGCGTCTTCCTTATATACTCCTCCATGCCTACATAACCGTTGGTACCTTCCAAATGAGTTCTTCCAATCTACCCGTTGGACATAATCAATTAGGAAGATCTCGAGTTATTTAAGAAATATGAAGATAGCCCACCAATCATGTTCGCCCATACAATCAGGATCTAGGTTTCCATAAGTAGAACCTTCCAAGTATACGTCGTCAATCAACGGATCTGAGTTACTCGAATTAATTGCCATACGAATAATAGATCTTAAGATGTTATTTCCAGCCATGATATAATCTTCAACCATACGAATCAAATCCTTAAAGATATACTCGTATCTGGATAAGTCTTCTTCGTCAGTCTAGAAACTGTCAATGAGGGCATACTTTAAATCTTGAGTCTGGTGGTCTTCAGACCTTGACAGTAAAGTCTGGAAGTTTTCAGACTAGGAAACGTTTTGTCAACTTCAAAACAGATAAGGAAGTTTTCTCCAACAATCTCCCCCTTTTTAATGGTGACAAAACTTTTCCGCAGATTTAGATACTTTGACCTGCAAAATAACACTTAAGCAAACCAAGATTTCTTATACAAGATAGTTAACGATTAGAATAAGGATAGTAGCAATTCTGCAATCACAGAAAACATGTTAGTCCTGTAAATGCAACTATCTTTAACATAATCAATAATAGCTTCAGTTACTAGCAAGTATCATCAGTCCAAACCAGTGCAAATCATAACCACACCAAACAAAAGATAAAGTCCGAATTAAAAAAAACAAAAGTCATCAAATATGCATAAAACCTCTCCCCCTTTTTGTCAACAGCAAAAAGTGGAGAACGAACTAAAAAGAGTTGAATTGAAAAAGGATTAAGAATCAAGGCTGTTTGGGAAGGCGAACAAACTCAAATTCTCCCATTGAATGCACTGTCTTCTCAAGCCTTTCAAAACTTTGCTTCAGTGACTGAAAAGCTTCACCCTGCACATTAAATTGTATTTGAATCTTCAGGGCGTTCAACTGGTCATGCAAAGACACTGAAGTGGCCTTAAAACCATTCTTGAGATCCTGCATCTCAAATCCCATAGCATATTGCTAATTCTTGACATCCAATAGAATTTCCAGCAATCTTGAAAAGTTTGCTATTTGAGCTGTTGCATCACTAGGACCAGCTGAGTTTAATTCAGGGATTTTGAGAAAGGATGGAGCTTCAATAGATGGTCCACCATGACTGTCTTCTGGGTAATGCGAAGTATACACATCCTCTAGGTCTGCTGCAGAACGACTTACATCACTAGCAAATAAGGGTGAAGAAGTACCTTTTTGACCAACAGTTCTCCCTGTTTTGATGCCCTCAGGTGGAGTAGGTAAGGTTTCCTCAGCTTCAGAGTGATGAGCAACAACAGATCCAGCTCCTCTTATCTCAAATTCACTAGACAGGGAGATAGCCAAGGTTGGCTCGAAAGAGTCTTCTGGACCCTGATCTTGTTCTCCTTCTCTCTCTTCTTCTTCCTCTGCTTCTTCCTCTGCTTCTTTCTCTTCTCTTCTTCTTTCCTCTGTCCTCCTCTGTTCTTCTTCCTTCTCTGAGTCTTCTCTCCCTTTTTCTCCTTCTTCTGGCTCCTCTCTTTTCTCATGAAAGCTGACAAAACTCTTTAAATTTCTTAAGGCAGAAAGAGTCAGTTCATCCTCATCTTCTTCACCTTGCAAGATAAGAGTTCTTCTCTTCTTTACTGGAGCAACAATGGGCTCCTTGCCTTTTCTCTTAATAGCAGCAGAGTCTTGTTTTGCTTTGATGGGAGATTTCTCCTTCATACGCTCCAACACTTTGTTCGGCTCTTTTAAACACATCTTTGTGACCATTTTGAAACCAATCACCATTGAAGAGATGGCTTTCAAGCTTAATGGTGCAGAGATGTGAATTTTAAAGTGTCTAAAGAGATGTGTGATAAGAGCAGAATAAGGGAGTTGGCCCTTATCTTTCACCACAGTTCGGTACATATGAAACAATATGGTGTGAGGCAGAGAGAGTTTAAATCCAGTATTGATGGCACACATCAATTTAGCTTCAGATCGAGAGACATCAATCTTGGATGTCGATTTAGGACGAATGCAATTGATCACAATCATGTGCAGCAGAATGTTAGAGTCACTCATCCTTGAATATGAAATCTTGCCTTCAACATCCCTGTCTCTCACCAATGACAGAATAGCATGAGCAATAGATACATTAATTGGTTGGAAACTCGTTCTTTCCACCCTAATTATGTTAGCCAATGTGCCTGTATTCAACAAAAATTCCTTGTCCTTCACAGTGAAAGTAAAACTGTGTGCATCCAAGAAAGATGGATTCGAGTAAAAGTATGCGGTGAGTTCTGGAAATGTAGCAGTGGATTCAGAGCAAAACCTTTCCAATTGTAGTAAAGCAAACTTCTTGCGCAGATTGACCTTTATCGAATCAAGGAAATCAAAGTCAACAGTCCTAGGGTGCATCACCCCTCTCTTCAAAAGATTCGAATAGACCTTTTTGTGACTCTTCGATCTAAACAGATTAGAACTATCAGTAATATTTGCAGCCACCCTAGATCTAGGCTGAAAATGAGTAAACATCCTTTCATCGTCGTCTAGAACTTGCGGTTGATTTGCAGTGCCATAGAATGGGTCACTCGGAATGTTCGCAAAAGTTCTGTCAGTCGATCCTTTCTCTACAACTCATAACATTTCCAACTCCCTCAAAAACAAGGTTTCATTCTTATATCCTCTATCTCTTAAGAATTCATCGATTAAAGACATCAGCGTTCCTCCTTTCTTCAGATTAGAATAGAGTTTGAAAGCAACCTTGGGAGTTAGAGTTCTTATAGGTTCAGCCTCCTCTATAACCTCATCGCCTGGTCAAGTCGGAGAAGATTAACGTTGCTGACAAGGTTGTTGCTGACTCGGACGCAGTGGTGGAGAAGAATCTTCTTCCTCGATCAAGTCAAAATGGGTAGGACCCTCGGGCATATGTCGTGGTCCCCTGCTTGCAATCTTTGAAGACTTTCTTGAAGACATTATCGCTTCAAGGGAGGAAATCACCAACTTGCTCGAAAAAGGTGAAAACTTTTGAACGGATCGAGAGTGCAAGTGAAAGCAAATAGGAATTTTGTATTCTAGGGTTTCAGTGTAAAAACGAGTGAGACAAGTCTCGGCAGTATATAAAGGAAGTGGGGCGAGATAAACGAAACGTCGTAAAAGGAAAATAAAAAATACCTTTTAAAAATGAATAACTTCCCTTTTTGAAATTAACTGTCTTTTCAAAATCGATAACTGCCTTTTTGAAAAAGTAAAGAAAACTTGGAAAGATAATTTCAATCAATTAGCAGCTAATAGATAATCGTACCTTTTCACATTTAAAAATTAGAAACAACTTACAGTCGTAACTCTTAGTCTTTTGAGTCTGAATACCTTCAGACTTTTACCTTTAAGTCTTGAGCACATCCAGACTTTATTGGGTAAGGGATATGATGTTCAGTCTGGTGCGAATAGACTCAAATAGGTTTTTCTCTAGTGGCTTTGTAAATATGTCTGCCAGTTGATTCTTTGAGTCAATGAACTGGATCATTACTTCTCCATTTTGAACATGATCTCTAATAAAGTGATGTCGAATCTCTATATGCTTTGCTCTAGAATGAAGAATAGGATTCTTGGTGAGATTAATCGTGCTGGTGTTGTCACATTTCATCTCAGTGTATGAGTCTTCAATTCCAAAGTCTTTTAGTTGTTGTTTTATCCATAAGATTTGAGAACAACAACTTTCAAGAGCCACATATTCTGCCTCTACTGTTGAAAGAGTTACAGTACTTTGCTTCCTTGAAAACCAAGATACTGTCCTGTTACCAAGCAATTGACAGGTACCACAAGTGCTCTTCCTTTCAACTCTGCAACCTGCTAGATTTGCGTTTGAATATCCAAGGAGAGTAAAGTCTCATTTTTTCTGATACCATAGACCTAACTTAGAAGTTGTTGCAATGTATTTGATGATGTGTTTCGCAGCATTTAGATGAGATTCTTTTGGATCTGATTGAAATCTGGCACAAATACAAACACTTGCTACTGGTGCGTAAGTCTCATCATAGTCTATCCCTTCTTCTTACGTATATCCTTTGGCCACAAGTCTTGCTTTGTTCCTTACAACTTTTCCCTTTTCGTCCATCTTGTTCCTGAAAACCCATTTAGCTCCAATAACAGATTTATCTTTTGGTTTAGGAGTTAGTTCTCAAACATCGTTAACAATGAACTGCCTGAGCTCTTCTTGCATAACTTCAATCCAGCTTTCATCGGTTAAAGCTTCTTCTATGCTTTTGGGTTCTATTTCAGAAATAAGAGCCATCGCACTAGACTCTTCATGCCTTTTTGATTTTGTACGAATCCCTTCATCAATGTTACCAATGATGAGTTCTTTAGGATGACTAGACTTGTGCTTCCAGTTTCTGGTTGGTTTGACAGGTTGCTGAACTTTTTCTTCATTTGAGTCTTCAATATTTGTTCATTGTTGTACTTCTGTAGTCTGAGCTACTTCAGGGGAAGTAGACTTTGTAGAGCCTGGAGCAGGTTCAGATTCTTCAAGTTGAGTCTGGATCGATTGATTTTGTATAGGGTCTTAAAATTTGACATTCATCGATTCTTCCATAGACTGAGTCTTCTTGTTATATACTCTGTAAGCTTTGCTAGAGGTTGAATATCCAAGGAAGATTCCTTTGTCTGATTTTTCTTCAAACTTACCAATTCGTTCGTTTGCATTTTTCAAGACAAAACATTTGCAACCAAACACATGAAAATAAGAAACAATTGGTTTTTTTCCTTTAAACAACTCATAGGGAGTTTTCTCTAGAATATAACATGCTGTAGAAACTGCTTCAGCCCAAAAACAAGAAGAAATATTGCTTTCAATTAAAAGAGTTCTAGCCATTTCTTGCAAAGATCTATTCTTTCTTTCCACGACTCTATTCTGATCAGGAGTGTATGGAGAGGGGAGCATATGCTGAAGACCAGATTCTTCACAAAATTTAGTAAAGTCTTGATTTTCAAACTCACCTCCATAGTCTGTCCGTATACTTGAAATAACATACCCTTTCTCATTCTGTACTTTCTTGGCAAACTTTGAAAAATAAGAGAAGGTTTCAGACTTACTTGCAAGAAAGTAGACCCAAGTAAATCGTGAATAATCATCCACTATTACTAGGCAATATCTCTTTCCACTAATGCTTTAAGTTCTAGTTGATCCAAAGAGATCCATATGCAGGAGCTATAGCACACGTTTAGTGGAAACTTGATTTATTGGTCTGAAAGAACTTCTAACCTGTTTTCCCAACACACATGGTGTGCATAAGTCAGATTTTTGGTACTTCAGGTTGGGTAGTCCACGAATAAGCTTCTTTAAAGAGATCTTGGCAATTTGCTTCATGTTGATATGGCCAAGCTTTCGATGCCAGAGATTTGCTTCATCTTGTATTGAAATTAGACATTGAGATCTTTCTGGATTGATATCCAAAAGATAGATATTCCCATGCCTTCGTCCAGTAAAAGATTGTGAAAGATCTTTATTAGTTTCTGAACATATTCCTTCTTGAAAATTGATCTTGAATTCAGTGTCGCACAATTGGCTGATGCTGAGCAAGTTGTAATTGAGCCCTTCCACTAAAGAGACGTTATTGATTGTGAGACTTCCAATTTTTACAGTTCCACATCCAACAATTCTTCCCTTATTGTTTCCGCCGAAAGAGAATTTTCCACCAATTACTTGTGTGAGTTTAATAAAGCAACCTGAATCTCCTATCATGTGTCTTGAACAGCCACTATCCAAATACCATTTAACATTTTTCTTGATAGTGACCTGCAATTAAAAAAGAAACTCAAGCTTTCTTTAGTACCCACACTTTCTTGGGTTCAGTGGAGTTAGTGCAATATATGGTCTTTGCCCAATCCTTCTTAACATGTCTCCAAACCATAGGACAATCTTCCTCAAATTGTTATGAGCTGTTACATTTAGAACATCTAAGAGCACTTCGGCCAACAGGTTTAACAAAAACTTTTTGAAAATGATTTCTATAAAAAAAATTTCGTAGATCTTTGTTTGATTCTTTCCTTTACTTTTGGAAAATCAATTAGAGGAATGGTTTCAGAAGTCATTCCCAAGCTTGATTTGTTAAAGTAAGATCTTTGTATTGAAAGAATCTTTTCCAATTTCTCAGATCCTATAGAAAATCTTTTTGAAACACTTGAAATATCATTTTTCAAGAGTGTATTTTCTTTTGAAAGAGAGTCTGCATTTTCTTTTAAAGCAGCAAAACTTTTGTCTAAGTTTTCAAACTTTTCTTTCCAAGAGTTTTCATGTTGCCTTAGTGTAGAATTCTCCTTTTTTAGCTCGGAAATCCTCTTAAGAGAAGCTTTGAGACTAAGACAAAGTTCATTAATATATTTCGAGACTTTAGTAGGAATTTCAAAATTACTTATCTCAATTTCACTGTTTGAGTCTGAGTTTGTATCTGTCTTAGATTTTGAGTCTGATTCTGATTTTGCCATTAAACAAATATTAGCATAATCATCATAACTCTCTTCGCATTCAGTATCACTCCAAGTTTCTTCTTTGAGTGCCTTTCTATATTTCTCAGCTTTTCCTTTCTTCTTCTTCAGTAAGGGACAATTGGGTCTGATGTGTCCATTTTTCTTGCATTCAAAGCAAATCACATCTTATTGGATTCATGATCTTCAGCTGATTTGTTTTGAAACTTTTGAGAGCTTTGTTTTTTCCAATTGAATCTTCTTCCCTTTTTGTTCAGTTTCCTGAACCTTCTTATCATGAGAGCAAGTTCTTCATCGTCCATATCGTCTTTAGAGTCTATAACATCAGAATCATCATTAGATTTTAAGGCAATAGATTTCTTACCTTTGGGATCTTCTTCTTCATTGATTTGCTCCACTTCATAGGACTGAAGTGTGCCAACAAATTCGTCAACGAAGAGTGGCATGACCCTTTGTATTTCCCTTATTGAAATCTTTACGTGATTCCACTCTTTGGAAAGTCCATGTAGCAATTTGTTAACCTTCATAGGTCCTGAGATTGGTTGACCCTGATACTCAAGACCATTCGCGATTTCTGTAAAACGGCTAAACATCTCAATAATAGATTCTGCTGGCTTCATTTTGAAGGCTTCATATTGACCGAGCAAAATATTGATTCTAGTTTCTTTCACTCGATCTGTTCCTTCATAAGTAATATGCAGTCTATCCCAAACTTCTTTAGCTTTTTCACAAGAAGATATTTTGTTATATTCAGTAGGTGATAATGCACAATATAAAGAGTAAATTGCTTTTGTATCAAGAGCTTGTCTCTTGGTTATCTCTTCTTGAGTCATCTCGCTAGCCTCTACAGCTTCTTTCCCCCTTTCTAAGACTATTGTAGCTTTAGGAATGATTCATTTGTCTACTACATCCCATTCCAAAGGATCTTTCGATCTTAGGAATACTTTCATCTTGTTTTTCCATATATTGTATTCCTTTCCATCGAAATAAGGCGGTCTGGTGTTGCTTTGCCCTTCAACCGAACCTGGAGCCAAGATACTAGCCATGGATCTTTAACTTAGAAGTAAAAACACTTCAACTAAAAGAGTACACAGGCTTTGATACCAATTGAAAGTGCTAGTATGAACATCTAGAGGGGGGGTGAATAGATGTAAAAATAAATTTACAAAACTTAACAACTTATATAAAAACAGTAGTCTAAAGATATAGAAGATTGTAAGCTAATAAATAAGACTGCGAATTAAGTAAAGAGATAAGGGAAAGATAATTGAAACACAAGGTTTATAGTGGTTCGGCTTAGACCAAGCCTACGTCCACTCTCCCGCACTAACAGCCCACTGGCTGGATTTCACTATGAATCAAAAGAGATGTTACAATCTCACGTCCTCAATTTCACAGTGTAGAGACTCTGCTACACTTCCTCAAGGTCTCACAAGTATCTAATCTCTCTTTTGAGTACAAATTTACGCTTAACAATTGAATCAGCAAAGAGTAAGGAGCTTCAGACTTTAGAATTTATCTATCTCACACACCCTCGAACAACTAGAGCGTCTTCCTTATATACTCCTCCATGCCTACATAACCGTTGGCACCTTCCAAATGAGTTCTTCCAATCTACCCGTTGGACAGAATCAATTAGGGAGATCTCGAGTTATTTAAGGAATATGAAGATAGCCCACCAATCATGTTCGCCCATACAATCAGGATCTAGGTTTCCATAAGTAGAACATTCCAAGTATACTTCGCCAATCAACGGATTTGAATTACTCGAATTAATTGCCATACGAATAATAGATCTTAAGATGATATCTCTAGCTGTGATATAATCTTCAACCATACGAATCAAATCCTTAAAGATATACTCATATCTGGATAAGTCTTCTTCGTTGGTCTAGAAAATATCAATGAGGGCAGACTTTAAATCTTGAGTCTGGTGGTCTTCAGACTTTAACAGTAGAGTCTGGAAGTCTTCCGACTAGGAAATGTTTTGTTAACTTCAAAATAGATAAGGAAGTTTTCTCCAACACCTTTCCTCTCTTCTTCCTCTTCCTCTCGATCTCTACTTGCCAGGGATGGAACACGCAGTCCCTGTGCGCCGAGAGGCTGCACACCACTGTGAACTCCTCCTCCTCCCCCCCTTGCCGCTGCCGCCGCCGCCGCCGCCCCACTCGATGACGTCGCCGCCCTCCCCCACGCACGCCTCCCTCGTGAAGTTCCTCCTCACGGCCCTCGCCTTAGACTCTGCTCTTTCTTTGGCCGTCTCTTATCGTTGCGGGCTCGCCTTCGCTCATGGCCTCGTCTTTGCTCCCTCGCCCTCACCTCCACCCTCCATTCTATTTCGGACACGTGCGTCCAAACGTGTCGACAAAAGTTGACCACGTGTCAACAAATCTGACACACACGGTCAACGCGTGTCCGAGCGTGTCGACGTGTCCGACACGCTTCGACACGTGTCGGACATGACACGGAACCATGTATTGTTAGAGAAATCCCTTATGATGTTTTGAAGATGACAAAATAAATCCAAGACTACTAACGTGTTTAATTGTTGAGTAACAAACTATGCAAATGATAGAACATGTAAATGATATTGTCAAAATCTGAAGACTGCCAAAAGACTGAACGTAACACATGTCCAAAGTCTATTTTGAAAATTTCCAAACTTTAGTGTCAAAGTCTGTTCTATATCAGAAGTCTACCCACTCTGACAAATTCCAGAATGAACATGAATGAAGAACCAAAAGACAGACTCTATGTTGAAGCTGAACTTATTCAGACTGTGTCGAGACCTTAAAGCTAAATCTATTCAGAAGCAAATTATGTTCAAACTTACGTCCAAATTGTAAAGTCTATTGCCTTAGACTCTACTTCAGACTGAAGACACTTAGACTCTACTTCAATCTAAACACCCTAAGACTTCACGTCCAGAACGAGACACAAGTTCATAACGTAGCATATTCAGAACGAAATAACTTGACAGAACGTAACACAAGCCCCAAACATAAAACGACTAGTGATCTAGTTTGGATTCTACATCAAGATTGATTTGATTGACTCAATCTAATTGATTGACGATTAGATCTTGAAGACAAGCACTTTCTATATGAAGAAGCTCTACTTATGGAAACAAGGATTCTGTTTGTATGGACAATCAGAATCAATTTGGGATTCTACTTCTATCACTCAACGGCTACCAAATCCTTTAGATACAGATCTGTCCAATGGGTAGATTGGAAGACGATCCTCTAAGATACTGTCCAACGGCTAGTTTGGAAGTGGAGGAGTATTTAAGGAGATCAAGGACCGATGAGCAAGTAAGAGACGCGTGTAGAATTTATAATTTCAAAATCTGAGTGACCTTCAATCATATACTTGTCTTTGGTGAACTTAAACGTTTGTGATCATGAGAGAAATACCAAAAGAGTGACTTAGTGAGATAGTGTGATCTACTAATAAGTGTTTGCACTCAAAGTTGTAATCTCTTGTTGATTGCATAGTGGAATCCAGCCAGAAAGCTGTCAGTGTGGGAGAGTAGATGTAGGCTTGATCTAAGCCAAACCACTATAAATTTCGTGTGCAACATTCTCTTTCCTTAACTCCTTTACTTTATTTGCTGCGATATACTTCTGTGTTTTGAAATAGTCGTTAAAGTCTGATTCCTTCTACAAAGTCTGTAGTCGACCAGACTCAAGTTAAAAGTAAAGTTTTTTACTACATTTTGCAAAATTTATTTTCACACCTATTCAACCCCTCTAGGTGTTCATACTAGCACTTTCACGTGTAACGTGTCTGTGCAACATAGACGAGGGTGACCCTTGCTAGATCCAACGAGGGCCGCCCTCACCTAGGCTACAAGGGTCAAGCCCTCCCTAGTTGGTGAGGGCTCGCTCGCCCCGGTGACGAGGGTTGAGCTCTCACTCAGGCCACAACAGTCGCGCCCTTGCTGGCCATAGCCAGTACCGCCAAAAGGGCAAAGGAAAAAGAAAAATAAAAAGAAAAAAGAAGAAAAAATTAAAATTTTAAAAATTAAAAAAATTAAAAAATATTTAATGACTCTTTTGGTACTTTTCCACTTTTTATGTGATTTGTGTGTCATTATTACTCTATGGATCAATCATTTAAAGTCTAAATAATGAACTAATTCGTATATTATTAGATACTGAAAATTGTAAGTTGTTCAATGTTAAGTCTTGAAAAAGATGTGATGGTTAGCGTAGTAACTATATTTAGATGCATATACCATCTTCTTAGAGGAACCAAGTTGATAATTCTCATAGCAATTATAAATTTGAAATGGAATTATGAGGTATTTATGAAGCACTCATGATGATGAATCCTTTCATTTTCAAAATGTTGACGAAGGCTATTAAGAAAAATTAAATGCATTAGAAATTATAACCTTTGTTTTGTATTTAGCATTGATCATAAAATTAATGTATTAAGTGATACGCTAAACTTTTATTGAATATAATAGAAATATGATTAAATAATTATTTGTTATCTGTCGCATCACTTGGCAAATTAATATTATTAGTGAATTTTAAATTGTCCATCATTGTTCTCGATTGTTTAGCACATGTTAAACAAAACATCTTTTCAACGGAACTTAATGGTTATAGAGTATCTAGGTAGATCCATTATTCATCCATTGTTGCCGCGACTGTGATAGCGGCAACACTTGTAGTGGCGGTTGTCGTCGCTGCTGCTGTTGCTGTTCATGTTGCTGGAGATGATGAAGATGGGAGAAGTTGGAGAGGGAGAAGAGGGAGAGGGCGAGGGCGAGGTTGTGGATAAGGAGAGATGCTTGGAGGTCGTGGAGATGCCGGGGACGGAGCACGATTTGGTGAAGTGATTGTGAGGAGGGAGACGAAATGGGAATGACAAGCGCTGGTTCGAGAGGGTCATTGTCTTGTCCCCAATCTGAATGCCCCATATTTCGGCAAGGAGGATTATCGTAACAGACAGGTTATATTATATGAATGCCTTCAGACTTGGCCTCATTCGTCAAATCCGTATGTTCTCTCCCCCTTAACACTGACCCTTAAGGGGCTATTTGGCAACGTGCCAAATAGTGACTGATTTTGATGTTTTGTTCCTAGGAGTAGTTTGGGAACAGAATCGCGTTTGGTAAAAATTTTGTTCCCGGGAACAAATTTCTATTTTTTTTTTGTTCCTGGAAGTAGATTTGAAACAGATTTAAGAATAAAACAAAGTTGATTCTTGTTCTAGGAAAAAACCTAAGAATCAAAACTAACTCTTCTTCTTCTTCCATTTTCTCTTCGTCTTCTCTTTTCTTCTTCTTCATCGACTGCCATCCCGTGGTTGCCGTCCGCCGCCACCTGCAGCCGTCCGCCGCAGCCCGCCACCGTACGCCACCACCCACCACCATCCGCTGCCACCGGTGGTCGCCGGTAATCGGTCCGGTGAGCTCGCTGGAGGCTCACCGGACTAGGGCGAGGTCCGACGAACTCGCCAAAGGCAAGCCCAGCCACCAGCGAGGCCGAGCCAAGCCTTGCCGGTGGCTAGGCAAGCCTCACCGGGGCTGGGCAAGGCCCGCCTGGCCACCGGCGAGGCTCGGGGCTATATTATATGAACACCTTTAGACTTGGCCTCATTCACCAAATCCATATGTTCTCTCCCCCTTAACACTGACTCTTAAGAGGCTGTTTAGCAACGTGCCAAATAGTGACCAATTCTGATTTTTTATTCCCGAGAGTAGTTTGGGAACAGAATCGTGTTTGGTAAATTTTTGTTCCTGGGAACAAATTTCTATTTTTTTGTTCCTGGAATTAGATTTGAAATAGAATCAAGAATAAAAAAAAAAAGTTGATTCTTGTTTCGGAAACAAATCTAAAAATCAAAACTAACTCTTATTCCACCGGCCATGGTGGCTCCACTAGATAAGAACTCCGTTGATCCTTGCCCAAAGGTGAGGGGTTCGAAACCCAGTGGAGGCATTTGGTGTCTTAAGTGTGGCGCCGAGGTGGTGGGTCCTCCGCTAGCGTCACTCTAGGGTT
The DNA here is from genome assembly GCA_016097605.1 of Eucalyptus guilfoylei. Taxonomy (NCBI): domain Eukaryota; kingdom Viridiplantae; phylum Streptophyta; class Magnoliopsida; order Myrtales; family Myrtaceae; genus Eucalyptus; species Eucalyptus guilfoylei. The sequence continues at coordinate 48,948,878 of CM027867.1, forward strand.
TTACCCACCGGCTACCGGCTGTACGGGGTTCCCTGGGTATAAAAAAAAAAAAAAAAAACTAACTATTCTTCTTCTCTTTTCTTCTTCTTCATCGACCGCCATCTCGCTGTCGCCGGCAACTAGTCCGGCAAGCTCGCCGAAGACAAGCCCAGCCATCGGCGAGGCAGGCCTCGCCCAGCCCCGGCGAGGCCGACCTAGCCACTGGCGAGGCTGGACGAGGGCTGGGCGAGCCTTGCCCAGCTACCGGCGAGGCTCGGCCGACGAGGGCCGGCCTCGCCGAGGGCCGGCGACACTCTAGTGAGGTCGCCGGCCCTCATCTGGCCGATCGCCGGACCGGCTTGAAGAAGAAAAAGAATAGGAGAAAAAAAAAAAAAAGGAAAAAAGAAAAAAAAGAAAAAAAGAAAAGGAAAAAGGAAAAAATATAAAAATTATTTAAAAATTAAAAGAAATTGATTTGGAACGAGAATCAATGAGCACGGTACCAAACGCAATTCTATTCCAGAATCAAAAATCTTGGATAGTTAGCAAACGGCTTAAAATGCTTAGAATCTGTTCCCGGAAACAGAATCAAAATTAATCATTTCTGATCAGAATCTACTCCCGGAAACAGAATCGTTACCAAAGGCGCCCTAAGACGTTTATCTTGGAAGACACTGTAGGTGATTCTGTTCTCGATATTCCATTCATTTGTGGTACTAGCTGGGGCGGAATTGCTTGTGCCACCGGCACTAGGACCCGCTCACGGCACACGAGCAGGTCCAGCTCCGCATCTGTCAGTAGGGATGTCAGGAACCGAACCGAAAAATTTGAATTTTTCGGTTCGGTTCGATTCAGTTCGGTTCTCATTAAAAATCAATATTTTTTTATTGGTTCGATTTTTATCGGTTAACTGAACCGAACCGAACCACGAACCAATAAAATCCACAAACCGTTTTTATCTCTCCCGACTCCCGTCTCCTCCTCTCCTCTCGTGTCTCGTCTTGGTTGGCGACGGGCGACTGCAACGGCGACGGCGACTGCGACGGCGTCGGTGACCAATTGAGGGATTCTTGGCGGCCGATCATGATTCGCTTCGGAGCCCAGTTACAGCCGATTGCTCCTTCCGCTTCTGCGTGCTGTTCGTTTCGGTTGATTATCGAAGCGAGACCTGGTATCGTCCTTGCATGGCGAACCCTTAATGCCCATTTGGTCGGTATCGAAATGCGGATGTCTTGTTGTGCAATTTTGCGAGAAAGTTTTCTTTTTTCTTTCTTTCCCTCTCTTTTTCCAACGATTGCGAATGATTGATTGGGGTTGGCTTGGCTTTTTGGTTCTTAATTGTCTCCCCCGGGGGGTGTGATCTCGGAGGCGAGGCTGTCCTAGAAATGGGTTTACTCTTTTTTAGCTCGTGGATGATGAGGGAGTGAGCTTGCCCAAGTTTGTCTCAAGTGTAAATCGTGGAACTTTTTCTGTGGGAGGAATGCTTCAGACTAAGTATAGTCTAGCCAAAATGTGGTTACGAACATTGTGGTTGGGGGTTCATCGGGCAATATTTTGCGGCTGCTCGAATGGGTTCTGAATTTCCAATGATCTGGTGTGGAGGGCTTAGACTCTTGACTGAGGATTTGAACTTGTCGAGGACTGCCGAGTATTGCAGAGTCTAGCAAGATAGTCTATGTTAAGTAGTTCGTGTGCTTGTGCTTCTTTTAATGATTGAATGGGATAACAGCTTACACGAAGTTGTTGGTGGGTGGAACATCGGGTTAGTTATGACCATTCTAATTCTTGTTATCTGGATGACAGTGGTCGCTAATCAGGACATGCACCAGCTCTGACTTTGTTTGCAATTTTTGGATGACAAAGTGAATTTATAAATTTGTTTTTTGGAAATGATGATAGATGCATTTTTAATGGAAACGGGAAACTCTTGGAAGATTTGGTTCTAGCAGCACAAGAAGGTGTCTTTGTCAATGTTGACAGCGAATTTGAGTTGGTGAACATAGTTGCAGCTGCAAGAATAGCAGGCAAGAAGGTTAATGTCCTACTTCGTATTAATCCAGACGTGGATCCTCAGGTAGTTTTGGTTCTTCCACTCATAAGACCTTTGCATTTCATACCTTACATACTATTCTCTGTCAAGCTCATTTTTTTACAGTATTTGTTGTGTGCATTTCATATGAATTATGGCTGGTGTGTCACTGGTTCCTTCCTTCTCCTGAAAAAGTCTCAGACTAATTCTGTGGGGTTTTTTTTTTTTAATTCAGGTCCATCCATATGTTGCCACGGGAAACAAGAACTCTTAAGTTAGGAATTAGGAATGAGAAGCTGCAGTGGTTTCTTGATGCTGTAAAATCACATCCAAACGAGCTGAAGCTTGTGGGTGCCCACTGCCATCTTGGTTCCACAATTACCAAGGTATGGTCTTAATCTTGTTTTGAATCACATTAAAGATTACAGCAGTCAAAGCTGTTATTGTCTAACTATTGGTTTACCTTTGACTCGTTGTACCTAACTGAGTATGAGGATCATATGAATCTCTCTGTACTTCATGTGTTTTGCCCATCTATCTGTCAATTCTAATTTACCCAGCAATTGGCACGCTTGTGATACTGAGAAAGTCCTTTTTCTCGTACTTCTCAGGTTGACATATTCAGAGATGCTGCAGTTCTCATGGTAAATTATATCGACATGATTCGTGAGAGGTTAATTATTTGAATATTGGAGGTGGTCTTGGAATAGATTATTACCACACTGGTGCTGTCCTTCCTATGCCCAGAGATCTCATTGACACAGTGAAGATCATACCTTTAATTCTTCATGTCATGTGTGGTTTTTCAGAGACAATTCATAATGCTATTGCAGGCTTGATGTGGATTGATTATTGTTGAAGCAACAAGAGTTTGACATATTTGATTTGAAAGACAAGTATATTTGCAATTTCTTCATGTAGAATCTAGTCCTGCTTTTACATTCTTGGTACTCTGGGGTCTTCATTGGTGCCGAAATCCACACTGTAGGATGTTTGCAATAGCATCCTACATTTTCGGTTCAACAAAAGCTGAAAAACGAAAAAAAAAACCGAAAAATTGAACCGAACTGAAATTCGGTTCGGTTCGGAAGATTTTTGAAAAAACCGAAAACCAAAAGCTGAAAACCAAAAAACTAAACCGAAGTTCGTATTCGGTTCGGTTCGGTTCGGTTTGGTTCGGTTTTTCCAAAAAACCGAACCGAACCGAACCGTTGCCACCCTTATCTGCCGGTACCAAACCGAACCGAACCGAACCGTTGCCACCCTTATCTGCCGGTACCGCATCTGCCGTTGCCACGAGCGGGACCACCTGTGCGGGTGGCATGAGCACCGCTGCCACGAGCATGATTATGTCGGCTTCCGCTTTCTTCATTCATGTGTCCTCTGCCCAGGCTCATGCGATGATACGAATTTCGCTTTCCCAAGAGCGAGAAAGAAGCTCCAGAAAGTAAATCTGGCCACCTGAAACCAAGCAAGATAGCATAAAGCTCAATGGCGTCTTAAATATCATATGAGATGATTAATCTGGACGCGGCATCATCGAAGCCGATACAACAGTGGGGATGCACGGTAAGATTTTGTTGGTTATTAAACTCATAAATGGTATCCAAGATGTTGAAGGGCTTGACACAAGGGTTCTTTCAGATTGTTCATGAAGGAACTAACTAATTTATTGAGCAGAATATCAAATTTTAACATCTTAATGAAAAATCTGATTTTTAAGTGTAGTGAGGATAATCTTGTTTTGTTCATATTTGTGATACATGTCATCATGTGTGATGAGACATTTTGCAGAAATTATGAGATTCTTTGTTTACTGCTTTCTTTCAATTTTTTTTTTCTTTTAAATTTTACCTCATACTTCAGATAGTTCTGCACTACAGGTCCTGTTTACTGGTTTTTCATATGGGGGTCTATCTTAAGTACCGGAGAATGAAATACTTTTCATGCTCTATGGGATCAACAATTGCCGGAGAAATTGGTGTATATGGCTATAGACCTCCCATACTAATGGATATGCTTGCTGGTAAGAGAGCTGAAGTTGTTAGAAGCTTATATGAGGTCTTTTTCTGGCGATTGCTCTCCTTCAGACCTGGAAACTGCTCTGTGGTTTGACTTATTAGACCAGCCTGATAGTAATTCTATTGACACGACTGAAGAATACAGGCATGTCGTTGTTACATATAATAGTTATATATCTACATTTCTGAAAGATCAACAGTAGGTCTTAATGTGCCGATCCTGTTCTTTTTGTTGAATTTTTAAATAGCATAGATTTGATTAGACTACATGAAGAGGTATATTCTTCCAGCCTCATTCCATCTCTTCAGTATGCTTAACTCACTTTCGTAGCATTGTTAAACCTTGTTCCTCAGACTTTCCTTGACATTGGTGACTACTTCTTTAATAAGACCGAGTTCAGTGTTCGGCCTTGAAAGATTGATCTTCATTAAATATAACACGAAGATCTTTACAAACTTCTCTAGTACAGCGCAACCGAGAAGAGAACGCTTAGCCGAATCGATGTGTCAACCAAAAAAATGCTCATGGGATCCCAAATGATCCGTCCACATGTTGCTGTTCATGCTCTTGTCTTTGCGTGCTACAGAGGGTTCGTTGTGGTTTTTGATGCACTACCAAGGTATGGTTGATCAGTCAAAAGAAGAAGTATTTTTTCCATCTTCTGTGGACTCTAGTAACCACAGAGATTTACAAGCAGAATCAGGAAATATTAACCCCATCTAAGGCTTAAAGAAAAATTGTATTTTGTGAAATCGTGTCTTTGTCCATCATTTGGTTCATTATTTGGCTTGACAATTACCTGACATGTATATTGCTGGTTTCCAAGTTGTGGGTAAAATGAATTAAGTTTTCAAATTTGATAGCCATGAACTGAGTGCAATAACCTTAGCTATCTATATAGGGGAAAGCTTACTCGTGTTACTTGAACTTGTATTTGTCTCTTTGAGTGAATTACCCATTTCTTCCAAGCAAAACACATCAAATCGGGAGAGGCTCGAAAGGCTTAAAATTTTCAATAGGGTTTTTAAGAGTCGGTGATCATCATGTCATCGCTGAAAGTGCTAGTATGAACACCTAGAGGGGAGATGAATAGGTGTAAAAACAAATTCTTCTTTTCTTAACAACTTAATTCAGAATATGGAAAAATGTAATCTAATGGATACGACTATGAATTAAGTAAAGAGATAAGGAAAGAGAATTGAAACACAGAGTTTATAGTGGTTCGGCTTAGACCAAGTCTACGTCCACTCTCCTGCACTGACAGCCCACTGACTGGATTTCACTATGAATCAAAAGAGATGTTACAATCTCACGTCCTCGATTCCACAGTGTAGAGACTCTGCTACACTTCCTCGAGGTCTCACAAATATAAAATATCTCTTTTGAGTACAGATGAATGCTCAACAATTGAATTAGCAAAGAGCAAGGAGCTTCAGACTTTGGAATTTCTCTATCTCGCACACACTCAAATAACTAGAGCGTCTTCCTTATATACTCCCCCATGCCTACATGCCCGTTGGCACCTTCCAAAGGAGTTCTTCCAATCTACCCGTTGGACAGAATCAATCAAGGAGATCTCGTGTTATTTAAGGAATATGAAGATAGCCCACCAATCTTGTTCGCCCATACAATCAGGATTTAGGTTTCCATAAATAGAACCTTCTAAGTATACTTCGCCAATCAACGGATCTGAATTATTCAAATTAATTGCCATGCGAATAATAGATCTTTAGATGCTTTCTCCAACCGTGAGATAATCTTCAACCATTCCAATCAAATCCTTAAAGATATACTCATATCTGGATAAGTCTTCTTCGTCGGTCTAGAAACTGTCAATGAGAGCAGACTTTAAATCTTGAGTCTGGCGGTCTTCAGTTTGGAGGTTTTTAGACTTTGATAGTAGAGTCTGGAAGTCTTTAGACTAGGAAACATTTTGTCAACTTCAAAACAAATAAGGAAGATTTCTCCAACAATCTCCCCATTTTTTATAGTGACAAAACTTTCGTGCAGATTTAGACACTTTGACCTGCAAAATAATACTTAAGCAAACCAAGTTTTCTTATACGAATATTATTAAAGATTAGAAAAAGGATAGTAGCGAATCTGCAATCACAGAAAACATGTTAGTCTTGTAAACGTAACTATCTTTAACATAATCAATAATAGCTTAAGTTACTAGCAAGTATCAAGTTTAAACTAGTCCAAAACATAATCACACCAAACAAAAAGATAAAGTTCAAATCAAATCAAACAAAAAAAAATGTCATCAAATCTGCATAAACTTCTCCCCCTTTTTGTCAACAACAAAAAGTGGAGATCGAACAAAAAGAGTAAGAATCAAGGCTATTTGGGCAGGCGAACAAGCTCGTATTCTCCCATTGAATGCACTGTCTTCTCAAGCTTGTCTAAACTTTGCTTTAGTGACTGAAAGTCTTCACCCTGCACATTAGACTGTACTTGAATCTTCAAGGCATGTAACTGGTCATGCAGAGACACTGAAGTGGCCTTAACAGCATTCTTGAGATCTTGCATCTCAAATCCCATAGTATATTGCTGATTCCGCACATCCAATAGAATTTCCAGCAGTCTTGAAAAATCTGTTGTTTGAGTAGTTGCATCACTAGGATCAACAGAGTGTAATTTAGGGAATTTAAGAAATGATGGAACTTCAGTGGATGGTCCACCATGACTGTCTTATGGATAATGCGAGGCATACACATCTTTTGGGTCTGCTATAGACCGACTTACATCACTAGCAAATAAAGGTGAAGAAGTACATTTTTGACCAACAACTCCCCCTGTTTTGATGCCCTCAGGTGGAGTAGGTAATGCTTCCTCAGCCTCAGAGTGATGAGCTGCAACGAATTCAGCTCCCCTTATCTCAGATTCACTAGACAGAGAGATAGCCAAGGTCGGTTCGAAAGAGTCTTCTGGACCCTAATCTTAATCTCCTTCTCTCTCTTCTTCTTCCTCTGCTTCTTCTTCTTCTCTTCTTCTTTCCTCTGTCTTCCTATGTTCTTCTTCTATTCTTCTTCCTTCTCTGATTCTTCTCTCTTTTCCTCCTTCTTCTGGCTCTTCTCTTCTCTCACGAAAGCTGACAAAAATCTTTAAATTTCTTAAGGCAAAGAGAGTAAGCTCATCCTCATCTTCTTCATCTTGCAAGATGAGAGCTCTTCTCTTCTTCACTGGAGTAACCATGGGCTCCTTGCCTTTTCTCTTAGTAGCATCAAAGTCTTGTTTTGCTTTGAGAGGAGATTTCTCCTTCATACACTCCAACACTTTGTTCAACTCCTTTAAGCGCATCTTTGTCACCATTTTGAAACCAATAACCATTGGAGAGATGGCTTTCAAGCTTAATGATGCAGAGATTTGAATTTTGAAGTGTCTAAAGAGACGTGTGATAAGAGCAGAATAAGGAAGCTGTCCCTTATCTTCAACATCCCTGTCTCTCACCAAAGACAAAATAGCATGAGCAATAGACACACTAATTGGTTGGAAACTCGTTCTTTCCACCCCAATTATGTCAACCAATATGTCTGTGTTCACCAAAAATTCATTGTCCTTCACAGTGAAAGTAAAACTTTGTACATCCAAGAAAGATAAATTCGAATAAAAGTATGCAGTAAGCTCTAGAAATGCGGCAGTGGATTCAGAACAGAACCTTTCCAGTTGCAGTAAAGCAAACGTCTCCCGCAGATTGATTTTTATCGAATCAAGGAAATCGAAGTCAACAGTCCTAGGGTTCATCACCCATTTCTTCAAAAGACTCGAATAAACCCTTTTTATGATTCTTCGATCTAAATAGATTCGAACCATCAATAATGTCTACAGCCACCCCAAATCTAGGTTGAAAGTTAGTAAACATCCTTTCATCATCGTCCAGAGTTTGCGGTTGATTTGTAGTGCCATATAATGGGTCATTTGGAATGTTCGCAAACGTTCTTTCAGTCGATCCTTTCTCTACAACTCCTAGCCTTTCCAACTCTCTCAAAAACAAGGTTTCATTCTTGAATCCTCTATCTTTCAAGAATTCATCAATTAAAGACATTGGCGTTCATCATTTCTTCATATTAGAGTAGAGTTTGTAAGCAACCTTGGGAGTTAGAGTTCTTACAGGTTCAGCCTCCTTTATAACCTCATCGTCTGGTCGAGTCGAGGAAGGTTGACGTTGCTGAGAAGGTTGTTGCTAACTTGGACGCATTGGAGGAGAATCTTCTTCTTCGGTTAAGTCAAAATGGGTAGGACCCTCAGGCATGCGACATGGTCCCCTGCTTGTAATCCTTGAAGACTTTCTTGAAGACATTGTCGCTCTAATGGAAAGAATCACCAACTTGTTCGAAAAAGGTGAAAACTTTTGAACGAATCGAGAGTGAAAGTGAAAGAAAATAGGAATTTTGTATTCTAAGATTTCGGTGTAAAAGCGAAGAAGACAAGTCTCACCGATATATAAAGCAAGTGGGGCGAGATAAACGAAGCGTCGTAAAAGGAAATAAAAAATACATTTTCAAAAACAATAACTTCCCTTTTTGAAATTAACTGACTTTTCAAAATCGATGACTGCCTTTTTGAAAATTGAAGAAGATTTGGAAAGATAATTTCAATCAATTAACAGCTAATAGATAATCGTACATTTTCAAATTTAAAATAGAAATAACTTACAGTCGTAACTCTTGATCTTCTGAGTCTGAACACTTACAGACTTTTACCTTTGAGTCTTGAGCATATCCAGACTTTGCTGAGTATGTGATATGATATTTAGTCTGGTACGAATAGACTCAAATAGATTTTTCTCCAATGGCTTTGTAAATATGTCCTCCAGTTGATTCTTAGAGTCAATGAATTGGATCATTACTTCTCCATTTTGAACATGATCTCTAATAAAGTGATGTTGAATCTCTATATGCTTTGCTCTTGAATGAAGAATGGGATTCTTGGTAAGATTAATCGCACTGGTGTTGTTACATTTGATCTTGGTGCAAGAGTCTTTTATTCCAAAGTCTCTCAGTTGTTGTTTTATCCATAAGATTTGTGAACAGCAACTTCCAAGAGCCATATACTCTGCTTCTGCTATTGAAAGAGCTACAGTACTTTGCTTCCATGAAAACCAGGATACTATCCTGTTGCCGAGTAATTGACAAGTACCAGAAGTGCTCTTCCTTTCAACTCTGCAGCCTGCTAGATCTGCGTCTGAATATCCAAGGAGAGTAAAGTCTCATTCTTTGGGATACCTTAGACCTAACTTAGAAGTTGTTGCAACGTATTTGATGATGCGTTTCGCAACGCTTAGATGAGATTCTTTTGGATTTGATTGAAATCTGGCACAAATACAAACACTAAACAAGATGTCAGGTCTAGAAGTAGTAAGATAAAGAAGTGAACCCATAATACTCCTGTAAAGTTTCTGGTCAACTTTCTTTCCTCCTTCATCTTTATCCAGCTTCAAAGAACTAGACATTGGAATTTCAACATTTTTGCAATTATCTAAACCGAACTTTTTAACAAGTTCTTTCGCATATTTTTCTTGGTGAATGAAAATTCTTTCCTTCAATTGCTATACTTGTAATCCGAGAAAGAAAGATAATCCACCCATCATGCTCATCTCAAATTCATCTTGCATAGATTTAGAGAATTTATTGCATAGATTTTCGTTAGGTGAGCCAAAAATTATATCATCAACATAAATTTGATCAAGTAAAAAAATTTTACCTTCCTTTTTGATAAACAGAGTTGTATCCATTTTACCTTTGGCAAAACCATTTTGGGTTAAGAACTTACTTAACCTGTCGTACCAAGCTCGAGGTACTTGCTTTAAACCATATAGAGCATTTTTCAATCTGAATACAGAGTCTGGCTTCCTTGGGTCTTCGAAACCAGGAGGTTGTTACACATAGACTTCTTCTTGGATAAATCCATTCAAGAATGTGCTTTTGACGTCCATTTGGAATAACCTGAAATTCTTATAACAAGCAAAAGCAAGTAATAATCTAATTGCATCTAACCTTGCTATTGGTGCGTAAGTCTCATCATAATCTATCCTTTCTTCTTGCGTATATCCTTTGGCCACAAGTCTTGCTTTGTTCCTTACAACTTTTCCTTTTTCGTCCATCTTGTTCCTGAAAACCGATTTAGCTCCAATAATAGATTTATCTTTTGGTTTAGGAGTCAGTTCCTAAACATCGTTAACACTAAACTGCTTGAGCTCTTCTTGCATAGCTTCAATCCAGCTTTCATCAGTTAAAGCTTCTTCTATGCTTTTGGGTTCTATTTCAGAAATAAGAGCCACCGCACTAGACTCTTCATGCCTTTTGGATCTTGTACGAATCCCTTCATCAATGTTACCAATGATGAGTTCTTCAGGATGACTAGACTTGTGCTTCCAGTTGCTGGTTGGTTTTACAAATTGCTGAACTTTTTCTTCAGTTGAGTCTTCAACATTAGTTTGTTGTTGTGCTTCTGAAGTATGAGCTGCTTCAGGGGAAGTAGACTTTGTAGAGTCTGGAGCAAGTTTAGATTCTTCAGGATGAGTCTGGATCGATTGATTTTCTATAAGATCTTGAAATTTGACATTCATAGATTCTTCCACAAATTGAGTCTTCTTGTTGTATACTCTATAAGCTTTGCTGGAGATTGAATATCCAAGGAAAATTCATTTGCATTTTTCAAAATAAAACATTTGCATCCAAACACATGAAAATAAGAAACATTTGGCTTCTTTCCTTTGAACAACTCATAGGGAGTTTTCTCCAGAATTGGCCTTAAGAAAACTCTGTTAATAATATAACATGCTGTAAAAACTGCTTCAGCCCAAAAACGAAATGAAATATTGCTTTCAATTAAAAGAGTTCTAGTAATTTCTTGCAAAGATCTATTCTTTATTTCCACAACTCCATTCTGCTCAAGAGTGTATGGAGAGGAGAACATATGTTGAAAACCAGATTCTTCACAAAATTTAGTAAAGTCTTGATTTTCAAACTCACCTCCATGGTCTGTCTGTATGCTTGAAATAACATACCCTTCTCATTCTGTATTTTCTTGGCAAACTTTGAAAAGTAAGAAAATGTTTCAGACTTACTTGCAAGAGAGTAGACCCAAGTAAATCGTGAATAATCATCCACTATTACTAGGCAATATTTCTTTCCACCAATGCTTTGAGTTCTAGTTGGTCCAAAGAGATCCATATGCAAGGGCTGCAATACACGATTAGTGGAAACTTGATTTGTTGGTTTGAAAGAACTTCTAACTTGTTTTCCCAATACACATGTTGTGCATAATTCAGATTTTTGATACTTCAGGTTGGGTAGTCCACGAATAAGCTTCTTTGAGGAAATCTTGGCAATTTGCTTCATGTTGATATGACCAAGCTTTTGATGCCAAAGATTTGCTTCATCTTGAATTGAGATTAGACATTAAGATCTTTCTGGATTGATATCCAAAAGATAGATATTCCCATGCCTTCGCCTAGTAAAGGATTGTGAAAGATCTTTACTAGTTCCCGAACATATTCCTTCTTGAAAATTGATCTTGAATCTAGTGTCACACAATTGGCTAATGATGAGCAAGTTGTAATTGAGTCCTTCCACTAAGGAGACATTGTTGATTGTGAGACTTCCAATTTTTATAGTTCCACTTCCAACAATTCTTCCTTTGCTGTTTCCACCAAAAGAAACTTTTCCTCCAGTTACTTGCGTGAGTTTGATAAAGCAACCTGAATCTCCTACCATATGTCTTGAACAGCCACTATCCAAATACCATTTAACATTTTTCTTGATAGTGACCTGCAATTAAAAAAAAAACTCAAGCTTTCTTTGGTACCCACACTTTCTTGGGTCAAGTGGAGTTAGTGCAATATACAGTCTTTGCCCAATCCTTCTTAATAGGTCTGCAAACTATAGGACAATCTTTCTCAAAGTGTTTTGAGCTATTACACTTAGAACATCTAAGAGCACTTCGGCCAATAGGTTTAACAAAAACTTTTTGAAAATGATTTCTATAAAAAGCTTTTGTCAGTCTCTGTTTAATTCTTTCCTTTACTTTTGGAAAATCAATAAGAGGTGTGGTTTCAGAAGTCATTCCCAAACCTGATTTGTTAAAGTAATGTCTTTGTATTGAGAGAATCTTTTCCAATTTCTCAGATCCTATAGAAAATCTTTTTGAAATACTTGAAATATCATTTTTCAATAGTGTATTTTCTTTTGAAAGAGAGTCTGCATTTTTTTTAAAGCAGCAAAATTTTTGTCTAGGTTTTCAAACTTTTCTTTCCAAGAGTTTTCATGTTGCTTCAAAGTGTAGAATTCTCATTTTTTAGCTCGGAAATCCTCTTAAGAGAAGCTTTGAGACTAAGACAAAGTTCATTAATATATTTTGAGACTTTAGTAGGAACTTTGAAATTACTTACCTCGATTTCACTGTCTGAGCCTGATTCTGATTTTTCCATTAAACAAATATTAGCATAATCATCATCACTCTCTTCGCATTCAGTATCACTCCAAGTTTCTACTTTAAGTGTCTTTCTGTATTTCTTAGCTTTTCCTCTCTTTTTCTTCAGTAAGGGACAATTGGGTCTGATGTGTCCCTTTTTCTTGCATTCGAAGAAAATCACATCTTTATTGGATTCATCATCTTCAACTGATTTGTTTTGAAACTTTTGAGAGCTTTGTTTCTTCCAGTTGAATCTTCTTCCCTTTTTGTTCAGTTTCCTGAACCTTCTTATCATGAGAGCAAGTTCTTCATCGTCCATGTCATCTTCAGAGTCTGTAACATCAGAATCTTCGTTAGATTTTAAGGCAATAGACTTCTTACCTTTGGGATTTTCTCCTTCATTGATTTGCTCCACTTCATAAGACTGAAGTGTGCTAACCAATTCGTCAACGGAAAGTGGCATGATCCTTTGTGTTTCCCTAATTGAAGTCTTTACGTGATTCCATTCTTTGGAAAGTCCACGCGGCAATATGTTAACTTCATAGGTCCTGAGATTGGTTGACCATGATATTCAAGACCATTCACAATTTCTGTAAAACGGCTAAACATGTTAGTAATAGATTCTGTTGGCTTCATTTTGAAGGCTTCATATTGACTGAGCACAATATTGATTCTGGTTTCTTTTACTCGATATGTCCCTTCATAAGTAATATGCAGTCTATCCCAGACTTCTTTAGCTACTTCACAAGAAGATATTCTGTTATATTCAGTAGGAGATAATACACAATATAAGGAGTAAATTGCTTTTGCATCAAGAGCTTGTCTCTTGGTTATCTCTTCTTGAGTCATCTCGCTAGCCTCTGCAGCTTCTTTCCCCTTTTCTGAGACTGTTGTAGCTTTAAGAATGATTCCTTTGTCTACCACATCCCATTCCAGAGGATCTTTCAATCTTAGGAATGCTTTCATCTTGTTTTTCCATATATTATATTCATTTCCATCGAAATAAGGCGGCCTGGTGTTGCTTTGTCCTTCAACCAAACCTGGAGCCAACATATTAGCCATGGATCTTTAACTCAGAAGTAAAAACACTTCAATTAAATGAGTACGCAAGCTCTGATACCAATTGAAAGTGCTAGTATGAACACCTAAAGGGGGGTGAATAGGTGTAAAAACAAATTCTTCTTTTCTTAACAACTTAATTCAAAATAAAGATATGGAAAAATGTAATCTAATGGATACGACTATGAATTAAGTAAATATATAAGGACGGAGAATTGAAACACAGAGTTTATAGTGATTCGGCTTAGACCAAGCCTACGTCCACTCTCCAGCGCTGACAACCCACTGGCTGATTTTACTACGAATCAAAAGAGATGTTACAATCTCACTGTGGCATCCCAAAATGATTCAAGGCAACCTCTAGATGTATTAAGTCTATGATTAGATAATGAAATTGCCTTTGGTTTATGCTTTAGCCTTTGATTTTCTTTTAAGATCGAGTGTTATATTTTATGTTTCTGAGTTATCAAAATTAGTGTTATAGGATAAGTTAATAAGAAGAATTTATTCTTGGCTATGCACCTCATAGATTTAATCCCTATAGTTTAAATGTTACAAGATTATGGCCATATGAAATTGAAAATTTGGAATCTATAAAAGAAAGAATTAAAAGTGAAGTATTAAAAGTAAAAATTGGGGTTTAATTAGGCTTGGGTCTTAGGCCCAAGAGTATGGACCTTTGATGGGCCAAAAGGCCGGCCCATGAAGCCCAAGGAAGAGCTGCCGTCGGCCACAAGGGGAGAGGCCGGCCCAATTCTTCCAAGCCCACTTTGCATGAGTCTTGCCAAGTGGCAAAAGGGAGACTCCATGCATTGGCCATTGTGGGTGGCTTCTAATCATGACTAATCATGGCTAATGATGGTTTTGAGGGGAGAACAAAAAGAGAGAGAGTGGCCGGTTGAGGGGCTGTCGCCCAAAGCCAAGAGAGAGAGAGAGGGTTGCGAGAGAAAGAGAGGAACCGAGAGAGAGGAGGAAGGAGCCGCTCGCCCGCCCGTTGTCCGTCCGTCCGTCCGCTCAACCGTCGATGTCCGTGTGCCGTGTTTGCTTGATTTTGGAGGCAAGTTGGGATTTATATTCTACTCTTGCATGTTGTATCTAGCATGTGTGTTTTAATGGTGATGAATTTCGGATGTTTAGGGTGTGAGAAACCGAAGCTTGAGTGTGTTGTTTTTGAAATAGCATTCTGTTTTTGAGTATACCGCCTGACCCAGAATGTTGTAGAGGCTTGCATGTGGGTTTTGAGTCGGATTTTGACTTCGATTTCTTCATGAAAGTTGTAGACAACATTTCATAGTATAACATACTAAAATTTGAGACAAAATGGCTGAGTTTTAAGGGGTGAAACCCTTCCTCTACGAAAATGTTAAATCTGAAGCTGTTTTGTTGACCTCTTGGTGATTTTGTGTGTTGCATGTCACTTTTTACTAAGAATTTCACTTTGACTTCTTCACGAAAGTTGTAGAGAACATCCTGAAGATTAACATACTCAAATTTGAAGTAAAACGAACAAGTATAGCCTAGTGAAACGATTTTCTTTTGAAGACGATAGATCTGGAAGTATTGTACTGGACTCCAGAGACTTCGTGGACTATAAAGTGACTTTCCTTTGAACATCTCACCTTTATTTCTTAATTAAAGTTGTAAAGGATATCTTTAGGATTAACATATCAAAAATTTAGAGAAAACCAACGAGAATAGATAGGTGAAATTGTAGTTTTTCGGAGAGTGTTGAATCTGGAAATTTCGGTATTGAAACAGAAGCTTCAACTGTTTATATTAAATTATCCAGAATGAATTTGACTTTGGTTTCTCCATGAAAAACCTACCTTAGGATCTTGAATATGACATAGTCGAATTTCATGAATTTTGAAGGTTATTAGGGTATTTAATCGGAAATGTTTCTAAAGCCCTATAATCTGACGCGTTTGGACTTAATCAGTTTCAATGTATGGGTCATATCATTTTATATGAAGCTCTTTTGGCAAAGTGTTCTTCACGAAGTATCTTTCTTTATGTCTTCCCTGCAACATATTCAAATTTCATAATTTTTGAAGTTCATTTGCCTATTTAATCAAAAATGTTTCAAAAACTGTGCAAGCTGTATTGATAGAATAAAAATGCTGTGATGCGTGATCTATATCAAATGGTTTGAGGATCTTTCGGTGCAGTGTTCTTGACGAAATATCTGCCATTATGTCTTGACTATCACGTGTTCAAATTTCATAATTTTTAGAGACCATTTGGGTATTTTTTGGAATAATTTTCTAAAACTGTGCAAGCTGGATTGTGTGAATTTCGAATGCTGAAGTTTATGATTGTTTCTGTTTTGAATGAGCCTTATTAATTATATTGATTGAAGTGATTGAATCTTGCTGAGCATGTGATGAAAATTGGCATTGTATATAGAATCAAATGCTGAATTTGACTTTGTTGTCATGCATCATGTGCCATGTTAATTGTGAGCCATATATTGGCAATTATGAAATGTGATGAATGAGGAAACTATTGGAGGCGAGTTGATAATGCCCTGGGAGTGTTAGGATGCCCGGAATGGTTGGGTGCCGGATGCCTGGTTGTATTGAGATACATGCCCGGATGTCCTCGGGAGTTTCGAGATGCCCGGAATGGTTGGGTGCCGGAAGCCTCGGAGGTTTGTGCCTGGGGAATGCCTCGTGATGCTAGTTGGGATACGAGATGCCTGGAATGTGGGAGTGCCGGATGCCCGGTGGTGAGTGCCGGAGGTTTTCTCGCGATACTTGGATTGGGGTGCGAGTGATAAAAGTGGGATGAAATTACTGATCCCGAGAATGAAAGATGTGATGATCAATTTGAAAGATAAAAGTGGAAATTGAATTATGCACGTATGGTATGATTGTATATGCATGGCTATCATATGATATGATGATGATGCGTGCATGATTGTGTGTGCACCTATGGCATGATGGTACATGTATGATGTGATGGTGATGAGTACATAAGGATGTATGTACATATGATATGATGATATATGCATGGCTTCAAGGTAAGATATGCTTGTATGCATGAATGACATGTACTATGCTATGATGTGGTGATTGTATTGTGTGATGCATTGAGTGGTTTATTGGATCTTTTACCTGCTGAGTGGCTATACTCACCCCTCTGGGGACCAACATTTCAGATTAGAGAGATGCCGCTCCCTACTGTCACGCGGGGTAGTTTCTATGGCCTCCCATCTGATGTGGAGGTAGAGTGTTCGGAGATAGATTCCACCGTCATTCCTGGTCTGACGTTTGTGTGAGTTCGCGTGCTGGTTATGTACGATGTGGGCCTGGCTTGGGGCCCGATCGTTCAGGAGTTTTTGTCGGTACACGTCCAACGAGATGGAGTGATTCGGGGGATGTTGCCGCCACCACCGCCCGACGCGCCGAGATGGGTGTGATGGCCGTGTGAGGAGTAGAGAGCTGACGTTTTTTGATAGTAGCCGACACTTGTAGATGGGGGATGATACACGTTCGATATAGGGGTCGAGATACCTTTTTGGTTATGGCCAAGCGTAGATAAGAGTCTTGGCTTTTCTTTTGGATGTACCGACCTAAGAAACCCATCATGAATATATGTAAATAAAAAGTGGTTCGGCCTCATCTTTTCCTTTGATGTGTAGTAGGTGTGTATTGTATCATGATCGTTGGAGGGAGAATTGGTAAGACATGATTATGCTTCCACAAGTAAGTTGCGCTGGGACCGTTTTAAAAAAAAAAAATGCCTATGAACTGCGATGCTTCTTCTAAGAGATGTACCTAGTGTTCATTAGGTATAGTGATAGGTAAGCGAACTGTGGCGACCCTAGGTGTTTCGGGGTGCCACACTCACGTCCTCGATTCCACGGTGCAGAGACTTTGCTACACTTCCTCGAGGTCTCACAAATATAAAATCTCTCTTTTGAGTACAAATGAATGCTCAACAATTGAATTAGCAAAAAATAAGGAGCTTTAGACTTTGAAATTTCTCTATCTCGCACACACTCGAATAAATAGAGCGTCTTCCTTATATACTCCTCCATGCCTACATACCCGTTGGCACCTTCCAAAGGAGTTCTTCCAATCTACCCGTTAGACAGAATCAATCAGGGAGATCTCATGTTATTTAAGGAATATGAAGATAGCCCACCAATCATGTTCGCCCATACAATCAAGATATAGGTTTCCATAAGTAAAACCTTCCAAGTATACTTCGCCAATCAACGGATCTGAATTATTCGAATAAATTGTCATGCGAATAATAGATCTTTAGATGTTTTCTCCAACCATGAGATAATCTTCAACCATTCGAATCAAATCCTTAAAGATATACTCATATCTGGATAAGTCTTCTTCGTCGGTCTAGAAACTGTCAATGAGAGCAGACTTTAAATCTTGAGTCTGGCGGTCTTCAATCTGGAGGTCTTTAGACTTTGATGGTAGAGTCTGAAAGTCTTCAGACTAGGAAACGTCTTGTTAACTTCAAAACCAATAAGGAAGATTTCTCCAACAATCGCGACCAACTCACTCGATCTTTCGAAGATTTGGCTTTTGAAACACTACGCATTTCGAAAGTCCCATGACTAATCATTTCTACATGGGAGCTTTGCTCATTTCTCTAATTTCCTTTGCCCTTTGCGATGATGATTTTTTTTTCCGCAGGCACTTGGATTTTGATAATTTTTCTTTCACATAAGATGCAACCTTTTGGCTCTTTTTCTTGATGGGCATTGACCTTGCTTTTATTAGGCACACTATTTTTTCATGCCCCCTAGTTTGTCGACCTTTTTGTTCTTTGAACTTTTGGAGCTCTTGTGACTTTCAAGATGCTTTTCATGTTTTCTCGTAAATGCCAATTATATGTGGTCAATCCTTATACCTTGCCCCAGTGAAGGGAGATAATCACCGCTTGGGGTTCAGAAATGAATAATCAGGCCCAAATTTGTTAAAGCAATGGGTATCGATGTTCGGGTAGAGAAGGGAATGCTCTTCTTCACCTTGGGATGAGTCAAGCTTTAATGAGAATTCCTCCGAAACTATCACCAGAAGATTGATGCAAGTGAAAGTAATAAAATCTTTCTTAATCCTTTGCCCTACAACATGACTGTAACCTCCCATGCTGCCTCAATGTAGGGTCGTTATTGATAGGGGTGTGTTGAAGGATCATCTTTATTTGGCCCAAAGGGCTAGCCAGAGATTAGCATGGTGCTTGGGATTGATGAAGGAAGTGCCTTTATCATTTTGATCTTTGCGCTTAATGTGAATGAATCATTCGTCCTAAGAGAAAGTTGTTTTTCACTCAACTCTCAAAAGTGTTTGAAGGATATGTTTGGAAATGGCTTGCCTTTCCTCATCCTAAGTATCCTCTGTTTGGCATGATTAACATCTCTATTTCACTCTGCTGAGATCGTCTGAGTAGATTAATCTCCATAGGGAATTTTGATCCAACATGAATAATCCACAAAACGAGAAAACAATTTTGAGATAAAAAGGATGCTAAAAAAATTTGTAGAAATTTTTTTCAATTATTAATTTTTGTGCTTGTCTCTAGGAAAGCGCCAAAGGTTCTTTTTTTGTAATGGAAATTCTCTGTTTTTTTTTTCTTTTTTTAAAGAAAAAAAGAAATGAGAAGAAGGGTACTTACCTGCGGCATGGCGACTCGATAACCCTTCGTTGATATTTGGCAACTCGACAATACCCTTTTCTTGCATTCGCCTTTAAGTGCTTGATGTTTTCCTAATTCCTTGATGGAAGGTGCTGCTTCTATGGTCAATGTGCAACTTTTTCATTTATCACCCTCTAAGAAGAGGAGATGAAACGGGTTATCTCCATGCTTAATTGGGTTCAATTGAGGAACGATACATCCTTTCTTGATGAATGTGACAATATTGTTCCAGCACACTTCATTGGTGGGGAATGAGAGGATTTTCTCTGAATCAGACATTATTCTCCCACTTTTTATTTGACAAACTTTTGATTTGTTCGAGTGTCACGCCCCGATCCTCGGGCATGCACACATCCTTCTCCTTTGGTCGATTTTATAATGCGATATCCCAGGACTATGTATCGCCGACCCTTTCGTTTATCAAGCACATGCGGAAGCAGTTAAAATCTTCAGACAATAAAACGATGGGATAGAAAAGCAAGGCCATATTTTTCATATTGAAATTTATAACCAAACTTTTATACAAAACACAAACCAAAGCACTTCACAACTTTTTCCTCTAAACTCTATTCACATCAAAATGGAGATCTCAAAAGAAGATAGAATCTCAGTCCATCTGGGCCGTACTCAAGGCCCCTCTCGGGATTATCTTCTTCTCCCAAAAATCCTTCTCAGACTCCTCCTCCTCAGCTCCTCAGCGGGGTCTTGAAATGATTTCCCCAAACCGGGATGAGACTACGTCTCAGCGAGTTCTACCCTACTAAGGCTCGATTAGTAAACCATTATACTATAGGCTGCCTAAACACACACAGGGCAGAGGACTTACCTTGGCCTCAGATCCCACCTGCAAGTCAGTACAATTCACAATAGGCACCCATTTACTCCAAACAAATCGAACCAGTCGATTACATGTCACAAAAATCAATCTCCACGGAGGAGTGTCTAAAAGCTAGGCCACATGCATTTTCTAGGACGACATTCCAAGTCTCCGAGCCACGTGCCTCGAACCTTGGGCCCACGTGCATTCTCTAAGGCGACCTCTTCGCCAAGGTGGTACATCAAGTCACCGAGCCACGTGCCCTTTTAGATGCTATTCTCGAAAACTGGACCCACGTGCATTCTCTAAGGTACTCGCTTACCAAAGTGACGCATCAGATCACCGAGCCACGTGTCCTTTTTACGATGCCCGGGCCCACGTGCCTTCTCTTAGGTGCTATCTCACCAAAGTGATGCATCAATTCACCGAGCCACGTGCATTCTCCAGGAGGACATACCGAGTCTCCGAGCCACGTGCATTCTCTTAGGCGACCTCTTCGCCAAGATGACATACTCAACCACTGAACTCACGTGCATTCTCCAGGTGATATTCCAATAAACCGAGCCCACGTGTTTTCTTTCCAGTGATAACCAATACCCAACGATTTCTCAATCAAATAATTAACAAACCACTCAATATGAATAATTCCTAAAAAATCATAATTAAATAAATTCCATGCAAATTAAAGCTCAATTAAATAAACGGACTGCGCCATGACAATCAGCACGAGATTTCGGTCGTCGGCCATCAAAATCTTAATTTCCAAAAATAATTAATTAATTAATTAATTTCGAAAATTAATTAATAAATATTAAAAATTCAATTTAACACAAAATAAAGCCCAATTAAATAAACGGACATCACCACGGTCACCAGCATAAAATTCCGGTTCCGGACCATCTCAGTTGAATTTTCGGAAAATAAATAATTATTTAATTTAATTCCGAAAATTAATATTTAAATACTAAAAATTCCACTTAGGCCCGAAAAGCCTAATTGAAGCCCACTAAGGGTCGGAAGAAATCCCGAGGCACTTCCAATAAATAGTAGACCACGTCTACTTGCTAATTACACAATCTATTTATCTAAATCGCATCACAATTGACTAATAATTGCTAATCTATTCTAATCTAACCACCTAAACCTAATTAATTAAACCTAACCAACCCCTAAGCATAATTAGCAAACTAAGCATGGATTAGTGAGATTACTCACCGGAATCGCGCGCAAATTGGATCAATCCGACGAGGACGGCGCGAGGAACGATAAACCCCAAAGCACGGCTCGGGTTCAGGGCCCGAAAACGGCTCAAAAGCGGGCCTAAAGCCACTGGAAACCCACTTCGTGGGTTGCTGGTTGGCTGCGAAACAGGGGAAAACAGAGATGGTTAGGGGCGGAGAAGGGTTCGGGAGAGCGGGCAGAGCTCCGAGGAGGGCCAGTGGAGGTCCGGCGACCGGAGGTGGCCGGACGGGGGCTGGACAGAGGCTGGGCAGTGGCTGGATCGCGCAGGGGAGCACGCCTGGGCGCGAGGGATGACCCGCGGAACGCGCGGCGTGCGTAGGCGAGCGTCGCGGCTGCGGGCGGCGGGACGGGCGGCGAGCGGCAGCTTCGACGAGCTGCTGCTTCTCTGTTCTTCCTCAGCTCGCTGGTTCGCACGCAAAGAGTGAAGAAGAAGCAGAAGAATTCGGTCACGTGGGGTGGGAAGAAGAGAGAGAGAGAAGAGAGAGAAAAGGGAGATAAGTATTGATCGGTTAAAGAGGGGAAAAGAAAGAGAGAGAGGGCAGGCAGTGGGGCCTCGCACGAAGGGAGAGGGAAAGGGGAGAGGAGAGAGGAGAGAGAGAGAAAAAGAAAAAGTAAATCATATTACTTCTCTTATTTTATTTTCTTTTCTCTTTCCCTTTTTATTTTCTTTCGGTCTTCAATTTTTCCTTCGATAATTTCTTTCTCGAAATTTCGGACTCGTCAATAAATTGACGGACGATGAGACGATATCCAAAAATGAATTATGACATACCCGAATATTCGATTCTCGGAACCGAATTAAATTTCATGGTTAAAATCGGCCAGACGCGATTTTAGTCCAATCCAACAAATTAAGTAGCTTTTAGGGATTTTACCGCGGATACATCCCTTAACGGCTTCAATAGGTTAGTTAACTCATGAGTGATCAGCTCAGAGAAAAAGGACCATAGGCGCGTCGACGAAGTGCCCATTTTATTTTATCGAAACGGGGTCGAAATTCAGGATGTCACAACTCTTCTCCTCTTATAAAAATTTCGTCCTCGAAATTTATACCATTACACACTTTGCTCAAAAAGGTGGGGGTACAATTCTCTCATCGATTCTTCAGTCTCCCAGGTTGCTCCTTCAGTACCGTGGTGTTGCTAGACCACTTTGACCAACGGAATGGTCTTTGTACGCAGCACTTGCTCTTTGCGATCGACAATTTGAACCGGGCTTTCCACGTATGACATACGGTCATCCACGTCTAATTCCTCGAAATTGAGTACGTGGGTCGGGTCAAGTTCGTACTTCCTTAACATCGACACGTGAAAGACATCATGCACTTGCGCCAGTCTTGGCGGCAATGCAAGACGATACGCTCGATTCCCGATTCTCTCAAGAATCTCAAACGGACCTACGTACCTCGGACTCAATTTGCCTTTCTTACCAAAGCGCGAAGTTCCCCTCATTGGTGATACTTTCATAAAAACGTGATCACCAACTTGGAATTCCAAAGACCTTCGGCGCTTATCTGCATAACTTTTCTGCCTACTCTGTGCTGTCTTTAATCTGTCTCTGATTACTGTCACGGCATCTACTGATTGCTGAACTAACTCTGGGCCTATTATCTTCCTTTCCCCAACTTCATCCCAACATACCGGAGTCCTGCATGCTCTGCCATACAATGCTTCAAATGGAGCCATCTGGATGCTCTGCTGATAACTATTGTTGTAGGCGAACTCCACCAGATGAAGTTGATCTTCCCAACTTCCTTTGAAGTCTATTACACAAGCTCTCAGCATATCCTCGAGAGTCTGAATTGTCCTCTCAAACTAGCCATCCGTCTGAGGATGATAGGCCGTACTGTACTGAAGCTTTGTACCTAGAGCACTCTGCAAGCTCTTCCAAAAAGCAGCAGTAAACCTCGGGTCTCTATCTGACGTTATCGTAACCAGCACTCCATGCATACGAACCACCTGACGCACGTACAGGTCTGCATGTCTATCCAGACTCAGATCCTTTCAAACTGCTATGAAGTGAGCCGACTTTGTCAGCCTGTCGACTACTACCCAAATTGAATCATTTCCTCTTTGACTCCTTGGTAGTCCAGTCACGAAATCCATCGTGATATGCTCCCATTTCCATTCTGGAATCGCGAGAGGTTGTAGAAGTCCTCCCGGCTTGCAATGCTGGGCCTTTACTTGCTGACACGTCATGCACTTGGCGACATGTTTAGCAATGTCCGCCTTCATACCTGACCACCAGTAGTGTTGACGAAGGTTCTGATACATCTTGGTGCTTCCAGGATGAACACTGTAACTGCTACGATGTGCTTCAGATAGAATATGCTCTCTAAGCTCTACATCGTCAGGTACAACCAAATGTCCACGGAACCTTAGTACCCCATCATCAGAAACTTGAAAATCAGCTTTTCTTTTATCGGTATCTTCTTGAAGAATTCTCTGTACATCTGGATCTGTTGATTGGAGTTGCTTGATTCTGACTTGGACATCCGGTTCAATTCTGAGGGTGGCCATAAGACTCGAGAGGTGGCCTACCTCAAATTTGAATACTGAATCCCGAGCTCTCTCGATTAAGTTCCACTCCTTAATCAGTATATGAGCCATTGAAGACTTTCGACTCAAAGCATCAGCAACCTTATTTGCCTTTCCTGGGTGATATAGTATATCACAGTCGTAGTCCTTCAGTAATTCCATCCATCGGCGCTGTCTCATGTTCAACTCCTTCTGAGAGAACAAATACTTGAGACTCTGATGGTCCGTGAAGATCTGAAACTTTTCCCCGCACAAGTAGTGCCTCCAAATCTTCAATGCAAATATGATGGCTGCAAGTTCTAAGTCATGCGTCGGATAGTTCAATTCATGAAGTCTCAACTGGCGGGAGGCGTATGCAACAACCCTACCATGTTACATCAGTATGCAACCCAATGCTCTAAATGACGCATCACTATAGATCTCGAATCCTCCAGGACCAAATGGAATTGTTAGCACAGGTGCAGTAGTCAGTTTCTCTTTCAACTCTTGAAAACTACGGTCGCACTTGTCTGTCCATAAGAACTTCTCGTCTTTCTTTGTGAGCTTTGTCAGAGGCGAGGCTAATGATGAGAAACCTTCCACAAACCGTCTGTAATAACCTGCTAAACCCAGAAAACTTCTGATCTCTGTTACTGTTGTCGGTCTCGGCCACTTGATTACGGCTTCTATCTTGCTCGGGTCGACGGAGATTCCTTCTCCGGAAATCACATGACCTAAGAACGCAACACGAGTCAGCCAAAACTCGCATTTGCTAAACTTAGCATACAACTGATGAGTCCTTAAAGTCTGGAGCACTAATCTCAGATGATTCTCATGCTCTTCATCACTTCTCGAATAGACCAAGATGTCATCAATGAACACGATCACAAACTGATCCAGATATTCCTTGAACACTCTGTTTATCATATCCATAAAGGCAGCTGGAGCATTCGTCAACCCGAATGGCATCACTGTGAACTCGTAATGACCATACCGAGTACGAAATGCCGACTTAGGAATATCCTCCTTCCTTATTCTCAACTGATGGTATCCTGTTCTCAAGTCAATCTTCGAGAATATTGACGCTCCTTGCAGTTGATCAAACAAGTCATCAATCCTTGGTAATGGATACTTGTTCTTGATCGTTACCTGGTTGAGTTGCCGATAGTCGATGCACAGACGCAACGAACCATCCTTTTTCTTAACAAACAGGACTGGTGCTCCCCAAGGTGATGCACTAGGACGGATAAATCCTTTATCCAGTAACTCTTGTAGCTGTACCTTTAGTTCCTTCAATTTAGATAACGCCATACGGTAAGGTGCCTTTGAAATCGGTTCTGTCCCCGGTGCTAGTTCAATTACAAATTCAATTTCTCTTTCTGGCGGTAACCCTGGCAATTCCTTTGGAAAGACATCTGGAAACTCCTGTACTACTGAAATGTCTTCCATTTTCAGTTCCTCAACTGTCGTGTCCACGACAGTTGCCAGGTATCCTCGGCAACCCTCGTCTAACAAATGAGTTGCTTCTGGTGACGAGATTAAGGAAATTGAGGGGCCTCCTCGATTCCCGACAAATTCAAAACTCTTACCCCTTAACGGGTCAAACTGAATCGCTTTACGATGACAGTCCATTTTAGCTCGTTGCTTGGTGAGCCAGTCCATGCCAATTATCAAATCGAAATCATACATGGCTAGGACTAACAAGTCAATTTTCCCCACTCGCTCACCAATCTCTAACTTGCACCCCGAACATCCCAAAGCAAAGAATAACTTTATCTTTCAAGGGTGTAGATATGCAAACTGCCGACTCCAACAATACAGGACTCAACCCTAGCATCCTAACATATTGTTCGGCAATGAAGGAATGGGTTGCTCCAGAATCAAACAAAGCATAAGCAGGTTGGTCGTTGAGCGAGACGTACCTGTGATCACATCAGGCGCAGCTTCTGGCTGACCTTGGGTAATTGCGTACACAGTGCCCTGAACTGGAGGTCTCTGCTGTCCTCCCTGCGGTGCAATCTGAGGGGCATACCCTCTTATCTGTCCTCTCGGTGGTGGCAGCAACAACAGAGGTTGTCCTCTTTGCTTCCTTGGACAATATCTTGCTATGTGGCCCTGTTGGCCACATTCAAAACATGCACCCGTCCTTGCTGGGCACGGTGCTGTCCCGTGTCTTCTCCCATAGAAACGACACGCATCATTTCTAATAGGTCCTAACCTATTAAATCCACCTTTCTTACTGGGCGGGCCTTGGAATCTATTTCCAATCATAGGCCTTTTTCCCTGACGAATACCTTCTCGATGAGAGTTAAACCTCGATCCAGATGAGGCAGCTCTATCGTTCAGATCCTTCTCAATCTTCTGAGCTCTCCGGTACAGATCATTATAAGTTTGCAGATCCACAAGGACTAAGGCACTCCTCACGTCCGATCTAAATCCATCTCTAAACATTCTCGCTCGATTCACAAGATTCTCAATTAACTCGGGGGCATATCGCGAAAGTTCAGCGAACTTCGCTTCATACTCATCAACGGTTAGGGAACCCTGGCGAAGACGTTGAAATTCTGCCATCTTCACCTCTCTAGCAGTCTCAGAGAAGTACTTGTCATTGAAGGCTGCACGGAAAGTATTCCACTCTTGGACAGCGCCTTCTGGGAAGATCGTTTCACGAGTAGTCATCCACCAAGTGTTCGCAACTCCCTCCAGCTGGTAAGTTGCTAAGATTACCTTCTCCGTCTCGTTGCACATCAGCAGTGCAAACGCTTTCTCAAGCTTCTGAACCCACGATGCAGCAGCCTCGGGATCTCCTGTCCCTGTGAACAGAGGCGGGTGCAATTTCAAGAACTGATCCACTAGCTTATGGATTGGTCTTGTAGCGACCTCAATCCCCAGTGGACCTTCAACGTTGTCGGCGGCTGGAGCAACGGCAGGTGCGACTGCAGGTGTGGCAGCAGGGATGGCACCAGTGGCGGCGGCGGCAACAGTCGTAGCGGCCTGAGCGGCGGCTTCCACAGTAGCAGCTTGCTGATCCAATCTCGTACCCATTGCTTCTAGTACACGCATGATCCCATCGAACCTAGGATCATTAGGGGCTGCTACCCCAGCACCAACCGAAGGTGGCGCTTCTTCACTAGCGCTAGCCATAGCTGGCGCTTTACCACGACTGCCTCGGGTACTGCCTCTAGTCGGCGTTCTAGCCCGAGTCACTGAGGATAAGGTCCTCTGCCTAGGAGTCCTCGGCTCCTGATCGCTCATGGTGTCACTTTAATCTACTGACACCTGCTTCCAATTCAACACCGAATTAGAAACGGAGCGATTCAAACAACAAACAATTTTAGCATCCAGCTAACACAGACATGCACAAGCATGAATTTAAAGGCCTTTCCTACTAACTATCTCATGGTCAACGCTCCTTATCACTCCAATCTTGAACTTCGCTCTGATACCACTTAAACGGGGATGTCACGCCCCAATCCTCGGGCACGCACACATCCTTCTCCTTTGGTCGATTTTATAATGCAATATCCCAGGACTATGTATCGCCGACCCTTTCGTTTATTAAGCACATGCGGAAGCAGTTAAATTCCCCAAACAATAAAACGATGGGATAGAAAAGCAGGGCCATATTTTTCATATTGAAATTTATAACCAAACTTTTATACAAAACACAAACCAAAGCACTTCACAACTTTTTCCTCTAAACTCTATTCACATCAAAATGGAGATCTCAAAAGAAGATAGAATCTCAGTCCATCTGGGCCGTACTCAAGGCCCCTCTCGAGATTATCTTCTTCTCCCAAAAATCCTTCTCAGACTCCTCCTCCTCAGCTCCTCAGCGAGGTCCTGAAATGATTTCCCCAAACCGGGATGAGACTACGACTCAGCGAGTTCTACCCCACTAAGGCTCGATTAGTAAACCATTATACTATAGGCTGCCTAAACACACACAGGACAGAGGACTTACCTTGGCCTCAGATCCCACCTGCAAGTCAGTACAATTCACAATAGGCACCCATTTACTCCAAACAAATCGAACCAGTCGATTACATGTCACAAAAATCAATCTCCACGGAGGAGTGTCTAAAAGCTAGGCCACGTGCATTTTCTAGGATGACATTCCAAGTCTCCGAGCCACGTGCCTCGAACCTTGGGCCCACGTGCATTCTCTAAGGCGACCTCTTCGCCAAGGTGGTACATCAAGTCACCGAGCCACGTGCCCTTTTAGATGCTATTCTCGAAAACTGGACCCACGTGCATTCTCTAAGGTACTCGCTACCAAAGCGACGCATCGATCACCGAGCCACGTGTCCTTTTTACGATGCCCGGGCCCACGTGCCTTCTCTTAGGTGCTATCTCACCAAAGTGATGCATCAATTCACCGAGCCACGTGCATTCTCCAGGAGGACATACCGAGTCTCCGAGCCACGTGCATTCTCTTAGGTGACCTCTTCGCCAAGATGACATACTCAACCACTGAACTCACGTGCATTCTCCAGGTGATATTCCAATTCACCGAGCCCACGTGTTTTCTTTCCAGTGATAACCAATACCCAACGATTTCTCAATCAAATAATTAACAAACCACTCAATATGAATCATTCCTAAAAAATCATAATTAAATAAATTCCATGCAAATTAAAGCTCAATTAAATAAACGGATTGTGCCATGACAATCAGCACGAGATTTCGGTCGTCGGCCATCAAAATCTTAATTTCCAAAAAATAAATAATTAATTAATTAATTTCGAAAATTAATTAATAAATATTAAAAATTCAATTTAACACAAAATAAAGCCCAATTAAATAAACGGACTTCACCACGGTCACCAGCATAAAATTCCGGTTCCGGACCATCTCAGTTGAATTTTCGAAAAATAAATAATTATTTAATTTAATTCCGAAAATTAATATTTAAATACTAAAAATTCCACTTAGGCCCGAAAAGCCTAATTGAAGAGCACTAAGGGTCGGAAGAAATCCCAAGGCACTTCCAATAAATAGTAGACCACGTCTACTTGCTAATTACACAATCAATTTATCTAAATCGCATCACAATTGACTAATAATTGCTAATCTATTCTAATCTAACCACCTAAACCTCATTAATTAAACATAACCAACCCCTAAGCATAATTAGCAAACTAAGCATGGATTAGTGAGATTACTCACCGGAATCGCGCGCAAATTGGATCAATCCGATGAGGACGGCGCGAGGAATGATAAACCCCAAAGCACGGCTCGGGTTCGGGGCCCGAAAACGGCTCAAAAGCGGGCCTAAAGCCGCTGGAAACCCACTTCGTGGGTTGCTGGTTGGCTGCGAAACAGGGGAAAACAGAGATGGTTAGGGGCGGAGAAGGGTTCAGGAGAGCGGGCGGAGCTCCGAGGAGGGCCGGTGGAGGTCCGGCGGCTTCAAACGGCGGCCGGAGGTGGCCGGACGGGGGCTGGACAGAGGCTGGGCAGAGGCTGGATCGCGCGGGGGAGCACGCCTGGGCGCGAGGGACGACCGGCGCAACGCGCGACGTGCATAGGCGGTCGTCGCGGCTGCGGGCGGCGGGACGGGCGGCGAGCGGCGGCTTCGGCGAGCTGCTGCTTCTGTTCTTCCTCAGCTCGCTGGTTCGCACGCAAAGAGTGAAGAAGAAGCAGAAGAATTCGGTCACGTGGGGTGGGAAGAAGAGAGAGAGAGAAGAGAGAGAAAAGGGAGATAAGTATTGACCGGTCAAAGAGGGGAAAAGAAAGAGAGAGAGGGCAAGCGGTGGGGGCTTGCACGAAGGGGGAGGGAAAGGGGAGAGGAGAGAGGAGAGAGAGAGAAAAAGAAAAGAGAAGGGAGAGAAAGAGAAAAAGAAAAAGTAAATCATATTACTTCTCTTATTTTATTTTCTTTTCTCTTTCCCTTTTTATTTTCTTTCGGTCTTCAATTTTTCCTTCGATAATTTCTTTCTCGAAATTTCGGACTCGTCAATAAATCGACGACGATGACGAGACGATATCCAAAAATGAATTATGACATGCCCGAATATTCGATTCTCGGAACCGAATTAAATTTCATGGTTAAAATCGGTCAGACGCGATTTTAGTCCAACCCAACAAATTAAGTAGCTTTTAGGGATTTTACTGCGGATACATCCCTTAACGGCTTCACCTAATAGGTTAGTTAACTCATGAGTAATCAGCTCAGAGAAAAAGGACCATAGGCGCGTCGACGAAGTGTCCATTTTATTTTATCGAAACGGGGTCGAAATTTAGGATATCACATCGAGTCTGTCATGTACCAAAGAAAAGGACATGTCATCTTTTATGCTGAAGAAAATCAAGTTTAGGAACGAGATACATCATTTTCAAAGTCGAGCGATCAACATCCCAAGGTATCTCTCATGGAGGGAGGGATAATATTGCCCATCTGTTTCATCATTTGAATCTTTCTTTGTTTAAGATGAACAAGACCCAATAATGCTCCATTGCATTTGTTGAAACGTTACAAAACTTGGTACTCTTGATGTCTCCTTGACAATGAAAAGAAAATTAAGTCAGAAACGGTATCTGAAATGAATAATTGGAATCGATACAGTTTACTCTTCCTTTGAATTCGCCATTTTGGATATTTGGCAACTCCTTTCATTTGTCTCATCATGCAAAGTGAACGAGATCGATGGGTTGTTTTGGCATCTAAGGCATTTGCGAATAACAAAACTTCCCAGAATGGAATTCAACTTCATTCTGCCTCTATGGAAAATTGGTGCCGAGGATGCTTCGACGCATGCTTATTCCTCAAGTTCCATGAGCCTACACTTTTATCTTTTAGAATGAGCAAATGTCGATCTCAAGTAAACTCATCGTCCTACCGGAGAAAGCGATTTCGTGAAGAGAGAACCTTAAGCAAAGCTTTCTTGAAATTCATTTTGGAAGGTAAACGTAAAGATTCACTTGAAATAATTCTGAATTCATTTTTTTTTAAAGGGATGATTTTCATGAAGTTGAATTCCATTATTAAAAATTGTGAGTCGCATGATTTACAAAAGCAACAATTGGATTCGCAACCAAAACTCAAAATGGAAAACATGGTTCTTGACAAGAATAAAGACAATGATAAAATGCAAGAAACTCTTGCACAAATGAAAGTAAAAATCAACTCTTGTCCTAGCTCTTAAATTCACTTCTCTCTGTGGTCAAACACGAGAATGTCATGGAGCATTACACATAACCTGCAAAAAGATGACAATGTCAGTATGTGAATGAGAAAATGATATCTCAATGAGGTCGCTTCTTACAATAAAATTGAGGCGACGATACATGCCCCACGGTTCTTATTATGGGGTTTTAGTATTTCGCCAAGATTTTATCATAAGAGAAGACATCATTAAAATAATCAATCCACGGCCATCAATTGAATGTCCACTTTTATTCCAAAAGTTTCGTATGCAAAATTGTCATTGATTTTTGAAAGATTGATTTGTGATTTTACTCCTAAAAAAAATGAAGTGACTTCTATTTTGAGAAATTTGTACGCAGAATGATTTGCATTTTAGTCCCGAAATGCAAGAATAAGAGAACTTGATAAAAGATGTAATTTTAATTTTTGTTCCCCAATATAAAATCATAACTTGAAAGTTTTTTTTTTTTAAATGATTTCGAGCCCATAACTAGAAATTTAAACAAAACCATGTGTTCAACAAGGCCAAATCAATGTGTTTAGAACTTGCATTCAATGTTCACTTGTCAAAAGTGATTGCCAATTTTTTAATCACAAGCCTATAACACCGAGGGCATTCGATTAATTTCCGCAAATTTCAAGATGAAAATGCAATACAAAATGAGTAAATAAAAAGGAAAATGATACTTACAACAAGTGCCGACCTTTTATCTCTAATTTTTTTTTTCCAATTACATAGACATGCACATGACATGTGGTTCGATTTCTACTCTATACGGCTTAAAATGGAGCCATGGGATCACCGGACCAAACCAACAAGGTCGCGGCTGGGTCGGGTTACCCATGACTCCGGCTTCGTCAAAGAACCGACCCGTGTCACGCGGTTGCAAACCGGGGTGGGTACCTTCAAAGTGAAGATTGAAATTTTGAAATTGAGATGGGCGACTTGTACTACACGGTTGTAGTCGGAGTAGTATCCACCTCAACATCATCCTAGGTGATCCTATGTGGCCCAGGTCCCGCGGTAGGTAGTGTGTGCCATGGTGTAGTGCAATGCAGGAAATGCAGGCATGACAATTCATAGGCAAGCAACACTTCATACATAAAAAATAAACCATACATTCCTACACATCCCTTTGCAAGACAAAGGTGAACAAACACTTCCCCTTATAGCTCCCATTCCGCAAAAAAATTTAACACCTTTAATGTTAGGGACGTACCTAAAATTCTCGCTGCTAAACAAAAAGATTTTTGAACAAGATTAATTTTGGCTTAAGTCCTCTAAAGTTTAAAACCAAGTCTCCAGTGGAGTCGCCAAGCTGTCGCGACCTACCCTTGGAGGGAGGGAGTAGGTTTAGGGGTATTGCCTAAAGGATGGGCTTAAGGCCCATGATTAAGCACGGGCTCTCCCAAGCCCATACCCCGCTTGACGTTGGGATATATTTTAAGAATTTTGCACAAAAGGAGTCACCACTAGCCTATTGTGGTCAGCTAGAAATCAAGTAAGGCATGAGAGTGTACCTCACTTCCTACATAACCAGAGAATCTAGGGTCGGAGACTTGATTACACTAATTGACTAATTAGTGCCCTTTCGGTACCTAATCTTGTTCATTTTAACAAAATGATTTTTTGGCAAGCAGTTTGGATTGATTTTATACTTATCCACTAACATGTGAGGTGATCATGTGAGTGTGCAATCATTAAAGTAACGATTATAGCTATCAAGATCTTAATTGCAGTAAAATCAAACACGTGCAATTAAACATAATTAGATATGCAAATTAAACATGCGATATAATCAATATACGAGCAAATAAAAGCCTAATTACACTATAAAAAAAAAAAAAAACAAGACATGGCAATTCCTAACCAAACCCCACATTTTTTAATTTTCGAAATTTTTAATTTTTTTAAAATTGTTTTAATAAGAAAAAAATAATAATAATATTAAAAAAACTCGGCTAGGCCGAGCCAGGTTCGGCCTGACCCGACCCGGACCTGACCCGGTCAGGGCGGGTCGGTCAGACCCGCCTGGGTTCGACCCGGATGGGGGCCGGGCTAAACCAGCCCACCCGAAAAGGGACTGGGCCCGACCACCTTTGGTCGGGCCCTCACTTAAAATGGGATTGGGCCCGGTTGGCGGGTCCAATCCCTCTTTTGCAAAAATGGGCCTATCGGGGGTCCACAACCCAAAACAACCCAGGCCCGATCCGAATTACACAAAACCCTACCGGGTTTGGAGGTTTCGCCCGACTCGGTTCTAACCCAGCTCGCGCCTCCTTGCTAGGGTTCCTTGGTGGATAGGTGGCAACGACGGCGACAGGCTTGACGACAGTGGCAACGCGGCGGCAAGTGCTGCAGAGGTAAGGACTGGTGGCGTCAGCGACGGTGACTGGCAGAGACGCGGCGCTCGGAGGGCTGCACGCGAGATGGGGCACAGCGGTGCGGCAACGCGTGTGGCAAGCGTCAGGCAGAGGCACGCCGACGGGTAGGGCGTCGGCTTGGCTAAGGGCTGCAACAGCGACAACGTCCGGAGCTCTGGTGACCGCGAAACAGCAACTATGGTGGTGGAATCCTCGGTGTCGCTCGAAGGGTGGTGGCTCAGACGACGTCGGGGACAAAGGGCGGCAACGGCTCGGACGACGTCGGGGACGGAGGGCAGTGACGACTCGGACGGCATCTTTGATCCTACCGAATCTGACCTCCACACGGCGCCTTCAGATCCGAGTTCTGGGGAGACGATGGCAGCGGCGTCGGTCGAGCGAAGGCGGCGGTGTCGGCGGCGGCGGGACTTCTCAAGCTCTCCCCTTCGAGCTCTCTCAAGCTCTCTCGGTCTCCCTCGAGCTTTCCCTCACGTCTCCTCTGTCTTGGCCCCTCTCTCCCTCCGGTTGGTCAACATCGGGACTACATTGTAACAGGTGGTGGTGGGCGACAGCGACTCGGCGGAGATCCGGTGCAGCAACGGCAACGGCGTCGGGGGGATGACTGGGATGGTGCGGCTCGGCATAGGAACGGCGTCAGGCAGCTTCGACGCACTTCCTTTCTCCCTATCTCTCTTATGTTCTTCTTCAAGCTCTCTCCTCTGTCTTTTTCTCTCTGCTGCCTCTTCCCCTTTTCTGTAGGGTCTTGCGTGGAGATGGGCCTAGGAGGAAGAAGTCGGTGTGGGCCGAGCCAAGGCAAGATCCGGCCCGACCCCTTCCACGTTTTCTTTTCCTTTTTTTGTTGTTTTTGTTGTTTTGTTTTTTTTATTCTTTTAGTGACTACTTCCTAAGTTTGTACACGATTAAATCCTAAATAAAATTGTAAAATTTAGGTGTCAACAATACCTTAATAAAGAAGTCTATGTGAAACGACCTAAAGGTTTTGTAGTGAATGATTCAGGTAAGCTTGTATGTAAATTGAAGAAGGATATTATGGCTTCAAACAAGCTTCTAGACAATGGTACTTGAAGTTTTATAGTATTGTCATTTCGTTCGGTTTTGTTGAGAATAAAATAGGTCATTGTATACACTACAAGGTCAGTAGGAGGAAATTTATTTTTTCTCATATTTTATGTAAACGACATCTTGCTTGCAAGTAACGATATTGGATTACTGCATGAAACAAAGTAAATGCTGTCAAAGATATTTGACTTGAAAGACCTTGGTGGGGCATCTATTGTCCTAGGCATTAAAATTCATAGGGATCGTTTTCCTCATATGTTAGGTTTATTCCAAAGGGCATATGTTAATCATATTTTGGAAAGATTCAAGATGCAGCATTACAAGCCGAGAGTTGCTCTTGTTGTTAAGGCTGATGATTGAATCTCCCACATTGTCCTCATTTAGATTTTGAGAAAACCTAAATGAAGGATGTATCTCATGTTAGTGTACTTAAAAGTATCATGTATGCTCAACTTTGTACTAAACTAGATATTGTCTTTTGCAATAGGACTTCTAGATAGATATTAGTTAAATGTAGGACACGATCACTGGATTACTGCCAAGAAGTTTTTGAGGTACTTAAAAGGTCGAGAGACTATATGGTGATTTGCAAACATGTTTAGGACCTAGAGTTAATAGGGTATTAGGATGCAAACTTTGCTAGCTATCAAGATAACGGGAAATTGACAACAGAATATATCGTTATATAGCAAAAGGTGCAATATTATGGCAAAGTGAAAAAGCAGAATCCATATCATCATTTATTGTATAAACGGAGTTTGTAACATGCTTTTGATATTTGACTTCAAAACATCATTAAAGAGTTTACCATACTTGGTTTTGTAAATAGACCCATATGGTTGTATTGAGACAATAACTCTTCAGTGTTGTTTATCGATAACAATAGAGGTCTTAAGGGGTCTAAATATATGATGGTCAAGTTTTTAATAATAAAGAAATGACACAGAATGGTGACATTACAGTAAATCATATTTTCATAGATGATATGATTGTGGACCCACTAATTAAAGATCTTCACCCTTGGGTGCTTGAACGACATGTTATAAATGCAGGTTGAAGAGCATCATTGGATGCTACTGTTTAGTAGAGCTGTTTTGGTTGCTCTAATAAAGCTTATATATATGTTACACACTCAATAAAGTGTTTATGAATGTATTGTCACCATATTTAGTTGACTATATGTAATAGAAATTGCAAGGTATTATGTAAACCTTGAGTGAAGGTTGGGGCATTCGATTATTAGCCTTGAGCATATATGTCTTGATTACACATAAATAAAAGTTAATCATAAAGATAAAACATATGTGGATTCATTAGAACCATAAATATATTCTCTAGTGGCACATCTGGTTTTTTGTGACACTTAAGGTAAGAGAATAGTGATCGATAAAGGGGATAACACATAAGACATTACTTCTTATGAGGTGTTAACCATTTGCTACATAATCATATTGAATTCATATTAATAAAGTTGAAAGCACTTGTGATCATGAAAGACTCTGTGTATATACATGCAGTTACCATCATAATTCGGTGTTTGAGACTTCATGGGATATGATTAACTATTAAGAATTGTCTGTAAACCAACATAAATGTGCGCACATACAGTACAATCTCAATTAATATAGCCCAAGTAGGAGAATGTAAGAGTTTTATTTTTGTGGGCTACATTAATTGAAATTGTAATTTACTATTTTACTAGGTTGGTCTAATAAGGTAAGACATAAGGTTTCTTAATAGTCAAATATTGACATAACTTTTGTAGATAAAAAAGTTGAGCTCGGCTCGTGATGAGAGAGCCTGACCGGAAAACTCTATACATAGCGCTAAGGTCTCTCCTCTAATCTTTTTACTTCGATGAACACTATCACCTCACATAAGGCAAGTTGCGAAGGGCGGTCTTATCGAACCAAGATTTGAGGGCGATAGAAGAGAACTTGAGTGTTGGATCATCGTCTAAGGTCAGTTCATCATCTAAGCGTCAAATTATTGCCATTTCACATAAAGAACGATAGATTCCAAAACAGGTAAGCAAATCTTCATCTTCTCCTTCAATATGTTCGAATTTCTAGTTATGTCGATCTTGGGATGCTGCTTCTACGACCAACACATCCATCACCAAAATGATGAACGCAAAACACACCACACACATGAAAGTAACTGTAATGAAGAACGGAAGTGAGGAATCATCACTATGACCTATAAAAACCAACAAAATATGAACAAAGGGATGTACGATTTTAGCAAGACGGACATAACTTTCATGGGTGTCGCAGAGACATTTCATCGAACACTCGATGGGCGTCGACTGGAATGCAAATGATAACTCGACCGGGATATCAAACGGTGACCAAAATAGAAATAGACAACCAAGCAGGGTCCAGAGGCAACGAAACGTAGCACCGCCAGGTCAGAACTTGAGCGAACCGAAGAACCGTGAGCCTCAGTCCAACGAGCTCAAAAAAACTTATTAAGAAAAAGAACATTGGGAAGCGGGGTCTTGAGCACAGCCGAGCTTCTCTTGTGCTCTCCACTATCTCTCACGACACCTTCTCCCTCTAGCTCCCGGATCTCCTTTCTCGAGCCACTCTCTCTCTCGCGGCTCCCTCTCTCTTCAAACTAAGGCCCCCTCTCCACTTGCTTTCCTCTCTTCCCTTTAAGCTTGGCTGGCAATCACCCATGGCTCCTGCCACTGCCAGCTGCCTTGCCGATCTGGCCCCGACCTTGGGATCATGCTGCGCGATCCTCTACCTCGCCTGCTCCTCTGGCTTGTACCTTGCATTCATGTCTTTCTACAGAGAGCGTGAGAAAGGGAGGAAGAGGAAAAGAAGACCGTGCCGGTGAAGGAAGGGGAAAATGAAGAAGGCCGGGCTAGGCCCAAACCAAACGAAACGGACAAAGTGAAAAGTAAAGAAGGCCGGGCTGGCCTAGCCATGGCCCGATCTCTCTTGTTTTCTTCTTCTTCATTTTTTAATAATCTTTTTCTCTCTTTTTTTTCGTTTTTTTATTACTATTGATACATATGCTCCTAATCTCTATATCTAGGAAATTTAATGAAAGTTATTTTGTTTAGGGGCTACAAATTAATGTCTAGTTTTCTACGCGATTAAATCTTATATAAGAATGTTAAAATTTAAGTGTCAATACATCGTTACCCTTCATCATTCGGCACGTGTATACAAAACAAATTTTCAACAAATTTAATAGTTATAAACATCTAGGCTTATCCATTATTCCCATGTTAAACAAAACACATTGGCTGGTTTTAATTAGTCGACTGGGGGAAGGGGCGGGCCATGTTTAGGTTTCAGATCTGAAAAAAAAAAACCGGTCTTTGGTTTCGGGTCGGAATAACCCGCACGCCTCTTGCCCTCATCGCTCTCTCTCTCTCCAGCTAGCCGTATAAAAGGCTACATGCCTGCTGGAGCTCCTCCCTCTCTCTCTGAACGGCGAATCGGCTTGAATAAACCCAATAACCCGCACGCCTCTCGCCCCCATCGCTCTCTTTCTCAGCTCCATCTGTTGGCAGCCGAAGCCTCTCCCTCTCTCTCTGAACGGCCGGTCGGCTTGAATAAACCCTATAACCGGCACGCCTCTCGCCCCCATCGCGCTCTCTCTCTCCAGCAACCTTTGTTAACCCTACATGGCTGCCGAAGCCCCTCCCTCTCTCTGAAGGGCGAATCGGCTTGAATAAACCCAATAACCCTCACGCCTCTGGCCCCCATCGCTCTCTCTCTCAGCTCCGTCTGTAAACCCTTGCCGAAGCCCCTCCCTCTCTCTCAACGGCGGATCGGCTTAAATAAACCCAATAACCCGCACGCCTCTCGCCCCCATCGCGCTCTCTCTCAGCTACCACTGTAAACCCTAACCCTACATGGCGGCCGAAGCCCCTTCCTCTCTCTCAACGGGCAATCAAATCTGAACGCTGCCGCATATTTTGGTGGACAGTATTATCATATCCTCAAATTCAATTGACAGAGCATCATTATCTTCTATGGACCCCAATCCTCAATCGATTTTGATGGTATCCATTACAGCGGCGAGAATGCAATTGCTTTGATGCACAATGAGTCGGGGCATTCCCATCACGATGTGACGGAGGTGTCCTCATTTGTCGAACCCGTGATGGGTGTGCTCATTGCTACATTCATGGGACTTTATATTCTCGCAGGCCAAGAGAGAATGTTCAACCAGGTGTGTTCTCTGTCTTTTTAGAAAAACAATCCATGTCTTAGATGAAGACTGACTTAAGTCGTGCTTAGATGTTTTTTTAGAAGAAACTGGAGCGAGGCTAGTGGAGAGACGGATTACGTACTCATTATTTCGTACACTGCCCGGTCCGCCGGCAGATCCGCTTGTGCCACCGGCAGACCTGCCTGGTCCACTGGCGGACCCACACGGGCCACCGGCTCCACTCATGCCACCGGCACTGCCGAATGGCCCAGTCGCACCAAGAGCTCAGGCACTGGTGAATGGCACGGCCACACAAAGCAGCGGCTCTGGGTACAACATCATATATGACTTAAATACTCCTTAATTGAAGTTTTATATGCTTGTATGGATTTTAGTCTGTAGTTAACCTATGCCTTTCAAACCAACACTATTGCATCCATTTTGATGGTGATATCTATAGTGCAACATCTGACTCGTTATTACGATATTGTGTAGGTTCATCAATTGATTCAAGCCTTCCCAGCAAAAAAAAAAAGGCAGTCAATTAGTCTTATCCATTCCACTTCTCCTGCTATTGGCTATTTATTTTATTGCTACTCCTACCATTAGGACTACCGTCGTAGACGACCGATGTAAAAATATTTTTTCTCACATTAGAAGAGGGCTTTGTAGATGTTCAAATGATGTGAAAGTCACTATTGCCTGGCATGGCTGTTATTATTTCTATGACTTAAATATTTGTCTCAGCTCCTAACTTATATGCATGTGGATTTTAATCTGAAAATATTAGTCTCTGTTTTATATGCTTACGTGGATTCTAATCTGTAGCTAACCTCATATATTACTTATCATTTGCTTTTTAAGCCAACACTATTGCATCCATTTTCTTGGAGATATCTATAGTGCAACATCTGACTCTATATTAAAACATAACAAAGAGCATTTATACTGAGCCTTACATGTTGATCTTGGTTCATCAATTGGATAGCAAACGTTGTTTTTTCCTTTTTCTCTTTTGACCATTTTCATTGGTAAAAGTAGAGTAGTCGAGCTGAAATGATCCATTCACATGTCGCTGTTCATCCTATAGAGACACGAAATTAGACCAAAATCAGCGACTTTGGAGCAGAAAAAAACTGATTATATTCAGTGCGAACAATAACAGCAAGCATCGGACTCATAGAAACCAAATACGGGCATTCAGCCTGGGCATTTTATCAAGCATAAAACGTGCACAAAAGAAACAATAAACTTTTGCATCGACCGAGACTCAAAGGTGGGCCTAGGTTTCTAACCGAACATGCTAGCACACACAGAAACATCCATGAAGGATCAGCACAACCATAGCTCGCGTGAACCGGTCAGTCGCGAGCTCTGGCCCAACACCTCCAAAATGGGGCACCTACCATTTGGAAGACCTATCTAGTTCAGGTGGTGAGCAACGATCCGACCTCAAGCGATGGTGATGCTCTCTCGATCTCACTCTCTCCCTCTGGCTCTCCCTTAGATCTCTCTCGAGCTCCCCCTCTTTATCGCTCTCTCTGCCAAACCCTCCCCCCCCGAAATGAGCCCCCCTCTCTCCCTATTAAGGGCGACCAGCAAGCGCACATGGCTTTTGCCACTACTAGCTTGCCGGCCGGCCTGATCCCAACCTACAGATCATGGCTTTCTGCTCTTGTACATCTCTGTCGCCATAGAGGAGTGCGTCGCGTGAGGGTCGGAGGAAGAAGATGGCATGTGGGCTGGGCCAAGGCAAGCACAAAGGAAATGGGCCTAGTCCAAGCAAGAAAAAGGAAGAAGAAGGGAAGAAGAAGAGAAAAGAGAGAAGGTCGGGCCGGCCTAGCCCCAACCGGTCTTGTTTTTTTTTTTTTAAATAATAAAATAATAATTTTTTAATGAAATCTTTTTCAAAAAATTTCTAACAATTAATACTAATATTGCGAATGTTCCTAATGTATGTGTGAAGATTATTTTGTTTAGAGTTAGAAATTAATCCCTAATTTTCTATGCAATTGAGTCCTAAATAAAAAGAGCAAATTTAAGTGTTAATAAAGGTCGCGGGCGCAAGCCTCACTGCCAGAGGCCGCGAGCTCACTTGATGGCAAGGCTGGATGCTCACCGACCTCGAGGGAGCTCAAACCTCGTAGCCAAAGGCCACGAGCTTGCCTGATCTAGTGAGGCCGAGCTCACCAGTTGTCACCATAGTCATCGGGGTGAGAAGAAGCAAAAAGAAAAAGAAAGAAAATTAAAAAGAAAAAGAAATAAAAAATTTAAATTTTAAAATTTTTATTTAAAAAAATAAAAAATTGAAATCCAATTGTTAAAAATATATTTCTATAAAAAAAATCATTTTGTTAACCAAGCACTCGAATCAAATCTTTGATAGACTCGAAAACATTTTCTAGTTCTTTTAAAGGGGAAAACATTTTCCAAAGTTTAAGTTTTAGCAGGAAAACCTTTTCCATTGACTATGAAAACATTTTTCAAATATATTTTCTTAAGCAAACCAAACATTGGAAAATGATCTCGAAAAATATTTTTCATAAAACAAACGCACCCAGCATTATATTTTCCAAGTGGCTGTCCGGTACAGCTTTTCTCAAATAGTATTAATTATGCAAAAGAACGCTACAACTTTTACGAAGTGTAATCGCAGCACATTTACGGTCGCATCATCATATGGCAACTTTTAGCAGACTGTTCCCAACCAGTTTTAAATTAAATATTGGCTACATTTGGTCATCCGGATTTCTAACAAATATAGAACTAGATAGGATATAACATGAAATCCAGAGGATTTTGCTATATTATATTTACTATTTGGTGATTATAATAATAAAGTCGGATATATTCACATCATATTATATATATTGTTTGATATAAATGCCTATATGAATTACAAATTTTACAAATGAAAATGGTAAAAATCTCTCGCAACACTCTATTGTCTACTTTATTTTTATTTTATTTTTTATTTTCCTCTATTTTATAATTAATTTTTTTTCTTTCTTCCCCTTCCAACATTCTCTAATAAAATTTTATTAAATTAAAAATTGTGCTAGTATACCTAAAATACTAAAACGCCTAAAATATGTAATGAATATATATTTATATATTGAATTTGTATTATAAGACATAATTAAATTCGAATATATAAATAAAAGTAAGATTAAATTAAAAACTAAAATTTTATTTTTTGTTTTTTTCAATTTCTTATATTAGAATTCAAATATTACTTAGATTGAAATATAATTTTAATTTGTTAATTTAAGAAATTTTTTATTTGAGGAAAAACTTTCCTTTTATAAATATTAGAAATCATATGTCTTTATGTCACATTCCCCGAAATAACTTTATCCAGTCTATATTTCATTTATATTCGACTTTATCCTATCTTGAACAAGCACTAAATCCAAGATAGGATTTATCTTGATCGCCAAATATAGCCTAAAGTCACAGCATTTCACAACACAATTATACCACGGCAAAGATATAGTTTGTATATAGCAAACTCTATGCCGTTGAATCTATATGGCCCTTGATGCACGGAGGACATTATCTTTTAAGACAGATCCTCAGGCTCCGCCTAAATACATATCACAGAAAAAATCATCTGGGAATATGAAGACGGGTCAAGGTTGTAAGTTACAAGAGAGAAGCACAGAAGTGAACCGGCCGGTTAGTCAATAATAGCGTCTAGGGTCTTAAATCGAAGTCTCTTGGTGGGTGTAATTGGTGGGGGTAGAGGACTCGAAACTTATAGTTGCGACTCCTCTCTAATTCCTGCTCCTAGTTCTTTTGCGGGATAGTAGAGAGAGTGAAAGCCATGGCCGAAAGCCGAGCCTGTAAGAATCCCAGGATTCTGTGCCTCCACGGGTCCAGGATCAGCGCTAGAATCCTCGAGTCGCAGATCCATAAATGGCCCAAATCCGTCCTGGAGAAGCTGGACCTGGTGTTCCTCGACGGCCAGCACCCGTCCAAGGGCAAGTTGAGCTTGGAGGGCATCTTCGATCCTCCCTACTTCGAGTGGTTTCAAGCCAATCAGGCCAGATTTCCAGTTTCATTGGGAGCCCATTTTGGTGTCTGTAACTGTACTATATGTTGTGATCACTTCGAAAACTCCGACACCTTGAAATCGGGTTATTTATGTGAAACCCATCACACGGTGCGATGAAATGTCACGACATGATGGGTTCTTAGCAGAAAAAGGAAATTCAACAAGCTGATACTTGAGAGTGTACCAATTCAGGATTTTACGGAGTACGAGAGCTTTGAAGAGTGCCTCGCTTTCGTTGAAGATTTCTTGGTAGAGAACCGTCCCTTTGATGGTTTACTGGGAATTTTCCAGGTGAGTCTGGTCTACTAAAAAGACAAAGGAGAATATTCTTCTTCTTCTTCTTCTTCTTCTTCTTCTTCTTCTTTTCTTATTCTTCTGGGTTCCTTTATTTTGAGGCTGGGGCCAGAAGAAACAAACAACCGAAAACTCCATCCTTGTGTTTATGAGATGATTGCGTTTTGATTACCACGGGGCTATTCTGGCTGCTGCATTGCCAGGAATGCAGGCCGAGGGACACATTCATGAAGAAACAAAATGCAAAGCATGACAACTTCTGACTGAGTTCTTGCAATTAAAAAATGCTGAAATCTGCAGGGGTTGGTGCTCACCAAGGTGCCCAAAATCAAGTTTCTGATTCTAATGTCTGGGGCTAAGTTTGGCGCGTCAAAATTCAATGCGCCCCTGCTGGCCGCTAATGCGTTTTTGGCTCCTATCAAGTATCCTTCTCTTCATGTTTTTGGTATTTACCTGAACTCAGCTCTCATCGATTCTATTAAGATCAAAATCATGATGGATGATACCAGTTTCAAAGCCTAGTCTGACGACGTCCAACGATGATGGTCAGTTATAGTTAGGTGTTACAATGATGCATGACGTCGTTAGGCTAAATTCGGCTTTCAAAAGTAGGATTGGTGATGATTTCTCTGCTGTCCTATACCTAAAGGTCTAAGTGAGTCTAGTTGCAGCTTCATATAAAATGCTATTGATCCAGTTCTGGGAAAAGAACTTGGGCCATAATCTGCATTTCTTCAAGAAGATTAGGGACTAAACAAAAGCTATCATTATATTAAGATGTGCTGGAAGATCCACAAGATGCAATCAAGCTTCTGTGAATGCTGCCACAGTCGATAAGCCAAACTAAGAAATAGAGATTAGAATCTAAGTGCATCCCCATGATGAAAGACTGGAAGAACATGGCCTCATTAATCAACAAATCTGACTTTGAGATACATTATAAACCCGTTATGAATCTAGAGAATGCACACTATGAAAATAAGTTATCGCTCCGACTATGTTGCCAATGCAGATTAGGATTCATAGGAAGTTGTTTTCAAGACCACATGGAAAGAGAACCAAAATGCAATGAAGCCCCTGCCTTAACTCAATGGAAACGATCTTTGAAAGATGCTTGAATTTTTCCCAATGTGCCCCAAATGCTCTGCAAATCTCCTCCCCTCAATAGCATTCACTTGGTCATTTGTCACATGGTCATTTCAAAAGAATAAGGATACTATTTTATGACCATGGGTGCATTTGTTTTGCCAAAACATGATTTGGAGGACCTTTTTTGAAAAAATGATCGCTTGTAAAGAACAAGAATTCTTTGCTCGGAATTTTAGTTGCTCATTGAAAGATATGACAAATGGAGGCTTGTATGCTTAGTAGACCACATTCCAAGGTGAAAAGCTAATTAACAGTGAATGCGTGTGATTAGTGACACATTTTCGATTGTCAAGATGATCAGTGTTGCTATTCGGCTTAGTTTATGATTGCACTGCCGTCTTTCGGCAATGTGATAATTGCAACTTGATGTTTGCTGA
Organism: Eucalyptus guilfoylei; assembly: GCA_016097605.1. Lineage (NCBI taxonomy): Eukaryota > Viridiplantae > Streptophyta > Magnoliopsida > Myrtales > Myrtaceae > Eucalyptus > Eucalyptus guilfoylei. The sequence goes on from CM027867.1 coordinate 48,993,265, forward strand.
GATCTTTTGTCTTCTTTTCTTCTTTTCCTCAGAAGTTTGCGATTAAGCCAGTGGAGCCCTCTCAGAGTTACTCATCACCATCCCCATATATGGGTGCTGGGGACCTTCCTCAATGTATTGCGGGAGTGCCACCATATGGTTCTCTCTTTTATAGTTCCTCAATACCACCGTATGACATCCCATTTTTTGGGCTAAGCATATAATTACAATTGTGGCAATCGCCTTTCCGTTGGTAGTCCTTATAGGGTGCGTTTGGAATTGGCTTTGCAAAGGATCTTTGGGCTTCCAAGGATCTTTTGTTTGGGAACAACTTTGAAATTCCCATTAGGCCAAAGTTGGCCTTCTCAAGGCTAAAAGCCCAAGGCAGGTGTGAGGGTGCCTTGGGCTTTCAATTTTCTTGGCATACAAGAGGCACTGTTCATTTTTTTATTTTCTTCCGAAACTATCCTCACTTACTCTCGATTTTTCCGGTTTTGCCCTCGTCATTGGACTGTTCATCTTCTTCTCTGTTGAGGTTGGTCGACGTGTTGCTCGAAGCTGTGAGCGGCCGTTGACGGCTCGGCATGGTCGCTGTGGCCCAGGCGACCATCGCCGGGGAGTGGCGCGACCGCCGTTCTGTCTAGGTCACGGCGATCGCCGTGGGGGTCGCCCGACGTCCGGCGACCCTTGCCAGGGGTCGCCCGACCCCAGGTAGCCCTCGCCGGTGGTCTTCAAGGGTTGCTCAACCCTGGGTGGCCCTCCTCAATTGTCTCCAAGGCTACCTGAGTCAGATGTCGGCCGCCCGCGACAGATTTAGATCGCCAACGACCGCCTGCCCTTGCCGATCAATTTTTTTTATTTTTCTTTTGATAATTTTTTTTATCACAAAAGTCCTTTGTAAATATAATTCCTCCAAACACCATTTTGCTCAAAGGTACTTCACAATGGACTTTTAAATTGTAATTTAACAAACATAATTTGCATTATAAAAAGTCCATTCAACCTAAAGTCCTCTGCATTTTCCCAATGGCTTTCCCTAAAAGTCCAACCAAATGCAATAGATGGCTTCATCTATCTGGAGCGGCACCTTATTCGAGTGGATCGATGATTGGAAATGGTCATGATTATTTTGATTTTGCTATGACTTTGGTTGTTGTACTGATTGCTGAATGGCAACTAGGATTCTCGGTTTTGAATGGTTAAAAGATCCTTGCTTCTAAATTATGTTGTTGTTTACTAATATTGTTTGGCCCGAGTACTTTGGCTTTCTTCTTTCATGCTGTACATCTCCTCTTGAAAGATTTTCCACTTGTTGTGCTAAATCACAGATTAGCGGAGTTACATGAGTGAAAATGAAAAGCATTAATTAACATTGCTTGCGTATTGTCTTTAGGAAGTCTCCACAAGATCCTGTATAGTTGCTGATTGTTAAAGCTTGTCAGTAATGGCTGCTTTTTGTTCCTTCTCAGGTGGAATGTATGGGATGCCTCCTATGATGGACAGATATGGCTGGGGCTTCCGATGGGCCTCGGTGGCATGGTATATGTGAAATTTCTTTCTGTCTTCGGATGTCGCTGCTTTTTCCTTTTCACTATACAACTACGTTATTCAGTGTTGCTCTTTCAGATGTTATGCATGTCATTGTTCTGGTATTTATTCTACCAGGGACCATGGCTGGGATTTTTCCCTGGTGATAGACTTCAAAAGAAGGGGGCAGGTTTGTATTCCATGGCTGGTTACTGCTTTGAGAATCAACAATAAGAAGACTGGTTCATCTCCAACTGACGTTGGATTTCCTTCAAATACATTGTCGATGCAACACATGATAGTGATTGGACATGCCGAATTGTGGAAATGTTAACTTCTCTTTTAGAACAGTGTGCAGCGTGAGGATGTGCAATGCTCCAAAGCCTGGATCACGGGGTTGTGTTGCTCTGGCAAACAATTTAGCAGCTTGAGGAGATTGAACTTTGTGGCTTTCTTTTATGTGTTTATTGTATTCCTGAGCTATAACTTTGCTCTCACCAATTTGTTTTAGCTGAAGAGTGCTTATTGGTTTAAATTAACAGATTTTTATTCTCTTCAAATGCAGGTTTCAATCTCTGATAAAAATGCTTGTATTCTCGCTTTAGGATATCGCACGTTGACTTGCTTTGCAAAAACCAAACACCTCCCTGTGGCTTCGTAGCTACTCCAATATCCACTAGGAAACCGCAACAGTCGAACTGAGATGAAATTTGCTAGTAAATGAGCTTTAGCAAAAGTCCCCATCCCCTACCATCACTATGCATAAGTGTGTGGCTCGAGCTCAATGCCATTCTGCAAGACAAAAATGGAACCGTCGTGTCTATGTTCTCAGAATGACGTTCTTAATATAGGGAAATTAAAAGAACATCATTCACGGTCCTCTTTCCTTATATTGAACCCCACCTACACAATGAAAACGGAATCCTCTTGCTAGAAAAATTTGGTCTAATTTTATTTTTCAGCAGCAAGGTGAATGAGAGGTCACCCTGATGGTTGCATAAGCTATATACAAGATAAGGATCTCCGAGCTTCAATTCTTCAGGCCTCACCACCTTCCACATCAACTGCATCCATATTGTCATTACCTTGTTGATGATCTCACTCACCATTTTGGGCCCTTGCGGGTCTCATATCATTCCACGACCCAATTGCCAAGCCAGATTTGGCACCTGCAGCCCTCGCCTGAGGTTGTAGCTAGCCACATTTGGCACCTGCAGCCCTCGCCCGAGGTTGTGCTAGCAAAGATGGCCAGCAACAAATTCAAGTAAGTCAAATCCAGCTATCCAAGATTTAAAACAGCAAAGCAGAGTCTTCTAATCCAAGGGAATCCAGATAGAGAGGGAATAAATGAAAGGGCGTCGAAGAAGAAAGGAGCTGCCTATAATTATAGGGACAACCCTGATGGCCTAAAATCAGTTGATGATACCATGAACACTCACACACGATCAACAACAATAATGGTCTAAGTAAAACTGCAAGCCTCAGACATAGTTAACAAAAAACACAGGCTACACTGCAGTTGTTCTTTTTGTTTTCCTTCTCCCTATCTTATCAAGCATCAACCAGGGGAACCAGAATATATAATGCAATCTGATATAGGCTGCATTCAATTCGAAAACGGGCATCGTTCAGAAATGCTCAATTGCATCTTTCCAAACCATCTCTCTATATATAATATATTATATACACGCACGCCACTGAAGGGTACGTGATCCAGAGCATAACTAAATAAATATGTGACCCCACAAGGCCACCTTAACCTTAAAGAGACTAGTCCCCTTTAGTCTCCGAATAACATGAACTAAACCACAGAAATTTCAAAGTTTCACTTTTTTGAAAGTGGATAGCATACAGAAGGCTCACCATGGACATTGGCGATGCCAAGGGAGGCATTGGCGATATCAAGGGGCGCTGGGTGAAAGCACAGGTCATCCAAAGTTTTTGCGCTACATAAAAGCTTCCTTCTGGGGCTGGCATCAGATGGAACGTCTGAGGGGCAGATTCAGAGCAGAGAGCGTTAGAGAAAGTCAAGATGTACACTTCAAGGGTAAGGGTATACGACTACACTACTCAGTATGCAAATACGATTGACTTAAATCGATCGAGGACGGACGGACGGGGATTGATAGAGAGAAATTGCATAGTGTTTAAAAGATCTAATAACTTCAAAAAAGGGTAAATTTCTTTGGGCATCACCCCCAAAAAGTTGGCCTTTTCCTCACACTTCGAAACTCAAAAAGAAATAAATAAAAATATCAAATGGATCCTTCAACCGAGAGAGAGAGAGAGAGAGAGAGAGAGAGAGGGAGAGACATGGCTGAAAGCGAGGGCATCAGGCTTGTCGTCTGGCCCACGTGTAGCCGGAGACCACGACAAGCACGCCGCAGGCGGGGAAGGGGATGCAGTTGCTCTTGACGATTTGGTACCGGCACTGCGGAAGGGAGACGAGTTTGGCGACGATAGCCTCCTTGCCCTGGATCTTCTGGCCCTCGAAGACCACGAACGACTCTTCCCGGTACAGGTTCACCAAGTCCGCCCGGTTCGCGTCGAACGTCTTGTAGTAGTTCTCCACGAACTGCTTCGCCGCCGCCATCCTCAGATCCGTCTCTTCTCCATCGATCGTGATCCTCCGCATCTCTCCTTCTAGGACTTCGATGTTCGGGGTCCTCTCCATCTCTCCTCCTCCTCCTAGGGCTTCGATCGGAAAACCGACCTGAGGGTCTGGTAGAGCTTTCTTTTATAGACCGAACCGAAGCCAACGAAAAGACTAAAAAGCCCCTCTTGTTTCTTCGTTTTTCAAATCGTACCACAACAAGCGCATCTTATGAACAGAGGATAGAGTAAAATTAACAAAACTTGACGAAGGAACTAACCAATTTGTCCAGCAGAATATCAAATTTTAACTTCTTAGTGAAAAATCTGATTCTTGAGTGCAGTAAGGATAATCTTGTTTTGTTCATATTTGTGATACATATCATCATATATGATATATGATGAGACATTTCGCAGAAATTATGATATTCTCATGTTTACTGCATTCTCTCAAATTTTTTTTTAAAACTTGGTACGTCAATAGTTTTGCACTAAAAGTCCTGTTTACAGGTGTTTTCTACATGGGGGTCTATCTAAAGCACCGGAGAATGAAATACTTTTCATACCCCACGGGATCAACAATTGCTGGAGAAATTGGTGTATATGGCTATAGACCTCCCACCCGTACTAATGGTACGCTTGCTGGCAAGGTAACCGTATTCTATGCATACATGCTTTTGAGAATGGGCTAGCCTTGTTTGGGTAATTCTTTTTCCTTTCCGAGGTAAATGAGCATGCTTCTTCATCTTAAGCAAAATGTTTCCCTTTGTCTGCAGGGTGCCATTAAATTCTAAAACCAAGCTTTCCAAGTTTGATATTGAGAAAGTTCTGAAAAGTGCTCAAAGGAAGTACCTGGAACCAATGATTCTGCCAAGGTTGGTGGAGACTGGAGATTTTGGTCCTCTCTTTGATCAAGATTCAGTAGATTTTGCTGCTCTTACAAAACAAGGCCTTAGAGATTCTAGGGAACTACAGAGGAGTCTAGAGAAAAAGCGTGAAGAAATTTGACGATGAAAAGTGTTATATCGTAAATACACAAGTTGATGAAGTTGTCAAGGGGTTTCCCTAAATTGAGTTGAAGTGGATGTTCAGGGGTAAGGAGGTCGTGGTTCCCAAAGCTATTGGGCTCCATTTGTATCATGGTTGGAATAAGTGGTGTGTGGAAGCTAAGGCAGATCGAAAGAAAGAAAAAAAACTACTAGAAGACGTAGATTTTGGGAAAGAGTATGTGACCCAACGGCAGATAAAAACTGGCTCATTGAGCAGTAGCAGTGAAGGGTGTTGTGTTATTGGTTTGTCACGAATAATTGTATTATGTTCTCCACTCCCCCCAACCCCACCCCCTCTATAAGATTTGTTCACTTCTCGTCGCATCATGTGTTGTTTGTGACTCATATTTACATTACAAGTTCACAAGCATGCTTTATTTGAGCTTTCAGCCTAAACCATTGAAGACTTTGCACGTTATTCTGCTAATGATAGAAAATATCACTGTCAACATGTCATCATTTATGTTTTTGATTTTTTCAACAACCCAACTTCTGGCCTTTGTTCCTTTACCAAAAAAAAAAACTTCAGGCATATGATATGGCTCGAGTCCTCCATAATCCTATTAAGCATCAATGGAGGAGACTTGTTGTCAAAAGGAACTGCCGATGAAGGTTCAACTCCGAGAAAGATATCTACATAAGTTGAACGACAGTAGGGATCCCGGAAGCAAGCATCTTCATGTACAACCCATCGAAGCCCCCAACCTCTTCAAACAGCATTTCAAATTCCTAGAATCATGCAGAATAACATTAAAAACCCAAAGAAATGAATATTGTAAAGAAGAAATTATAAGCTGAAAGATGCGGTACCTTTATGTTGAAATAATATTCCTATGTGTCCCTCTTCGAAGCAACATACATAGCACTCCAATCATGTTTGATTTGTGCACTGTCTATAAGCTTCTTGGATACGGCATCAGGTACAGCTATGGGATCCATTTCCCACCTATTTTGCTCTTCTTCGTACCATGTTTTGGACACCACCCTATCTTGGTCCAAGAGAATCTCTTCCTTCAAAGTCGTAAAAAAATCCACTAGTGTTAGAGCAAGCACCTAAGTTTGACTTCGAATCTTCTTGAATCTTTATCCACTTGAAAAGTATCTCAATCAAAGAAGAGAAGAGAGTACAATTCCCTTTTCAAAAGTCACGAACAAATGACAATTTAGAAGAATCGAGACTCAAGACATCCAACTTGGCAGAATAATGCACAAAGCCTTCAGTGGTTTAGGTGCTTGCTCTAACACTGGTGGATAAAGATGAGTCACAAACAGCACATGATGCAACGAGAAGTGAACAAATCTTACAGAGGGGGTGAAGTTGGGAGTAGTGGAGAACATGATGCAATTATTCATGACAAACAAGTAACACAACACACCCACTTCACTGTATGATATAGTCACTTTCCAAACACCACACACACACACACACACACACACACAAGCGTGTTTCAAACAGTATTGCAACATAACATTGAAAATAAAACAGAGTCTAGAACATTGAAAATAAAACATCATCAGGTCTCTGTAAAGTCTAAGAAAGTTTAATCATGGACATTCGAATTGCGGAGGTGTACTCTCGGCCGGTGCCGAGGCGGTGGATATTGGGGATGCCGAAGGGGGAAGTTTCAGTGTCCAGGTGGACATACGCGGGGTCCAAGGCTTCTTGAGATCCAAGGACATCCCACATTGTCGAGCTATGTAAAAGCTTCGTTGTCGTGCTGGCATCAGACGGAAGGTCTAAAGTCAAGAATCAGAGTCAGAGCGTCAGACAAAAAGCTTGAGATGTACTGCCGCCACAAGGAAACAAGAAAAATCCACATACCAAAGATCTCGTCACCAGATTTCAATAAATCTTCGTTGTGAGTTGACTTGATCGAATTAAATTTACATTGAAATTCTTTTATTTCATGAAAATTAAAAATATCTTATCAGATTAAATTCACGGTGAAATTCTTTTATTTTGCTAAAAAATAAAAAAAATATGAAATATGTGTTTTTAAAAATAATTATTTATATTCTTTGAAATAATTAATTAATAAACAAATTATTTTCACTGTCAATTTTTCATTTATTCAATTTTATAAGCAATATATCATTTTGAAATAAATATTTTTCAAATCGTACCACAACAAGCGCATAAGATAATTGACCCCCCCCCAAAAAAAGAATAAAGGACAAAACTTTTTTCAAATTGGATTACGAATTTCGCATTCCTGAAAGCGAGAAAGATGCTCTAGAAAATAAATGTGGCCAGCTGGTTATTGAAACCAAGCAAGATAGCATAAAGTTCGATGTCCTCTTAACATCATATGAGATGATTAATCTGGACAGGGCATCATTGAAGCCGATACAGTGGGGATGCACGGTAAGATTTTATTGGTTATTAAACTCATAAATAGTATCCAATATGCTGAAGGGCTTTGACACGATGGGTTCTTTCAGATTGTCTATGAAGGAACTAACCAATTTGTCCAGCAAAATATCAAATTTTAACTTCTTAGTGAAAAATCTGATTTTTAAGCGCAATGAGGATAATCTTGTTTTGTTCATATTTGTGATACATATCATCATGTATGATGAGACATTTTGCAGAAATTATGAGATTCTCTGTTTATTACATTCTCTCAATTTATTTTATTTTATTTTGCCTCATACGTTAAATAGTTATGTACTATAGGTCCCGTTTACTGATTTTTCATATGGGGGTCTATCTGAAGTACCACATAATGAAATAATTTTCATGCTCTATGGGATCAACAATTGCTAGAGAAATTGGTGTCTATGGCTATAGACCTCCCGTACTAATGGATGTGCTTGCTGGTAAGAGAGCTGAAGTTGTTAGAAGCTTATATGAGGTCTTTTTCTGGGGATTGCTCTCCTTCAGACCTGGAAACTGTTCTGCGGTTTGACTTCTTAGACTAGCCTGTATTTCTATTGACACGACTGAAGAATACGGGCATGTCATTGTTACATATAATAGTAATATATCCACGTTTCTAAAAGATCAACAGTAGGTCTTAATTTGTCCATTCTATTTTTTTGGTTGAATTTTTAAATAGCATGGACTTGGTTAGACTACATGAAGAGGTACATTCTTCCAGCCTCAATCCATCTCTTTAGTATGCTTAACTCACTTTTGTAGCATTGTTAAACCTTGCTCCTCAGACTTTCCTTGACATTGGTGACCACTTCTTTAATAAGACTGAGTTCAGTGTTAGTAGGCCTTGCAAGATTGATCTTCATTAACTTTAATATGAAGATCTTTACGAACTTGTCTAGTACAGGCCAATTGAGAAGAGAATGCTTAGCTGAATCAACGCGTCTACCCAAAAAGTCCTATTTCCTTCCAATTTTGCAGTCTTCCCATTTGTTACCCATGGCTCTTTCTTCTCCTAATTACTTCCAAACTAATTCCTTCCTGCTAGCTGCCAAGTAAAATCCTGAATTGGATTTTAAATTGACTGGTTTAGTGTGAGCTTATCTGTCGTCTTTTAAATCATGCATATTTAGATTTGTCTCAAGGCTACTAAAAGGAATAAAAAGAACAATTCTAGGAAGCAAAGAAAAAGATAGAGAGGAGGACATAGAGTTGTCAAAAGAAGTTCTGAAGCACTATACTAGAAGAATGAACATTATTTTGGAGGGAATCCTTGAACACAACCCAAAAAATTGAATCTCAGTCCAGTATTGAGGCAATTGGGCCCCTGCATTTTTATTTTTTTTAAAAATAAATCTGTAGATTTGGATCATCCACAAATGTCAGAAAAACTGGAGATACAAACAAAGTAGTTTGCACTACACAGTTACACTTGTTTATATGTGACATCATTGGATTATTAGAATGAGATCGTCTAAAAGATAAGCTGTGTCACTCCCCTACCAAAACAAAAGATTATTAAATCACGTACCAAATATTAGATCAGACATTTGGGCACTGTCCATGTGTGGATATATGGATGACATATGTTTGTAATCTTGTTTATCTGGAGATTGGTATTTGAGGTCGTCCTATGATATGGGTTTGGTAGTCTTCTAGAACCCTAACCAGCAAGATTTGCCAATGCCTTGTTTGCAGCATATACTGTCAATTGGTCAGCCTGTCCATATTCTAACATCTGCCAAAAGAGAATCTACATGATGCCCGTGTTTTTACATCCTATGTTTCTTGCAAGGTAAAATTCTCTTAATCGAGTACGTAGCTGCCCAGAGTTTAGACTTAAAGTGAGGAATCCCTATTTTGACATCTTCTGTGGAAATGTGCTTTCTGTTTTCTTTGAATATCAGTAGCACTTTGCGTGTGCGTTTTATGTTTTACCACTGCTGCTCAGGTGTTCAATATTGAGCTCTTCATTTTGAAATCGGCAGCTTGTTTATGAACTATTTACCTCCAGTGTGGAACCGGAGAAGAGGATGTCAAATTTGTTATGCAGATGGCCGAAGCCGCAGTTCGTGCTCACGAGAGGGATCCTTATAATGCCTTTGTAACCTGTATGAGTGAGATCAATTATGGAAACTCATACATTTTCAGGGTATGTCTAGCAATGTGGTTATATTTCAGTTTTTGCTTCCAAGATGGTATTTCCAAGGTCAGAAGTGAGCTAAAATTACTCTCTGCAGCCCATAAAGATAAGTGACCTCCAAAGAGTAGACCCGAGGAGAGCCTGTGAATACTTTAGTTGCTGCTTTAAGGATCCATCAACCTTTACAGTTGCGATTTTCATCAGTGTTAAGTCCTACAATTGCTGTCCCTCTCATCTTGCAATATCTGGTTGGTAATTTTGTATATTTAAATGAGTAATTTATATAAAAATAATTACGAAATTTATTAAAGCATTGCACTTGCTTGAAAAGATGTAACATAATGAAAGTCCATGAAGTAACGGGTAAAAGTTGAAAATTTTGGTCTAAATGTGTAATTAACTCCAAAATTCAAGGGAATTATGTGAAATTTTCCTAGAGGGTTAACTATCTGCTCCCCTCTAAAAATCACAATGGGTGCCTTGGTTATCTTTACAATGGCGAATGCTATTGGTGAATTACTTTGGCTAGGGGGCTTACTACAAGAGCGAAGGCTTCAATTTGATGATCCTTTGAGATTCTATTGTGAAAATTAAAGCAGCAATAAATATCGTTTTTTTTTTTTTTGGTAATAAATATTGTTCGTAATCAAGTCGAACAAGAAAAGGTAAACAAGACCAAATGTTCCAAGCAAGGCACTCTATTATCACGAAATTCTGTTTTTCGGTAGCCAAAGCAAGTAGAAGAAGAAATGAACATGGATCTAGCAAAACATGAGAATAGTAGTTTTAGAACCAAGCAAAACTTGAAGTCACATTTTCTTCTCTCTGTTTCCAAATATATCATCGGAATCACCGAATGGCAAAATTATTTGTTAAGGTATGTCTCTTACTATTATTCAGGCATGCAAAGGCTCTGACCAAGGAGAAGGATCATCATTCAGCCAGACTAATGTTTCAGCTCCTCAGATTAGGACATACATTGAAGAGTAATTAAAAGTGTAGACAGGAGAGAGGGGGTGCGGAATTAGTTATGCAAATTGAAATACTAGCTTTGTGCATTATTAAATAGGAGATGGGGCTAGTGTGTCGTCTGTCTCTATGTCTCGATTAATTGCTCCCGTCTTTGTTGGAGATGAGTATCAATATCCCCACGACGCTAACCTTTTTGTGCTCCAATTTAATAAGCTTGCCTTTCCTTGACCGGATCCACATCATTATCCAAGTGACTTGTTGTGGTCAATGGTTATTGTTAACTCTTAGATACACAGTCCGGCTTTTACTATGTTCCATTCTATCACTGTTAATCTCCTTTTGAGTCTTTGGGGCAAAAATGTCTTGAAATTATGTTTTGGCAGCTCAAAGAGCCTGAGGGTGTCTGGATTATGCGGTATTGTTGAAAGGCAAAAACTGAACTAAATGCTTGGTTAGGCCAATGTGACCCCCAGCTATCTATTTATAATAAAACCCAAAGGCCAAAATTAAAATATTATTATTGCCCCCATACATAAAATAATAAAGGAAATAGACAAATACATCCCTATCGGCCAAATACTCTCAATGCTTCCCCTCAAGTTGGAGCAAAGATATCACACATGCCCAACTTGACTAAAACAGGATGAAACAATTCAACTCCTAGTCCTTTAGTGAACATATCAGTGAGTTGATCACTGGATTGAACAAAGGGCATACAAAAAAAAAAAAAAAAACCACTCTCTAACTTCTTATTGATAAAGTGTTTGTCAATCTCCGCATGTTTCGTATGATCATGCTGTACAAGTTTGTGAACAATACTGATAGTAGCCTTATTATCACAATACAGCATAATAGGAACATCGATAGGTACACAAAGATCTTCAAGTAATCCTTTAAGCCATAACAACTCACAAACTCCCTATGCTATTGCATGAAACTCTGCTTCAACACTAGATCGAGTAATTACATTTTGCTTTTCACTGTGCCAAGTGACAAGATTCCCTCATAAGAATGTACAATACCTAGAAATAGACTTTCGGTCAGGGGATCCAGCCCAATCAGCATCTGTATAGGCTTCAACTTTCCGGCCGTCATGAGGAGACAAAAGAATTCCTTTCCCAGGAGTAGACTTCAAATATCAAAGAATTCGAAGAATGGCATCCATATGAGTAGAGTATGGTTCATGCATAAATTGACTCATTAGGCTCGTGAAAAAAGTGATATCGGGTTGGGTATGGAACAAGTAAATCAACTTGCCCCACTAATTGCTGATAATGACCTTTATCCATATCACCATCCTTTTCTCGAAGACGAGTATTGGCCTCAATAGGTGTATTAGAGGGACGGCATCCCAATAGCCCAACTTTTGTCAAAAGATCAATGACATACTTTCTTTGGGATAAAAATATACCTTTTGAAGATCTGACAACTTCAATCCCCAAGAAAGTACTGAAGCTTTCCAAGATCCTTTATGTCAAACTTTTGTCCAATAAACTTTTTCAACCAATTGATCTTATCATTATCGTTCCCTGTGACAACAATATTGTCTATGTAGACAACAAGAGCAATGATTTTAGCACTCAGTCTCTTTAGAAACAAAGTATGATCATCATTACTTTGTTTATACCAAAAGGGAACCATAGGCTTTTGAAACCTAGCAAACCAAGCTTGATGTGATTGTTATAAACCATAAAGTGCATGTTTTAACTTACACACTTTACCTTGAGTTTTGTCACAAGAAAAACCTGGAGGAATCACCATGTACACTTATTCTTCTATCTCTCCATGAAGAAAGGCATTCTTCACATCTAACTACTCAAGATCCCATCCCTGGTTAACAGCACAAGAAAGTAAAACTCAAACAGTATTCAACTTAGCAATAGGAGCTAAGGTTTCTTGATAGTCAATTCCATAAGTCTAAGTAAATCCCTTTGTCACCAACCGTGCTTTATATCTGTCCATGGTATTATCCATCTTCTATTTGACTATAAATACTCACTTACATCCTACCTGTTGTTTTTAGTGAGGAAGAAAAACAAGATCCCATGTGTCACTTTTCTTTAAAGCATGCATCTCCTCCACCATTGCTGCCTTCCACTTCACATCCGTAAAAGCTTCGTGCCAATTCCATGGAATAGAGCTAGAAGATAGAGAAGACACAAAAGTATGATAAGAGCTAGACAAAGAGTCATATGAGACAACATGAGATATGGAGTGTTGAGTACAAGTTCTGGTACCCTTTTGAAGTGCAATAAGAAGATCAGAAAAAGAAACCTCATCAGGAGTAGTAGAATCCGGTTTGGGAGATGATGATTGAACGGGCAATGTATTAGCGGTCTTAACCTGAGTATTGATAGTGGGATCCCTATGACGATATGTCTTCAATGTATCCCCTTGAAGTGGTTGTTTTGGTATCTCCCCCCGAGGTATTATGCTATCCTTTTCTTGTGTCGCATTGTTCTCCTCTGGAGAAGGAGGAGAACCATCAAAGACTATTGGAAGAGAAGGGTAAGTAATATCCTTAGGAACATTTAAAATGGGCAACACCTCTACACTAGGACACTCCCCCTGAAGAGGTTGAGCAAAATAATAGGAATTAGACTCATGAAAAATCGCATCCATAGATACAAAAGTGCACTTAGAAGGACGATAATAACACTTATGACCCTTTTGAGTGGTTGAGTACCCAAGAAAAATGTGGTGGAGACCACGAGGTTTCGACTAACTCTTAGAGTTGGTGTTATGAGCAACTAATTGAGACCCTTCTATTGTTAGTGTTATAGAAGATCAACTCATAAATCCTACTTGTAGATGAGGAACTTCTAACTAACTGAGCCATATTTCCAAGCGTTATCCTTGATCTATTCCTACTCTGGATCTATGTAAGAATAGTTCTATGTTGCGGTGATATAAAGGAGGCTACCATCACAATTTATCTAATGGATCTATTATAAGTATGCTTGTTACTAAAAAGATCAATGTATATACTTCTTATATCTGTTGGTGAGACAGTAACTTTATTCATCATGCCCACAGCCCAAGTACTGTTCGTCAGGGACTAGGGAGTCTGTTCCCCTTGAAATGGATATAGTTGGGCCAAGAAGTTTCAAACCTAATCAGGCCTCTTTGTTATTGCTACTTGATGTGGCAGCTCCTGGTTTTTTTTTTTTTAACACGCTGCATGTCATGTTATATCGAGACGTCAGATATGATAATTGAGCTTGGTGGACCTTTATGAGGAACAAAGCAGATAGAAAGAAGCTTTTCACCTTTTTTCATGTTGGGACAGAGGATTTAGATTATTTGAGAGTAAAAGCACCTGTAAATGCGGAAAGTCATCAGGTTTCTCATTAGTATATCCTGTTGCATGCTGATCTTGTGAAGGTAGCATTTGTCTTAGACTTATATATAAATTATTCTCTGTGCAAATATAACTCATGGCGTGAAAGTGAGTCACTTGTCGTGATTAGAAAATGTAAATCTTTTTTTTTTTTTATACGACAGTGATAGAAGGACTGTACCAACATTCTCCCCAGATATTACTCTATTTCGAGTAATGGCTGAGCAGATTATTGTGCTGACTTAGTATGATTAACAGTAACGGCTTGACCACTCTCTATACGAAATTATCCAATATTCCTGTCAACATTCATGCAAGTCCTTTCTTGGTCTAATTGTATGAGTTACACAGGAGTGGGGATTGGAGGTTACCAAGGAGGGCACTCCCAACTCTGCAACTGTTAAGTATACTGATTTTTCGTTGGCGACAGCCTCAGGGAAGGTTCGAGTGAAGGGTCCTGGAAAACTTGCTACTCCCTTTGAGAGAACAAAAGTGGCAGCTTACACCATTGGTGCCATGACACCATGCACGAGATTATATGCGTTTCTGGGTAAGGAGTTCCAGGCACTCTCGGATGCCAACAAAGTCGGTCACCCATACAAAGTGGATTGACAATTACTCGTCTGAGGGTTTCCGGGTTGGTCATACACTTTAGCTGTGACTTTTTCTCCTTTCTCATACTTGGAAGATGATGTGGTTTTCAGTTTGCTATTTCAGCTCTGGTGTGAAATACATTACTGGAAGGTCCTCTTACTTCAATAGCTCAGTATTTTTATTCTCTTAATTTAGGCAGCAGCTCTGCAAATTGAAGACTTGTTGGATAAACTGTCTCTTTGACAAGCGAGGAGCTCAATGTCATTGAAATTCTTTAACACCAAGCCATGAAACTCGAAATAGAGTTCTTTCTTGCCCAACCCCTTGCCCAGCTTACCCTTGTCCCCTTTATTAGAGATCCCAGTTTGGCAGCGAATTGTCATATGTTATTTTCTGATTTTGATCTGACTTGCACAGTCTTTGATTCTTCTGCCATTTTGGCTGAGATTGCCATAGTTACTGCTCCGAGAACTGATACGAGTCAGTCTGAAGGTCAACTTGCTAGGATGGCATCCGCTGAACTGAGGAAGACATGGGACATTGTCCTTTCCAGACAGTATACAGACGGGTATGAACAATGCATAGAAAGCATTATGCCAGCTGAAAAAAGGTGCAATTTGCCGCATTTATTCTTCAACACCTTGAAACATTTGCCTGCCAGCACTGTCTGGAATGTTCTTTTCATTTTTTGTTTAATACTTGCAGTGGAGGCATTTGATTATGAAGCTCTGGCTAAAGCACTTGAGCAGCTGTCCGATTTTGAGAAATGGGAAAATTCCAGAGTGATCGAATCCGGGGTCCTTAAGGGTCTAAATCTTGAAGACATAAAGAAAGCTGGTGAGAGGATGATCCTTCTGGATGGTTGCACCAGTTTCTTCAAGAAACTCATCAAGAATGAGATGGTGGATGTCAATGTCCATGTGCTCTCATATTGTTGGTATGGTAATTTAATCAGATCAGCATTTTCTTTGGGTAAACTCCTTTCCTTCTGGGGGCTACCCATCTTTTGCATTAGATTTTCTACTTGCTTGGACGCTGAAATACATAGAAAGCACCTGGGAGTACTACTACATCCTGTACATTTGAGAATTTTGAGAGATTGCTATCTGCCTAGGGTATGTGATTTACTCACGACATTCATGGCCCAGGGGATTTACAGCTTCTGAATGCACATACAAATGAGTTGACTTTTGATGAGTCCTTTTCTACCGGGGAAATTTTCAAGAAGATGGAATCTCCCATTGACAAGGCCAAAGCATTTGATGAAATCCTGAAGAACAGGGAGGATGATAAGAGGAACTTGACCATCTATATCGGAGATTCAATAGGAAAGATACTTCGCCTCCTTAAGGCAGATAGTGGAATTGTGATCGGGTCAAGTTCAAGCTTAGGGAAGGCGGGAAGTCAGTTTGGAATTCCTTTCATCGAACTTTACCCCAGGTTAGTCAAGAAGCAAAAAGAGGATAGCGAAGGGGGCTCTGCTGATTGGAAGGGATCGTCTGGCATTCTTTATACTGTCTCTAGTTGGGCTGAAATACATGCATTTATTTTGGGGTGGTAGCTGAAAATTTCGTATCTACATTCTCTTTTTAGTTTAGGACAAGCAAAAGGCAGAATTTATACCTAATGGAACAGAAACGTAAGATTGTGGCAAATTTTATTTGGAGCCACGCGTCTACTGCTGTTTTCTCTTGATTTTTCGTTTTCCAACAGGCTCCGTACTTCCAAGTTTCGGGCAGTATGCCAAATAACACATAATTGTCCGAAACAATCGTCTCATGAAGTGTTGCGATTTAATCATGTGGCCGTATGAGATGCTTGGCTGTATGAGATGTTCTACTTTGGAGAAAAAGGGCATTGGAATTGCATGATGTTTCTTTGGCTGGAGATTGAGATTACTTTTGTGGCGAACTGATATGGGCTCTGCAATCTCTGCTAGCCAGTGAGATTTATTTTGTATTACAAAGTTTTCTAGTACAAATTTACTCATTATACATGATTGAAATGTGACTCTAGTTAGCCAATTCTTGGGTTGTTCCAAGAAGGCGAATGGAGCTCATTGCGTCGCCACTTTTTCCGGAGGTTATATCAGATATCAAGATTGAGCGATTGTTTTGATTGAGGCGCTACACAGTAATTACTTCGTGTACACATGCAAAAATGGTCGCGAAAATGCTGTTCGAAATTGAATTTATATGTGTTGGTTGAGTCATCAACTTGTTCATAACGATGGAAGTAATTTGCAGGAGCATGTGTGGAAACAAAGTTTGAGCATGGCCAATCCGCAAAACATACCGAAACTTTGGTCAAACATTAATTTTTCCTTCTAGTAATTATTTTGCATAATCAAGTAACTTAACCGTAAAATTTGAAATGAATATTGACGTATTTGTGACGAACAGTTTGATTTTCAAAACGTTAAAATTAAATGCATTAGAAATTATAATGTCTGTTTGGTATTTAGCGTTGATCATAAAATTAGTATATAACGTGAGACTTTTATGGGTAAATTTTAAATTGTCCATCATTGCTCTCTGTTGTTTAGCACGTGTTAAACAAAACACATTTTCAACAAATTGAATAATTAATAATTATAGAGCATGTAGGCTCATCCATTATTGACGGGTTAAACAAAACACGGGAACTGGTTTGATTAGTCCACTAGGGCGAAGGGGAGGGCTGTGTTTAGGTTTTAGATCTTTTTTATTTTTTTGGGGGAAAAGAGGGGGACAGAAAAAGAAAGAAAGAAAACCGGGCTCGGGTTTCGGGTCGAGTTAAAAGAAAATAAACCGAAAAAGTCGCAAACATATCGGCTGTCGCCGCGACTTCCCTTTCGCTCTCTCTCTCGGGTACACCGCTGTAAACCCTAAATTGCTGCCCAAACGCCTCGCTCTCTTTCTGGGCACAATGGATTGCAATCAGAGGGCCGCACATTTTGGTGGACAGTATTATTGTGCATTCGACATGGATAAAAAGGTCGTCATGCAGTTCTATGGACCTGAGTCCTCCATCGATTTCGATGGTAACTTTGTCAGTGGCGAGGATGCGATAGCTTCTATGTTCGTTAAGTATGGGGATTGCGTTCACAGCTTGACGACGCTGACCTCATTCGTCGAACCAATCACGGGTCGTCTCATCGTTACGTTCTTGGGAGGTTATATTGTGTCAGGGCAACGGAGAATATTCAACGAGGTATGTTCTCTCTCCCTCTCTTTTTAGAATGAGCAACGATGCGTGTGTCTCTTAGTTCTTAGGATGAAACTGACTCATCAAAGTGCTTTGTTGAAATGGCACTTAGACCTTTATTTTAGATGAAACTGTGCCGAGAAAACGGATTATCTTCTCGTTATTCCGTTCGTTCGCGAAACCGGCGGCGGCGGATCTGCTCATGCCACCGGCGGACCCACTTGTGCTCCCAGCAGGGGCGCTCGTGCCACGGGCACCTGAGGATGGCACGACTGCACCAAGCAGCGGTCAAGGCAGCTCTGGGTACAGCATCACATATGACCTAAATACTCCTTAATTGAAGTTTTATATGCTTGTATGGATTTATTATTCTGTGGTTAACCTCATAGATTACTTATCATATGCTTTTTAAGCCAACGCTGTTGCGTCCATTTTCATGGTGATATCTATAGTGCAACATCTGACTCCATATTACAATATTATGCTGCTTCTGAAACATAACAAAGACAGTATTTATACAGAGCCTTACATGTTGATCTCGGTTCATCAATCGGTTCAAGCTAATTCTTATCCATTACTGGAGCCTCGGCACAAACAAAAGCGTGGAGCTCCAATATGACAGCTTCGTGGATGGCCTCTACCGGTCAGAATCATTGGAGATGATGCCGTTGGGCGGCTATACATATACATGTTTTGTTGAACTGATTTCAAAGTCGCTGTTATTAGACATGGCTGTTATTATGTAGTCTGTAATTACCAGTAGTCTTCTTATTTCTATGACTTAATTATTTGTCCTGGCTCCTTAATTATATGCTTGTATGGATTTTAATCTGAAAATATTAGTCTCGGCTCCTTAATTGAAGTTTTATTTGCTTGTACCGATTTTAATCTATGGTTAACCTCATATATTGCTTATCATATGCTTTTTAAGCCAATACTATTGCATCCATTTTCTCGGTGATGTCTATAGTGCAACATCTGACCTCATATTATAACATTATAACATTATGCTGTTTCTGGAACAAAACAAAGTAATTATACCGAGCCTTACATGTTGACCTCGGTTCATCAATTGGATAGCAAACCTTGTTTTTTCTCTTCTCTTTTCTGACCTTTTTCATTGGTAAAAATAAAGTAGTAGAGCTGGAAAATGATCAGCCCACATGCTGTTGTTCGTGCTCTTGTCCTCACGTGCTACATTGGGTTCGTTGCGGTTGTTGATGCACTCATCAAGGTATGGCTGGTCAGTCACGAGAAGAAGTCTTTTTCATCTTCTGTGGACTCTAGTAACCCCAGAGATTTACAAGCAGAATCAGGAAATATCAACCCCAACTAAGGCTTAAAGCAAAATTGAATTTTGTGAAATCAAGTCTTTATCCATCATTTGGCTCAACAATTACGCGAGATGTATATTTCCAGTTTCGAAGTCACAGATAAAATGAATAGGTTCTCGATTTTGATAGCCAGAACTGAGTGCAATAACCTTAGCTATTTGTACCAGGGAAAGTTTAGTTGTGTTGCTCCAAGTTGTATTTGTTTCTTTGAGCGAATTACTTGTTTCTTCTGAGCGAAACACACCAATCTCGTTCTATTTGATGAATATGAGATGTCAACTGAGATTGCAATATCGCTTAATGCGGTAAGGTGTGGATGTCAATGGAACTGATAGGGCATTGCTTCAATCCTCTAAGTCATTTCTCCTCATTATACTAAAACTGGAATATGACCCGTTTGTTTGGCAGTGCGCCTCGGGTATCCTAAAGTTCTTCAGTTGCTTGATCTCTGCTGGCTGCAGTCTGAATTCACAGACAGAATGTGGAGAGACTGCGTTAATGATTGCTGCAAGATGTCGGAATGAGGAATGTGTGAAGGTTTTGGCTTCAGCCGGCATAGACATGGCATTGGTTTGTTCAGCTGGTTGGTTAGCAGAATAGATCTCAGATCAGTTCAATGGACTCTTGGCTTCCAGCAAGCGGTCGTGGATGTCATTGGAGCTGGGAAAGTTCCTCAATCGAGCAATGCCAAGATGTTTTGTCCTTTGATGTTTGTAACTCAAGCAAATGACATCAGAGCTTTGCAAAAGCTTATTGAGCATGATCAACAGGATGCCAATGGATATACACCAGCCACGAGAGCCGCAGCAAATGGTCACGTAGAAGCTCTCGGGTTGCTTGTCTTTGCCGGGGCCATCGGAAAACAGAAAAACAAGCAAGGTGATACGGTGAGAAGCTTATCAGAGTGGACTCAAATGGGGAACATTCAAAGCAATTATACAAGAGTACGAGGTTAAAAAATGGCTCAATAATACTCCTGGTTTTAATGGTCTACATCACACGGCACGGGATGGACTAGATCTGGTTCGTGTCCTAATGAGCAAAGTTATGTGAATACCCCTGATGCAGAGGGATACACCCACTGATGTTAGCCGCAACAGGAGGTCACAGCGCTCTGTGTGAGCTCCTAATTTCTCCAACTGATGTTAGATTTCCTTGTAATACATTGTAGATGCAACACATGATAACGCTTGGACGTGCCGAACTGTGGAAATGTTAACTTCTCTTTAGAACAGTGTTCAACATCGAGAGGTGCAATGCTCCAAAGCCTGGATCACAGGTTTGTGTAGCTTTGGCAAACAATTTAGCAGCTTGAGGAGATTGAACTTTGTGGCTTTCTTTTTTGTGTTTGTTGTATTCCTGAGCTCTAATTTTGCTCTCGCCAATTTGTTTTAGCCGAAGAGTGCTTATTGGTCTAAATTAACAGATTTTTATGCTCTTCAACTGCAGTTTTCAAACTCTGATAAAAGCTACGGTTAGTTATCACTAGTGGCCACGTTGCTTGCCTCGTGTCTGTCTATATTAGTACTCATATGTAAAGTTGCTTTCAAAACAAAAAATGCTTGAGGGTAGTTGGAAATGTGAGCAATGCGGTGACATAAATTATCCATTCTGGACAAAGTGCAACAAACAGAATTGAGGCGCCGACAAACCATCTGTGGCTAAGGAATCTCCCCTTCCAGCAGAGGATGAAAATGATCAGGTCCATTGTGTAATGTGCTCCCTGTAATCCCGCTACCTGAATTTATCGTTGTTTTCTCTCAACCATCTAGAAAATTATCAATGAACTCGATGGAAAAATAATAAACAGCCATGTTGAGCCAGTAAATGTTCATGAAGTTTTTATCCTCGATTTGTTTTATAGTGCGACTTGATTCGTGCATTCATTGATAAGCAATTGTCTTCCGTTCTAGTGAGTACTAGGACCTATTTGAGGGTTGAGATGGTCCAGAGTTGTCGCCCAGCTTTGCTACAATGTGGTTGTCTGAAAGCTAGTCTTGTCGTCCTCTCGTTGCAGCGATTGTCAAACCACTTTACCCTTTCATAATTCGTGTCAAGGTGGTTGTGTCGAATGATGGTTTATATGGTGTTCATGGATCCTTCAAATGCATTATCCGTCAGCCAGCTTGACTGGCAAGCAAGGATTATTCAGTTTGGTTTTTGTTTAATACTTTAGGCACTAAACTGCAAGTGAGTCATCTTCTCTAGTCAGCAAGTGTTATGCGCATCAACAAAAATGCGTGGGAACCTCTGGGGCTAATATATTTGGTTCCATGTGTTTAAGTTGTCACCGGGTAGTGGCTGATCTGAGGAAAGAGAGATTCTCAGCAAAGTCGAAGTAGAATCGTTCCAAATGTTTTTGCCTCTATGGGCAAAGGTCCTCAAATCCTGGTTTTGTCTGTCAACTATAAGTTGGCAGTCCCAGTCTCTTAGGTGCCGTGAGTTGGTGTCAGGTATTCTTTTGAGAGTTCTGTTTCATGCTGAATGAGTCAAGACTCACCTGACATGGCCATAGAGCAACGTTAGGGATACGGAGTATTTGCTATAATATTCTTTACTAAATGATGTGGCAGCACATATGATACGCTTTTATTATGAATTGCCAAATAATCAAAGATTGGCGTCCGGTGAACTTATTTCATCCAATAATAATCAGTTGTCATATCATTTAGTAAACAAATTTCAACGCACTTTCTTAGTACATATTGCATTTCTCATGAGCATATGCTCACAGGTGAAGACTTCCCTATGTGGCCATTATGTTTGTCCCTCTGGCTTTAACTTTGGCGGAAGTTGCACGATGGCATTGCTCATGTAGTCATATATAGCTATATACTGGACTTTTCCTCACTGCTGATGTCATGAAATAGCGAGTCAATTTTACTGGGCAATATGTTACCTCAAGTATTAGAAGGCCCTACCTCTGAGTTCATAGCTGCTACAAAAAATGAACATTTGCATTCCAGGTCTTCCCCTTGCATAGTGCAGTTTGCCTCTTGGCAGCCGGGGCGTGTAGCATTAGGGAAGGGGGTGTTAAGCTGCTTCAAGCATTGAGAACGATGGTTTAGTTTAGTAATGCACCCTTCTTTGTAGAAAAAACGCTAGAATATCCCACACTACACGAGATTTTCGTGCACTATCGTTTGGTATAACTTTTTTAGGACATTTTCAGCCGTGAAACAGGTTATTGCGGTTTTAATGAGGCATTAAACAAACACTTTATTGTTGCAGCGCTGCTAAAGTTATGGTGGCTTAGAGCGACTTTGAGGAGATAAGATGGCGTGCGCGAGTTCTAAGGTATGAGAAAGCAACGGAATTGGAGACTCTTAAGTGAATAAACGGTCATTCGAGAGTCGGCCAAAATAAAAGCTCACGGAAGAGCCTCCCAAAGTGCCCGTGCCCACAAGTCCATCTTAAGTCCCCCAAATAAGATCTCACAAGGTGTGAGTCGGCCAGCTGGTTTATTGAAACCAAGCAAGATAGCATAAAGCTCGATGTCATCTTAAATCATATGAAGTGATTAATCTGGACATGGCATCATTGAAGCCAATACAATGGGGATGCACGGTAAGATTTTGTTGGTTACTAATTTGTCCAGCCAAATATCAAATTTTAACTTCTTAGTGAAAAATCTGACTTTTAAGTGCAGTGAGGATGATCTTGTTTTGTTCATATTTGTGATACATGTCATCATGCATGGCGAGAGATTTTGTAGAAATTATGAGATTCTCTTTTTACTTCATTCTCTCAATTTTGTTCTTTTTGACCTCATACGTCATATGGTTCTGCACTACCGGTCATGTGTACTGGTTTTCCATATGGGGGTCTGTCTGAAGTACCGGAGAACGAAATTCTTTTCATGCTCTATGAAATCCACAATTGCTGGAGAAATTGGTGTATATGGCTATAGACCTCCCGTACTAAAGGATATGCTTGCTGGTAAGAGAGCTAAAGTTGTTGGAAAGTTATATGAGGTCTTTTTCTGGGGATTGCTCTCCTTCAGACCTAGAAATTGCTTTGTGGTTTGACTTCTTAGACCGGCCTAATAGTAATTCTATTGACATGACTGTAGAATACAGGCATGTCATTGCTACATATAATAGTTATATATCCCGGTTTCTGAAAGATCAATAGTAGGTCTTAATTTGTCCAAACTTTTTTCTTTTTCTTTTTTTTTTTAATTTTTATATAGCATAGAGTTGGTTAGACTATAAGAAGAGGTATACTCTTCCAGCCTCCATCCATCTCTTTAGTATGCTTATCTCACTGTCGTAGCATTGTTAAACCTTGTTCCTCAGACTTTCCTTGACATCCACGACCACTTCTTTAATAAGACCAAGTTCGAAGTTAGGCCTTGCAAAATTGAGATGACGTGCACAAGTTGTAAGGTATGAGAAAGCAACGGAAATGGAAACTTTTAAGTGAATAAACAGTCATTTGAGGGCAAAAGAATGCTTCAAGTGCCATAACTTAGCACAAAGGGACACTTAAGTGACATAATTTACGAAAAGTACACTTAAGCGCCACATTTTAAGAAAAGTGGGACACCTGAGTGCCACCTCTAGCGAAGTCGGCCGGAAACCATACGTGACAATAAAATATTAATATTTCTCGCTAAGGTAGCTCGCCGGAGAGCTGAGTCAGCTCTAATTCACCCCAAACGATGTCGTTTCGGGTGTTGGCCAAAATAGAGCCCTTAAATCGGCCAAAACGACGTCGTTTTGGCATAATTTGAATTTTAATATAATATAAAAATTAATTAAATTAAATTTAAAATAAAATAACAATATAATTTATATTTATTATTAAAAAAAAAAACGTAGGACGAGGAAGGCGGCGACGCGAGGGCTCGGCGTTGGAAGGTGGGGAGGGTCGCCGGGGCCGCCAAGCCCCGGCCGAGGGTCGGCGGCCCGGCCAATCGGCGGCGGGGCTGCGTGCCCTCGCCCGGATCCGGGCGAGGGCACGCAGCCCTCCCGCCGGCGATCGAGTGGACGCGGCCCTCGGCCAGGGCTCAGCGACCCTAGCCCTCGCCACTGGTTGCTTCCCTCCTCCTCCTCCCCCCCCCTTTTCTTCCTCCTCCTCAGCCACCGGTTGCTTCCCCTCCTCCTTCCCCGCCCCCCCCCCCGGGCCGGATGCGGGAGAGGGCCGCGACCCTCGCCCCAAATCGAGACGAGGGCTCGCGGGCCTTCGCCGCCGGTCGGCCGGGTCGGCGGCCCCCGGCCGGGCCCCGCGACCCAAGCCGACCCTCCCCCTCCATTGCCGGCCCTCGGCCACCCCTTTTTAAAAAAAAAAAAAAATTAAAAATTTTAAAAATTTTAAAAATTTGTATTTTTTTATAAGTTTTTTAAATAAATTTAATTTTAAATTTAATTTAATTAATTTTTAGATTAATTTTTTACCACGTCAGCACCAAAATGACGCCGTTTTGCACATGCTTCGCCGGAAAATTGACGTGTCGGCGTTTTGGCCGAATTGACACTCAAGTGATCAATTTTACTCCGATTTTGACATTTAAGTGTACCTTTCGTAAGTTTTGACACTTTAAGTGTCTATTTCTGCCAAGTTATGGCACTCCAGGGGTTCGCATCTCGTCATTTGAGAGTCGGCCAAAACAAAAGCTTGTGGAAGAGCCTCCGGAAGCGCCCGTACCTACAAGTCCGTCTAAGCCCCTCAAATAAGATCTCATTAGGCATGAGATTTCATATTTCACGTTAAATTTTTAAGATATCTACACCACAATAATAACTTAGGGCAAATGATTTTCGACACGATTAGTTTATGTGGGATGTAATCAAACGAGTTCGTGTCCTAAATGGGTAAGTCCATTTTTACTCGAATTATAAACTTGTCGTGTAGGGTGCAAACATCTATGGTACGTTTAGGCCTGTCTAATTAGATGGGCTTGTGCATATTATTTGAATTGACGTGGCATGTCTACCCGATACATTTAGATGTGTATGGACATCCAAACCTGTGTCAAACATTCATATAAGGCATCATATCTTATGCACATTAATCATGCCATGTCGTACGTGTGATTCATTCAGTGAACAACGCGTCAATGTTTCAACATGATGGTAAGATTCCTAAATTTGACATGACACTTTTATTACGCCAAATAATGGATGAGCCTAGATGCTCCATTACCATTAAGCTTTGTTGAAAATATGTTTTGTTTAATAGGTGCTAAATAATCAAGAGTCATGATAGAGGATTTAAAATTTATCTCTAAAATTAGTTTGTCAAGTGACATGACGGATAACAAATGAGTATTCAATCATATTCCTATCATACCCAATGAAAGTTTAGCTATCACTTAATATACTAATTATATGATCTAACACTAAATATTAGATGAAGGTTACGATTTTTGATGCATTTAATTTTTCTTAATATCCTTAATCAACATCTTGCAAATCAAACGGTTCATTATCAGAAATGCTTCGCAAATACCTCACGATTCCATTCCATTTCAAATTTTAGGATTACGTTTACTCGATTACGTAAAAAGACGACTAGGAGCAAAAAGTAACGTTAGAGTTATGGATGGAGCGGTTGATAATAGCTAAAAAAATGTTTTATTTCAAGGTTGCAATTGTTTTATCGAGCCTTATCCATATTAATCGTATGAACAAATCCCTCTATTTGCCCTTTGCTCTTTTGTTTAGTTCTTCAAAAGTAACAAAATCTCGTCAGTATCCGGGCCAAAATGCAAAATTGGCTCCCCATTTGCGATCATACTTTCTACCGCTTTACTGGACAAGAGTGAACCGATTGCTTCGACAAGTAATGGGATCCCATTCTCAAAGCCGATTACATCTTTTGCAGCTTCATCAAAACCAAGAATTGGAAGACTTCTTCACGGTGCACGCTTTCTGAAAAAGCTCAAGGGCTCGATCATTTCATCGTGTTGATGCAGCAAACATGAGCCGACATATGGACTTAGACTAGAGATACTAGTGTTGCAATTATCCTAATTCCATAACCAAACCAATCAAGCTTTTCTCCAACAATTTCGTGGAGATGCCACCGTAGCGGCATCATCGGACAATTAGAACATTAGGCCTATCATAGCTTCAACGATCTCTTTTTAAAAACCTGGCTTCGTAGCTACTCCAATATCCACTAGGAAACCGCAACAGTCGACCCTGATGGCCTAAAATCAGTTGATGATACCATGGACACTCACACACATATGATCAACAACAATAATGGTCTAAGTAAAACTGCAAGCCTCAGACATAGTTAAAAAGAACACAGGCTACACTGCAGTTGTTCTTTTTGTTTTCCTTCTCCCTATCATACCAAGCACCGAGCAGGGGAACCAGAATATATAATGCATATAGGCTGGATTCAATTCGAACACGGGCATCGTTCAGAAATGCTAGATATATATATATGTACATATTATGTATATAATATACACGCACACCACTGAAGGGTACGTGATCCAGAGCGTAACTAAATAAATATCTGACCCCACAAGGCCACCTTATAACCGTAAAGAGACTAGTCCCCTTTACTCTCCGAATAACATGAAATAAACCACAGAACTTCCACTTCCTATCTTCACGATCTAGAAAGTGGATGGCATACTTATAACTAGACCCAGAAGAAGACAGCACTGAGTCTCTGTAAAGCCTAAAGAGATTTCATCCTGGACATTGGCGATGGGAAGGGGGACGGAGGGGGGCTGTTGAAAGAACAGGTCCTCCAAAGCTGTTGCGCTACATAAAAGCTTCCTTCTGGGGCTGGCATCAGATGGAACGTCAGAGGGGCAGATTCAGAGCAGAGAGCGTTAGAGAAAGTCAAGATGTACACTACAAGGGTAAGGGTATACGACTACACTACTCAGTATGCAAATACGATTGACTTAAATCGATCGAGGACGGACGGGGATTGATAGAGAGAAATTGCATAGTGTTTAAAAGATCTAATAACTTCAAAAAAGGGTAAATTTCTTTGGGCATCACCCCCAAAAAGTTGGCCTTTTCCTCACACTTCGAAACTCAAAAAGAAATAAATAAAAATATCAAATGGATTCTTCAACCGAGAGAGAGAGAGAGAGACAGGCCTGGTTGAAAACGAGGGCGTCCTGCTTGCCGTCTGGCCACGTGTAGCCGGAGACCACGACAAGCACCCCGCAGGGTGCGCCGGAGGGGATGCAGTTGCTATTGACGATTTGGTACCGGCACTGCGGAAGGGAGACGAGTTTGGCGACGATAGCCTCCTTTCCCTGGATCTTCTGGCCCTCGAAGACCACGAATGACTCTTCCCGGTACAGGTTCACCAAGTCCGCCCGGTTCGCGTCGAACGTCTTGTAGTAGTCCTCCACGAACTGCTTCGCCGCCGCCATCCTCAGATCCATCTCTTCTCGATCGATCGTGGTCGGAACAGTGATCCTCCGCATCTCTCCTTCTAAGACTTCGATGTTCGGAATCCTCTCCATCTCTCCTCCTCCTCCTAGGCTTCGATCGGAACACCGACCTAAGGGGTTTGGTAAAGCTTTCTTTTATAGACCGAACCGAAGCCCAACGAAAAGACTAAAAAGCCCCTCTTATTTCTTCTTTCTCCAGTTCAGCCCCTTTCCCCTGTTCGATTGGCCGCTCTGCCTCTAAATTGACTATATTTCTTACAGGAAGAGGAGGCATGATGCTCGGGTTTTTGTTGGTGCTGCATTCATTCTGTTACTTCGATCTGTCCTCCATCAATTTTCCTCATCTCTCTCTCTATTTGCTGCTGCTTGTGAAATTAAAGGTTCGTTGTTGTGCCCCATATCAGCTTGTAGGTCTTAAACTTGGCCTAAACAGACGCATGTAATTCTTGCTGATGAGATGGGTCCCGGTAGGTCTTTGTCGCCGGGGAAATTTGCGCACTGAAATTGCTCTTTTATTTTTTCTTTTTTATTTTTCTCTCTGTAAGCCATTCTTCTTCATGTTCTATGCAGGCAAAACTATGCAGAGTATTTGCTTCCTTAGCATCTCCGTTTGTAGAAAATTTATATCCATTCTTAGTTGGAGCTCCCACTTTCTTCTTCTACTCTGCCGAATTGGGAACGGTGGTAATTTGCTACCTTGCCACCTCAATTGAATGTTGTATGTATATCAAACTCTTATTTCATCATGTTTATCAGCAGTATCGGCATAATGATTATGTTGGCTTATGCTTTCTTCGTTCATGTATCCTCTGCCCAGGCTCGTGCCATGACAAAACGGTTACGAATTTTGCTTTCCCAAAAGCGAGAAGCTCCTAAATAGTACCCAGTATAAATCTAGCCAGCGGGTTATTGAAACCAAGCAAGATAGCTTAACACTCAATGTCCTCTTAATGTCATACGAGATGATTAATCTGGACATGGCATCATTGAAGCCGATACAACAGTAGGGGGATGCATGGTAAGATTTTGCTGGTTATTAACCCTCTGCACAAAACAATGTTTAATTATGAGACAATAATTTACAAGAAAGAGGTTATAAACTAGAGTACTTTGCGGCATAAGCACCTTCATTCCATCAAAAGCAGTTTTGATGGGATCTATGCCAGCCTTCTTCTGCTGTTTGATTTTTCTTACTTTATCCTGGATATACGATTTCTGCAAGAGGACATAAAGGTAACATTTGATTCAGTCAATCGCACATCATAAGCTATAGAAAAAGAACTCTAATGACTATTTTAATAATCAAGTGAAGATAAAATAGAATTCATGAATAGGTGAGAAGTTTCTTTCTCAGTGTAGGGGTAAGTTCATCACAGGGTAGTGCTGATCTACAAGGGATATCTAGCTCCAAAAAGCATATGTTATTGACGAGAAACTTTAGCTGGTAAAGAGTCAAGACCCAATCCACAATATATTCCAAAGCAAAGCACAAAAGACTGAGTAAAGGATTCCACACAAATGCGATAAAGTACTCCAATTGCATACCACATTTAGAAAAAGCAAAAAGTCGAGGGTCATGCATCAGCTGAAGGGCAAGCCCAAAGCAATTGTAGCTAAAGAATCATAAAGGATATTTGAAGCAAGGAAAAAATAATACCACTCGCCGAAACTTCTGCATGTTTGGATCTCTACGTAAAGGCCCATCACCAAGAAGTCTAGGGACTTTTCTCTTCAAAATCCGGAACACATTATACAAAATGTATCCATATACAGCACTTCTAATCAAAAACCACAAAAACCATTGGAGGTCATCTGTTTTTTTGGATTTAAAGCTCATTTCTGCTTCCGATCGCCATTTCAAGTACCATGTTGAGCCAGCAGTTTGATCAATTTCCTCCGGCCAGGCCATTCCCAATCGCATCCTCACCTGTGGCACATAAGAAAATAGTGGAACTTATGGACAAAGTTCACAATTACCGTGAGCTCGAAAAAAAAAATTATTGAAATAGACATATTGCAAGGTTAAAGAATCAATACCGGATAGGGGATTAGGTACTCGACAATGGGAAAAAATATCACTGTCACTATGTCATCATTTATGTTTTTGACTTTTTCAACAACCCAACCTCTGGCAAATCATATGGCTCGAGTCCTCCACAATCCCCTTAAGCATTGATGGAGGAGACTCGTCGTCAAAGGGAACTGCTGATGAAATTCCAACTCTGAGAAAGGTATCCACATAAGTTGAACGGAAGTCGGGATCCCAGAAGCAAGCATCTTCATGTACAACCCATCAAAGCCCCCCAAACCCTTCAAACAGCATTTCAAATTCCTGGAGACATGCAGAATAACATTAAAAACCGAAAGAAATGAATAACGTAAAGAAGAAACTATAAGTTGAAAGATGCAGTACCTTGATGTTGACATAATATTCCTTTGTGTCCCCCTTCAGGGCAACATACATAGCACCCCAATCATGTCTGATTCGTGCGCGGTCTATAAGCTTCTTGGATACGGCATAAGGTACGGCTATGGGATCCATTTCCCACCTATTTTTCTGTTCATTGTACCATGTTTTGGACACCACCCTATCTCAGTCCAAGAGAATTTGTTCCTTCAAAGTTGTAAAAAAAAATCCATCAGTGTTAGAGCAAGCATCTAAATTTGACTTTGACGCTTCTTGAATCTTTATTTACTTGAAAGGTATCTCGAACAAAGAAGAGACGAGGTGTATACAATTCTCTTTTCAAAAGTCATGAACAAATGACAATTCAGAAGAGTAAAGACTCAAGGCATCCAACTTGGCGGAATAATGCACAAAGTCTTCAATGGTTTAGGTAAAAAGCTCATGCAAAAGCATGCTTGGGAACTTGTGATATAAATATGAGTCGCAAACAGCACATGATCCGACGATGAGTGACCAAATCTTCTCTAATCTGTTATGATTCCACAGAGGGGGTGGGGTTTTCAATTTTTTTCTTTTTTTCGCGGGGGAAGGGGGGGAGGGTTTGGCGGGGTCTGGAGAGTTGAGAACATAATACAATTTTACTTGACAAACCAATAACACAACACACCCACTTCACTGCTGCTACTCAATGATCCAAGAGTCACCAGCCGTTGGGTCACATACTCTTTCCCAAAATCCACATCTTCTAGTACTTTTTTTCTTTAGATCTGCCTTAATTTCTTCACGCCACTTCTTCCACCCATGATACAAATGGAGGCCAATAGCTTTGGGAACCACGACCTCCTTATCCCCGAACATCCACTTCAACTCGAGTACAGGAAAACCCTTGACAACTTGATCAACCGGTGTATTTACAATATAACGCTTTTCATCACCAAATTTCTTCATGCTTTTTCTTATGCGAGCTTCTAGACTCCTCTGCAGTTCCCTAGAATCTTTAAGGCCTTGTTTTATAAGAAGAGCAAAATCTACTGAATATTGATGAAAGAGAGGACCAAAATCTTCAGTCTCCACAATCCTTGGCAGAATCATCTGTTCCAGGTACTTCCTTTGAGCACTTTTCAGATCTTTCTCAATATCAGACTTGGAAAGCTTGGTTTCAGAGTTTAATGGCACACTGCAGACAAAGGGAAACATTTTGCTAAAGATGAAGAAGCATGCTCATTTACCTCCGAAAGGGAAAAGAATTACTCAAGCTAGGGTAGCCCATTCTCAAAAGTAGATATGCATAGAAAGACCACAGAAGGTGGAAACACTTCGAGCAAGTTGGCATCATTAAATTGGAAACCTGCCAATCTATTCATAGTGCACACACCGAGAACAACTGAGAAATATTTAATTAAAATGTATGCAGCAATGATGGGGAAAGCCTTGTGGTATCAGCATATTGAACCAACAATTGCCCCTATAATCTGTACTTAGCCCTAATCCAACTGTGTCTGTAGTATCGGGACTCACAACAAATGAGGGGCTGCAGAAATTTTACCTACTTGAGGCACTCTTTCGCCAAATTTCCCTCTTGAATCTCTCAACCAGAGCTTCGCACTCTCTCTCTCTCTATGAAACAAATCTCTCTCACTCCAATACTCATTGCAACCGTCTCCCTCCTCATTATACTATCCTCAACATCCCCAACTCTCTCCCAAATTCTATCATACTCGTCCTCCAATTTGCAAATTCACCCCCTTTTGCAGCCGTCTTCTCGTTCTCCCTCTTCACTCTCATCGCCTCATCAACAATCTCCTCTGACCTCTTAATCAACCCTTCTTTCTCTCTCTTCAATTCCCTCAGCTCCTCGTACATGCCACGCAATATCTCCTCCTGCAATTGCCCTTTTTTCCGATTTCACCGCCTTCATCGCCGCCTCCAGCTCCTTCACGCGCCCCTCCCCTCTCCTAATCTCATCCATACATCTCAGGACCACCGAAACCTTCTCCAGCAATCTCTTCGTGCACTTCGAAAACTCGTGCCCTTTCGCTTCAGACCCCTCCTCTACTCTCTCCAAATTCAGCTCCGTCGCCACGGCCGCCGCCGCCGCCGCCGCCGCCTCCGCCGCCGCCGCCGCAGGGGCCTGAACACGGCGAAACGGAGCGAAACCTACTGCTATGAAGAACACCGCGCAAGCCAACGGCTTCACCGCGCACTGGATCACTCGACCCAAGCTCTCGTAAGCTTCTTCCGGAACCGGCGCCGCCTCCTCTCCCCCGCCGCCGCATTTCGAGCCCCGGAAAGGCTCGGCGAGCCGGAGCGCCTGCAGGCGGGCGGCGAATCTCGGAGGCCGCCGCCGCCTCCCGACCGGCTTCGAGGCGAAGGCGGAGCCGAAGCGGAAGCGCGTCGGGGGAGGAGACGGCCGCCAGGATTGCGGTGAGAGGAGTGGAGTGGCGATGGAGGAGGCGATGGAGTTCATGGCTCTAAGCAGCGGAATGCGCAGCGCGCGAGTGCATTGCGATGAAGAGAGAGAGAGAGAGAGAGAGAGAGAGAGCTCTTCGGGAGTGCCGGAACGGAGCTGAAAGTGGTTTATTTGGGATTTCGGAGAGAGCCGGGAAGAAGACGGCGGAGGGTGAAACTGTAATTACCCAGCGTTTAAGCTGAGGAGCGTGTATTTTTTTTCAGGTTTTATTTCGTTAATATTGGAATTGATGTGTGAATATTTTCTCTATCATACTATAAATCTATTAATTTTCAAAGTATGTATTTCAATATTAGTACATAAAAGTATGGGTGAACATGATTTTAGGGTCGAAACGATAAACGAATAACCAATCTGATTCTAGGTTCTAGGATATTGAGGACGGGTTTCGATTTTTAGAAATTGGGGAATCTGTTCCAATGGATGGAATGCGGAACTAGAATCTATAATTACTAAGAACCCGAAATAAGTTTTTGTATCTTTCTTATTCTATGTCTTTGGTCAATCTTATAATATTAAATGGCATCTGATGATGAGTATATAATTTGAAACTATGAGTGTGCAAAGGAAGCGGGACTCGTCCGAACCTGCCCGGAACCGATGGTTCTTAGGGGAACAGATCCAATTCCTAATTCCAATTTATGAGAACCGGTGGATACCAGTCCAGTTCCTGATTCGTTGGACAGATCCATTCACATGGACCGAATCGGTTATATTATAATATATTAATTTTTAATATTAAGAAAGTCAAAATCAATAAATCTAAAATTTAGGAATCGCATTATTCTCTCTCAGTTCTCCATCCCGTCTCTCTCAAAATTGCTCAAGCTCTCACAGTCTCTGTTTAGGGCTCACGTTATGGTATTACCTTATTTGCATGCTTCTCAAGTGGAAGGTAGCAACATTCTTGGGGTGGATAGAGAATTTCTTTGCTTTGTGGTTGAATTATGAGAAGTTGCGTTGCTAGTTTGAGTTAATACTGTAGCTTTTCAATTGCTTTGACTTGAATAAAAGAGATGAGCATGATTGGATTGTTATCTAGCTTAATCAAGTAAAACAAGTAATTGTCTAAATTTATTTGTTATGCTTTTCCTCTAGAGGGTTCCAAAACTTCTTATCTCTAAATCAAAGACCTTCATCTTAGTCGAGAAAATGTTATTATGAGCGAATCGTGAATAAGAAATGAGGATGAATTTTTTCTTGCGCATCCTCATCGTGGTACTAAAGTGCCAAATTTGCCCACTTGTTCCTTGCAACATCATTAAGTGCACAAATTTGTCCTCATTACCTTGCCAGTTTTGGTTTCTCATTCTCTTTGCGCAAGTCTAGATTGGCAACATTTAGTTGATGTTTGTTGATCCACCTGGATACCGAAAGGGTTGGTTCCCAATTCTAATTTTTCGGAACCGGTCCTTAGTGGGAGATTCCCGATTCTAGGGCATGCACACCCCTATTTGAAACCACTATTCTAAGCTTTCATTTCCTACTTAAACATGATTGAGGCTTTTACTTGTTGATGTTTTATATTCTTCGTATGTCTAAATATAAATTATGATTAATGGGTTGAAACGGCAAAAAATTATTTTTAAGGTAATGATTCAATGCAATTGTTCAATTATAAATGCAGGTGAAACTTGGAACGAAATAGGCTTAAGCAAGTAGGATAGGTTCTAAGTTCCAAAAATTTGAAAATCAATTATGATGAATAAGTTTAAAGTTCTAAGGGGAACGCTAGGACCAACCCTCGAGCTACTCACCTCTATGTACAAGCACTTAAATTAAAATCTTATCCAAAAGACCGTACAAAGAGGATGGTGTACAGAATTTGCATGAAAAAAAACTTCGTTCTTTAATATTATAAAAAACACTAAGTTAGTACATATGTAACAAATTTATTCTAAACTAATTTTTTGATCTTAAAAAACCCCCAATTGATACAAAAATTTCCCCGCCATTAGTTTCCATTAAATTTTACTATCAAATTACTGAGTTAGATGACATATGGATTGACGAGTGTATCGGTTTGGAATTTTATCTTTCGTCTGTTATAGGTGTACCGGTTTTTGGTTTTTCATTACATTAGTGCAATTGAACATAAACTAAGAAATGGTAAATTTGTCACAAATATACTAATTTGGAGTTTTTGTGGTTAAAAAATTAGTTTTAGATAAATATGTGATATGTATACTAATTTGGGATATTTCATGGTTTTAATTCATACTTGATAAGTAAGAGAAATTTTAGTTTTCAATTAACGGAAAATGCAATTATGTTTTTGCTCTATTGTCTAACGTGATAAAAGATCGGTTTGCTATCCAAATATGCAATTATTTTTCACAAGTATACAAAAGAGCAATAATCGCGTTTGTTTTAGACACTTGGGTTCATTCATTTCGCGGAAAATGGGCCATTTCCAGAAAATATTTTCTTCGAAGTCATATTTCAGGAAAATGATAATATTTTCCGGTGTTCAGCTAAAACCTGAAAATGTTTTGAAAAATATTTTCCGGTGTTCGGTAAGGAAAATATTTTCTAAGACTTCACCACTTAGGCATGCATCACTCACCGACCTATAAATCCATCAAATATGAAATTGTCTTTAAATCCAAGTAAATTTACTTCATATCTTTGTTCCCTTATTGTCGTCAAACGCTCATCTACTCTAAAAAATGTTCGTATGGATTTTAAAAAGAAGCAAAAGAGAAAAGAAGCAAAACATATACAGCCCTCATGAGAATCTTCCAGTTAAGAGGCATGTTCTCCCATTGCGTCTTTTGTGTTCTAATAAACAAAAGAAAAAAGAAGCAAAGCATTGCTTGAGCAATGCACAACTGCAGGGTAGAATAAATAAAGAAAATGATAAGCAAGAGTGCAGAGTGCAGAGCGCGAGCTTGAGATCGACGAGCTTGAGGTTCGCCTGGCAACGGCCGATGACTGGCCAAGAAAGAAAAAGATGGGAAACAAAGAAAAGAAAAATAAAAAGGGAAATTAAAAATAATTTGAATTAAAAAAGAAAAAGAAAATTAAAAAATAATTCGAACAAAAAAAGAAAAGAAGAAAAAAATGGGAGGAGGAAGTGAGGATTTGTAAAGATATGAGATAAGAGAGATCAAGTGAGAAAAATGTTTTCCACTTTCCCTTAATTTAGAAGATTTTTTTTTTTCATTTCATGGAAAACATTTTCCCCAAGGAATTCATTTTCCGTGAACGAATGCCGGAAAATCCGAAAAATATTTTCCCGAAATTATTTTTCGCGAAACGAACGGAGCCTTAGAAGAATAGATGTATGGTTGGGATTGATGGGCAAAAAGTCAAGTTCGCAATGTTTTTATTTCACGAGTTGCTGCGAAATGTTAAATCTTATTGCTAAGTTAACGATCAAGATGATGGCATGACGATATTGAGTTGTCAATACTTTAGGGGTTTATCTTAATCATAATTTATATAATAATTCACAAAAGGTGTGGCCTTATCTTTTGGCTATATGTGACATATCATCATCATAATCATCACGAGTTTTATGTTAATAAAGGAACATGTTGGATGTGACTTTCTTTTCACAAATTAGCCCACTGCAAAACGGTTATACTAATTTCTTGAAATGATACCCGTGATTGATGTGAAGTTAAATTGCTTCTCTTCAGAGAACAGAAGATTGTGTCTCCCGTAAGAGATATGAATCGGACTATCAAATGGATCTTTTTTAGCATATGAGTTTACTTATGGGATGAGACAACTCAGGGTGGGTTTAGTGTATAAATAGCTCTGGAAAAAAACCACCTAAGCACATTTTGAAAAAAACGGATTTTCTTTTTTGGAATATAACAGACTTATTGACAAAAACCTTTGATCGTTATTCTATACTTTTATTGGCGTAAAAGTAGTACTAAGCTCGACCTCTAAGTAAAAATATTAATAAATTTTTTTTTTGGTGACCCGAGAACCCTCAAACAGCCGGTAGCCAACGGGGTAAACTCGGGGCGAACTGGGCCACCACCACAAATCCAGCCGCGGGTGAGTTGCGCTATGGGGACGCGGGGTTTCGAACCCCTCCCCCCTCGGTGGGGGACAAAGCGTGAAACAAAGTTTGAGCATGGCAAATCCGCAAAACATGCCGAAGCTTTGGTGAAACATTAATTTTTCCTTCTAGTAATCTTTTTGCATAATCGAGTAACTTAACTGTAAAATTTGAAATGGAATATTGACGTCTTTGTGATGAACAGTTTGATTTTCAAAACGTTAAAATTAAATGCATTAGAAATTGTAATGTCTATTTGGTATTTAGCGTTGATCATAAAATTAATACATGACGTGACACTTTTATAGGTAAATTTTAAATTGTCCATCATTGCTCTCTGTTGTTTAGCACGTGTTAAACAAAACACATTTTCAACAAATTTAATAATTAATAATTATAGAGCAAGTAGGCTCATCCATTATTGACGGGTTAAACAACACACGTGAACTGGTTTGATTAGTCCACTAGGGCGAAGGGGAGGGCTGTGTTTAGGTTTTAGATCTTTTTTATTTTTTTGGGGGAAAAGAGGGGGACAGAAAAAGAAAGAAAGAAAACCGGGCTCGGGTTTCGGGTCGAGTTAAAAGAAAATAAACCGAAAAAGTCGCAAACATATCGGCTGTCGCCGCGACTCCCCTTTCGCTCTCTCTCTCGGGTACACCGCTGTAAACCCTAAATTGCTGCCCAAACGCCTCGCTCTCTTTCTGGGCACAATGGATTGCAATCAGAGGGCCGCACATTTTGGTGGACAGTATTATTGTGCATTCGACATGGATAGAAAGGTCGTCATGGAGTTCTATGGACCTGAGTCCTCCATCGATTTCGATGGTAACTTTGTCAGTGGCGAGGATGCGATAGCTTCTATGTTCGTTAAGTATGGGGATTGCGTTCACAGCTTGACGACGCTGACCTCATTCGTCGAACCAATCACGGGTCGTCTCATCGTTACGTTCTTGGGAGGTTATATTGTGTCAGGGCAACGGAGAATATTCAACGAGGTATGTTCTCTCTCCCTCTTTTTAGAATGAGCAACGATGCGTGTGTCTCTTAGTTCTTATGATGAAACTGACTCATCAAAGTGCTTTGTTGAAATGGCACTTAGACCTTTATTTTAGATGAAACTGTGCCGAGAAAACGGATTATCTTCTCGTTATTCCGTTCGTTCGCGAAACCGGCGGCGGCGGATCTGCTCATGCCACCGGCGGACCCACTTGTGCTCCCAGCAGGGGCGCTCGTGCCACGGGCACCTGAGGATGGCACGACTGCACCAAGCAGCGGTCAAGGCAGCTCTGGGTACAGCATCACATATGACCTAAATACTCCTTAATTGAAGTTTTATATGCTTGTATGGATTTATTATTCTGTGGTTAACCTCATAGATTACTTATCATATGCCTTTTAAGCCAACGCTGTTGCGTCCATTTTCCTGGTGATATCTATAGTGCAACATCTGACTCCATATTACAATATTATGCTGCTTCTGAAACATAACAAAGACAGTATTTATACAGAGCCTTATATGTTGATCTCGGTTCATCAATCGGTTCAAGCCAGTAATTCTTATCCATTACTAGAGCCTCGGCACAAACAAAAGCGTGGAGCTCCAATATGACAGCTTCGTGGATGGCCTCTACCGGTCAGAATCATTGGAGATGATGCCGTTGGGCGGCTATACATATACATGTTTTGTTGAACTGATGTAAAAGTCGCTATCATTAGACATGGCTATTATTATGTAGTCTTTTCCTTGGCATAAGGAATTTAGTTACCAGTGGTCTTCTTACTTCTATGACTTGAATATTTGTTTTGGCTTCTTAAATATATGCTTGTATGGATCTTAATCCGAAAATATTAGTCTCGGCTCTTTAATTGAAGTTTTATATGCTTGTATGGAGTTTAATCTGTAGTTAACCTCATATATCACTTATCATATGCTTTTTAGGCCAACATTGTTGCATCCATTTTCTTGGTGATATCTATAGTGCAACATCTGACTCC
This sequence comes from Eucalyptus guilfoylei, assembly GCA_016097605.1. Taxonomy (NCBI): domain Eukaryota; kingdom Viridiplantae; phylum Streptophyta; class Magnoliopsida; order Myrtales; family Myrtaceae; genus Eucalyptus; species Eucalyptus guilfoylei. The sequence goes on from CM027867.1 coordinate 49,031,625, forward strand.
ATATTAGAACATTATAACATTACGCTGTTTCTGAAACATAACAAAGACAGTAATTATACCGATCCTTACATGCTGATCTTGGTTCATCAATTGGATAGCAAACCTTGTTTTTTCTCTTTTCTTTTCTAACCTTTTTCATTGGTAAAAGTAAAGTAGTAGAGCTGGAAAATGATCCATCCACATGCTCACCTTGCATGCTACTGAGGGTTTGTTGCGGTTGTTGATGCACTCATCAGGGTATGGCTGATCAGTCACGAGAAGAAGTCTTTTTCATCTCCTGTGGACTCATAACCAGAGAGATTTACAAGCAGAATCAGGAAATATCAACCCCAACTAAGGCTTAAAGAAAAATTGAATTTTGTGAAAGCAAGTCTTTATCCATCATTTGGCTCAACAATTACACAAGATGTATATTGCCAGTTTCGAAGTCGCGGATAAAATGAAAAGGTTCTCGACTTTGATAGCCAGAACTGAGTGCAAAAACCTTAGCTATTCATACCAGGGAAAGTTTAGTTGTGTTGCTCCAAGTTGTATTTGTTTCTTTGAGCGAATTACCCGTTTCTTCTGAGCGAAACACACCAATCTTGTTCTATTTGATGAATATGAGATGTCAACTGAGATTGCAATATCGCTTAATGCGGTAAGGTGTGGATGTCAATGGAACTGATAGGGCATTGCTTCAATCCTCTAAGTCATCTCTCCTCATTATCCTAAAACTGAATATGACCCGTTTGTTTGGCAGTGTGCCTTGGGTATCCTAAAGTTCTTTAGTTGCTTGATCTCTGCTGGCTGCGGTATGAATTCATAGACAGAATGTGGAGAGACTGCGTTAATGATTGCTGCAAGATGTTAGAATGAGGAATGTGTGAAGGTTTTGGCTTCAGCCGGCATAGACATGGCATTGGTTTGTTCAGCTGGTTGGTTAGCAGAATAGATCTCGGATCAATTCAATGGACTCTTGGCTTCCAACAAGCGGTAAAACAAAACAAAAGCTAGATTAAATTTAGAATTATCTGGTATCATTATTAATTAGTATTAAACAAACGATCCCCGGCAACGGTACCAAAAACTTATTCATAAAATTCTAAACGCAAGTGCACATGTCGAACAAGTAATATAACGATGAGAAAAAGTATCGTCCCACGGAGATCGATGATTAATAAACCAATTAAATACTAAAATAGACTAATTCTAAAATTTATCTAACAAATCAAAATATAATTAAGAATAAATTAAAAATGAAATTTGTAAACTAAATGCAGTTAATCAATCAGATAAATATGTTAGAGCATCCGATTTCACCATAACCACTAGATATGAATTTCAGATTATTGTGAATACAAGAACGATATCAAACATATAATAGCGGAATTTCCTAATCTATTTACTATCCTATCTCTAGGTATAGCAAACCTACTCAGTTTATTAATCCACTATATCTCTATGTGAATTAAAATAAACATGAATACATTAAAAACTATGGATATTCCCTGCTTACAATGAGTTTTTTTGATCACTTTATCACCGAAAGCTACACAAATAACGCGGTATATCTCTGTCCACGTTTAATTCATGGTTATATATTATAATGAGCAATTGCATATTATCACTTTTTAGTCTCAAACATACACATCAAATCATTCAAGTGGTAGCCAGTCACTCAAAAGCATTACGCACAATAAAATATAACTTACATGAATGAAATCAATTGTAAAACGTAAAAATCATGAAATTCACATCATCATGATTAGGCTACATCGTAGCCCTAACAAAAGAAAATTAGAACATAGTAGAATAAGAAATAAAAATATAAATTAAACCCAGCATCTTGAATCAAAGAGCAAGAATTCTGTCACCACTTTTGTTTTCTCTTCAAAATACTTGAAAAAACTCTCAGAACAATAAAAAAACGATCTAACAAAAACCTAGCTTCTCCCTCTCTGGCTTTTCATGTTCTCCTCTTCAAAAGATATATCACAGATATCTATCTCCCAACGCTTGCAGATAACATTAGGGAACAAAATTAAGAATTTCCTGATTTGATATCCATCTTCTACTGCTGCTTTTTTTATTTGAATTCCTGATATTTGCTATTATTTTCCTTATCCTCTCCATATCTCATTATTCTGCATAAATAAGGAAAATTCAAATAATCAGAAGGAAATCCAAATATTTTCTCATAGACATTGCATTAATTGTTGCCTAAAATAGGTAAAATAACTTTATTTTTATAGAGTTATCAAACCCCCAAACTTAACGTTTTGCTAGTCCTCGAGCAAAAGTAACACATAACACATACTCAAGCTAACAACCTCCTTCATGACATCTTTCCATAATTACTCAAATTCACAATTCAAAGAAAAACACAAATTTCATCCAAACATTGAAATTGATTTATAAGTTAAGAATAATTCTAACTATGTGATCCAAGTGTGTGTGTGAGAGTCCTTATATTTTTTGAATTATATGCAATCCAAATAAATTCACATTAACATGCAACCTCTAAAAAATTCTCAATAATTATGACCAAATCTCATAAGTTTGCTTTTTCATTCCTCTCTCCACTAATGTAAGCTAATTATCCAACTAAAAATCGATAGGACTTTTCTTGTTTTGGGGCTGGGCTAAAGGTGAGATAACGGTAATTTTAAGCTCAAATAACCCATCAACAAGTTGATTTCTAGGATCTAATTAAAGCCAATGTCACTGTCCAATTTCGCTCCTTCAAAATAATTTTTCTGCCACTAGATATCATCATTATTTTTTTTTCTTTCGTTTTTTCTTGCTTTTTTTTTCTCTTTTTTTTTTTTCTCTTTTGAATTGCTTTATGGTGGAGTTTCTCCCAAAGTCTCTCCTAATATAACATGAAAATTTCCAACCCATTGAGTATCCAAAAGGCTCACTCAATTGAAAGTTGGATAGGGAACTATAAAAGCAATTTTTTTTTTTGACAATACACCCCAAACAACCATTGCAATCACTTTTTTTTTTTCATACTCCATCCTTCCTTCCAAATTTCTATTAAGCTCAAATAATTTTTTATCCCAAAAGAAAATCAACGTGTTCATAGGGCATGGGATAAGGATATAATTTGATAACGGCTAGGCTAAACATATATGGGTGCCAATGAAAAATTGGGTAATAATTAAGGCTCAATGGGGTGACTAGGGATAAATAGACAGGGTTAGCTTGAAAGGCTCAACCGATCCAAAAATTGCCTAAATCATTTTCTCAATTAGATTTAATTTTTGATTTCGCCTCAAGAGAAAATCAAACAAATTCTAAGACTTGGGTGAAATTTAAGAAAATCACATACTTCACATGAATGTTTTCTAGATTTACACACAATTCAAAAATTAAGGACTTTTAGTGCTCAGTAAGTGGATCAATATAATCGGAATTAAAATTAACTCACACATCAATTGCAAGTTTAAATAAAATTTAAATTTTCCTAAGAATCACAAAAATTCACAACCAAGAATGCAATCATGATAAAAAAAAAAATTATCCAAAAAATTAGTCTCCCCCCCAAACTTGAATGAAGCAGTGTCCTCAATGCGAAAAATAGAATAGGAACAAGAAAACTCCCTTGGTTGTAGGATAAGTTCATAGATGACCTTGATGATTAAACTCTTGAATGGTGCTCCCTAAAAAATTAACTTGGATAAAACAGAGAAAAGTTAATCTTTTTTTTTTTTTTTGCAAAACATAAACTTAACAATAAAAAAAACATAATTAAAATGCTTGGGTTGCCTCCCAAGAAGCGCTTGCTTTATAGTTTTCAGCCAAACTATCTCAGATGTCGCTATTCTAGAGGATGAAGTTCAATGGTGGTCTTCTGCTTGTTGTAACCACCTTCGAAGTAGGGCTTCAAACATTGACTGTTCACTTTGAATGTGCCCTCTGTTCCATATGAGAATACTTGTGTAACTGTGAAAGGACCAGACCATCGAGACCGCAATTTTCCTGGAAAAAGTTTAAGACGAGAGTTATAAAGTAAGACTTTTTGACCAATTTTAAACTCTCTTCTGAATATGTGCTTGTCATGCCATCTTTTTGTACGCTTCTTGTACAACTTAGAATTTACATAGGCCTCATTGCGAAATTCCTTCAATTCATTCAATTGCAATAATCTTTCTTCAACTGCAGACTGCATTTCAAATTTAGAAATTTCAATGCCCAATATGCTTTATGCTCTAATTCCACTGGTAAGTGACAAGCTTTCCCAAACACTAGCTTAAAAGGAGACATCTCAATTGGAGTTTTGAACGCTGTCCTATAGGCCCAAAGTGCATCATCAAGTTTTATTGACCAATCTTTCCCAGAGGCATTCACTGTTTTTTCTAGAATTCTCTTGATTTCCCTATTTGAAATCTCTACTTGATCACTAGTTTGAGGATGATAAGGGGCTGCAACCTTATGCGTGACTCCATACTTACTCAAAAGTGCCTCAAATTGTTTGTTGTAAAAATGTGTTCCCCTATCACTTATGATTGCTTTAGGAGTGCCGAATCGGGTAAAAATATTTTTCTTCAAAAATTTAACCACAACCTTAGCATTATTTGTTGACAATGCTACAGCTTCTACCCACTTAGACACATACTCCACAGCCACTAAAATGTATAAATTTCCATAAGAAGGTGTAAAGGGTCCCATGAAATCAATACCCCCAAACATCAAATAATTCACACACAATAATGTTGTTTAAAGGCATCTCATTTTTTCTTGAAATATTTCTAGTTCTCTGACATCTATCACATGAAGCTACATAGGAGTATGCATCTTTAAAAAGTGTAGGCCAATAAAATCCAGATTGTAAAATCTTAGCTGCAGTTTTGGTGGAACCAAAATGGCCACCTACCACTCCATCATGACAATGATGTAGAATGTTTGCCTTCTCTTCATCTGGAACACATCTCCTTATGACTTGGTTTGCACATACTTTAAATAAGAAAGGTTCTTCCCAAAAATAATTTTTAACATCAGAAAAGAATTGTTTTCTTTTGTTGATATGACAATTCAGGAGGAAGAACATTACTTACCAAATAATTTACAAAGTTGGCGTACCAAGGAATTTTTATGGACTTGATGGAAAAAATTTTCTCATCAGGGAACTCTTCCAAAATTGGTCTTTCCTCTTCCTTTGAATTTGGAATTCTTGATAAGTGATCTGCAATTAGATTTTCTATCCCCTTCTTATCTTTGATTTCCAAATCAAATTCTTGCAGTAGTAGAATCCACCTGATCAACCTGGGTTTTGATTCTTTCTTTTCAAGCAGATACTTAAGAGCAGAGTGGTCAGAATAAACAATAAATTTTGAGCCAATTAAATAAGAACGAAATTTATCAAAAGCAAAAACTACCGCCAAAAGTTCCTTTTTTGTTGTTGAATAATTCAATTGTGCACCTGACAAGGTTCGAATGGCATAGTATATGGTTTGAAAAATTTTATTCTTCCTTTGTCCCAAAACAACTCCTACTGCAGAATCGCTAGCATCACACATCAGTTCAAAAGGTAAATCCCAATTTGGTACTGCCATAATTGGTGCTGATATTAACTTCTCCTTTAAAGTATTAAAAGCCTGCATGCATTCAACAGAAAAATTAAAATGAGCATCTTTTTCCAAAAGATTAGAAAGAGGTTTAGCAATTTTTGAAAAATCTTTTATAAATTGCCTGTAAAATCCTGCATGCCCCAAAAATCCTCTGACAAGTTTCACAAATGTTGGCGAAGGCAATTTTGCAATGACTTCCACTTTGGCTCAATCAACTTCTATTCCGTTTTGAAAAATTTTATGCCCAAGCACTATTCCTTCCTACACCATAAAGTGACACTTATCCCAATTCAAAACAAGGTTAGTCTCCTTACATCTTTGTAAGACCAAAGCCAAATTATTTAAACAAGAATCAAATGATAAGCCAAAAACAGAAAAATCATCCATGAAAATCTCAATATATTTTTCAACTATATTAGAAAAAATAGACATCATGCATCTCTGAAAAGTAGTTGGTGCATTACAAAGACCAAAGGGCATTCTTCTAAAAGCAAAAGTACCATAGGGACAAGTGAAAGTAGTCTTCTCTTGATCTTCTGGTGCAATGGGAATCTGATTATACCCTAAATATCCATCAAGAAATCAATAAAACTCATGTCTTGCAAGTCTTTCTAATATCTGATCAATAAATGGTAAAGGAAAGTGATCTTTTCTAGTGGCATCATTCATTTTTCTGTAATCCATACATACACGCCACCTAGTAACTGTTCTAGTTGGAATCAATTCATTGTTGTCATTTTTCTGAACAGTCATACCACATTTTTTTGGCACAACTTGTACAGGACTTACCAAAGAACTATCAGAGATAGGATAGATGATACTTGCATCAAGTAGCTTAATTACCTCAGCTTTCACTACTTCTTGCATCTTTGGGTTCAAACGCCTCTGAGTTGAATAGTGGGTTTATATTGCTCCTCCATCAAAATTTTGTGCATGCAAATTGAAGGACTAATTCCCTTGATATCAGCTATTTTCCATCCAATTGTACCCTTATACTCTCTTAATACTCTGAGCAGTTTCTCCTCCATCAAATCTGTTAAAGAAGAAGATATAATTATCGGTAAAGAAGAAACTCCATCTAAATAAGCATATTTTAAATGAGAACATAAGGATTTGAGTTCAAGAATTGGAGGTTCTTCAATTGATGGTTTAGGCTTTGTAATGTGTTGTCCCAACTCCTCAAATTTAATTGCCTTTTGCCTTGAATATGGTGGAATTGCCTCCATGAAATTTGCGTACTCATTTATCTCCTCATTTTGAATATCTTTGTCCCTTGGTTGAATCAGACATGCTTTAAGTGGATCTTTAAAAATATTTTCCCGAAAAACCTTATTCAACAACTTGTCAATTATCTCAACTCTAAAACAAGAATTATCATCATATGGTTATTTCATTGCTTTAAAAACATTAAATGAAACAAGATCATCATGAACTCTAAGAATCAACTTCCCTTGTTGTACATCAATAAGAGCTCTTCCTGTTGCTAGAAAAGGTCGACCTAAGATAAGTGGTACCTCAAAATCTTCCTCCATGTTAAGAACTATGAAATCTACAGGAAAGATAAATTTGTCAACTTTTACCAAAACATCTTCCACAATATCTCTCGGATATTTAATTGATCGATGAGCCAATTGAAGTGACACTTTAGTTGCTTTTACCTCGCCCAATCCTAATTTCTTGAAAACTGAATAAGGCATCAGATTAATACTTGCACCTAAATCACATAATACTTTTTCAAAGTAAGAATCCCCAATAGTGCAAGGAATAGTAAAACTCCCTAGATCTTTTAATTTCGGAGGCAATTTGTTTTGTAGGATGGCTGAACACTCCTCATTTAACTTCACAGTTTCATAATCCTCCAGTTTCCTTTTGTTTGCCAAAATCTCATTCAAAAATTTTGCATAACTAGGCATTTGCGCTAAAACATCTGCAAAAGGAATGTTAATGTGCAATTTTTATCAAGAAATTTAGAAAATTGCTTATCTATTTTGTGCTGCTGGAGTCGCTGAGGGAATGGAATTGGCAGCACATATGGCTTGGGATTATCTGGAAAAAGTTTGCTCTTGCTTGTCTCCTTTGATTGTTTATTGTCCACCTCTTCCTTGTCTTTGAAAATCTCTTCTTCTCCCACTTGTTGACCACTTCTCAGGGTAATAGCCTTTATGTTTTCAATTGGATTTTTCTCTGTGTTGCTCGGCAAAGAACCCTATTGTCTCCCTGACATCATGCTTGCTAACTGACCCACTTGCATCTCCAGATTTCTGATTGAAGCCTCTTGATTTTGAAATCTCACATACGTGCTTTTGATGAAGTCATGAGTCATGTTAGCAAGTTTGTTGACTATATCTTCCAAATTTGACTTTGTCTCTTCTGATTATTTGAATCCCGGTGGTCTCGTCACATTCTGATTATTCCATGAAAAATTTGGATAATTGCGCCATCCCGGATTGTACGTGTTGGAGTAGGGATTATTCTGTGACCTGTTAAAATTTCCAACAAAGTTAGAATTTTCACTAGATTGTTTGAAAGTATTACCTACCTGACACTTTGTGCTAACATGTCCTCCACCACAAAAATCACATGCCAAATTCTGAATTTTCATAGCTGAAACACTCATATTATCAAGCTTTTTGTTGAGTGTTTCAAATTGTGCAGCAATTGCAACAAAAGCATCCACTTCGTGAACTCTGCTAACTTTTCGCATTGGTAGTCTCTCAGTAGGCCATTGATAACTATCGGACGCCATCTCCTCTAATAGATTGTAGGCTTCTTCTGGTGTTTTATTATTTAGAGTTCCTCCTGCAGCTGCATCAATCATAGAATGGAGATTTGTACTAGAGCCATTATAAAAAGTTTGTACCCGCATCCACATGGGTAGTCCGTGATGTGGGCATCTCCTAAGAAATTCTTTGAATCTTTCCCATGCTTCATATAATGGTTCATTATCTATCTGCATAAAATTAGTAATATCGTTACGCATCTTCGCAGACTTTGCAGGTAGAAAGAACTTACCAAGAAATTTCTGAGCCATATCATTCCATGTAGTAATTGATCCTGCAAGAAGAGAAGAAAGCCAACTCTTAGCTTTGTCTCTAAGAGAGAATGGAAATAATCTCAATCTAATAGCATCATCTGTAACTCCATTATAATTAATGGTGTCACGGATTTCAAGAAAAGCATCGATGTGAGCGTTTGGATCATCGCTTGGTAGCCTACTGAATTGCATTGATTGTTGAAGCATCTGAATGAGTGACGGCTTAATCTCAAAGTTGTTTGCTTGAATTGTAGGTCTTCTGATACTTGATGTGGTGCCTTGAACTGTTGGTGCAACATAATCTCTTAAGAGTCTACGTGGATTTTCATTATCACTGTCTGCCATCTTCTTAGCGTGATTTCTCTGTTCTCTTAGTTGCCTTTTGAATGTACGCTCAATTTCTGGATCAAGCTCAACAAGTTTCCCTTGTTGGCTACGTGTCATAAACCGATATACACCCTTAAAAATAAAACAAAACAAAAGCTAGATTAAACTTAGAATTATCTGGTATCAATATTAATTAGTATTAAACAAACGATCCTTGGCAACGGCGCCAAAAACTTGTTCGTAAAATTCTAACGCAAGTGCACGTGTCGAACAAGTAATATAATGATGAGAAAAAGTATCGTCCCACGGAGATCGATGATTAATAAACCAATTAAATACTAAAATAGAATTTATCTAACAAATCAAAATATAATTAAGAATAAATTAAAAACGAAATTTGTAGATTAAATGCAGTAAATCAATCAGATAAATATGTTACAGTATCCGATTTTACCATAATCACTAGATATGAATTTCAGATTATTGTGAATACAAGAACGATATCAAACATGTGATAGCGGAATTTCCTAATCTATTTACTATCCTATCTCTAGGTATAGCAAACCTACTCAGTTTATTAATCCACTATATCTCTATGTGAATTAAAACAAACATGAATGCATTAAAAACTATGAATATTCCCGACTTACAATGAGTTTTTTTGATCACTTTATCACCGAAAGCTACACAACTAACGCGGTATATCTCTATCCACGTTTAATTCATGGTTATATATTATAATGAGCAATTGCATATTATCACTTTTCAGTCTCAAACATGCACATCAGATCATTCAAGTGGTAGCCAGTCACTCAAAAACATTACGCACAATTAAATATAACTCACATGAATGAAATCAATTGTAAAACTTAAAAATCATGAAATTCACATCATCATGATTAGGCTACATCATAACCCTAACAAAAGAAAATTAGAACATAGTAGAATAAAAAATAAAAATATAAATCAAACCCAGTATCTTGAATCAAAGAGCAAGAATTCTGTCACCACTTTTGTCTTCTCTTCAAAATACTTGAAAAAACTCTCAGAACAATAAAAAAACGATCTAACAAAAACCTAGCTTCTCCCTCTCTGGCTCTTCATGTTCTCCTCTTCAAAAGATATATCACAGATATCTATCTCTCAACGTTTGCAGATAACATTAGGAAATAAAATAAGAATTTCCTGATTTGATATCCATCTTCCACTGCTTTTTTTATTTGAATTCCTGATATTTGCCATTCTTTTCCTTATCTTCTCCATATCTCATTATTCTGCATAAACAAGGAAAATTCAAATAATCAGAAGGAAATCCAAATATTTTCTCATAAATATCACATTAATTGTTGCCTAAAATAAGTAAAATAACTCTATTTTTTTAGAGTTATCATGGATGTCATTGGAGCTGGGAAAGTTCCTCAATCAAGCAATGCCAAGATGTTTTGTCCTTTGATGTTTGTAACTCAAGCAAATGACATCAAAGCTTTGCAAAAGCTTATTGAGCATGATAAACATGATAAACAGGATGTCAATGGATATACACCAGCCATGAGAGCCGCAGCAAATGGTCACTTGGAAGCTCTCAGGTTGCTTGTCTTTGCCGGGGCCATCGGAAAACTAAAAAACAAGCAACGTGATACATTGAGAAGCTTATCAGAGTGGACTCAAATAGGGAACATAGCAATTATACAAGAGTACGAGGTTCAAAAACGGCTCAATAATACTCCTGGTTTTAATGGTCTACATCACGTGGCACGGGATGGACTAATTGATCTGGTTCGTGTCCTAATGAGCAACGTTATGTGAATACCCCTGATGCAGAGGGGTACTACCACTGATGTTAGCCGCAACAGGAGGTCACAGCGCTCTGTGTGAGCTCCTAATTTCTCCAACTGATGTTTGATTTCCTTGTAATACATTCTAGATGCAACACATGATAACGCTTGGATGTGCTGAATTGTGGAAATGTTAACTTCTCCTTTAGAACAGTGGGCAACATGAGGAAGTGCAATGCTTCTAAGCCTGGATCACTGGTTTGTGTTGCTTTGGCAAACAATTTAGCAGCTTGAGGAGATTGAACTTTGTGGCTTTCTTTTTTGTGTTTGTTGTATTACTGAGCTATAATTTTGCTCTCACCAATTTGTTTTAGCTGAAGAGTGCTTATTGGTCTAAATTAACAGATTTTTATGCTCTTCAATTGCAGTTTTCCAACTCTGATAAAAGCTACAATTAGTTATCACTAGTGGCCATGTTGCTTGCCTCGTATCTGTCTATATTAGTACTCATATGTAAAGTTGCTTTCAAAACAAAAAATGCCCGAGGATAGTTGGAAATGTGAGCAATGCGGTAACATAAATTATCCACTCTGGACAAAGTGCAACAAACAGAATTGAGGCACCGACAAACCATCTGTGGCTAAGGAATCTCCCCTTCCAGCAGAGGATGAAAATGATCAAGTCCATTGTGTAATGTGCTCCCTGTAATCCCGCTACCTGAATTTATTGTTGTTTTCTCTCAACCATCTACAAAATTATCAACGAATTCGTTGGAAAAATAATAAACAGCCATGTTGAGCCAGTAAATGTTCATGAAGTTTTTATCCTCGATTTGTTTTATAGTGCGACTTGATTCGTGCATTCATTGATAAGCAATTCTTTATCGTTCTACTGAGTACTAGGACCTATTTGAGGGTTGAGATGGTCCAGAGTTGTCGCCAGCTTTGCTACAATGTGGTTGTCTGAAAGTCAGTCTTGTCGTCCTCTCGTTGCAGCGGTTGTCAAACCACTTTACCCTTTCATAATTCGTGTCAAGGTGGTTGTATCGAATGATGGTTTACATGGTGTTCATGGATCCTTCAAATGCATTATCCGTCAGCCAACTTGACTGGCAAGCAAGGATTATTCAGTTTGCTTTTTGTTTAATACTTTAGGCACTAAACTGCAAGTGAGTCATCTTCTCCAGTCAGCAAGTGTTATGCGCATCAACAAAAATGCGTGGGAACCTCTGGGGCTAATATATCTGGTTCCATGTGTTTAAGTTGTCACCGGGTAGTGGCTGATCTGAGGAAAGAGAGATTCTCAGCAAAGTCAAAGTAGAATCGTTCCAAATGTTTTTGCCTCTATGGGCAGAGGTCCTCAAATCCTGGTTTTGTTTGTCGACTATAAGTTGGCAGTCCCACTCTCTTAGGTGCCGTGAGTTGGTGTCAGGTATTCTATTGAGAATCGTTCCAAATGTTTTTACCATTAAGCTTTGTTGAAAATATGTTTTGTTTAATAGGTGCTAAATAATCAAGAGCCATGATAGAGGATTTAAAATTTCTCTCTAAAATTAGTTTGTCAAGTGACATGACGGATAACAAATGAGTATTCAATCATATTCCTATCATACCCAATGAAAGTTTAGCTATCACTTAATATACTAATTATATGATCTAACACTAAATTCCAAACGAAGGTTACGATTTCTGATGTATTTAATTTTTCTTAATATCCTGAATCAACATCTTGCAAATCAAATGGTTCATCATCAGAAATGCTTCCCAAATACCTCACGATTTCATTTCAAATTTTAGGATTAAGTTTACTCGATTACGTAAAGAGACGATTAGGAGCAAAAAGTAATGCTGGAGTTATGGATGGAGCGGTTAATAACAGCTAAAAAATGTTTTATTATGAAAATTATAAGCTGGAACTGTCGGGGGCTGGGCAATCCCCTGACATTCTAGGAATTAAGAGCCCTAGTAGCTCTTGAAAGGCCCAATCTGGTTTTTCTTATGGAAACAAAGAACAAAGCAACGATTGTGGAAGGAGTTAAAAGGAGACTTAAGTTCCAAAATCTGTACATAGAAAACCCGGAAGGAATAGCGGGAGGCTTAGCCATTTTGTGGAGTGAGGAAGTGGTGTTAAAGGTGAATGCCAGTTCAAGAGAGTTCATCGATTTGGAGTGCATAGATCCAGATAGCGGCTATCAAATGAGGATAACTTTTCTTCATGCACCAACGAATTTTGGAGAAAGGCTGAAGCTATGGCAAAAGCTGAAGGATTTCCAATCAACAAATCATCTCCCGTGGATTTGCATGGGAGATTTTAACGAAATATTATATGTGTGGGAGAAGGTGGGGAAATGAGAAGCAGATAATCACAGAATAACAGCTTTCAGAGATCTTTTAAACGAGTGTTCCCTAATGGACATGGACAGCAAAGGGTGTGCTTACACGTGGTCGAATAACCGGGAAGGGGAGGCCCTTGTAAAAAAATGACTAGACAAAGTTCTATTTACTATGGACTGGAGAATTACCTTTCATAATGCTGAAGTACAAGCCTTTCCAGCAATTGGCTCGGACCATAGCCCTCTCCTCCTTGTGTTGCATCCTGAAAGTAAGAAAAGGAAGAGAGATTTTAAGCTTGAAGCATACTGGACAGAAAATGAAGAGTATGGAGAGATCATCAAGCAAATATGGAACAAAATACCACTAAGCCAGACAAGTTTCTCAGCGAAAATCAATGAAACCTCAAAAGCGCTTGCTAAGTGGAGCAAAGAGAAGTTTGCCAATGCACCATGTCGTATTAGGGAGCTCAACACGGCATTAACAAAGCTAACCAACAAGAATTCCCAAAATTCCAACAGGAAGGATGCCCAAAACATTGTCAACCAGATAGAACGGTTGTGGAAACAAGAAGAAAAATTCTGGGGTATGAGATCATGCATTAAATGGCTGCAATGGGGTGATAGAAACACCAAGTTCTTCCACGCAACTACAGTGCAGAGAAGACAGAGAAACATGATCACTATGCTGCAAATGGAAGATCAAAGTTGGTGTAGAGATTCCTCTGCACTCAAAGAACATATAGGGTCCTTCTATAGGAACCTATACAAATCGGAGGGTCCTAGGAACTATCAACCAATTCTAAATCAGTGTCCTAGCCCAGTAAGAGAGGACATAAATGAAAATCTGATGACCAATATTACTATGGAAGAGGTAAAAGAAGCAGTTTTTCAAATGGGGTCACTAAAAGCCCTCGGACCTGATGGACTTAATGGCCTATTTTACCAACAATCATGGGAGGACATAAAGCTGGATTTGCTCCAGTTAGTGCAGAACTTTTTCAAAACAAGTACCCTTGATCCTCTTCTCAATAAAACGCACATATCCTTGATACCAAAAGTAAAAAAATCCAGAAAACATAGGCCAATTCAGATCTATTAGTTTGTGCAATTTCAGCTACAAAATCATTTCAAAAGTTCTGGCCAATATATTAAAGATTTGCCTTCCAGAGATTATAGAGCCTGAACAGAGTGCCTTTATACAATGTAGACAAATCCAGGATAATATACTAATCGTTCAGGAAGTACTGTGACATCCTGATTTTCCAATTCTATTTTTAATAAATTGAGACGGGCATTTCATCGGCACGCATATAGTCCTTTTTCTTGAGTCGGCCACTCATGTAAAAACTAATCTATCAGGTGAAACCGTTAAGAGATTCTAATGCATTAGACTCGAGAATTTGACTAGGAAGCGACCTTTCGATCGAGCTAATCTGCAAGGGTCATTACGACACAATTAAAAATCGATTAGAAACCGGGGATATGTTGACTCGACAGAGGCATGTGATCGAGTGTGGGTGATTCCACCAGATTGCACTACTCTTGTTGGTCTGCACTGGACCGGCTTTTTTGTCGATTGGGTACCTTATGTCCGTATTTGAAACCTTGAGATTACCACGACAACCGAGAGTCGCCAATGTGTCAAAGATGTACATTGTGGCTTGATCAATCACAGGTCGAATGCATAAAAATTTCTAAAAGCTACCCGGTAGATCAGAACGCGCTAATGTCGTGCCAGAGTGAAATTAACCGTGAAATTGAAAGCAAATTTAGAAATTGGAAGTCCTGGTGTGTCACAAACCATTTTAGGATCATTGACTCATCTTCAGAAGACTTTTCATGCAATCAGAGTTTTTCAGCAAATTAATCAAAGAATGGTTAATTTGGCTCGAGAAATTGGTAGGCTCGCTTTTGGTTGTACTTTTGAGATCTAAGATGGTTCTATGGTTAAGTGATTATGTAAATTGAAGTGTGGTGACATTGGATTAATTTTATGGACTTTAATTTGATTCAATTGGAAAAAGAATCGAGTGGAATTGAAGAAGTTGTTGTACAAGATTTTATGCCTCGGCGGAAAATGAAATTGGACCTATTGGGAAGATTGTGGTGGAAGATTTGGGTGAGTGGGAAGTGATCACTTGATGTCATGGTGGGCCATTTTTGTTCGATTAAAGAAAAAGAAAAAAAAATGGAAAAGAAGGGGTCCCATCCCTCTCTCTCTCTCTCTCTCTCTCTCCTTCCTCTCCCTCTTCCGTCGGTTTCCCTCTCCATCTATGCGGTGTGAAGACCAGAAAATGGAGGAAGGAACCGAGCAGCCATGGCCGTCGCACGCCACCAGCCGAAGCCTTGCCGTTCGTCCCTCGCCGTTCGTCCGTCACCGCCGCCACTCTGCGCCGCCCACACGCCTCGCCCGCTCGCCCGACCGGCCGAAGACCAGCGAAGCTTGCAGCACCGTCGGAGGAGCTGCTCGCCGCCCACGCCTCTACTCGCCACCGCCGGAGTTGCCGTTCGACACTGCCCCAAGCTACCGCTATCTCTCCCCCGTCGTTCCTCCGCCCGATTTAGTTTGGATCCGCCCTCCTTCGGCCCAAAATCAGTAGCTGCAGAAAATGGGTATCACAGCCCGGTTTTGGCCCGTTTTGGCCGGCTTCCCGACCCCGGATGCTTGGCCCGCTTTGAAGGAAGTTGTTCCCCTCGGCGTCCCCGTCGTTTTGGTCCGCTCAGTTCGCTAATTGGGTGAGTTTAGCTCACTAAACCTCGCTTAGAGGGTTAATTATGCTTATGGAGGTTTAGTTTATGTTAAGTATTATTAGGTTGTTAGTTTAAGTTATTTAAGAGTATATTAGATTAAGGTGGTGTTTTAATTTAAAGTATGCTTAATTAAGGGTAAGTAGGTTTATTTAGAATAAGCCTTGATTGGACATAAAGGAATTTACTTTTGATTTATTTAAATATCTCGAAATTATTAAATAATTTAATAATATATTATTATTTGAAATTATTAAAATATTATTATTTAATTATTTTCGGAATAAATTTAATTATTTATTAAATTATGAAAATTTTGTCAGGACCCTAAATTCTCAGAATTTCGTGCCGGTTGCTGCTGTGTAGTCAGATTTTGAAATTGATGGTTGGATATTATAAATTGAGTGTGGATCGTGAAAAATATGGATATTATTATTTAATTAATTTTCGGAATAAATTTAATTATTTAATAAATTCCGAAAATTATTTTGGGACCTTATTTTCTCAGAATTTCGTGCTGATCGCTGCTATGCATTTAGAATTTGAATTTGATGAATGGATGTGGCAAATTGAGTGTTGATTGTGATAAATAAGGATTTTATTCATAAAAACCCAAGTGTCGGGTTTTAATGCAAAAATTGGATTTTAATGATTATATTAAATAGTGGGGTTTGAAAAAGTGAGATATTGGCTTTACGGTTTGAAATTAGCATGCCCCCACACACGTGAGTAATTTCTGGAATATTTTTAATATGAAGAAAAATGGCCGGGATCACTATTTTAAGTGGAAGCATTGAGTGAAATGCAAAGTGTCCTGGGGCCAAGTATGATTTGGCTGTGTGATAATTAAGAGGAATCGTCCTGGGCTGTTGAGCCAGACTTGCCCCTGTATGGGATGCCCACGTAATGGTTGTGGGTCATAGTTGATTTTGGGCCCATGCTCCTTCGGGAACGCCGTCGAGGTACTGACGAAGCCACGCTCCAAGGGGGGAGGCGATGCCTGGCATTAATGTTAGTAGATAGCCGAATTGTGAGTAGGCTATGCCCTTGTGTGGTAGTGAATAATAATTGGAATGCGTGCTAAGTGCGATTGTGATCTATATGAAAGTGATGACGTTCCAATTGTTTGAATTATTATTACTACCTGAGATTGTGTGATACAAATTGTGCTAATCTGCAGGAAGGAATTAAGACGAGGTAAGTCTTCTGTGTGATGTGGCTAGGCCACCCAGGGTGTATTTTCTTTCTAATAGGGGTTTAGGGGGTTGAACTTGCTGAGACAATGTCTCACCCTGTTGTGGGCCAACATTTTCAGGTCCCTTGTGGACGGAGCGGTCAGATCGCTTTGGTTGGCTTTGAGGAGTTGCAGAGGTGAAGTCAGGAGGATTGGAGAACGTGTCCGACTAGTAGGTCATAGGACAGTTCCTTTTTAAGAGTTGGTCTTTTGTAGACTTTTGGCTGTAGGCCTTCGTTTGTAACTCCGTGGATTTATGAAAGTGTATTGTTGTGAAATTGCTTCCTACTTTTCTATCCCGTATTTCATTGTCAAGGGTTTTATAATACACTTCCGCATGCGCATAATAAATGATGAATGGGTCGGCAACGAATGCCTGGGAACGTCGCATATTTGAATGACCATGGTGGGATGTTGGCGCGCTCGAGGTTCGGGGCGTGACAAGTACTACATCAGCTGAGAATTACAAAACGGAAGGAAAAATTTCAGGCAATCTTGAAGCTGGATATGCAGAAAGCCTATAACAAAATTGAATGGGATTTTCTGAGGGATTGCTGAAAATGGGTTTTTGTGAGAGGTGGGTATCTTTAATTATGCAATATGTTTCGACGGTTTCCCTAAGTGTGAAAATCAACGGGGAACTAACTCAATATTTCACCCCTTCGAGAGGACTTAGACAAGGAGATCCTCTTTCTCCATACTTATTCATCTTAACAGCAAACGTTTTGACCTGGCTGATGAACAAAGCTATTGAAGTGGGAAGCATCAAGGGAATAACACTCAACAGGTTCTGCCCTACACTGACTCATTTACTTTTTGCCGATGATGCTATATTCTTTCTTGATGGGACTATTGTAGAATGCCAAAACTTAGCAAATATTCTTAATCAGTACTGTTATGCAACGGGCCAAGCTATTAATTTAAACAAATCATGGGTATTTTTCAGCAGTAACAGCCCTATATCTCTGAAAAGAAATCTAGCACACGAGCTCAGAGTCCCAATAATAGACAAAACAGGGAAATATCTCGGCATTCCAACAGAATGGGGTCATTCAAAGAAAGAGATGTTTGCTTGGATCTTAGCAAGAGTAAACTCGAAGCTAGAGGGATGGAAAGAAAAGTTATTGACCAAAGCAGGCAAAGAAATTCTGATTAAGAGCGTTCTACAAGCCCTTCCTACTTATGCAATGTCAATCTTTAAACTTCCTATCTCTATATGTAAAGCTATAGAAATAAGAATTGCTTCATTTTGGTGGCAGAAAGGTGATTCAAAAAGAGGTTTGCATTGGAAAAAATGGGAAGTCCTAAAAACCAGAAAAGATGAGGGAGGTATGGGATTCAAAGATCTGATCAACTTTAACAGAGCAATGCTCGGAAAGCAAGCTTGGCGATTATCCAACTCTCCTTCAGCTTTGTGGAGCAGAATATTAAAAGGTATCTACTTTCCAAATGGTGACTTATGGAAGGCAAGAAAGGGGCAACGACCGTCTTGGGGATGGCAAAGCATTTTAACAGGAAGAGAAGCCATAGAATCAGAGGTTAAATGGTCAGTGAGGAATGGTAAATCCATCATAATACGGGAAGATAGATGGTTAAAGTTTGGAGTGATTGGAGGTCCAGCCAACCGACATAAACCTGTTATGGTGACAGAACTTATCAATGAAGACTTGAGGGTTTGGAAGGAAAATTTGATTCTTAACCTTTTTGAAGAAAAAATTGCCAATGAGATACTCGCGATAAATCTGAGTCCGAATCCAAAGAAGGGTTGTCTAGTATGGACAGGAAACAAGTCAGGGATATATACTGTGAAGAGCGGGTATAACAGAGCATATTCTAATACCACAAGAACAGAGCCAAACAGGGCGTCCTGTTCTTTCATGCCTCAAAGAACCCTGTGGACTATATGGAGTCCAGCTATACCCCCGAAACTGAGAATGTTCCTTTGGAGTCTATGTCAAAATGCCATACCAACAAGGGAGAATCTGTATAAAAGGAAAATGCTACCCGATCCCTTCTGCCCGTTTTGCTTCACACACATGGAAACAACAGAACATCTCTTTCTACTGTGCAAGTGGACAAAAAAAATATGGGCAGACCCACGCATTAACATCATCAGCAACCCAAGCAACATCAAGAGATTCGATCAGTGGCTAACGGGGACATTCGAAGGTAGGGAAGGTTTACCTGAAAAAAAACTCATTGCGGCTGTGCTGTGGAACATATGGAAGTCCCGCAACAACCTTATTTTCAGAGCAAAGCCTCCGCAACCGATCGATCTCGTGGATCTAGCACAAGAACAGCAAAAAAATTTCAGCAGATTGCAGAATCTAAAAGGGCCAAAACCCACAAATCGAAGTTTACCCATTCGGTGGGAGCCGCCGGACAGAGACGAGTTGAAGATTAATGTCGATGCTTCATGGATTCCGGGCGAATTTCTCTTTTCAATTGCTGGGATCGTGCGAGATTCAACGGGCTTGGTGGTCGAGGGTTTCGCCATAGAAGCTAGGGCGTCCTCTTCTCAGCAAGCAGAAGCCCTTTCTCTGCTCCACGGGATTTCGTACTTGAGGGAAAGTGAAACACGGCACGTGGGGAGAGAGCACGGTCAAAGGGGTTGCTGGGTGTGTGAAAGTGATTGTTTGAGTTTGGTTGACTTTATTATGGGTCGGGCTGAATCACCATGGGACTTGAAGGAAATTATGGAGAAGTGTAAAGAAGAGTTGGCCCTTTGCAAATCAGTACGGGTAGTCTACTGTCCACGACAAGCAAACCGAGCGGCGGATTGGCTTGCTAGAACACACTGAGCCAAAAAACTTCCTACAAATTGGGTGAACTTCCCTCCTTTCTCCCTCTCAGAAATTCTATGTTCGGAATTTTATTCATCGTTGTCTTGTAAGACTTGTTTATCTTCATGAATGAATGCAACATCTACTATCGACCAAAAAAAAAAAAAAGCTTGCAATTGTTTTATCGAGTCATATCTATATTAATCGTATGAACAAATCCCTCTCTTTGCCCTTTGCTCTTTTGTTTAGTTCTTCAAAAGTAACAAAATCTCTTCAATATCCGGGCCAAAATGCAAAATTGGCTCCCCATTTGCAATCAATTTTTCTACCACTTTACTGGACAAGAGTGAACCGATTCCTTCGACAAGTAATGGGATCCCATTCTCAAAGCCGATTACATCTTTTGCAGCTTCATCAAAACCAAGAATTGGAAGATTTCTTCACGGTGCACGCTTTCTGAAAAAGCTCAAGGGCTCGATCATTTCATCGTGTTGATGCAGCAAACATGAGCCGAGATATGGACTTAGACTAGATTTGATACTAGTGTTGCAATTATCCTAATTCAATAACCAAACCAATCAAGCTTTTCTCCAACATTTCGTGGAGATGCCACTGTAGCACGGCATCATCGGACACAATTAGGACATTAGGACAATCGTAGCTTCAGCGATACCTCTTTTAAAAAACCTGGCTTCGTAGCTACTCCAATATCCACTAGGAAACCGCAACAGTCGAACCGAGATGAAATTTGCTCGTAAATGAGCTTTAGCGAGAATCCCCATCCCCTACCATCACTATGCATAAGTGTGCGGCTCGAGCTCAATGCCATTCTGCAAGACAGACATTGAACCGTCGTGTCTACGTTCTCAAAATCACGTTCTTAATATAGGGAAATCGAAAGAACATCATTCACGGTCCTCTTTCCTTACATTGAACACCACCTACACAATGAAAACGGAATCCTCTTGTTAGAAAAAATTTGGTCTAATTTTATTTTTCAGCAGCAAGGTGAACGAGAGGTCACCCTGATGGTTGCATAAGCTATATACAAGATAAGGACCTCCGAGCTTCAATTCTTCAGGCCTCACCACCTTCCACATCAACTGCATCCATATTGTCATTACCTTGTTGATGATCTCGCTCACCATTTTGGGCCCTTGCGGGTCTCATATCATTCCACGACCCAACCGGCAAGCCAGATTTGGCACCGGCAGCCCTCGCCTGAGGTTGTGCTAGCAAAGATGGCCGGAGACAAATTCAAGTGAGTCAAATCCAGCTATCCAAGATTTAAAACAGCAAAGCAGGGTCTTCTAATCCAAGAGAATCCAGATAGAGAGGGGATAAATGTAAGGGCGTGGAAGAAGAAAGGTGCTGCCTATAATTATAGATACGACCCTGATGGCCTAAAATTAGTTGATGATACCATGAATAGGGGTGTGCATGGTCCGGGCAGGCGGTTCCCGACCTAGAACCAGGAACCGCCCGCTAAGGACCGGTTCCCAAAAATTGGAACCGGAATCCACCCATTTGTTGCATGGATCCACCCGGGAACCAGACCGCTGGTTCCCGGGTGGATCCATGAAACCGATCTTGACGCGAAACAATTTTGGTTTTCAACATACAACGACTACGTGACATCAAAGCAAGCCAAAGAAAGAAGCAACGGCGTCGGTTGTCGCGGTTGTAGGGGCTGCAACGGCGTCAGATTGCTAGCGGAGGGGGCCCGAAGCAGAAGCAACGGCGGTGGTGCTCGGACGGAAAGCAGCAGAAGCGAAGGTGATCGCGGTGACGGGCGAGTGGGCGAAGGGCGCTCGCGGCTGCTAGTGCGGTGGTCGGCGCGGAGGCGGGCTATGGCATCGCGGGTCACTGTTCGGCGAAGCAGAGGTTGTGGCGGGTGGTGGCCGGCGCGAGGGGGCAGACAGCAGTGGCGGAGGAGCAGCGGCGGCGTCAACGCTCGTGGAGGAATCGCAATGGCGATAGGAGGAACCGAGGAAGAGACAGAGAGAGAGACAGAACCGAAGATGAAGAGATAGTGAGATGAGATCTAGGGTTTGTTTTAGTAATTTTTTTTTAATATTAAAAATTAATCGGTCCGGTCCGGGTAAGCGGCCGAGCAGATCCACCCATGGAACCGGGAATCGGACCGGTACCCACCGGTTCCATAAATTGGAACCGGGAACCGTACTGGTTCCCTCAAGAGCCGCCAGTTCCGAGCGGTTCCGGTCTGGTTCCGAGCGATCCAGGCGGATCCCGGTTCTTTTGCACACCGCTAACCATGAACAACAACAATAATGGTCTAAGTAAAACTACAAGCCTCAGAAATAGTTAACAAAAACACAGGCTACACTGCAGTTGTTCTTTTTGTTTTCCTTCTCCCTATCATACCAAGCACCAACCAGGGGAACCAGAATATATAATGCATATAGGCTGGATTCAATTCGAACACGGGCATCGTTCAGAAATGCTGGATATATATATATGTACATATTATGTATATAATATACACGCACACCACTGAAGGGTACGTGATCCAGAGCGTAACTAAATAAATATCTGACCCCACAAGGCCACCTTATAACCTCAAAGAGACTAGTCCCCTTTACTCTCCGAATAACATGAAATAAACCACAGAACTTCCACTTCCTATCTTCATGATCTAGAAAGTGGATAGCATACTTATAACTAGACCCAGAAGAAGACAGCACTGAGTCTCTGTAAAGCCTAAAGAGATCTTATCCTGGACATTGGCGATGGGAAGGGGGACGGAGGGCGGCTGTTGAAGGCACAGGTCATCCAAAGCTGTTGCGCTACATAAAAGCTTCCTTCTGGGGCTGGCATCAGATGGAACGTCTGAGGGGCAGATTCAGAGCAGAGAGCGTTAGAGAAAGTCAAGATGTACACTGTCAGAAAAAAAAGGGGGAGCACCGCCTCTCTCTCTCTTTCTCTGGATTTTTCCAGATTTCTCTCCCTCTCTCTACTGCACCAGATTTTTCTCCCTCTCTCTAGACTTTTCTCTCCCCCTCTCTCCAGAATTTTCTCACCGACTTTTACACCCTATAAATAGGGGTTCTTGCCCCTTATGTGAGTGGAGTGTGTACGTGAGTGAGAGTGGGTGGAGTAGGTGGCGTGAGTTGTAGAGTGGAAGAGTGATAGGGGTCTTGTGTACAAAAGTGTGTAGTGGTGAGGTGTGTGAGAAGTGTATGAGAGTGGTGTGTGTGTGAAAGAGTTTGTAATATTATTTAATAAAAATAATAATTATTTTTACATCCATTTGCTTCTCAACAAGTGGTATCAGAGCAGGTCGTCGGAGGCCGTGCGAAGACAGTGGTCGGGGACCATTGTAAGTGAGCAAGGCGGTCAGGGATCGTCGAGCCAAGGAGCGAAGAAGTGAAGGACGTCGGAGTTCTGCCAGTGCACAATCTGGGATTGTGAAGTCGGTTGGTCCGGGACCAGGCTTACTTGGTATAGTGCGGGGCATTATACTCAAGTCACGATGGCAGATTTCTCGAGTTCGGTGAACGGCATGGAGAAGCTCAACAACTTCAATTATAATAATTGGAGTACCCGCATGCGGTATTATTTGCTTGGACAAGATTTATGGGATATTGTTGGCGGCAACAACACCACACCACCCACAAATGATAGTGATTTAAGAAAGTGGAACGTCAAATCAGGTAAGGCTCTTTACGTCCTTGCCGTGACTGTTGAAGATGAATTATTGCAACACATAAAGAGTGCGAAGACCCCGAAGGAGGCTTGGGATAACTTGGCAACGCTGTTTGCGAGGACAAACGATGCCAAGTTACAATGCCTGGAGAACGAGCTCCTCTCAATCTCACAACAAAGTATGACGGTAAGTCAATACTTTTCTAAAGTTAAATCTATTTGCGAAGAAATTTCAAAATTAGATCCTGAGAATGCCATCTCTGAGACAAGAATGAGAAGAATAATAATTCACGGGTTAAGGCCAGAGTATAACGGTATTGTTACGGCCACCCGTGGATGGGCAAATGAGCCAACTCTAACAGAGTTGGAGAATATATTGGCCAATCAAGAGGCCTTAGATAAACAAATCCCTAAGATCACAATTAAGGAGGATGAAAGTGCCCTCTTTAGCAATAAAAGAGGGTTCAAGGGCCATAATAGAAATAGAGCGGGCGCAAGAGATGGCAAACCATGGAAAAATCATGGAGATTGGCGGAGGCAACCAGAAGAGAAGGGTTATCAGCCAAGGGGAGCTCGTCAAGATTGCAATGACAATGATGATGAAGATAAGAGCAACAAAAGGCGTAGCAAACGATGCTACATTTGTGGCAAGGTAGGACATATTGCCAGATTCTGTTGGTACAGGCGGGAAGAAGGAAATGTTGTCACTTCCTGCAAGAAGGAAAATGATAGCGAAGAAGAGTGGGATTTCCAAGCATCCTTTGTAGTGGAGGAACAAGAAGAGCTTGCAAGCTCCTCCATCATAGAAGATGCAATGGCCCTCATCACGGTAAGTGATAAATTGATTGATTATGAAGAAGATTGGATAGTCGACTCGGGGTGCTCAAATCACATGACCGGAGATCAAGGCAAGCTATCAAACATGTGTGAGTACAAAGGTGGATGAGTAGTTGTCACCGCAGACAACTCAAGGTTGCCGATTACCCATGTGGGCCAAACGATGATGACACCCCGATTCAGTTCGCATCAAGTCGAACTGAAAAATGTGTACCATGTGCCAGGAATGAAGAAGAATCTATTGTCTGTGGCACAACTTACAGACTCAGGCAATTATGTGGTGTTTGGTCCTAGAGACGTTAGGGTGTACCGCAATTTGAAACCAACTGGTACACCAATCATGGAGGGGCGTCGATTAGAGTCTGTCTACATGATGTCGGCTCGGACAAAGATACGTGGACAAAACTCGAAAGAGTGAAACGCCTGATTTGTGGCATGCACGGCTTGGGCACGTGAGCTACCATAAATTAAAGGTGATGATGAAGAAAGGTATGCTAAAAGGTCTCCCCCACTTGGAAGTCCAAGAAGATGTTATCTGCGCTGGATGCCAGAATGGGAAGGCACATCAGCTTCCATATGAAGAGTCCAAATTCAGAGCTAAGATGCCTCTCGAGCTCGTCCACTCAGATGTATTTGGACCAGTGAAGCAACCGTCAGTCAGAGGATCAAAGTACATGATAACATTCATCGATGATTTCTCCAGGTACGTCTGGGTCGACTTCATGAAAGAAAAATCCGAAGCATTAAACAAATTTAAGGAGTTTAAAGCAAAAGTAGAATATGAAGTAGGCAAGAAAATACTATGCCTTCGCACGGATAATGGGGGAGAATACAAATCAAATGACTTTACAAAATTTCTTCAAGAATGGAAGATACGTCGACAATTTACTTGCCCAAATACGCCACAACAAAATGGAGTTGCCGAAAGAAAGAATCGGCATTTGGCGGAGACATGCGGGAGTATGTTGCATGCGAAGAGTGTTCCACCCAAGTTTTGGGCTGAGTGTATGAAGACAGCAGCACACGTGATCAACAGAGACTACCTCAAGCAAGGCTTGGCTTTATGTCACCTTATGAGAAGTTGTGGAATCGCAAGCCCACGGTAAGTCACTTTAGAATATTTGGGTGTGTATGTTATGCATTCGTGCGGACCATCTTCGTAACAAGTTCGATAAGAAGGCAGTTCGCTGCATATTCGTGGGCTACGATGATCAAAGAAAAGGATGGAAGTGTTGTGACCCTACAATAAGGAGGTGTTACACTTCCAGAAATGTGGTGTTCGACGAACTATCATCTTGGTGGACATCACAACCTAATTCAAAACAAGTTGAAGAAGAGATTCGTGAAGGAATGGAAGAAAATGACAAGATTGATAAGGGCCAGCCAATTGAAGAAGGAAATGATAATGTAATTGGAAGAAAAGAAGTCGAGCACGGTCACCGGAAAAATCAAAGAGCCCATGGCGAACGGGTGTACATCCAAGAACTACAGAAGAGTTCCGACCAAGTCAAATGGAAGAACCTGAAGAGGAGGAATCTCAACTAAGGAGATCAACAAGACAAAGAAGACCAAATCCCAAATATGCAAATGCGGCGCTGACCGAAGATGTCGGAGTAGTCGAGCCGTCCACATATGAGGAAGCTTCGCAAGGCATGGAATGGAGGAAAGCCATGGAGGAAGAGATACAAGCACTAAGAAA
Source organism: Eucalyptus guilfoylei (assembly GCA_016097605.1). Taxonomy (NCBI): domain Eukaryota; kingdom Viridiplantae; phylum Streptophyta; class Magnoliopsida; order Myrtales; family Myrtaceae; genus Eucalyptus; species Eucalyptus guilfoylei. The sequence goes on from CM027867.1 coordinate 49,057,615, forward strand.
GAACGAAACATGGGATCTAATGCCGAGACCTAAAGAGGTACGTCCTATATCTTGCAAATGGGTCTATAAACTTAAAACTCGACCAGATGGGTCAATAGAAAGATATAAGGCACGACTAGTTGCTCGAGGATTCTCTCAAAAGTATGGCCTAGATTATGATGAGACCTTTAGTCCAGTAGCAAACATCACTACAGTTCGAGTCTTACTAGCACTTGCAGCAAGCAAGTCGTGGAAACTATGGCAAATGGATGTGAAGAATGCCTTCTTACATGGAGAACTAGATCGAGATATATACATGGAGCAGCCAGAAGGTTTCAAAAGTAAGATTCATCCAGATTATGTTTGTAAGTTAAAGAAAGCTCTCTATGGCTTAAAACAAGCCCCGAGAGCATGGTATGGGAAGATTGCTGAATTTCTAGTGCAAAGTGGCTACTTTGTAGCCCCAGCAGACTCGAGCTTGTTTGTAAAGGTAGAAGATGGCAAGCTTGCAATAGTATTAATCTACGTGGATGATCTAATCATCACCGGAGATAATGAAGAGGAGATATGTCAAATCGAACCAACCTCTCAGTGCGGTTTCAGATGAAAGAGCTTGGAGAATTAAAACATTTCTTGGGACTCGAGATTGAGAAGACCAATGAAGGATTATTTCTATGTCAGCAGAAGTATGCACGAGACCTCCTAGATAAGTTCGGGATGCTTGATTGCAAACCTATATCTACTCCAATTGATGGAAATGTAAAGTTATGTGCAATTGAAGGAGGAGAATTGGAAGACTCAACTATGTACAGACAATTGGTGGGTAGCCTTATTTACCTAACCATAACACGACCTGATATTGCCTTTGCAGTAGGAGTAGCAAGTCGATTCATGGAGAAGCCACGAAAGCCTCACTTAGATGCAGTCAAGCGCATACTAAGGTATGTAAAGGGTACATTTGATTTTGGGCTTCTGTATAAGAAAGAAGCATCATGTGAAGTTGTAGGCCATTGCGATGCTGACTTTGCTGGAGATCGTGACACGCGACGATCAACTACTGGATATATGTTTAGCCTCGGATCAGCAGTAGTGTCATGGTGTAGCAAAAGACAGGCAACTGTGTCACTATCTACGACAGAAGCTGAGTATAGAGCAGCAGCAATGGCAGCACAAGAAAGTACATGGCTGGTACAGCTAATGGAGGATCTCCATCAACCAATAAATCAACCTACACGAATATATTGTGATAATTTGTCAGCCATAAGCTTAGCGGAGAATCCAGTTTTCCATGCGAGGACCAAGCATGTAGAAGTGCACTATCATTTCCTACGGGAAAAAGTATTGCAAGATGAGATAAAGATGGAGTATGCCAAAACAGATGATCAAGTTGCAGATATCTTCACCAAAGGTCTTGGAGCTGTAAAATTCGAAGAGTTTCGAAGGCAACTTGGTATGACCACATTGTCCATGCTAAGAGAGAGTAGTCGGTGAGCGGGAGTGTCAGAAAAAAAAGGGGGAGCATCGCCTCTCTCTCTCTTTCTCTGGATTTTTCCAGATTTCTCTCCCTCTCTCTACTGCACCAGATTTTTCTCCCTCTCTCTAGACTTTTCTCTCTCCCTCTCTCCAGAATTTTCTCACCGACTTTTACACCCTATAAATAGGGGTTCTTGCCCCTTATGTGAGTGAGTGTGTGAAATGTGAGTGGAGTGTGTACGTGAGTGAGAGTGGGTGGAGTAGGTGGCGTGAGTTGTAGAGTGGAAGAGTGATAGGGGTCTTGTGTACAAAAGTGTGTAGTGGTGAGGTGTGTGAGAAGTGTATGAGAGTGGTGTGTGTGTGAAAGAGTTTGTAATATTATTTAATAAAAATAATAATTATTTTTACATCCACTTGCTTCTCAACATACACTACAAGGGTAAGGGTATACGACTACACTACTCAGTATGCAAATACGATTGACTTAAATCGATCGAGGACGGACGGGGATTGATAGAGAGAAATTGCATAGAGTTTACAAGATCGAATAACTTCAAAAAAGGGTAAATTTCTTTGGGCATCACCCCAAAAAGTTGGCCTTTTCCTCACACTTCGAGACTCAAAAAGAATTAAATAAAATATCAAATGGATCCTTCAACCGAGAGAGAGAGAGAGAGAGAGAGAGAGAGAGAGGCCTGGTTGAAAACGAGGGCGTCCTGCTTGCCGTCTGGCCACGTGTAGCCGGAGACCACGACAAGCACGCCGCAGGGTGCGCCGGAAGGGATGCAGTTGTTGTTGAAGATTTGGTACCGGCACTGCGGAAGGGAGACGAGTTTGGCGACGATAGCCTCCTTGCCCTGGATCTTCTGGCCCTCGAAGACCACAAACGACTCTTCCCGGTACAGGTTCAGCAAATCCGCCCGGTTCGCATCGAACGTCTTGTAGTAGTTCTCCACGAACTGCTTGGCCGCCGCCATCCTCAGATCCATCTCTTCTCCATCGATCGTCGTCGTCGTAACAGTGATCCTCCGCATCTCTCCTTCTAGGACTTCGATGTTCGGGGTCCTCTCCATCTCTCCTCCTCCTAGGGCTTCGATCAGAACACCGCCCTAAGGGCTTGGTAAAGCTTTTCTTTTATAGACCGAACCGAAAACAACGAAAAGACTAAAAAGCCCCTGTTATTTCTTCTTTCTCCAGTTCAGCCCCTTTCGCCTGTTCGACTGGCTGCTCTGCCTCTAAATTGACTTATATTTCTTACAGGAAAGAGGAGGCATGAATCTCGGGTTTTTGTTGGTGCTGCATTCATTCTGTTACTTCGATTTGTCCTCCATCTATTTTCCTCATCTTTCTCTCTATTTGCTGCTGCTTGTGAAATTAAAGGTTCGTTGTTGCGCCCCATATCTGCTTGTAGGTCTTAAACTTGGCCTAAACAGACGCATGTAATTCTTGCTGATGAGATGGGTCCTGGTAGGTCTTTGTCGCCACTCGCCAGGGAAATTTGTGCACTCAAATTGCTCTTTTTTTCAATTTTTTAATTTTTTTTTCTCTGTGAGCCATTCTTCTTCATCTTTTATGCAAGCAAAACTATGCAGAGTATTTGCTTCCTTAGCATCTCAGTTTGTAGAAAATTTATATTCATTCTTAGTTGTAGCTCCCACTTTCTTCTTCTACTTTGCTGAATTGGGAATGGTGGTAATTTGCTACCTTGCCACCTCAATTCAATGTTGTAAGTATATCAAACTCTTATTTCATCATGTTTATCAGCAGTATTGGCAGAATGATTATGTTGGCTTCTGCTTTCTTCGTTCGTGTATTCTCTGCCCAGGCTCGTGCCATGATACACGGCTACGAATTTTGCTTTCCCGAAAGCGAGAAGCTCCTATATAGTACCCAGTATAAATCTGGCCAGCGGGTTATTGAAACCAAGCAAGATAGCATAATGCTCGATGTCCTCTTAATGTCATATGAGATGATTAATCTGGATACGGCATCATTGAAGCCGATACAACAGTGGGGATGCACGGTAAGATTTTGCTGGTTATTAAACTCATAAATAGTATCCAATATGTCACGCCCCGAACGTCCGAGCGCGTGCCCATCCCTCTCTGGTCGATAAAATTTGCGACTTCCCAGGACTAGTCGTCGACCCTTTTCATTTTATTACACATGCGGAAGCGAATAATAAATCCCCTGATAGTAACCATCTCGGGATAGAAAAGCAGGACAATAATTTCACAAACAAACATGTCTTTATAAACATATGTCGAGTCATGTACAAGAGTCTATGATCAAAAGACTACAAAAGACTATTCTCTAAAAGAAGCGATCCTTTCCGACCTATACTTCAGATTACCTCTTCTCTGCTCCAGGTCTTCCACTCGATGACCCTGAAAAATTTAAGCCCATGACGGGATGAGATATAATCTCAGCGAGTTCGCATGCTAAACCCCGATTAGGAGGGAAATACGCCCAAAAGCGTCCTAATCACACAACTACACGATTAGGACAGAGGACTTACCTCGTCTTAGTTCCCTCCTTCATATTAGCATAATTCATATATCACATACGTGCAATAACATCACTCGAGCATTTGGAATATCTCATTCAATCCTAGTCAATCAATCAGTCAATCAATTGAGTCAACTTCATTAATCCATCATTCAATCAAACAATCCTCAAGAGTCCCGATTATAAGGCCAAATCGTTATGACACGTCTCATTCCGTGTCACACAATTTTGTCAAATAATCAGGCGCGGTAAATCATATCGATGGGTCCATCTATACCTAATATTTACTCTCAACATCTCAATTCAATATTCCCACTCAAAACCAGACTCCACATTTCAACTCAATACCAAACTCAAGGCTCTAGAGGTGACCCCACACGAAGTCTTGTCATCGTGCGGTACTTAGTCCTTGACCACAAATGACAATAGTATAAGGCACTAGAGGTAACTCACACGAAATCTCGTTATTGTGTAGTACTTAGTCCATTATTACACTAGGCAATAGTATAAGGCACTAGAGGCTACTCACACGAAAGCTCATTCTCGTGTAGTACTTAGCCATTTACTATACTTGACAATACTGCAAGGCGCTAGAGATAATTCCCATGCGACTCAGGTCGTCATGTAACACTTAGTCCTTGACTACGATAAGCAAAAATATAAGGTACTAAAGGTGACTCACACGAAGTTTCCTACTCGTGTAGTACTTAGTCCTTTACCTACTCATGACCCAATGGTTCCTTCAACCCGACACATATCACATTAATTTCCCATAGTCAACATGCCCTGACTATAAGCCATCACACAATTATTCACTCTCGGCCAAGGACATTGAGCTTCGCACTTAAATTCCTCAATTAAAGTAATGTCTTGGCATAATTTATTCGTATTAAAAATACCCGATAGAAATAACCGTGTGTGGGTACACGATCGGCCTAAGCCAAAATAATTATATCTTTACTTAGAAAATCCCACTATTTAACAGAATCTGAAAACATTTTTGTCGTTGTAAACCGACGCCCCAGTAATTTATAATTAATTAAAGAAATTATACAATTTTGGGTATAAATTCCCAAAATCACAACTTAAATTCAAATTGTACAATTTTGCACTCAATTGCAGAAATTAACCACACCATTGTAATCAGCACGAAATTCTGGTCACCGGCTATCCTGGCCTAATTTTCGCAAAATTAATTAATAATTAATTAATAAATCAATTTAATTTCTAAAAATACTAACCTAGGCCGAAATTATAAAATTAAATACTAATATGGACCCGGAAAATTCCCAAACCCTCCTAGATAAATAGTACAATTTATTTAGGCTTTAGCGAAACCATGCTAACCACCTAACATACTCGATTAAATAATGAAATTTCTAATTTAATCTAACTAACTACCAATTCATAATTAAATAAATCTAAACACCCCTTAGATGTCATTAGCCTACTAAGAAGGGTTTAGTGCAAAGACTCACCGGTTTATTGCGGAAACCGGTTCACCGTGATGACGATGCGACGGCGGCCGAACTTGGGCTCGCAACGACACTCACAGGCTTGGACCGGGCCTAAACTTGGCCCAACAAATCTCAGCTCAAATCTGAGATTTGCTTTTGAATTGGGCTGGGCCCGAAGCGGGCTGACTTCGTGGGCTTGGGCTGCTGAATTGGGCTTGCTGTGGCTGGGCTTGAAGGGCTGAATTTCACGAATTCGGCTGGGCTTCGCTGGAGATGTTGGGCCGAATTGCCGCTGAAAGGAGAAGCGATACGAGTCAACTTCGGTGGTCTTCAATGCTAATTTGTTGACCGGTGGAGACCAAGTTCGCCGGAGGGAACAGCAACGTGGAAGAGGGGACAAAACGTGGTGGAGCGTGAGGCGTGTGCGTGAGTGGAGAAGAAATTTCAATGGAGGGAGGGGTGCTTCGACGTGGGGAAATGAAAGAGAAAAAGTAGAACAAATGGAGAGAAGTCGGGGGAAGAGAGAAGGGCAGGGATGGTCGGCGAACCGAGGAAGATAGAGAGAGAGAGGAGAGAAAATTCAAAGCCAAAATATCTCCATTAAATGTTTGGTCTCCCAAAGGCTCCAATCCTATCCCTTATGTCTCCCTAAAAGCCCTCAATCTTATCCTACAAGTCTCCAATTACTTTCTTGTAGATAATTTCCACAAAATATCCAAATTAAAGCCAAAATCCAGCCCCCTCAACAAAGCTCCGAATTTCACATTTTTGGGACATCAATTTCTTCGACAAATTCCCAAATTTGACGTCCAATTTTGATGTAGGAAGAGCCCACATAATTTCTGCAAGTCCCTTTCACCAAGTAGCTCGGTTTGCAAGTCAAAAATCCCTTCAATTCGGCCAAACCGAATTTCTGATCGTTTTCCGAGACGTCCGAATCGAATTTCCATACAAATCTCGGAATCTCTGAAAATTTTTCGGAGGATGAGTCGACACTCCTAAAATAAATCATAACACCACAGAACTTTCAAATTCTGAAATCGGGTTCAAATTAGCGATTATTTTCAATACGGCGCGTTTTTAACGTGACCTAATCTACCAGGTAACTTTTAGGAATTTTTAGTACAATTGACCTGTGATCGATTTATCTCGAGTCACAATGTAAATTTTCGACACATTGGCAACCATCAGTTGTTGTGAAAATCTCAAGGTTTCAATTATCGACACAGGGCACCTAAAACGACAGAAAATCAATTTGGTGCCGATCAATGAGAATTTTGCAATCATGTGAAATCACCCACACTTTGATCACATATCTCAGTCGAATCGACATGTCTCTGATCTCTGATCGATTCTGACTGTGTCGTAATGACCCTTGCAGATCAACACGGTCGAGCAATCGATTCCTAGTCGAGTTCTCAAGTCCAATTGCATTTAGATTCCATAATTGCTTCCCCAGATAGTCTGGTTATCTCATGAGTAATCAGTCAGAGAATTGCACTATTGGCACGTCGATGAAAGGCCCGATTTATTTAATCGAAAACAAATTTTGAAAATTCAGGCTGTCACACAATATGCCAAAGGGCTTGACACAATGGGTTCTTTCAGATTGTTGATGAAGGAACTAACTAATTTGTTGAGCAAAATATCAAATTTTAACTTCTTAGTGAAAAATCTGATTTTAAGTGCAGTGAGGATAATATTGTTTTGTTCATATTCGTGATACACATCATCATGTATGATGAGACATTTTGCAGAAATTATGAGACTCTTTGTTTACTGCATTCTCTCAAGTGACGGTATCATATGAGATGATTAATCTAGACACGCCACCATTGAAGCTGATCCAAAAGTGGGATGCACGGTAAGATTTTGTTGGTTATTAAACACATAAATAGTATCCAACATGCGAAAGGGCTTGATACAATGGGTTCTTTCAGATTGTTGATGAAGGAGCTAACTAATTTCCAGTATTACTAAAGCTCTCCTTCTCCATTACAGAGCATTGTTGATATGATGAAGACTCATTTTACGCAGACAGGCGCAGTCCTTCACAGCCAACGGATTCCTAATAATACAGTTCCATCTCAAGATGAACATTGGTTTCATATGTAAAGCTGCTGCGGTGAGTGCATGGTTAATTTTCTCTTTTGTACATGGTACTAGCATTTGTTTGTTATCTGGGAAGTGTTTCTTCACGACTCTTTAAGCTCGATGTGTATTGGTGCAGAGCGTGGTAATGATCACCTACAAAATGCGACTGATGATTTAAAAGCCATGAAGAACTACAAGGACTTGCTCACAGAATCAGTGTTTCTTCATGCCCTAACCCAGAGTTTCTTCAAACAATCTTGGAGCAGAGATCTGCCTATTTCTCATGTTCAGCTGATTCAGATGTCTTAGTTTGTCCATTAAGGGCATACATGACAACAGCATTGTGCAAAGAAGGAGGAAACATGGAGGCCCCATAATCAATTCTCATGGAGGTAAATTTATCTTATTTTGACAAAGTTCTTTGTTGTATATCCTTCTTCAACCACACTCAAGCTAAAATAGATTTGGGCTTGAGGTAAAATGCAAGTACCTTTCAGCTTTTGAAAGATGTGTCTGGCAACCTTAAGGAGCTAACTTATTTGTCCAGCAAAATATCAAATTTTAACTTCTCCATGAAAAATCTGATTTTTAAGTGCATTGATAATCTTGTTTTGTTCATATTTGTGATACATCTCATGATGTATGATGAGACATTTTGCAGAAATTATGAGATTCTTTGTTTACTGTGTTCTCTCTTTGTTTTTTTTTTTTACCTCATACGCCAGAGAGTTCTGCACTACAGGTCCTGTTTACTGGTTTTTCATATGGGCATCTCTCTGAGAATGAAATACTTTTCATGCTCTAAGGGATCAATAATTGCTGGAGAAATTGGTGTATATGGCTATAGACCTCTCGTACTAATGGATATGCACGCTGGTAAGAGAGCCGAAGTTGTTAGAAGCTTATATGAGGTCTTTTTCTGGGGATTGCTCTCCTTCAGACCGGGAAACTACTCTGCAGTTTGACTTCTTAGACCGGCCTAATAGTAATTCTATTGTCACGATTGAAGAATACAGGCATATCATTATTATGTATATATCCACGTTTCTGAAAGATCAATAATAGGTCTTAATTTGTCCATCCTTTTTTTTTTTTTTTTGGTTGCATTTTTAAATAGCATAAACTTGGTTAGACTATGGGAAGAGGTATATTCTTCCAGCCTCAAGCTAACTATAGGTTTGGTCCTAAGCAAGACCTTAAACTACTCAACAGAGGTTGGAAGGCGTCTCTAAAAACCTTCCTACGGGGGTACCCGCCACAAACCCCCCTACGGGGGGTTAAGGGCCTCACCTTGGATCCCCGCGACGCCTTCCCCGGTAACCAACCCGGGCGTGGTACAGGGACATGAAAGGGGCTCCCCCGAAAGGGGGGAGTGTAGGTTTGTTCCAGTCTGCGTCCCTTCATCAAGATGACCCCCCAAAGTATCACCTGAGAAGAAAAAAGACATGTAAATACCAAAGCAATTACAATTTCTGATCATTTGCTAGAAAAAGAATAACTATCTTTGATCCATTCAAAAAGAGAACAATAGATGAATGCAAAATTCATATAATAATATAATGTATAGGAGGGTAACGGCAATCATTGACACTACAAAGCAATGAATCCGGTAAACTTGAACTTGAGGCGGTACAATTTGATCTGCGGGCAAAACTCGATGATGTATTGTCCCTCTTTTCTGGGAAGTCCCGGGAAAAGGAGTGAAGGTATCTATTATCTTCTAGAATTAGATGTGTACTTAATATATCAGTTTTGTGCTAGTCTCACGGATGACATTTCAACTTCTAAAAATCTGCAGTTGGCCATTTTCATTTCCGATCAGGTTCCAGAGAAGTTAATGGTGACCCTGGAAGATTTCAACAAATCATATCCAACCTTACGGGAAACTCAGATTTCAGTAGGTATCTTGTAGGCCATATGACTGCATTTCAAAATTAATTTTTGCCTCCAGAAAAATCTTCAACCCATATAACACTATGTCAAACTTGTTTTGAATTTTGCCGATCTGTACAAGAATGTGTCTGAACTGTTTCTTTTGATCTTTTGGTGCATCCATAAGGAAAACTAAATTTGAGTTTATAAATTTAGTACACAGAAAAAGTCCGTATCTTTGTCAAAGTGCATCTTGCTCAAGAGGTCATGGACTCCTTAGATGTTGAGACCGAGTCATCGTCGAAGAATACCTTGAGTCATTTCCAAGTTGCTGAGAGACGACTTGCTGGGAGAAATTCAAGACCATTAGCCAAGAATACAGTGTTTGTCCTTACCCTTCGTTTACCTACCACCCCATCAATCTAATTGTATCAGTTGAGCATACGGGAGTTGGGATCCCATTTGAGGCCCAATCTTGTGTTCTTACTCCCTTCATGCAAGTTGGTCCTTCCATATGTCCTTCCATATCCCGTACACATGGAGGGACGGACATACGACTAAGCATGAGCAAGTGTTTGGTTGAAGTCATGAATGGAGAGACTGGATTTGAGAACACACCGAATGTAGGATGTCACGCCCCGATCCTCAGGCACGCGCACATCCCTTACCTTTGGTCGATTTTATAATGCGATATCCCAGGACTAAGTATCGCCGACCCCTTTCTTTTATTAAGCGCATACGGAAGCAGTTATAAATCCCCAGACAATAACACAATGGGATAGAAAAGTAAGGCCATATTTTTCATATTGAAATCCACAACCGAACTTTTACACAAAGCATAAACCAGAGTACTTCACAACTATTCACATCAAAATGGAGTTCTTAAAAGAAGATAAAATCTCAGTCCATCCGGGCCGTACTCAAGGCCCCTCTTGGTATTATCTTCTTATTCCAAAATTCTTCTCCACAGGTTTCACCTCCGAGTTCTCTTTCTCGGGTTCCTCCTCCTCAGCTCCTCATCGGGGTCCTGAAATGTTTTCCCCAAACCGGGATGAGACTACGTCTCAGCGAGTTCTACCCCACTAAGGCCTGATTAGCAAACCATTATACTATAGGCTGCCTAAACACGCACAGGTTGGAGGACTTACCTTGGCCTCAGATCCCACCTGCAAGTTAGTACAATCCATATTAGGCACCCAAGCAATCACATCAAAGATCGATATCTCGATCAAATCGACCTAGTTGATTACACGTCACCTCAAATCATTCCCCACGATGGAATATCTAGAAGCTAGGCCACGTGCATTCTCCAGGACGACATCCCAAGTCTCCGAGTCACGTGCCTCAAACCTTGGGCCCACGTGCATTCTCTAAGGCAACCTCTTTGCCAAGGTGGTACATCAAGTCATCGAGCCACGTGCCCTTTTAGATGTCATTCTTGAATACTGGACCCACGTGCATTCTCTAAGGCACTCGTTCACCAAAGTGACGCATCAGATCACCGAGCCACGTGTCCTTTTAGATACCATTTCGGAACGTCGGGCCCACGTGCATTCTCTAAGGCACTATTTTGCCAAAGTGACGCATCAGATCACCGAGCCACGTGCCCTTTTTAGATGCCAATACTTAATCACCGAGCCACGTACCCTTCTCCAAGTGATTTACTTTCTACCGAGTTCTACTCACTTTACAACTCAACAAAGCATTATAACTGCTGAATAAACATACTCGGCCATTTATCAATCAATAATTCAATCTCAATCGATTCCAATCAATTTAGGGTAAATCCCTAAAATATCACAATTTATTTAATTCCATGCAACGTAGAACTCAATTAAATAAATGGACTGCGCCACGACAATCAGCACAAGATTTCGGTCGTCGGCCATCTCAGCCTTAATTTCCGAAAAATAAATAAATAAATAATTAATTTCGAAAATTAAATAATTAATATTAAAAATTCAATTTAGCTTAAATTAAAGCCCAATTAAATAAACGGACTTCACCACGGTCATCAACATAATTTTCCTTCACTGGCCATTCCAGTTGAATTTTCGGAAAATAAAATAATTAATTAATTTAATTCCGAAAAATAATATTTAAATACAAAAAAATCCACTTAGGCCTGAATTGTCAAATTGGAGCCCGAAACGGGTCGGGAAAAATCCCGAGACACTTCCAATAAATAGTAGACCACGTCTACTTGCTAATTGCACAATCAATTTGTCTAATTCGCATCATAATTGGCTAATAAACACTAATACATACTAATCTAACCACCTAAACCTAATTGATTAAAACTAAACCACCATTAAGCATAATTAGCCAACTAATCCGGGATTAGTGAGATTACTCACCGGAATCGCGCACAAATCGGATCAATCCGACGGGGACGGCGCGAGGATCGATTCTTCCCAAAGCACGACTCGGGTTCGGGGCCCGGAAACGGCTCAAAAGCGGCATCGAACCAGCTGGAAATCCACTCCGGGTTTGCCGGTTTTGGCTGCAAAACAGAGAGAAAGAGAGAGAGTTGGGGGCGACAAGGTGCGGGGAGGACCGTGGAGGTCCCAAGCAGTCCGAACGGTGGCCGGACGGGGCTAGGCGGCGGCCGGACGTGGCCGAACGGCGGCTGAACAGAGGCCGAATCGCGCGGGGGAGGGGTGGTAGCGGGTGACGGACGCGAGGCGGAGCGCGGACGGCGGAACGGCGACGAGCGGCGGCAGTGCGCAGGCGGCTGGTCCGATCTTCGGCGAGCTGCGGCTTCCATCCGTTGGCTTCGCACGAAGAAGAAAAAAAAGAGAAGAAGAAGAAGAAAGAAGAAGAAGAGAGGGGCTCGGTCACGTGGGGTGGGGGAGAAGAGAGAGGAGAGAGAAGAAGAGATAAGGGAGAAAGAAGAAAGTTTGACTAGTCAAAAGAGAAAAGAAGAGAGAGAGAGAAGAGAAGACAAGGGGGCTTCGGTGGGGCTGTTTCGCACGAAGGGGGGAAGGGGAGAGGAGAGAGAAAAGAGAGGGAAAAAGGAGAGAAAAGAGGAGAGAGAGAAAAAGAGAGAAAAAGAAAAAGAAAGAAAGAAAGAAAGAGAGAGAAAAAGAGAAAGGGAGAGAAAAAGAAAAGAAAATAAAGAGTAATTCAATAGTAAAAATCCTACTATTCAAATTACTTCAATTATTTTCGTTTTCTCATTCTCTTTTTAATTTCTTCCGGTCTTCAATTTTTCCTTCGATAATTTCTTTCTTGAAATTTCGGACCCATCAATAAATTGATGGACGATAAGACGATATCCAAAAATGAACTATGACATGCCCGAATATTCGATTCCCGGAACCGAATTCAATTTCATGGTTAAAATCGGCTAGACGCGATTTTAGTCCAATCCAACAAATTAAGTAGCTTTTAGGGATTTTACCGCGGATACATCCTTTAACGGCTTCACCTAATAGGTTAATTAACTCGTGAGTGATCAGCTCAGAGAAAAAGGACTATATGCGCATCGACGAAGTGCCCATTTCATTTTATCGAAACGGGGTCGAAATTCAGGATGTCACAACTCTTCTCCTCTTATAAAAATTTCGTTCTCGAAATTTAAACCATTACACACTTTGCTCAAAAAGGTGGGGGTACAGTTCTCTCATCGATTCTTCAGTCTCCCAAGTTGCTCCTTTAGTACCGTGGTGTTGCCAGACCACTTTGACCAACGGAATGGTCTTTGTACGCAGCACTTGCTCTTTGCGATCAACAATTTGAACTGAGCTTTCCACGTATGACATACGGTCATCCACGTCTAATTCCTCGAAATTTAGTATGTGGGTCGGGTCAGGTTCATACTTCCTTAACATCGACAAGTGAAAGACGGCATGCACTTGTGCCAGTCTTGGCGGCAATGCAAGACGATACGCTAGGTTCCCGATTCTCTCAAGAATCTCATACGGACCTACGTACCTTGGACTCAATTTGCCTTTCTTATCAAAGCGCGAAGTTCCCCTCATTGGTGATACTTTCAGAAAGACATGATCACCAACTTGGAATTCCAAAGACCTTCGACACTTATATGCATAACTTTTCTGCCTGCTCTGCGTTGTCTTTAATCTGTCTCTGATCACTGCCACGGCATCCACTGACTGCTGGACCAACTCTGGGCCTGTTATCTTCCTTTCCCCAACTTCATCCCAACATACTAGAGTTCTGCATGCTCTGCCATACAACGCTTCGAATGGAGCCATCTAGATGCTCTGCTGATAACTATTGTTGTAGGCGAACTCCACCAGATGAAGTTGATCTTCCCAACTTCCTTTGAAGTCTATTACACAAGCTCTCAGCATATCCTTGAGAGTTTGAATTGTCCTCTCAGACTGGCCATCCGTCTGAGGATGATAGGCCGTACTGTACTGAAGCTTTGTACCTAAAGCACTCTGCAAGCTCTTCCAAAAAGCAGCGAAAACCTCGGGTCTCTATCGACGTTATCGTCACCGCACTCCATGCATACGAACCACCCGACGCACATACAGTGTCTCGCGTGTCTATCCAAACTCGATCCTTTCGAACTTGCTATGAAGTGAGCCGACTTTGTCACACATCGACTACTACCCAAATTGAATCGTTTCCTCTTTGACTCCTTGGTAGTCCAGTCACGAAGTCCATCGTGATATGCTCCCATTTCTATTCTGGGATCGCGAGAGGTTGCAGAAGTCCTCCCGGCTTGTAATGCTGAGCTTTTACTTGTTGACATGTCAAACACTTGGCCACATGCTTGGCGATGTGCGCCTTCATACCCGACCACCAGTAGTGTTGACGGAGGTTCTGATACATCTTGGTGCTTCCAGGATGAACACTGTAACTACTACGATGTGCTTCAGATAAAATATCCTCTCTAAGCTCTACATCATCAGGTACCACCAAACGTCCACGGAACCTTAGTACCCCATCATCAGAAACCTGAAAATCAACCTTTCTTTTATTGGTATCCTCCTGAAGAATTCTCTGTACATCTGGATCTGTTGGTTAGAGTTGCTTGATTCTGACTTGAACATCTGGTTCAATTCTGAGGGTGGCCATAAGACTTGAGAGGTGGCCTACCTCAAATTTGAATACTGAATCCCGAGCTCTCTCGATTAAGTTCCACTCCTTAATCAGTATATGAGCCACTGAAGACTTTCGACTCAAAGCATCGGCAACCTTATTTGCCTTTCCTAGGTGATATAGAATATCACAGTCATAGTCCTTTAGTAATTCCATCCATCGGCGTTGCCTCATATTCAACTCCTTCTGAGAGAACAGGTACTTGAGGCTCTGATGGTCCGTGAAGATCTGAAACTTTTCCCCGCACAAGTAGTGTCTCCAAATCTTCAATGCAAATATGATGGCTGCGAGTTCTCAGTTATCGTCGGATAATTCAATTCATGAGGTCTCAACTGACAGGAAGCGTATGCAACAACTCTGCCATGTTGCATCAGCACGCAGCCCAATCCCCTGAATGACGCATCACTATAGATTTCAAATCCTCCAGGACCAGATGGAATTGTCAGCACAGGTGCGGTAGTCAGCTTTTCTTTCAACTCTTGAAAACTACGCTCGCACTTGTCTGTCCATATGAACTTCTCATCTTTCTTCGTGAGCTTTGTCAGAGGCGAGGCTAATGATGAGAAACCTTCCACAAACCGTCTGTAATAACCTGCTAGCCCCAGAAAACTTCTGATCTCTGTTACTGTTGTCGGTCTCGGCCACTTGATCACCGCTTCTATCTTGCTCGGGTCGACAGAGATTCCTTCTCCGGAAATCACATGACCTAAGAACCAACACGAGTTAGCCAAAACTCGCATTTGCTAAACTTAGCATACAACTGATGAGTCCTTAAAGTCTGGAGCACTAATCTCAAATGATTCTCGTGCTCTTCATCACTTCTCGAATAGACTAAAATATCATCAATGAACACAATCACAAACTGATCTAAATATTCCTTGAACACTCTGTTCATCAAATCCATAAATGTAGCTGGAGCATTCGTCAACCCGAATGGCATCACTGTGAACTCGTAATGACCATACCGAGTACGAAATGCCGACTTAGGAATATCCTCCTTCCTTATTCTCAACTGATGATATCCTATCCTCAAGTCGATCTTCGAGAATATTGACGCTCCTTGCAGTTGATCAAACAAGTCATCAATCCTTGGCAAAGGGTACTTGTTCTTGATCGTTACCTGGTTGAGTTGCCGATAGTCAATGCACAGGCGCAACGATCCATCTTTCTTCTTAACAAATAGAACTGGTGCTCCCCAAGGCGATACACTAGGACGAATAAATCCCTTATCCAGTAACTCTTGCATCTGCACCTTCAGTTCTTTCCACTCAGATAATGCCATTCTATATGGTGCCTTCGAAATCGGTTCTGTCCCCGGTGCTAGTTCAATTACAAATTCAATCTCTCTTTCTGGCGGTAACCCTGGCAATTCTTTCGGAAAGACATCTGGAAACTCCTGTACCACTGAAATGTCTTCCATTTTCAGTTCCTCAACTGTCGTGTCCACGACAGTTGCCAGGTATCCTCGGCAACCCTCATCTAACAAACGAGCTGCTTCTAGTGACGAGATTAAGGAAATTGAGGGTCCTCCTCGATTCCCGACAAATTCAAAACTCTTACCCCCTAACGGGTCAAACTGAATCGCTTTACGATAACAGTCCATTTTAGCTCGTTGCTTGGTGAGCCAGTCCATGCCAATTATCAAATCGAAATCATACATGGCTAGGACTAACAAGTCAATTTTCCCCACTCGCTCACCGCTCTAACTTGCACCCCGAACATCCCAAAGCAAAGCAATAACTTTATCTTTCAAGGGTGTAGATATGCAAATTGCCGACTCCAACAATACAGGACTCAACCCTAGCATCCTAACATATTGTTCGGCAATAAAGGAATGGGTTGCTCCCGAATCAAACAAAGCATAAGCAGGTTGGTCGTTGAGCGAGACCGTACCTGTGATCACGTCAGGCGCAGCTTCTGCTTGACCTTGGGTAATCGCGTACACGGTGCCCTGAACTGGAGGTCTCTGCTGTCCTCCCTGTGGTGCATTCTGAGGGGCATACCCTATTATCTGTCCTCTCGGTGGTGGCGTCGGCAACAAAGGTTGTCCTCTTTGCTTCCTCGGGCAATTCCTGACCATATGACCCTGTTGGCCACATTCAAAACACGCACTCGTTCTAGCTGGGCACGGTGCTGTCCCGCGTCTTCTCCCACAGAAACGACATGCATCATTTCTAATAGGTCCTGACCTATTAAATCCACCTTTCTTATTGGGCGGGCCTTGGAATCTGTTTCCAAGCATCGGCCTCTTTCCTTGGTGGATGTTGTCTCTCTGAGAGCCAAACCTCGATCCAGATGAGGCAGCTCTATCGTTCAGATCCTTCTCAATCTTCTGAGCCCTTCGATATAGATCATTATAAGTCTGCAGATCCACAAGGACTAAGGCACTCCTCACGTCCGGTCTGAATCCATCTCTAAACATTCTCGCTCGATTCACAAGATTCTCAATTAACTCGGGGGCATATCGCGAAAGTTCAGCGAACTTCACTTCATACTCATCAACAGTTAGGGAACCCTGGCGAAGACGTTGAAATTCTGCCATCTTCACCTCTCTGGCAATCTCAGAGAAGTACTTGTCATTGAAGGCTGCACGGAAAGTATTCCACTCTTGGACAGCGCCTTCTAGGAAGATCGTTTCACGAGTAGTCATCCACCAAGTTTTCGCAACTCCCTCCAGTTGGTAAGTTGCTAAGATTACCTTCTCCGTCTCGTTGCACATCAGCAGTGCAAATGCTTTCTCGAGCTTCTGAACCCACGATGCAGCGACCTCGGGATCTCCTATCCCTGTGAACAGAGGCGGGTGCAACTTCAAGAACCGATCCACTAACTTATGGATTGGTCTTGCAGCGACCTCAATCCCCGGTGGACCTTCAACATTGTCGGCGGCTGGAGCAACGGTAGGTGCGACTGCGGGTGCGGCAGTAGGGATGGCTCCAGTGGCGGCGGCGGCAGCAGTTGTAGTGGCCTGAGCGGCGGCTTCCACAGTAGCAGCTTGCTGATCCAATCTCGTACCCATTGCTTCTAGAACACGCATGATCCCATCGAATCTAGGATTATCAGGGGCTGCTACCCCAGCATCAACCGAAGGTGGCGCTTCAACACTAGCGCTAGCTACAGCTGGCGCTTTACCACGACCGCCTCGGGTGCTGCCTCTAGTCGGCTTCTAGCCCGAGTCACTGAGGATAAGGTCCTCTGCCTAGGAGTCCTCGGCTCCTGATCGCTCATGGTGTCACTTTAATCTACTGACACCTGCTTCCAATTCAACACCGAATTAGAAACGGAGTGATTCAAATAACAAGCAATTTTAGCATCCAGCTAACACAGACATGCACCAGCATGAATTTAAAGGCCTTTCCTACTAACTATCCCATGGTCAATGCTCCTTATCACTCCAATCTTGAACTTCGCTCTGATACCACTTAAACGGGGCTGTCACACCCCGATCCTCAGGCACGCGCACATCCCTTACCTTTGGTCGATTTTATAATGCGATATCCCAGGACTAAGTATCGCCGACCCCTTTCTTTTATTAAGCGCATACGGAAGCAGTTATAAATCCCCAGACAATAACACAATGGGATAGAAAAGTAAGGCCATATTTTTCATATTGAAATCCACAACCGAACTTTTACACAAAGCATAAACCAGAGTACTTCACAACTATTCACATCAAAATGGAGTTCTTAAAAGAAGATAAAATCTCAGTCCATCCGGGCCGTACTCAAGGCCCCTCTTGGTATTATCTTCATCTTCCAAAATTCTTCTCCACAGGTTTCACCTCCGAGTTCTCTTTCTCGGGTTCCTCCTCCTTAGCTCCTCATCGGAGTCCTGAAATGTTTTCCCCAAACCGGGATGAGACTACGTCTTAGTGAGTTCTACCCCACTAAGGCCTGATTAGCAAACCATTATACTATAGGCTGCCTAAACACGCACAGGTTGGAGGACTTACCTTGGCCTCGATCCACACCGCAAGTTAGTACAATCCATATTAGGCACCCAAGCAATCACATCAAAGATCGATATCTCGATCAAATCGACCTAGTCGATTACACGTCACCTCAAATCATTCCCCACGATGGAATATCTAGAAGCTAGGCCACGTGCATTCTTCAGGACGACATCCCAAGTCTCCAAGTCACGTGCCTCAAACCTTGGGCCCACGTGCATTCTCTAAGGCAACATCTTTGCCAAGGTGGTACATCAAGTCACCAAGCCACGTGCCCTTTTAGATGTCATTCTCGAATACTGGACCCACGTGCATTCTCTAAGGCACTAATTCACCAAAGTGACGCATCAGATCACCGAGCCACGTGCCCTTTTTAGATGCCAATACTTAATCACCGAGCCACGTACCCTTCTCCAGGTGATTTACTTTCTACCGAGTTCTACTCACTTTACAACTCAACAAAGCATTATAACTGCTGAATAAACATACTCGGCCATTTATCAATCAATAATTCAATCTCAATCAATTCCAATCAATTTAGGGTAAATCCCTAAAATATCACAATTTATTTAATTCCATGCAACGTAGAACTCAATTAAATAAACGGACTGCGCCACGACAATTACCACGAGATTTCGGTCGTCGGCCATCTCAGCCTTAATTTCCGAAAAATAAATAAATAATTAATTAATTTCGAAAATTAAATAATTAATATTAAAAATTCAATTTAGCTTAAATTAAAGCCCAATTAAATAAACGACTTCACCACGGTCATCAACATAATTTTCCGGTCACTGGCCATTCCAGTTGAATTTTCGGAAAATAAAATAATTAATTAATTTAATTCCGAAAAATAATATTTAAATACAAAAAAATCCACTTAGGCCCGAATTGTCAAATTGGAACCCAAAACGGGTCGGGAAAAATCGCAAGACAATTCCAATAAATAGTAGACCACGTCTACTTGCTAATTGCACAATCAATTTGTCTAATTCGCATCACAATTGGCTAATAAACACTAATCCATACTAATCTAACCACCTAAAGCTAATTAATTAAAACTAAACCACCATTAAGCATAATTAGCCAACTAATCCGGGATTAGTGAGATTACTCACCGGAATCGCGCACAAATCGGATCAATCCGACGGGGACGGCGCGAGGATCGATTCTTCCCAAAGCACGGCTCGGGTTCGGGGCCCGGAAACGGCCCAAAAGCGGCCTCGAACCAGCTGGAAATCCACTCCGGGTTTGCTGGTTTTGGCTGCAAAACAGAGAGAAAGAGAGAGAGTTGGGGGCGGCAAGGTGCGGGGGAGGACCGGTGGAGGTCCGGCAGGTCCGAACGGTGGCCGGACGGGGCTAGGCGGCGGCCGGACGTGGCCGAACGGCGGCTGAACAGAGGCCGAATCGCGCGGGGGAGGGGCGGTAGCAGGCGACGGACGCGGGGCGGAGCGCGGACAGCGGAACGGCGGCGAGCGGCGGCGGTGCACGGGCGGCTGGTCCGATCTTCGGCGAGCTACGGCTTCCATCCATTGGCTTCGCACGAAGAAGAAAAAAAAGAGAAGAAGAAGAAGAAAGAAGAAGAAGAGAGGGGCTCGGTCACGTGGGGTGGGGGAGAAGAGAGAGGAGAGAGAAGAAGAGATAAGGGAGAAAGAAGAAAGTTTGACTAGTCAAAAGAGAAAAGAAGAGAGAGAGAGAAGAGAAGAAAAGGGAGCTTCGGTGGGGCTGTTTCGCACGAAGGGGGGAAGGGGAGAGGAGAGAGAAAAGAGAGGGAAAAAGGAGAGAAAAGAGGAGAGAGAGAAAGAGAGAGAAAGAGAAAAAGAAAGAAAGAAAGAAAGAGAGAGAGAGAGAAAAAGAGAAAGGGAGAGAAAAAAGAAAATAAAATAAAGAGTAATTCAATAGTAAAAATCCTACTATTCAAATTACTTCAATTATTTTTGTTTTCTCATTCTCTTTTTAATTTCTTTTGGTCTTCAATTTTTCTTTGATAATTTCTTTCTTGAAATTTGACCCATCAATAAATTGATGGATCGATGAGACGATATCCAAAAATGAATATGACATGCTTTTAATATTCGATTCTCTAACCGAATTCAATTTCATGGTTAAAATCGGCCGTATTACACGATTTTAGTCCAATCCAACAAATTAAGTAGCTTTTAAGGATTTTACCGCGGATACATCCCTTAACGGCTTCACCTAATAGGTTAGTTAACTCGTGAGTGATTAGCTCAGAGAAAAAGGACTATAGGCGCGTCGACGAAGTGCCCATTTCATTTTTATC
The DNA here is from genome assembly GCA_016097605.1 of Eucalyptus guilfoylei. Classification (NCBI taxonomy): domain Eukaryota; kingdom Viridiplantae; phylum Streptophyta; class Magnoliopsida; order Myrtales; family Myrtaceae; genus Eucalyptus; species Eucalyptus guilfoylei. The sequence continues at coordinate 49,078,301 of CM027867.1, forward strand.
GAAACGGGGTCGAAATTCAGAATGTCACATAGGATCCATGTTTACCTTCACGGCCATCTTCAATAACGGCTGTTCCAATTTGAATGAGTACACGAGCCAGCAAACGAAAGATCAATCCAATTCTGCGAACTTGGAGTTCGAGGGCATGAAAGCGTTAGTGGTGGATCCCAGATCCGCTCGAGTCAAAGTATCCAAGCATCATGTCAAGAAGCTTTGAATCCAAGTCGAGATCGTCTGAGACTTGAATCAAGTTTTGTCGTCATTAAAAAGCAGGAACCCCAGAATCCACATGGTGCTCACTGAAGAGGAGGTCTGGGACAATGATTTGGATTTGTCAGTTCTTTTTTTTTATCAGTTAGGGCTTGAGACCAAAAGGTTTCTCCAAAACTCTTCCTTCAAGCGAAATCCATTAGCTCAACCCAAAGCGACAATGTGACTTCCGGTGCTCATAGTCCTGCTATCATCATGAAACCTCTAAAGGCTAGGATGGTGGCTGCTTCTCTACAGCGAACCATGGGTAACGTGGGGAACAAGGGAAATTGCCACAACGGCGAAGTCTCCGGGTTATCTCTGCAGCATCTTCTCCTAGGAAGAAAAAATTCTAATTGTTGATCACACTAAGGTGAATCTTAAAGTGGCTGCGGGTGCATTGAAAAAATATGGACCCGAAGTGGTCTGTGCAGAAAGTTGAAAAGAGGTGATTAGTTTGCTTACGCCGCCACACAGCTTCTATGCTTGCTTCATGGATATCCAGATGCTGGGAATGGAAGGATATGTGTCTTTTTTTATTTGATATATGGCCCTATTGAATCTGGTAAAAAGAATTCATCGCTTTGTTCTAGGGTGTCAATGGTCCAAATTGGTTTTGTTTGTGATAGCATGGCCATCATCATAGCCAATAAAAGGTTTTGATCCATACCAAATATTTTTGTGAACCATTAGTTTTGCTGGTCCATCTTGGTTTCTTTAGTTTTTATTGTACATTTTGTACCGTAGAAAGCATAATTACATAATAAAAGCATATTCTTGTACTAGTTGTCCATGTAAGAAGTGTTACACGACCAAAACAGATTCTGTCAGTTTATGGCATATCTGTCATCTCTATGTCAATTCATAACGAAATAATTAATGAAATTTGGCTAGAAGTTGAACTTACCCAGAAGTCTCAGGCTTTAGTTCTTTCATTTTTCTTTTCATTTTTCTTTTAGGGTTCGTTCGTTTCGTGGAAAATGGGCCATTTCCGGAAAATATTTTCCTAAAAGTAATTTTCTAAGAAAATGACAATATTTTCTGATGTTTGATTAAAACCTGAAAATGTTTCAGAAAATATTTTCCAATGTTCAGTAAAAAAATATTTTTAAGACTTCACCACTTAGGCATGCATTATTTACCGACATATAAATCCATCAAATATGCATTTGCCTTTAAAGCCAGGCAAACTTGCTTCATATCTTTGTTCCCTCATTGTCGTCAAACGATCATCTACTCTAAAAAATGTTCGTATGAATTTAAAAAAAAAAACAAAAAACAAAAGAGAAAAGAATCAAAGCACGTATAGCCCCCATGAGAATCTTCCAGTTGAGTGGCCTATTCTCCCTGCGCGTCTTTTGTGTTCTAATAAACAAAAGAAAAAAGAAGTAAAGCATGTAGAGCTCTTTGCTTGAGCAATATACAACTGTTGGGTAGAGTAAATAAAGAAAATAATAAGAAAGAGTGAAGAGGTTCGCCTAGCAACGGCTGACGACTAGTCAAGAAAGAAGAAGATGGGAAACAAAGAAAAGAAAAAGAAAAAAAAGGAAATAGAAAAGAAAAAATGAAATTAAAAATAATTCGAAATAAAAAAGAAAAATAAAATTAGAAAATAATTCAAATAAAATAGAAAAGAAGAAGAAAGGGGAGGAGGAAGTGAGGATTTGTAGAGGTGTGGGATAAGAGAGATCACGGAAAATGTTTTCTCATTTTCAAAAGTGGAAAACAATTTCTCCTAATTTAGAAGACTTTTTTTTTCCTTTCATGGAAAACATTTTCCCCAAGGAATTCATTTTCCGTGAAACGAAGCCGGAAAATCCGGAAAACGTTTTTCTGGAAATTATTTTTCGTGAAATGAACATAGCCTTAAATTCAAATTGTTTCGGCCATTGGGAGCAAGCTCTATTTGTAAGATTTTCACATGTTTATGGGTCTAACTTAAGGTGAAGTAGACATAGGTTGCTCTATCTGATGATGGCTTTGATGCTTTGTTGAAGGTTTGAAGCTACAAAAACAATACAAGACATGGAAAAAAGCGTCAACTGGAAAATCCAACTCAGGGAAGTATCTGCAGAAGTGCATGGAAACGTCTCGAATTGGCACATGCCCATCTTGGGCATGATGGCAGACGTGAGTCATGCGACTCACGAACTGTGCATGAAGTGTTGAATGGATGGATACATTTCAAAGCCTTTTGAAGCAGAACAATTTTATTGTGAAGTTTCGCGATTTTCCCGATCAGCACCGAATTGGAACTGTAAAGGGACTCCATTGCAGGCCACTGAATTCATAATGGACTGCCATTCTTCTGGCTTTGCTTCAACGAAGTCCTAGTTCTTCACCAAAGTAAGCTTCTGCCTCTGTCAACTTTTTTCTCACATACTTAGAACTAGAAGCGTTAGCCAGTTCATCGGGCATTGCTAACTGCTGATTTTCCAGTGAAAAGCTGGGAACCTCCCTGTACTTTCTTGCTTTCTTGTAAAGACTTTTTCAGGTATTACTTGTGGAAGAGTGTAAATAGACCCAATGCCTTTTCGCTGGAAAATCAAGTTTTGATGGATTGTCCATAACAGAAAAAGCTTGTTCTTTCTTTCAGCATTCTTCATCTTGTCAAGTGTAACACCTCCGTCAGCAGTCGAGCAAATAGAAGTTCTTCAGAGGGATTCATATTCATAACAACGAGAAGTCTTGGGAAATCGTGTGTATTGGTTTTATCATTGCAACATGTGGTTGTATTAGACGTTTGGCTGTATGAGATGTTTTTCTTTGGAGGAAAATGGGCATTGGAATTGCATGATGTTTCTTTGGCTGGTGAGCGAGGTTACTTCTGTAGTGCATTAATATCAATCTGCAATCTCTGCGAGCCAGTGAGATTTATTTTGTATCACAAAGTTTTCTTATGCAGTTTCACTCAATTATACATCGATGAAATATCACTCTAGTTAGCCAGTTTTACTCATTATAGATGCGTGGTCACTTCTTCCCAAGGTTCTATTATCAGTTCGTTATGTTGCAGAAACTAAGATTGAGCAATGGATTTGACTGAGGCACTGCATGAGACGATGATTACTTTGGGTATGCATGCAAAAATAGTCGAAGAGGCGGTTTGAAATCAAATCGGTAGCTTTTGCATTCTCTTGTTTTCTGTTGTATAGAAATTTCCGAAGGCTCGTTACATATGTGTTGGCTGAGTTATCAATTTGTTCATGACGATGGAATTAATTTGCAGGAACATAAGTGGAAACAAAGTTTGAGCATGGCCAATCTGCAAAACATATAGAAACTTTGGTCAATCTGCATTAGCTTGACCACGCATGATGGTGGCTCACTCTTAAAACTCCTCCAACACAAGTCCAAGTCGTTATACTGCTTCACTTGCGCCATTTGCACTTCTAATCGGTTCCATCAATAGCGGACCCCATTGAATGGCTCACTATCAAGGGGGAACAAAAGCCCGCTTACTCGTGCTTTAGAGCATACATAAACTTTGGTCAATTTGCAATGGGCGAGAACGCCCTTTTATTAGTCTAGCTGGGAGCATGCGTGGAAACAAAGTTGAAGACTTATATCAATTAATCATAATTGAAATTCGATGAAGACCTAATACACGAAAAGGTCCGCACTTGAATTGGAGGAATATCCAGCAAATCTGAATTACCCAATCAATTAGGTATTGACTTTCTGATATGACCCACTAGACCTCCCCCATTGTCTGCTCGCAATCCGTCCATAAATACTCACAATTTCAGCCGTAAAAAGAAACCCTAGAGACCATATGGCATGTTGAACCTGTAATTTTACAGTTTAATGGCCTAAAAACCACAATTCTTTTTCTAAAATTGAAAATTTTATTTTCTTGGCTTTCCCTCTTCATCAAATTATAGTTTTTCTTGTTTCCGCTGATTTTCTTTTTTTACTTTTTTTCCAGGAAAAGTACACTATCAGTGCCATAAGTTATGTACGACGCTCACTTTGGTGCCAAAAGTTTCAATCGGATCACTTAAGTGCCAAATCAAAGGAAAAATAATCACTTTGGTGCCACGGGCGAGAGATTCCGACCAAAATGATGACGTGGCTTTTATATTTTAAAAAAAATCGACATGGCTTGACAAAACAATGTCGTTTTCCGTCATCCTTAAGAAAACGACGTCGTTTTGCCGTCCTAAGTGGATGGCCTCACAAAAACGACGCCGCACAACTCATTTTGGGATTTTTTTTTTTTTATAATTTGGAGATTGAAATTAGGGTTTCGATCCTCGTCGGCCACTGACCTAGCTCACTCAGCCGCCGTCACTCGGCCATTGACCTAGCTCGCTCGGCCGCCATCACTTGGCGACGTGAGGTTCGCACTTGAGCGAGATCACAGCCTTCGACTTGGTCACCGAGTGGCCAAGTCGGGGTCGAGGTCAAGGTCAGGGTCGGAGCCGTGGCCGCCGAGCGCGGGGCTGTCAAGGACGACAACTGGCCCATCACCTGCGAAGGCGGAGGCGAGGGATGTGGGCGGTTGAAGGGAGAGGAGGAGGGAAAACCATCGACGCCAGCGACAGTGCAAACGTCGGGGTCATCAGGGGCGACGGAGCAGAAGACGTTGGAGTAGCCGCAGACGTCGGGGCCGACCGAGGGGAACCGGAAACATCATCAGAGTGAAACGTCTGGTCTCCATAAAGCCTAAGAAAGTTAAATCCTGGACATTCGCAATGCCAAGGCGGACTCACGAGATGCCGGGGCGGACATGGGCGGTGCCGAGGTGGAGATTGGCGGTGCATTGGCGATGCCGAGGTAGACATTTGAAATATCGAGGCGGACATAGGCGATGCTGAGGCGGAAAGTGGCGGTGTCCAGATGGACATTGGCGATGCCGAGGTGGACATAGGCGATCCAGTCGAGGGGGTCCGAGGCTTCTTGATATCACGGGGCGTCCAAAATTGTCGCGCTACGTAAAAGCTTCCTTGTCGTGCTGGCATCAGATGGAACATCTGAAGGCAAGAATTACAGCCAGAGCGTCAGACAAAAAGCTTGAGATGTGCTACTGCTACAAGGGTAAGGGTACAATAACAAATTAAAAAATAATATTAAAATTCATAAAAAATAATGAAATTCTAGAAAATTTAGAAAAAATTCCAAAAATTCATAAAAACTTCAAAAGAGTTGAGATATCTTTGGAAAAGATTAAAAATCAGTTCTTGAGTAGTTTTCTCCTAGAATTTGTTAAAATCCTTTGATAAAAAATAAAATCCGAAATTGAACAAACCTTTAAAGCTTTATAATAGGGATTTTTGGATTACCATTTTCTTTTAGAGACAATTTTAGGTTATTTATACATAATGGAGCAGAAAGACAAGATGGTGGCAAAATTTTATTTGGAGCCACGGGTCTACTGCTGTCTCCTCTCTATTTTTTTGTTTTCCAACAGGCTCTGTACTCCCAAGTTTGGGGCAGTATGCCAAATAACATAGAATTGTCAGAAACAATCATCTTATGAAGTGTTGCGATTAAATCATGTGGCTGTATGAGACGTTTGGCTGTATGAGCTGTTTCTACTTTGGAGAAAAAAGGCATTGAAAATTTGAAATTTGGCTGGCGAGTGAGATTACTTTTGTAGCGAACCGATATGGGCTCTGCAATCTCTGCTATCCAGTGAGATTTATTTTGTATCACGAAGTTTTCTGGTGCAAATTTACTCATTACACATGAATGAAATATGACTCTAGTTAGCCAATTCTTGGGTTGTTCCAGAAGGCGAACAGAGCTCGTTGCGTGGCCACTTCTTACGGAGGTTATATCAAGTATCAAGATTGAGCGATTGTTTTGATTGAGACGCTGCACGGTAATTACTTTATGTACACATGCAAATATAGTCGCAAAAAGGCTGTTCGAAATTGAATTTACATGTGTTGGTTGAGTCGTCAACTTGTTCATAACGATGGAAGTAATTTGCAAGAGTATGTGTGGAAACAAAGTTTGAGCATGGCCAATCTGCAAAACATACTGAAACTTTGGTCAAACATTACTTTTTCCTTCTAGTCATCTTTTTGCATAATCGAGTAACTTAACCCTACAATTTGAAATGGAATATTGACGTATTTGTGAAGAATTCTAAATGATGAACTTTTTGATTTTCAAAACGTTGATCAAGGATATTAAGAAAAATTAAATGCATTACAAATTGTGATCTTTGTTTGGTATTTAGCATTGATCATAAAATCAGTCTATTACGTGACACTTTTATAGGTAAATTTTAAATTATCCATCATTGCTCTCTGTTGTTTAGCACGTGTTGAGCAAAACACATTTTCAACAAATTTAATAATTATTGAGCATGCAGGCTCATCCATTATAGATGGGTTAAACAAAACACATTAACTGGTTTTATTAGTCCACTAGGCGAAGGGGTGGGCTGTGTTTAGGTTTTAGATCTTTTTTATTTTATTTTTTGGGGAAAAGAGGGGGACAGAAAAAGAAAGAAAGAAAACCGGGCTTGGGTTTCGGGTCGAGTTAAAAGAAAATAAACCGAAAAAGTCGCAAACATATCGGCTGTCGCCGCGACTCCCCTTTCGCTTTTTCTCGCTCGGGTACCGCTGTAAACCCTTAATTGCTGCCCAAACGCCTCTCTCTCTTTCTGGGCACAATGGATTGCAATCAGAGGGCCGCATATTTTTGTGGACAGTATTATCATACATTCAACTTCGGTAGACAGGCCATCAGGCATTTTTATGGACCTGAGTCCTCCATCGATTTCGATGGTAACTTTGTCAGGGGCGAGGATGTGATAGCTTCTACGTTAATTATGGGGATTGCCGTCACAGCGTGAAGGCGCTGACCTCATTCGCCGATCCAATCACGGGTCGCCTCATCGTTACGTTCTTGGGAGATTGTATTGTGTCAGGGCAACAGAGAATATTCAACGAGGTATGTTCTCTCTCCCTCTCTTTTTAGAATGAGCAACGATGCGCGCGTGTCTTAGTTCTTAGGATGAAACTGACTCAAGGTCCTTTGTTGAAATGGCCCTTAGACCTTTATTTTAGAAGAAACTGTGGCGGGAAAACGGATTATCGTGCCACGAATTATCTTCTCGTTATTCCATTCATTCACGGAACCAGCGGCGGCGGATCTGCTCATGCTACCGGCAGACCCACTTGTGCTCCCAGCAGGGCCGCTCGTGCCATGGACACCTGAGGATGGCATGACTGCACCAAGCAGCGGTCAAGGCAGCTCTGGGTAAAGCATCACATATGACCTAAATACTCCTCAATTGAAGTTTTATATGCTTGAATGGATTTATTATTCTGTGGTTAACCTCATAGATTACTTATCATATGCTTTTTAAGCCAACGCTGTTGCGTCCATTTTCATGGTGATATTTATAGTGCAACATCTGAGTCCATATTACAATATTATGCTGCTTCTGAAACATAACAAAGAGTATTTATACAGAGCCTTACATGTTGATCTTGGTTCATCAATCGGTTCAAGCCAGTAATTCTTATCCATTACTAGAGCCTCGGCACAAACAAAAGCGTGGAGCTCCAATATGACAGCTTCGTGGATGGCCTCTTGGGCGGCTATACATGTTTTGTTGAACTGATGTAAAAGTCGCTATCATTAAACATGGCTGTTATTATGTAGTCTTTTCCTTGGCATAAGGAATTTAGTTACCAGTGGTCTTCTTATTTCTATGACTTGAATATTTGTTTTGGCTTTTTAAATATATGCTTGTATGGATTTTAATCTGTAGTTAACCTCATATATTGCTTATCATATGCTTTTTAGGCTAACACTGTTGCATCCATTTTCTTGGTGATATCTATAATGCGACATCTGACTCCATATTAGAACATTATAACATTACGCTGTTTCTGAAACATAACAAAGACAGTAATTATACTGATCCTTACATGCTGATCTTGGTTCATCAATTGGATAGCAAACCTTGTTTCTTTTCTTTTCTTTTCTTTTCTAACCTTTTCATTGGTAAAAGTAAAGTAGTAGAGCTGGAAAACGATCCATCCACATGCTGCTGTTCGTGCTTTTGTCCTTGCATGCTACTGAGGGTTTGTTGCGGTTGTTGATGCACTCATCAGGGTATGGCTGATCAGTCACGAGAAGAAGTCCTTTCATCTTCTGTGGACTCATAACCACAGAGATTTACAAGCAGAATCAGGAAATATCAACCCCAACTAAGGCTTAAAGCAAAATTGAATTTTGTGAAATCAAGTCTTTATCCATCATTTGGCTCAACAATTACGTGAGATGTAAATTGCCAGTTTCGAAGTCACGGATAAAATGAATAGGTTCTTGACTTTGATAGCCAGAACTGAGTGCAATAACCTTAGCTATTCGTACCAAGGAAAGTTTAGTTGTGTTGCTCCAAGTTGTATTTGTCTCTTTGAGCAAATTACCTATTTCTTCCGAGTGAAACACACCAATCTCATTCTATTTGATGAATATGAGATGTCAACTGAGATTGCAATATCTTTTAATGCAGTAAGGTGCGGATGTCAATGGAACTGGCGGGGCATTGCTTCAATTCACTAAGGCTACGTTTGGTCGTCCGGATTTCTAATTAGGACTGGATATGATAGGATATGAATTCTAAGGGATTTTGATATATCCTATCCACTGTTTGGTGATTATAGTAATAAAGTCGAATATATTCACATCATATCATTTATATCGTTTAGTATAAACGACACATTAGTAAAAATGAACTAAAAATTTTACAAACGGAGATAATAAAAATCTCTCGTGACACTCTTGCTTACTTTATTTTATTTTATTTTTTCATTTGATTTTCCTTTCTTTTATTAATTAATATCTTTTTTTTCTTCCATTCCCATCATTCTCTAATAAAATTTTATTAATCATTAGATTGTACTAATAAAACCTAAATACTAAAATACCTAAAATATACAAATGTAAATATAAATATATTGTAAAAAATATAATAAATTATATATATATATATATATACAAGATTAAATTAAAATAACTAAATTGTTATTTTTTTTAAAATTTCTTACATTAGAATTCAAATATTATTTATATTGAGATATAATTTTAATTTTGTTAATTTAAAAAGTTGTTCATTCGAGAAAAATAACTTTTCAATTGTGGATACTAGAAATCCTATCCACCTTTATCCCACCTCCCGCATGGGATAATTTTATCCGGTCTATATTCTCCTTATATTATATCCCATTTTATTCTGTCTTAAGTAAGCACCAAACACAGGATTGGGTAAATTTTATCCTATCCTGAATTTTATCTTGACTTCCAAACGCAGTCTAAGCCATCTCTCCTCATTATCCTAAAACTGGAATATGACCCGTTCATTTGGCAGTGCGCCTTGGGTATCCTAAAGTTCTTCAGTTGCTTGATCTCTGCTGGCTGCAGTCTGAATTCACAGACAGAATGTGGAGAGACTGCGTTAATGATTGCTGCAAGATGTCGGAATGAGGAATGTGTGAAGGTTTTGGCTTCAGCCGGCATAGACATGACATTGGTTTGTTCAGCTGGTTGGTTAGCAGAATAGATCTCAGATCAGTTCAATGGACTCTTGGCTTCCAGCAAGCGGTCGTGGATGTCATTGGAGCTGGGAAAGTTCCTCAATCGAGCAATGCCAAGATGTTTTGTCCTTTGATGTTTGTAACTTAAGCAAATGACATCAAACCTTTGCAAAAGCTTATTGAGCATGATAAACAGGATGCCAATGGATATACACCAGCCATGAGAGCCGCAGCAAATGGTCACATGGAAGCTCTCGGGTTGCTTGTCTTTGCCAGGGCCATCGGAAAACTGAAAAACAAGCAAGGTGATACAGTGAGAAGCTTATCAGAGTGGACTCAAATGGGGAACATTCAAAGCAATTATACAAGAGTACGAGGTTCAAAAACGGCTCAATAATACTCTTGGTTTTAATGGTCTGCATCACGCGGCACGGGATGTACTAATTGATCCGGTTCGTGTCCTAATGAGCAAAGTTATGTGAATACCCCTGATGCAGAGGGATACACCCACTGATGTTAGCCGCAACAGGAGGTCACAGCGCTCTGTGTGAGCTCCTAATTTTCCCAACTGATGTAAGATTTCCTTGTAATACATTGTAGATGCAACACATGATAACGCTTGGATGTGCCGAATTGTGGAAATGTTAACTTCTCCTTTAGAACAGTGGGCAACATAAGGAAGTGCAATGCTTCTAAGCCTGGATCACTGGTTTGTGTTGCTTTGGCAAGCAATTTAGCAGCTTAAGGAGATTGAACTTTGTGGCTTTCTTTTATGTGTTTGTTGTATTACTGAGCTATAATTTTGCTCTCACCAATTTGTTTTAGCCGAAGAGTGCTTATTGGTCTAAATTAACAGATTTTTATGCTCTACAACTGCAGTTTTCCAACTCTGATAAAAGCTACAATTAGTTATCACTAGTGGCCATGTTGCTTGCCTCGTATCTGTCTATATTAGTACTCATATGTAAAGTTGCTTTCAAAACAAAAAATGCCCAAGGGTAGTTGGAAATGTGAGCAATGCGGTAACATAAATTATCCATTCTGGACAAAAGTGCAACAAACAGAATTGAGGCGCCAACAAACCATCTGTGGCTAAGGAATCTCCCCTTCCAGCAGAGGATGAAAATGATCAGGTCCATTGTGTAATGTGCTCCCTGTAATCCCGCTACCTGAATTTATTGTTGTTTTCTCTCAAAATCTAGAAAATTATCAATGAACTCGTTGGAAAAATAATGAACAGCCATGTTGAGCCAGTAAATGTTCATGAAGTTTTTATCCTCGATTTGTTTTATAGTGCGACTTGATTCGTGCATTCATTGATAAGCAATTGTCTACCGTTCTATTGAGTACTAGGACCTATTTGAGGGTTGAGATGGTCCAGAGTTGTCGCCCAGCTTTGCTACAATGTGGTTGTTTGAAAGCCAGTCTTGTCGCCCTCTTGTTGCAGCGGTTGACAAACCACTTTACCCTTTCATAATTCGTGTCAAGGTGGTTGTATGGAATGGTGGTTTATATGGTGTTCATAGATCCTTCAAACGCGTTATCCGTCAGCCAGTTTGACTGGCAAGCAAGGATTATTCAGTTTGGTTTTTGTTTAATACTTTAGGCACTAAACTGCAAGTGAGTCATCTTCTCTAGCCAGCAAGTGTTATGCGCATCAACAAAAATGCGTGGGAACCTCTGGGGCTAATATATCTGGTTCCATGTGTTTAAGTTGTCACCGGGTAGTGGCTGATCTGAGGAAAGAGAGAGATTCTCGGCAAAGTTGAAGTAGAATCGTTCCAAATGTTTTTGCCTCTATGTGCAGAGGTTCTCAAATCCTGGTTTTGTCTGTCGACTATAAGTTGGCAGTCCTAGTCTCTTAGGTGCCATGAGTTGGTGTCAGGTATTCTATTGAGAGTTTTGTTTCATGCTAAATGGGTCAGACTCACCTAACATGGACATAGAGCAACATTAGGGATATGAAGTATTTGTTATAATATTCTTTACTAAATGATGTGACGGCACATATGATATGCTTTTATTATGAAATGCCAAATAATTAAAGATTGGGGACCGGTGAACTTATTTCATCCAACAATAATTAGTTGTCATATCATTTAGTAAACAAATTTCAACGCACTTTCTTAGTACATATTGCATTTCTCATGAGCATATGCTCACAGGTGAGGACTTCCCTGTGCCGTCATTATGTATGTCCCTCTGGCTTTAACTTTGGTGGAAGTTGCACGATAGCATTGCTCATGTAGTCATATAGCTATATACTGGACTTCCTCACTGTTGATGTCATGAAATAGCGAGTCAATTTTATTGGGCAATATGTTACCTCAAGTATTAGAAGGCCCTACCTCTGAGTTCATAGCTGCTACAAAAAATGAACGTCTGCATTCCAGGTCTTCCCCTTGCATAGTGCATTTTGCCTCTGTGGGCAGCCGGGGCTTGTAGCATTAGGGAAGGGGGTGTTAAGCTGCTTCAAGCATTGAGAACGATGGTTTAGTTTAGTAATGCACTCTTCTTTGTAGAAAAAACGCTAGAATATCCCACACTACACGAGATTTTTGTAAACTATTGTTTTGTATAACTTTTTTACAACATTTTCAGCCGTGAAACAGGTTATTGCGGTTTTTATGAGGCATTCAACAAAAACTTTATTGTTGCAGCGCTGCTAAAGTTATGGTGGCTTAGAGCAACTTTGAGGAGATAAGATGGCGTGCACGAGTTCTAAGGTATGAGAAAGCAACGGAATTGGAGACTCTTAAGTGAATAAACGGTCATTTGAGAGTCGGCCAAAGTAAAAGCTCACAGAAGAGCCTCCCAGAGTGCCCGTGCCCACAAGTCCATCTTAAGTCCCCCAAATAAGATCTCACAAGGTGTGATATTTCGTATTTTGTGTTGGATTTCTAAGATATCTGCACCACAATAATAACTTAAGGGCGAACGATTTTCGACACGACCGGTTTATGTGGGACGTAGTTAGAGGCGTTCGTGTCCTAAGTTGGTAAGTCCGTTTTTACACAAACAATAGACTTGTTGTGTAGGGTTCGAGGATTTATATGATGTTTAGACATGTCCAGTTACATGGGCTTGTGCATCTCATTCGAATTGACATGGCATGTGTACTCAATACATTTAAACAAATGTATGGACACCAAACCCGTGTTAAACGTTCATATAAGGCATCATATCTTACACACATTAATCATGCCATGTAGTAAGTGTATCTCATTCAATGAACATCGAGTCAAGGTTTCAACGTGATGATAGGAATGACAAATGGGGTCATGTTCTCAAATTCGACCTAAATGTGAAATGACACTTCTATTATGCGAAATAATGGATGAGCCTAGATGCTCTATTACCATTAAGTTTCGTTGAATATGTGTTTTGTTTAACACGTGCCAAAGAATTCGAGAGCAATGATAGAGAATTTAAAATTTACAGCTAAACTTGATTTGCCAAACTGATGTGACAGATAGCAAATGAGTAATTAATTATATCCCTATTATACGCAATAAAAGTTTAGCATATTACTTCACATACCAGTTATATGATCTAACACTAATGTTGGAGTTTTAGATTGAGTGGTTAATTAATTATAGTAAAGAAAGGTTTTATTTCAAGCTTGCAATTGTTCTATCGAGTCATGTCTATATTAATTGTATGAACAAATCTCTCTCTTTGCCCTTTGCTCTTTTGCCTAGTTCTTCAAAAATAACAAAGGCTACATTTGGATCAACTTTGGAATAGGCTGCGGGGAAATGCAAATACTTTAACCGAAAGGGTTTTGGGAAAATGCAAATTGCATTTGGTAAAAAATTATTTGCAAAGCTATTTTGGCATAAAGAGTGCTTGATAAATCTTTTTTTATAAAGGATTGTTGGATGTCATTTTTTTTTATTAAAAAATATTTGACTCTTTGTAGACTCTAGTGAAGGTAAAGGTAGTTTTAGAATAATGAGAGGTAAAATCGAAAAACAAACAAAAATTATGATAGTAGCTTTGAAAACAAAATAGTAATTTTAGCATTTGATCAAATACAGAAAGCCCAAAATTAATCCTTATCAACATTGGACCTTTAGTTTTCTTAAGGCCAACATTTGACTGAAAGCTCCTTAGATAGGCTTGCCAAATAACCACAGCATTTCTCCAATGGGCTTTGGAGGCTGAAAGTCCATTCAGAAAATTGAACCAAACGCACCCAAAATCACTTCAATATCCGGGCCAAAATGCAAAATTGGCTCCTCGCTTGTGATCAATTTTTCTACCGCTTTACTGTACGAGAGTAAACGGATTACTTCGATAAGTAATGGGATCCCATTTTCAGAGTCGATTACATCTTTTGCAGCTTCATCAAAATCAAGAATTGGAGATTTCTTCGCAGTGCATGCTTTATGAAAAAGCTCAAGGGCTTGATCATTTCGTCATGTTGATGCAGTATACATGAGCGAGATATGGACTAAGAATAGATTTGATACTAGTGCTGCGATTATCCTAATTTCATATCCAAACCAATCAAGCTTTTGTCCAACGAATTTGTGGAGATGCGATTGTGATTCCACATTATCAGGAACAATTAAGATTTTCCCATTGAATGATATCTCTCTAAAAAAAAAAAAAAAAAAAAAAAAAAAAAAGCCGGAATCCTTTCGTGACATGATCAACCTCGTATCTCATATTCTCGCTTTTGGATATCGTATGTTGACTTGCTTTGCAAAAACCGAACACCTCCATGGGGTTTCGTAGCTACTTTAATATCCGTAAGGAAGCTACAACTAGCTACAACGGTCGAACCGAGATGAAATTTGCTCGTAAATGAGCTTCAGCAAGAGTCTTTATCCCTTCCCCGATTTTCACCATGCATAAGATCGATTCAGCTTGGCCGTTCCGACGTGTGTGGCTTGAGCTTAGTGTCATTCTGCAAGACAGACATGGACCCATCATGTTTATGTTCTCAAAATCGTATTTTTAATATAGGCAGATTGAAAGAACATCATCATGGTGTTCACGGTCCTCTTTCCTTATATTGAACCCCACATACACAATGAAAACAGCATCCTGTTGTTAGAAAAATTTGGTGTAATTTTTTTTTTTTTTTTAAATACTAATGCAATCGCAAGGTGAATGAGAGGTCACCCTTATGGCAAGATAAGGATCTCCGAGCTTCAAATCTTCACACTTCACCACCTTCCACATCAACTGCATTTATATTGTCGTTACCTTCTTGATTATCTCACTCACCATTTTGGGCCCTTATGGGTTTCCTATCATCTCATGACCCAATTGGCGAGTCAAATTTGACACCTACAGCCTCACCTAAGATTAAGGGTGTGCAAAGGAACCGAAAACCGCCTAAAATCGAACTGAAATCGACGGTTCTAAGGGAACCAGTATTGATACCAGTCTGATTCCTAGTTCTATGTGTGAAACCGCCCACCTGTCCATCTGAATCGGACCGGTAAAATATAACACACATTTAATTTTTAAGAAGAATTTTCAGCCAAAAAAAATTTAAGAAAAATAAAAACCCTAAAATTCTTAATTGAAAACTCAACATCCATTAATAGAGTGCTCCCCTGTCTTATTCTCACTAGTTTGAGTTGAGTCTCTCTTTATCTTTTACTCATGACCTATATTCTCAAGCTTAATGCCTATCCACTCTCAACTTTCAATATGAGCCCAAAAACCCGATTCCAATTGTTCGGAGTCAAGCCTAAGTAGGCGTCTCCTAATTCTACAGCAGGAACCGCCCACCTAGACCACACTCACCTTTACTTAAGATTGCGCGATCTCAACGAAGGCCACATGGCTTGCCAAGCTAGCTGGTTGGCACCCGGATCATGCTCACCTTTAGCTTGGCTGGCACTCGAAGCATGCTCATGCTCACCTTTACTTAAGATTGCGCGACCTTGACGAAGGCCGCATGGCTTGCAAGGCTGGCTGACCGACGGCAAATTCAAGTGAATCAAATCTTAACCCTTTGAGATTTAAAACAACAAAGAGTGAATCCGGAGAGATAGGGGATAAATGTAAAGCCGTGGAAGGAGGTGCTGCCTACAATTTAAGGACGACCTTGATGTAATTTATTGGAATGTAACAAGTTGTACTGTATAAAACAATATATCCATAGACACTCACACGCATGATCAACAACAATAACGTTCTAAGTGAAAACGCAAGCCGGAAACCACAGTTACACTACCGCTAGACATGCACAGTAGTAACTTTGCAGAACAACACCCCCCCAAAAAAAAAAAAAAAAACACACACACACACACTGAAAAAAGAAAAAGACAGCCCTGAGTCTCTGTAAAGCCTAAAGAAATTTCATCCTGAACATTGGCGATGCCGAGGGGATCGGACGCCTGTTGAAAGCACAGATCGTCCAAAGCTGTTGCGCTACATAAAAGCTTCCTTCTGGGGCTGGCATCAGATGGACTGAGGGGCAGATTCAGAGCAGAGCGTTAGAGAAAGTCGAGATGTACACTACAAGGGTAAGGGTATACGACTACTCAGTATGCAAATACAATTGACTTAAATCGATCGAGGACGGACGGGGATTGATAGAGAGAAATTGCATAGAGTTTACAAGATCTAATGACTTCAAAAAAGGGTAAATTTCTTTGGGCATCACCCCAAAAAGTTGGCCTTTTCCTCACACTTCGACACTAAAAAAGAAATAAATAAAAATATCAAATGGATCCTTCAACAGAGAGAGAGAGAGACAGGCCTGGTTGAAAACGAGGGCATCCTGCTTGCCGTCTAGCCACATGTGGCCGGACATCGCCGAGTGCGCCGGAGGGGAAGCAGTTGACGTTGACGATTTGGTACCGGCACTGCTGAATGGAGGTGAGTTTGGCGACGATAGCCTCCTTGCCCTGGATCTTCTGGCCCTCGAAGACCACGAACGACTCTTCCCGGTATAGATTCACCAAATCCGCCCGGTTCGCGTCGAACGTCTTGTAGTAGTTCTCCACGAACTGCTTGGCCTCCGCCATCGTCGGATCCATCTTTTCTCGATCGATCGTGGTCGTAACAGTGATCCTCCCCTTCTGTCTTCTGTCCTTCTGGTTCCGCGCTTCAGACCCACGCCATGCAGACAGTAACACAGGAGACGAAAAGCCCCTAGGGCTTTGAGAGTTTTATTTTATCTACCGACACGAAAGCGGCGAAAAGACTAAAAAACCCCTCCTGTTTCTTCCTTTTTCCAGTTCAGCCCTTTTCCCCTGTTCGACTGGCTACTCTGCCTCTGGCTTCCGCCTCTAAATTGACTATATTTCTTACAGGAAGAGGAGGCATGATTCTCAGGTTTTTGTTGATGCTGCATTCATTCTGTTACTTCGATTTATCCTCCATCTATTTTCCTCATCTTTCTCTCCATTTGCTGCTGCTTGTGAAATTAAAGGTTCGTCGTTGCGCCCCATATCAGCTTGTAGGTCTTAAACTTGGCCTAAACAGACACATGTAATTCTTGCTGATGAGATGGGTCCCGGTAGGTCTTTGTTGCCAGGGAAATTTGCGCACTAAAATTGCTCTTTTTTTAATGTTTTATTTTTTATTTTTTTTCTCTGTGAGCCATTCTTGTTCATGTTTTATGCAGGCAAAACTATGCATAGTATTTACTTCCTTAGCATCTCGGTTGGTAGAAAATTTATATCCATTCTTAGTTGTAGCTCCCACTTTCTTCTTCTACTTTGCCGAATTGGGAACGGTGGTAGTTTGCTACCTTGCCACCTCAATTGAATGTTGTATGTATATCAAACTCTTATGTCATCATGTGTCACGCCCCGATCCTCAGGCACGCACACATCCCTTACCTTAGTCAATTAATAGCGACGTCCCAGGACGCGTCGTCGACCCATTCATTTTATTATGCACATGCAGAAGCATATAAATTATCCCCAGACAATAAAACATTGCGATAGAACAGTAGAACTAAATTTCAAACCTTTAAAACGTTCACTCTTATATACATTGCAAACCGGTGCACATATATATACAAGGTGAACTATTGAGTCAAATTCAACTTAAGCCAGTTTAAAAACAAGGTCTACAAACAAGAGTGGGGTTCTACAAACTACGGGTCCATGTCCTCCTCTCCATCATCCTCCACACTTCAACTAGAGCCTTCAGCAGACTACACTGGACTTTCAAGATCTTCAAAATCCAAGTCTGCTACATCCAAGGACCTGAAATGGTTATTCAATAACCAATGAGACTACGTATCAGCAAGTTCTACCCCCTAAGACCCGATTAGTAAATTAATACACTGACCGGGTTGCTTATGCACTCACGGGTCAGAGGACTTACCTTGGCCTCAGATTCCACCTGCAAGTCAGTACAGTTCAAATAGGCACCCACACAAATTCACACCGATTAAAGCATCGATCAAATCGATCTAGTCGATTACATGTCAATCAGACTATTCCTAAGTCAATCAATCAGTACCATACATTCTTCACAATGTATATCTAGTCATCCAGCACACGTGCATTCTCTTAAGCACTAGTTCACCAAAGTGATGCATCAAATCACCAAGCCCACGTGTCTCTTCCAAGATGCCACACTTGATTCCCTAGGCCCACGTGCATTCTTTTAGGCACTAGTTCGCCAAAGTGATGCATCAAATCACCGAGCCCACGTGCCTTTTTTACGATGCCCGGGCCCATGTGCATTCTCTTAGGCACCAAGTTTGCCAAAGTGATGCATTCTCTTCGGTCTCGTTGTGTTGTCAGACCACTTTGACCAACCAACTGAACCAGGCTTTCCACATACAACACTCGGTCGTCCACGTTTAATTTTTCAAGATTTAGCACGTGGGTCGAGTCAGGTTCATATGTCCTCGACATCGACACGTGAAAGACGCCAAGCATTTACGCCTACTTCGGCGACAATGCAAGACGATACATTAGGATCCTGATTCTTCTTCTAGAATCCCTAAGGAACCTACGTACCTCAGTTTCAATTTTCCCTCCTTGCTGAAGCGCAAGGCATCCCTTATTGGTGACACCTTCAGAAAGATGCAACCACCAATTTGGAACTCTAAGGGCCTTCAAAGCTCAACGATTCAACTTTTCTGGCAATTCCGCACGATCTTTACTCTGACACTGATCTTGGCAATTGCAATCACTGACTACTGCACTGACCCTGGCCTGTGATCCTTTCCCTGACTTCATCTCAGCAATTGAAGTTATGCACTCTCTACTATGCACTGCTTAAGAAAGAACCATCTAAAAGCTCTGCCAACTTGGAACCTCTCATCTAGATTTAAAATATAATTCATCCCCAGCACTCCATGCCGATGAATTATCTGATATACACACACTTCGGTATACCCATTTAAATCGAGATTTTTTTTTTTATACTGTACTAAGGTGAGTCGACTCCATTCATCTGTCAACCACAACTCCATAGGGAATCAGTACTCCCCTGACTCCTTAGTACGCCTGTCGTAACATTCCACCATGATATACTTCCATTCCTGCTCAGGGCTCTTGAGCGACTGTAAAAGTCCTAGCGGTTTGCATTACTGAGTCTCCACTTACTAACACATCTGATACTTGCAATCTGTCCGGCGATATTTATCTTCATAGCGATATACCAATCGAGCTAATGCCGATTCAGACCTACTTTGAATTGTCTGGACGAATACTGCAACCACTATAGTGAATTTCTGACAAGGTCTCTTCCCTGAGTGCTACATCGTCGGGTACACCCAATCACTCCCGAAACTTGAGTATTTCATCCTCAGAAATCTGAAATTCATATTCTTTCTTATCAGTATCCTCTTGTGGGCCTTCTGAACATCCCGGTCTGTCAACTGAACCAGCCTCACAATTGAAGACTCTCGACTCAATGCCTCAGTGACTTCTTTCGTCCTTCTAGGGTGATATCAGATATCACCATTTTAGTCCTCCCAAGGTTCTGATTTACAACATCGTCCCACATTCAGCTCCTTCTGAGAGAATAAACACTTGAGACTTTAATCGATGATGGAGATATGGAATTTTCCCTCATACCAACTATGTCTCTATATCTTTAGAGCGAAAATTAATGCTACGAATTTCCAATTCATGCGCTGGAAATTTTAACTTATGAGGTCTCAACTAGCGAGACGTTTATGCAACAACTCTACCATATTGCATTAGCACGCAACCTAGTCTTCTGAATGACCCATTACCATAGGTGTCGTATCTTCCACGACCAGATGGAATGATCAGTATGGGTGCGGTAGTCAGCTTCCATTAAGCTCTTGGAGACTACACTCGCACTTTGTCTGTCCACACGAGCTTTTCTTCTTTCTTCAGGAGTCGAGTCATTGGCGGTACTGATGCTGAAGCTTCTCCCACAAATCCTCTGTAGTAACCTGTCCAATCCACACGGCTTCTGATCTCTGACGTTGTTGCTAATCCTAGTCCGCTAACAACTGATTCGATCTTGGCTGAGTCCATGAAGATTCATTCACCTGGAATCACATGACCATTCTTAGGTGGCTCTCATGATCCTCAGCACTTAATGAATACACTAGAATGTTGTTATATCACACGATCACCATTGACCTAGACATTCTTTGAATACTCGGTTTGTCAAATCCACGACAGCAGTTGGAGCGTTCGTCAAACCAAATGGCTTTACATTATTCTCACAAGGTCAAATCTAGTGCGAAAAGTTGTCTTCAGTATACCCTCCTTCTTGGTTCTCAACTGATGATAACCTGTCCTCAAGTTGATCCTTAAAGACGTCAACACTCTTTATAACAAGTCACCCAATTCGTCAATCTTTGACAATGAACACTTATCCTTGATTGTCACTTGATTAAGTCGACTATAGTTGATGCATAATTGCAACGAACCATCTTTCTTTCTTTCTCACTACGAAACTGATGTTTCCCCTAGGTAACGCACTGATATGCATGAATTCCTCACTCATCAATCCTCACATCTGCACCATTGGTTCTATCAATTCAGACAACAACAACTGGTAAGAAGCTTTAGAGAATGGTTTTGTTCCAGGTGCTAGCTCGATCATAAATTCTATCTCTTTCTCTGGCGACGGTCTAACAATCCCTCTGGTAACACTTCCAGAAATTCTTGGACTACCGAGGATTCCTAAAATTTCAATTCTTCAATCTATCTTGTCTATGACAATCGCCAAGTAACCTAAGCGTCCTCCGTCTAACAAATGGATCACCTCCAGTGACGAGATTAAAGAAGTCGAGGACCCTTCTCGATTCTCAATAAAACTCAGCAATTCTATCTACTCCTGGAATAAACTGGGTTACTCCACTATAAAAATTCCTCACCACAAGATGCTCTAGAGCCAATTCTTTCCACACTTGATGATAGAGTTGTACACCAACAGCTAATCAAGTACAACTCTAGTCAGTGGTTCTTTTTCTACAACCTTAACATACAATTAAAATTCTATAACTTCATCACCAACTCTCTTAGCCACCATTCTGATAAAATCACTTCACAACATCCTTCCATCGATCAAAGCCTGGTCGGTTCCGTTCCTGTTTCTTTCGCCATCCCAGTGGCGTCCTATCGGTAATAGCAGTGTTAGTGTTCTTTCTGAACTTTAACTGACAGTCCTTCATTTGATGGCCGTGTTGACTACCATCACAGTACTTTCTAGCCACACTTGAACACAAGATTAATCCATGCATTCCTTCCATACTTTTGGCACTCACTTGGTGAGTTCTCTATCTCCTGTCGAATGACAGCATGCACACTTATTTACACCGAGGTCTGTCCCGAAAATTCCCATGGTATTTTCTATGGCGCACTCCTATTGATCTTATCTCAATGATGGCGATGGCACTTGCGATCCCATCAGTGATAACGACAACTGCTATTGTGGTCCCATCAACCTTCTGGAACAGTTTCTTGCCAAATGACCCTATCAGTCACAATCAGAACAACCACTCGTCCCTACATGGCATGGGGCCGATTCACGTTGTCTTCCATGACACACAATGTTCTAATTCAATGCTGACTTGTCTATCCCGTCTTTCCTAATGGGTGGAATAGAAGATACTTTTCCGGTCATAGGCTCCTTTCCAAACTGATTTCCACCTCTACTGAATCTAAACCTCGTCTCGGATGCAACAGCTTGCTCCTAGATCACATCTCCATATTGAACCTTGGTAGGTGTGGCAATAACAGCGATTCCGGCACTGACGACAGTAACGGCAACAACGGCGACTCGATCCTGAGCTTACTAGCTCGACAAGCTCCTTGGGAACACTTGCGCCTAAACGATCCCATTGAACTTAGGATCGCTCGGTGCTGCCACATTCTCAGCACGGACTTACGGCGGTACTCTTACACTCATGCTGGCCTAAGCATGGGCTCTGCCACAACCACCTTGGGCACCGATCCTTGTCGGTGTTCTTCCCGAGTCACAGAGGCTACCGTCCTCTTATTAGGAGCTCTTAGCTCCGGATCACTCATACTACAGGCTATCATAGACACCTGTTTTCAAATTCTAATACCATATTAGAATTTGAGTGATCCACAAATAAGCTACCAATCAGCTATCACAGACATGCACTAACATGAATTAAAAGTCATTCATACTAACTATCCCATGACTCATCTCACCTTATCACTCCAACTACGACCATGCTCTGATACCACAAAAAGGGGATGTCACGCTCCGATCCTCAGGCACGCACACATCCCTTACCTTGGTCGATTAATAGCGACGTCCTAGGACGCGTCGCCGACCCATTCATTTTGTTATGCACATGCGGAAGCATATAAATTATCCCCAGACAATAACACATTGCGATAGAACAATAGGACTAAATTTCAAACCTTTAAAACGTTCACTCTTATACACATTGCAAACCAGTGCAAATATATATAAGGTGAACTATTAAGTCAAATTCAACTTAAGCCAGTTTAAAAACAAGGTCTACAAACAAGAGTGGGGTTCTACAAACTACGGGTCCTCGTCCTTTTCTCCATCATCCTCCACACTTCAACTAGAGCCTTTAGTAGACTTCACTGGACTTTCGAGATCTTCAAAATCCAAGTCTGCTACATCCAAGGACCTGAAATGGTTATTCAATAACCAATGAAACTACGTCTCAGCCAGTTCTACCCCCTAAGACCCGATTAGTAAACCAATACACCGACCGGGTTGCCTATGCACTCACGGGTCAGAGGACTTTCCCTGGCCTCAGATTCCACCTGCAAGTCAGTACAGTTCAAATAGGCACCCACACAAATTCACACAGATAAAAGTATCGATCAAATCGATCTAGTCGATTACATGTCAATCAGACCATTCCCAGATTAATCAATTAGTACCATACATTCTCCACAATGTATATCTAGTCATCGAGCACACGTGCATTCTCTTAGGCACTAGTTTACCAAAGTGATGCATCAAATCACCGAACCCACGTGTCTCTTCCAAGATGCCACACTTGATTCCCTGGGCCCACGTGCATTCTCTTAGGCACTAGTTCGCCAAAATGATGCATCAAATCACCGAGCCCACGTGCCCTTTTTACGATACCCGGGCCCACGTGCATTCTCTTAGGTACCAAGTTTGCCAAAGTGATGCATCAAATCACCGAGCCCACATGCCCTTTTGACGATGCCTGAGCCCACGTGCATTCTCTTAAGCACCAAGTTTGCCAAAGTGATGCATCAAATCACCGAGCCCACGTGCCCTTTTTTACGATGCCATACTCTGTCACCAAGTCACGTGCATTCTCCAGGAGGACATACCGAGTCTCCGAGCCACGTGCATTCTCTAAGGCAACCTCTCCGCCAAGATGACATATTCAACCACCGAACTCACGTGCATTCTCCAGGTGATATTCCAATTCACCGAGCCCACTTATCTTCTTTCAGGTGATTACCAACTTACTTTCAATACCGACAACCAATACCCAACGATTTCTCAATCAAATAATTAACAATCAACTCAATATGAATAAATCCTAAAAATTCATAATTAAATCAATTCCATACAAATTGAAGCTCAATTAAATAAATGGACTGCACCACGACAATTAGCATGAAATTCAGGTCACCAGCCATCCCGGTTGAATTTCCGGAAAAATAAATAAATAATTAATTAATTTCGAAAATTAATAATTAATTACTAAAAATCCAATTTAGGCCCGTATTGCCTAATTGAAACCCAATAAGGGTCGGGAAAAATCTTGAGATGCGTTCAATAAATACTATAGGCAGTTCTCTAGCTAAGTACTCTAACCACCTAACTAATATGCAATGAAATTAACTAATAATCACTAATCCATTCTAATCTAACCATCTAATCTTACTTAATTAACACTAATCAACCCTTAAGTGTCATTAGTAAACTAAGAAAGCATTAGTGAGCAAAACTCACTTGATTTGCAATGACTGGATCACCACGACGATAGCGCGACGGCGGCCAAAATCCAAATTTTCGACGGCGTCGGCGGACACTTGGGCCGGGCCCAAAAGCCTTGCAAGCCCACAATAAAAGCTGGGCTTGACGTCGAGCTTGGGCTGGCTTCGCGGGCCCAAGATGGGCTGAAGACTACTGGACTGGGCCGGACTGAAGTTAACGGGCTGAAGTTGAAGTTCACTTGGACTTAATTGAGGGCTTTGCTAGGCTGAGTCCGCTAATTCGATGGGCCTGGCTTTTGATGGACTAGCCTTCGCGGC
Organism: Eucalyptus guilfoylei; assembly: GCA_016097605.1. NCBI lineage: Eukaryota > Viridiplantae > Streptophyta > Magnoliopsida > Myrtales > Myrtaceae > Eucalyptus > Eucalyptus guilfoylei. The sequence goes on from CM027867.1 coordinate 49,102,731, forward strand.
TGCTGTAGCTGGAGCTGAAAGTGAAGCCCACGGCTTCAAATGGCCCTACTGAAATGGAAAGGAGCAGCTTCGGTCGAGCTGCTGGGCTGGTCCACGAGCAGGCTCCGCTGGCGTCTAGCTGCACGAAGAGGAAGCAGCTTCGACGGACGCTGGAACCGAAGACACGAACGGGCGAGATGGCAGCAAAGTCAGCACCTGGGAATTCTGCTTGAGGCAGGTTGACTTGTTTAGGGACGCACGCTGGCGTCAAAGACGGGGAAGAAAGCTTCGGTGAAATTGAAATGGACGAGGGGAGGTTTACGGTCAACAAACCGATGGAGGGGATGGCACAGTTGACTGGAACGCGGGCTGGCGTGACATGAGCTGGACAATTGGCTTGTCTTCGTGTAGTTGGATGGAGGCACGAAGAGAGAAGAAAGATGAAGAAACAGGAGGCTTCGGTGGAGAACTTTGTGGGCGTGGGTTTTGTTTGGGCAGTTCGTGCGAAATAAAGGGACGGCAACCCAAAACAAGAAAGAGAGAAGCAGTGACCGTCCGTGATGGTGAGCCAGAGAGAGAAAGATAAAAGAGACAAATAAACTCAAAAGATAAAAAGGGCAGGAAGTTGTCGCTTGAGAGGGGAAATAAAAGGATAAGAGCAACTAAAGTCAAATGAAAAAGATGAAAGAAACGTAGGAGACTGAGGGGTGCAGCTGGCCGCACGAGTGGATGGGGAGGAGAGAGAGAAAAGGTCGGCCAAGACAGAAAGAAAATAAGGAAAACGTACGTGAGAGGAGGGGTTCGTGCATGAAGGGTGCGGGCTCAAAGAAAATAATGCAAACTAAAGTAATAATTTAATCAATTCAAAACAACTTGACAATTGGTCATCCCAGGGTCCAATCCTTTACTAATTGCACAATTTGAAGTCTCAATGAAGACCGAGATGAGTCGGTTCTTTCATCTCACGAATTTCCTTCAAATCTGAATTCTCTTCATTTTTCTCGGAATCTGATTTTCTGAACAAACAAATCCAGTTGAAGTCCAATTTGAATGTAGAAAAATCCCAAACAACTTCCATTCACCGATTCACTCACACCAGATGCCAAAAATCACTTCCAAATGACCAATCCGAATTTCTGTTCGTTTTCTAAATTGTTCGATTCGATTTTCCGTAAAATCCCGAACTCGCCGGAAATCCCTCAAAAGGTAAGCTGACGTTCTTAGAATGATTCATGACATAATAAGACTTTCAATTTCTAAAATCGAATTCAAACTCGTGGTTATTTTCAATCAAACGCACTTTTAGTGTGACCCTACCTACCGGGTAGCTTTTAGGGATTTTCGGTGCAATTGAACCGTGGTCGATTTTCTTCGAACCACAGTGAACCCATCCGACACATTGGCGACTCTCGGTGGTCGTGAAAATCTCAAGGTTTCAAATATGAGCACAGGGTACCCAAAACAACAAAAAATCGGTTTAGTGTCGATCGACGAGAATTTTGTAATCAGGTGGCATCACCCACACTTGATCACACATCTCAATCAAATCGACCTATCTCCGGTCTCTGATCGATTTTGACAATGCCGTAATGACCCTTGCAGACTAGCACAGTCGAGCAATCGATTCCTGATCGAATTCTCAAGTCTATTGCGTTTAAAATGGGGCACCCCTCGACGGCCCACGAACCGTTTTGGTCGCCACAGTTCGATTACCACTCTCTTGCTTGACCTGAAGGTCTATCAATCCTGGGGGTTTACATCTTTTAGATCGGTCCCTGGGCAATTTATATGGCGGAAGCACATCCATCAATTCCCCTATATTCGGAAAACGATGCACACCAACTAAACATTTATAGGTAAAAGCCGAACACTTTTATTTACTTAAACCAAATGGACATCATTCATCGGTACATCAAAATGCCGTAGTCTTCTATACTCGGCTATACTTCAAAAGATGATCAACATCTCCTCCAATAGTCGTATACTTAAAGTCCATCGATCAGTGTTGGCATCCAAAAGTTCCTTCCTTTGCTTTCCTCCTCCTCGCAGTCATATCGAACCACTCGATCCATCTACCGGTGGTGGTGGCAGCAGAGATATCTTATCTAGTATGAAATGTTAGTCCCTAAACGGGATGAGTACAACCACTCAGCAGTAAAGATCCACCAAACTACATGATGCGTCAGATAGAACAATCAAGGTATCACAAATAAAGCACATATCATCCATGCATTCGAACATACCTCACCATACAGCCATGCATATATCACCATACAATGTGCATATACCACCATACACTTGTACATATACCATCAAGCAGCCATGCATATATCACCATGCAACGTGCATATACCACCATGCACTTGTACATATATCATCAAGCAGCCATGCATATATCACCATGCAACATGCATATACCACCATGCACTTGTACATATATCACCAGGCAGCCAAGCAAATATCACCATGTAACGTGCATATACCACCATACACTTATATATATATCATCAAGCAGCCATACATATATCACCATGCAACGTGTATATACCACCATACACTTCATGCTTGCATTTCCATGAGGTTCATCCCATGCCATATGCACACATCCATGCGCATGATTCAATTCTCAATTCTATCTTTCACAAGGATCTCATCACTTTCTTTCCAGGGACCAATGTTTGCATCCCTCATTTATCGCTCGCACCCAACCTGGCATCACGAGGAACCTCCGGCACACACCTCCGGGCATCCGGCACACACCTCCGGGCATCTCGCATCCCAACTAGCATCACAAGGAATCCCCCCGGCACACACCTCCAGGGCTTCCGGGATTACGTACCGACATACCATCAGGCATTCCTAGGGGTGTGCAAAATACCCGGGAACCGCCCGGACCGCCCGGAACCGGACCGGAACCGCCCGGACCGCCCGGAACCGGACCGGAACCGCCCGGAACCGGCGGTTCTTGAGGGAACCGGTCCGGTTCCCGGTTCCAATTTTTCGGAACCGGTGTGTACCGGTCCGGTTCCCGGTTCCATAGGCGGATCCGTCCACCCAGACCGGACCGGAATCTTTTTAATATTAAAAAAAAAATTACTAAAAGAAACCCTAGATTGGATCTCATCTCCTCACTCCCTTCGTCTTCGGTTCTCTCTCTCTTTGTCTCTTCCTCGGTTCCTCCTAATCCTATCGCCATTTCAATTCCTCCCCGAGCGTTGACGCTGCCGCCGTTGCTCCTCCGCTGCTGCTGTTCGCCCCCTCGCGTCGGCCGCCACCCGCCACAGTCGCAGAAAATTGTTTCGCGACCGTTCTATGTTGAAAACCCGACCATAGACCTCCTCCCCTCCTTCCCAACTCATAGACCCGACCGTTCTATGTTGAAAACCAAAATTGTTTTGCGTCAAGATCAGTTCCATGGATCCACCCGGGAACCGGATCGGACCGGCGGTCCGGTTCCCGGGTGGATCCATGCAACAAACGGGTGGATCCCGGTTCCAATTTTTTGGAACCGGTCCTTAGCGGGCGGTTCCCGGTTCTAGGTCGAGAACCGCCCGCCCGGACCATGCACACCCCTAGGCATTCCCCCCGGAATTACGTACCGTATACCACCGAGCATCTCGAAACTCCCGAGGACATCCGGCTCACACCTCTAGGCATCCGGCGCACACACTCCGGGCATCCCGACACTCTTGGGGCATCGTCGGCTCACACCTCCGACGGTCTCATTATATCACAATTTATAATCACATACGTGTCTCATTTCAACATGGCATTTGATGCAACAATATCAATGGTCTAAACCAACTTTTGATGTCATATAACATGCCATATGTCACCACGTATGCAGCATAAATCAACCACTCAAGACATCATATCACATGGAGCAAATTTCATTTATTTTTGAAAGTGCAGCAATTTTCGGATAAAAACAGATTGCGCTCCATTGATCATAATTCTTGAAAAATTAGTAAACAGACTTATTAAATTCTAAAAATTTGACATGTTATATACAAGATCTAGAGGAAAATATTTCGTGAAGGACACCATATCAAAAGAGCATCACACAAATCAGTACAATCCACGCACCACAGTCCTTAAAATTTCGGAATATTACCATACACAGTTTCATTCACAAATTCTGTAAAAATCCTAAATAAACTCCAAAAATTGTGAAATTTTTATATGTTATATACAAGGTCCAGAAGTAAACATCTTATTAAGAACTCGAAATCAGATTCGTGATGGATTAAAAACTATAGTCACCGTAGCCGTCTCTAACCCTGGGCAAAATTTCCCAGATCTGACCATTTCAAATAAAATCATTTCACCAACTTAAACTCATCCATTTCCTCTAAAATTTTAGTATGTTACTCCTTAACATGTCTTCACAAACTTTCATTCAGAATACAAGATCAAATTTCAACCGGAGAATTTTATAAAATTCACAGAATCATACTAAGTCGGTATTTCGTTTCCAGATCTGACTTTTCCAAAGAAAAATAGTTTCACCGGTCTATAATTGTTCATTTATTCTGAAATTTTGATATGTTACTCTCCAAGGAGTTCTATACATCTTTTATCAAGGAGTCGAATTAAAATTCCAACTAAAAAGTCACATGCAGCTCACATTTTCATCATAAGTCGGACTGCCTTCTTAGAAAACAGAATGCAAGGCTACCATACTTCTCCCTATAGCTTCGAATTTCTTCACTTCTTCCACAACCAAAGTTTATCATCCCTTACAACACCTATCACAGCAAGCAAAGGGTGGGTTTTAGGACTCTACTTGCCTCTAATCCAAGCAAAAACACAGCAAGACAACGGCGGGGCGAGGCGGCGAACGATGGTGGCGGCTAGGCGGATGCACGGACTCCTCCTTCTTCCTCTTCTTCTCTCGCTCGCTCGCTCTCCCTCTCCCGGACGGTAACTCTCTCTCTCTCCTCTCTCTCTTCCGGACGAAATCCCCCTTCCCCTTTTTCTTATGGTTGAATAAAACTTGCATGCTTTACTTTTTGCATGGAGGGACACATGTCTCCAAGAAGGAGACAAGTGTCTTCCTTGAAGACACATGGAGGAGGCCATCCGGCTCCTCCCCCCCTCCATTTGGTCGACAGCCCCATGGGCTCTATGGGCCACCCCCTTTGGCCCACTTTAGGCCCAACACTCTTGGGCCTAAAGTCCAAACTTAAATGGCCCAAGTTTACTTTTAATAATACATCTTAATCCTCATTTAAATAAATACCTAATTGCAAAATAAAATGGCCAAAAGACTTTGTGACATTAATCCATAAAAAATCAAATCTATAAAGTGCATAGTCAAGAACAAAATCTTCCTTATCAAATTGTCCTATAACACCAACCTTGATCATCCATTAACATAAGATATATTTCTATCCAAACAATTCTCCATTAAAATACTCGGCATTAATCTAATACAATTCTTTGGTCTAAAGGCCATAACATAAATCAATAACACTTCCATCACATTTCCATATGTCGTAATGCATCCAAAGGTTGCCATGAAATTTTGGGATGCCACATAAAATCCCTGAATGGTTTCACTGGATAGGCCAGTTATCTCGTGAGTGGCCAACTCAAAAAAAAAAACACTATAGTCACATTGACGAAAGGCCCATCTTATCCAATCGAAATCAGAACCTGAAATTCAAAATGTCACATCATGTTTATCAGCAAAATCGGCGAGCATGATTACGTTGGCATCTGCTTTCTTCGTTCTTGTATCCTCTGCCCAAGCTTGTGCCATGATAAGAATTTCGCTTTCCCAAAAGCGAGAAAGAAGCTCCAGAAAGTAAATCTGGCCAGCTGGTTTATTGAAACCAAGCAAGATAGCATAAAGGTCGATGTCGTCTTAAATCATATGAAGTGATTAATCTGGACATGGCATCATTGAAGCCAATACAATGGGGATGCACGGTAAGATTTTGTTGGTTATTAAACTCATAAATAATATCTAATATGCTGAAGGGCTTGACACAATGGATTCCTTCAGATTGTTGATGAAGGAACTAACTAATTTGTCCAGCCAAATATCAAATTTTAACTTCGTAGTGAAAAATCTGATTTTTTAGTGCAGTGAGGATGATATTGTTTTGTTCATATTTGTGATACATATCATCATGCATGATGAGAGATTTTGCAGAAATTATGAGATTCTCTATTTACGGCATTCACTCAATTTTTTCTTTTTGACCTCATACGTCACATGGTTCTGCACTACCGGTCCTGTGTACTGGTTTTCCATATGGGGGTCTGTCTAAAGTACCGGAGAATGAAATTCTTTTCATGCTCTATGAAATCAACAGTTGTTGGAGAAATTGATGTATATAGCTATAGACCTCCCGTACTAATGGATATGCTTGCTGGTAAGGGGGCTAAAGTTGTTGGAAAGTTATATGAGGTCTTTTTTTGGGGATTGCTCTCCTTTAGACCTGGAAACTGCTCTGTGGTTTGACTTCTTAGACCGACCTAATGGTAATTCTATTGACATGACTGAAGAATACAGGCATGTCATTGCTACATATAATAGTTATATATCTCGGTTTCTGAAAGATCAACTGTAGGTCTTAATTTGTCCATCCTTTTTTTTTTTTTTTAAATTTAAATAGCATAGAGTTAGTTAGACTACACAAAGAGGTATACTCCTCCAGCCTCCATCCATCTCTTTAGTATGCTTATCTCACTGTCATAGCATTGTTAAACCTTTTTCTTCAAACTTTCCTTGACATCCATGACCACTTCTTTAATAAGACCGAGTTCAGTGTTAGGCCTTGCAAGATTGATCTTCATTAACTTTAATACGAAGTTCTTTACGAACTTGTCTAGTACAGGGCAACTGAGAAGAGAATGCTTAGCTGAATCGATGCGTCTAACCAAAAAATCCTACTTCCTTCTAATTTTGCAATCTTTCCATTCGTTACCCATGGCTCTTTGTTCTCCTAATTCCTTCCAAACCAATTCCTTTCTGCTAGCTCCCAAGTAAAATCCCGAATTGGATTCCAAATTGACTGCTACCTGGCCACCTCAAGTGAATGTTGTGTATATCAAACTCTTTATTTCATCATGTTTATGTGATAGAGAAGGGGAGCTGACGTTAACCAGAAATTGTTCAGGGGCTATGCCATGACAGCCGCCATACGAGAGGGTCATAATAAGGTTACTAAGGTTCTTATGAGCGCAAGGGCATCTCGGGATGCATGTAAGGAGGCCTTAATGGAGACGAGCCACGTGGGGCCGCCAAGGATTTCCGAAATGCTTATGGGATCCCAAATGATCCGTCCACATGTTGCTGTTCATGCTCTTGCCCTTGCATGCTACAGAGGGTTCGTTGCGGTTGTTGATGCACTAAGAAATATATGGCTGATCAGTCACAAGAAGAAATCTTTTTACCATCTTCTGTGGTTGACTCTAGTAACCACAGAGATTTACAAGCAAAATCAGGAAATATTAACCCCAATTAAGGCTTAAAGCAAAATTGAATTTTGTGAAATCAAGTCTTTATCTTTTATTTGGTTCATTATTTGGCTCAACAATTACCTGAGATGTATATTGCCGGTTTCCAAGTTGCGGGTAAAATGAAAAAGTTTTCAACTTTGATAGACAGGAACTTAGTGCTTGATCTCTGCTGGCTGCAATCTGAATTCGCGGATAGGATGTGGAGAGATCGTGTTAATGACTACCGCAAGACATCGGAATGAAGAATGTGTGAAGGTTTTGGCTTCAGCTGGCGTAGACATAGCATCGGTTAGTTCAGCTAGTCAGTCGGCAGAATTGATTGCGGAATCAGTTCAATGGACTCTTGGCTTCCAGCAATCGGTTGTGGATGTCATTTGAGCTGGAAAGTTTCTCAATCAAGCAATGCCAAGATGTTTTGTTCTTTGATGTTTGTAAGTCAAGCAAATGATGTTGGAGCCTTGCAAAAGCTTATTGAGCATGCAGACATTGAAAGTGCTAGTATAAACACCTAGAGGGGGGTGAATAGGTATAAAAACAAATTCTTCTTTTCTTAAAGACTTAATTCAGAATAAGGATGCGAAATAGTATAAACAAATAGACAATACTACGAATTAAGTAAAGAGATAAGAAAAGAGAATTGAAACACAGAGATTATAGTGGTTCGGCTTAAACCAAGCCTACGTCCACTCTCCCACACTAACAGCCCACCGGCTGGATTTCACTATGAATCAAAAGAGATGTTACAATCTCACGTCCTCGATTCCACAGTGCAGAGACTCTACTACACTTCCTCGAGGTCTCACAAAATTTTCTCTTTTGAGTACAGATGTATGCTCAACAAATGAATTAGCAAAGAGTAAGGAACTTCAGACTTTGGAATTTTTCTATCTCGCACACACTCGAACAACTAGAGCATCTTCCTTTTATACTCCCCTATGCCTACATAACCGTTGACACCTTCCAAAGGAGTTCGTCCAATCTACCCGTTGGACCGAATCAATTAGGGAGATCCCGCATTATTTAAGGAATATGAAGATAGCCCACCAATTCTGTTCGCCCATACAATCATGATCTAGGTTTCCATAAATAGAACATTCCAAGTATACTTCGCCAATCCACAGATCTATCTTACTCGATTTACTTGTCACACGAATAATAGATCTTTAATGCCTTCTCCAACCATGAGATAATCTTTGACCAATCGAATCAAATCCTTAAGGATAACCTCGTATCTGGATAAGACTACTTCAACGATCTAGAAACTGCCAACGAGGGCAAACTTTAAATCTTGAGTCTAGCGATCTTCAGTCTGGAAGTCTTCAGACTTTGATAGATGAGTCTGGAAGTCTTTAGACTGGGAAACGTTTTGTCAGCTTCAAAATACCGAAGGAAGATTTCACCAACAATCTCCCCCTTTTTGATAGTGACAAAACTTTCCTGCAGATTTAGACATTCTGACCTACAACACTTAAGCAAACCAAGATTTTCTTGAACAAATATTATTAAAGATTAGAAAAAGATAGAAGCGAATCTGCAACCACAGAAAACATGTTAGTCATCCAATCATAACTATCTTTAGCATAATCAATAATAGTTTAAGTTACTTAATAAGTCTCAGTAATCAAAATTAGTCCAAAAACAGAAAAACACACCAAACAAGATAAAGTCCAAACAAACAATCATAAAAAAATCTGCATAAACATCTCCCCCTTTTTGTCAACAGCAAAAGGTTGAGACGGATCAAAAAGAGATAGATAGAAAAGATCAAGAGTTAAGGTTGCTTGGGTAAGCGAACAAGCTCGTATTCTCCCATTGAGTACACTGTCTTTTCAAGTTTGTCAAAACTTTGCTTCAGCGCCTGAAATTCTTCACCCTGCACGTTAGACTAAACTTGATTTTTCAGGGAATTTATCTGTTCATGAAGAGACACTAAAGTGGCCTTAACAGCGTTCTTGAGATCCATCATCTCAAAACTCATAGCATATTGCTGATTCCGCACATCCAAAAGAATTTCCAGCAGTCGTGAAAAGTCTGCTGTTTGAGCAGTTGTATCACTTGGACCAGCAGAATGAAACTCAGGGAAATTTAAAAAAGATGGAGTCTCAGTGAAAGGTCTATCTTCTGGATAATGTGAGGCATATACTTCTTCTGGATCTGCTGCAGAACGACTCACATCACTAGCAAGAAGGGGTGAAAAAGTACCTTTTTATCCATTAGCTCCCCCTGTTTTGATGCCCTCAGGTGGAGAAGGTAAAGCTTCCTTAGTCTTAGAGTGATGCGCTCCATCAGATTCTTCTCCTCTTATCTCAGAATGACTAGATAGAGAGATAGCCAAGGTTGGCTCGAAGGAGTCTGCTGCACCCTGATCTCCCTCTTTCTATGTTTCTTCTTCCCTTTCTTTTACTTCTTCTTCAGCTTCTTCTGCTTCCTCATCTTCTTCTTCTTCCTCTTCTTCTTCCTCTGCTTCTTCTTCCCTTCTTTCCTCTGTTTCCCCCTGTTCTTCCTCTTTTTCCGATTCTTCTCTCTCTCTCTTCCTTCCTCTGACTCTTCTCTTCTCTCACGAAAGCTGACAAAGGTCTTTAGATTTTTCAAGGCAGATATAGTAAGCTCATCCTCATCTTCTTCATCTTCCAGAATGAGAGCTCTTTTCTTCTTTATAGGAGCAACCATGGGCTCCTTGCCTTTTCTTTTAGCCGCAGCAGAGTCTTGCTTTGCCTTGAGAGGAGATTTATCCTTCATCCGCTCCAGCGCTTTGTTCAGCTCCTTTAAGCGCATCTTTGTCACCATTTTGAACCCAATTGCCATCGGAGTGATGGCTTTCAGACTCAATTATACAGAGATATGAATTTTGAAGTGCCTAAAGAGTCGAGTGATAAGAGCAGAATAAGGAAGCTGTCCCTTATCCTTCGTCACAGTTCGATACATATGGAACAGAATGGTGTGAGGCAGAAAGAACTTAAAACCAGTATTGATTGTACACATCAATTTGGCTTCAGATCGAGAAACATCTATCTTGGATGTTGATTTAGGACGAATGCAATTAATCACAATTTTGTGCAGCAGAATGTTCGTGGCACTCATCCTTGTATAAGAAAGTTTTCCTTCAACATCTTTGTCTCTCACCAAAGATAGAATAGCATGAGTAATGGACACACTAATCGGCTGGAAACTCATTCTTTCCACCCCGATTATGTCAGCCAAAATGTCTGTGGTCACCAGAAATTCCCTGTCCTTCACAGTGAAGACAAAGTTTTGTGCATCCATGAAAGATAGGTTCGAATAAAAGTAAGCAGTAAGCTCTGGGAATGCAGGAGAGGATTCAGAATAGAATTGTTCCAATTGCAACAAAGCAAACTTTTCCCTCAAATTAACTTTTATCGAATCCAGGAAATCGAAATCAACAATTCTAGGGTTCATCACCCCTCTCTTCAAAAGACTTGCATAAACTTTTTTATGATTTTTGGATCTAAAAAGGTTCGAACCATCAGTGATGTTTGCAGCCACCCCAGATCTAGGTTGAAAGTGAGAAAACAACATCTCATCATCATCCAGAGATTGCGGTTGATTCGCAGTACCATATTATGGGTCACTTGGAATATTCTTAAACGCTTTCTTAGCCGATCCTTTCTCCACAACTCCTAGCCTCTCCAACTCTCTCAAAAACAGCGATTCATTCTTGAACCCTCTATCTTTTAAGAACTCATCAATCAAAGACAATGGCGTTCCTCCTTTCTTCAAATTTGAGGAGAGTTTGAAAGCATTCTTCTGAGTTAGAGTTCTTACAGGTTCAACCTCTTTTATAACTTCATCGCCTGGTTGATTCGAGGAAGGTTGACGCTGTTGAGAAGGTTGATGCTGACTTGGACGCATAGGAGAATCTTCTTCTTCGGTTAAGTCAAAGTGGGTAGGACCCTTAGGCATGCGACGTGGTCCCCTGCTTGCAATCCTCGAAGACTTTCTTGAAGACATTGACACTCCAATAGAGAGAATAACCAACTTGTTCGAAAAGATGAGAACCTTCGAACGAATCGAGAGAGAAAGTGAAGAAAATAGGAATTTTGTATTCTAGGGTTTCAGAGTAAAAGTGAAGAAGACGATACACAGTGGTATATAAAGTAAGTGAAGCGGGGTAAACGAAACGTCATAAAAGGAAATAAAAAAGATGTCTTTTCAAGAAAATAATAACTTCCCTTTATGAATTTAACCGAATTCCTTAAAAATCGATAACTGCCTTTTTGAAATAAGGAGTAAATTAAGAAAGATAAATCAATCAACCAATGGCCAATAAATAAACTTACCTTTTCAAAATTAAAATTAGAAACAACTTACAGTCGATGCTTGAGATCTTCTGATTCTAAGCATTTAAAGACTTCTAATTTTGAGTCTTGAAAGTATCCAGACTTTGCTGAGTAAGAGATATGATATTAAGTCTGGTACAAATAGACTCAAATAGATTTTTCTCCAGAGGCTTTGTAAATATGTCTGCCAGTTGATTCTTAGAGTCAATGAACTGGATCATTACTTCTCCATTCTGAACATGATTTCTAATAAAATGATGTCAAATCTCTATATGCTTTGCTCTTGAATGAAGAATAGGATTCTTGGTAAGATTAATAGCGCTGGTGTTGTCACACTTGATCTCTGTGCAAGAATCTTTCACTCCAAAGTCTCTCAGTTGTTGTTTTATCCATAAGATTTGTGAACAACAACTTCCAAGAGCCACATATTCTACTTCTGCTGTTGAAAGGGTAACTGTATTTTGTTTCCTTGAAAACCAAGATACTGTCCTATTACCGAGCAATTGACAAGTACCGGAAGTACTCTTCCTTTCAACTCTGCAACCTGCTAGATCTATGTCTAAATATCCAAGGAGAGTAAAGTCTCCTTCTTTGGGATACCATAGACCTATCTTTGAAGATGTTGCAACGTATTTGATGATGCATTTAGCAGCACTTAGATGAGATTCTTTTGGGTCTGATTGAAATCTGGCACACATGCAAACACTAAACAAAATGTCAGGTCTAGAAGCAGTAAGATAAAGAAGTAAACCAATAATACTCCTGTAAAGTTTCTGGTCAACTTTCTTTCCTCCTTCATCTTTATCCAGCTTCAAAGAACTAGACATTGGAATTTCAACCTTTTTGCAATTCTCTAAACCGAACTTTTTAACAAGTTCTTTAGCATATTTTTCTTGGTGAATGAAAATCCCTTCCTTCAATTGCTTTACTTGTAAACCAAGAAAGAAGGATAATTCACCAATCATGCTCATTTCAAATTCATCCTGCATAATCTTAGAGAATTTCTTGTAAAGACTTTCGTTAAGAGAGCCAAAAATTATATCATCAACATAAATTTGAGCAAGCAAAAAAATTTTACCTTCTCTTTTGATAAACAGAGTTGTATCCACTTTACCTTTGGCAAAACCATTTTGAGTTAGGAAATTACTTAACCTATCGTACCAAGCTCGAGGTGCTTGCTTTAAACCATAGAAAGCCTTTTTCAGTCTGAATACTAAATCTGGCTTCTTTGGGTCTTCAAAACCGAGAGGTTGTTCCACATAGACTTCTTCTTGGATAAATCCATTCAGGAATGCGCTGTTAACGTACATTTGGAATAACCTGAAATTCTTATAACAAGCAAAAGCAAGTAATAATCTAATTGCTTCTAACCTTGCTACTGGTGCGTAAGTCTCATCATAGTCTATCCATTCTTCTTGTGTATATCCTTTGGCCACGAGTCTTGCTTTGTTTCTTAGGATTTTTCCTCTTTCGTCCATCTTGTTCGTGAAAACCCATTTTGCTCCAATAACAGATTTTCCTTTCGGTTTAGGAGTTAATTCCCAAACCTCGTTAACACTGAACTGTCTGAGCTCTTCTTGCATAGTTTCAATCCAGCTTTCATCAGACAAAACTTCTTCTATGCTTTTGGGTTCTATTTCAGAAATAAGAGCCACAGCGCTAGACTCTTCATGTCTTTTGGATCTTGTACGAATTCCTTCATCAATGTTACCAATAATGAGTTCTTTGGGATGACTGGACTTGTGCTTCCAGTTGCTGGTTGGTTTGACAGATTGCTGATGTTCCTCTTCATTTGATTCTTCAACATTTGAATCATGTTGTCCTTCTATAGTCTGAGCTACTTCAGGGAAGGTAGACTTTGTAGAGTTTGGAGTAGATTCAAATTCTTCGATTTGAGTCTGGACTGGTTGATTTTGCAATGAATCTTGAAATTTGACATTCATTGATTATTCCACAGATTGAGTATTCTTGTTGTATACCCTGTATGCTTTACTGGAAGTTGAATATCCAACGAAGATTCCTTAATCTGACTTTTCTTCAAATTTACCAATTCGATCATTTGCATTTTTCAAGATAAAACATTTGCAACCAAACACATGAAAGTAAGAAACAATTGGCTTCTTTCCTTTGAATAACTCATAGGGAGTTTTCTCCAGAATTGGCCTAGAGACAACTCTATTAATAATATAACAAGCTGTAGAAATAGCTTCAGCCCAAAAACAAGAAGAAATATTGCTTTCAATTAAAAGAGTTCTAGCCATTTCTTACAAAGATCTATTCTTCCTTTCCACAACTCCATTTTGTTCAGGAGTGTAAGAAGAAGAGAACATATGGTGAAAACCAGATTCATCACAGAATTTAGCAAAGTCTTGATTTTCAAACTCACCTCCATGGTCTGTCCGAATGCTTGAAATAGCATACCCTTTCTCATTCTGAATTTTCTTGGCAAACTTTGAAAAGTAGGAGAAGATTTCAGACTTACTTGCCAAGAAGTAAACCCAAGTAAATCGTGAATAATCATCCACTATTACTAGGCAATATTTCTTTCCACCAATGCTTTGAGTTCTCGTTGGTCCAAATAAATCCATATGCAAGAGCTACAGTACACGATTAGTGGAAACTTGATTTATTGGTTTAAAGGAATTTCTCACATATTTTCCCAATACAAAAGGTGTACATAAGTCAGATTTTTGATACTTAAGGTTAGGAAGTCCACGAACAAGCTTCTTTGAAGAAATCTTGGCAATTTACTTTATGTTGATGTGACCAAGCTTTCGATGCCAGTCATTTGCTTCATCTTGGATTGAGATTAGACATTGAAATCTTTTTGGATTGATATCCAAAAGATAGATATTCACATGTCTTTGCCCAGTGAAGGATTTGTGAAAGATCTTTACTAGTGCCAAAACATATTCCTTCTTGAAAATTGATCTTGAATCCAGTGACGCATAATTGGTTGATACTGAGCAAGTTGTAGTTGAGTCCTTCCACTAAAGAGACGTTGTTGATTATGAGACTTCCAATTTTTACAGTTCCACTTCCAATAATTCTTCCTTTGCTGTTTCCGCCAAAGGAAACCTTTCCACCTGTTACTTGTGTAAGCTTGATAAAACAATTTGAATCTCCAGTCATATGTCTTGAGCAACCACTATCCAAATACCATTTTACCTTTTTCTTGATAGTGACCTGCAATTAAAAAGGAAACTCAAGCTTTCTTTGGTACCCACACTTTCTTGGGTCCAGTAGAGTTAGTACTATAAACAGTCTTTGCCCAATCCTTCTTAACAGGCTTCCAAACCATAGGACAATCTTTCTCAAATTGTTTTGAGTTACTACACTTAGAACATTTAAAAGCACTTCGACCAACAGGTTTTACAAATATCTTTTGAAAATGATTCTTGTAAAAGGTTTTTGTTGGTCTCTGTTTGATTCTTTCCTTTACTTTTGGAAAATCAATTAAAGGAATGATTTTAGAGGTCATTCCTAATCCTGATTTATTAAAGTAAGGTCTTTGAACTGAAAGAATCTTCTCTAATTTTTTAGATCCCATAGAAAACCTTTTTGAAATGCTTGAAATGTCATTTTTCAGAAGTGTGTTTTCTTTTGAAAGAGAATCTACGTTTTCTTTTAGAGTAATGAAACTTCTATTCATATTTTCAAACTTTTCTTTCCATAAAGTTTCCTGTTGCTTCAGAGTAATATTTTCCCTTTTTCAGTTCGGAAATCCTCTTAAGAGAAACTTTGAGACTAAGACATAGTTCACTAATGTACTTCGAGACTTTAACGGGGATTTTTGAATTACTTACCTCGATTTCACTGTCTGAATCTGAGTCTGTATCAATTTCAGAGTCTGAGTCTGATTCTGATTTTGCCATTAAACAAATATTGGCATAATCATCATCACTCTCTTCGCATTCTGTATCACTCCAAGTTTCTGCTTTCAGTGCCTTTCTGTATTTCTCAGCTTTTCCTCTCTTTTTCTTCAGCAAGGGACAGTTGAGTCTGATGTGTCTCTTTTTCTTACATTCAAAACAAATCACATCTTTATTTGAGTCATCATCCTCATCTGGTTTGTTTTGAAATTTTTGAGAGCTTTGTTTCTTCCAATTGAATCGTCTTCCCTTTTTATTCAGTTTCCTGAATTTTCTTATCATGAGAGCAAGTTCTTCATCGTCCATGTCATCTTCAGAATCTATATCATCAGAATCTTCGTTAGATTTTAAAGCAATAGACTTCTTACCTTTGTGATCTTCTTCTTCATTAATTTGCTCTACTTCATAGGACTGAAGTGTTCCAACCAATTCATCAACGGAAAGTGGTATGATCCTTTGTGTTTCCCTTATTGAAGTCTTTATGTGATTCCACTCTTTAGAGAGTCCACACAGCAATTTGTTAACCTTCATGGGCCCTAAAATTGGTTGACCTTGATATTCAAGACCATTCACAATTTCTGTAAAACGGCTAAACATATCAGTAATAGATTCTACTGGCTTCATTTTGAAGGCTTCATATTGACCAAGCAGAATATTGATTCTAGTTTCTTTTACTCAATCTGTTCCTTCATAAGTAATATGCAGTCTATCCCAAACTTCTTTAGTTGTTTCACAGGAAGATATTATGTTATATTCAGTAGGAGATAAAGCACAATATAAGGAGTAAATAGCTTTTGCATCAAGAGTTTGTCTCTTGGTTATCTCTTCTTGAGTCATGTCCCTAGCCTCTGTAACCTCTTTCCCTCTATCTGAGATTGTAGCTTTAGGAATGATTCCTTTATCTACCACATCCCATTCTAGAGGATCTTTCGATCGTAGGAATGCCTTCATCTTGTTTTTCCATATGTTGTATTCTTTTCCATTGAAATATGGCGGTCTTATGTTGCTTTGACCTTCAACCAAACCTGGAGCCAACATACTAGCCATGGATCTTTAACTCTGAAGTAAAAACACTTCAAATGAATGAGTACACAGGCTCTGATACCAATTGAAAGTGCTAGTATAAACACCTAGAGGGGGGTGAATAGGTGTAAAAACAAATTCTTTTTTTCTTAATGACTTAATTCAGAACAAGGATGCGAAATAGTATAAACAAATAGACAATGCTACGAATTAAGTAAAGAGATAAGAAAAGAGAATTGAAACACAGAGATTATAGTGGTTCGGCTTAGACCAAGCCTACGTCCACTCTCCCGAGCTAACAACCCACCGGCTGGATTTCACTATGAATCAAAAAAGATGTTACAACTCACGTCCTCGATTCCACAGTGCAGAGACTCTACTACACTTCCTCAAGGTCTCACAAAATTTTTTCTTTTGAGTACAGATGTATGCTCAACAAATGAATTAGCAAAGAGTAAGGAACTTCAGACTTTGGAATTTTTCTATCTCGCACACACTCGAACAACTAGAGCGTCTTCCTTTTATACTCCCCCATGCCTACATAACCGTTGGCACCTTCCAAAGGAGTTCATCCAATCTACCCGTTGGACCGAATCAATTAGGGAGATCTCGCGTCGTTTAAGGAATATGAAGATAGCCCACCAATCATGTTCGCCCATACAATCAGGATCTAGGTTTCCACAAGTAGAACCTTCCAAGTATACTTCGCCAATCCACAGATCTGTCTTACTCGATTTACTTGTCACACGAATAATAGATCTTTATATGCCTTCTCCAACCGTGAGATAATCTTTGACCAATTGAATCAAATCCTTAAGGATAACCTCGTATCTGGATAAGACTACTTCGACGATCTAGAAACTGCCAACGAGGGCAGACTTTAAATCTTGAGTCTGGCGATCTTCAGTCTGGAAGTCTTCAAACTTTGATAGATGAGTCTAGAGGTATTTAGACTAGGAAACGTTTTGTCAGCTTCAAAATACTGAAGGAAGATTTCACCAACAGACATTAATCTAGATGGATAGGATGCCGATGGTTATAGATCTGCCATGAGGGCTACAGCAAATGGTCACATGGAAGCTCTCAGGGTGCTTGTCTTAAACTTAAAAACGAGCAAGGTGATACAGTGAGAAGCTTGTCGGAGTGGACTCAAAATGGGGAAACATACGAAGCAATTATGCAAGAGTAAGAGCATCAGAAATAGCTCAATAATTCTGCTGGCTTTAATAGTCTACATCATGTGGCACAGGGTGGACTGATTGATCTTGTGCTAATGAGCAGAGGTCACGATGTGAATATAGGGATACACCCCGCCATACGAGAGGGTCATATTAAGGTTTCTTATGACCGCAGGGGCATCTCAGGATGCATGTAAGGAGGCCTTAATGGAGACGAGCTGAGTGATTGATCTTGGAAATGACGTAGAGCTGAGTGATTTTAGATGAGCTTGCTAGGAAGCCTGTGTTGGAGGGCGCTTGTGTTAAGAAGCACGAAATGCGGCAGAGGAACTCCGCATGTTAAATTATATAGTTACAAGTCTATTCTTAGGAGCTTATCATGCCACTGTATATATTATTTAGCTTCTTCCTTGTGATACTTAAGGAGAAGTCTATGTCCTCTCTTATCATCATAAGACCTTTGCTAGCCAATTATTCTCCTGATTTTTTAGTGCCCTTTTTCCATTTGTCCTTGGAGTCCCTTGTTGCAAGCCCTTTCCACAGATGGTTGCTCATCTCCTTCATCTCTTTTCTATCATCTTCAGTTATATCAATGTCAACCTGTTGAGCTTAAGTTCTATCCTAGTTGAAATGGTACATCTAATGGCGATTAGGCTCTGATCTTTCACATATGAGCTATTGTCGTCAAGCTCTATCTGGTTTTCTTTCAGTATGTAAATGCTCTTCATGAAACTCATTAACAAAGCATGGAGGCACATACTTTTTGTCTTGAGATGGTTTCTGCTTACGTGATGATCATGTAATTCCATACACCTTCAAATGCTGCCTTGCCTCACTCTATGAACATAATCCTATTTTTAATCAACTTTTTTAGTAACCTGCCGATAGTGATGACATATTCATTGATCGGCAGGACTTGGAAAGGATGCTTGAAGAAAATGGTGGAATGCGGGAGAGAGACCCATTTTCCCTTGTTCGACTTTTTGATGGACATGTAAATACGAGTTTTTACTTTGGTTGTCTCGTAGCAGAAGTTGATTGGATGCAATCAAGTTCCTTATCTTATTTAGTGAATTGATGTATGAGTCACTAAGTAGTATGATCCTTGATTCTTGTCCACTAATCCACTGAAGGCAGTTGAACAAACTCGAGCTTTTTGAGCAAGTCCAGTTGTGGACGAACAATGCTACTTGCTCAATAAATCTTTTGATACGTGAAGTTACTGCATTATTTGCTGCTGTGAGAATCTAGAAAGCATACAGAAGTCGAAAAGTTACGATTTTAAACTGTGCTGTTAGATGCCCCAACCTAGTATCGAGGATACAACAATCAGCCATTGATCGCACTCGAAGGTGGAAGGAAATTCTGCTCATCTTTGTTTAGGCTGTTAATGTCATGACAGGTAAACTCCCATTTATCCGGAGGAAAGAGTGAGTGGAGCAGGTTCGCGGTAAATTATCTTCAAACATATTCTCGGACAGTAGGTCTTATTTTCAAAATAATTTATAATAATAAATTCAAGGAATATAGTTAATGATAATTAGAATTAAAATGTAAAGTAAAATATAATATGAGATCTAACTTACAAATAGATTATTTCTAATATGAACTATAGTTTACTTTACTCATTTGCCATCCAAACTAGGCTGGCGTCGCTTGCATGTCGCATGTTGCATCTACATATTGGTTGTAGGCCGCATCTACTGCAGGTCGCATCCCGGTTGCATTTCACTGGATCATCTTCGTCCGAAGAGACTTCAAAATAATCAAGTAAATCACGTGTTGGCGTTGCTTGCTTGATTGCTTAGTTCGGGCGAGGGTGGCAAGAATGAATGGAAGACTGCGTACAGAATCTGTTCTCCCTAAAAAATAAAGGTCTACAGACATTTTAGCAAAAATCAGTTGCCGAGATAATGCATTCACCGAATTCCTATCAGCCAATTAGAAACTAGATGCTTGCACCGTGAGTATTATGCTCTCTCTCTCTCTCTCTCTCTCTCTCTCTCTCTCTCTCTCTCTCTCTCTCTCTCTCTCTCTCTCTCTCTCTCTCTCTCCTTTTTCAAGGAGGCAGGGAAGACATTTTAACAAAAATGAGTTGCCGAGATAATGCATTTACTGAATTCTTATCAGCCAATTAGAAACTAGAAACTGTTAGATAAATTGTTAATATAGTCCAAAATAATATGTTCACATACAAGCCCAATAGGTAAAAGTACAGTTATTTTGGTCCATATGAGCCGGGGCCCAATAACTTACATATGAAAACTGTAGGGTTCCCCTACGTTGGAGGTAACACTGTTAAGCGTTCCAAACTTGACGTCTCTTGGTATAATACTTCAAGCAACCGCTTCTTTTCTCTCAAACTGGCAGAAGTATAGCCCAAGTGCCAAAACTTGGCACGATGGGACACTTAAGTACCAAAAGTTAGAAAAGTGACACTTAAGTGCCACCTCCAGCAAACCTTGCCAAAAATCCTACATGGTAATATTTTATTATTTTTGCTTGCCTACATGGCTCGCTGGAGAGCTAACTTGGCTCTAACTCACCCAAAACGACGCCGTTTCCATAGTTTGTCAAAATAAAAGCCCCGAATCTGCCAAAACGACGTCATCTCCCAAATTGCCCCAAATCTAAAACCCTAAATCTACCAAAATCCCTATTGAAGTGCTTGAATCCAAGTCTCGAACCCTAATTTTGATTTGCCTAAAATTCTATCGTCGACTATTGGAAATGGAGAGCAGGACTCACAGCAGCGCCTCAAATTCCTCTCACCAAAGCGAAGGAGAAGGCCAAAGTTCTGTTTTTGTGGGTTACTGAGTCCAAGAAGAACATCGTGGACTCGAATCAATCCTGGGAGAAGATTTTATGGATGCGCTCAATATAAAGAAGGGTCAAAGTGCAAATACTTCAAATGGGTTGATGCGAAATTCTCTAACCTAGCCATAGAGGTGATATTGGATCTACTTCATAAAAGACATCAATCTCCATCTATGTTCGTGGACGACTTGGACGATGTTGACTCAATGCAAGCTCAAGCATCTTCAACTAAACTTTTCAAGAATGAAGTTTCAAAGATGAAAATTGAACGGAAGTGTCACCAAACGTTTATTATAGTGTTGTTTTGTTGTATATTATACTTTATGATGAAATGTAAAGCACTTGAAGATGAGAAAAAGTTTCTCCAACTGCCATAGTAAAAAATGAGTGGACAAATGTAATTGTTTTGGATTAAATGTAGGTTTTTTTCTTTTTGAAAGATGAGAAAAAGTTTGTGTTGTTCCACAAGATCATTGTGGCTTTGTTGTTGTTTGTGCTATCATATGTATTGTGGGTGAATTAGATGGTGCTGGTACTATGTTTTTACTTGTTCTTGAATATAAACCAATAATGATGGATGTGTATTGGGTCAATGTGTTGTTGTGGCTTTTTTACTTGAACCAAATATAAACATAAACCAGCAGCAAATACTGGAATTGAATGGAGTTGTCATAAGTTGAATTACCATCACCTTCTCTGTTTTGCTGCAGACCAGTAGTCGCGATGAAAAAATGATCACTTAAGTGTCAAGTTATTATTAAAGTGATCACTTAAGTGTCACTCGTAGTTAAAAATGAACACTTAAGTGCCAAGTATTTTAGAATATGATCAGTTAAGTGCCAATTTTTTGTAGGTTTTATCTAAAAATTGCGCCAGCCACCACTACCGACTGCGCCACCAGCCATCACCACTAGCCACACTAGGCGCTCCAGCCACCACCGTGTTGGTGGTGTTGCTACACAAGGTACTGGTGCAAGCTAAGCCTTGCACTAGCTTGCACCAGTACACATGGTGTAAGATATGCAAACTGCATACTTGCACCAAGTGCAGCATAAACCCATAACCCCCACCACAAACCCATAATCACCAGGCATCACCAGCCACCACCACCAGCTACACTAGCACCTCGCCACCACCCAACAACCACTGTGCTGGTGGTGGGTCTGCTATAGAAGATGTTGGTACCACTTGGTGCAAAATGTGCACACTACACACTTGAACCAGATGTAGCACGAGCCCTTAACTGAACCCCAACAACAAACTCACTACCACCAAGCATCACCATCCACCACCACTAGCCACACCAGCACTCTAGCTACCACCATAGACCCAACACCAACAACAGCAAGTAAAAGCAGAATCCATATCTTACAAAAAGTAAAAGAATTTGACAAGCAGCAAGATCATTCCATTGATATTGAAATTAAGTCTCATAAAATTAATGACAAACTAAAGAAAAAAAAAAGATAATCATCCATAGCAAGTTATTATAAATGTTTACAAAACTGACTCCTAAGCTCCACAAATCCTATCACGTCCCATCTCATCAATCAATATGCACAACACCCCCTATTCGTGCTCCTTTTGATGGGCCTTTCACTTGATTCATAATTCTTGCACTCTTTCTAACTGGACGTGCAACTTCTTCTTCAACCTTCTCAGTATCCACTGACTCAGATGGAGCTGCAAATGTCCCAGGCTAAATTGATTCAAAAGGAGCTGCAACTGTCCTAGGCTGAATTAAATCAGATTGACCTACAACTGGGTTCTTGCTCTTCTTTCTTGTTGGTGCAGCTGATGTTTTCTTTTTTGTTGGTGCAGTTGTTGATTCTTGAGTTGGGCCTGAGATAAGAACCTATGAACTTCTCCCAGGCTACAAAAAGACAATAAATTGTCAAAAAAGTCTACATCATAAATTAAATTAAATGCAGCCAATAAAACTTAAATTCAGAATAACTATTCCAGTATGCTTATCTATGTAAAAGCCATAGCCATATTGTCTTAACCTCTTCCCAAGTGCCCCTCTTGTTTGAAGAGTGGCATCACTTTCAGGAATTTGTGATTTGTTGGCTCTTTTTATTGCCTGTGATTTCTTGGGCCCTTTAGCTACAACCAAAGCTTCTTTGACCAATTCTTCAGCTAGGCGTCTTCTAGATGGTCTTTGTGTAACTGCCCCTTCACCTGGCCTTCTTCTAGTTGTCCTTCTATGTAGCCCTTCAACTTCAGTGAAACCTTCTGTTGGGCCTTCTGGTGGTACTTGTGGTGACCCTTGTAATTATTCTTCTAGTGGCCCCTGTGGTGACCCTTATGGTGGCTCTTGTGATGGCCCTTCAGTTGATAGTTGAGCTCCAACTTACATTCTTCAAACCTAAAAAAGAGGCAAAAGACACCATAAATATAACATCGGGCCATATAATAACCTAATGAAAAACTGAATTCAAATTGTTGAATTTACTGGGTATTTCTTTCTCTGCTGAAGAACAGTCGACCGAACTGTCCGTTTAGCTACTTGGGCCAATCCTTCAGCTGGCCGTCTTCTACCTTACCTTCTTCGAACAGGCCATTTAGTTTCATGACTTACTAGGGATCTTCTCGTGACCTAACAAATACATTACATACAAGGCCAAATAGGATATTATGTACATATTTATGATAAACCACAAAGCAACATAAACATAAATTTCATGACTTACTAGGGTTCTAGTTGTTGACTGAAGAACAGTCGACTCACTTGGCCTTTCTGTTTACCTTTCTCCAACTGTCTCTTCACTAGGCCCTTCAGCTAGCCTCAATTGTTCTTGTTGCTTCCTCAATTGACAACCATTAATATTGTGCCCTACTACATGGTAATAAGAGCACGTCATCTTTGCACCTGTCCTGCTTATTCTTTGTTGACACGAGACCTCTCCCTCCGCCATTCTTCATCTTCGTTTTGGCCTTCCAATTTTCTTCTTCAATGGCAAAGGTTGAGGTGCTTCATGATCCGTGGGCTCCCAAAACTTGCTACTTCTAATTGGCTGCATCATGAACTGGTATGAAGCAAGGTATTTCGATTTTTTGTATCAATCATCGATGTAATCCTTTGTATTGGGCCCTTCAACTGGATGGCACATATGGCATGTGCACAAGAAATTCCACTTAGTTGCCATGCTCTACATGAACACTTCCTCGTATCTAGATGGACAACATACTTATCAGAACCTTTCATTATCTCATATCCGTCATCTCCATTCCAAATGGGATGACAATGCCTACTTGCAGCCAAGTTCTCATCCAATTTCTTGGCAATCCTAGGACCACATTGTCTAGTCCACTTTGCAGCCTCATCTCTTTGTTTGTGCAGTCGATCATGATCACAGCTCGTATATCTTCAAGCATTGAGATGATTGGTTTGCATCTGGCATCTATTATCTTCGAATTAATTACTTCACAAATGTTGTTGTCGATATCATCGCACTTGAATTCCTCATTGAAGAATGCCCTGCACCAATGCTTCGATTCTAGTTGAAATAATGTAGCACAACCTTCCTTTGTCAACTGAAGTAGTCCTTCTTTGGCTATCCTAAAGTCAGTCATGTTTGTACTCTTTGCTAATTGACAAAACTGCAACTGCAGCTTATCCCCTTTGTAGGTCTTTGCCCAATTTCCGTATATGTGCGCCACGCACACATTCGATGTTCAGCATGGGGCAACAACTCGGCTACTGTCGAAACCAATCCCTGCAATAATTCAAAGTAAGAAATGTAAGCAAATAACATGTTAATATTACAAAGCAAACTATTGACTAAATTTTTCAAAAAGCAAGCATTACCTTTTGTTGGTCGCTCATGAACGCCCACCCTTCCCCGTTTGTTATCTCTAAGTCAGCCATCAAATCTTTCAAGAACTAGGACCAATTATCCTTGTTCTCAATCTTTACAACAGCCCAAGCTAGTGGGAACATATGGTTATTCGCATCTCTTCTAATTGCCACCAATAATTCTCCCTTGCATAAGCCCTTCAAGAAACAGCCGTCCAATCCTATAGTCCGTCTACGACCAGTTAAAAATCCTCGTCTACATGCATCAAAGCACACACAAAACTTATTGAACTTGGTCCCACTATCAGGAAGCAGCCTCTCCACCACCTCTACATACACTCTACTTGAAGGGTTTTGCAGCCTACACTCCCAAGCATACTCCTGCACCTACCCATATTCCTTACCATATTGACCAATAAGTATCTTTATCAACTTTTGCTTTGCTCTTTTGCACTGATTCCTAGATACATTGATGCCTACACACTCATTCACCAGCATCCTAAAGTCAGTAATTTTCATCACGGGCATCAGCTTGATCAGATCGAAGAAGTGCTTGGACAACCATGCACTTGTTACCCTTTTGTTTTGAAAATTAATGGAACAAGTGTGTTCCTCTTGATAGGCTTTAATCTGGAAAGACCCACTCCTCTTAACAAACACGCCGTAAATCTTCCATGGACAACTTTGCTGCAAACACCTAACTCTTACAGAATTCTTAGTATTTCTAATGAAGTTAGTATTTCTTTGTGTAGCAATGGATTTCTTCAATATAGCTTCCCTAAATTGTTTCACATCTTGGAATTTCATACCTACTAACAAAGTAGGAGAGGCAATGGATGGATCATAGGAAGGAAACTTACTTTTCCTTCAACATGCAACTCCTTGATCTTCTTAAAGCTCGTCCTAGGAAGTAGCAGTGTCAATGCTTTCTTCATAATCCGTCTCCTAGCCAGCAACATCAGCATCTGCAGGGCCTTCGTCTCTATTTGGAACTTCATCAGCTACCTGCAAAGTTGCAAATCTATGTGACAAAAAGTCCCTTTGTTTTTTCCTTGACTGTGTAAGCTCCTCGTCGTCGTCGTCACTTAAGATTAAGAAATTTCCAACAGCCAACCCTTTATCATCATCATCACCATCACTAGATTCAGTTACTTCCCAATCTAATTCAGTGATGGTGACATCACCTATGTTACCATCACTCTGGTGAACAGTATCTGCGCCCCTCTCCACCCCGTCCTGTCCATCATGCCCTCCTTCATCCCTAACCTCAGTACTAGCTTGAATACCATCTCCTCCTTCTCCTACTTGGGTGCTATCCCTATCATCATCTTCGTCCTCACTATCACTATTGTATTCAATAAATACTTTCGCCTCTTCGCCGTGAAGATAATGATATAGGACATCCCTAAAACTATTATCATCTTCTAAATTTCTCAAACCATCTCTCAAACCTTTCTCAAGAACACAGTGCAGCAACTTTTGTACTTTACAAGGCAAATATATCACTATGTCCCTAACAAATCCAATATAAGATGCTTTCTTTATATCTACAAAGATAGTACCCTCATTCACCCTCTCATACTCCCACTCATCCTTATCATGAGCCATTTATGCAACCAAAGAGAAAAAAAAAATACAATTAACTTTTGGGACCACATTCACAAAGGACAACAGACAATTGCATGTGGAGGTCCCTACACTCTTATAGACTTTATTAAAGAAAAGAAAAAAGAGGGAACAGGTCAGACGAGATTTATTGGAAAGATGCCCTCAGGATAAATAGAGGTCCCCACACGACAGCTACTTTGATTATGGCGCATTCCCTTAAAATATTGAGAGGTCCCTCAGATAAGCATGGGTCCTCATGACACCCATTTCAACACTGCAATTTAAAAAAAAAAATGCCCAAAAGTCCCCACGACAACTACTCCGAACCCTAACAATTACCATCATACATCACATTTCACATATGACCCCTACAAATTACTTTCGCACATCACAATTCCACATCTGAGCCCTAAATCACACATCACAGTACCTAGCACCACATCTAAGCCTTAATTTTCCCCCCGTTGAGCCCTACATTTCGAGGCCAATCCTAAACTGTCAATCCGAACCCCCAATAGGATTCTAGCACCACATCCGAGCCCTAAATCTCACATCAATACCATCCAAGCCTAAGATTTTCCAGCCAACCCTCAAATTTCAGGTTGGAGCCCTAATAAACGAGTCGGAGCCCTAATTTCACCACAGAGGAGAGGAAAAAGAGAACAAACCTGAGCGAGCGATGACAGCGAGCGACGATGATGAGCGATGACCTGCGAACGGCGACCTGTGAACGGCAAGCTATGAACAGCGATGGAGAGAATGTTAGATCTGGTGTGAACATGAGCGACGACCGGTTAACCCTTAAATAAGTTAAACGACGTCGTTTAGCACTAAGGAAAAACAACATCGTTTAGCTTAGCCAAGGCAAAGTGGATGGGGCGATATTGTTTTCCTCCTTCATGTGTGCTTTTTTTTATAAAAAAAAAATTTGCCACGTCGGTTAAGCTTGTCGCCGGAAAATGCCACGTCCGCATTTTGGTCGGATTTTGGCCGAATTAGCACTTAAGTGATCCATTTTGCTCCGATTTTGGCACTTCAGTGTCACTTTCTAAACTTTTGGTACTTAGGTGTCCCTCCGTGCCAAGTTTTGGCACTCCAGGTGTCTGTACCTCCTCTCAAACCTATAACCTCCAACAATCTTGAAGTATTATGTCCGTGTATCGGATTTGAGCGAGTAAAGTGTCTTCTTGAAGATTTCTTCAAGGCAAACTCACAGGAGCAATTAAAGAGGGGCATAATCCTCTGTATAGAAAAATCTTTGCCAAAAAAAAAAACTCACAGGTGCAATTTACTTTCGATTTTGACGGTGGTATTGACTGGGATCTGAGTTTGAAGATTCGGATGATCGAAATCTTTGATTCAAAAACCCAAAAATTATAACCAATTTTAGAGGGTGAAACCACTTGGGCTTTGTTCAACTCGTTGATACGAACATTTTGAGTGGTCACTCGCGTCAATCGGAGGTCGAACAGAGAAGTTACAACACCCAGAAGTTTCCATTTGAATTTTTAGCGAATTTCAGCGACGAAATTTTCAACGAATTTCGGCAACAGAAATTTCCAACGAGTTTCAGTGACAAGGGCAGTCCATCTTAAGATTTTAGGCAACCCAAATCTGTTTTTGGGGTTTGTTTTAACAAATTCCATCTCTACAAAGCGATTTGATAAAGGTTAGGGGAGTTATTCAACTTTATGGCTTCGAGGACTCCAAGATGCACTCTTTCTAACACTTTGCTCTGATCAAAATGGCAAAGCACAGTTCCTATGATATTATAAAGTTGCAATCATTTGATGTTACTGAATTTCATGGCTAGAAATTACATGTTCAATTTGACATGAAAGAACATGACATATTCTATACTATATTAAGTGATTTTGCATCTATCACTGAAGATGTGGATGAATATCAATGGAACAAACATGAGGATTTTTGTAGAGATTACTTGTTGAACTCTTTAAATCCTAATTTGGCTATGACTTATAGTGAGTATAAGATGGCGAAAGAGATATGGGATTATTTGAACGCTCAATTCCAAAAACAAGATGGGCTCTCTAAAACTCTCCTAACGAATAAATTCTTTGACTTTAAATTCACTATGAATTCAAGCATTACCTCTCAGTTAGTTGAATTTGAGAATATGAGGAACAAGCTAATAGATGATAACTCTGATATGTTCGGTAATCTCTTTGTCGGTCTTGTGTTGAACAAGCTACCAACTGAATGGAGTTCTTTCAAGACTGAAATGCACAATCTGAAGGTACAAAACATTACTAGAAAGAGTTTGGAACAAGTAGGACAACAAAAGTTAATTGCCAACTTAGTTTCACACTCCAATAAACCTCAGAAAAAGTCCAAGTCACCAAGAGATGAATCCTCTTTACAGTTAGAGGCCAAAAAGACTATCTCCAAAAAGAAGAAGAAGAAGGGCAAGTGCCATAACTGTGGAAAGTGGGGTCACTAGGCAGTAGAGTGTAAGTTACCAAAGAAGCCTAAGAATGACACACCACAAAATAAGGCCAATATGCTAATTAGTGAATCTGAGCCTGAAGCCTTCATTGGAATGATGAAGAATGGAAAGGCTAGCGTCTCTTCGGAGTGGTGGTTGGACAGTGGCGCTACTTGTCATGCTACAAATGATAAAAACTTACTAATTGAGGTCACAGAATTGAAAGACACTGTGGAAAATTGCAATGGTGGTAAGGCAGACGTGACTCATGCTGGAACTACAAATTTGGTGATTTCTTCTGGTAAATTACTAACTCTAAAACATGTTGGAGTAATACATTTACTTAAAAAGAATTTGATATTTATGAGTTTACTTGATAAAGCCGGTATGTCTTTTTCAACTATGAATGGTAGAATAACTTTATCTGTTAACTCATATTATTCCGGTTGTGCGTTCGTGGTTAATGGTATGTATAGGTAGAGTTTAAACACTAATAGCATAAACCATGTGAATTCTACTTTGATTGATCTAAAGTTGCTACACAATAGACTTGGACATGTGAATTACAGGAAAATGCAACATTTAGCTAAAACTCACAATATTCCATTAGATACTTCTATTCGATTTGACAAATGTGAAGTGTGTGCACAGGCTAAAATCACTAGAAAACCCTTTAAGTTGGTTTCTAAAAGCACACAACTTCTTAAACTAATACATTCTAACATTTGTGACTTTAGAAATTACATTACTAGAAGTGATCAGAAGTATCTAATAACATTCATAGACGATTTTTCTAGATATTGTCATGTCTATTTGTTGAAATCAAAAGATAAGGCTTTCAAAAAATTTAAGATTTTCAAGTCTAAAGTAGAAAATCAACTCGACTTGAAAATTAAGAGGTTTAGGAGTGATAGAAGAGGAGACTATACAATGACAAGGTTTAAGAAATTTTGCGCTTCAGAAGGTATAATACTTGAAACCACTGTCCCTTATTCACCCCAATCAAATGGTGTTGTTGAGCGTAAGAATAGAACATTAATTGAAATGTTAAACTCTATGTTACTTATAGCTAACATGCCTTCCTCCTACTGGGGATAAACAGTTCTAACTGCTAATCACATCTTGAATAGGTTGCCGCACTCTAAGTTGTCTATGTCACCTTATGAGATATGACATAAGCGCCCTTGTAGATATGACATAAGCGCCATTGTAGATATGATACTCTTAAGACTTAGTACTGTATTGCTATCCTAAGAGACCTAAGGTGGACCTAGAACCATTACTTATGCATATCTAGGTAGTGCAGAAGCTAGTGCTGCAAATAGGTTTTTAGATCCATCTACTAACATAGTGATAGAATCTAGAGATGTAGTGTTCTTCGAAAACAAGTTTATCAGAGATCAAGGCTTGAATGTTTCCGGATCTACAAATATGATTTCAGAATCTCCTATAGAATCTGAAGCATGTCCTTTTGACACTAATTCCACATAGTTAGCTGTTGAACCATTTCCAGTTAGAGTATCTACGAGAGAGAGAGAGAGAGTTCCCAAAAGTTTTGGTGAGGACTTTGTTACTTACCATCTTGAGGATAATCCATTCTCCTATCAGGAAGCAATGAGATCTAGAGAATCCCTACTATGGGCAGAAGCCATAAATGATGAAATGAGTTCTCTACTGCAGAACCATAATTGGCAACTAATAAATTTACCAAAAGGGGCTAAGGCTATAGGCTGTAAATGGGTATTGAATAAGAAACTGAATAGTAATAAATCAAATAGCCAGATACAAAACACGTTTAGTAGCTAAAGGCTATAAACAACAGAGTAGAATAGACTATTTTGATGTTTATTCAGCTATGTGTCATCTATCAACTATAAAAATTCTTCTTGCTTTAGCATCTATTGAATACTTTGTAGTGCATCAAATGGATGTAAAAACAGTTTTCTTAAATGGGGAGTTAAATGAGGAAATTTACATGGAATAACCGGAATGATATGTTATGAAATGTCTTGAGGATAAAATTTGTAAATTGAACAAATCCTTGTATGGTCTTAAACAAGCACCTAAGATGTGACATTTTAAATTTGACAAAATGGTAAAGAGTCATGGCTTTCAGTCTAATTATTCTAATAAATGCATTTACCATCGTTCTGTATCAAATAAGATAGTCCTCATTTGCTTGTATGTTGATGACATGTTAATTATTGGTTCCGATCATTCTGTAATGAGTGACATGAAAGCTACTTTAGCTAAAGAATTTGACATGAAAGATCTTGGTATTGCTAATACCATTCTTGGTATGAGGGTAAGCTTTAAACGGCAAGTCATCTCCCTGAGCCAAACTCATTATATTGAGCAGCTACTTTCTACTTGGGGATACGATAAGTGTAAACCGAGTGAGACAGCATGTAATTATAGTAATAGACTTAGTTCTAATGAAGGGACCAGCGTGGATCAGTTAAAGTACTCGAAACTGTTTAGTAGTCTCATGTATGCTCTGAGTTGCACTAGACCCGTCATAGCCTTTATAGTTGGCATGCTAAGTCGTTTTACTAGAAATCTTAGTAAAGAGCATTGTGATGCCCTCAATAGGCTAATGAGATACCTTAAAGGTACTAAAAATTATGCTCTCTATTATTCTGATTATCCTCCAACTGTTGATAAATATTCTAATGCCTCATGGTGCTCAGATATTGAAAATAGTAAGTCCACTAGTGGATATGTATTCACTTTGGGTGGAGCTGCTATTACTTAGAAATCCAAACGAAAAACTTATATTGCATTGTCGTCCATGGAATCGAAACTTTTTTCTTTAGCCTCAGCCGGCGAAGATGCCGAGTGGATAAAGAATTTGATTATGGATATTCCTTTGACTTGACTAAAGATTAATTCTTTAAGCTTATTTTGTGATAATCAAGCAGCTCTCCAAGTCGTCAAGAATGCTCTCTTTAATTCAAAGTGAAGACATGTGAGACTGAGACATGTGTTGTTGAATTATCTGAGAGAACAAGGGGTTATCACCTTGATCGATGTGAGATCGAAGGATAACATAGCCAATACTCTCACCAAAGGTATGCCTAAAAATCGATTATTCAAAACAGTGGGGAAAAATGGGGTTAAAGACTATATAGGCAAGTCTTAACTACTATTTACTTACCTTCTAATTGTGTGTTCTGATTTATCGAAACTTCCCTTATTTGCTACAATGATAAGCACAGTTTATATGTTTCATCGATATTCACAATTGCTGACTAATTTGAAAAGGGTGAGTTGTCTCATTCCAAACTTGATGAAGATGACTTTAACCTAATTCAAATATTCTATCTAGGAAACTTGTATCATTCCAAACTTGATAATACAATTCAACTAGGTTGGACTATCCTTTTGGTTAAATGATCTCATTCCAAACTTGATGTTAGATTATTTGACTTTAAGGAATCAGTAACTGCGACATTCCAAATTGAAATATAGAAACAATTGTTTACATAAGAAGCATGTTGGTCTTGTTCTTAATTGAAACTTGATATTACATGACTAAGTTATTGTAAGTGACTTGACTATTGACCATGTTCTTTGAAAGTAGACAATAGTTATTCTCCTACAAATAAACTTAAGTTGATGGCTCTTTGTAAATTACATTGTTTAGGTCTGGTTCATAATATATCAAACTGGATTGATGCTTATGAACATGATATTATGATACTTTATGACATTAATATATGTTCTTATCTATATGTTCTTATCTACCTGATGAAATGGTGCTACATTTTTATTCAAATGATTGGATTTATGATAATATGAAATTCATATTTGATATTCTACAGGGGATGGCAAAGATGGAGGAGAGCTTAATGAGTGGAATCTTAACCAGGATGACCTACTTGATGAATAAATATATATCATTTAGAGCATGTGGAGACTTGACAGTTTACCTGCTATTGCCTTTTTTGGTGGAGTCCATTTACTTGAGACTTGCATTTTTCTATTTCTATTTTGTGAACATTATCATGCTTGTTTCTTATATTTATAAGGTCTTGGACAATTTTGACTGGCCTACTTATACTTGACTATTATGCATATATATTGGTTGTGAATTGAGTATGAGATTTATTTTTGGGATTTGGATGAGTTTAAACTGAATCTAAAACTCCTAATACTTATTTTGATGTGTTGATCTCATAACAGATTCATGATAAGAATGATTCTCTTATTTAGATTGCAAATGATGATTGAGTTTAATACTTTACTGCTGAAAAACTCTTTGATCGATCCGAGTTGATTATCTTGGACTGAATGTGGATGATTCATGTTTGTCTAAACATTACACTGACCACCTTATTGGATTGTGCTGTATGGTGAACATAGGAGGAGATTGTTGAATATATTGTTAATATAGTTCAAAACAATATGTTCACAAACAATCTCAATAGGTAAAAGCACGGTTATTTGGGTCCATATGGGACGGAACCTAATAACTTCCCTATAAAAACTCTAGGGTTCCCCAACGCTGGAGGTAACACTGTTGAGTATTCAAAACTTGACGTCTCTTGGTGTAATACTTCAAGCAACCACTTCTTCTCTTAAAACCTATAACCTCCAATAGAAACTAAATGCTTGCACCGTCAGTATTATTCTGTTTTTTCTTTTCAACAAAGCAGGAAGTAATAAGACATGTCCAAAACCAATATATGATTGAGGAAACAGTAAAACAACTCCTCAACCCTATCATCCACCATTGCAATTTGGGAGCACTCCCGATGCAATCTATCTGATAGAACAAAACATACCTGATGGAAATATCTGACCTCGGTACCTAGAGCAATAAGTCCCAAGAATGTAAAGCTACGGCACCTTGATATTGAATTCATGTGCAAATTCACTTCTCTCATACAATGAACGATATTAGGTACATTCGTGTAGAAAGAGTTGATGTCATCCAAGCCCTGCCCAGAGTGCCATCAAAATTCACCGAAGAGGTTGGCCCATAATAGGTCAGCACAATCAGCTCACGCTAATAATCAAACGCACGATAGTAATCACCTGCGAAAAGCACAGCTGACTCACCCATGTTCATAGTGCGAGAGGGTGAGCAGAGCAACTTAGGGTTCGGAGGTGAGGAAGGTTGAGGGGCGATCAAGAGGAGTGCAGAAAAAAAAATCATAATGCGATCTGGCGTGCGGAAACTGTGCGCATCATTCCTGAGGTAAGAATTGGGCGAAACAAGACCGGGGGCTAAATAGAGGGGGTGGGCAATTTTTGGTAATTTGAAGATTTGGCATGTGTGAACGCATGAACGGCACCCTGTTATTGAATTCATGTGCAAATTCACTTCTCTCACACGATGAACGGTATTAGGTACATTCGTATAGACAAAGTTGATGCCGTCCAAGCCTTGCCCTAGAGTGTCCTCGAAATTCACCGAAGAGGTTGGCCAAGAATAGGCCAACGCAATCAGCTCATGCTAATAATTGAACGCACGATAGTAATCGCTTGCGAAAAGCGCAGCTATCTCACCCTCGTTCATAGTGCGAGAGGGTAAGGAGAGAACCTTAGGGTTCGCAGGTGAGGAAGGTCGAGGAGCGATGAGGGGGAGTGCCAAAAAAAAAACCGTAATGCGATCCGGTGTGCAAAGCCTGTGCGCGTCCTTTCTAGGACAGGAATTGGGCGAAACGAGACCGAGGGCTAAATAGAGGGGGTGGGCAATTTTTGGTAATTTGAAGATTTGGCATGTGCGAACGCGTGAATGGCGCCCTGTTATTGAATTCATGTGCGAATTCACTTCTCTCACACGATGAATAGTATTAGGTACATTCATGTAGACAAAGTTGATGCCGTCCAAGCCCCACCCCAGAGTGCCATCAAAATTCACCGAAGAGGTTGGCCCAGAATAAGCTAGCGCAATCAGCTCGCACGGACAATCGAACGCACGATAGTAATTGCTTGCGAAAAGCGCAACTGTCTCACCCTCGTTCATAGTGCAACAGGGTGAGGAGAGCGACTTAGGGTTCGGAGGTGAGGAAGGTTGAGGGGCGATCAGGAGGAATGCAGAAAAAAAAAAAACATAATGCGATCCTACGTGTGGAAACTGTGTGGGTCGTTCCTGAGCCAGGAATTGGGCGAAACGAGACCGGGGGCTAAATAGAGGGGGCAGGCAATTTTTGTTAATTTAAAGATTTGACATGTACGATCGCGTGAACGGCGCCCTGTTATTGAATTCATGTGCGAATTCACTTCTCTCACACGATGAACAGTATTGGGTTCATTAGTGTAGACAAAGTTCATTCTATTTTATTCTGTTTTTTCTTTTCAATGAAGCAAGAAGTAATAAGACATGTCCAAAACCAATATACGATTGAGGAAATAGTAAAACAACTCCTCAACCCTATCATCTACCATTGCGATTTGGGAGCACTCTCGACGCAATCTATCCGATAGAACGAAACATACCTGATGGAAATATCTGACCTCGGTACCCAGAGCAATAATTCCTAAGAATGTAAAGCTGCAGCGCCTTGTTATTGAATTCGTGTGCAAATTCACTTCTCTCACACAATGAACGATATTACGTACATTCGTGTAGAAAGAATTGATGTTGTCCAAGCCTTGCCCCAGAGTGCCGTCAAAATTCATCGAAGAGGTTGACCTAGAATAGGCCAGCAAAATCAGCTCACGCTAATAATCGCATGCACGATAGTAATCACCTGCGAAAAGCGCAATTGTCTCACCCTCGTTCTTAGTGCGAGAGGGTGAGGAGAGCGAGTTAGGGTTCAGAGGTGAGGAAGGTTGAGGGGCGATCAGTAGGAGTGCAGAAAAAAAAAAGCCGTAATGCGATCCGGCGTGCGAAAACTGTGCGCGTCGCTTCTGAGGTAGGAATTGTGCGAAACGAGACCGGGGGCTAAATAGAGGGGGCGGGCAATTTTTGGTAATTTGAAGATTTGGCATGTGCGAACGCGTGAACAGCGCCGTGTTATTGAATTCATGTGTGAATTCACTTCTGTCACACGATGAACGGTATTAGGTACATTCATGTAGACAAAGTTGATGACGTCCAAGCCTTGCCCCAGAGTGCCGTCGAAATTCACCGAAGTGGTTGGCCCAGAATAGGCCAGCGCAATCAGCTCACGCTGACAATCGAACGCACAATAGTAATCGCCTGCAAAAAGCGCAACTATCTCACCCTCGTTCATAGTGCGACAGGGTGACGAGAGCGACTTAAGGTTCAGAGGTGAGGAAGGTTGAGGGGCAATCAGGAGGAGTGCAAGAAAAAAAAAAACGTAATGCGATCCGGCGTGCGGAAACTGTGTGCGTCATTCTTGTTGCAGGAATTGGGCGAAACAAGTCCGGGGGCTAAATAGAGGGGGCGGGCAATTTTTGTTAATTTGAAGATTTAGCATGTGCAAACGCGTGAACGCGCAATGTTATTGAATTCATGTGCGAATTCACTTCTCTCACACGATGAACGGTATTAGTTACATTCGTGTAGACAAAGTTGATGCCGTCCAAGCCCTACCCCAGAGTGCCGTCGAAATTCAGCAAAGAGGTTGGCCAAGAATAGGCCAGCAAAATTAGCTCACGCTAACAATCAAACGCACGATAGTAATCGTCTGCGAAAAGCGCAACTGTCTCATCCTCGTTCATAGTGTGACAGGGTGAGGAGAGCGACCTAGGGTTCGAAGGTGAGGAAGGTTGAGGGGCGATCAGGAGGAGTGCAAAAAAAAAAGAAAAAAACGTAATGCGATC
Organism: Eucalyptus guilfoylei; assembly: GCA_016097605.1. NCBI lineage: Eukaryota > Viridiplantae > Streptophyta > Magnoliopsida > Myrtales > Myrtaceae > Eucalyptus > Eucalyptus guilfoylei. The sequence continues at coordinate 49,138,964 of CM027867.1, forward strand.
CGGCGTGCGGAACCTCTGCACTTCATTCCTGGGGCAAGAATTAACCGAAGTGAGGTCAGGGGCTAAATAATGGGGGCGGGCAATTTTTGGTAATTCGCAATTTTGGCTTGTGCGAACGTGTGAACAACGCCCTGTTATTGAATTCATTTGTGAATTCAATTCTCTTACACGATGAACGGTATTGGGTACATTAGTGTAGACAAAGTTCATTCTGTTTTATTCTGTTTTTTCTTTTCAACGAAGCAGGAAGTAATAAGACATGTCCAAAACCAATATACGACTGAGGAAACAATAAAACAACTCCTCAACCCTATCATCTACCATTGCAATTTCGGAGCACTCCTGACGCAATCTATCCGATAGAACGAAACATACCTGATGGAAATATCTGACCTCGGTACCCAGAGCAATAAGTCCCAAGAATGTAAAGTTGCGACGCCTTGTTATTGAATTTATGTGCAATTTCACTTCTCTCACACAATGAACGATATTAGGTACATTCGTGTAGAAAGAGTTGATGTCGTCCAAGCCCTGCCCCAGAGTGCCGTCAAAATTCACCGAAGAGGTTGGCCCATAATAGGTCAACGCAATCAGCTCATGCTAATAATCGCATGCACGATAGTAAAGACCTGCGAAAAGCACAGCTGACTCACCCACGTTCATAGTGCGAGAGGGTGAGCAGAGCAACTTACAGTTTGGAGGTGAGGAAGATTGAGGGGCAATCAGGAGGAGTGCAGAAAAAAAAATGGTAATGCGATCCGGCGTGCGGAAACTGTGCGCATCGCTCCTGAGGTAGGAATTGGGCGAAACGAGACCGGGGGCTAAATAGAGGGGCCGGGCAATTTTTGGTAATTTGAAGATTTGGCATGTGCGAACGCGTGAACGGCGCCCTGTTATTGAATTCATGTGCGAATTCACTTCTCTCACACGATGAACGGTATTAGGTACATTCATGTAGACAAAGTTGATACCGTCCAAGCCTTGCCCCAGAGTGCCATCAAAATTCACAGAAGAGGTTGGCCCAGAATAGGAATCCCTTTGCAAAATATTCGACTCTCTCTCCTGTTGGGCCCCATCATAATAAACCTTTCCCTCTCGGTCAATTTGAAAAATATTAACTCGGCCCCACAACATATCCGTCTCTCTCGCGGTTAATTTGAATAGAGTGTGAGACTTTCGCCCTATCTATTTTTTCGTTCGACTCTTGCTCGGCCGCTCTGCTGTTCTCTCTCTCCGACGGACGACGAAGCTCGCCGCCCGACAAACCATGCCATCGCCGCCGCTTCCACAATTGCCTCGTCAACCGCCGCTGCATCCAAGCTACAACTAATATTTTTCTTATTCGCTCTACCCCTTCGTCGCACTGCTCCTTCTCTGACAGACCACGGCGCCCGCTGCCACACTTCGGAAGGCGAAGGCAGAGGCGGCGTGGTTTGTCGTCCAGCAGCCCCCTAAGTGTCTAAGTGGAAAGTGGCGTGGGCAGTGGTTTCGAGCGTCGATGAGCTAGCCTAGGTGCAACGAAAAGATCGATCCCAGAAAAGGAAATGTGAAGATTCTGGACTCACACAACAGCCACCCGACCGCCGCACAACTGCCGCACGATCACTACACGACCGCCGCACAACTGCCGCACGACCGCCGCACGACCGCCACATGCTGCCGTTGGCCACCGACCACCAACCGTCGTCGCCAACCGTCGCCGCATGATCACCACTCACAGCCCACCGACCATCGTCCCCTCCCGCTGCCGGCAGCCAGTGGTCAATAGGCTGTGGGCGGCAATCGTGCGGCAGTGGTCAGCGGCCAACAATGGCAGGCGACGATCGTGCGAGGACCGACGACGGTTGGCGATCCGTAAGCAAGAAGAAAAAATGAATAAATACAAAAATTTATAAATCGTACCAAACGCATTTCTATTCTTTTTTCTATTTCAAGAATAGAAATTTTGTATCGTTACCAAACACGTTATTTTACTCAGAAATTATTCCGCGGAGTAGAAATAGAAAAGAACTATTTCTGAAAAGAAACTGTTCTCCGAAGTAGAAGCGTTGCCATGTACACCCATATCCCGTGCAAAATCCGTCTATCCACATTGCCCTCCAGACCAGGCTGGCATCACATTGTGTGCAGGCCGCATCTACTGCATGCCGCATTAGGTTGCATGTCGCATGTTGCATCTTCTGGTTGCAGGCCGCATCTACTGCAATCCAAGTTGCATTTCGCTCGATCATCTTCGTCCAAAAAGAGACTTCAAAATAATCAAGCAAATCACGCGTTGGCGTTGCTTGCTTGATCGCTTAGTTCGGGCGGTGGTGGCAAGAATGAATGGAAGACCGCATACCGAATCCGTTCTCCCTCAAAAATAAAGGTCTAGAGACATTTTAGCAAAAATCAGTTGCCGAGATGATGCACTCACCGAATTCCCATCAGCCAATTAGTAACTAGATGCTTGCACCGTGAGTATTATGCTCTCTCTCTCTCTCTCTCTCTCTCTCTCTCTCTCTCTCTCTCTCTCTCTCTCTCTCTCTCTCTCTCTCTCTCTCTCTCTCTTTTCCCTTTGATGCCCTAAAAAGGATATTTTAACAAAAATCAGTTGCCAAGATAATGCATTTACTGAATTCCTATCAGCCAATTAAAAACTAGAAACTATATGCTTGCACCGTTAGTATTATTCTCTTTTTTCTCTATTTTTTCTTTTCAATGAAGCAGGGAGTAATAAGACATATTCGAAACCAATATACGATTGAGGAAATAGGGGTGTCAAAAAGCGAACCGAACTGAACCAAAAAAATTGATTTTTTTGGTTCAGTTTTCATTCGGTTCGGTTCTCATTAAAAATCGAAATTTTTTTTATCGGTTCGGTTTTTATAAGTTAACCGAACCGAACCGAACCAACAAACCAATAAGAACTTATTTCTTGAAAACGAAAAAATATATACAACAAAAAAAATGAAAAAAAAAATGCAAAAACCAAAAACTGAAAGCTGAAATCCAAAAACCAAAAAACCGAATCGAACCGAACCGAACCGAACCTAAATTTTGATTCGGAAGTTTTTCCTAACGGTTCAGTTCGGTTTTTCAAAAAAATTGAACCGAATCGAATCGTTGACACCTCTAGAGGGAACAGTGGCAATCTATTCACCGATCAACAATTCCCAAGAATGTAAAGCTACGGCACCCTGTTATTGAATTCATGTCCGAAATCACTTCTTTCACACGGTGAACGGTATTAGCTACATTCACGTAGACAAAGCAGATGCCGTCCAAGCCCTACCCCAAAGTGCCGTCCAAATTCACCGAAGAGTTTGGCCCATAATAACCCAGCGCAATCAGCTCACGATGAAAATCGAACGCACGATAGTACTAGCGCTAGAATTGACCAAAATGGTGCTGGGGGCTAAATAAAGGGGGCGGGCTATTTTTGGTAATTTGCAGATTTGGCACGTGCGAACGCGTGAGGGTTATGCCAAGCAAGAAAAAATTGAGTGGAGGTCTAATTCTAACGTCTCATCATATGAGTTGACTCACGAGACGACACGTGTCGCCCGGCACCACGATGACTCCCTTTGCAAAATATTCGACTCTCTGTCCTGCTGGGCCCCATCATAATAAACCTTTTCCTGTCGGTCAATTTGAAAAATATTAACTCAGCCCCACAACATATCTGTCTCTCTCGCAGTTAATTTGAATAGAGCGTGGGACTTTCGCCCTCTCTATTTTTTCGTTCGACTCTCGCTCGGCCACTCTGCCATTCTCTCTCCGACGGACGACGAAGCTCGTCGCCCGACAAACCACGCCGCCACCGCCGCTTCCGCAATTGCCTCATCGGCCGCAGCTGCATCTGAGTTGCAGCTAATATTTTTCTTGTTCGCTCTGCCCCTTCGTCGCACTGCTCTTTGTCTGACGGACGATGGCGCCTGCTGCCATGCTTCGAAAGGCGAAGGCAGAGGCAGCTAGGTTCGTCATCCGGCAGCCCCTTGAGTGTCTAAGTGGAAAGTGGCATGGGCAGTGCTTTCACACGTCGATGAGCTAGCCTAGGAGCAACCAAAAGATCGAACCCAGAAAAGGAAAGGTGGAGATTTTGGACTCGCACAATAGCCGCTCAACCGCCACACGACTACCGCACGACCGCCGCACAACCGCCGCCTGCCACCACCAGCCATCGACCGCCGACCGTCGCCGCACGACCGCCGCTCACAACCCACCAATCGCCGTCCCCTCCTATTGCTAGCGGCCAGTGGTCGATGGGCTGTGGACAGCAGTCGTGCGGCAGTGGTCAGCGACGACGGTCGGCGGCCAGCGGTGGCAAGCAACAATAGTGCAAGGGCCGGCAGCAATTGGCAATTTGTGAGCAAGAAGAAAAAATGAATAAATACAAAAACTTATAAATCGTACCAAACGCATTTCTATTATTTTTCTATTTCAAGAATAGAAATTTTGTATTGTTACCAAACACGTTATTTTACTCAGAAATTATTCCCCGGAATAGAAATAAAAAAGAACTATTTCTGAAAAGAAACTGTTCCCCGGAGTAGAAGCGCTGCCATGTACACCCATATCCCGTGCAAAATCCGTCTATACACATTGCCGTCCAAACCGGGCTGGCATCACATTGTGTGCAGGCCGCATCTACTACATGCCGCATTAGGTTGAATGTCGCATGTTGCATCTACTGGTTGCAGGCCGCATCTACTACAGTCCAGGTTGCATTTCACTGGATCATCTTCGTCTGAAGAGAGACTTCAAAATAATCAAGCAAATCACGCGTTGGCGCTGCTTCCTTGATCGCTTAGTTCGGGCGATGGTGGCAAGAATGAATGGAAGACCGCGTACTAAATCCGTTCTCCCTCAAAAATAAAGATCTAGAGACATTTTCGCAAAAATCAGTTGCCGAGATGATGCACTCACCGAATTCCTATCAGCCAATTAGTAACTAGATGCTTGCACCGTGAGTATTATGCTCTCTCTCTCTCTCTCTCTCTCTCTCTCTCTCTCTCTCTCTCTCTCTCTCTCTCTCTCTCTCTCTCTCTCTCTCTTTTCTTTTTTTTCTTTTCTCCCTTTGATGCCCTAAAAAAGACATTTTAACAAAAATCAGTTGCCGAGATAATGCATTTACTGAATTCCTATCAGCCAATAAAAAACTAGATGCTTGCACCGTTAGTATTATTCTCTTTTTTCTCTATTTTTTTCTTTTCAACGAAGCAGGGTGTAATAAGACATGTCCGAAACCAATATACAATTGAGGAAATAGGGGTGCCAAAAACCGAACCGAAAGCCGAACCAAATCGAATCAAAAAATTCGGTTTTTTTAGTTTGGTTTTCATTCGATTCGATTCTCGTTAAAAATCGAAATTTTTTTTTATCAACTCGGTTTTTATCGGTTAACCAAACCGAACCGAACCAACAAACCGATAAAAGCTTATTTCTTGGAAACGAAAAATATATACAACAAAAAATACAAAAAAAAAAACAAATGCAAAAATCGAAAGTTGAAAGCTGAAAACCAAATATCGAAAAAACGAATCGAACCAAAATTTCAATTCAGTTCAGAAGTTTTTCCTAATGGTTCGGTTCGGTTTTTCAAAAAAATTCAAACCGAACTGAATAGTTGACACACCTAGAGGAAACGGTAAAACAACTCCTCAACCCTATTATCTATCACTTCAATTCGGGAGCACTCCTGAGGCAATCTATTCACCGATCAATAATTCTCAAGAATGTAAAGCTGCGGCGCCCTGTTACTGAATTCATGTCCGAAATCACTTCTGTCACATGATGAACGGTATTAGCTAAATTCGTGTAGACAAAGTTGATGCCGTCCAAGCCTTGCCCCAAAGTGCCATCAAAATTCACCTAAGAGTTTGGCCCATAATAGCCCAGCGCAATCAGCTCACACTGAAAATTGAACGCACGATAGTACTGGAGCAAGAATTGACCGAAACTATCACATCTCGAACCCCGAGCGCGCGCGCATCCCTCGGTGGTCGATTTAAAATGCGACGTCCTAGGACGGGTCGCTGACCCATTCTTTTTTTTTTTTCTTTCAATTAAGCACATGCGGAAGCAAATTAAATAAACACCCAGTCAACCAGCAACAATAGGGATAGTAGGAACGCAACAAAAGTTGCCAAAAATCACATATTCATTTATTCACCATTACCCCTAGGAAGTTTAATAGTACAAGCCTTTCTACAGCCACTTCTTATCAATCATTTTCAAAAACCTTAGAGATTAGGGTCAACCTACTTCACTAATAGCAGGGCCAGCCAAAAGGTATCACATATCGCACCCACCACATCCGCACTCAGCAGATCTTCACGCTATGGCCATGAAAAAGGTTAGCCTACGGCGAGATGAGATAAAATCTCAGCGAGTCAAAACCCTAAACCTCGATTAAGACACAAATTCGCCTCAAAGGCGGTCCTAAGCACACACCATACAAAACTCACATCGCCTCGGCTCGTCCTTGCATATAAGTACATTGCATATACTATTATCATTGCAGTAAGCATAATTTAATAACCGGAACACATGTTTCATTCTTCAAACATTCACATGGGTCCCGATTATAAGACCAAACCGTTATGACACATCACATACCATGCCATACAAAATTGCCCCATAATCAGGCGCAACTATCACAACCATTCAAGCATGTTCCGATTATTACTACCCATCAGCCACAGCCAACTCAACAGTCGGCGGTCATCCGGCGTAACCAGGCATCGTCCCACCCCGTCGGGCACGGCATCGTCTAGAACCCCCACCTAGACAGCATTCCACATAGGAGATTTGTCTGAAATCCATCCGCGAATGGTAACGTCTAGCATCCTTCGCCTAGACAGCATTACACACAGGAGCATCGTCCCGCGTATTCATACGCATCAGGATGGGTTCACTTAGTGGCCACACAAGCACATATTTAGCCAAAAACACCATGCTTTGCGTTTAAATGCCTCGTTTTCAAATAATGAACTTGGCCACTTTTTCTTCGTATTAGAAATCCAGGTAAAATAATCATGCGTGGTCACGTATTCAAAAGAAAACCATAAAACTTGGAACGCTCCTATTTTAAAATTCCACGGTTTTGTATAGTACTTAAAGATTGGCGTCTGAAACCGACACCGGGCATTTTTCCATTTAAAAGCCCATAAACCGAGTTTTATTCTAAAAACTAATAACTACCATCAAGCACTCAATTTCATATCATATTACATAGAAACCATCAAAATCATGCATAATACCATCATATAACCAAGAATACCAAAATTCTTTTTTAAACAATAAACCTTGCAACCCTTCTTTTTTTTCGTTCAAAACTTTCTGAAATAAATTCGTATGCAGTCACATACTTAAAATCAATCCGTCAAACTTTGCACACTTCTACTATAAGACCTTGTTTTATTAAGCAAATAAAATTTGGCGTCCAAACCCGACACCTCATTTATTTTCTATTTTCTTTTCCAACCACCCCTTTTTTAAACTAAACTTGGGTAATCCCCTTTTTTTTTTCCTTTAAAAATTTTGGAAAGAAATTTGTAGGTACTCACGTACTCAAAATTAATCCGTTAAAATTTGCATGCACCTAGTTTAAAACCTCATTATTTTATTGAGCAAATAATCTTTGGCTTCCAAACCCGACACCTCATTGTTTTTTCTAATAAATTGCCCATAAGGCCATACTTTGCAATAATAATAAACAATCACCATAGAATAATCATTCACATATTATCCCGCATAAGTTCTAAGCATGCCAAAAGTGAAAAAAAATCACCAAATATGCATTTCCTAGCAAGCAAGGCACCAAGAATAACCACAAAACCACAACCGGCCCTAACTGGCAGAAACTAGATCCACTCACATGTCTCCAAGATTAATTCTAGAAACCTAACCAAACGAGTTCAGAAAATTCTCAAATTTTAATAGGTTATAAAGGACACTTAAATGAACACTTTTCATGTAGACACCTTGACCCAAATATTTCTAGAATAAGAGCAGTAAATCGCTCAAGTTGTTACCAAAACTGTGTCCGTGTCCAGAAATTTCATTTTCCAAAACCAGTTTGATTCGAGGTCCAAACCTTATCCATTTGATCTGAAATTTGACTATATTAAACTAAAAAAATGTGATGAAAAATATTTGTGAAGGAACTCTTTCAAAATCGACCCCTAAGAGTTGATAAAAATCCTTAAACACCAAAAAGTCACTGGTTCCAGCATAGACCGGGATTCTGCCTTGCCTGAAATGAAGTTGGAATCTTATTTTTTCAAATCCATAAAATCCGGAGTATAATATATGTCATAACTGAAGATGTTTAGAACATTTTTCAAGAATGAAGTAACCTCAAAATCGTAGTACATTTTAACCCACGAAAATAGCAAACGGCAAGGGTCCAATAACCAGATCCGAAGTTCAGCTAATCCAACTTAACACTAATTTAACCAGGCTAATTAACACTAATCTAAACAAGCTAATTAACACTAATCTAACCCCCTAAGCATAATTAACAACCTAATCAAGGATTAAGGAGTTAACTCACCGAAATTGGACAGTGGCCGGTTCACGGCAACGGCAATGCGATGGCGATGAAAACCCGAGACTATCGTGCCTCGAACGGAGGCTCAATGGTGGAGGAAATGACCCTACAAGGCTCTCGGCCAAGGGCTGAGATTGGCAGTTGTTGATACCTAAATTTTGACGACCCAGTTATTTGTTCATAGAAAATTAGGGATTAATTTTTAAGCTCTAAAAAAAAGAAAAAAATTGCATCAAAGCAAATAAAAGGGAAATACTGGGAGGATCAATCTGGTTGATTATGAATGAAATGTAGAAATTCTTATTAGCTACCATTGCTCCGGCGAATATTCAAATCATAGTAAATGTGGAAGCAAATTCTTGATCAAAAAAATCAAGAAAATAAAAAAGACAAAATTTTTTATAAAAAAAAGAATCCAAACATTGAAGAAAAATCGAGCTGATTGTGAAATCACGCTCCGATTTGCTGATCACAAATTAAGGCAATAGATAAAGGAAACTCGAAAATTGCCGTGGAAAGCGGCCATTTAGAACCACTATAAAAATGGTTGGCCCGCACAGATGAAAAGGGGGGGCTTTTGTTGTTTTCTAGGTCAAAATTCAACACAAAAAAGATAACTTTTTCTTTCGCTGAGGCTTTTCCTTCGGTTTCTCTTGAGTAGAAAAGTCAACAAAAGAAAAAGTGAAAGAGGGCCAAGAGAAGAGACATGAGTAGCAGAGAGAGTGAGGTAGATGTGACAAGTCAGCAGAAAAAAAGAAAAGGAAAAAAGAAGAAAAGCATAGGGCTGTTTGTCTTCTTCGCTACCCTCCGCCTCGCAGCCCCTCGCTGACCCCCTGCGTTGCCTCGCCTGCTACGCCAGCCACTGCTGCAACGACCTGCAGCAACCCGCGAAGCTACCGCCATCCCATCTGTTGTCGAAACCCTCCATCGCCCGCGTCGCTGCTGCTGTCCAGAGGCCAAGACGCTGCTGCAGCCATCGTCTCCGCCCGCGCATGCACCTCCGCCCCGGCGTCCCCTGCTGCCCGAGCTACCGGCCACCATCGTGCCAGCACCTACTTCGCCCGCCTCGCCTGCTGCGCCACCACCGCTCGATCCTCCACAACGCCACCGCTACCTCTGCAGCTGCGAGCACCCGCAGCAACCTTCGACTCCGCCCGACAACCTGCTTCTCTGCCACAGCCCATCGTCGAAGCCTCCCCTCACTCGCGAGCTCGCACCGCCCGGCAGCCAACAGCCCGCGACCCCGCGCCCAACTCCGCTGCCAACGCCCACATCCGAGCTCCGCCCGCAACCCAGCGCCCGACGCCCCTGCACCTCCTCCCAACGCCACTCCATCCCCTCTCTGTCGTGCCTCACCCGCGCCGACACCAGCACCTAACGCCCCTCACTTTGCTCCGCCCGACGTCGTTGCAACACCGCTCAAACACCGCCCCTGCCTTCGCCAGCAGTCCGCCTGCGCATCTGCTCAAGCTAGATACATCGCGCCACCTCCACACTGCTCGCCACTGCCAACAGCCTGTAGCACCCCACCCAGCGTCGCTCACCCGTGCCTCCCTCTCTCCGATCACCGCCACTACTGCTTCCCTTGGAGCTCCGTCCGCGACACCGCCTCCGCTCGCGATCTACTCGCCCATTGCCGCTGTTGGTCCGCCCACCCATCAACGCGTCGCCCCTCCTCCTGTCGTGTTGAGTCCCCATCTTAAGTGGTTTATTTTTTATTTTTTATTTTTTATTTTTTATTTTTTTATTTTTTTATTTTTATAAAGTTTTGTTATTATTGCTTAAGTTAGAACCTGGTATGTCAATGTTAATTATTTGAATAGTTTAGGCATTATCCTTAAGGTTTTGCCCAAAATTTTTACAATTATTAATTTGATCCGTAAGACATCGGATCACTTTTTAATTATATTGATTTTTGGGGCATTTTGATAGTATTTTAATTCTTAAATCATTATACTTATTAATTTGATTCGTAAGACTTTGGATCAAATTTCTAATTATTTTGAACTTTCCTATATATTGTGATGTTTAGGGTTAAAATAATCGTTAATTTAATCCGTGAGACAACGGCTTATTTTTTCAATTATTTTAATCCTTCATTTGCTTTAGATATAATGTCTAATAGTATAATTGCTTGTCATAGAAAAACACTAAAAAATCAAAAAAAAATCAAAAATCAAATCTTATATCGAATATGTTGCTCTCATAAATTAGGATTGAATTTTTTAGATTGTGTGACTTCATTATCTAGCTTGAGTAGGATTGCACATAGATTAGAGTTGGATTTAAATAACTTTTTTTTTTATAGATAGGGTCTTAGATAATGTTTGCACATTTTAAGTGCATGTCAATTAGTTTGCATGTTAGGTTCATTTAATTAGAAATAGCTTGTTAGTAAAATTAGGTCATGTAGTTAAAGTGCATGTTTTATGGCAAAGTTCTAATTTCAAGATAAAAGAAAACCCAAAAAAATTGCTTATTTTGCGCGTTTAAATTTTTTGATGCAATTTATTTGATTCGTTGAGTGTTTAATAATGATCGAGCACCCATGTGATCACCCATTTGCATAATTGTGATTTAGGTTAAAATAAATCCAAACTGCCTGCAAAGACATTTTTGAAAATAAAAGAAATTGTACCGAGAGGGCATTAGAAATGTCTAGTGTAACAAAATCCCCGTACCCAAAGTCTCTAGTTCGTAGGAGTAAACTGATTCTCACGTTATTTTACTTATGTGTCAAATTGACCTACCATAAACAGATTAGTGGCGACTCCTAGATAAAATTCATTTAAAAAAAAAAAACGTGAACCTAAGTTGCGAATTAGTATGGGCTTAGGAGAGCCCGAGCTTAGTCTAGACTTAGCAGTCCATTAGCCGAACCCTTAGGTGGTCCAACTCGCTTCGGGGAGGTTATGACAGCTTGGCAACTCCACTGGAGACTTGTGTTAAAACTCTTAGTGGACTTAGACCAATTTTTGTTTTTATTTTAAAAAATATTTTTGTTTGGCAGCGAGGATACCAGGGTACGTCCCTAACATTTAAGGTGTTAAATGTTCTTGCAGATGGGAGATATAAGGGGATAGTGATTGCTAACCCTTGTCTTGCAGGTTGGAGTTGAGGATGAATGTTTTGAATTCAAACTATTGAAGTGTTGTTTGATGTAAATTGTTGCGCAAGCTTTGCATTAGCACTACACTATTGCACACACAACCTGCTAACGGACTTAGGCTGCGATAGGATTTTTAGGATGATGTTGAGAATGATACTTCCTCGAAAGCGAGACTGCTATGTAGAAGTTGACCTTCTTTTCCCCGAAAGTTATTCATGGTGTCGACTATGTTTGTCTATATCCGTGAGACTGCGTGACTATAGGACATTCCATTCAACTAAGCCAGAGTTAAGAGAACCTGACACGCTGAACGCGAGACTGCGACGGTCAGATCATTCTCTTAGCTCCACTTAATTAAGTCGTATAAATAGAAATTGAGCCTCACACTTCATGCGTGTGTTTATATGATTGTCATCCCTTCCCGGTGAAAGTAAGTTGTTTGAATTCTCACATTGCAATTTACTTACTTTATTGCAATTTTGTCAGTCCATGACAATAGGTTTCGTCATCAGTCTTGTTTTAGATGCGATGGAGAAAACTGTCGTACAATTCATTTTCACTCTTGAGGTTTCAGATGCTACCATATGGTCTTGGAAGAATGGGTCAAGGCATTCGGAACCCTATTGAAGCCCTTCGGAGGTTCCGTTCTGCTATATTAGGGCACCATGGAAGAGATGGAGAAAATTCTGGAAGGCAGAGACAAGAAAGATAGAACTTGCCACCTGAGCAAGGGCGAGGGAGGCAAAACTCATTACCTCCCAACATTCATGAAACGTTTCCTAGCCCTCCGAGAATTATGCAGGATGGAGTAGAAGTGATGGACACCCTGGGACAGTCAAGCGGCAAATTCGATTATTATGTGAAGTACTCGGCTCCTCCCAGCTTTTACATTGACCCTCAAGATATTGTCCTAGATGGATGGGGTGGCATAGATGATCCGACACCTCCAAAGACAGAGAACCCTGATGATGCACTGGAAGGAATCACCAATCTATTCAATGACCTAGGACCTCCAAAAGAAATGGGCCCTAGCCCACGGGAGTAACTCATTTATTGCTTTCGCACATTTCCCTGCGTGGGAATTTTTATTGCTTTTTAGGAAATGTTTTCAATTTCTTCTTTTTCACTTTCCTTTTAGGGATTGAGCATTGCATTTTCCTTTTAATAAATGTAATTCAATTGATGAACATCAATAAAATTACAAGTTTTGTTTTGAGGACATGATGGAATATGCTAAACCAGCCCAGTGACGATACCCAACAATGAAAAAAACATGATCCATGGAGAAATTCTGAGGACTGAGCTTCTTCATGCTTCCTCATCCAAAAATTCAAAAAAAAAATAAATAAATAAATCATTTTTTGAAGCCATTTCCAAAAGCATGCATTAGGTTAGCCTTGTTTAATTTTCTAACTCATTTACTTCATGTTTCAGAACATTACTTTCTGGACTTGATGAGAAAGCATCTGAAAAAGGCACATCAGGTTGCAATTGGCCCAACTGTTAAAAACACATTTCTAAAGAGTTAATATGACAGATTGGGGGCATGGCAGATTTTGGTAGTGAGCAAACTGAGATAAAATCTCGACCCAAGCCAAAATGGCTATTTCATTTACTTTGATGTTGCATAGTATCCTATTCATGCACGTTCTCTTGTACAGGAGCAAAAGCGAATTTTCAGTCTTGAATGATAGGGACAATCTAAAGACATCCATTGCTGAGGCAATCCATTGTGGAGCAACCCCCTACATGAATGCTTAAAACCAATTTTTTTAGTGTGGTAAATTGTATGTTTTGAAGCTGACAATTTTGCATGCTTAAAGCTATTGAGCTTTTTTTTAAAGAGGGATTTTGCATGATGATTCTTATATGTTTAGTCCACCAATTCCACTAAAGAACATCAGGATGGACTAATTTAATGAATGATGTGGAATGGATTGAGCATACTAAATGAGATGAGTCGAGATGATGAAAGGCCAACCCTATCTTACACACAGTCCCCTACTCATAAACTTGTGAGATGAGTGTAGGAAGGTTCATATCCACAAGGTAAGGAGTTCTTTCGCAAAAGGTACGAACCGAAATGATAAGGGCCAGTTTATTTATCTATCCCACACACTATAGGTGATCCATTGCTTAACCCCTTTAAACCTATACACTTGTAGAGATTTCTTTCAAATTACCCCTATCAAATCACCCCACATCGGGGCAACTGGGAGGTAAGATGGCATCATGAGATGAGGAAAATGGGAAGAAATTTTATTACTATCACTTGCATCAATCTTCAAGTCATGCTATTACATCGAATTCATGTGGTAATTTAAGTGCCTTAAGATGATAAAGAGCATTTCTTTCTGTATCCTACATACTTATATCATTTGCATAGTCTACTTGAGCCTGCAATTTCATTTCTTCAAACCCTGTTGATGATCCTCCCCCAAATTGGGGTAAGGCAAAAGGTAGATAAAGACCCTTGAAATTTTGAGTGTCATTCAAAGTGTAATTGCTTGATGTATGCATTGTGCGTAAAAATCAAAATCAAAATAAAACTAAGGGGCATGAAAAAGCAATGCGTCTGGTAAAAGTAAGGCTAGTCCCCATGAAAAAGAAGTGAAGAAAAAATGCATGAAAACTAGGGGCATGAAAAAAGCAATGTACCTAGTAGAAGAAGGCTAATGAAAATGAAAAAGAAAGAGTCAAGATAGGTGACTATAGGTCGCAAAAGGTTGTATCCCAATGGAGCAATACTCAAAGAGTCAAGATCAATGGTGCATCCCTGGTGAAAGAGAAGACTGGCGACAATGTCAAGATGATCACCAACTTTGACCCCCCTTAAACATTTTTTGAGCCTAACAATCTTTTGTTTCTCAACCCATGAACCTAGCCTACATTACATCCCTTGTAAAGTCTCTTCTAATTAGGGCACTTGAATTAACATAGAGATTCACATGTCTTAAGCATCACTCGAAGAAGTGCAGGGTTCTTGACTTGTAAACCCGAAGATGATTGCATAATATCATTTTTTTTTATATAGATAGGATCTTAGATAATGTTTGCACATTTTAATAATCTTTTTTTCTACAAAAATAGTTTTCTAAGATAGGATAGGGTTTAAGTCAAATTAATCCCTAAACTAGATTAGATAACCATTCATTTTAGATAGTTTAATTTCGATTTTTATTAATTTCGATTTTTAATAAATAAAAATACAAAAATATTAGATGCATGTCAATTAGTTTGCATGTTAGGTTCATTTAATTAGAAATAGATTGTTAGTAAAATTAGGTCGGGTAGTTAAATTACATGTTTTATGGCAAAGTTCTAATTTCAAGATAAAAGAAAACCCAAAAAAATTGCTTACTTTGAGCGTTTAAATTTTTTGATGCAATTTATTTGATTCGTTGAGTGTTTAATAATGATTGAGCACCAGTGTGATCACCCATTTGCATGATAGTAATTTAGGTTAAAATAAATCCAAACTGCCTGCTAAGACAATTTTGAAAATAAAAAAAAAAATGGTACCGAAAGGGCATTGGAAAAGTCTAGTGTAATCAAGTCCCTGTACCCAAAGTCTCCGATTAGTAGGAGTAAAATAATTCTCTCGTTATTTTACTTAGGTGTCTAATCGACCTACCATAAACAAATTAGTGGCGACTCTTAGATAAAAATCATTTTGAAAAAAACTTCTAAGTCACGAATTGGTATAGGCTTGGGAGAGCCCGAGCTTAGTCTAGACTTAGCAATCCATTAGCCGAACCCTTAAGTGGTCCAACCCACTTCGGGGAGGTCGCGATAGTAGTTCGGTTCTATGGAGATGGTCGGTCTCGGCTTGGCCTGGTCACGGGGGCCAGTGCGACTGTGGTGCTGGTGGCAAGGTGGGTTGACTGTGGCGTGGAGATGCAACTGTGGTGTGGTGGAATGATGGAGCTGCCGTAAGGGGTTGATGGCTCTGGAGTTGGGTGATGGGTTAGGGTAAGTTGGTGGTGGAGGCGTGAAGATGTGTGATGGTGGTTGGATGATGATGAGGGGGTGATGCTGGGCTGGTGAGATGATGATGAAGTTGGGTGAAGATGGGGTGAAGTGGTGGGAACGTGAGGGTGAGACGTTGGCAGAAGAAAAGGGAAAAGAAGGTTGTTCGGTTGGCTGAAAGGGGAGGGGAATTGGGGACTGAGGGAAGGAAATGGGATGTAGAAGATGAGGGGAAAAGGAACGTGGGCTGTTCTACAGAGAGGAGAGTTCACGCATGGAGGAGAGGGAGGAATGGGAGAGAGAAAAGAAATGGAGAAAGGGAGAAAATGAAAGTCAAAGCATCAACCAATACCAAGCCTTTAGAAATATCTAAATACTCATTAACATGCCCCAAAAGTCTTCAGCCCTAAGGTCCATTGCTCGTCCAATGAGAATTTAGTACCAATTTCCACAAACAAAGCCAATTTGGAGGTTGAAAATGGCCCTTCTTCAGCCCATCCGAAATCCCTTTTATTTCTTTTTATCCAAATCGACAAAATTTTTCTGAAAGATGAGACGACGTCCTAAAAATGAATCATGACACGCTCGAACGTCCGATTCCCGAAATCAAATTCAATTTCGTGGTTAAAATCGATCGAGCGCGACTTTAGTATAACCTAACCTATCGGGTAGCTTTAAGGAATTTTAGCGGGTTTGACCTGTGGTTGATAATTTTCAATCCACGTTTGTGCATCTTTGACTTGTAGACGACTCTCAGTTGTCATAAAATCGTGAGGTTTCAATTACGTGTCCCTAGTATAATATCAATAGAAAATCGGTTTACTACCGTTCAACGCGAATATCGCAATCGTGCAGAATCACCTGCAATTCGACTATGCAATTCCATCTAATCGACTTATATCCGTTTGCTAATAGATTATAACGGTGCCGTATTGACCCTTGCCGATTATTATGGTCGAGCGGTCGGTTTCCGATCAAATTCTCTAGTCTGTCACGTTTATGTCCTTTAACGGCTTCACCTAATAGATTAGTTAACTCGTGAGTGGCCAACTTAGAGTAAAATGACTACAAGCGCATCAACGAAATGATCATTTCATATTATCGAGACGGGGTCGAATTTCAGGATGTCACAGAAATGGTGCCGGGGGCTAAATAGAGGGGGCGAGATATTTTTAGTAATTTGCAAATTTGGCATGTGCGAACGCGTGTGGGTGATGCCGAGCAAGAAAAATATTGAGTGAGTGGAGGTCTGATTCCAGCATGGCATCATATGAGTCGACTCACCGAACGACACGTGCCGCCCGGCACCACGTTGACTCCCTTTGCAAAATATTCGACTCTCTCTCCTGCTGGGCCCCATCATAATAAACCTTTCCCTCTCGGTCAATTTGAAAAATTCGGATCTCTCTCTTCAAGAAAATATTAACTAGGCCCCACAACATATCCGTCTCTCTCGTGGTTAATTTGAACGGAGAGTCGGACTTTCACCCTCTCTATTTTTTCGTTCAACTCTCGCTCGGCCGCTCTGCCGTTCGCTCTCTCCGACAGACGATAGAGCCCGCCGCTTGACGAACCACGCAGCCGCTGCCGCTTCTGCATCCGCCTTGTCGGCCACCGCTGTATGCAACTAATATTTTTCTCATTCGCTCTGCCCCTTTGTGGCGCTGCTCCTTCTCCGACGGACAACGGCACCCGCCGCCGCACTTCGAAAGGCGAAGGCAAAGGCGGCGTGTTTCTGTTGGAAGTTTGTTTGTGAAAACAAATTAAGTGCATTTTCCTTGTCCCACATAGAAAAAGTAGGAGGAAGTGTGGGGTTTCATTGGTGTACCTAAGGGAATGATTGGGTGTGGGCTAAACTCCACCATACCCGCATGTGGGTGCATGAATAATTGCGCGATTTTGGCGAACTTAGCACTTGCGCGCCCGCGGTTTAATTAGCACTAACCCCTTTGTTATTTTATATTTTCTTTCGTATAGTTATCTTATTAAATTTAATCAATTCAAAGGTTATTTTTTGGTCTTGAGAATTTTCGGATATTATTAAAAAAGAAAAATTCGAAATTTTATTTATTTAAAAAAAATTATTATTCTGAATTTTTGTTTGTTTCTTTTCAAGACAACCTTTGGAAAAGATACTCGTTCAGATTGCAACTTTTCCCAAAGGGTTGCAATTGTTCATTCTTTCAATTTTTTCCGAATGGACGCCTTTGTTCATCTAGACAATTTTCGAAAGGATACATTTGTTCGCTTTGCAACCTTTCACGAAGAGTTGCCTACGTTTTTAATACTGTTTTATAAATATACATGTCAATTTTCAGAAGAACGTGTGTGTGATCATTTTATCTTTTCGAGCATTCTTTCTGAAAAGAAACTACAGCCAATGTTTCTAATTGTTTCCCATGAGAGATCCTGGAGAAATACTAGAATTGCTATCTAATATTCTCATCTGAGACTTTGTTGTATCCTGGAGGAAATTTTCCGGTATCCATTAGCAACTTTGTGGGACAAATAAATCCTTAAAGAAAGTAATATCACGCCTCAAAATCCGACTTGAGTACTCTAAAGATTCGTCTTCATTATTCTACCCAATTCGAAGCCATATTTTCCCAACAATTTTAAGATTTATTTTGTTCAACAATGGAGTCGGAGACAATCAAAGTCATGAATCAAGACATGGTCAAACTGGACCGGTTCGATGGGAACAACTTTGCTCGCTGAAGGGACAAGATGATGTTCTTACTCACTGCTCTGAAGATTTCCTACATACTAGATCCTAACTTGGCACCTATAAAAGATCTGAAGCCTACTATTGAAGGAGTACAATCAAGTGCGGAAGCCATTAAGAGGATTAATAAAGAGAAGAAGAAACGTGCGGAGGACGAATTACTTTGTCGAGGGCACATTCTGAATACTCTGCCCGATCGCTTGTATGACTTATTCACTGAAATGAAGTCGGCTAGAGAAATTTGGAATGCACTAGAATTCAAGTACAAAGCGGAGGAGCAAGGTACCAACAAATATCTAATTGCAAATTATTTTGATTTCAAGTTTATTGATACTAAACCTTTGCTGGAACAAATCCATGAATTGCAAGTGCTTGTGAATAAAATCCGTGCCCTCAAGATTGATATTCCAAAAGCTTTTCAAGTTGGAGCAATTATTGCGAAATTGCCTCCAAGTTGGAAAGACTATGGAAAAAGGCTGATGCACAAGTCAGAGGACTTTACTTTGGAGCAAATACATAAGCATCTTCGCATTGAGGAAGAGTCACGTTTACGTGATAATTCTGTTTTGTACAATTTCAATGTGAATGATGTGGAAAGAAAACGGAAAATCAGCCAGAACTTCAAAGTAAAAAGCGGGCATAAATTTAAGAGAACAAAAAAGAAGAAAAATGGTTGTTGTTTTGTTTGTGGCAAACAGGGACACTACGCCAAGGAATGCATTCACTGCAAGAGCATTTCAAATGACAAGAACATTCCGACGGTGAAGGCAGATGCAAATCTTGTTAAAAAAAATTATGTGGCCATGATTTCAACCATGTTTTTGAACATGAAAGTTTCTGAAATTAATGATACGATGGCTATGGTTTCTGAAATTAATTCTACCACTGTCCAATCCGGTTGATGGTTAGATTCTAGAGCAACAGTCCATTTTCGGCAAGGACAAATACATGTTCAAGCAATTTGAGGAGATTGTTGACTTAAATGTTCAAGAGGTCCTGATGGCGAATAATGCTCTTGCAAAGGTTGTTGGAAAAGGCACGGTGGAGATAGACTTCACTTCTGGAAAGAAGATTACTCTTCTTAATGTGTTATTTATACCCAAAATTAGGAAGAACCTAGTTATAATTGATTTACTTTGTAAAAGGGGGTTTTGGGTTTTGTTTGAATCCGACAAGGTTATCCTGTCAAAGAATGGGATGTTTGTTGGAAAAGGTTATGCCAATAATGGCATGTATCAACTGAGTATCAATAATAATATTGCTAATTCTGCTTATATTGTTGAGTCTTCATTTTTATGGCATAGTAGTTTGGCACATATAAATATTCGTTATTTGAAGAATATGAAGAAGTTAGACTTGATGAATTTCAATGGCGAATTTGATAAATGTGAAATACGTGCTAAGTCCAAACTTACTAAGAAACCATTTCCTAGTGTTAAAAGAAATTCGAATTTATTGGATTTGGTTCATAGTAATATATGTGAATTCAATGGTATGCTAACCCGTGGAGGTAAAAGGTATTTTATTACCTTTGTGGATGATTGCAATAGGTTTTTATATGATTATCTCATGAGATCGAAGAATGAAGCATTTATCATGTTTAAGAAATATAAGGCTGAAATAAAAAATCAATTAGAAAAGAAAATCAAAGTTCTACGATCAGATAGAGGTGGAGAATATTTCTTAAATGAATTCTCTTCATTTTGTGAAGAACATGGTATTATTCATCAAGTTTCGGATCCATATACTCCACAACAAAATGGTTTGGTTGAAAGGAAAAATCAATCTCTTGGAGAAATGGTTAATTGTATGCTTTCAAATTCAAAGCTACCAATTAATCTTTGGGGAGAAGCATTAGTTACCACATGCTATATTCATAACAGAATACCTTCCAAGAAAAATGACATAACTCCTTATAAAGTATGGAAAGATGGAAAACCAAATTTGTCATATCTTAAAGTGTGCGGGTGTTTGGCATACTACCGAGTACCAAATCCTAAGAGAACAAAGCTCGGTCCTAGAGCTATCAAAAGTGTTCTCGTTGGGTATGATGAAAATAATAAAGCTTATAAACTTCTTGATTTAGAGTCCAATGTCATTGTAGAATGAGAGATGTTGAATTCTTTGAGAATAGATGTTTTACAAGTTCTAAAATTATTGAAAATAATGCAAAATATATGGAAACTCAAAGAAATTCTCAAGAGAAAGAAACGAATGATTCTAAAGACATGATTGAACCAAGGAGAAGTACTAGAACTAGCAAACTAAAATATTTAGGTCCTAATTTTATTGCTCATGTTTTTCTTGTTGAAAGA
Organism: Eucalyptus guilfoylei; assembly: GCA_016097605.1. NCBI lineage: Eukaryota > Viridiplantae > Streptophyta > Magnoliopsida > Myrtales > Myrtaceae > Eucalyptus > Eucalyptus guilfoylei. The sequence goes on from CM027867.1 coordinate 49,159,618, forward strand.
GATGGAGATAATAACGTGATAAATAAATATCCTTTAGTATTAAATTTAGAAAATGATCCTAGAAGCTTTGATGATACTATGTCTTCTAGAAATGCTTCTTTTTGGAAAGAAGTTGTGAATGATGAAATGGACTCAATTATGTCCAATAATACTTGGGTATTAGTAGATTTACCGAAAGGATCAAAACCTATTGGTTGCAAATGAGTTTTTAGAAGAAAATATCATTCTAGCAGTTCTGTTCAAGCTTTTAAGGCTAGACTTGTGGCCAAGGGATATAGACAAAAAGAATGAATAGATTATTTTGATACATATGCTCCCGTTGCATGTATAACTTATATTCGAGTTCTTTTTGCTCTAGCTTCCATTTATGATATTTGTGTTCATCAAATAGATGTTAAGACTAATTTCTTAAATGGAGACTTAAATGAGGAGATTTACATGGAACAACCAAAGGGTTTCGTTCTTACTGGAAATGAAAGAAAAGTATGTAAATTGATTAAGTCTCTTTATGAGCTTAAGCAAGCTCCTAAGCAGTGGCATGAAAAGTTTAATTCGGTCATATTGTCAAATGGTTTCATCAACAATAGTGCCAATGAGTGTATATACTCTAAATTCACTAAAGACTATGATGTCTTAGTGTGCTTGTATATTGATAATATGCTTATCTTTGGAACAAATATGACTGGAATTATTGAGACTAAGAAGTATCGAACTTTCATGTTTGAAATGAAGGATTTTGGTGAAGCAGATACTTTCTTAGATATTAAAGTTAAGAAGCATAGTGGGGGTTATTCTTTAAGCCAATGTAGTAATGTTAAAAAAAAATTATTAAATAAATTTCAACATCTTGATTTCAAGGAAATAAGTACTCCATTTGATTCCAATATTAAATTAAATCATAATAGTAGTAGAGCGGTGGCACAATTAGAATATGCGAGTGCTATATGGTCTTTAATGTATGCGATGCATTGTACTAGACCTGATATTGCTTATTCTATATGCAAGTTGAGTAGGTATACTAGTAATCCAAGTATAGAACATTGGAGAGCTATTAAGAGAACTAAAAATTTAGGATTATTCTATAATAATTATCCGACTATATTAGAAGGATACACCGATGCTAGTTGGATTATAAGTGTGGGAGATGAGCGTTCCACTTCTGGATGGATTTTCATACTAACTGGACGTCATTTATCTTAGGCAAGTAAGAAACAGACATGTATAACTCACTCAACAATGGAATCTGAATTTATTACTTTAGCGGCAACTGGGAAAGAGGCCGAATGGATTAGGAATTTGTTGTTGGATATCAAATTATAGCCTAATCTTATGCCTCCTATTTCTATCCACTGTGATAGTCAGACTACTTTGGCAAGAGCCTATAATAGCACCTATAATGATAAGTCTACACATATTAGTCTAAGATATGAATATGTGAGACAATTGATTAAAGATAGTACCATAACAATTGTCTACGTGAGGTCAAGTAATAATCTTGCCGATCCATTGACGAAGGCTTTACCAAGACACTTGGTAATAATGACCTCACAAGAAACGGGGCTGAAACCCTTTAATTAAAATCACTAGTAATGGTAACCCGACCTTTTTTCTAGAACATCATCAATTACAAGGTTTACTGGGTAAGAACAAGTTATTGAATGTGATTGTTTGATATTGACGTAGCCCTGATATGAGAAATCAATATTGTCTGTTACGTTTTGTAAGTTGGATTGAATTCTTAATGAATTATAATACAAACTTGTAATGTGTTGATAGTAACAGAAACACATGGTAGATACTTCACCTATACGAGCTTAGAAGTGGTACCACTTCTTACGAAAGTGAGGGTTGCTTTCTAGAGAGCTCATGAAACAGGATCAAGCACAATGCCATAATAGTGCGGAATAATAAAGAACTTATCGCTGAAACAAGAGGTTAGTGTATGTGCGATATGTCCGATTCTATTACATAAAAGTACAAGTTTAAAGCCGAGCTATTTGTCACTTTGATAGAGCTTTGATATACTTGCACTAAGTAAAGGTTTAACTCGAAAGAGACCCTTATGTATGTATATTATTCTTACTGAAATTTTGGCTGTACGGTTTTAAAATTTTAATTTTTGAAATCTTTGTTTTACAAACAAAGTGGAAGATTGTTGGAAGTGCATTTTCCTTGTCCCACATAGGAAAAGTGGGAGGAAGTGGATCAATTAATAAGTGTGGGGTTTCCTTTGTGTACCTAAAGGAATGATTGGGTATGGGCTAGACCCCACCATACCTGCGTGCAGGTACATGAATAATTGCGCGATTTTGGTGCACTTTGCACTTGCGCACCCGCAGTTTAATTAGCACTAACCCCTTTGTTATTTTATTTTTTTCTTTCGTACGGTTATCTTATTAACTTTAATCAATTCAAAGGTTGTTTTTTGGTTTTGAGAATTTTCGAAAATTATTAAAAAAGAAAATTTTGAAATTTTATTTATTTAAAAAAATTATTATTTTGAATTTTTGTTTGTGTCTTTTCAAGATAACCCTTGGAAAAGATACTCGTTCAGTTTGCAACTTTTCTCAAAGGGTTGCAATTGTTCGTTCTTTCAACTTCTTCCGAATGGACGCCTTTGTTCATCTGGATAACTTTCGAAAGGATACATTTGTTCGCTTTGCAACCTTTCACAAAGAGTTGCCTACGTTTTTAAGACTGTTATATATATATACATGTCAATTTTCATAAGAACGTGTGTGTAATCATTTTATCTTTTCGAGCATTCTTTCTGAAAAGAAACTACAACCATTGTTTCTAATTGTTTACCATGAGAGACCCTGGAGAAATACTAGAATTGCTATCTAGTATTCTCATTTGAGACTTTGTTGTATCCTAGAGGAAATTTGCCGGTGACCATTAGCAACTTTGTAGGGCAAATAAATCCTTAAAAAAAGTGATATCACGCCTCAAAATCCGACTTGAATACTCTAAAGATCCGTCTTCATTGTTCTACCCAATTCGAAACCATATTTTCCCAACAGGTTTGTCTGGCAGCCCCTTGAGTGTGTGAGTGGAAAGTGGCGTGGGTAGTGGTTTCGCGCGTCGATGAGCTAGCCTAGGTGCAACCAAAAGATTGAACCCAGAAAGGAAAAGGTGAAGATTCTGGACTCGCCCACAACAAAACCATATTATTAAAATGGGTTAGTCTTCCAATGCTCGCCGCCGCGCGCATGAATCGGAGCCCTACCTAGAGAGGATCTTTTTCTAACGATTCGTCGTCATCCGATTGACTCTAGTGATTTCTCGGCGGTTCTTTACAGTGCTTGCTTTAGGTGATTTCCGGTTTTTGCGGACTTCGCGTTGAATTGGAATAAGAAAATGCTGTCGATTGTTTGTGGTTTGCTTCAGATTGTGATGAACTCGGAGAAGGTTTTTCACGAAGCTCGGTTGTTTCTCTTTCTATTTTCTGGTTGCTTGTTACATTGAGAATGAGAAAGTTGCGTGGGGTGATTGCAGTGTCGCAAGGATATGAAGGATCTTTGTTTGTTGTTAAGAGGTATCTTTTGTTTAAAAGTTGTAATCTTCTACTTCAGGAAATAAGTTTCTTGGCAATTGTGATCTCCATCTGTGACATTTTGAATAAGAATACTCAGCCGTGTTTTCAGTTCATTGTGCTGAATAGGCGAAGCGCATGTTTGCTGCCTCGTTTTTCTAGGTTTCAGGTACTATGCTATGCCTCACTAGCAAATGAGACTTTTCTCTTGGCATTTCTAGTCATCTGTTCATGCTTCATACATGTTTTACGGTATATGGTGTGATATGACGCGGATTTTAATGCAACTGAGCTAGTAGTAGCTTGACTAGTTTGGGATACGATGAATGGTCATGATTGGATGGCCTTTACATTATTATGTTTTTTAGTAAATGAGTGTCAATTAACGCATTGCGCATTATTTTATGATTAGCAGATAATTTGGTAGAGAATCTGCTTGGAGATTTTGAGCATGAAGTTTAGGTTCCATATTTGTTGTATCGTAATGCGGCGCAAGAAGTTAATGGCATTTGATTCTACAATCCACGTGAATGCGAGGATGTTGCAAACCTCTTTACTAGGCAAAGTATCATTTCTTGTTTGTTTCCTGTACCAATTAAATTTCTGTTGTGATCAAAATTTTTTGGATGAAATAGCAATGCAGATGAAGGGACGCGTAATCAGAGTAACTTCAAATAATATTTGTCAGCCAGACAGATGTGGGTTTAGAAGAAAAGGTACTTTATTAAAATGATGTCATTAAAAAATAGGCTGGACCAGCAAATTGGGCTAGGTTAAGGGGACACCAGCCCCGAGATTAATATAGCATGTGAAACTGGCAATAGGTGAGTGGCCATCTGTTGCACAGATTATCCATTCAACTATCAAGCCTACTTTATTAATTTTGGCTCTATGGTGAGGCTATTCTGTCCTGGATGTTCATTTTAAGACCTATTTACCTATCAGCACAGGATTCTAGAAGGGTTTCCGGGTAAGCCGCACCACTAACTGGCTTACTGATTGATGATATCTAGTTTGCTTTCATCCATAAAGTATACAGGGAGAAATTGCTCAGAAAGGACCTTGAATCTTAGGAGGGAAACATGGTTTGACTTTGGTTTTACCTTAGACGGCAGTTACTGTAATAATTTAGCAACTACTGTTGCTTGAGTTCACCGGTGCTTAGAGTAGGACAAACAATTCTCTCTCTTATTTAGGCATGCACACTAATTGGGGATTGTGTTTGTAATATTTCTAGACCAGCGAAAGATTGAACATGTTCCAGAATTGCCACATGAGAGCTCATGAACCATGTATTACAAAGCTTCAATGCTGGTGGCCTGTATGGATTTTTTTTTATTTGAATATCATACGCAAGGCGTTTCAGAATAGCATTTATCAACGCGCTGTAAAAATAATTATGGAATGATTGTCTTGCTTTTTAGTGGGTTTTCCATGTGGAGATGTCCTGAATATTTAATGTCAGTATTTGTTGTTTGGCGGAGCTTTTTAATATGGATTATGGAATGATCGTGTTGCTTTTGCTGAGTATGGATAAGCGGCATTGGAACATTGCTATTTAACAGGAATGGCTTACCTTTAACACTTTTTACTTTTCCCAGGATGCTCAGCGCGTATTCATAGGTGCCCTCAAAACTAAAGCCTTCAACCAAAAGGTAATGATGATTTGAGCCTTTGAAGTAAAATGAATGTTGGATGAACGTCTGTGCCTGTAAATTATTGTCTGTGCGATTTAGACCTGCTCAGAAAATGTATGCTCGAATGTGCACATCCCCTGCGTTAGAGAACAACCACTCACTGAAATTAGAAAGACATTTAGCCACATAAATTCAGCACTAGTTCTCTCCAACAGTAGAACAGTCATGCAAGGTTTTCTTTGCCGTGTCAGTGTGTAAGATCAATTTTTAAATCTAGGTCTGATTACTCCATCATCTTGAAGATTGTTATAATAAGTTGGACATAAAAAAGTTTGAGTCATGCTGGTACTGCTTGATGGGTCATGTCATTTGCTTGATTTAAACTGAATATCTAATTCCGTTGATGTATGTTTCATCTGCTTGGTTGCTTCAGGCGCGCCAGGTCTCAGTCCTGCCCATTCTGCCGAGACAGTCTCAAGAAAGTCGACTCTGGTGACCTGTGGATATATATGACCGGCATCGAGATCGTCGACCTGAATTCCATTGCCAGAGAGAACATGAAGAGACTGGTTATGTACGTAGAGAAGCTTCCTCTTGTAGTCCTGGATCCCGTGGACGTCTCCTACGATCCTCATTTCTGATGATTTTTTCGGCGGAGGTCATACTTGGACATAGACTGTGTTTGTAGATAATACAACATTGTGCATATGTTTATTCATCACATTGCTAGTTGCTACCCATTTAGAATTGTATATAAATGTGTGATCAATATATAACTTGGTGTATGGATATTCATATTCTTTTACATGGAAGTGTAAAGCCCAGAGGCTTCTTTAGTGCAATATATATGTGCTATGTCGTTTGGAGAGATACAACTGAGTACATCTAAGTGGAGTTCATGTTCAAATTGAGTCCAGACCATGTCAGATTGCATTTTATACTCCGATTCCCTTGGTGGCGCTTGATATGATAGGGAGAAGGAAAAAATAAAAAAGAGCAACTGTAGTGTAGCCTGTTTTGCTTGGACCATTATTATTGTTGATCGTTTATGTGAGTCTTCATGGTATCATCAACTGATTTTAGCCCATCAAGGTAGTCCCTAAATTGTAGGCAACACTTCTCTCCTTCCACGGCCTTACGTTTACCCTATCTCTATTTGGATTCACTTGGATTAGAAGACTCTACTTTGCCTATTTTAAATCCTAGAGAGCTAGATTTGATTAGCTTGAATTTGCCACCGGCTAGCGTTGCGGGGCCATGCAACTCTCGCCAAGGTCACACTACCTCAGGCGAGGGCCACCGTTGGCCTAAGCCCTTCACCAGGTTATGGAATATGTGACCCGTAAGGGCCAAAATGGCGAGGGAGATCATTAAGAAGGTAATGACAATATGGATCTAATTCATGTGGAAGGTGGTGAGGCCTCAAGATTGGTGACGGGACTCTTGCCAATCTCATTTTTGAGCAAATTTCATCTCGATTCAACTATTGTAGTTACAAATATTGGAGTAGTTACAAAATCACAAGGAGATGTTTGGTTTTTGCAAAGCAAGTCGATGTGAATATCCTAAAGCGAGAATACAAGATATGAGGTTGATCATGTTGTAAAGGGATTCGATTTCTTTTCTTTTTTTTAAAAGAGATATCACTCAATACGAAACACATAATTGTTCCTGATGATTCGGAACTACGATCGCATCTCTGTAAAATTGTTGGAGAAAGCTTGATTTGGTTTGGCTATGGAATTAGGATAATTGCAATGCTAGTATCAATTGTATGCTTAGTCCATATCTCGAGATTTGGCTCATGTTTACGGCCTCAACATGATGAAATGGTCAAGCCCTTGAGCTTTTTCAGAAAGCATGCCCTGCGTAGAAATCTTCCAATTCTTGGTTTTGATGAAGGCTGCGAAAGATATAATCGACTCTGAGAATGGGATCCCATTACTTATCGAAGTAATCGATTCGCCCTTGTACAGTAAAGCAGTAGAAAAATTGATTGCAAGTGAGCAGCCAATTTTGCAATTTGGCCCGGATATTGAAAAGATTTTGCTACTTTTGAAGAAATAAGCAAAGAGTGAAGAGAGAGATTTGTTCATACGATTAATATAGATATGAACCTTTTTTTATTAATTAACCGCTCCATCCAAAACCAAAACACTACTTTTTCCTCCTAATCGTCTCTTTACGTAATCTAAGATAACTTAATCCTAAAATTTGAAAGGGAATCATGAGGTATTTATGAAGCATTCTTAATGATGAACCGTTTGATTTTCAAAATGTTCATTGAGAATATTAAGAAAAATTAAATGCATTAGAAATCATAATCTTTGTTTGGTATTTAGTGTTAGATCATATAATTAGTATATTAAGTGATACGCTAAACTTTTATTGGGTATAATGAGAATATGATTAAATATTCATTTACTATCTATCACATCACTTGGCAAATCAATTATGTAGGCAAATTTTAAATCATCCGTCATTGCTCTAGATTGCTTAGCATGTGTTAAACAAAAAACATTTTCAACAAACTTAATGGTGATAGAGCAGGAAAATAGTCTAAAAAGTCCTAAACCGATTGTACGTTCATCAATTTAGTTCTAAATTTTTCAATTTCATTAATTCAGTTCTAAACATTTATACTTCTTGCTAATTAAGTCCATCCCTCAATTTTGACCAGAAATTGCTAACGTGTGATCGGCACTAGCATGGTGCTTTTTAACAATTTTTTGGAATTTTTAGTGTCTTTTTTTTTTCTCTCTCTTTTTTTTTGGTGTTGGGGGGGTGGGGGTTGGTTTGGGATTAGGGCTGGCCCTCAGTTGTGGCTGGCAAGGGTCGGTCAACAACCCTCTCTGGCCCTAACCCCAAACCTGAGAAAAAGAGAGAGAAGTTTAAAAAGATGAAAAAACATTAAAAATTAAAATATTATTAAAATATTATTAAAAAGTGTTATATCGGCGTTGATTGACCACGTGAGAAATTTTCGACTAAAATTGGCCCGATAGACTTAACTGGCAAGAAATAAAAAAGTTTAGGACTGAATTAGCAAAATTAAAAAAAGTTCAGGACTGAATTGACAAAAGTGCTATAGATTTAAGATTTTTAAGATAATTTTTCTTTTATAGAACATTTATGCTCATCCATTATTCACGTGTTAAACAAAACACATTAACCGGGTTTTTTTATCTTTTTAGTCGACCAGGCGAAGGGGCAATCTGTGTTTTAGTTTTAGAACTGAAAAAAAAAAAAAAAAAAAAAAAAAAAACCGATCTTTGGGTTTTGGGTCGCGTTAAAAGAAAATAAACCAAAAAAAAAAAAAAATCTCTCTCTCTCTCTCTCTCTGCAATCCTAAACCCTAAATCGCCCCAAACCCACTCGCTCTCGCTCTCTCTCTGCCACAATGGACTCGAGTCAGCATATTTCAGTGGACAATACCATTTCATTTTTTATTTCAACACAAGAGCGATGGCATTCACACCGTCGGCACGGACGCTGTCGAAATCAATGGAAAACTCAATCACCACCCTCTCTCTCTTGCTCACGTACAAATAGAACCCAATCTAATGCCGCATATTTCGGCGAATAGTATCATCATACGTTCGACTAAATGGACAGAGATCATGGACTTTTATGGACCCGAGTCATCCATAGATGTCGATGGTAGCCGTGTCGGCGACCAGACTGCCATTGCTATATTATACAATGATTTGGGTGAATGCCTTCACAGTGTGGACTAGGTGACCTCATTTGTTGAATCCTTCACAGGTCGGTTCATTGCTACCCTTTCCGGAGACATCTTGTATCGGGGCAACTCAGAACTTCTATTTGGGAACAAACTCCGTCGGGAACACAAATTGTCTATTCGATATTCCGTTCATACTTGCCACCGGCACCGGCGGCACCAAGCAGCGGTCAGGGCAGCAATGATGCATAACAATAGAAATGGAGACGGGCAACAGGCAAGCAGCAGTCAAGACATCGAAGCTTTGCAAAAGCTTATTGAGCATGCAGACATTAATCTTGATGAACGGGATGCCGACGGATATACACCTGCATGAGGGCCGGTCACATTAAAGCTCTCAGGGTGCTTGTCTTTGCCGAGGCCAACACAAAAATGATTAACTAGCAAGGTGATACAGCTTATTGGAGTTGAATTTAATAGTCTACATCATGCGATACAAGATGGACCGATTGATCTGGTTGGTGTCCTAAGGAGCAATATTGGATTGGTTGATCTAGCAGCTAATCGATTTATTCTACCCTACTCACTCATAGGATCATAGAGAAAGAAATTTTAAAAGAAGCTTTGGATTATATTTTACTTGTGGAGTGGATACAAATAAGAGGAAAGAAGCCTTTATACAACTACAAAGATAACAATAGCCGTAAATCTCTTCTAATCTAATAAATTAGATTATATCTCTCCATCTACTCAACTATCCGCATTTATTATAAAAGTATATAATTACAGTATCGCCCACACCAGGAGTATTCTAAAATACTTGAAAAACTCTAAGACTTTGGCTCTTTCAAGGTTTACCCCATTCATAGATCAATCACAGCCTTCGTTCAGAAAACCTTTGGATCGTGTTGCTTCTTTGGGTTGGACTCAGCTCACTCTCAAAACTTCTCTGACGCAAGTCCAAGTCATTGCGCTGAGGCCCCTTTCTCCCAGTTTCATTTGCATGATTTGCACTTCTAATTAGTTCCATCCACAAAAAACCTTTGGATCGTGTTGCTTCTTTGGGTTGGACTCAGCTCACGCTCAAAACTCCTCCGACACGAGTCCTAGTCGTTGCGCTGCGGCCCCTTTCCCGGCTTCGCTTGCGCGATTTGCACTTCTAATTGGTTCCATCCATTCCCAACCCCAACGATGGGACTATGAAGAGGGGACAAATGCCCGTACGTGTGCTTTAGAGCATACAGAAACTTGTCACTCATCAATGACTTTAAAACCGCCTTTTCATTAGTCTAGCTGGGACCATGTTTGGAAACAAAGTTGAAGACTTAAATTAATTAATCATAATTGAAATTGGATGAAAGGGCATATAAATCTAGTTGGATTAGCACTTGGAACATAGACCTAATATACGAAAAGGTCCGCACTCGACTTGGAGGAATATTCAGCAAATCTGAATCACCCAATCACTTAGGTATTGACTTTTTGATGTGACCCACTAGACCTCCCGCATTGTCTGGTCACTATCGTTCCACAATTACGCAAAATTTCAGCCATAAAAAGAAACCCTAGAGACCATCTAACATGATGAACCTATAATTTTACAGTTTTATGGCCTAAAAGGCCTTATTTTCTTTTTCTAAATTGGAAGCTTTATTTGGTTGGCTTTTACTAAATGGGTTCCACCCTCTTAATCAGATTATGATTTTTCTTGTTTCCACCGATTTTGTTTTATCATTTCTTTTCCTTTCCATCTTTTTGTTGGGCCAAACTTAATTTCCACCAGTTAGATAGTAGTACTAAGAAAAGTTGAAATAACTAGGTCGTTCAAGAAACTATAAATTGTAGGCGTGGTCGTCATTTATTTGTCACTTTTTTAATGTGAAATTGTGCATTATTATCACTCTATGAATCAATCATTTAAAAGCCTCAATAATAAACTATTTTGTACATCATTAGATCCTGCAAATTGTATGTTGTTCGATTTTAAGTCTCGAAATAAGATGATAGTTAGCTCAGTAAGCTATATTTAGATGCACATATCATCCTCTTTTGGAAAACCAAAATGATAATTCATAGCAAGTAATCAGATTCACATTAGCCAATGGTAATTTCTTGACGGGGGAAACTAGATTTAGTCCGATGTATTATTTAAACTGGCTTGGAATATTACTTTCTTCTTCTTTTTTTATCTGTGCTTGGAATATTTCTTGACTTAGTGTAATAAAATGAAGAAAAATAAGTTGCTTCCATAAGTGGACATTTTATTTTCTTGGTTAGGAAATTGGAAATAAATATGCAACTCCACATATACCAAAAATGGACATTTTATTTTTCCCTGACAATCATGGATTTTTTTCTAATAAGTTGTTATGACTAGGAAGCCCATCTTGGTAAATCTCGAATGCATAAAATCTAATGGGGGTATTTATGATTAAGGAATTTTGGTTCTCGCTTTTCTTTTCTGAACTAAAACCAGTCCTAATTTCCTAATGAGGTGTATTTTGAAAAGTGTGCGATATTCTAGCATTTTCTTCAAAGAAAAATGTCTTTTATTCGAATGGCCGGAAGATAATCAATTCTACTATGAATTAGTTAATTATTACGAATAAACGAATTGAGCCAGTTTTGTATGTTGTTCTCAATCATCTATAAGATCAATGATCCAATCTTTTCGTTTAATTTTCTTGGTTTTCATTGTAACTTTTCACTCTAATGGGATCTGTAGTGGTTGGTCAACTCGGTTTAGTTTACAGTTTTTGGTTTGTATGTAGCCGCTAATTTTATGCCTCGGCTGATATTTGAAGAACTTTGGTGTATATATCTCTAAGCGTATAGCTGAGGCATGATTTCGTTCTTTTTCTATTATGATTTTCTTTTTCCATATTTTTCCTTAATTTTTCTGAATTAAATTTTGGAGTGATTCTTGGTTAATATCTTTTTACTAATTTCTGGAATAACTTAATCACTAATATTGTGATGTCTATACATTTTGTCCATTTCTTTGTAGTGGTGTTGACGAGTATTCCAAGGTTTTTGTTAAGTTGGAAATGACTCAATTTGTTAGGTATCAATTATGCATAATACAAAAGCAATTAATACATCGAAAACTATCAAATATTCTTTATTGATTGCTTAACAACTGTCTTCGAATATTGATTGGAAAAATGAGTGGGCCTAGATACCCATTAATAAAATCCTTCTTTTTCTCTTATAGTTGGTGCCCCTTATGATGTGTCGGGAGCTGCTGCAAGTTACACGTGGCAATGTCAAGGGACAAGCATGAAACAAAATCAAGGGACAAGCATGAATCCAAATCATTTCACCAAAATCGAAATGATACTCCCTTGTTTCTTTTTCTCAGTTGAAGGCAATAGATGTACTCATGACATCAAGTGATCCGTATCCAGACACATAGATTAGCTGTTTGTGAGCATGGTTCAAATCAAATACAACACAAACAAAGATTAAAGTAGGTGCACTGTGTATCACACACAGCTTTGATTATGAATCATCTACAACAACAATTATTGTTAAATTACGTGTATTAAAATTAATTCTTGAAGTTTTTTAAAAAGATGAATGCAATAAACTTCAGTTAAGTATCAAATAAATAAATCATATTTGACACTCGATAGGGATACCATTCCATCGATTTATATCTCAATTTTGTAAATCAATTTTATTGTTATTTTAATGTTGATATGGGAGGAGAAAAAGAGGAAACAATAATGATACTAGGTAGGACATAATCTTCCCTCAAAAGTTTCCATGGAGGGCCTCCTCCATCCAGGTGTCAAGAAAATGAATTGTGACTGAACGCATACTCAAGACCTTTTTCATTATTTTCTTTTCTAAAGTTGTTGTTGTGTTGCGCAATGAGATGGTTCCTTTTAGATTCCCACTCTTAGTTTAATTTAAGGTTTTATGCTGTTTTCATTAATTTAGTGACAGATTCTCTCTCTATATATATATATCAAAAAAAAAAAAAAAAAGTGAAGTAGGCCCTCCTATTTAGGTGGCAAATGCTTGTTCTCTTCCTTAGTCCTTGTTTTATCCGTCGGCTAACTCCAACAAGGAAGCCCAAGAAAATAAAAAGTCATCGCCCATTATATATGTCACCCAACAACTCATACACTTTTCAACATCTTCCTCTCCTTCTCGTCCTCTTTCTTCTCTTCTCCATCCTCGTCTTCTTTGTCTGCATTTTCTCTTTCAAGAACCTTTGCTTCTTCGAAACTCCATTTGGGAAGAGAAGACCATGTCTGTGGAGATGAGGGAAAGATCATCATCATATGAAGGAAAGCTTCCAGCTTCAGCCATGGTCAAAATCAAAGGGTTGGTCTCTCTTGATGGGAATACTCCATATGAGACATGGCCAGCGCAATTTCCCCCGCAAAAGAAGATGATGACTTGAGGAATTATATTTTAAATCCTCTAGGCAAGTCTGATGCTTGGCTTTGAATTTAATTTCCATCATTTTCTGGTTCTTTTCCCCACTTGAAACCATCTTGGTTTCCCAGAAAGAGTTGTGATGAGAGTTAGAGAATAAAAAGTAAATTAGTTGCTAAGAATTGATCCATAGATTTCATTTGGGCTGCGTAGTTTTCTTGGCAACTGTTTGTCTTTGACATTGTAAAATCTGCAGGAGATACTCTCCTCCTCTCTATGTAAAACCCAAGAAATTCACTCCCTTGCTTTTATCTTCTCCATGTTCTTTTTATTTATTTGCACTTATAAAATTCTAATGACCCAACCGAGCTTGTGAACCTACTCTGTTTAGGGATCATAAGGTCATATACACGTCAAGCAGTATTTTATGGACATAAATCTGCGAGCATCCATGTGCATGTTATCTTTTTTATCACGTGATATGGAAAGAGTATATGCATGCTTCTAAGAATGCATATGGACCTTGTGCAGCAGCTAGTCCTTCATAACCTAATAAGGCCTTCGTTAGATCCAAAGCTCAAAACTTTAATTTTAGAGTATCTGCTTTGAGTCATACAAATCACTTGTGGTGATTATTTACCGCATCTTATTAAGTCCTCGTAAAATCCCGCAATCTCTGGCGCTTGGTAAAGCCTAACTCGGTGAGAGACCAATTTCGTTAACTAGAGCAATGGAGCATACGATGTCTCACTCACTTGATAAATGTTGTGAAAGATCTGAAAAATGAAGCAGAATATTTCATGACAAATTCTGAAACTTACAACACAAAAAGTGAGGTTTCTACTGAACGTCGACTTTTGATGATTTTTTTTTTAAGATAGTGGTGGCTTGTCAAGTATGGTGTTGTCGGCAAGTATCGGATATAACAAATTAGCAAAATTAAAACAAGCAAGTTTTTCTTATATAGGAAAATTGTACAATAGTGAATGAAAGTAACAATCCCTGGCATGCTTCAAATAGAGATGAGGAAAGACGAAAGGAATTGCAGATGAAAATCCATCTATGCAAGACTTTGACAGTGATCAACTCCTCCATGTGAAATCTCCAATAAGTCTGCAATCTCTTGTCACCCAAGTCTTGCAAAATAAGCAATTATCTAGGAGGCAAAACAAGGAAGCAAAAATAAAGATTATATTCAGCTCAGATACTGCTCATTACTACATGAACAACTTGATGTGCGCACATCCACGGAGATAGATTGAACCGAGGTCCAAATATCCATGTTGACAAGAAAGTAGCCGTTTATCAGGTAAAGGCTAACTTCCTTTTACAATCAATCTCCTACTACTTTCTACTATTTATATATACACCATCTCTTTCCCTCATATGTACGGAATTGCATGTCGAATCAATGAAATAAAATTGAAAAATTCACGGTTGCATTTGATTTTTCTTTATGAAAAGAATAAGGAGAGAAAAAAAAAAACAAAAGTCAAGAGCCAAAGAATCTTCTTCTCTTCCAAATGCGTGTCAATGGGAAAGCCAGATCTCGGGGTACGGATCTGTAGCTTTCTGCAAGTTAATGGAAATTAGGAGTTGTCATTGGCCATATCTTGAGGATAGGGATGATGGTTCAACTTTAGTGTTCTTAGCTTTTGCATGATTGAAATCCTTGGTTAGTCACCATGTGTCCTACCCTTAGTGGGAAAATGACGTGCAACTTGGAAAGGAAGAAGGAAAATATTTAATAAGGACAAGAGCTATCATTAGTTAATTTTCTATTGATTAATTTTCTATTGGTTGATGAATCATCAAAGATCGTGACAGGTTATTGTTACCTTTAGAAAAAAAAAGATGTTTATATCATTAAAAATCCCAAACCAAAATCCTAACTCAATACATACACATCAAAACATGTAGTTCTTTCATGTCACGTGTCGACGCGTAACTTATGGAGAGTAGATTTATAACAAATACCAATTTTGGCTTGTGAGACAAAAATTTATATGGCATAAATGTGTCATGAAATATCAAGTTAGGTTTATTTGAGAGTTGAGAATTAGTTTAGAAAATTTGTGCCATGTCAATATTAATTTCAAATTTTTCAGATTATTAAAGACTTCATGATGGATCACTTAAACTTAGAAAGATTTCAGATACAATGAGAAGCAAAAGCAAGAGAACAGAACCGACCCACTTGGCTAAAAGATTTGCTCTGATCTGCCTTTTTTTCTGAAACCCCCACTTGGAGAATTTGAGTTTGACTTGGGGTATCTTAGCTCAAGTGGCAAGCATAATGCAGGCCATCTTACAAAACAATAAATACTTTAAGAATATCTTATCCTTGAAATTAGCTTGATCTCTCTTTTCACACAAGGATTGATGGTGGACATGGGGGCTTTACACAAAGCACGTCGTCCAACTCAATAATGAGCTTTTAGATATTAAGGTAAGGTGGCTGCATTACTTTAAAGTGTGCTCTTACTTTTTCGGATTAGGCTAAGTTGTCATGAAGAGTAGCAATACTTTAATTTCATGCGTACTATGGTAGATAAATTAAATATTTATACTTTTAAAACAAATGAAGCCATGAGGATAATCTTGTATATGCTCTGTTTCACAGCTTCAGAAGAAACCAAATTGCATGCCAATTCCCTACAATCTGTCACCCAAGTGACCACCATGGAATTTGCAGAATTCTTATATAT
Organism: Eucalyptus guilfoylei; assembly: GCA_016097605.1. Classification (NCBI taxonomy): domain Eukaryota; kingdom Viridiplantae; phylum Streptophyta; class Magnoliopsida; order Myrtales; family Myrtaceae; genus Eucalyptus; species Eucalyptus guilfoylei. The sequence continues at coordinate 49,175,569 of CM027867.1, forward strand.
TTTGCAATCCAAATGAGATTAGGCAGAACATTTACCGAAAACAGTGCATAGAAGAGCCACAAAGTAGGAAGTATCTCAGCTGAAAAGTGGCACGCCTTGACAGAATCGCATACTTTCAATGGCGAAAAATTCAAAATCTGAAGCAAAAATCAGATTCGCATTCCATGAAGGCATGTTACAGTTTAAACAGTCTTGTTGTAAAAGGAACTCCTAAGCTGGCCAAGATTCCTCAATAATTTACACATCAATCATTGGGTAGCCTATGTGATAGGTTACAACAGAGAAGGAAAAAGAATTACGTGTGGAGATGGTGCCTCCTGACAACATAACAAACATATGCCTCTGCTACCGGCTCAAATCTCGCTCTTCAAAACCTCTCATGAATGATATAATAGCAAGGTGCTCTGAAGAATAGGTCATGAAAGACGCCAATAAAAGGCCTCCGCCAACCATCAAACCCAACCTGTTGAAGGACGCAAAGCATTCATGAATTTGTTGTTCTTGCAATTCTCACTCAAGCGTCATAGCAAGGAAATAATAAAGGGCAGAAAAGCAACATCATAAACAATCAAATTACTGATCCCCAATGATATAGGAAGCAACTGATCAGCATGAAACTTGGTGTAATTTAAACTAGTACAGAGAATTGGGGAATTTAGAGAGTCAAACTAAGAATTACCTCGCGAAAAGAGCAGTAATCCCAAAAATGCATGGCAAAGCTGGGGCCACCATTGCCAAAGATGCCATGCCTGACCAGTAACAGCAGGTAGCAATATCACAAGATGGTGTTTGTCGTTGACGACCTGCAAAGTATTAATGACTCCTTGTTAGTATAAAAAATGCAAATGCATGCACATGAAATGCGAATGCTCCAAGTCAACAAACCTTTCCCAGATTCATAGTCAAGATGCCCAACCGTTTGGACTGCTGCTGCCCTTCCAAGTTTATAAACCAAATGGAGATAACCTCTGAACAATACAAAGAAGATTGCAAATGTCCACTCATACATCAATAGCAAACCAGTCCACGGCATTACTTGCCGAGGCACAACTGCGAGAGCCAGTAAGAGAGACACAGCAGCTGCAGTGAAACATACTATTATGGATATCCCACCCAAATACATGGGGATCTTTGACGGTGCACCATTTGAGAACTGTTAGATAGCAAACCAACAAACTCATAAGATTAGAACGATCACCACTGGTGCTTTAACAGAAGCATGAGCACATAACTGTGAAATCTAACATTTTAAGGTGTTGTCAATAAATATTAGTAAAACAGACAAGGAAAAGAAGTGACCTGCTGGTTAAAAGTAACGCCAGATGCCGTAGAAACACCAGAATATGACCCATTGTATCTGATTCTATATATAAACTGTCTAATGTTATCACATGAACTTCTACAAGAACGACATTGCTGCAATACCTACACCAAATCAAACATCAAATAATCAAAAATGACTATTCCTAATGAAACAGAATGTCCAAGAAGAAATATCAAAGGATTTCCACAAACTTCCAACCTGAGGAAGAGATCGGTAGTACCCAAAGAACAGAAGGCAAAGTGGTAGCAGAAAAAGGAACTTCACTAGAAGCTCATCATTAGGATTTCTTCCCCCTCCAGTTCCAGGAAGGGAATCAGCAAGTTTTTCCCTCACATTCTGTCATATGCAAAGTTAAACGAATTTCTATCACCAAACATACAGATTGCTGCATAAAACAGTAGCAGAATTCATGCAACTGCATGACTGTGCATGGTGTGTGTCTCCCCTTCATCTAAACAGCACAAGAACCGCCGGAGAAAAAGTTGAATATGATACCTGCCACACATCTACAGGTTTCAGAAGCCAGGATGTCCACCAGTCCCAAGGTTTAAGGGGTCCAAGTGTATAATGAATAACCCGGAGTTCACTTTCATCAACCATCCACTGTTTAATAACATCAAGAACATCAGTATTAAAAAAAGGCATCAATAGAACTGCATTTGTGACTGTTGTGTAGTAGTGCTGTATTGTTCATCCACAAAATGTGACAAGAACAAAATGAAACTCAGACAAGACCTATAGAAAATAAAATAAAAATTTGCGATATTTTTCAGATGATAAGGGCTCATTAAAATGTCAAGAAAGGCACTCCTCCCCCCAAAACACCAACTCTAAAAGGGAAATAGAAAAGGATGGGAAGAAAACCAAGAAGAAGCAAATACACCCCTACTTCCTTATCTACAAATACCATGCCAAGAAAATAAAGTCTCAATGAGCCAGCATAGTGATATGTTTTCACATATAGGTAGCCATACCTTGTTTGCAAGCATGTAAAGACCAACATCTGCATTATATAGAGTAGAAAGTCGCTCCATTTCAGGAGCTGGTCGAGACTTCAACACCTCTGGGGATAAATTTGGCTCGAAAAGATGTGCATTGGCAAAGTCGCTATAGTACGAATTTAGAAAACCCTGATCACCTGTGGAATGAAGAATGTCGGAGACAGGGAGAAGAGGAACAGAGTGTATAATGAGAAGATGTACACAGCTTTCTTTTATTGTAAGGTTATACAAGGATAAAGTAATTGAGACTGTTTGATGACAACCACAACAAATCTAATAGTTCAAATCAAAAAGATTACTAATCCAATTGAGACCTGAGTAATTTTGCGTGCCTTGTGAATACTAGAAGCCAAAATCTTTCTTGTCCGCGAGAAAATCTGGGTTTTGCATCTTGACCCTATAAGAACCCATCACATGCATGTCCTTACTCAAGAAAATTAAATTGTGACAAAAACTCCATTTCCTTCTCATAACTCAACAAATTCTACTTCATCCAGTATTTCAAATGTAAGGATAAATGTTTAGATACATTGGTACAAACTCATCCTTGGTCCATAATCAAGTCAAAATCCAATGATCATAAATCATTATAGCTAACATACTCAAACTAACTAAACAAAATAAATTGACATTACACCACCAGCCATTAACATCCTGAAAAGACAATTACCTCCAGTGTAAGAAGGCAGGGTTTGCACTTTGCCCATCATGTCGTTAAAAAGAGTCTCAGAAGGTTCCACTACCATGACTCCAGAATTAAGCCTCTCTGAGTGCTTCAAGTTAGCACAGAATTTCTCGCATTTAAAAAGATCCTCAATACTTTTAACCACAATAGTATCCGCATCCAAGTATACAACTGCACAAAGAAGGGAATGTTTTCCTCCATATAAGAATAAAAAAGAAATATCTGTACAAGTGTCATCTATGCATGATAATCCAAAAACTCAGCCTTCTAAAAATGAACAAGTTCACTGTGCTCATCCATTTTAAGTTGGCATTGTTGCTCCAACAATCCCAAAAACAGAAAAATGCATAATTGCCGCAGTTACCTTTCTTATAGCTAGTCATGTTGAATATTTTAAGTTTGGTGTAGACACCCCAAAACCTAGCCGGACGCTTTTGATTGGGGTTTGCCAGTAGACTGATCTTTTCCACTATCCAGCCATCAGCCTGCACAAGCATCAAACTTTTCAAACTCAAAGACCATAAAACATCTAATTCAATCTAAACTGGTTCCTTAGTCATACTTCATGACACGACAAGGGAGAACATAGTACAACAATTAACCCAATTAATTTCCTACCACAGATAGCGACAGAACATAACAGCACTAACCACAAAGCTGGAGTTTTCCAGCCCCTAATATTGCCTCAATTTTCTCGGGATCCATATTACGCAGTTCAAGTAGAACTTTTTCAATACCAATCACACTGATCAATCAACTACGTAACAAGCAGACCTCAAAGTCCTCATCTTTTAAAAACCCATTTCAACTTTGCAAATTATGTACTTAAATCAGCAAATACACACAAAACATAGCACTAAGCACAAAACTAGAATTCCTTAGGAGCCACCTCAACTTTGTGAGAAACCAACTGATCATAAAGCATAACCCACCACTCCTCAGCAGCCACAGCTGACTATTTCAAAAGCAAAACACTTCTTTTTTTCCCTCCTTTCCACAAATTATACATGCATACACAGAGGGAGAACCTTGAGGAGCTTCTTGGCATAATCGGACACGCCGTCGGAGACCAGAACCACCATGTCCTTGGTGGCCCCGGTGTCGCGGATCGACTTCCCCAGCACGCGGACTCCCAGCAAGAACTCATCGCCGTACAGGAGCGTCACGTAGGCCTCGCCCCGCGAGGACGGCCGAGATCCGATCGCGGCCGCCGGGCGGGCCGAGAGCGACAGGATCGCGGCCGCGAGGAGGAGGAGGAGGAGGGGCGGGGCGCCGCCGCGGCGGCCCATCCGGGCGGTGCTGGGGTCGGCGGTGGATTTTCTCGAGAAAATTGGGAGGCGGCGGCGGGGTGGGGAGGAGATTTTCTCGAGAAAATCGGGAGTTCGATGGGGAGAATTAGAGTCGGATTTTTTTTTAATTTGGGGATTGTGGCTTTTGGTGTCCGCTTGACGCCGGTATTTTGACTCTTTCTATGTTTGAATATTCGGTCCTCAGCACAGGGAAAAGTAAAAAATTTAAAAATTTAAAAGAAAATTGTATTTTCTGGCAGAGAAAAGGGAGATATTTCTAGGATTTTATATTTGGATATATCTTTAAATGGATAATACTTACCGTAACTTTTCAAAGCTCTATGTTTCGATTGCACTAATTTGTCATTGAAATTCATCTACAAAATTATACTTGCGGACAACGATTAACTGACTCCAACTTACTTTTTCTTTTTTATGGCGTTTTTCAATATTTCTCAATATTTCATGTTTTGATTACTGATTTCATTTTCTTATAGGTGAAGGAACTAGGCCATCTCTTTATGCTATTGTCGCTGCTAATTTTTTGTATGTCCTTCGAATTTTAGAATCCATAAGGCACAAGTTATTATTGTTGAATCAAGTGCAAGAAAACCGCTAAAATAAAACGAAAAAAGAGAGCACCTTGTCAAGAGAAAAAAGATACTCGAAATGAAAGGATATTGGAACTAGGTCTATTGCTGTGGAGGAAAGAAAATATGAGTTTAGATTTATTTGATTATTTGTTCAATTCGATAGAGGGTAATTTTGTTTTTTCTTTCTTTCATATTTTTCAAGGATCTTCGAGCAGATTAGTGGCTTATTAGTCCAATCAGTGTATTGAATAAGAAAAAGTTGTGGAAGACAAATAAAATTGTGGAAATATCATTTCCCTACCTGAATACAAATGCCGTTTAAATTATTCATTTTTGCCTTTTTAAATATATTGACCTCTAAATTATGAACAAAAATTAGCTTATCGATAGATAAGGGACATTATGGATATTTTTTCCTTGATGCAGGTAGGACGCATCAGAATCGACAATGCGCGGTCGGCATGCTCGCCGTTGGCACCCCTTTTTTTCATGCCCTTCTTGGATGGCCTTATAATTATGTCGCCACTCTACCAAAACAAAGTTAAAAATGATGGTGATGATTGAACCCATGAGGTGCCCTCCCTCTTTCTTGTTTGGCCATTACATGGTCCATGAGGTCCTTTGAATTGGGCTCAACAAAACGTGGTCTCCACGCGATCCATGATATGACCAGCACAGCAATGGCCTCTCGCACATGGAGGAAAGGATGGTGCCTCGTTGATCAAACCATGTTTCTGCTTTCAATGATTAACTCCGCGGTGTCCATCTTCATATCCGGTTAGAACCAGCTACTGCGGATCAATCACCGTGTTTCTACCGAGTTTTCAATTTCGAGATTGCTTGGAAGCTGTCTAAGACACGGGCCAGAGTTCACCCTCTTCTTGTTTTGCTAGTCTGACATCAAGTTTCAGTGATGATCCAACCAATGGCAAGTAATGATATTCTGATGAAAATAGAACAGATCTCCAAAATGGGTAAGAAGAAAGAATCTCGAGACTGTATTTTGGAATCAATTGTGAGATTTACATGTACCGAGAGAAAAACAAAATTTTTACAGTTTCAGTTACAGCGCAAAGAATAAGATTATTGGCAAATGAGTGAGAAGGAAAACGGGATGCCTCTTCTCACCAAAGAGGAAAAAGGGGGGCAACGAAAAATAAAGAACCCTAAGGAAACAACCTGTACAGTTAATGTACCGCGAAACTGCTCCACCTACTCTCTTTCCTAAGGATAAATAGTCGATTACCTGTCGTGAGATTAACAGCCTACACAAAGATAAGCAGAATTTGCTTCAACCTTCAAGTGCTTGTCAAGATTAAGATCGATGGCTGATTGTTGTATCCTCGATACTATGTTGGGGCACCTAACAGTGCAGTTCCGGATGCATTCCCGTCATCAAGGAAGCTGCTAGATACAGGCTACAAAGAAGACAAGAGGTGTCAGTTCCCTTACATCCATATATCTAATGTGCATTTTGCACACAAAGGAGAAGTACTAGTTGTCATCTGTTATATGTTAAACTCGATGCGTGGCATACAAATAGCCTCAGTGTGATTCAAAGTTTTAACTCAAAAAAGCCCACACAAAACACAATATAAAAGTAGAAAAGAATTCTCCAATGAATATTGGCAAGGAAACATTTGTGAAAATGTGTAAGATATTGAGATTCAGAAGAAAATGTTTCCTTCGATCCTGGGAAAGCAAAGTTTTCTCCAATGAACATGTATCAGCGGATTAAAAGAATGTTGAGATGCTCTCTTGAGGCCACAAATTCATGTGAATCATGCACCCGTCTCTTGACATGGCCACATTACTGAAATTGAGTATTAGCAGAGGGTAAAAATGATGGGGACTTCAAATTTTATGGCTTCAAGATCATCTTGCATGAAGTAAAAGATTTACTTTGCCTATTTGCAACGAAAGGCTTGGGGAATCTCATATTGGTTTAATTACTATTTGATACGACCACAAGAAATGGCATATTGATGCTAAGAAGACAGACTGAACAGAACTGTATAAAAGGTAGGAAAGGCTGGAGAACTTCACAGACAGGAGCCACATGTATCAGTAGGTTAATCATCTTTCATGTGCTAGTTTTTCACGAAATCTTAGTCTGGAGGAGGGAGATTAAATTTTTTCCACTGATAAAAACTTTTGTGTAATGCATGTGGCCTATACAAGAAGTTTGCAAATGCCAGACTAAGTTGTTTATGATTCACTCCAAGGTCCACTATAGTCAGTCTAAACCATTGGTTGCTTATCGGGCCAGTGAATGATGACGGTTCCTTCTCTTTTAGGTGGCGACTATGATTGAGAAAATACAACACGTGGATTTGAGGTGGTCAAAGATAAATCCCCATCAAAGCATTCAGAGATGAGGACAAATTATTCCTCGGGTCCAGTAACAATAAGATCTACATATACTTCCTCAACAAGCTCTGTCGGTCTTCACTAGACTTGCTCATTGGTTCTTTTATCTGCTTTTCTTTTGTTTGCTTCAAAAGTCAATTAGTCTCAATAGAGCTTTACTATCCAAAACCAAGTAAAATCGCAACTTTTGGACTTCTGTATGCTTTCTAGATTCTCACAGCAGCAAATAATGCAGCAACTCCAAATATCAAAAGATTTAATGAGCAAGTAGTGTTGTTCATCCACAACTGGAGTTACTCAAAAAGCTCGAGTTTGTTCAACTCCTATAGTGGATTAGTGGACAAGAATCGAGGATCACACTACTTAGTCCCTCATACATCAATTCACTGAATACGATAAGGAACGTGATTGCATTCAATCAACTTCTGTTACCAGACAAGCAAAGTAAAAACTTGGATTTACCTGTCCATTAAAAAGTTGAACAAGGGAAAATGGCTCTTTCTCCCTCATTCCACCATTTTCTTCAAGTGTCCTTTCCAAGTCCTGCCAAATCAATGAATATGTCATCTCTAGTTTCAGAGGATTCACTAAAAAAGTTGATTAAAATGAGGATTATGTTGATAGAGAGAGGCAAGGCAACATTTGAAGGTGTATGGATTTACATGATCCACGTAAGCAGAAACCATATCAAGACAAAAAGTATATGCCTCCATGCTTTGTTTATGAGTTTCATAGCCTTTACGTACTGAAAGAAAACCAGGTAGAGCTTGACGACTATTGCTCATACTGCAAGGACAGAGTCTAATACCAATTGGATATACCATTTCAGCCAGGGTAGAACTTAAGCTCAACAGTTTCACATATACATAACTGAAGATGATAGGCAAGAGACGAAGGAGATGAGCAACCATCTGTGGAAAGGGCTGCAAGAAAAAGGGACTCTGAAGAAAAATGGAAGAAGGGTACTTAAAAATCAAGAGAAGAATTGGCTAGGAAAGGCCTTATGATGATAAGAGAGGAAATAGACTTCTCCTTAAGTATCATAAGGAAAAAAGCTAAGTATTATACAGGGGTACAATAAGCTCCTAAGAATAGACTTGTAACTATATAAGTGCCATTCTATCATTCAGTCCACCAGCTGTTAATAGAGAAGGATTAACTGTATGATGACACAGATAATATCAAAGCTATGAAAGTAAGATGGACAACTCCAGATTTACCTTTCCAGTCAAGATTTCAAACTCAAGCAACTCGTCAACAATCTTTTCGAGAACTCGACGATTTTTCTGTAACATTTCCTTTGCTTTGCAATAAGCCAAATCATACATCTGCAAAATAAGGATCCATCAAAGAAGGAACATTAAAGAATCTCGCACTCAACCAGAGATTTCTGCTCTTTCAATTTAGACTATTGGATATAGTAAGCCAGACAAAGCCTCATAGCAACAGACACGTGCCTTTTCAACTTTAGCTGCAATCTCATATTCATGCTTGTTCCCCATGCTCAAAGCTGTAACCTAGTGAAATAGAAACATACAAACAAAATTAAGCTAAAGCGCATCAAAGATTCCCAGCTGGAACATGAAGCTTCAATATAGTACTATTGAGATTGATCATCAATGGTCCATTTTACAATCATAAAGTGCATGCAAAATGGAACAGAGAAGTACCGCATTGCTGTGATAGTAAATTGCAGGACTGTCATCAGGCCCCCAACCGTACTGAATGACCATTCTTGTCGCTATCTGTCACAGGTACGTACATTAACATATAAGTCTACATGTATTTACCTTTCACTGCAAGATTTCTCTCTTGAAAGGTTACCTAAGAACTTCTCAAAGCATAATGTTACAGGACCAACCTCTTGAGCTTGCTTCAGTTCAGAAGAAGAGAGAAAATTCTCTTCCCCAAAAGGAAGTAGAAGCTGTGAAGCAACATACGAACCAAAGCAAAATACAAGCTTCTTCTCAAGGTATGATCTTGACTCTGAGTTAGCATTAACAGATCCTTCGCTCCGTGCCTTGGTGATCTTTGTACAGCCAATTCCCTGCAAGAAAGGGGTCAAAGCAAACATCTTTATAAGACAAAGGCACTAAAATCCCATAAGACATGCATCTGCAAATAACTGCCCCCGCAAAAGGAGAACAAGAACAACCCGGACACATGTGGATACACTTAAGGAAGCACAATGGTAAATTAAGTCTGCCAAAATGCTCCAATAATAGATAAAGCCATAAATAGATATCTCACGTCCATCTTTTTGACCATTTGACTGTTTGATATCCTGTTTCATATTAAACTCCTGATGGAGGCCCTTAGATACGACAGCAAGGACCATGACCAACAGAAGCATGAGACTGATTCACAAGTGCCCGGATAAAGAAGGTAATTTATCCTGTCAATAGCATGACTGGATGACAATACTACTGAATGAAAAGTTTGATAACGAACAACATGCCAGTGCACATAGCTTGAAAAGTGCCAAAAAGAAAAGCACAACCAGGAATAAAATGGCGAGCTGACATCCATGAAGGATGACATTCACTGTTCAGCAGTAGAACAGGAACCCCTAAACTAGGGAATAAGGCTCTTGCAGGTACCTGCTCATAAGCTTAGTAAGGTGCATGCTATTTCATTAAAAGAAAGAAGGAGAGGACAATAACCTGCCACGAAGACGGTTCAAGCCACAAATTGTCGACTACATCAAAGGTTGGTAGTAAAAGAGCTATAAGGCCACGACCAGCTGCCCAAACAGCATGAGGGAACTTGGTTTCCTCTGTCCACTGTCAAATCATCCATATTTTTTAAGTCACCTCAAAGAAACCGAAGAAACTTGTACACAGAATGAAATAAGAATTTGTTTGCTGGTTTGGGTACATTAAGTTACCTAAATTTTTAGAACAATGATTCATATCTGATTACCCTACCATGTTCTATTTTTAACCACTGAATTTGTTGTACTCCTGATTATTTAGAGCGCACAAAAAATAAAACAATAGAAATTTATAGTTTAGTATTTTGCCAATCTTAAAATTGTTCAGAAGACAATAGCCCAAGATAGTCCAACGAACTAATATTAAGCATCAAGGCAAATTAATTGAGAATAACTCCACATTGGACTAGCTCACAATAGATCGGAAAGAACACATACATCGAGTGGAGGATTAAGAAGTTCAACTCCATTGTTTATTTGACCGTATGGTTCCATTAGATCAACAACATTCTGCATGTCCTCCTCAGTCAGTGTCAACCCCAGATGATTCACCAGCATTCGGCTACTCTGCTTCACAACTTTTGTTTGCCGAATCCATTTAGGAACCATATTGCTGAAGGTCTATGTAAAATAGAGAGTGAATAACATGCACATGGTAAAAATATATTACATAAAAATATATATGGGAGAATTCACATTATAGTCAGTGAAGTCATGTGAATGAAAACTTATAAGAGGAGAATAAGTGGCAGCATGACTCACGGACAGAGAAGCTACCGGCCATGCCATCGGAGACATTAAAAAATCAATCATAGTCAACAAACAGTATAAATTTTAGCATGAATAGATCCCATAATTTTTATCATAATAGACAATCAGGCACCTGACACAGAATGATTGTCATATCCCATGATTGTTATACCCGTGATTAAATTGAAAATCATCTAATTAAAAGTTCAATCACTTTATTAAAAAGGGCTAGTTTTCATGAATTATCCCAACATGTCTAAACCAGCTGGCACATGAGCTTATTGGCTATTGCGTCCTTCATCAGCCAGCTCTTTCCATTGAATTTGTGCATACCACCAATCAATCTTCTCTCTCTCATTTAAATAAACACTTTTTGCCCATTGAGCATTATTTCAGGAAATCCAATATCATACAAAATTGCATACTCGAGTAACTAGACACAGTAGCAATAAATCATCCCGTTGTATTCTAATTCAGGACAATCCCTCCAATTCACCAAATCTTGATTTCAGAAGAAAAATTACTTACAATGATATAGTAGCAATTTGATTGAGGACAGTTAATGCAATTTACACGAACTTGATATATTGAGAATATCAAGCAGGAAAGCACCAGTAAGAACACTGCCAAGCAACATACTGACCCCAAACCGCAGTTTTAATCATAACCTTACCGCAAACCAACTGCAGTAGCTCATAAGTTCATCTACATCAACAAATTTGCTCCGAAACGCACTTCCTTCCAATGCCACAGGAACAAGTTTCAGTTCTATAGGTCGCAAAAGAGCAGTCTTCTCAGCCACCTATGAAGGTAAATAAATTGCTTATTAAGGTCACTAAAGAAAAGAAAAAAACAGGTAGAAAGTTTCCTCAGTTCTCAGAGTGCCTAGTAATTTATCAGTTTCAGGCTCAATGGGCTAATCCACCAACAAACAGGAAGGCCAGCAGTTGGCAGTAATTGCTAGCACTTGAATATCCCATCTACAAACTATCCCAAAGCTGCAGACTACGAGGACATTCAGAGTATTATCAATTATCAAATGCCATAGGAAACTCACAATTGGAAGGTCCTAGACCTGCTTATTTTTTACTGGAAATGAGCAGTTTTTGTCAACAACTGAAAGTACATCTTTTATTGAAAAGGAAAGTATAGTGCACGTCTATTTGATGGTGAATCACCTTTCTCCAGTCAACTAAATCAATAAGTTCATCGTCCATTGTTTCTTTAGCAGCAATTTGTAATATCTTCTCTCTTTCTGCTTGAGTTGGCCTCTGCAGATTGAAGACTCTATCCATCCGACCAGGTCGCTGCAATGCCTCATCAATTTGTTTGAGGCTTCTAGTTGTGGCCATCAAGACAACACCATCTTGTTTCTCAAATCTGCATAAATAATTATGCTTATCAGGATGGCAGAACGCAGAAGCTTCAACCAGACAATAGGGGAATCAAATAAATAACCTTTTTTCCCGATAGTTAACCATACAATAAAATGACATTTAGATAGGCCAAAAGAGCTCATATATGATTTGCCTATAATACCGTTTCAATAATACTTGGTCTTGGAAATAAATTGTTGCAATCAAGTTGCAAACAGAGGAAACTTATACTGGAGATGATACAAAATATTTTAGCAAGCACAAAGACTTAGTAGAAGCCAACACCAAGAATGCAAAACAGGAGCAGAATATCTTGAAAAAAGATCAGTTGAGAGGTTACTGGCAAATCTAGAGTTGATATAAGATAAACAGAAAAAAAGACAGACGAGATTTTGCAAACAACAGTATGGTTGAAGTTACCCATCAAGTTCAACAAGAAGTTGATTGATGAAAGCCTCATGGTCTTGCTTTTTAGTGTGAATGAATTTGCCACGGACACCAGCAAAAAGGTCAAAATCCTCGACAAATATGATTACAGGTGCCTACATCAAAGAACATAGCAATTAGGGTTCAACTGCAAAAGAGAACGTTTTGCAGAAGCGAACATGCAAGAAAGAGGGAATACCCAGCACCAAATTTTTTATGTGAAATTTCTAGTCAGTCATTAATGAAAAATATGGCTCGCTAAATGTAACGTAACTATGATCAATTTAAGCTAATCACTAGTAAAAAGACACCATCTGACCTCATAGGAGGCCAGATTATTCAAAAGAAGAAACTATACAGAACTTTTTAGACCAAGAGTTAGGAGGAAAACGCATTTGTGCAGAGAGATCCTTTTCTCAACTACCAAACCAGGCATTGATGAAGTATATATTTGAAATGTGTAGAAGACCAAACAAAAATGCAAGGCCTAACATGGATGGATATAGATCAGTCTAAAATGAAATGCAAGTAAATCAACATGTAACAATAAAAAAAATAAAACAAAGAGTTAAAGAGGCCAACCAAATCCCGGGCTGTCTGAAATAACTCCCTAACATTTGATGCACTTTGTCCAACCCATAGTCCAGCCTCCAACTGCTGGGCTTCAACTTTAACAACGGGCACCCTAGCTTCTGCTGCTATAGCCAATGCCAGAGATGTCTTTCCGGTTCCCCTCTCACCCACAATAAGAACACCCTGCAATATAAGAATGACAAACCCCAAAACTGATTATTTGACAAATAGGATAGAGGGACATAAATATGGAAACCCTTTCGTTTCTTTTGTTAGACAAGATATTCATTTACCGCATTTTGTTTTTACTTTTATGAGCAATCAATGACATATTTCTCTATCTGAAAAGAAAGTTGCAACACAGATAAAGGTTATTTTTCTTTTTCATTATCTCAATAATCACATGGTCTTAATCTATCAGAATGTAATCACAATTTTAACTGTCTTCAACTTGCTCAGATTCTCATTGGTACATGGGAGAGAAGGGTTCTGCCTATGCTGCTTTGGTTCGACAAAAGTCTTGACAGATAACATAGCAAAGGTTCTCCATTTATGTCCCCTCGTCCCCACATATAAGGCTTCAGGGCTAGGAAGCAACAATCAGCCTTGTTATGCCTGATCCAGTGAGCTGGTACACTCCACAGTCTCATGGAAGATACATAAAACACACTAACGTGATGCTCCCGACATGTAAAACTGCTTTATACAAAATGTGATGGGATACTATGCTTAAAACCATGAAACACAATTTAATCATCACCATCAGTTAAAAAAATAACTACCACCACTAGATTATGCTATATACATCATACAATCAATTCAATATGATATCCAACCATCAACTGCTAAAAGTCCAACATAACCCTTCCGTTCTCATACCGTAGCTCATGCACTATCATATTTTGCAAGAGCAAACCTACTTAAAACAGTTTGTTAAGAGTATAAAGAGGGCAACGAGGAAATAGGAAACGAGGCATGCTTTAAATATGCCTCGCCTCAGAACCAGGGAATCTCTCTCCTTAAAGTACCACCCTGTTCCATGAACATTTGATTGGTTATAGCAAAAGAGGTGATGAGCCATCAAATTCAATAGCACGCTATCAATATGATTCTGCAGGTATAGAGAGAAGAATTGCTGCAGAAAGATTTCTATCTACTAGTCATCCACAGCCTTCATGCAAGCACAATTTCACGTGGCTGATGGAAAACACAGACATACTGAATAGGAAATTCCACCTAAGCATAGTTCAACTAAGAACCCTTTATATGACTTAATTGATTCACTGAGCCCCTCCACAAACAAGCTAGTGTTAAAAAAAGGGGAAAAAGGAACTCTCCAGCAGAATCCCTGTTAGTAGACAAGCAACTTATCTGGGTTGAATTTTTAAGGAATCCATCTTTATGCTAGCAAATACCAATGGTGAAACATCTTCCAGACAAAATGAGTTCTACTGTGGAAGTCTACTTTATGCAGAGTACCAAAAGCATAGATGCATTTGATGTCTTCAAGAGAAAAAAACATACACGAGGTGCACGGGCACCCATTTCTTGAAAAGCGTGGGGATTCTGTAAGAAAGCAACAACTTCATTGATCTCCTCTCTCATTGATTCAACACTAGCAAATTCCTTTAATGGTATTGGCGGATTTTTAACCCTCTGCACAAAACAATGTTTAATTATGAGACAATAATTTACAAGAAAGAGGTTATGAACTAAGAGTACTTTGCAGCATAAGCACCTTCATTCCCTCAAAAGCAGTTTTGATGGGATCTATGCCAGCCTTCTTCTGCTGTTTGATTTTTCTTACTTTATACTGGATATACGATTTCTGCAAGAGGACATAAAGGTAACATTTGATTCAGTCAATCGCATATCATAAGCTATAGAAAAAGAACTCTAATGACTATTTTAATAGTCAAGTGAAGATAAAATAGAATTCATGAATAGGTGAGAAGTTTCTTTCTCAGTGTAGGGGTAAGTTCATCACAGGGTAGTGGTGATCTACAAGGGATATCTAGCTCCAAAAAGCATATATTATTGACAAGAAACTTTAGCTGGTAAAGAGTCAAGACCCAATCCACAATATATTCCAAATCAAAGCACAAAGACTGAGTAAAGGATTCCACACAAATGCAATAAAGTACTCCAATTGCGTACGACATTTAGAAAAAGCAAAAAGTCAAGGGTCATGCATCAGCTGAAGGGCAAGCCCAAAAAGCAATTATAGCTAAAGAATCATAAAGGATATTTGAAGCAAGATAAAAATAATACCACTCGCCGAAACTTCCGCATGTTTGGATTTCTACGTAAAGGCCCATAACCAAGAAGTATAGGGACTTTTCTCTTCAAAAACCGGAATACATTATACAAAATGTATCCATATACAGCACTTCTAATCAAAAACCACAAAAACCATTGGAGGTTATTTGTTTTTCTGGATTTCAAGCTCATTTCTGCTTCCGATTGCCATTTCAAGTACCATGTTGAGCCAGCAGTTTGATCAATTTCCTCCGGCCAGGCCATTCCCAATCGCATCCTCACCTGTGGCACATAAGAAAATAGTAGAACTTATGGACAAAGTTCACAATTACCGTGAGCTCGAAAAAAAAAATTTATTGAAATAGACATATTGCAAGGTTAAAGAATCAATACCGGGTAGGGGATTAGGTACTCGACAATGGGAAAAAATATCACTGTCACTATGTCATCATTTATGTTTTTGACTTTTTCAACAACCCAACCTCTGGCATATGATATGGCTCGAGTCTTCCACAATCCCCTTAAGCATTGATGGAGGAGACTCGTTGTCAAAAGGAACTGCTGATGAAAATTCAACTCTGAGAAAGGTATCCACATAAGTTGAACAGATGTCGGGATCCCAGAAGCAAGCATCTTCATGTACAACCCATCAAAGCCCCCAAACCCTTCAAACAGCATTTCAAATTCCTGGAGACATGCAGAATAACATTAAAAACCAAAAGAAATGAATAACGTAAAGAAGAAACTATAAGTTGAAAGATGCAGCACCTTGATGTTGACATAATATTCCTTTGTGTCCCCCTTCAGAGCAACATACATAGCACCCCAATCATGTCTGATTCGTGCACTGTTTATAAGCTTCTTGGATACAGCATAAGGTATGGCTATGGGATCCATTTCCCACCTATTTTTCTGTTCATTGTACCATGTTTTGGACACCACCCTATCTCGGTCCAAGAGAATTTGTTCCTTCAAAGTTGTAAAAAAAAAAAACCCATCAGTGTTAGAGCAAGCATCTAAATTTGACTTTGACGCTTCTTGAATCTTTATTTACTTGAAAGGTATCTCGAACAAAGAAGAGATGAGGTGTATACACTTCTCTTTCCAAAAGTCACGAACAAATGACAATTCAGAAGAGTTAAGACTCAAGGCATCCAACTTGGCGGAATAATGCACAAAGTCTTCAATGGTTTAGGCAAAAAGCTCATGTAAAAGCATGCTTGGGAACTTGTGATATAAATATGAGTCGCAAACAGCACATGATCCGACGAGGAGTGACCAAATCTTCTCTAATCTGTTATGATTCCATAGAGGGGATGGGGTTTTCAATTTTTATTTTTTTCGCGGGGGAAGGAGGGGGGGGGGTTGGCGGGGTCTGGGGAGTTGAGAACATTATACAATTTTATTGACAAACCAATAACACGACACACCCACTTCACTGCTGCTACTCAATGATCCAAGAGCTACCTGCCGTTGGGTCACATACTCTTTCCCAAAATCTACATCTTCTAGTATTTTTTTCTTTAGATCTGCCTTAGCTTCTTCACGCCACTTCTTCCACCCATGATACAAATGGAGCCCAATAGCTTTGGGAACCACAACCTCCTTATCCCCAAACATCCACTTCAACTCGATTTCAGGAAAACCCTTGACAACTTCATCAACCGGTGTATTTACAATATAACGCTTTTCATCACCAAATTTCTTCATGCTTTTTCTTATGCGACCTTCTAGACTCCTCTGCAGTTCCCTAGAATCTTTAAGGCCTTGTTTTATAAGAAGAGCAAAATCTACTGAATCTTGATGAAAGAGAGGACCAAAATCTTCAGTCTCCACAATCCTTGGCAGAATCATTTGTTCCAGGTACTTCCTTTGAGCACTTTTCAGATCTTTCTCAATATCAGACTTGGAAAGCTTGGTTTCAGAGTTTAATGGCAAACTGCAGACAAAGGGAAACATTTTGCTCAAGATGAAGAAGCATGCTCATTTACCTCGGAAAGGAAAAAGAATTACTCAAACTAGGGTAGCCCATTCTCAAAAGTATATATGCATAGAAAGACCACAGAAGGTGGAAACACTTCAAGCAAGTTGGCATCATTAAACTGGAAACCTGCCAATCTATTCATAGTGCATACACCAAGAACAACTGAGAAACATTTAATTAAAATGTATGCAGCAATGATGGGGAAAGCCTTGTGGTATCAGCATATGGAACCAACAATTGCCCCTATAATCTCTACTTAGCACTAATCCAACTGTATCTGTAGTATCGGGACTCACAACAAATGAGGGGCTGCAGAAATTTTACCTACTCGAGGTACTCTTTCGCCAAATTTCCCTCTTGAATCTCTCAACCACAGCTTCACACTCTCTCTCTATGAAACAAATCTCTCTCACTCCAATACTCATTGCAACCGTCTCCCTCCTCATTATACTATCCTCGACATCCCCAACTCTCTCCCAAATTCTATCATACTCGTCCTCCAATTTGCTCAAGGTCTCCTCAAATTCACCCCCTTTTGCAGCCGTCTTCTCGTTCTCCCTCTTCACTCTCGTCGCCTCATCAACAATCTCCTCTGACCTCTTAATCAACCCCTCTTTCTCTCTCTTCAATTCCCTCAGCTCCTCGTACATACCACGCATTATCTCCTCCTGCAATTGCCATTTTTCCGATTTCACCGCCTTCATCGCCGCCTCCAGCTCCTTCACGCGTCCCTCCCCTCTCCTAATCTCATCCATACATCTCAGGACCACCGAAACCTTCTCCAGCAATCTCTTCGTGCACTTCGAATACTCGTGCCCTTTCGCTTCAGACCCCTCCTCTACTTTCTCCAAATTCAGCTCCGTCGCCACGGCCCCCGCCGCCGCCGCAGCAGGGGCCTGAACACGGCGAAACGGAGCGAAACCTACCGCTATGAAGAACACCGCGCAAGCCAACGGCTTCACTGCGCACTGGATCACTCGACCCAAGCTCTCGGAAGCTTCTTCCGGAACCGGCGCCGCCTCCTCTCCCCCGCCGCCGCCGCATTTCGAGCCCCGGAAAGGCTCGGCGAGCCGGAGCGCCTGCAGGCGGGCGGCGAATCTCGGAGGCCTCCGCCGCCTCCCGACCGGCGTCGAGGCGAGCGGCCTGCGGCCGGAGAAGGCGGAGCCGAAGCGGAAGCGCGCCGGGGGAGGAGAC
Source organism: Eucalyptus guilfoylei (assembly GCA_016097605.1). Taxonomy (NCBI): domain Eukaryota; kingdom Viridiplantae; phylum Streptophyta; class Magnoliopsida; order Myrtales; family Myrtaceae; genus Eucalyptus; species Eucalyptus guilfoylei. Next base: position 49,194,106 of record CM027867.1, read on the forward strand.
GGCCGCCAGGATTGCGGCGAGAGGAACGGAATGGCGATGGAGGAGGCGACGGAGTTCATGGCTCTAAGCAGCGGAATGCGCAGCGCGCGAGTGCATTGCAATGAAGAGAGAGAGCGCTTTGGGAGTGTCGGAACGGAGCTGAAAGAGGTTTATCTGGGATTTCGGAGAGAGCAGGGAGGAAGACGGTGGAGGGTGAAACTGTAATTACTGAGCGTTTAAGCTGAGGAGCATGTATTTTTTTTTTCAGGTTTTATTTCGTTAATATTGGAATTGATGTAAGAATATTTTCTCTATTTATACTCTAAATCTATTAATTTTCAAAGGATGTACTTCAATATTAGTACATAAAAGTATGGGTGAGCATGATTTTAGGGTTAAAACGATAAATGGAGAACCAGTGTGATTTTCTAGGTTCCAATTTTCAAAAATTGGGAAATTTATTCCAATATGTGAAATGAGGAGCTGAAATCTATAATATTTCACGGCATCCGATGATGAGTGTATGATTTGAAACTAGGGGTGTGCAAAGGCATCGAGATTCGCCTGGACCATCCGAAATCAAACCGAACCCACCCATAATCGGTGGTTCTTAGGGGAATCGATTTAGTTTTCCGATTCCAATTTATTGGAACCGATGGGTACCGATCCGATTCCTAGCCACCTAAACCGGACCGGTTATATTATAATAATATATTAATTTTTAATATTAAAAAAGTAGAAATCAATAAATCTAAAATTTAGGACTCATGTTATTCTCTCTTAGTTCTCCAACTCGTCTCTCTTAAAATTGCTCAAGCTCTCACCGTCTCTATCTAAGGTTCACATTATAATATTACCTGATTTGCATAATCATTAGATGCTTCTCATCTGGAAGGGTGGCAACATCCTTGGGTTGGATAGAAAATTTCTTTGCTTTGTGGTTGAATTATGAGAAGTTGCGTGGCCAATTTGAGTTAGTCTGAGAATTCAAAATACTATAGTTTTTTAGTTGCTTTGACTTGAATAAAAGAAATGAGCTTGATTGGATTGTTATCTAGCTCGATCAAGTCAAATAAGTAATTGTCTAAATTTATTCGCTATGCTTTTGCTCTGGAGGGGTTCAAAGTTTCTTATCTCTAAATCAAAGACCTTCATCTTAGTCGAGAAAAAAGTTATTGTAAGCAAATCGTGAATAAGATATGAGGGTGGCTTTTTTCTTGTGCATTCTCATTCCAATACTAGAGTGCCAAATTTGTCCACTTGTTCCTTACAACATTATTAAGCGCACAGAATTTTCTCATTATCTTGCCAAATTTGGTTTCCCTCATTCTGGTTGCGCAAGTCTAGATTGGCAATATATTGGTTGATGTTTGGTGAGATCGGTTCCATAGATCCACTTAAGAATCGAAATAGGAGATTCCCGATTCCAATTTTTTGGAACCAGTCTTTTGTGGGTGATTCTCGATTCTAAGGTGGAAACCGCCCACCTGGACCATGCACGCCCCTATTTGAAACCACTATTCTAAGGCTGCGCATGACAATGCTTCTGTTCCGGGGAAGAGTTTTTTTTCAGAAATAGTTCTTTTCTATTTCTGTTCCGGAGAATAATTTCTGAGTAAAAGAACCTGTTTGATAACTACACAAAATTTCTACTCTTGGAATAGTAAATGAATAGAAATGCGTTTGGTAACGCAACAATTTCTTTTTTGTATTTATTCATTTTTTATTCTTGCTCACTGATCGCCGATCGTCGGCCACCGCCGTCGCCGCTGCACAACCGCCCGCTGCTGGCCGTCACTGGCGACCGCCGCCGTAGAGCCCATCGGCCACTGCCGACCACCGGAGGCGAACGGCCGGCCGCGAGAGGTGGCGGCCGATGCGCTCTGTGACGGTGGTCTCCGGCGACGATTGGCGGCAGGCGGTCGGCGGTGGCTCTGGGCGATTGGAGGTGGCCACGGCAAGAGAGAGAAACAAAAGAAAAAAGAAAATTTGTTTATTTCTAGAAATTATTTCCGGGAACAAGAAGTAACTTTTTTTTGCTTCTCAAAACTGTTCCCGGGAACAAAAAATTTGAGAAATTGTTCCCGGGAACAAATGTTTTACCAAACAGGTTTCTGTTCTTTTTTTGTTTTGGAGAATAAAAGAACAGAAATTGGGAGAAACAGGAGCGTTATCATGCGCTGCATAAGCTTTCATTTCCTACGTAACCATGACTGAAGCTTTTACCTTATTAATGTTTTATATTATTTGTATGATTAATAGATTGAAACGGCAAATAATGATCATTAAGGTAATGATTAAATGCAATCGTTCAATTATGAATGCAGGTGAAACTTGGAACAAAATAGCCTAGAGCATGCAGAGTAGATTTTAAGTTCTAAAATTTTGAAAATTGATTACAACGAATAAGTTTAAAGTTCTAAGTGGAACACTAGGACCAACCCTCGAACTATTCACCCCTGTGTAAAAGCACTTAAATCAAAATCTTATCCAAAAGACCATAAAGGATGGTGTATAGAATTTGCATGAAGAAAACTTTGTTGGTTAATAATATAAAAAACACTAAACTAATACACATGTAACAAATTTATTCCAAATTAATTTTTTTATCATCAAAAACCCTAAATTGATACACAAATTTACCTGTTGTTAGTTTCTATTAAATTTTACTTTAAATTGCTGAATTAAGTGACACGTAATAGTTGACAAATGTATCAGTTTGGAATTTTACCTTTTGTCTATTACAGATGTACCAATTTGTGATTTTTCATTACATTAATCCAATTTAACGGAAACTAAGAAATGGTAAATTTGTCACAAATACACTAATTTTAAGTTTTAGATAAATATGTCATATGTATACTAGTTTGGGATATTTCATAGTTTTAATCAAAACTTGATAAGTAAGAGATATTTTAGTTTACAATTAACGGAAAATGCAATTATGTTTATGCTCTTTTGTCTAATGTGATAAAAGATTGGTTTGCTATCCAAGGGTCCGTTCGTTTTGCGGAAAATGAGTCATTTTCGGAAAATATTTTCCCAAAAGTCATTTTTCAGGAAAATGACAATATTTTCTAGTGTTCGGCTAAAACTAAAAAATGTTTCGGAAAATATTTTATGATATTTGGTAAGGAAAATATTTTCTAAGACTTCACCACTTAGTAATGCATTACTTACTGACCTATAAATCCATCAAATATGAACTTGCCTTTAAATCCGAGCAAACTTGCTTCATATATTTGTTCCCTTATTGACACCAAATGCTCATCTACTTTAAAAAATGTTCGTATGGATTTTAAAAAGAAGTAAAGGAGAAAAGAAGCAAAGCATGTATAGCCCTAATGAGAAACTTCCAATTGAGTGGCCTGTTATCTCCCTGCGTCTTTTGTGTTCCAATAAACAAAAGAAAAAAGAAGTAAAGCATGTAGAGTCATTTGCTTGAGTAATGTACAACTGCAGGGTAGAGTAAATAAATAAAATGATAAGCAAGAGTGCAGAGCGCGAGCTTGAGGTTTGCTTGGCAACGGTTGACGATAGCCAAGAAAGAAGAAGATGGAAAACAAAGAAAAAAAAAAATTAAAAAAAAAAAAATTAAAAAAGAAAAAAAAATTAAAAAAAAATTGAATAAAAAAATAAAAGAAGAATAAGAAAGGGGAAGAGGAAGTAAGAATTTGCAGAGGTGTGAGATAACAATAATCAAGAGAGGAAAATATTTTCCACTTTTGTAATTTAGAATATTTTTTTCTTTTCATGGAAAACATTTTTCCCAAAAAATTCATTTTCCATGAAACGAACGCTGGAAAATCCAAAAACGTTTTCCTATAAATTATTTTCCGCGAAACGAACGAAGCCCAAGTATGCAATTATTTTTCACAATTATACAAAAGGAGCAATAATCGCGTTTGCTTTAGACACTTTGAAGAATAGATGTATAGTAGGATTGATCGGGAAGTTCACAATGTTTTTATTTCACGAGTTGCTGCAAAATGTTAAATCTTATTGCTAAGTTGACGATCAAGATGATGGGGTGACGATATTGAGCTGTCAATACTTTAGGGCTTTATCTTAATTATAATTTATATAATAATTCACAAAAAGTGTGGCCGTATCTATCTGGCTATTTGTGACATATCATCATCATCATAATTATTATGAGTTTTATGTTAATAAAAGAACATGTTGGATGTGACTTTCTTTGGACAAATTAGCCCACTGCAAAACGGTTACACTAATTTGTTGAAATGATAGCCGTGATTGATGTAAAATTAACCAAATTGCTTCTATTCAAAGAACAGAAGATTGTGTCTGCCGTAAGAGATATGAATCGGACTATCAAATGGATCTTTTTTAACGTATGAGTTTACTTATGGGATGAGACAACTTGAAGTGTGGGTTAGTATATAAATAGCTCCAGAAAAAACCACCTAAACACATTTTGAATAAAACAGATTTTCTTTTTTGGAATATAACAGATTCATTGACAAAAACCTTTCATTGAAAATTTTAGATACTTTATTGGCGTAAAAGTAGTACTAAGCCCGACCTCTAAGCAAAAATATTAATAAATTCCGTTCACATATCATGACATTATTATTTAGTAGTGATAAGCCCATGTAAATTGCATTATAATTGGACTGACTTAAGCAAAGATGCTCTAACCTTAATTGGATTACATGGACTAAGCTCAAGAGAATACATAATCTCACTAAGCCCATAGTAGTTGAAATTTCACATATAGAATACATATGAGGGAAGTCAAATTAGGAAGATTATGTTATTTAATTAAATTGAAGACCAACAAAGCATATTGAGCTCAAAATTTCGGCTATTGGATAGGGAATGAAAGAGATATCTTACCTTTCTATCTTGAATATCACATAATTTCTTTGTTTCAATTTAGGAAAGGAATATCTTAAAAAAAATTTCTTTGCCTATATGAGCACATCATTCTTTTGAAGTCAAGGAAGTTTCTTAAATTCTCCGTCATACCTTACATGTCATTTAGTAATCACATGTTTAAATGCACATCATGATATTTATGTAATTTAGTGAGTACATGCTTAGGTTCATGTAAACTAAATTGCATGATTATCTTGCCAATTAGTACGTTGCATGTCATTATTTAAATTAAAATTCACATCAACATAACTTAGATTAAACTTACATCACATGCATTGCGTAAGGGCATTATCATATAAAGCCATGCTTTTCTTGATGCATTGGGGTTCCCCATGTAAATTGCATTATAATTAGACTAAGTTAAGCAAAGATACTCTAACCTTAATTGAATTATATACGAGGGGAGTCAAATTAGAACAGATTGCATTCTTTAATTAAATTGAAGACCAACAGAGCATATCAAGCTCAAAATTTCGGCTCTTGGATAGGGAATGAAAGAGATATCTTACCTTTCTATCTTGAATATATCACATATTTTGCTTGTTTCAATTTAGGAAAGGAATATCTCAAAAAACATTTCTTTCCTATATGAGCACATCCTTCTTTAGAAGTTAAGGAAGTTTCATAAATTCCCCATCATGCCTTACCTGTCATTTAGTAATCACATGTTTAAATGCACATCATGATATCCATGTAATTTAGCGAATACATGCTCAGGTTCATATAAACTAAATTGCATGATTATCTTGTCGATTAGTTTACATTCCATTTTAATTCATATCGCATGTCATTATTTAAATTAAAATTCACATAAACATAACTTAGATTAAACTTACATCACATGCATTGCATATTGTTTAATTTTTATAAAAGAAGAAAAACCCAAAGAAAAAGAATTGTCATTAGGTCACGCATATTTCCAACTAACATTTTGCAGATTACTTAGGGCATTATCATATAAAGCCATGCTTTTCTTGAAGCAACCCCATGTAAATTGCATTATAATTTGACTGAGTTAAGTAGATATCCTCTAACCTTAATTGGATTAATTAGACTAAACTCAAGAGAATACATGATTTGGCTGAGCTCATGGTAGTTGAAATTTCACATATGGAATACATATAAGGGAAGTCAAAGTAGGAAAGATTACGTTCTTCAATTAAATTGAAGACCAACAGAGCATATTGAGCTCAAAATTCCGGCTATTGAATAGAAAATGAAATGAAAAAGAAGTGGGGGCTTCGATTTAAAAAAGACTCTCTCTCGCGGAATGGCGAGTCCTCCTCTACCAGGTGGGTAGTCTTCCCCATCTTCAAGGTAAGATTTGTCCTCTGTGTTGTTAAACCCTAACTTCCCCTCAATCCTCAACCCATTCAAAACCCGCACCCCATCATGTCTTCATCCAGTCGGCTGAAATAGTCGATTTCCCCTCCCCCTTCAGCTACCCAAACCCTAATCACCGTCTGATCATTCACCACTTCGCAACCCTAATGTCCATCACATCCTCCTGAGTACGTTGATAATACCCCACACCGTCTTCTGAAACCCATTGTCGCCATTCCCCATTCGGAGCTCCCTTCAATCAAATCCAGGTGATAAGAGATAGAAGGACAGCTTGAGGAAGAAAGGCGTCTAGCAGCCCTGTGCAAAAGCTTAGGTGAGTTATGGTCTGAGAATGATGTTGTCGATATAAAAAGCACTATCTCAGAAGAAAAGTTGATTGAATGCCGAAAAACAGTGTTTGGAAAGCTATACTCTAGACCGAATGTGAATTTTACAGCTTTCGTGAATACTATGACACGAGTATGGAGAGTCAACAAAGTTACATGTACTCAGCTCGGACCGAGATATTTCTCATTTGCTTTCCAATCAGAAGAAGAAAAACAGAGGGTGTTAGCTGCTGGGCCTTGGTGCTTCTCCAGTAATTTACTAGTACTACAAGAATGTGACTCTGATACCCTTGAAATCTGTTATGAATTTATCCACTGTGCTTTTTGGGTCAATTCATATGGCCTACCGTTTGGGAGAGTCGCTAATGAAGTCATCCGGGACATAGCTTCTAAATTGGGGGAAGTCATTGAGGTGAAATTAGAAGCAAGAGGTAATAGCCATTACAAAATTGGAAAAGCAAAGGTAATGCTGAATCTGGAAAATTCGTTAAAAACGAGAGTTCTTGTGAATTTGGAAAGGAAAAAATTATGGGTAGAGTTCAAATATGAGCGACTACCACATGATTGCTACTCATGTGAAAGAATAGGGCATTATGCTACTGCATGTAAGGAAATTCCTTATGAAAAGTCAAGGCTGCCAAATGACTTACCGGGAAGATTTGGGAATTGGCTCCGAGTGGATGTGCATGAATTAAGCCCGTACGGGAAAATCTTCTACGGCAAACAAGAGCCAATCCTAGAAGAAACAGAGAGGGTGCCAGAGACTCCTATGCATTCTGTATCAGATAACAATAGCAGTATCAGAATTTAAATATTGTATGGGGGCAGAACAATGCTGAACAGATAACTCAACAGGAAATTAGTCCATCCACACAGTAGTTAGTATTACAACTAATGGGAGATAAAAGCCCACAAAAGAGAGGGAGTTGCTGTATTGATGAAGAATCTGTTATGATTCTCTACGAAGAACAACAAAAGGAAGCAGAAGTCAACATGCTAGAGGCTGAAACAGGGGAGGTAGGGCTGATCAGGCACAAATCTAAAGGCACCAAACACCAATTAGCTAAAAAAGGTAAGCTTTGATCAGGCACAAATCTAAAGGCACCAAACACCAATTAGCTAAAAAAGGTAAGCGTTTCTGCCCATATGGTGCGCAAAGTTTGAAAACACCGAAGTTAGATAGTACTCAACTGGTAGAGACCCCGATTGAGGTGATGGAGAAGTCATATCAATGGGCTTTGGTAGCTAGCCCTAATAAGCCACCAAAAAAGCCATGAAAATATTAAGTTGGAATTGTCAGGGGTTGGGCACACCCCTAATAATTCAGGCTTTGCGAGTCTTAGTGACTTAAGAAAGGCCCAGCATTTTATTTTTAATGGAAACTAAGAATCGGGAGCAAAAGGTACATCAGTTAAAGAGGAGGTTGAAATTTCAGAACTGTTTTGTAGTGAACCCAGAAGGAATTGCAGGGGGTTTGGCTGTTTTTTGGGATGACCAGGTAGTGTTATCAATCAACTCATTCTCAAATAACTATATAAGTGTACTCTGTCAAGTAATGGAAAACAGACAGCAAATGCAGATCACCTTCATACATGCTCCTAATGTTTTTAGAGAAAGAGTACAACTATGGGAGGATATTTATAAAGCAAGTAGAAGCTACCACTTATCATGGCTTTGCTTGGGGGACTTTAATGAAGTATTGTATCATTGGGAAAAAGTGGGCAGAAAACGAGTGGAAAACTACCGGTTAACAGCCTTCAGGGACTTTCTCGGCAAGTGTTCCTTAATGGACTTGGAATCCAAGGGCTGTGCTTTCACCTGGACAAACAACCGAATAGGAGATCAATTCGTCAAAGAGAGACTAGACAGGGGATTATGCAATCTAGATTGGAGAATATCTTATCCTAATGCAGAAAGTATAGCACTACCAGCTATAGGGTCTAATCACAGCCCTATTATTATATCTCTACATGCGCGGAAAGGTAAGAAGAGGAGGGTCTTTCGATATGAAGCATTCTGGGCGGAAGATGAGGAAAGTGTGCTAATAGTGAAAAAGATATGGGCTGAAGGGGAATCTCATGGGCTGAACATAGCACAAAAGCTGCAGATTTTGGTTAAACAGTTGGCACAGTGGAGTAAAAACAGATTTCATAATGCCAAACAGAGAATTGATGAGTTGAAAAATGAACTACAAAGGCTGACAAATGGAAATGATGTACATAAAGAAATGAGACAGCAAAGAGGATAAATCAGGAAATTGAAAAGCTTTGGCGGCAAGAGAAGATGTTTTGGGGGATGCGCTCAAGAATCAAATGGTTAAAATGGGGAGACAAAAATACAAAGTTTTTCCACGCTACAACTATTCAGAGAAGAAATAGAAACAGAATTACCTTACTAAAGAATGCAATTGATGAATGGGTGAGAGGAGACCAGCCTTTGAAGGAGATGACAGCAGCTTTCTTCAAAAACCTATACTTGTCAGTGGGGGCTCGGGACTTTCAGCCTGTCATACAACAAATTCCAACCTTAGTAGATGAAAGAATGAATCAGAGGTTGATAAAATCTGTTACAATAGAGGAGATTACAGAGGCAATGCAGCAATTAGGAGCTAATAAGGCTCCAGGACCGGATGGGCTCAATGGGTTGTTTTACCGAAATCATTGGTCAGATCTACAATAGGGGATTTTCAGCGAAGTACAGAAGTTTTTTGAAACAGGACACTTAAACCCAGACATCAACAAAACCTTAATCACCCTCATTCCTAAAATCCTAAACCCTGAAAAGCTCGAACAATTCCGTCCCATCAGCCTATGCAATTTCATATACAAAATCATCTCCAAAGTAATAACAAATAGACTAAAACCCTTACTACCAAGCCTCATAGCCGAAGAATAAAATGCCTTTGTGGGGGAAGACAAATCCAAGATAACATCTTGATTGTTCAGGAGGTGTTACATAAGTTGCAAACTCGAGAGATGAAGAGTAAGTTTCAAGCTGTCCTTAAGTTTGATATGCAAAAAGCATATGACCGAATTGAATGAGACTTCTTACAAGCATGCTTGACGAAGATGGGATTTTGTGAACAATGGGTTAAATGGGTGATGCAATGTGTGTCCATGGTATCTTTCAGCATAAACTTCAATGGCGAATCCCTACCTTTTTTCAAGCCCACCAGAGGACTACGACAAGGTGACCCACTTTCTCCATATCTATTCATTTTAGTGGCCAATGTTTTATCCCTCCTGATGAAACAAGTAGTTATAAATGGCACTCTAAGAGGAATTAAGCTAAACAGTTGCTGTCCTATATTATCACACCTACTATTCGCGGATGATTCCATATTTTTCCTTCACGGCACTGTTGTGGAATGTCAGAATTTGGCAGCCATCCTACACCAATATTGTTTTGCCATAGGACATGCCATTAATCTCAACAAATCAGGTATCCATTTCAGTAAAAGCTGCCCTACAACTTTGAGAAGAAATATGGCCGAGATGCTAAGAGTCTAAGAAATAGCGAAAACAGGGAAGTATTTAAGGATTCCCTCGGATTGGGGAGGATCGAAAAAAGATATATTTGCATGGATTCTTGCAAAAGTCAACATGAAACTAGAGAGTTGGAAGGATAACTTGCTGTCAAAATCTGGGAAAGAAATATTGATTAAATTAGTAGTGCAGGCTATCCCATAATATGTCATGTCCATTTTCAAACTCCCTGTGTCAATTTGCAAAGCCATCGAGAAGAAAATTGCCAACTTTTGGTGGCAGAATGGAAACAAAGCTGCTGGAATCCATTGGAAAAAATGGGAAAATTTAAAACTCAGAAAGGAGGAAGGAGGGCTCGGCTTCAAAGATCTCGTGGCTTTCAACAAGGCGATGTTAGGCAAGCAAGCATGGCGTATTTCTCAGCAACCTTCTTCACTTCTCAGCCAACTAATGAAGGGCCTTTACTATCCACAAGGCGACTTTTGGAAAGTTGGAAAAGGATGTAGACCGTCTTGGGGATGGCAAAGCATTGTCTTGGGGAGAGACTTGATAGCTCCTCAAGTTATGTGGGTCGTTGGCAATGGACAGTCTATATCAATTAGGGAAGATAAATGGTTAAAAAGCGGCACTATTGGTGGGCCAGCGACAAGAAACGAGCCAGAAAAAGTAGGGGCTTTAATAGAACAACGGGATGGGAAATGGAATGAGGAAGTGTTACGGACATTGTTTGATGAACATAGAGTTAAGGAAATCCTAGAAACTCCCATAGGATTACCTTCTACAGCAGACAAGATGGTATGGATGAGCAACAATTCAGGGGACTATTCGGTGAAAAGCAGATATATTTACAACAGGAATCAAACAGCCAACCCAGTAAACACAACAGCATCATCCTCTCATCAAACAAAGCCAGACCTTTGGAATTTCATTTGGAAATCAAATACCCTACCTAGAGTTAAATAGTTTCTCTGGAATGCTTGCCATAATGCAATACCTACAGTGGAAAATCTGTACAGGAGGAGAATTGTACCTAATCCCCTATGCCCAATCTCTAAGAAAGAAGCTGAAACTATTGAACATGCGCTATTGCTCTGCCCTTGGACTCTCCAGTTATGGCAAGCGAGTCCCCTGCATATCCAGATTCCAGAGTAGGGTTAACACGAGTTGATGAATGGCTATACTCGAAAAAAGAAGACCCAAGCAAAGATCAAGATTTTAACCTAATTGCCACGGCTATGTGGTGCATTTGGAAAGATCGAAACCGGTTTGTCTTCGAACATCATCCCCTGTCTCCGCATCAGACCCTATTCAAAGCAATAGCTCTACATGAGAACTATACGAGCTGTAATAGCAAGCAAGCAGTAGGAAACAACAACTTTACCCACACGAAGAGATGGAAACCACCGCCACTAAACACTCTGAGCATCAATATAGACGCTTCATTTGTAGGGGATGGAGTCGAGATACCAGATCTGGAGAGGAGCCAAGAAGCCGAGAACAGAGACGATCGAGCCATGGCTGAGAACAAGGGTGCTCTCGATAATAACTTTGTCGGGGTTGAAATTGAAAATCCAGAATTGGCGGTTGCTAGAGAAGAGGACCAGAACCGCACGATACCAGCTACTGAGGAAAGCTGTGCATGGTCTTCGAACGACGCCTCTGAAAGCGCAGCAAATCTGGCAAAAACAAGAGAGGCGGTCCAAAATCGAATAACCCAAGCTCTTGAGGAAGAATCCGTCGGGACCGAGAACAGGAATGGCGCCGGAGCCTCCTATGTCGGGAATGAAAGAGAATCACCAGATCTGGAGGAATATGGAGACATGGCGACAAGATCGAACCGAACAGCACCAGCTCTTGGAGAAAATAGAGGAGAAATTGAGCACAGGAGCACCATAGCTTGCATCTGCCGCGATTCTCGGCGCTGCCTGATGGATGGTTTCTCGAAGATGATAGCAGCCTCCTCAGCTGAACAAGCGGAAGCAATAGCTCTCATGGAAACCCTAGATTTCCTTTCCAATAGCTCGATTAAAGCTCTTCAAGTACAGTCTGACTCATTGTCGCTCGTGCAGGCAGTTCAGCAAGAGACAAAACCGAATTGGAAAGTTGCAGGGCTGGTGGACCGGATCCGAGAGAAACTGAAAAGATTTCCGGGCCTGACTTTGGCCCACTGTAGCAGAGATGCCAATAGGCCCACCGACTGGATAGCAAGGGCCCAAAGACAGCATTATCTCCCTCAAAACTGGGTAATCTACCCCCCGATAGCCTTAATCGATTTACTAAGTGCTGATGTTACTGATGTAATTGCTCCGAACTTTTCTAAGTAAATGAATCGAAGATGCACTTCAGACCAAAAAAAAAAGAAAGAATAGAAAATGAAAGATATATCTTACCTTTCTATCTTAAATATATCACATAATTTCTTTGTTTCAATTTAGGAAAGGAATATTTCAAAAAAAATAATTATTTACCTATATAAGCACATCATTCTTTTGAAGTTAAGGAAATTTCATAAATTCCCAGTCGTACCTTACATGACATTTAATAATCACATGTTTAAATGCACATCATGATACCATGTAATTTAATGAATACATGCTTAGGTTTAGATAAACTAAATGGCATGATTATCTTGCCAATTAGTTTACATTCCATTTTAATTCATGTTGCATGTCATTATTTAAATTAAAATTCACATAAGCATAACTTAGATTAAACTTACATTGCATATTGTTTAATTTTTATAAAAAAGGAAAAACCCAAAGGAAAAGAATTTGTCATTATATTTAGAAATCATGTTTAGATCATGTTTATTTCTAACTAACATTTTGCAGATTACTTAGGGCATTATCATATAAAGCCATGCTTTTCTTGATGCATTGGGTCCCCGCCCCCCAACCCATCGCAGATCAGTGGCTTATGATTAAAATTAACCAAGACCACTAGCAAAATATTTTTGAAATAAAGAAAAAATGTACCAAAAGTACATTAGACTTATCTAGCATCACCAACTCTCTATATCCATAAAATTTATCGTTCTCATGTATTTTATTTGAGTTTTTAATTGACTCATAATAAATTAGTGACAACTTCTAATTAAATTAATTTGCTTGTTTGAACATGATTAAATTAAAACCTGAAGAAAGTTACAATTAGTACGGGCTTGAGAGAGTCGTGTTAATCATTTGTTGTGTAATCCATTAGCTTTCCTTTTGGTGATTCACTTCTAGGAAAGTCGTGATAGGTTGTAGATCTAGGAGTGAATTATTTATTAGTCAAGCATTCTTTTTCCGGTTAGATTTTGATCTCTTCTTCCACTTTGAACAAACCTTCGGCATGCCATAGTCATAATAATCTAAAATAATCAAGATGGGAAATGGAGTTTCGTGAGTGGGCATTTAGATGCTTTGGAATCGTCTGTTTTACACAATTAAATATGATTAACGACCTTGAAATATTAGCTTTCATCAACCGTGGACTATTAGGAAACCGAAAAGATAGCACGATTTTAAAACATTAGTAAAAGTTAAATATTCACGACTAAAAAGTCATACTCTAGGCCTATTTATTTGGGTTCAAGCAAAAGCAAAAATGACATCTTATTTGTCTTGCCAGATAGATTCCAACATATTGATTAAGTATAAAAAATTTTGCGAAAATTTCAAATAATTTAAATTTCAAAAAGTCAAAAAGCATGCGATCCCTTATGTCTGGAACAAGTTAAAAGGAAAAGTGGATCCACATCGAAATTTTCTTTATCAAATTTATTTTTTGAATCCAATGAAATTCCCCCTTGCCGGCCAAAACTAAAGAAAAAGAGAAAGAAATCCCTGGATCACAAAAACTTCAAGCTCACGCAAAAACAAAAAAAACAAAAAAGGTGAGGGAAAAAAAAAAGAAAAAAAAGAAGAAAAAGCGCGGAATCCTTTTTCAGCGAATTTCTACCAGAGTCGCCGGTCCAAATTCTATCGCCAAAAAAAGTTCTTTTTTTTTCCCTCCTCCTCCTCCTCCGCTTCGATTCGCCAGCCGTCCGGCGAGCCAGCCCAGCCCTAGGCCCCTTCTTCTCCGGCGAGCTCGCCTCAGCTTCCGGTCACGCTTCCCGTCAGGGGGTAGGCAGCGGCCTGCTACGGGTGTGCGCTGCGCCGGGAGCTCGCGACCTTCCGTGTCGGTCGCCGTCCGCGTTCGCCGCTGAAAGCACGCGGTTTCGCCGTCCGCGGAGTTGCGAGAGCGAGGGTGAGCGTGTGTGGACGGGACCGTGAAATTCGCGGGATTCGCATTGCCTTCGAGCGCGGTGAGGACAAAGTTCGGATTTTTTTTCGACTTAAGTAAGGGTCGGTTCTAGTTGACGATGGATTTAGGTGAGGGAGGCGGGCGCGGTCTTGTTTCCGGTTGACTTTTTGGGGGAAGTCGTCGCTGCTGGGTATGCTAGGCCGGAAATGATGCTGGCATTGTAGGCTGTGCGAGTTTTACACTCCGGAACTGACTAGGGAAAGAATTGGGGAACTAATGTGGCCAATTTTTCGGAGATGGCGGATGCCCCGAATTGTTGTTTCCTGTATTACGCTTGATGTTAGTGTTTGCTTTTGCGTGTGAAAGTTGCCTTAAGATGGCTCACTGTAGAATAGTGCCGCCGCTTTGGACCACATTAGGCCTGTAGCTGCAGTGCTGTATTCTTCTGTGAAAGGCGGTAATTTATGTGTGTTTTGGTAGATATGGCTTTGTGATGCTGGGAATTCGATTTTTTTGTCACACTTGGCTTGTTTGTGGATAATTTGTGTTGAGCACTGAGTGCCTTGAATATATGGAAACATACTTATGTCCGCGTTAATTCATTATTCTTAATTTCTTTCTGAGATTCCTATGTGAACTTTTAGAATAGCAGGACATCTTAAAGATGTACCGATTGACGCCATATGAATGGATAAATCAATGAAACTAATTTAGGTATTTGTTATTCTATTACTTGGGGAAAGTCACAGTGAGTGTTTTGCCCAATGCCACGCTTTCCTGTGCACTTTATGTAGGAATCTCTATTTTGCTGATGTTTATGTCTTGAAATCTTGGCTGCCATAGTTCTCATGACTGCATTATGGACTTTGTTATCGTTAGGCCTAGTTATTTTTCTTGTGGATCAGTAAAAGGATCTCTATTAATTTTTTGATACACTATATAATGATCATTGGAGCAGAACTTGATTGGCTCATGCTATTCATCTAATTTGGGATTTTGATTGGTTCACTGCAGACAGATTGATGTAGAATACTCTGATTTTCTTATATAAAATTCAATTTTTTCAGAAATGAAGACTGTCTCATGAAATTCTTTTAATTTATTTTAGACTTTGAAAAATGGAGAAAAAAGAAGATGAAGTTGAAGATATTGAAATTACTTCTAGCGATTCTTTTATTGGTTCAGATGATGATGAATCATCGGCATCAGAGCAAGATGTTAACTTACATCCTGAGGCAAGTTGCTTGGACTGCTCCTTCCATTGGAGCAACTCTCTTCCTTTTTTTGAACAAGCTATAGTCGATAGTATTATAATTTCGAAGTCTTTTCTTTCAGGAGCCTTTGACTGAACAGGAAATAGAGGAACTTGTCAATGAGTTTTTAGAAGTTGAGAGCAAGGTATCAATTCTTCATATCTTTCCTTTTTTGACTTCACAAGCTTTACTCTGGTTGATTTTTTGGCTGGTTGTCTCTCATTCTCATTTTAGGCTGCTGAGGCCCAAGAAGCACTTGAGAAGGAATCGCTTGCCAGATTGGAGGATGAAGTTAGAGCAGAGCTCGCTCAAACTTATGTTGGGGATGATGTCAGTCTTTGCTTTTGGATTGTGCGCACAAGTTCTTTGTCTGCAAAGTTTGTCTTGGGAACTAGCTGAACTCCTTTTCTCTTTTAACAGTTGGAGAAGGCTGTTGCAGATGAATTGGATACGTATCTGGAAGAGTGGGAAGCTCAACTTGATGAGCTTGAGACCGAGAGTGCTCACTTATTGGTATCACACCCTTTCGGAAATTGAAGAAGTTTTGATCCTTGCTACGTTTCGCAACTGCTGGCCTTTCTTCTAGATGATTGTTATAATACATTGTATAGCACAGAATTGCAGATGCATACACCTAAGTAGAATAGAGCCCTTTATTGTTTGTTGGGTATTAAGAAACAATGTGTTTTTGATGTCAGTGACCCTAGTCTGATTTCCATAGATGGTTATTCTATTTTGGCTCTGAAGAATTGTCCAACTTGTTGATATGCTTTTCTGTCTCCCACAAATCCCAGTCCTTCATTTGTCTTCTCAAAATTTCTATGTGAAGTTGCTGAAATGCTGACTCACCTCCACTCCTTCGCATGTTTAATTTGGTCTGTGATGTTTCTACTTTTGTAGATTTTTTGTTTCCAGACATATATCCCGTGCTTTTTTCAAGGTGCCATTTTTGGTCATTTTGCACTAACTTCAAGAGGTCTCCTGTTTCAAATTCTTGTATTGTCTGGATACATGCTGTTCCAGTTATTTGACATGGGGACTTATAGTGTGGCTCCTGCCATTAATTTGTGTAGATGGACATGGAACCTTTTTTGGAGCCCATTGTTTCATTATTTTTTTATTGTTATTTTTTGCTTAATATGGGATTCAATAGTAACTCTAAACCCTTGAAACATACAAGAGTGAACCTTCAAACACTAGAATAGATGCATCTTCAGTGGTAACCTCAGTATGTGATTGCTCTTTCAGAAAACACTCTCATGTCTTCTTGACTTCCTCTTATTGCTTTATTTTGGAACAGGAACAACTTGATGGTGCTGGTGTTGAGTTACCAAGTCTGTTTAAATGGATCGAGAGTCAAGCTTCCAATAGTTGTTGTACTGAAGCATGGAAAAGGAGGGCTCATTGGGTTGGTTCACAGGTTACCAGTGAAATTACCGAGTCAGTAGTTGAGGCCGAGAAGCACCTTCAGACAGTTAGGCCTATAAGGAGGTTTTGTTCAAACCACCCTAGCCTCTCCCAACTGTTTATTTTATTGTCCCATTGCCAATCTCAAGATAATTCTGCTTTCTGATATGTGAGTTCAGGCGACATGGTAGGGTACTGGAGGAGGGAGCTAGTGGATTTCTGCAGAAAAAGCTTGCTAGCGATGAAATAAAAGATAGTGTTGAGAGTGAATCTGCAGTTGACTGGGGCACTTTTAATAAGATGTTTGCCGATGGTGCATCTAATGATGCTACTTCATTTGGTAGCAAGAACTGGGCTTCTGTTTATTTGGCAAGCACTCCACAGCAAGCAGCCCAGTTGGGAATAAAGTTTCCTGGTGTTGATGAGGTTACGTAGCACTCAAATGGTGTTTATGAATTGTGATCATGTTACTTTAGGCACAACTGCTCTGGGTTTTTTGTTTTGGTCTCTTTTATTAGCAAGTGTTTTTGTTTTAAAATTTGTTTCAAGGCATATGCCATTGTGCCTAGTTTCCACTAGGCAAAAACTCCATGATATTATCTTAGTGTTGTGTTATATCACTGATTTTATTTGTCTGATTCTTTTGATGCATCATGTGCTTTAGGTTGAGGAGATTGACGACATTGATGGCAGTTCCAGTGATCCATTTTTTGCAGATGCAATAGCAAATGAAAGAGAACTAGTTCTTTCTGAAGAACAAAAGCAGAACTTCAGAAAGGTCTTTTTTTTTATTATTCTGTCTTCCATCTTCATTTTCTCCCAGGAGGAAATGTGTTTTTATCTTGTATTAACCATTTAAACTGCAGCTTAAACTTTTTGAAGCATTGTAACAGTCGTTTATAGTTTGCCTTGACATTTGAAGTTGCTGCAGCATGTTTCTGGTATAAGTCAAGTAATATTACATGTTGTCTAAGCTCAGTTTTCTCAAGATGATTCTACACCAGTGTACTATGATGCGAGAGTTATTTAGTTGTAGTAACTAGCAAGAAGTTAGCCTTTTTGTCCAGAAGTTGGACTTATTAAAGTTTTTCAAATAGTTCAAATAGGAGTACTTTTTAACATCACAGTTTTGTCTCAGGGCAAAGTGTACTCACTTTGTCGAACTCGTTTCTTACATTCATACCTTGACAGGTGAAAGAGGAGGAGGATGCAAATTTTGATAGAAAGCTTCAACGTCACTTGAAGCAAAAGAGACAAAGGAGGAGATGCAGGAAGGTAGGATTTGCCAGTATACTTCTGTTTCATTTTCCAATGTTCTTGTTATCTATGATCTCTATGTGAGCCATTCATCTTCATTGTTGGTTGAACAGCAAAAATCATTTTAAGATAAGTCGACTAATCTACATTTTAATTGCATTGAATTGCTGGTAATAATTGTGGAAATCATATACTATTGTAGTAAAGAAACAAGGAGCGTAGCTTAATTATCTACTGAATATTGTTTTAGTGTGTGGATGACTTGTTGCATGCAGGCTCTTTGGGCTTTTGTGTGAGCTTGATATTAGTCAATCTTCTTCCCCGTGTTCCGCCTTAAAAACAAAAAAAAAGGGACAACATGGAAAAGAAAAAAGAGGAAAATCGAAAGTAATTACAAAAGCATAGATATGCTATAATCGGTTGATATATGAGTTGATTCTTGTTTTATGGTAAATTTTATGATATTACTTATTCTTTTGCCACTCTGGCATGGCAGACTGTTGAGAAAGAATATTTGACTGATCAAGATGCCAGCTCAGATGTGCAAAATGTGTTGAACAAGACAGCTTTTGAAAATGGTGAAATGATCGTTGATGATGGTGTTATTGATCAAAATTCGAAGAATGAGATGTGTGAAGGCCATGGAACTGATAATCAGGGAAGGCAAATAGCTAATGGCTTGACTTCATTACTTTCGGAAACTGCTTTCCCTGATTCTATTGAGGAGATAGACATTAGTAACAAGAGAGGTCGGACAGTTGGTATAGACAGTGATGATGAAGCCCAGCCAGTAGATGATTCACTCCATTGTGTCGCTAAAAATGAGCAATCTCTTTTGAAGGATTCAGGAGACACTGCTGTTTACTCTAACGGGAAATTACATTGTACAGCTTGTGGTAAAGTGGCTGGTGAGGTGCATGCACACCCTCTGCTGAAAGTTATCATATGCAATAATTGTAAATATACGGTGGAAGAAAAGATGCATGTGAAGGTATGGACGTAGTCAATTCTAGATATTTTATTTTGATGGGTGCAAGACTTTTGAGTGTTTGTATTTTCTTCATGTTGATGCTTCTCTCCTAATTATTTCTCTCTTCCATATGCAAATGCTAATGTCATGAAGCTTGATGCTTATTAGCTATTTATCCTTGGAAAGGGGAGGTCAAGCAAGAACCTTGTTGATTCTCTTGTTGTATCATATTATAAATTATGAAAAGAAATATTAATATGGTCCATGATTATATCAACCTTCATGTTTAGTATAAAATTAAGCACCATTTGGTCTGAATTGATTGCTTTGTGTGTTTGCACCAGTTCTCAGGTTAACTTTTCTCAGATTGTAATAATTGTAATGGCAGATTCTGTTATCAATCTATTAATTTGTGGTATGATAATTCAAACGAAACTTTGCAGGACACTGATTGCTCTGAGTGTTATTGTGGATGGTGTGGACGAAGCAGTGACTTATTAAGTTGTAGATCATGCAAAACGTTATTTTGTGCCAGTTGCATTAAAAGGAACTTTGGTGAAGAATACTTGTCCAAGGTTCGGGCCTCTGGTTGGAACTGCTTCTGCTGCTCTCCAAGTATCTTGCACAAAATGAAGTTGGCATTGGATGAAGCCATGAAATCTGGGGTTTCAGTGGTTTCTAGCTCTGATACTGATTCTGATACTTCAGATTCAGACGTCAATATTCCAATCAGGTGATGGGTATTTTCACTTTAGAGACTTTCGTACAGAATGTTTCCTGCTTTTCTTTTGCTTTGTGAATTCTTATGGCGATCCGTTTCTTCTAGATAGCTTCTATATACTTTTAATCAAGCATATATTATGGAATGATGACTGTCCAATACAAATTTATTCTTTCCTTCTTTGCATCTGAATGCAGTCTATATCTTTTTCCTCTTTATTTTTCCAGTTCACTAAGTATAGTGCATTTTTCTTGTTTTTCGCATTTCTCTGTTGTTTCTACTGTTGTAGTTCAGCAAGATGAGGAGTTACAATTATAGATGCCTATTTTCTCTGTCACTGTATGTCATCTTCTATGATAAGAGAGTGCCATTTTATAACATTAACAAATGCCAGAGCGCTACCATATGGAGAGAGGATTGAGAGAAATGTCTTCCACGTTAAAGTATGTTGCCCTAATAATTAGGATTTTTTATTGGCACATCCTAAATGCATTTTCTGTACGTGCTTGATACGGTATCATATTGGACTAGTGTGTTGTGATAGTTTAAATATACCATAATAACCACCAGATGAAGTCAAGATGAAGGTGGTTGATAACTTTTTGCATATTTCCTATGATGATAAAGGAAAGTAAGAACAGGAGAGGTGGGTGCTTTGTCTCGCACTTGATTCTATACGTGAGCAATGAAATGTGAGTTTGATTTATGAAGAAGGTATTACTCCTCAAACTTGTTCTTCTTTGTTTAGGGCGAAGAGAAGGCGTAAAAAGAAAATTCGCAGAATACTTGATGATGCCGAACTTGGTGAAGAGACCAAGAGGAAAATTGCAATAGAGAAGGTATCTCTGGTTTGGTGGGGTTGTTCTTCTGAAATTGAGTTGTAAGCAGGGCATTGCTTGTGACGTAATATTATGCTTGCAGGAACGTCAAGAACGTTTGAGGTCTTTGCAAATTCAATTTTCTGCGAAATCCAATATGCTGAATTCTCCAAGTCGTTCATTTAGCTTGTCAGAGGGTGCTGCTATTGACGTGCTTGGTGACGCCTCCACGGGTTACATAGTGAATGTGGTGAGAGAAAAGAGTGAAGAAGCCGTGAGGATTCCACCAAGCATTTCATCAAAGTTGAAAGCTCATCAGGTCTTTGTTCTTCTTTTGACAATAATTGCCTCCCTACATGAGTTGGGACACTTTTAATGCATGTTGATTGCACCTTCTATGTCCAATAAACTTATTTATGCATATTTTGTTAGCCACTAAGGTATGTGATATAAATTACTTAGATTGGGCATTTTCTCCTCCACTGCCTTGGTATCTGTGAACTTTAATATGTGCATATCTTTTGATGGATGAATGGCTTAACATGACAAACTGGGAAAAAGAAATTGTTGAATGTTTGGAATTGTTGGACAAAGATATCGCTGGATCTTGTTTTGGGCTTGTTTTAAGTTTTCCATCATCACTATGGGAATTTGGATTGTAGTTGTTATTCTGATCTTCCATGTTTGTTTTTGTTGATTAACTAGCAGTTCAATCTTCCTTCTTGTTTATCTTTTCTCCCCTTGCTGCAGGTTGCAGGGATTAGGTTTATGTGGGAAAATATCATACAGTCAGTTAGAAGAGTAAGGTCTGGGGATAAAGGCCTTGGTTGCATCCTAGCTCACACCATGGGTCTTGGTAAAACATTTCAGGTATTGTTTTCTAATCTTTATCCCTTGATGAGATTGTTGACTGATCTTGTTGCAACTTCCTATCAGCCTAGGAAGAATGATCCTTGGGTGATGTGGGAAAATGCTAAGAATGAAGCTTTAAGCTTACATGAATATTCTTTGATGATTAATGACATTTATCTTTTTTCTTTGGACTGTAAATACTATTTATTACCCTTCAATGCTGATATCGCAGAAATTCTTAATTATCTTAATTAGATTGTTGTGTCCATGTTACTTTTGCATGCATTACATTGTCCCTGATTTTGGAGGGTAGGAATCTAGTCAATCTCCTCTTTGAACTTCTGCTTGCACAGTGTATAATCATGTAATTCAATTTCCGATTTTGATGCTAATGGCTGTTTATTAAATTCACTATTGCTGTTTTGTCTGTTGTTGATGTTAGGTCATAGCATTTCTTTACACTGCTATGAGAGTTGTTGAGTTGGGACTCAAAACTGCTCTTATCGTAACGCCTGTAAATGTGCTCCATAATTGGCGGCGTGAGTTTGTTAAGTGGACGCCTTCAGAATTTAAGCCTCTTCGAGTCTATATGCTGGAAGATGTATCAAGGTACAATTACATAGCTCTGTTGTTTTGACCAAGGTGCACTTTGGATTCGTGATAGATTTCTAGTGGAGCCAATCCCCTTGGACATAGCAACTGTTTAACTATTTCGATCTGCATATAAAATTGGTTGTTCATTTTAGTTGGGTAAAAGAGGAGTATTATTGCTATGGGAAAGTGATTTGAAGTTTTTGGTAAAATTGAAATGGTTGTTAGTTTTTACACAAAATGTGTTCTATGCATGGCATTATTTTGATAGACGCCATAAAGGAAGTTTGTGATGGCAAATATCTGTGATGTAAAAATCTGTGGCTTATCATTATTAAGGTTTTATAATTTTCAAAATTTTAATGTTGAACTTTCGTATGCTTGATTTTCAATAGTACCAAATAAGTCAAACTTGTTTCTCAAGAGTAATTGTAAGTCGCACTTGCCATAAGGTGCTGTCATTTTCCATTAGTTCTAAAGTCAAAAGAGGTATTTTACTTTTTTTTTTTAGATTACAAAAAATGGGTGAAATTCTACTGTCTTCATTATCTTCTCTCACTAAAGTTGTTCAGATTTTTTTATCTCACCTTGTCTTTTTTGTGTTATTGCTCATTATCAGTACATTGGTTCTTGCTTTTAATAATTTGAAATGATGATATGGTATTTGTGCTCTACTTTTGAAGGTAGCTCATGCAGAGCAACTCTCTTTAGTAAACTGGTAAAATGGGAAAGGGGTTGCCAGTAGTATTTGGATAGTGATGGTCAGAATGACCAGCTTAAGATGATGAATTATAGTACAGTAGCAAGATTAGGGGGAGCTGCTTTTTTGGTAATTGCAGGAGATGTGATTTAGCATGTTGTTTAGGTGCATAGCTAGGTGAGTCTCTGCAGTAATCATTATGACCTCCTTAAAATGGAAAAGTAATAGTTAAAAGGTGATTATGAATATGAAGTTATTGTCAAAGGAGATTTCTGATGTTGTAGACTCTTTCTCACTTATAAGCACTAGCATCATAAATTCATGGTGCTTTAGTGTTAACACGCATGTCTCCTAAGGGTCATTTGATTAGATTTTCTACTTTGATTTATGTTATTTTTAGGAGCTGCGAACTGTTTGACGGCTGAAAAAGTTTCTGGAATGATCCAACAAAATAACTCTTTTCCCTTTTGTTTTGACATGATTAACTTGCACCATACCTTCTAAGATTGATGAATGAAGTGAAAAGTGAATGGACTCGTATGTTTGTAACAATAGGGACAGAATTTTCTCAATTCCAATCGTAGGTAACAATCTTCTAATTGAGCTCTTTTTTTTTTTCGGTTTATAGGTCTCTTTTTGCTAATGGGCTTTTACTATCTTGGTGACCTCTAGTTAACTTATGAAAAAATCTTGCGTGCTTTTGTTTTTTCTTGTGTCAAGATATTGATTTTGCTGTTTGACTCCAGAGACAGAAGAGCTGAATTGCTTGCAAAATGGAGGGCTAAAGGTGGCATCTTTTTGATAAGCTACACTACTTTTCGGAACTTATCCTTTGGTAAAAATGTAAAGGACAGGAACGCGGCTAGAGATATTATTTGTGCTCTGCAGGTAGTTAATGACTGAAATTTTTTTATTACTAGTAGTTTTTAATTGGGTTCTACTCCTTATATACTGATGTGATAATTTCTTTGTTTATTTTTCAGGATGGACCCGATATACTTGTTTGTGATGAAGCCCATATCATTAAGAATACTCAAGCTGATACAACCCAAGCCTTAAAACAAGTTAAATGCCAGAGACGGATTGCTTTAACAGGGTCGCCTCTGCAGAACAATCTAATGGAATATTATTGTGTAAGTTGTACGAAATCCACAAAGGCTGCAGATATTTAGTTGCAATGTCCAGTAAAGATGGATGACATGTATACTGATATTGGATTTGACAGATGGTTGATTTTGTGAGAGAAGGTTTTCTTGGGAGCAGCCATGAATTTAGGAATCGGTAGGCTTTCTCATAAATAATTGTTAGATCCTACTGTGCCTTCTAAAAGAGCAGTAATTACTTCCTGTTCATTTCAGCTACCAAAATCCTATAATGAATGGTCAACACACCAATTCGACCTCCGAGGATGTGAAAATAATGAATCAGCGATCTCATATTCTGTATGAACAATTGAAAGGTTTTGTCCAGAGAATGGACATGAATGTGGTGAAGAAGGATTTGCCACCTAAAACTGTATTCGTCATTGCTGTTAAGCTTTCTCCTTTGCAACGGAAATTATACAGAAGGTTCCTGGATGTGCATGGCTTTACAACTGGCAAGCTCTATGATGAAAAGATGCCAAAGAGAAGTTTTTTTGCAGGATACCAGGCTTTGGCTCAGGTACCTTATTTAAGGATTTTGTTCCTTCTGTATTTCGTGGGTGGGAGAGGTTATTTTGCATCTCATCTCTATATTGTTGGGCTGTTTTGGTGGCGAGGTTTAAATTGAGCAATTTCCCTCTTGCATTAAGGTTTACAACACCTCTGAAACTCAAATAGAAAATTCCCTGAATTTCATGGTTTGTGTAAATGTAGATTGGACAGTAAGAACATATATGATCTTTTTGCACTGCCTCATGACTTTCATGCTCTCTCCACCCCCCCTCTCTCTCCCCCTCTCTGCCCCTCTCCCCCCCTCTTTTCTCTTTGCTGTTTCACTTCTTTTGACGCATTCCACTCTATATGTACGCTTACTCTTTGTAGTAGATATGGAACCATCCAGGTATATTGCAACTGAAGAAGGAAGACCGTGAACATGTGAGACATGAAGAGACTACGGAGAATTTTGGAGATGACAGCTCTAGTGATGAAAATATAGAATACAATATAGCCAATGGAGGTAGGCCCTTTCTTTTTTAGCTCTTTGAGTAACAGTATGTGGTGAAATTGATAGCCACATTTCATATTATAAATGAGGTCATTAGATTGAGGACACTGGATGAGGATCATGTAGATTCCTTGCACATCATAGCATCAAATTGAGCTGGATAACTAGTCTGTCACATAATCCATGAGAATGTATTGCCCCACATGTACTTCTAGCCCTTTCTATTGAACTGATGAAAAATTTGAGAGCGGATCAATTAAAGGATTGTATTTTTGTAATCCTCTAGTGAAGCCTAGCCATGATGACAGTTAACTTGTTGCCCACTTACCGTACTGTCTCCCTGTCCTGTTTTTGGATGATTAAGATTAAGAACAGTTGCTTCGGGCAGTATGATCTATGTGTAATTTGCATTAGCTGTTTCGTTGGAGATTGTGTTGAAAGGGCATTTCTCACTTTCTAGTTTAATGATTTTTGTTCTCCTTTAAAATTAAGAAGAAGAGAAAGTTCACTGTTTCTCTATTTGATTACTGATTACTGCTGCCTATGATAGTGAAAGCAAGCAGTGGAGATGATTTACTCAGGGGCAAAATTCAGAATGGCTTTTTACACAAGGTATAGTTCAATAGATGGTTCTGATGATTCATTTTAAACGGCACATTTTTGTCTCTTAGTTTTGAAAGCCATTGGTATGTCTACTTTTAGAGGGCGTGTAACAGCTTTTATGTGAGTCGTTGTCCATTGGTTTCCACCTCTACACCTATTTGTCACTTTCTCGATATTGTGAAAAATCAATGATGTTAGTGGCTCTATTTCATATGTTCTGCATGTACTAATAAATTACTAATCTGTGTGATGTTTTTTTCTCATGCCTTATTGTTATTATATCTTTGCAGGACTGGTGGAATGATCTTCTTCAAGAAAATGATTTTAAAGAGCTTGGTTATAGTGGCAAAATGGTTCTGCTGCTCGACATTTTAATTATGAGCTCAGATGTTGGTGATAAGGCATTGGTTTTTAGCCAGAGTATTCCTACTCTTGATCTTATTGAATTCTATCTTTCAAAGTTACCTAGACAAGATAAACGCGGCAAGTTCTGGAAGAAGGGAAAAGATTGGTACAGGTTGGTACTCGTTTTTTGATTGTATAAAATTATATGCAGTGGACCACTCAGCTGGCAATAGTTAATGTTGTGGTCAGTATCTCATGGTTCATTCAATAAAATAGAGTGGTTTTTGGAATGAACTTTTTACTCGATCTTTGTACATGAGGAACTGATGTCAGTTGTATATTTGTGTTTTCATTTTATGGAAGTTCCGTTGTCTTTATAGTACAATTGGTGGTCAAAAACCTGTTTATTTTGAGTCACCTTCAGTGTCACGCACATGCAATATTATGTTACCACCAGAGCTATCAAATGTGGTCTTTTAAAGGATGTTAAAGTGTATTACACAGTCTGAACATGTTGGCTTGTGAAAATGCTATGAAGAGCATGAATTAGAGTACCGGCTGGCTACTCTTTGAGAAAAAAAATGATAAGTGGTCATTGTGTTCCTATGACAACCAAACCTCAAGTTCTGTGGGGAAACCGAAATGCCGGTAATATTGGCCAATCTGGCATTTCCACCTTTCCTCGCTTGCACTATCCCTCCAACCCAAGTTCATTATCATAGCTCATATTGGGTATCCTTTCTTTATTCGTTGGTCAGATACATTAATTAGGATGACAGTAAATGGAATGGAATTGCTAGAGTTTTGCTTGGATTAAGTCCTCCGAATTATTCAATATGACAGCCAAGAGCACTGATTTTAATTTTCCAATAGGCTTGACGGAAGAACTGAGAGCTCTGAAAGGCAAAAGTTAGTGGAGAGCTTCAATGAACCCCAGAATGGAAGGGTCAAATGCACTCTGATTTCAACAAGAGCAGGCTCTCTGGGAATTAATCTGCATGCTGCTAACCGCGTTGTTATTGTCGATGGTTCATGGAATCCCACATATGATCTTCAGGCTATATATCGAGCTTGGAGGTGCATATTCTTGTTTTGTCACTGCATTCTTTAATCATGTATCTTTTACTCATCTATTATTTTTTCCCCGCAGATATGGCCAAAAAAAGCCCGTTTTTGCCTATCGATTGATGGCACAGGGTACCATGGAAGAGAAAATTTACAAGCGTCAGGTAGAGGAAGAGCAAATTTGTTTATACTCTGTTTTTCTCTGTGGAAACTGATTTATCTTAATGCCGCATGAAGGTAACAAAGGAGGGCCTAGCTGCAAGGGTGGTGGATAGACAACAAGTACATAGGACTATATCCAAAGAGGAGATGTTGCATCTTTTTGAATTCGGCGATGACGATAACCCAGAAATGTCGACTGAGCTGTGTCAACAAGCAGGGGATGCTATCAAGCTGGGTACAGCCTATCCAGTTGGAGATTTCCTGAAGCAGAGGTCTTCTTCCTGTGGAAGTTGCTCCTCTGACAGAATAATGGATAGTCTACTTCGCGAGCATCACCCGAGGTAGACTATAATCTTGCTGAGAACTTTGATGAGTGCCTGTTTCCTGAGTTCTTTACAGATTTGGTAATCATTCAGATTTTTGATAGATGAAAAAGTAGGTCTAATTTAGCTAAATCACCTTATCTTAGGTGGATTACCAATTACCATGAACATGAGACCCTTTTACAAGAGAACGAAGAGGAGAAACTTTCTAAGGAGGAGCAAGATAGGGCTTGGGAGGTGTATCGGAAAACATTGGAATGGGAGGAAGTACAGCGCATTCCTGTTGGGGATGTTTTTGCAACTGATAAGCCTGTCACAGCTCGCTTGCTGTCTTCTCCTGGCAAGACCACTGGCTTATCACAAAACAAAGGCAGAATAAGGAGTCACATTGTACAGCGAAAATGCACTAATCTGTCACATTTGCTGACCCTTAGAAGTCAGGGCACAAAAATTGGCTGCAGTACCATTTGTGGAGAGTGCGCACAAGAAATAAGCAGGGAAGCATTGGACAGGGATTGTAAACAGGCCAGATGATGGCATTTTCTCGAGTTGTTAAAGTCTGTGCCAAATTTAAATTTCAGTAGCTGTCGGTTCCGGCAAAGTTGCAGTAGCAGTTGTAGATATCAGCTGCCAGCTTCCCACCAAATATACTGTTCTTTTTTCTTTTTTTTTGTGGTTACCAGAAGCTAGAGAAGAGGGCTAATTTGTAAATTGCTTCTCATTCTAGATCTCTATACGGTGCGGAAGTAGGCCTTTTGTAAAGGATAGGTGGATCATCCATTTCGACAGATTTTTTGTGATAGTTGATAATGCTCTCGCAAATTTTTGATCGGTGTGGTTCCTCATAATGTAAACCTTATTTTTATATAGGTTTCATTGTATGAGCAGGAGGAATGCCAAACTTGGTATTACTGAATTTCTCTCGTTTGCCTGTCGCTTGACTTTTGCACATAATTTTAGCGATTGACGCCGTTCGGATCCTGTATGCTAGCGGCTCAATGACAGTTTCATTCGTGGCGCTTTGGCCACATGCGTTATGTTTTGTGAACTGCAACCCGGACATTCTATTTTAATTATTTCGGTTTTCACTAATTACCATGTAATACATTTCCTTTTGGTTGAAATATGTACCATTTTTAGAGGCTCAAGTGCCTGAAGGTGGACGTCACAACTCCAAATTTGTCGATTGAAGGGAAGAGCAGCAAAGGGGCAATAATTGAAAGCAACTGTTCTATGTAGGTGCGAAATTCGAACTTCCTATATCAGGCTATCAGCATGATGGCCAATAGCACTGAAAGAGAAGTAATATTTCTACATCTCCGTGGTTAGACCTGAAGAAGCTTTTCTAGAGAAACTGAGGAGTTGATTTTCATTTGATGATTGAAATCTCTACATCAAAGCAGGCACACATCCCCTCTTTTTCATATAACAACACACTGTCTCTCCCTCTCTCTCAAGCACGAAAGCAGTTGCATCGCCACTGAATAGTATCTCGAGTGGCATTTCCTTTGGAAGAGTGGAAGATGATTACTTCACAAGAGTACATTTGCTCTCGAGACTCACTCCTCCGATCTGTAAGCATGATCTAACGAGCTAGTTCTTCAGAGCTGATTGCGCCGGAACCACTTCCTGTTGTATATGACAAAACAATTAAATGATCGTCAAGCTAGTCCCTCTCATCTCCAACCCAGTTATCTTTCTCCTTGGGTCCCGTTGGCCCTTCCTCGCCGTAAAGCTCTGTCGGAAACAAGTCAAAGAGGTTCTCCACAGAGAACCTCACAAAGAAAGGGAGCATATTTATTATCTTATCTACTTCAGATCTTGAGTCATATGTGATGGTTGGACCCCACTCCCTCATGTACTGTAGCCAACAAGGTTCGGCTACTACACCATCACCGAGATACTCTGCTGAAATGATCCGATACTTCTTGCTTGAATCTACATAGAACTTGCTTCGAGCACAATCGTTTCTCGCTCCAATTCCCAGTTTGGACGATCCCTGGAGATAGGTCCCCGGGTGCGGGAAACTCGCATGACCGCATTTAGAAGAGTAAACCATTGACCTATTCCCCTCAATGTATTCCAAGTCAGGCGCATTGACCCATCCACCACCACTGTGCTGGGAGAAATATGCACCCCACAATTCTCCAGTGAAGTTGCTCACACGGAGAGTGAAATGCTCCCAGTCGCCCACATGCTGCCCTATCCTGGTCATTGGAATGGTCATCAAGCCAATTTTCAAGGTTGCAGGTCCATTGAAAGGGCAAAAGACCCACATCACAATGTCGGTAAATGTACCTCCGAGTGCTGGTTTAACATGTACGTAGAGCTCTGCGCTCTCCAGGTCTCCATTCTTGACATGATTTCTTGCCTCTTCCTCATCTGGCAAATCTATCCAAAATTCCCCATCATTACATCCTCCACAAGGCAAATTTGAACCATCGTACTTGATCGGTTCACCTCGATCTTTTCCATATTCATACAAGAGTGCTCCATTCTTGAAAAACCACTCTACAGATGACGGCATATAAACCTCATCAGGATGGAAGAAAACAGTGGGTCCGTAATGCCTTATTAGTGCATGTATCTGGTCTAAACTTGGCATCGCATGCATTGTGCAATTGACATTCTTCAAGCAGGCTATATCTAGCTCTTTCTCTATATCTAAGAATGAATCACAGAAGAATGTACCAACAGAAACACCAGTTCCCCACATTCCCCGCTTGCAAGGCCGCGTGGTCCATATACGAAATGGGTATTGAGCATTCTTTGGTTGTACGTCAAACATCAGGTCACAAGGTTCACAATCCTCCGAGAGATCTTCTCGTACGCATCTGACTTCGTCAACATCAGGCTCATCCAGACTGTCAGTAACAAGGATGCCCATGGCTCTGTAACCCATGGGTGCATTTGGTAGCCAAAAGTATCCATAACCATTTTGATCTGAGTCGGCTTTCCATATTAGTTTGTAGCTGAGCGGCCTTTTCATGGCTGGGGAGCTTAGTGCAGTGACATGGCTATGATCAGAACAACTGTTGGGGTCAAGGGTTTCGCGAGCCACAAGAACATAGCCTCTCAATGGCTTGTCATTTGGCTGGCAGTAGTAACCCAGACAATGAAATCCATCCGGTATCCCTAAAGGTCTATAAAACGTGACTCCATGTGTCTTCGCACGCAACAGGCTGCAGCTCCAGACTCTCTCAAACTCCGTAATTTTAAATACTTCAATATCGCCCAGTCGTATTGTTCCAGCACCGAAAGCCTTGCCTACAAAGATTGCAATCAATTTGAAGAGGTAAATAGAATGTGAAGAAGTAGAACCACAAACTTTTCAGAAAAGGATAGAAGTTCAACATGTTCTCTGGGAAGCCTTCAATTAGATTACAAGTTGCAATAGTAACATGAGCACGAAAAATTTCTCAATCTGCAAGCTCCACCTGGAGACAGAACAGAGCTTGGAGCATGAAAATGAAGGCATTTAGTAGTAGTTTCGATCAAAACCAGACATTTCCTTCCAAGATCCATCAGTTTCCTAGCTTTCGAGAATAGCCAAGTAACAGATAAAAAGCGGTGAATTCATCTTGCAGGACCCACATTTTGTCCCGGGATGAACTTGCAGGGACTATCAGATTAAAACGGAGAGAGAATTTAGCAACTAAACCCCATTCACAGTCAATCCAGCGTTCAACCTGATCGCCAAGTTCAAGTTCTCTAGTTCTTTTCAGCTGAATTTTTCAGAATTCAGCACACACATCCCTCGCCAGGATTCACATACATCCACAACACACGTGGGTAGATCGGTCGTGTGTCAGAGAGAGAGAGAGAGAGAGAGAGAGAGAGAGAGAGAGCATTGGGCGAATATTCCGATATTCAACGCCAAAACAGATCACTGAAAACCTCAATGGCATTGCCAAAAAAAATTACCAAAGATAAATGAACAAGATAAAAAGACGCGAACGAAGAAGAGAACTCCAGAGCTGACTGAAACGAAACTCCTTCATCAATTACCCACGATCCTAAACACGTCCAAAAAGCATGAGCGCAACGAACAAAACCCAAAATTCAAGACGCGTTTTCCTCCGAAAAAGATGGAACTTTTCTTCATTTTCCGAGCAATTCAAGGGAGGAAGACGGAACAAAAAAGATCAAAAAAATCGCACCTTGAGGCCACTTGGGAAGAGGCGAAGGCAGAGAGAAGGGCTCTGGTTCCAGAGGACAGAATTCGGAGACATCTTCCCAGCAAATACACTCGCAACCCAACATTCTTCGATCCTCTCCGATCAAAACCCTCGACGGAAATCTCCGAGAACCGTCGGCAATCGGCGCGAATCGACCCAAGACCGCCAACAACTCCGCCGCTCTTTGAACCCACTCGCCACAGCTCCAGCAAGAAGCACGTGTGATGAATTCCCCACAGAGAAAGAGAGAGAGAGAGAGAGAGAGAGAGAGAGAGACTCGGTGCTTCCGAAGCTCGAATATCACCAACCGGAGAGATTCTCAGGGTAACTGAGGAAGAAAAAGACGGCAGCTCGATCAGAGAGAACGGATCGTTCCGCTTCTTCTCCGGGCAGAGCGAGCCGATACGTGTGAAACCACCAAATTTGAGCAACTACCCACGAGAGAACCGAGGCGATTTCTCAAGAAAACCGAAGCTTTATCGCTGAAATCGACATGCTTTTCTTCAAAGTCGAACAGAGAGAGAGAGAGAGAGAGAGAGAGAGAGAGAGAGTGGTTGCTTTGCTTTGGGTTGAGTAAAGGTTGAAGGAGAAGAGACGACCAAGCAGGAGAGCTCCTCATGATTAAATATATGAATTTATTTATACTGTTTATGATATTTTGTAATATTACTTTAATTTTTTTTTTATTTTTTTGGGTTTTAGTGTTTTATTCTTCTTCTTTTTTGGATTTTTAGTTTCAACTATTCAACGACTTAACTTGGCAGTGACTGACAAAAAAAAAAAAAAACTTGGCAGTGACTGCACCCAGTTCGTTATTTTATCTCTATTTATTACTTTCCTAATATTTTCAACCTTTAAATAACAATAAAAGTGAAAATTTATTTTTAGTTACCTCTCTCAATGTCAACACCACACTATACAGGAAAAAGAGTTACATCTGAAATACTTCGAGGTAAGAAAATTATTTTAAATTTAAGTCTCGAAAGATCATTATTTATCTCATTGGAAATTATATTATTCTACTTAGGTGTGCGGAGAGTACATGTGATCAAAACTCACTTCATGGCCTATTTATAAATACTTGTTTTGAATTAAATTTTATGAAATCTCTCAATCTCATGTAGAACAAGAATTTAAATTCGTAAGTGGAGACTTATCTCTTTATATCACTCTTCTCCACAATAAGATGAGTCAAGTTCGAAATGATCTCATGGGACACGTGTAATTGCTAAGATGATTCGGTGTGATTTGCAATGAAAATGGATGAGAGCGTGTCGGTTCGTGACAATGTTAGACTAAGCCGTATTGTATCATGTTAAATTCAGATTTCTCTCCTTAAGTTTACATGTTCTCAATTTGCATAAGAAATTACCACATCATCAAATTTAAGTTGGATGAATCACGTGAGACCAACTTTCGGCCCCTAATTTCATACCTATCTCTTTGTCAAGGCATAATCAAGCATGCACATGCACTGTCCTATTGATTCTTTCTCTATATATAATGTAGAGATTATTGTATATAGGACAGAGATTTACTATAAAATGTTAAAATCCTTTTGTGTATTTCTTTTGATCTACGGGAAGGTGTGACTGGGAAAGAGTGCTTTTTTTTTTTTTTCAAAAAGAATAAAAAAAACAAAGCAAAAGCCATGCTTTCCCAAAAGCATGGTAGTTCATGTGAAGGAATCAATAAACATCAGATTCCTATGGAAGTAGCATATTCTCCCTAATTCAAATTTATTTCATTTTGTTTTAATATCCAATCATTTTCAAGGTCACCTAATCCTAATTTACAGATGAGAGATCACTTCTTTATTTCAATGAGAGTTGGAGATGTCCTCTGTTTATGTCATGAAAAAAATAAGATTACACATATAAATATGTATATAATTATGCAATTCATCAAGGGAGAAAGGATAGAAAAGGAGACAAAATGAGTGGTGAAATCACGATTTTTTCTTTGGTCGGTTATTAAAAAAAAAAAATTATTTAAGACGCAACCATGTGTATGAATAGTCACGTAATCGTCCCATTATCTAATGGTCGGCCTGCTCCTACGATAAGATAATTTTTTTGGGTGGGGAATGTTTTTTTAAGATGAGATTGGAGATAAGCACCCCAAATTTAGACCGCACAAAATATGGATTTAATTAACGTTTTCATGGTTTATGTGATCATTAGGCCTATCTTGATGTTGTGCCTAACTATTATTTTTTATGCATGCCACGCAAATTCATTTAGGGTTTTATTGGTTTTGCGGATAATGAATGGTTTGAAAAATATTCTAAAAATAATCGGTTGTATTGTTTAAAATAATTACTCAATAGAAAATATTTTAATTATTGACAACATGTCTAACATTTGCATAGACAATAAAAATATTTGTTGTTAATTCATTTTTGTGAGCAATATAAAAGATCATTTTTAGAAAAATATTTTTTAAATTATTCATTTTTCACAAAATAAATGCATCCTTAATATGTTCAAAGCTATTCACTTAAAGTGCGTTTGTTTCGTAGAAACGAATAATTTGAAAAATATTTTTTAAAATATTATCGCTTAAATCATTTACCAAAAATTCGACCAAATAGAAAAGAATCATTTTGAAAAACGATTTAACGAAAATTATTTTTTATTATTAATGAAATTGTTTAAAAGTTAATTATTATTGATAAGAAATTATTATTCATTAGTTAATTATTTAAAATGCGATGGGCAATCTTTATATGAAAGTATTTTTAAAATTATCATTTTTCGTAAAGCAAATGAAATTTAGTATATGACTGCAGTGTCGTGGCAAAGACTTCTCAAATTGACAATTTGACAAAGCAAACGTGGACGGTACATGCTGATTTTGACCCCTTTTTTTAGGTTGGAATATTAGGTACGCAGGGATCAATCATTGGCAGCTTGCAGCTAACTCAAGCAACTGCATAGACCAACTTTATATTTTAATTTAATCGATATATAATATGAAAGCTCGGCTATATATATATGAACCAGCATTTAAAAAAGATTTGCGTCATCGAACTTTTTCGATATATATATGAACTAAATTAGGAAGTTTTGAATGAAAGAAAAATACAAGTATATCTTTTGTAGCGAGCATTATATTTTTATGAGTTATTATACTATCTGATGCCCATTGCTAGTGGAATCCAAATTCCAGCATAGGAAAAAAAAGAAAAAGAAAATTGGAAGTAGCCTAGACTTGTCAATATTATAAACTTCTATCCATCAAATTAATTGAGAAATTGGGTTTTGTTGTTTTATCATTACCCTCCTTATTTTTCAATACATTGGAAGGACTTGTAGCTGAGATTTTTCAATTCAAAAAGGTATGGCTGTGACGTTCACATCATGAATATGACCAAATCTTCAAAATGATTGAATCGTCTAATGGCTTCAGCAATGGGGAAACAAGAAAATGATGGTGGGTCAGACTCCATAAGATGTTTAAAGAGAAAGAGAGATTGATTCTATAAAAAAAAATCCACATATATTCAAAAGTAAATTAAAAAAAAAATATTGTGGTTGACGCTCTCTCTGAATTTCTTCTTCTTGTCAGGTTCCTGTGAAATATGGAATTCCTAGATTTACCGACCAATTCCTGGGTCCACAAAGAGCTCTCCTTGTTCACAACCACGCAAGGAGGATGTCCTCATCCACATTTGCATGCATATGATGCTCTTTCCAAAAAAAAAAAAAAGAATAAAACGTGTTAAAATATCCTACATCAATGTTTTTGGACAAATTCAATTGGAGGAGCTTCAGCATAGATATTACTGAATGCTAGGGTCAATTTCATTAATGAGCGACTGGGATAGCTCTAATAAAAGATAAAATACATTATTAATTATGTAATTAGGAATCTTATAGAGAGAGAGAGAGAGAGAGAGAGAGAGAGAGAGAGAGAGAGGATATTAACTGTGGGATTGGCCTGAAAATAAAAGTTGGGCGGAGAGAGAGAGAGAGAGAGAGAGAGAGAGAGAGAGAGAGAGGATGTTAATTGTGGGATTGGCCTGAAAATAAAAGTTGGGCGGGGAGAGAGAGAGAGAGAGAGAGAGAGAGAGAGAGAGAGGATGTTAACTGTAGGATTGGCCTGAAAATAAAAGTTGGAGGCCCGCCCAACTTGACTTTCCAAGGCTTCCCCCACTTCACGACAATCAAAAAGCAAGATCAAGACACGGCACCAATCAGGCAATCGATTTGAGGCTTTAGCAGTAGCACGAGCTAATTTTTTTTTTTTTTTTGTCGAAGAGCTAATTTGAAGGGCAGGAAAGTTTGGTCACGATTTTTTTTATTTTTTTCTTTTCCTTCAATGATTTTCCAACCGACAGATATCCCTTTTCTTTAAAAAAAATTAAATTATTTTGTAAAAAACTTTTCATGATAAACCCACTCCAATTTCTGGATGATGAGATGGTGGCTACATGAAGGGAAGGCCCAGTTTCTTTCAATGGCTGCTAGGGCCTGTTCATTTGAAAAAATGGGCTCTTTCCAAAACGCCTAATTTCACTTAAGCAGTCCATAAAATTAGCTCCTCAATATCAAGTGTAAAAGCCCTTCTCTTTTGGGTTTTTGCTTAATCTTTCTTCTAAGTAATTGAATCGGTTAGCCGAATTCGAGAAGAAAATGCATTGGGATGTGGTCCCTTTTGCTTTATTTCCTAACCTTCCTGCCTCAGTGACTAGCATGTTGGCCATTTTAGAAGTCTATCAGGTGAAGAAGACAGGACCAACAGAACAACAACAACCCAAGGCATGCGAATTGGGTGGAAAACGTAGGTCACTCGATGACTAGCACCATTCTGATGGATGCGCATTATGTCGTTTGCTATAAGTTAGAGTTTGATAGTTGGGTTGGCTGAATTGTTTAATCACTTTGATGGGCCATGCATGTCCTTCAAAATTTCTGTCATGTTAAAATTAAGATCAAATCGTGCGTTCATCTATTTGCTAATATGTCGGCATCAAAAGACCAAATCGCATCTTCATCTATTGGCTAACTCGAGCTTCTCAGTAATAATGCCATTCGTCCTGCAAAATCCATCTTTCGTATGGTAACAAGATATCTTCAGTTTGACTCTTTGTGAACATTCTATTTGTCCCTTTATTTACAATGAATTCTTGCGCCAAAATCTTAGATTACACTAGGAGTGAACGTGGTCTGGATTGAGAGAATTTAACACCTAACCTGAGAAGCAAGCCGCATAGCGAGTTTAACACCTAACTTGAGAAGCAAGCCGTATAGGCTGTGCATGACAACGCTTTTTGGCTAGGGAAGAGTTTTTTTTTTCAAAAATAGTTATTTTCTATTTCTATTTTGAGGAACAATTTCTGAGTAAAATAAGGTGTTTGGTAACTACAAAAAATTTATACTCCAGAAATAGAAAAAGAATAAAAATGCGTTTGGTATGAAACAATTTCTTTTTTGTACTTATCCGTTTTTTATTCTTGTTCACGGATCGTTGACCGTTGACCGATCAGCTTCTTGCTTTGCTGCCGACCGTGTAGCCGATCAAATCCGCCGACCGGCGGTCGTGCAGCGGCGGCGGCGGCCGGTGGCGGTCGGCAGCGGCGGTCGGCGATGGTGACGGTCGGCCGGCGGTCAGCGGTGGCTCTAGGCGGTTGGAGGTGGCCGCGGCAAGAGAGAGGAGTAAAAGAAAAAAAAATTGGCTTATTTCTAGAAATTGTTCCCGGGAACAAGAAGCAACTTTTTTTTGTTTCTCGTTTCTGCTCCAAATCTATTCCCGGGCTAACTTTCTATTCCGGAAAATAGAAAAACAACTTGGCGTTACCAAACGAATTTCTGTTCTTTTTTTGTTCTGGAGAACAAAAGAACAGAAAATGGGAGAAACAGAAACGTTATCATGCAAACCCATAGTGTTGATTCCTAATTTTTAGGACTAGGAACTGACTCTGTCAAGCTTGGGACCGAGGACTAGATTGACTCTCCAGGTTCAATCTAGTTTTAAAGTTAACATGAGACCAACTGATTTTTCTTTTTCATTTTTTGTATTTCTTGAAAGGATAAGCGTGTTATTTAAAATTACATATCCATCGACAATACGATATTAAGCAACTAAACTATGAACACTGGTACAAATCAAAAAGAAATCTAAGATAAGGCAACAATAGAAATCTCCACTTGTCGAAAGCAACAAACTATAAATGATGAATACATGAAATAAAATATTCAAGTTATGTAATATAAACTGTGAATTATTCATATATACACACAAAGTTGGTCCGGGTTGGATTGGGTTATAAATACGAAGAAAAATGAGAAGGCACTAGACACTTTAAGTTATATACTACAGTTTGGAATATATATCTATAGGGTTGGTCCAATTTGGAGCAACGCTGAAGTCTCGAGACCAAGGACCAACCTGTACAATACAAGTTCTAGCAATCCTAGAACCAGGAACCAAATTAGGACCAGTTGAGTTGGACCAGTCTAGGGTTGGTCTAGGGTTGACCCTGAACTGATGCTTAGCCCTAGGTCACACGTCAAAGGGAAGTCGAATCTGACAGTCCCTCAAATTTCACTAACCATATGTGATTCATCTCATAACATTAAATAGTGTTCCTGCCTTGGCACGTTAGGCGGGCAAGTACAACTGGTTGGGCTATTTGCTTCCAACCTTATCAGAAGTGTCTCGTACCTCGAAAGATTTAGGACAGTAGCGAGATCGTCGCTCATCGCGCATCTCTCATGATCTATAGATCCGATGTAGACAAGCCACATTAGCATAGCCCCACCGACGAGGCAGAGGTCCACGACTCATTCTACTTAAACAAGTTACACACGGCCTGCCATCATAATCAAGTGAGCTGGCGACCCCGCACTAT
Organism: Eucalyptus guilfoylei; assembly: GCA_016097605.1. Classification (NCBI taxonomy): domain Eukaryota; kingdom Viridiplantae; phylum Streptophyta; class Magnoliopsida; order Myrtales; family Myrtaceae; genus Eucalyptus; species Eucalyptus guilfoylei. The sequence goes on from CM027867.1 coordinate 49,232,618, forward strand.
AGAATTGTCAATCTATTCCCGCCAGGCCATCGGTCCTCATCCATTCGAGGCTGGCTGTATTGCACACGAAAAGCTAGGGGAAAACTGCAGTAACTTGCACTCAGCATGATCCAATTAACAAAACTGGTATATATTGATCAACCACTTCACTAAAATTTCTTGAACAATCATGACGGCACAAGCCATGCTTCTCACTTTAATTTGACGGGCTTGTACTTGCGCTCACTCCCGTGGTCTTCTCCATCCAAATTGAGAAATGACGGGTTAGATGAAGGTTGGCAAGAAAATAATATTCCAAGCCACCAACTTCTAATAAAACCACAGGACATTCACCAATCTATAGTATTCTATTATCACATTTAAAGGAGTTTGATTGGTTCACTGCTCACTTCTCTTCCCCACCATTTTTGAATTATGTCCTCCTGATTATCACGTCCGTCGTTACAACAGGAACTGGTTCAAATCTCGATCTAATGGAAACGCTCTCTCCGTTTTCTCTGCTGATTTTCTCTGTCGTTCTAGGGTTTGTCATGCCTTGCGCCAACGGTCTGCTTAAACCGAGCACAAACTACACCTCGTTTGTGTACAATAACTGCTCCGGCGACGCATTCACGGACTCAAATGGATCATCTCATTCCCAGACGCTCTCGTCCCTGTTCCAGGAACTAGTCTCTCGCTCCTACCAATCCAAGTTCTACAAGGCCACAGTCGGAGACTCTCTCTCCGGCGTCTCCGGCCGGTTCCAGTGCAATAACGCTCTCACAGACTACCAGTGCCATCAGTGCGTCGCTAGGATCCCCGAGATATCGCGTACTCTATGCAGCAAGTCAATCGCGGGTAAGATTCGGCTCTCCGGGTGCTACCTCCAGTACGAGACCGACCAGTTCTCAATCCAGAAGGCCGAGATCTTGCCCCGTGGTGGTGGCGCTGGCGTATCCAAGTATGGGATCGATCACAAGAACTGCGACGAGTCGGGCGGAGCGGGGGGGATCGAGGGGTTTGTGGAGAAGCGAGACGCGGCTCTCGAAGCGCTCGAGGAAGGCGTGGTGCAGGGGAAAGAGGGAGCGGGAGGGAGGTACGAGACGGAGTACGGGCCGTTCAAGGTGGAGGCGGAGTGCGACGCCGATCTGGGGCCGTGCGACTGCGGGGAGTGCGTGAACGTGGCGGTGGAGGTGGTGAAGGAGGAGTGCCCGCAGTCAGTCAACGGTGGGGTTTTCCTCGACCGATGTTCGGTGAGCTTTCAGTATTATTACGGGGGAGGCGGAGGGGGAGGCGGAGGCAGCGGCGGAGGCAATGGCGGTAATTGGTATCCAGGTAAATTATCACACCTAATCTGTGTCCAAGGACTAGATCACATGTAACGAAATTTGCGATAACTGCAATAGGTCGGATTATGAATTGGTCAATCACACTTTGTTATTACAAGATATATGATATGCATGCAATATCTCATAGGCGACATATGCAAATTTATGTTCTCGAGATGCCGAGAATGAATAAGAATACAAAATCTTGGAGCCTGCTAGTTATCTTTTCTCATCCTTTATAATGACCAGATTTCACTCTTTTTTCTATTCTAAAGAAAATGGGGCTTGGATGGTTGCAATTCATGCACGGTTGTTGTGTTGAACAGAGCGTGGAAATGGAGAAGAAACAGGAAAGCAAATAGCGATCGTGCTGGGAGGAGCTGGAGCTCTGGTGTTAGGCTTTCTCTTCTTGTTGCTTATCAGATCGTGCGGCAGCAAAGACGATGGTGAGCGAGCACGCATCGCTAGCGTAAACAGTGTTTTACGCAAGCAATCTCCTTCCGTATTCGGTCGTTTTGGTTACTCGACATCCTAATTTTTCTCGCAACATCGAATCGAACTTCTTGTTTAACGAGTGCCGAACATGATTTTTTGCTGCAGACTGTTGAGGAGAACTCACGAGTCTTCCAAGCCACACGCAGCCTTTGGCTACTCTCTCACTCAGGCAGTAAAAGAGAGAGAGAGAGAGAGATGATGTAGATGGAACAGATATGACGCAGATGGAACAGATATGACTTTTGGGGACTACATCAAATTTATTTGGCTTTAGATATGTGACTTGTGAAATGTCACTTTCTTTCTAATTAGGGTCAACTTGTTAGAAAGGGCGGACTACATCAATTTATTTGGCTTCACATATGTGACTTGTGAAATGTCACTTTCTTTCTAATTAGGGTCAACTTGTTAGAAAGGGCGGATTTCACTGTACATGAATGTGATTGTTCATACAGTGTCTTGTGATTATAATTTAATCCATGCCTTTTTCATTTTTTTATAGTAACATTATTTTTTCTCTCAATAATGATGATGTTGTCTACTTAGATAAGTAAGTCTCGGAAAAAAAAAAATGTTACGAGTATTATAACTTTTATACGATACTCATTTTATTATAAAAAATTTTCACTAAATCAATACAATGCCACGTCGGAGGAAAAGTGATCTATCAAAGTGTCTTTGGCAATAAATTACGGCAAAAAAACTCAAAGAAAAAAATAATCTCAGCCTTTCAAATAATTGGACAGCTTCATGTGGGCCATGAAAATCTCACTTCTTCTTCTTCTTGAAATGCTTGGATACTTGCGTCATCCAGATTGCTTTTCTTCGGGTTTTGCGGTTTTCAATTTGTTCAAGTTTTGCAGAATTCAAAATGTCAAGCTTTTCCAAGCACCGTAACTCCTGCACACTTCACATCAAATTGCCGAGGACACTCAAAGACCATGAGGTAATCCAATCAAATCAACAACAAGAATAATACTTCGAATAGGAACAATTTTCCCTTCCAATCACATCAACAGAAAAACATGACGCGCCGAGCGAAGACACAACGAAGTGAACACTGTCCGGTTTAGGGTTTAAAAGCCGGCGTGAAGACTGGGTCCTCGTGACAAAGCCGTAGGCAATAGGCATCCGCTGTGGCCTTTCCCCATATCCACAACTTACCATCGACAAAAGCAAAGAATGAAACAATCTACACGATATGTCATTCTTCTTTGTTTCATATTACAATTCGTTTGGCGCAAAATTGCCTCAGTTCGAATTAGGGTTTGAAGAAGAGGAAATGGTTTGATTTGTCCAAATTAGGGTTTAAATTTGGGGCAAACCCGCTGAACGACATCGTTTCAGGGCTATTTATGCTGATTTAGAGCACCGGTGAGCCATGTCGGTTGTAGATGTTGGATTTTCGGCATCCCCAATCGGAGTTGGTATGTAAAGTTGCGTTTGACAATCATAATAAAATTCATGATAGGATAAAATTTATTATATTATATGTTTGACGCTTGCTTAAGACAAGATAAAATCAAATATAAGAGGATTTAGGTCCGATAAAATTATCTCATGAGGATGTGAGATAAAAGTAGATAGAATTCTTATATTTATAATGAGAAAGTTTTTTCTTTTTGAATAACAAACTTCTTAAATTAACAAAATTAATATTATATTTCAATATAACTAATGTTTGGATTTGAATATAAGAAATTCAAAATGACAAAAATTAACAATTTAGTTTTTAAATTTAATCTTATATTTATTTATATATTTGAATTTAATTCTATCTTATAACATAAATTCAATATATAATATATATTTATATTTATTACAAATTTTAGATATTTAGTATTATAAATATTACTACAGTTTACTATTTAATAAAATTTTATTAGAGAATGATGGAAGGAAAATAAAGAAATAAAAAATAAATTTATTGAAAAACGAGAGGAAAATAAAATAAATAGCAAATAAAAATAAAATATGCAAGAGTGTCACAAGAGATTTTTATTATCTCAATTTGTAAAATTTTTGGTTCATTTATGTTGATATGTAATTTATATTAAATAATGTACATGATATAATGGAAATATATCCGGTTTTATTATTGCAATCACCAAATAATGGATAGGATATAACAAAATTTGTGAATTTCATATTCTATCTTATCTAATCCTATCCTGGTTGGAAATTTTGACGACCAAACGAAATCTAAGTGGATCATTTGAAAAGTAAAATAGCACTGAAGGGATATTCGAAAAGTTTTGATATTAAAGTGAGCACTGTATCAAAATTATGATACCTAGTATTCTATTTCCATGAGTCTTTGACTAATGAAATACTCCACTAAATATCGTCAACCAAGCAAAAGATGTGAACCACAATCAGAGTGGGTAGTTTGAACATGAAATCTTTTACAGTAGCATGGTTGCCGAACGAGATATGCATGCCCCCATATCGTTTGCCCACTATACTAATCCCATCGAGTTAACAGTTGATTTTTTAAAATTAGAAAAAAGTGCTTGAACGTCTGTGTTCGTCCCGTGAGGAACAGTTGGGATATGCTTCATTCCTCTTTTGTCTCTGATTTAATATAAAATTCTTTTATGTGCTGGAAAATTTCAATGACTAATCGCAAAAAAAAAAGGAAAAAAAAATCTACCACAAGAAAAATTGACCAATGACCTTTTTTTTAAAAGATAATTTGTCGGTAACTTTCTACAACCTTTTGTATATTACAAACTCTTTTCAAAGTTTGGAAGTTCCCAATTTTGATAATAACTTAATCGGAAAAAAGTTAATTAAATTTTCTTTAGAAAGATAAATACAATTGATAAATGACAAGAGAAGTTTTCAGTTTGTCAAAGATAAGAGAAATTTGTTCAGAAAAAACCCAATGAACATTCCTAACTAATTCAAGTAAATTTTATTAGCTATACAAAACTCATCTGTAACTTAATTAGAGAAAAGTTGGCAATCAGTCCATTTGAAGTTGGTATTTTCTAACAAAACTTGGTAAATTTAAAAGATGGTAAGCAAGGCAGCTAAAAGTGGTAATTCAATAGCAAATTTCATAAATCTAAGAAGAAACAAGTTGATATTGGTAAGTTATTTAAATGACGATTGGTAATCAAATGTTATGTAATAACTTAATCAAAGAAAATTTACTAGTCACATAAATAAAAGTCGGTAAATACATATCATAGTTTGTAAATTTAGATTGTAAGTAAGAAAAGAAAAACAAAATTTAGTAAACGATAAGACAGATTGGTCTTTTTAAAAAATATAAGGAACATCGGTAAACCAATTTAAATAAGAGTTGTCAACCTTAGATAGCTGGTTTATCGTTTGAAGAAAAAAGGTTAATCACTCCAATCAATTACAAAATGTTTGGTACAAAATCCAATCAAATCTAACTAACGTAGCCTTTTTAGGACATGTTGCTAATCGCCAATCAGAGTAACTATGACAAAGGTCTCCTGTGTAAATTCGGTCAATAGCTTTTGAAATTAGTCATAAGCTAGAAAACATCTCCAACTCAATACATGCCCAAGATTTTCCATGAACATACACAAAGATCGAGCGCCCAATACGAATATAAACCCCAAAAGAGGGAGAAGATTTTAGAAATCGCATTTCGATCACTAGGCTAACCTTTAAATTGTGATTTAATCATTGGTTTAAGAAGGGAAATATCAAAAAAATTCATCTCGACATGCTTTTATGAAAAAAGTATAATCTTTTTCGACTTTGCTTTATACGTAACAAGTTCACATCACAATTAAAAATTCAATCATAAATTATTCGAAAATATTATTATGGTCAATGTGATCGACAGCGAATAAAGATATCAATCCTGAATGATAATCAAGCTTAGGGGCATCCAAATTAAATAATTTGATTGGATTAAATTTTTTTCTTTAAATTTTTGTCAGAATTAAATAATAGGTGGTCCATAAAATAATTCAAATGCGTAAGCGCAGACGCTTTGCATGCATAATTCGCACAAGGCCGACGGTGGCGAGGCCCCACAAAATCCCACCTTCCTCTTAGAGAACGGAGACTTTGGTAATCAAATATACCTCGGCCGCTCGAGGGGGGGCACCGATCCCCTGCGCTCGGGCCCACCGGGAGCAACCCCCTCCCGTCACCCTCGCCGCGACGCGTGGCGAAATGACCGCCCCCCGGGCGTCCAGTCCGCGCTCGGCCAATGAAAAGGCGCGCGTTAGTGCACTCGGCCGCACGTGAAAACCACCGCCTCCGTAAACATCTACACGCGCTTTCCATGCGCCCCACTCTCTTTCTCTCTCTTTCGCTCTCAGTTCCTCCCGGGTCTCTGCAAATTCTCTGCTGCGAGTCAAACCCTCGCCGAATCGAATTCCTCGCCTCCGGGCTCTCGTGCGCGTCGCGCGGCGAGGCTCCCCGGCTGCGGCGGCGGCGGCGGCGGCGGCCGGCGGATCCTCCTCCTGTGGCGGTCGGATTCCGGCGCCGGCGCGGAGGCCTTCTTTTGTGATCGGGGAGAAAGCGCGCTTTTTTGCATGGCGTGATCAGCGCATTGTCCTTTTCCTCTTCTTCCTTGCGCCCCCCTGGAGCGCCGTCGACAGGTCGGTATGGGGAACCGCGCGCGTTGACGCATTGCCCCTCTGTTTGCGCTTGTGTGCTCTTTGCTGGCTGGCTGGGGGTGTGATGTGGTGGATTTTGGTTTCCGCTTTCGATCGTTTGGATCGCCGTCGGAGAAAGCTAGTGTTTTTATGATTTTCGGCAAAGAAAAGACGAGATTTGACGGGGTGTGTGGGACGAAGTCACGTGTGTTGAGATTGTCGGGAGACTTCGGAGATGTGACGGTAGTACGTCCCGAGTGGGGTGTGTGATGTTGGTGTTCGTGGAAGTTGGTTGAAGCGAAGTTGATGTGGTTCTGGGGGGACGCACTTTGTAGTCGGAGTTGCTTCGTATTTTTGTACTTCTCTTGGCTGCATGTAGCAGTCAGTTCTCTTTAGTGGGATTCTATCTATGGCATGGCGGTGATAGGCTGAAAAGAGCAGAACAGATAGTTGGGTTGAGCGTATCGATCGAGAAAAAGTAGAAATATTCAAAATCTGTCTTTAAGGGAGAAGGCGACTCTCGATTATATTTGAGTCAATTGTCGATTCTCCTTTCGATGATCTGAGTAATGAATTGCCTATGAATTAACTGTTCTTTCTTTTCTGACTTTGATCTGATAGAGCATTCCGAATTCAGGTGACGTTGCGGTAAATCAGAAGATATAATTACCAGGAGTAGTTTTTCTGGATCTGTTGATGGCTCCACATGTTAAGGTGCGCCAGGCGTTTGCAGCCACGAGGGCTTTGGGCATTCCTGATGAGGAGGTGAAGCCAATTTTGAAGCAGCTTTTAAGAGTATACAACAAAAAGTGGGAACTAATAGAAGGGGAGAATTTCCGGACACTCATAGATACATATTATGAGTCCAAAGAAGATAAGGTCGCCACTTAATTCTTTTGTTCTTCCATCTAATATCTCTTTTGTTTTAATATTTTTGGTTGAGAGGAGTTCTATTTGTTTTCATTGAGTATCATAACAGGGTATCTCAGAAAACTTGGAAGTTATTGTGACTGCTTAGTTTTAGATGCATGATCATTTTGTTCCAGTGCTGTCATCTCCTGCCCGACGTACACTTTTTCTATATTATTGGTGGAGTTCACTTTTGTTCGTTAATATTTCTCTCTTGTTTTGATACAGAATATAGGTGATGGAAGTGGGAGTACTGCAGGGCAAGATGGTTGTAAAAGACCATCTAAGAGGCTGCACCTTGAAAAGCAGGAAAACCAGGTATTTGTCAATATGAAAAATGTAGCTTCAGAAGATCATGAACTATCAACTTCTTCCAGTGGATTTTTGGAGTCATCACCACGAAGTTTTAGAGATGGAACCAACCATGATTTTCAACTGCCTAACATGCAGCACAGCAACCCAGCGAACCAGACAAGCTCTTCATCTAGTGAAGAGATGGCTTCTAGGAAAGCATCCGCATCCTCTCCAACTTTATATAGTAACTCAACTGGGGAGGCTGGACCAGGTCAGATTTCAGAAGAAGTTCTGCCTGGTAAAATTTGTAAGAAAGAGCTTAGTAGGGCAAAAGCAAATTCCATCGCAACATTGCATCCTTTTACTGAGTCTACCCGACTAGGCCATTCAGGTATGTGTAGTTTGTTTATATGCAGTCTGCCATCAGGTAAGGCACTCAGGCTACAGCATATTCTTTAGTGAGGAGTTCAATTAAGCCTTTGATATGTATATTTGGGTGAATGATAGGTGAGAGCCACTGTTGTAGTTTATGATCTTTTTGTTCTTCATCTGGAAGAGCGTCTTTGATAGTGTGAAACTCGTACAGATGTCCATGTTGTGAATTGAAGTTTTCCATCTTGTGATAGTTTTCTTTTTTATCTCTGGAATGCATACTGTGTGGAATTCCTTGTTTAGCTTCTTGTAGAAGTGAAACAAGCTGTTCATTCATTTCTGGAAATTGTAATAGATTCAGTTGGCATTTTTGGCAGATATTAGTACAATGGTATTTGTTCTTTTCTGTTCAGGTGAAATTCATAATTAAGTTGGTCTATATATCTGACGATATACGCCTCTTTTTTAAAGGAGCAAATTAAAATATCCAGTATGCTGCATTGATTAGAAGAAGACAATTTTAACTAGATGCACACCAAGTGTTTTGTCTGAGGGACACATTCTTCTCATTCTCCTGGGTAGAAAATTTGGTATCTGGCAAGTTTGTAATTCAGGATAGCTTGACGTTCTGTAGAAACAATTCCAGTAGGCCTCGAGGTTATAGTTTTCATTCTGCAAGAATTATTTACTCCTATTCATTCTGATTTATTTGGTTTGGCAATTGGTATGCTTAGATCAACATTCTCCATTGGATTCAGAAGCTAAATCATCGGCTGACATCATAAGAAATGTCTTGAACTCCAATGGGATTACTGGTCCAAACACAAAGGTTCTAAGTGATTTGGGAAACGACTCAGAAGTTTCAAATTCAATTGCTAGTACAAGTTCAAGCGGTCCTACCAATGCTCGTCGCCGTCATTGCAGTTCACGAAAAGGCCGTTTTATCGACCTCACTGACATAACCAAAGGTGCTGAAAAAGTGAAAATTTCTCTGGCAGATGATCCTAGAAACGAGCACCTTCCTGCCTTTAATTACATACCACATAACATAATTTACCAAAGTGCTCATGTGCAAATTTCACTGGCTCGTATTGTGGATGAGGATTGCTGTTCAAGTTGTATGGGTGACTGTCTCTCTTCAAAATTGCCATGTGCTTGTGCCCGTGAAACTGGTGGGGAGTTTGCCTACACACCAGTAGGTCAGCTCAAGGAAGAGTTTCTAGAATCTTGTAAATCATTGAAAGTGAATCCCCAAGAGAAGGATTTTGTATACTGTCAAGATTGCCCAATAGAGAGGTCTAGGAATGATTCAAGACCTGAAAAATGCAAGGGCCATCTGATTTGCAAGTTTATTAAAGAATGCTGGAGAAAATGTGGATGTGATATGCACTGTGGAAATAGATTAGTACAGAGAGGGATAATGTGTAAGTTGCAAGTGAGTATCTTCTTTAAATCATTTGGCGCGAGCATCTTTTTAGTTGCAATTTGATTCGAACTGATTGCCAGATTATTTATAATTGATTTTTGGTTATCATGTTCAAACTTTTGTGCAATCTATTATTATTTGTGTAAGGTTATATATATTACTCCACTGTTTGCTAGATTTGCCATATTACGATGCATATATATCTCTTGTTACCCATATTAGTGATGCATCATGGTAGAAAAGTCTTATATATACGTATTAACTGTGGTAATGGATTATGGTAAAATATCTCATTACTCTGTAATGAATGACAATTTTAGGAAAAAAAGCCACACAACCATGGTAAAGTATTGCCTGCTTTATGGTAAATGTGCCTGTGTTTTAAAGAACACAAAATAATGGTTGAGCATTCTTTTTGGGGTAAAAAGTTGGTAAGTTGGCTATTTCCAGATACACAACATATCAGCATTTGACTGTTTTATCCAATGTTCATGGTTCAGGGGATTGAGTCAGTTGGTAAATTATATAAGTTAACATCTTTCATTTTAAGAATTTCAATACATATGTCAAATGCGTTAAATTACTTAAAGATCCGAATTGCTCAATGATCATGACATGTTTTGGGTGAACAATCATATAATAGAAGTACATATATTAAATGTCTGTAAATTTTCGAGAATACTCGACTCATCTAAGCCTACTGCTCTCTCCCTCCTCATGATAATCTAGTTTGAAGATCTGAATTATGTTGCTTCTTTTATCTAGATGCTTTTCCTCTATCCTCAGGTTTTCTTAACTGAAGAAGGAAAAGGCTGGGGTGTCAGAACACTTGAGGAATTACCTAAGGGAACATTTGTTTGTGAATATGTTGGGGAAATAGTGACAAATACAGAGCTATATGATCGTAATATGCAAAAAAAGGGCCGTGAGAGACATACATATCCAGTGATGCTTGATGCAGATTGGGGATCAGAAGGACACTTGCAGGATGAAGAGGCTCTGTGTTTGGACGCAACGTATCATGGCAATGTTGCCAGGTTCATTAATCACAGGTATGTCTCTGATGATTGTCTTTGATTAGGCCTTTGCACCATGGAGCCAATTTGTTGGTTTTAGTACCTAGGCTTTCTTACTTCTCAGATATCCTTTCTTCTGCTTGTTCCTCTTTCTATTCCACTGGGGAATTAATATGCTGTCTTGGAAAGAGGGAGTTACATTACTTTGTGTAAGAAGAAAATCACCCATGGTCGCTGGAGTGGCAGAATAGGACCGAGTACTTCTTGTGCTCTTGAGAAGCCTTACAGGAGTTTGGAAGCACTTTTTGCAACAAACCCTATTTGAACTTTTGGGGGTGGAAGATTGTTTTGATCCATAACAACAATTTAACTCTTATTACCATTGTAAAATACGATCCCATTTACTGGTAAAGCAATTACTAAACGGCTTCCTTATTTTCCTGTAGAAAACATTCATTGCGAATTCTATTTTATTTTAACATAGGTGCTTTTTGCCTTCATACAAACATTTTAATGTTATTCTTTTTTAGCATGCCGATACTTTTAAAAATCCACAGAATCCAACCGTTATTGCTTATATCTTTTTAGCATGTGCCTTCTTTTATATCCCTTGTCTTGGACAATTTTGTCAGTTGGGACTTCTAGTACCCATAGTATTGTTCTGAGTTTTAAGCTGAAGACTAGAGTAAGCTCTGCAAAATATATTCATGGCATATGTTACTTAATCCTACTAATGTGTCATCCATTTGTGACATTTCTCCATATTTTTGCAGATGTTTTGATGCAAACTTGATAGATATTCCAGTTGAAGTAGAGACACCTGATCGACACTATTATCACGTATGAGAATCACTGGGTTTGACTTTGTTTATGTTATTGCAGGAGCAGGATTTCTGGTGTAATGTTGTGGGATATTTATTATGTTCTTTAGAATGAAGAGGCCCGTAATTGTTGATAGACTTTCTTTTTTGCAGATTGCATTTTTCACTACCCGAAAAGTTGGTGCTTTTGAAGAGTTGAGTTGGGTAAGGAGTATTGACAAACTATCTATGAAGTAGTTCCATATGAAAAAACAAAATCTCTCTCTCCTAGTTCCGACTCATATTTGTTCCTCTGTCACTTTAAGTGAGTTCTTTGGACGTCGTTGGTCCTCCGTGGCTGATGAAAAGCACTTTCGGCCTGGTGGACTGATAAATGATTAATGGTTTCCATTTTAATAATAATCATTCCAATCAGTGCTCACTATGGCCTCAGCACAGTGCTTTCTGTTATATGATTTATTTCCCCATCACCAGGAAGCTATGGTTTGAGATAAACTTTTAGAATCATGCAAAAGCCAAGGATTCTTTATTTGTCTCTTTTTTATGACCATTTTTCACTAATTTTTGCTTCAACCAGAATTAACGTGTGTTCCCGTATCAACTATGGTTATGCTTTATGTAATTGCAGGATTATGGTATTGATTTCGATGATAAAGATCATCCTGTGAAGGCTTTCAAATGCTGTTGCAAAAGTTCACATTGCCGAGATATGAAAAGAAGGTTATTTCACTTTTATTACCTTACGAGCAGAACATGTTTTGGTATGATTTACCTCGATCTTTTTCATGGGTGTCAGAGCGCTATATTCTTTTGAGGGCTACAAATAATATTTAAGAATCTTTTTGCAGTCTGTTTTCCAGCTCTTACTTGCGGCTCAGAATATCGTTTATGATATGCATAATCAAGCAAACCCATCTCTTGAATTTCCTGAACAGGATTTTAATCTTATGAAAGTAGCATTTGCCCCTTATAAGCAATTTTTTCTCCTCCATCTTATACTATATGCTTTGATTATGCTAACTCATGTACCTGGATTTGGGCCTTAAGCCAGAATAAGAGGGCAATTGGACTTACATTTAAGCTGTTTGTGTACCATCTTACTGTGAGCTCTTCTCTGGCACAGGAAGTAGATCAGGAGTTGCGATTCTCACCCAACAACCAGTCGCTGACCTAGCTGTACAAAATGCCATCAGGATAGGTTTCTAGCTGCAATATAAGTAGGGCTGGCCGGGTTTCTTTACCGAAGGCAAATGACAATGGCTGACCAGCTCGGAAAATATTTTTCGCCGATTAAGAATTTGGCATATGTTTGATTCCTTGGAGACTTTGCATTCTGAGGATCAGGTATTACTTCGTCAGCTCGAGTCAGCTGGCAAAGTGTGAAAATGCCCGCATGAAGGGTGTGACCAGCGTCTAATTAACTTGTGACCTCGATGGCGGGACTTGTTTATTAGGTGAATATCGTTTTAAATAATTATGTTTAGGCTCGTACATAGGCAAGGATTGGTTTTGTGCTTTGCATTGTTAAGGGTGCGTTTGGTACGTTTGGTAAGCATTCTATTTCTAGGAACAATTTTTACTTAGAAATGATTTTTTTTTTTTGTTCTCTAGATAAGTTTCTGAGTATTTGAAAGCTTTGGTAACTGTAGAAAATTTCTATCCTGGAATAGAAATGCGTTCGGTATGCCTCAAATATTTGACTTAAAATTTCTTGTAATTTTAAAATAATTATATTAAAATTCTCTTTTTTTCTTCTTTTTTCTTTTCTTTTTCTTCCTCTAGCCGGTCACCGACCTTGGGCAACCTCGCCGAGGGCTGGTGAAGCTCCAACGAGATCGCCAAACATCGTATGGTTGATTGCTAGCCATCGCCTTGGTTAGAGGAAGAAGAAGAAGAGGAAAAGAAAAAGGAAAAAGAAAAGAAAAAAGAAGGTTTGGGCTTGAATCTTGAGTTGTATTAAGAAACAAAGAAGCAATTTTTTTCTACTTTTGATTCTATTCTAAATCTATTCTTGAGTATAAAGACTTTGCCAAACATACTTTTGTATCTTTTTATTTTTTATTATTATTATTATTATTATTATTATTATTATTATTATTATTATTATTATTATTATTATTATTATTATTATTATTATTATTATTATTATTATTATTATTATTATTATTTATTTTGAGGAACAAAAGAACATAAATAGTTAATGTTTGACTAGGAATGAGTATGGGTCTAGGGTTAACCTTGGACTGGCCGAATTTGGCCGGTCCTGGGTTGGTCCTTAGTTTTAAGACCCCTAGACCTTATATTGTGCGGATTGGTTATAGGTCTTAAGAATTTAGAGTTAATCCAACCCGCACCAACCTTATACAAAGAGTTGTTAAACGGGTGGGTCGGATCGGGTTTGGGTTGGGTCATTAATAGTTCGACCCAAATTGACCAATTAACCTATTTATGACCCATTTATGCCTAATGTAAATTTTCCGACCCATATCCGATCCAATCCATATATGACCCATATCCGACCCATTTAACTAAACTGAAGAAAGCTTATTTCTTATATATATATTTTTTTTTTAAAATGGTATTACTAAAATAGTTTTATACAACACAAATTTAATGGACAAATTTTATAAATTTTAAAATAATTATTTTAAAAAATCGAATTTTAATTTTCTTTTTTCTTTTTTCTTTTTTCTTTTTTGTTCTTCTTCTTCTTTGGCCGGCCGCCGACCATGAAGACGGTCGGCGGCAAGACGCTGGCGAGCTCGAGGCTCGCCGGCCGGTTGCCGTGCCGGCAACCGGAGGAAGAAGAAAGGAAAAAAAAAAAGAAGAAAGAAAAAAAATTATAATAAAAAATAATTATAATTTTGATTTTTATAAAAAAAAAAATTTTGTAAAGTTAAAGAGAGAAAACAGAGATTGTGAGGTTTTGGGTGAAAATTGGTTCTTAATCCAACCCATTTAAGATCCACTTATCAAAATCTTTAATTGTTAAATCTATTTAACTATTTTTTATTAAAAAACAAGTGGTCCATATATAACCCATTTATGATTTAAATGGGTCATATATGGGTTTAAGACCCATTTTGCCACCTCTACCTATACATAATATTATATATATTATATAATATATGCTTTTGTCTACTTAAAATTCTAACATCTTCTCCTTTATTCTTTTTGCAGTTCAAGTTGTCATGTAAATTAGAAAGTAGAAACCCATATCGAATTTGACCAAAAAAAAAAAAAATTCTCTTCACTCACCTTAGCTTTCCTTGCTCACCCACCCTTGGCCTCACTCGCCTTGCTCATGACTCACCTCTCTTCGCTTGCCTCACTCACCTTGTCTCTTGCCTCCAGTTACACACCTTGTTGCTCGCCTCTATTCTCTCACCTCGCATGTTCATTTTTGTAGTTTAGTATAAGTTTCTATTGTTATCTTATCTTATATTTATGTTTGATATTTATCGTGTTCATAATTTGGTTGTCCACTGTTGCATTGTTGAAGAATATGTAATATGAAATAGTACGTTTGTCCTTTTAAGGAATATAAAAAAAGGAAACAGAAAAATAAATGATTGGTCCCAAGGTGACCCTGAAACCAGACCAAACTCATAGGATCGGTCTTTGATCCTAAAAATTGAGGATCAATACTATGCGAGTTGGTTTCTAAGTTAAGTGTTGGATCTGTCCAATTCGGATCATACTCACCTCTATGTTTAACCAGTTACCAAACAGGTCATAAAGGTTCGCATTTTCTTTTATGGTTTTTGCGAAAAGGTTTATGTGATCATGGGAGGTGGCTTTGTTTAGTTGCTACGTTTGTAATTTTTGAAAGATTTATTTTATGATTAATATCATGAAAAATATCAATTTATTATGCATGTGATAAATTTATATAAAATGAATTTTTTAACAATAAAAAATCCTAAATTAGTACACATGTAATAAACACACAAAAAATCTAAAATTGGTATATTTATAACTAATTTACTCTCTGTTACTTTCATTAAATTGGATTATACAACGAAAAAGTGTAAATCAATATACATGTGACAGAGTGTAAAATCTCAAACTAATATAGCCGTTAACTGTAATGTGTTATCCAATTTAGTAATTCGATGGTAAAATTTAAAAGAAACCAACGGATGGTAAATTTGTTATAAATGTACAGTTTGGGATTTTTAGTGGCCAAAAAACTTTGCAGGCGACTAAGGGATTGGTAGTTCCACAAGGAGAGACCGTTTAATATGATGAACCTATAATTTTATAGTTTAATGGCCTAAAAGCCCACATTTTCTTTTTCAAAATTGGAAATTTTATTTGCTTGGCTTGTACTTAACGGGTTCTACCCTCTTCATCATATTATAATTTTTCTTGTTTCTATCGATATTCTTTAGAAGCTATGAATTGTAGGCATGGTTGCAAAACTATGATTTCTGATACCATATATAAGATGCGAAAACACAACCAAGAACTCCATAGCATTTTCCTTGGCTAACGATAAATATGAGTTTTTTTAGAACCAAGAATACATATGTATTAATGTAAAGAGATTCATGCATCTAATTTGGATCATCAATCTTGACATGGAACAACAACGATTCAAACTCAAGAACTTCTTCTCTATTGTCCTCTGTAACACTCTTTCGTGAGGATAATTGTGTATGTTAGGATTCGATGAGAGACTTAAACATTATTTATACAATTTCAATCCAGCCCTCTCATTACGGACTGGACTCAACTCGACCCATACTAGCTAGCCCCCATATTAGACTAATTAAGAAATCTTTTATCTCACCTTAGACCAACCTCGTAAAATGGTAAAGTATAACATCACTTAATATAGTACACATCAGAAAAACTCTTGTTTTTTTACGTGGGCTATATTAATTAAAATTGTATTGTGTGTTCTAGAGATAATTCTTAATAGTTCATCATATCCTATAAAATCTTAAATATCAAATCATGACGGTAATTACATGTATATAAATAGAGCCTTTCATGGTTATGGGTGCTTTTAACTTTATTGATATTGATTTAATATAGTAGTGTGGCAAATGGATATCACCTTTCATAGAGAGCAATACCTTATGTGTCATCCCCTTTATTAGTCAACATTTTTTTACCTTAAATGTCACAAAAATCTATACAACTAGAGAATATCTTTATGATTCAATGAATGCTTATATGTCTTATTCTTATGGTTAACCCTTTTTTTTATGTGTAATAAATTATAAGCTCAAGGTTAATAATTAGATGCCCCTAGCCTTCACTCAATTTTTGTATAATATCTTGAGATTTTCATCAATGGGTATTCGACATGATAATAATACATTCATAAATATTTTATTGAATATAAAAATTGATACATATCAAAATACAAACACTGACATAAACTTTATCAGAGCAAAAATAAAAGCAGCCCTCACTAATGACATGTCGTTCAAATACACAAGAACGTAGACCTTTAGTTAGTAGATTTGCAACCATATAATCTGAAGAAACATGTTGTACTATAACATCACAATTCTGTACTGTTTCATTTATAATAAAAAACTTGACCGCCATATGCTTAGACCACTTAAAACCTTTATTATTATTATTAATAAACAACATTGTAGAGTTATTGTCTCAATACAACTATATGGGTCTATCCACAAAATTAAATACAATTAACTCCTTAATGAGGTTCCGAAATCAAATAACCTAAGTAACAATCGAAAAGTATGCTACAAACTCCGCTTACATGGTAGAAAATAAAATAGATTTTTGTTTACTGTACCTCTTGCTAATATAAAGATGTATTCTGCTATTAACTTTATGTCATCCTAACAGCTAGTAAAGTTTGCATCTAAATATCCTACTAGTTACAGATTTGTATGTGTTTGTAAATCAACATATAGTATTTTGTTCATTTTAAGTGCCTCAAAAACTTTTTGGCAATAACCTAGTAATCGTGTCCTAGAATTAACTAATATTTGCCTAGAAATCATGTCACAAAAGCGATATTTAGTCTAATGCAAATTTGAGCATACATGATATTTTAAAGAGCACTAACTCAAGATACATCCTTTAATTAAGTTTTCTCAATGTTTGAATAAGGACGTTGTGACATATTCAGTTCATCACTCTTAATAATAAGCATAATTCTTGCCTTGCAATGCTGTCTACTGAATCTTTTTAAAATCAATCAACAAATGTCTTTTGAGATAAACCCAATATATGGCGAGAATGGTCCTTACGGATCTCAATACTAAAGACAAAAAACACCTCGTCAAGGTCCTCTATTTTAATATTTTTTTTCAATAATATCTACTTTGTTTCATGTAATAATTCAAGATCATCGCTTGTAAGTAAGATATTATGTACATAGAGTGCGAGAAAAATAAATTTCATACTACTGACCTTGTAGTATATATATCGATTTACTCTGTTCTCAACAAAATTGAACGAAGTAACAGCACTCTGAAACTTTAGTAACATTATCTAGAAACTTACTTGAGATCATATATAAACTTTTCAGTCTACACACAAATTTACCTCAATCATCAACTACGAAACCTTCAAGTTGTATCTCAATCATCAACTGTGAAACCTTCAAGTTGTATCATATAGACTTCTTTGTTAAGGTATTTATTTATAAGATAGTTTTAGCATAATTCTATATCAAAATGAGTTATTAATGACATGTTCATTCTGAAAGAATCTTTAAAAGAAATTAGAAAAATATTTTTTCATAGTCCACTCATTCTTTCTGAGTGAAACACTTGGCTAGTAATTTGGCTTTAAACTACTCAATTTTTCTTTGAAGTCCCTTTTAGTCTTTTATATCCATTTACAGTTGATGATTTCGTAACTTTCAGGTAACTCAACAAGTTTCCAAACACTATTATGTTTCATAGATTGCATTTTGTCTTTTATCACATCTAACCCTATACATGAGCGAAGACAAGAAAAATTATTATGTTCTTAGAGATAAACTATATAGTTTGATAGTATAACTGATCGTCTCTCCCTAATAGATCTTTTAAGTGGAGCTATAATCACTTCATTCTATACCTGAAAGGCTTAAGAAACTTCATCAATAACTATCTCAATAATAGTATCCCAAACCTTAGTAGGTTTAGTCTATGATGTAAGAGACTCCATAATTGTCTATATAAGTAAAGACAAAAACAAAGTGATCTCCACCGTACTATTATCCTTAATAATATGAGAATAGCTATAATCTACAACTACGTCAAACTTTAGCAACTTTACTATTTGTGATTCCACAATTCTCGTATCTTCATTGGGGTTATAAAATTGATATTCATTCGAATGATTTGAATAAGATATGAAATAATACCGAGTGGTTTTGAATTTCAACATCCTTAATATTAGATTATATAACCTCACTTCTGTAGGACACCCATAAATCGTAAGATGATTCAAGTTAGATTTATGTTTAGTCCATAATTTAAAATGAGTCAAAGGAACAACTTTGATAGAAACACGATTTTATATATGAAAATATCGCTTTCAAAGCATCGCCGCACAAAAAATTAGATAAATTAGTCTTACTGATTATACTCCTCATAATCTCTATAAGGGTGATATTGTGCATTTCAGCCATACCATTATATTCAAGATTTTTTATTATAGTAAATTAAGTTATTATCCCAGAATCTTCCAAGTATTTGACAAATGACCATTTAATCTGTCTAGCATTATCATACTTGTCAAAATACTCGCCACTACTATCTAGTCTGACAACCTTTAAGACTTATCCTAACCATTTTTTCGATTTTAGTCAGAAAAAATCTCAAACTTATTCGGAGATTCAGATTTTTCCTTAATCAAGTACAGAAAAAATAAGCGTCAATGATTATGTTGAAATAAAAATTTCTACACAACATTACCATATAAAGTCCACTAAGATCAATGTGAATAACCTCCGACAGGTTAGAATTTCAAATTACAGTTTTATCCTTTATCTTAGTCATCTTACTTCTACAATAGTTTATGTAAGTCTTTAAGTAACTTTTAAGAGTAGGCAGTAAGTCAACTTTACCAACCTTTTTACTCTTTCTCTAGAGATATTATCAAGACGTTAATGCATAAGATTGCCCCTTAAGTAGAAGTCTTTGAAAACAATTATTGAGAGTTAAACACAATTTGTACAATCCATTAAACATAATGTAGTACTGAACCCTATTTAAATTAATGAACATAAAAATAACATTTTTTTTAAAGTGGTTACATATATTCAGCATGATACGGAAACTAAGTTCTATTTCAAAGAAAGTATATAATATATATTTTTATTAAAATCAGAGTTTAGAATTAAAATGACATCTTCCACAAACTCGGCGTCGACTTTACCGTTGATTCCCTCTGTGAGTTATGATTTACCCTAATTTGGCTTTCTTTAATTTATGAATCCTTTTATGGTAACCAATATAATTTGTTATACCGCTATCTAACCATCATGAGCTAAATGGACTTATGATAGGTATTGGATTCATAAACAGTGCCAAAGAATCATTAATTATAGGCTTATGCTTGGACATCTAAGTTTTATATATTTACTGTAGTCTATCTTTACATGACATTTCTTTTTGAAAAGAAGTAACAATCACAAATTTTTCTTGTAGGATTTTATCTTAGGACCTAGACTTAGGGGTGTCAACGGTTCGGTTCGGTTCGGTTTTTTTGAAAAATCGAACCGAACCGAACCGTTAGAAAAATTTTCTGAACTGAACCGAACCGAAATTTCGGTTCGGTTTAGCTTTTGGTTTTTAGTTTTTTTTTTTGAAAATTCACAAAAAAAAAAAAAAAAAAAGAAAGGAAATTTCAAGGACAGAAGACCCAGAAGCGGAGGAACAAAAAGGGACTGAGCGTTGATGATGGGTCATTAGTTTTTCAACAAAACTGACGACCAGATTTTCTCTGGCAATTCCCTCAAATCAGAGGTGCGCAGAGGGCGAGCGATAGAGCGAGATTTAGAGAGCAGCTTGAGAAGGGAGAGCTAGTTTGCTCGCAGAGAAACCGGTGAAGTCATGGTCCGACGAATGCCCCCGCCGCAAAGCTCGGTCAAAATCCTCCAAAGAAAAAGGGGGAGAAATTCCTAGGATAGAAGAAGACCCAGATGCAGACAAATGAAAAGGGACCGAGCGCCGTTGATGGGTCGCCACTTTTTCAGCTGAAGCAACTAGATTTCCTCTCGCTGTGTGCTCAAATCAGAGGCTTGCAGAGAGTGAGCGAGAGAGCGATAGAGAGAGATCGCACGATCTCTTCAAAAACCCCGAAACCAAAAGCGAAACGCCGCAGAATCCCCATCGGCGACCACTGTCCCGCTCGCACTACCGCTGCTGCGACAGCTGCTGCTGCTGCTGCTGGGGCGGGGGCTGGGGGCTCTCGAGCTGGGTCACCATGGAGGGAGGCGCGCGAAATCAAGCCAGAGGAGACGGGAGTCAGGGAGAGAAAAACCGAATTTTTAATGATTTGATTTTATCGGTTCGCGGTTCGATTCGGTTCGGTTAACCGATAAAAACCGAACCAATAAAAAAATATCGGTTTTTAATGAGAACCGAACTGAAAACCGAACCGAACCGAAAAAACCAAATTTTTCGGTTCGGTTCGGTTCAGTTCGGTTCCTGACACCCCTACCTTACCTAGACTTTTAAAATAACTTGTGGTTTCATGAGTTCTTTTATGAGTATGATTTTTAAACTTCAAATATACCATCTTTAGAATATAATCCCTACTCTCAGAGAATATTCCTTCTAGATGTGTCATAATCTCAACATTAGACAAGACGAAATTTCAATCCACCCAGGCTTTCATAATATTTTTAGTAGCGCAGTAAGCTGTTAAACCACTTTTCAAATGTTTCTGAATAAAATGTTTTATGAATAATAAGCAAATTCGATTACTCTCTTCCCAAGCACCAAAATGTGCTTTTTGGGCATTTTTTTTTTTTATTATTGTCGCTAGTGTGATCTACCGGTCTATTCTTTATAAGAACGATTTAAACATTTGTCAGCTCCAAACAGAAAATCCTCTTTTCATTACTTAAAGTTTGAACCAATAAGAATCTCAATAGTTATGGAGTTATTGATTACTAATAAGGTGATTAAAATAACAAATAATGTATATAATTGGCATTATGTGAGTATTGTGTAATTTGAAACTGTATAAGTACACATCAAGAGAGTTACATATATCATCACATAATTACCTTTAGGCAGAATATATAATATTTAATTGTATGCTCTCCACATGATAGCGACCATGAGAATTTATTCCAATTTTCGTGAATTATCACTTTTGGATGTATGAACCACTAGGATTAGTCACTTCTCAACCATATGCTGTATATGTATCCCTGCATGAACTAATACACAATCACATCATTTGGGAGTATGACCACGCATTAGTATAGGAGACATGTCATTATAATACGAGATCAATATTTTTCAAATCCAATCAAGTGTGCTACTTTATCAGTCACAACTCGATTGAATTCTTGAAATTCTCTTGTACCGGGAATATAAACTTTATGTCTCACATTTGTCTTATATATGTGATTTTAGACATGATGATAATGGCAATTTGCCACTAAAATCACACATCATACTAATTATATTGCTTTATCATTGATACATATTGAACCATATGCAAGTTATCAATGAATCACATTCTACATTCTTCATTTCATGATATTTATGTGAATCAGCATTTGTATTTGCGAAATCACAAAAAATACAATAAAATACATAAAAAAATTCACATATTCAAGATTCCTTACGTATTTTCGCATCCATAAAATTATCAAATATAAAAAATAAATATATCACAATGTAGAACATCTCTATATGAACACATAGACTCCGAGAACGCCTTAATCAGAGCCCAGACGGGCCCGTACATGCATCCGAAGTATGCGACTTGAATTGATCTGATCGCTGGTTCGACCAGCCTAACTAGTCCAACCAGTCAACGGCCAACAACTGGTTCAATCGGTTGACTGGTTTGGTCAATGAAGAACGGGGTCGGACTCGGGTCGGGCCCTCGTCATTAGGTCGGGTCAACCGAGGACCTGCGTCTACATCCACTGATGTTAGCGTTGTGCATGGGCGCGCATGAGGGCGCATGCTAGATGCACACCGCCGCCTAGTAGCATGTGGCCACGCGTAGGGACGCATGTGGCCTTCCTTGGTGGCACACCGGCAACGGTTTTGCTTGTCTTGACGAGCCCGTTCCATTTTTGTGATTAAAATTGATTTTTATTGAACACAAAATCACAAAAAAATGGCCCAAAAAAAAAAAAAAAAAAAAAAAAAAAAAACCTATGCATTTGACTTCTAATCTATAGCTGCTCTGATATCATATGTAAGACGTGAAAGAGCAACCAAGATTTCCATAGCTAGAACCAAGAATACATATGTAATCATATAAAGAGATTTACGCACCTAATTTAAACCATTGTTCTTCATGCGGAACAACGACGATCCAAACTTAAGAACTTCTTCTCTATTACTTTTTGTATCACTCGCTCAATAAGATGACTCTTCTCTCTTAGCGCTTAGTAAATGCTCCTTTGTGAAGATAATTGTATGTGTTAGGATAAGAGGAGAGAGTTGAGCACCATTTATAGCGTATCTAATTAGGCCGGGCTGGGCCGGGCTCAACTTAGCCCATACTAGCCAACCTCATATTAGACTAATTAAGAAATATTTTATCTTATCTTAAACCAATTTTGTAAAAAGATAAATTACAATATCAATTAATATAATCTACATTAGAAAAACTCTTATAATACATATATATATATATACACACACATATTAATCTATGAAATAAGCATATAAAACTTGCTTGTAATCGTATCACGTGGCTCAACTTCAAGTGAATTTCTTCTTAAGTTCTTTTCATTGTTTATGCTATAGGGTATTCTAGAATAAACCTATGCCGATGAATTAGAATTCTTAAATATTTTATGGATTTAGATTTTTAAAGTTAGTAACTATTTGGAGATATATGAATGACCATGGAGTTAACCGGGCCTCGAAAATATACGAATATATAATTTGATGCTTACTTTGATCTACGAGATGAAAAACTAAACATAATCGAATACACATTTGACGCAGTTTTCTTTTCTTATTTTAAGGAAAAGGTTCTAATTCCTAAACGTCTCCGAAATTAATCGAGCACGTTCTCTTCAAGTCTATCCTCCCTCTTTTCCTTCCCGTTGCTCCATCTATCGATTTCAGTTTCTGGTTCAAGCAGAAATTCTGCTCGAACATCTTCGTGAAGAAGGAAAGATCGGGGCCATCGTTCCGATGTGGAAACTGCTCGATTTCCTTGAAAGCGCTCGCACAATTTGAAACCTCGGAAGTGGAAGTCCTTACCAACAACCCCGCCTTCATTGTCCCCGAGCTTAGTGATAAGTGAGTACACAACGAATTCAATGAACTCGGCTGGCGACTGCACGAATGGCGGTTCCACGAGGAGGTCTGGCCCGATGACCTTGAACTGTGCTCTTCTTGCTCCACTGAAAAGATGTAGGGGTTACTTGGGAAGGCGAATCTAGAATTTTTATTTTTATGTGACATTTCGTCAGTGAAACGAACTAAGTTAGAATTTGAGAAGTTCTTTTGGATTATAGAGCACGCTATTACTAATCCTACAAGAAGTAAATAGTAATCAGTGTTGCTCTCACTGCCTCAAAAGGCTTCTTAGTTCCTAGTCCTAATTAGTCTTAACAAAAACCTTAGGGATCAAATCGTTCATTTTTATTCTTCAAAAAGTATATCTTCATTTAACTCTGCAATAACTGGATAAGCTTTGCATAGGGTATATCTTAACAAGCTGAAGTTATAAGATCGCAGCGAGGGTCGACCTTAGTAGCTTCAAGCAAGGTTGGCAAGGTGGAGCCTCATTTGAATCTAGTAAGGTTGCCCCTCACTAGATCCGAGTGAGGGGGAGCCTCGCTTGAAGCCAAAAAGGTCCACCCTCGTTGGCCTAGTGACTGACGAAGAAAGAGTAAAAAAATAAAAGAAAAGGAAAAATGTAAAAAGTAATCTAAAAAATAATAAAATCCAATAAAAATTGTCAATGTCAATATTAATTATGCCACGTAGGATAATCAGTATCCATATCAGCAATTTTCAGTTAAAATTGATGGAATTGACTATATTGACAAATTATCAAAATGTTTAGGATTCAATTAGTCAAATTGAAATATTTAGTACTAAATTAGCACAAGTATAAGAGGCTTATGACTTTTTTTTTGGTATTTTTCCAATTTTGTCCATTCATCAATTAAATCCAAAGCATTTTGATTAGTATGGAGAATAGCCTTTGAAATAGGTTTGATTAGGTCCTAACATCACCGCCGAGGGCAATTCTTTCTTGGAGAGTCGTTCCACTTCAATTATCACAAGCATGATAACATATCAAAAGGATGAATTATCAAAATCTCCCATCTTTTCGTCTAACAAAACCGATATTTTTCAATAGATTAAATCGTATTCAAGTAATCTCCATTATGGCCGAAAGACCATATTAGCTAAATCTCTTTAGGAGAATCTTTCAAAAGGCCCCATTAATTATTGATATTGTGAATTTTCTAATCATGAGATAACATTTACATATGTTTCTCTAATAATGTTCCAGTTTCGAAGATATTACTAACCGTAATTATACAACTACGCTTCCGATTTTTGTCCTTAACTCTAAAGAATGAAAGCATCCAATGATGCAATTATTCAACAATGAAGCTATAGGGAGAATGATAAAACTTGCTTGCTGGTCTCCTACGCCAGCAACCCCTTCCTTATGATGAGACCTTTTTGTCAATTTTCAGATTGAATCTTTAAATATTTTCTTTTGATGAATTATAATGCTTTGTTAGGATTCTTGACGATGCAGGTGAGAAGGGAAGAAAAAACAACACCCACCCGTCAAATCATTATGAATCGAATCGAATCGAATGAGACCCGGACCAAAAAGACTCGAAAATTTCAGTTCGGTTATTTTTGACACTCCTAAATAATAACGCTGATAGTAAATTGTCAACCTACGTATATAATGACTGTGATAAGCATACCGTTCGAATATTTCATTGTAAACAGATCATTTTTTCCATGTATGCGTATATGTGTGCATTTTTCTTTTATTAAAAGAATGTAGGCATTTATTTAGCTTTTTGCAAGCCGACACAATTGTGGGACGAGCACCAATGCATACTTTAGGTGAAATATAGCAGTTGCACAAATTTATATCGTTAATTCATTCGATATTCTCAAAGCCAAGAAACTATAACCTAAATTTGTGGTATCCAAATCATCAAACAATCAAAAATGCAAGTTTTTCAGGGTGCAAATTGCAAGGAGAACACGCTTTGCCTAGTACAAAGAAGAAGTCAAAGTGAAAATGCATAAACATTCTAAAACTTGCAAAAAGTACCAAAAGTAAATAAGCACTGGCTCACTTCTTCCGGTCGTTATTTTGTGTCGGAAAAGATACCAATAAGATCAGATCTTCTAAATTCATGACTCTTTCAACTCTTCTGCAAGAAGAATCAATCTGTCACACTGGTAAATATAGTAGCAATCGAGTCATATCTAAAGTGAAACGATGCTCTTCATGACAGTGACCATATCGCATGTCGTCGACAATGGAAGCTTTGCAAATTGTCTCGTTATCGGATTCCAAGAAACTCGTCCTCCACCATCTATGTCCATGAAAAGCTCGCCATTCCTCATGAAGCCATGAAATCCCATCACTAGTCCACAAGCCTCGAAAGTATATAACTTAGTCCAAGACTCAGGCACACCGTAGTCGCTCATGACCCAAACAGAACAAATGGAATGCAATTCGGGATGCAGAACTACATCCCTGCGATTAATTAACACAGCCAGCGAGTCATTCAACACTGCTACAGATACTCCTAAAATGACAGCCTCATACAAAAGCTCTTTCGGCGGAGCCATTTCGTCGAATGCCTCACTGGCCATATTGAACGTGATTATTAATCCGCATCCACCCTCTTCCCGTGGATCACCGATCCTAAAAACAAACCAGTGCAGATTCCCATTCAAGAAGATTGCGGGTTTATGGTTGCAGAAAGTAGGAACCTCGCATTTTAAAGTCCTCCAGGAATCTGTATGGAGTGAATATATCTCGACTTGAGGCTTTATCATGCCGAAGCATAGACCGTGAACATCTGGAAAATGGAGAATCCTTACAATCTTATAGTCATGAGACCTAGCGTCAAAACCAAACCCTGAAACTACATGAGCAGGCCGATGCTCCGGACGCCGTGGTCGAACTGGCCTGTGCTTTCTGGTGAACAAATTCCACAGATACATCGTCTGACTATGACCACTTTGGGAGATTTCTGTGATCCAGATCAAACCATTACACGAACCCATAAAACCGTAACAGTTGGGAGGAGCAACGAGGGGAATTTCGATTCGATACTTGGATGGCACAGTAAGGGACCCGTTGGAAAACAGCGAGCAGTACAGGCTCTGGCCTGGATCGAACCGATCCAGGCACACGAGATACCAATTGGCGGCATCGGAATGTTTCAAGTGGAGGGCCACGAAACAAGGGTGATTGATGATGGTATACCACATCCGGGAAACGCACCGGAATCGGAGGAGAGATTTCACCGGCAATCGCTTCATGATCTCGAGGACCACAATTTCTGGAGGAAGCGAACACGAACAGATGATCATGGTTAAGGGGTTGAGAAGAAGAGCGAACACTAACTGATCATGGAAAGCTCTCTGTTATCGCACCCATTCTGAAGCTCCAAAGAGTGTTCGCCCCAACAAATGTTTCTTTATAGATTACAGTTTCTCTAAAGGTGAAGGATAACATTTTAAAACTTAAGATTAACCTTGAAGATATGGACTTATCCGCACAATTAATTCGGACGGCCCAGAACGAATCTTCCTTTTCTCCTTCTTTTTTTTTTTAAAAAACCTTTAAAGGTAAAGACTAGGGCAACGCATGCGTATATTCCATTTTCAAATAAATCTTTAAAGAGTTCTTTAACAAAAGTAAAAAGCCTACGGGAACAACTTTTTGATATCTCAATCTATAGATGAATATTTAGTTTTGTTTCTGATATCTCAATCTATAGATGAATATTTGGTTTTGCTATAATTTTTATATAGATAATAGAACGACAATGTAGAATAGTTATGGGGCCAAAAAATAAATATTTCAAAGCATCTAAATCAATCATGATTATTAATATATACATAGTACATTTGATTCGGTTAGAGACAATAGTACTTATTATACAGTTCTTATACTAGGTCTACGTATCATGTTAGACTGATGTCTACAATTTGAATTCATATAACGATTTACTAGCCGAATTTGTTAAGAAAGATTTTCTTAGACGGATTTAAATCTCATGCATGGAGGAAGTCTTTAACTAGAGATGAAACATTGGACGCTATAAGATAAAAGATTTGGGCCCATCTATTACAAATTTTGTTATATTTTGTTTATATTTTATTAAATCTCATGCCGGCTTTCTTTGTAAACTTAGGTTATGAATTCTCGAGCATATGAATGATTATAAATTCTGATTCTCCGATTATAGTGAATTATTTGCTGCTGGCTCTGGCTCTCTCCATAAACGTAGATACCGATATTTGGGTTGAATCACGTAAATCTGGTTTCCTTATTATTTTTTATATAAAATTATCACACTCTGTCAGTTGATATGTTGAAGATGGATCGAGGAATCGATATCATTCCTATGTCCTCTTGCTATTTATGTCCCCTGTGAAAGCAGATACAAGCATTTACATTCTATGACTTTTTTTTTTATGTCCCTTATTCAAATATATATGACATTTACTATTGCAGCTCCGTAAATAATCTGATTAGATTCTTCTCTCTGTTTGAATTTTTTTTTTTTAATATAGTTTGAGAATATCGTTTCTATTCACTTGCAAATAGGGCTTGAGGTATTTTTTCTTTTCTTCGTCATCTCTACAATCGATCTAAGTATTTGCATCTCGATGATTGCATACCTGTAGTACTTGGATAAGTTCCTCTGCTCTTCAAGCATGATAGAAAATATCCTTCGATTTTTCTTTTTTATCCATAAGTTGCGAAAGACTCGACATTTGTTACATCCCTCTTTGATAGGTTTTCCAAAAAGGATTAACATGTGCCAAGGGATGTTCTTTTCTTCTGCTTTATGTACTCAAAGAACTATTGTTACGATTATAGGTCCTCCCCATCATGTACTTTCTTTTGTGAAATATTCTCCCGTCGATGTAGAGTAAGTTGAATCGTTAACCACACGAAATCAGGAAAAAAAAATAATTCCAAATTCATACCTGCCTAACATTGCTTAAAATGGAATTCGCTAATTAAGCTAGAAAACGTGGAAGACAAAGTATCGGTATATCAAAAACCATCATCGCTTAGTTTTCTTTATTAATAGAAGTTTCCAAAAAGTGAAAAAATAATCTCACTTTAGTCTTGCTCAACTCACTCTATTAGCATATAAATATTTGATCAATGACTTTTCAAGCATCTAACAGTGTCCGCACTCTCATGTCGACTTCTTCAATAAAATAAAATAAAAGGAAAAAAATATGGCACAACTAAAATACTTGGCGTACCGACAATACATTTCAAGAGAAAAAAGATCATGAAACATATCTTATCTTATCTGTTTTTTTATTTTAATTTTAATCTAGAATATTTCAATGATTTCGCCATTACAAAAATTTAGTGGTGTGAAGTATATATTGCCAATAAGAAGAACTTTTAGTTGTGATACCAACGGTGGTAATTATGCTATCGGAGATTTATTTTGCTCCTGTATATTTTGCTGATTTAAGAAAAAACAGTGCAACATAGGGGATGATCAAGTTAACCGAATAGAAATCAACAGAAAAGATAGGAGAGCGCAAAAATTAGAACTACACGTCCAAGCTTTCTCGGAAAATCTGACCTTTCATTGTCCATTGCCAAATCTTTATTTCCACAAGAATAGTCATCCAAGAAAATCGAGTTCACACAAAGGCTTATGCACGAAGAGAACCAACTAAGGAAGTGCTTAACAAAACTCTAAACGAAGAAAAAAGCCCGAGAAAAGAAACTAATCATCGTCCTTTGCGAGAGAGAATTCCAAGAACATACTGCATCATTGCTAAGGAGTTTGTGGTCTCTCTCTCTTCCGTCTCCTTTCTTCCTTCTTTTGCATCTTGGCTTTCTTCTTTTCCTTATCTTTCCGTGCTAATACGTCGAACTGTTGTCCCCATTTCGTCTCCCCCGATCCGCCGGCAGCACTCTCATGCGGGACAGCATCATCATCACCCATCGACTCTTGACCTTGAATCGCCGCACTTCGATCTTCAGTTCCAGGGTTGGACCCGAGTAGTGGCCACTCCCTCGAACTCGTGTCAGTGTTCGCTACCTGTTGCACATCTTCCATCCTCGTAGCTTCACTCTTTACAACTTGATCAGAAACTTCTTCGGTCAATTGGGATGATCTTCCTGCTTCCGAAGCATTGGTGATTCCGCTCATTTCACCCGCGACAACACTGTCGCTTTCCATTCGAGGCGATTTCTCTGCTGACTCTTGACCTTCCACACTCGCTTTTTGATCATGAGGAACGACATTCTCTCGCTCTTGTCCAGAGTCAACCCTCGCCATTTGATCATCACCAACATCACCGCCGCGTTCCCTTTGATGCGATCCTTCAGTTGATTCTTGATCTTGGATCGTCGCCGTCTGATCATCAGCAACATTCTCTTCCTCTCGTTCAGGGTCGACCCTCGCAGTCCGATTGCCTCCATCTTGATCAGCAGCGCCACTTCTTCGCAAGCCAAGAATGTTCTCTGAAACTTGCGTATAGAAGGAAAACCCCGGTACTGGAAAATTAGGCTGTGGACGCGGTGTTGACGTTCCTCCAGACTCGTCGCCACTCCCGCTTGCCCCTTGCGAATCTTGGGCTCTTTCCATCGGATCAGAAGTGGGAGGAGAATTCACTGGGTTCTCTAAGGAAGAGAAACTCGTGTGGCTTCTACGGCAAACTTACGCTCTGTGCAGTGGTTTCTCTCTGAAACTCTTGGGAGTATAAAATATAGAGAATGGCTTGCGGAGATTTAACGGGCAAAGTGTCGATCTCTTTATATAAGCGCCAAGTTCTTTGAAAAGCCGTTGAAAAACAGTTTTTTTCGTTCGTTTAC
Source organism: Eucalyptus guilfoylei (assembly GCA_016097605.1). Taxonomy (NCBI): domain Eukaryota; kingdom Viridiplantae; phylum Streptophyta; class Magnoliopsida; order Myrtales; family Myrtaceae; genus Eucalyptus; species Eucalyptus guilfoylei. The sequence goes on from CM027867.1 coordinate 49,263,074, forward strand.
AGTTAAAGAAATCCGAACAAGTTAAATGTACATGTCCGCAAAGCCATTTCTCTGCTCGTTTTCATTCATCAAGAAAAACGAAGCACATTTTACTCAAATTTGTCAAGAAAAGCACATAGTAACCATTATCTCTTGAATATTTACAATCTTAATACAAAACCCATATTTTTTTAATGAAAAATAAAGAGAGTTGGCTAATAATTTCTCGGTTTCACCAATGATTGAAACCCAAGTAATTGGGTGGTGTAAGTCACTAATTGTGTAAATTTACTAATTTACTCAGTAAATTTAGAGACTCCAAATCCAAACTACATCTTAAAACGATGTTCTTCCGAGTCCCGGGCGTTAGGTAGCTGCAAGCGAACAACAACAGCATGGATTAGATGCGATTTAGAAACAAAGTATCTCAGAAATAGGATCGATCTTATCTTTCAAGACCAATGCCCCATTTTTTGAATAATTTAAGCCAGACATTTCCAAGATTCCTTCAAATTTAAAGTTAAGCCAATCCCCACTCTTGCACCCCCCAACCCAATTTTTTGAATAATTTACGCCACACATGTCCAAGATTCCTTCATATTTCATTGCTAATGCAAACGTACGCATCTGTCGTGCAGTTCTTCATGCATTAATAGTTAAATAACGAAAACATGAAAATTACTTCAATAATGACTAAAATCGAACTACTTCAAAATTCCAAAGAAAACATAAAAACAGATCAATAATCATCAAATTCCTAGTTATTCCCAAACACTTTGCAAATCAATTGGAGAAGGGACCGACTTTTCTCCCTTCTCCTCGACTTTATGCTCCTTTCCTTCTGACGGCGCTGCTCCGTTGATTGATTTTGGTTTCACGGTCAAGCCAAAACACTCCTCCAATGATGTCATGAAGTAGGAATAATTAGGGCCATCATCTCGATCGTGAATCTCTTTGATTATCTTGAGAGTAGTCTTTCCACTGAAAAGCTTGCAAGTACTCTCTCTCCACTGTCTTTGTCTCTCTGTCTCTCTGTCCATTCGTGAGCGACCATGCGGAACGATTTGGTTGACGCTGTGCCATCATGGAGGAATCGGATTTCGTTGGGAAGATCCCTCCGAAATGCAAGTTGTCCTGCGACATAATTAACTGAAGGAACTTATACCTTCTAATCTAATTATGGCTCCCAATACAAGTCGTTTTTTAAATGTTTGAAGTCCAGATTGATTTAAATAACTTGGCTTATCATATCACATATGTAGATTTTTCTTTTTTTGCCATGTTTATCTCACACACACACATATATATGGGATAAGTACACTATCAGTGCCATAAGTTGTGTATGTCACTCACTTTGGTGCCAAAAGTTTCTGTCGGATCACTTAAGTGCCAAAAAGTTTGAAAAACGCTCACTTTGGTGCTAACTCCGATCTGGTTGGCCGGAAATCTGACGTGGCACTTTTTTATTAATTTTTGAAGTTGATGTGGCTCGCCGGAGAGTACAGTCAACATTTAAACAACAAAACGACGATGTTTGGTGTGTCTCCCCCAATTCAAAACCCTAAATCTCCGGCCAGTCGCCGTCCTCGACGGCCCCCACGCTCAACGGCCACGGCTCCAACCTCGACCCTGACCCTGACGACAACCACTCGGCGGCCAAGTCGAAGGCCGTGATCTGGCCGGTGCTCGGGGAGGCCGTCGACGAGTGCGCCGCCCCCGATCTCTCCCTCTCCATCTCTGATCTCCCTGACAAGTGTCTGGCCTGCGTCTTCCAGTACCTAGGCTCCGGCGACCTAGGCCGGTGTTCCCTCATGTGTCGCCACTGGCTTGCTATCAAAGGACAAAGCCGCCAGAGGCTCGCCCTCCACGCCCACTTGGAGCTGCTGGACGCGGTCCTGGCTTGAAGAATTTGAGGACGTTGAAGTTGGTGAAATGTTACCGAGATTGGGACATGGTGCTACTACGAAGGAGGCCGAGCGACGACGGCCCGAACGACGGAGGCTGAGCGACTTTGGCCGAGCAACGGCAGCCAAGTGACAAAGGCCGAGCGACAGAGGCTAAGCGACTTTGGCCAAGCGACGGTGGCCATGCGACGATGGCCAAGCGACGGAGGCCGAGCGACAGCGGCCAGGTTTGGGCGAGGATCGGACAAAAAAAACCCTAATTTCAATCCAAAAAAAAAAACCCAAATAAGTTGTGCGACGTCGTTTTCTCGAGGCCATCCACTTAGGACCGCAAAACGACGTCATTTTCTTAAGGAGAACGGAAAACAACGTCGTTTAAAGGCCTTGTCAATTTTTTTTTTTTTAAAAAGCCATGTAATCATTTTGGCCAGAATCTCTCGCCAGTGGCACTAAAGTGATCGTTTTTTCTCCGATTTGGCACTTAAGTGATCCGACAGAAACTTTTGGCATCAAAGTGAGCGCCGTACACAACTTATGACACTAATAGTATACTTCTCCCTATATATATATGGGACTCTTTCTCTCTTCATAAATTCTTAATTAAAAAAAAAGTCTACTATTTAATGTTAAATAATAAGTTGTTCGCTCCTCGAGAACTCAATTATCTTATGCAAGCAATTATAGTCAATGCCAAATTATGTTTGAAAGCTTCTTAATAGGCCTTAAGACAACACTATGCACTGATATTATAAGTGAACTAAAGAAAATTAAGATCGTTGTTTGCAAAATAGACCCACTGATGGGTCCAATGTGGTTGGGGCCTGTTCAACGCAAATTTTGCTATTGACAGTCGCTCATAAAAGAATTTTAATCGATTAATTTTCGATCCAGAACGGGCTAAGGTTTATTTATTTGTATTTCTTGATTTTGGCGAGCTATTTATCTTAATCCTATAAATCAAAACAAAAATTTGCAGAGATATTTCTATCCATTAATCTATTAAATAAGCATATAAAACTTGCTTGTAATCGTATCACGTGGCTCAACTTCATGTGAACTTCTTATTAAGTTGCTTTCTACAGTGTATTCTAGAATAAACCTATGCCGATGAATTAGAATTCTTAAATAATTTATGGATTCAGATTTTAAAAAGATAGTAGATATTTGGAGATATATGTATGACCATGAAGTTAACTGGAGCTCGAAAATATACAGAAATATAATTTGATACTTAATTTGAAGTACGAGATGAAAAACTAAACCAGCATAATCGAATACATATTTGACGCAGCTTTCTATATTTATTTTAAGGAAAAGGTCCTAATTCCTAAACGTATCAGAAATTAATCAAGTACGTTCTCTTCAAGTCTATCCTCCCTCTTTTCCTTCCTGTTGCTCCATCTGTCATTTCAGTTTCGGGTTCAAGCCGAAATACTCTTCCAGCGTCTTTGTGAAGAACGAAAGATCGGAGCCGTCGTTCCGATGTGGAAACCGCTTGATTTTCTTGAAAGTTCTCGCACAATCAGAAACCTCGGATGCAGAACTCCTTGTCGACAACTCCACCATCATCGTCCCCGAGTCCAGTGATGAGCACACAACGGATTCGATGAACTCAGCTGGCGACCGTACGAATGGCAGTTCTATGAGAAGGTTCTGGACCGATGAACCTTGAACTACGCTCTTCTTGTTACCAGACAGGGCCTTAGCAGCCCAATGGTCTTCAAACCGTTTCACGTTTGAACCAAGAGTAGATGATCCTAGTTGTCGGATTTTGCTATGCTCAAAGAAGATGTGGTGGTGGGTTTTGAATTTTATTTCCATGGAGACCAATTTTTCCCTATCAGTCTATATCGTTTATAGTAGTACAAGCTAGCACTAGGTGGCCATCCTAATAGTGCTATGATATGAGCACGCTTCATATCGAAATTTCAATGCTAAATAATTTTTATACGTCATATGACCCCTCTTATGAGTTGATTCCAATCTCACATATAAAATTCAATAATACTCTCCCTATATTCAACATGTAATTCAGTTCATTCATGCCCCATTCACCATTGTAAAAGCCTATTAAGAGTTGCTCCTTATCCGAGTTCTCTCACTGCAATGATTATTCCCCGCCCTTTGTTGGACCAATTTGTTACAATCTCCCACATTTCAATCATAGCCAAAACAAGAGTATATGACATGAGTCACATAGCCAAAGAAAGAGGATCTCAATTCCACATCCCTTTGTGAGTTACTTTAATCAGGATAAAGATTTCAAGTTTGGCGTTCGTTTGTTGATGACCGTAGCAAATTAGTCTTTTGGCCTTCCATAGATAGATTTGTAGAATTTAATTGACTAACAAATACTAAAAGTTTAAGTGCTCATTGTTAATGCTCATAGCCCTCTTACGATTTTGATAAACACTCAACCTCATTTATTGGGGAAAACTTTCGTTCATATAGACATATAGATCATCTAAATAAATATATTATTACAAACTCTTCCCTAAGGTTAAAGTAGAAACTTTAACACTTAAGACTAGATGGCCGGAAAGGCCTACTCCTCCTTGCAAGAATTGTTTTGTTGAATTCTCCACAAAGTGGGTTGCCACTTAATCGCCACCTAAGCAACTGGAGAAGTTTTCCACTAAGTATTTTTCACTTTCAATATCTCTTAATTATTCCTCTTCACAATGAGTTACGATATTTCTGGATTTTCTAAATGGCGATTCTAGATTTATTGACTAACGTATCAATTTATATCCACACTAATAAGTAAGGGAAATAGATGATGACCTATTGTTCTGGACGCATATATGAGATTAAATACGATGGTTAAGTTTTTTCAAATTTATAAAACAGTGTCTAATTAATATTAAGGAAAGTGGAAGGAAATGGAACTTTGTGATGATGTGACATAAGGAGTCAGGACAAAAGTTTCATTCCACCCAACTTCTACTATTGACAGGTATTGAGATGCTGGATTGTTTAGGTTAAATTGTTTAGGCATGAGATCTCTCCTCTTTCAATTGATTATTTCAAGAAACTCCACCCGTGTTTCTATGAGATGGACAGAAAAACATGACGTTCTCTCCAGATAACATAGGAGATCATATCGTTAAGATCAACGGAATGTTAGCGTAGTCCAATAAGGATCATTTCAATAACCAATATTGTTCTTTTTTTTAATGTAAAAAAAATTGTTTTTTGGTGAAACTCTGTAATGATAGGACCCTCTACAAAAATAGCATTGTTGATCCTTCTACATTTTTCTTCCGGTGAATCTGGCACTCCGTGTGCAGCAGCGCTTGATTGTACTGTATTTTACATATTGGTAAAATTTCGAGTATGATGTAACGAGTCAATTACAATGCCTTATAATATGAATTTCAACCCACTGTACATTTGAATTCTAAAAAGTTCTTGTTGCTTCTCCATATGATGCTGTCACGTGGCATTACCAAGAGAGAAAATACTTAGTCAAACATCGATGAATGGCAGGGGCTAGCGAGCCCCCCTCCCATGGAAGGCAAAGGGACCTTAACATTTGGGTCAACAGCAGCTTCTCTCAGTTTTCCTATAATCCACTGAGCTGACCGAACGAACTCCTGCAATGATATATTTTAATAATTGACGCTCGATTTGGTTTTGATTCGCCAAGACATGGCAACCGAACATTTTCTCCTTGCCAGTCATATTGTAAGTCTAAATTCATTGCTCTCTATTAAAGCCTTTATGGTATACAGTATGCTGACAATAGTCGAACTCCAGCAGGAACGTCCATCAAATCTGATGCGGCAAGACTGCAAAATTAACAGGGAACGATTCGTAGCCAATCCCCAAGCTGCAAATAGCGACAACAGATGAGACAACCAGCCCATCTATTGATGCCCTGCACGTTAAGAAACTGGAGCAGAGGGTGTTTATCATTTATGTTGACTTGAGTAGTGAAGGTTTACTAGAGGTAGACGAAGGAGTAGTAGCCATGCATTGGAAACTGAGGGGATAGGACTCGAATGGCAATCACTCCATTGACTTGACCTGCGGATATAAAGGTCCATCAGAGGTGGAAAGAGGAGGATTTGGTCATGGACTGAGAAATAATGATCCTGATGTTGGCATTCCTATGACATGTGAACCAAAAGTAGATGATTCAAGTTGCTGAATTTTGGATCCAGGTGTTTATCATATATGTTGACTTTGACTAGTGAAGGTTTACTAAAAGTAGGAGTAGTAGCCATGAATTGGAAACTGAGGGGACAGGACTGGAATGGCAATCACTCCATCGACTTGACCTGCAGATATAAAGGTCCATCAGAGGTAAAAGGAGTAGGATTTTGTCATGCAATGAGAAATAATGTTCCTGATGTTGGCATTCCTATGACATGTGAACCAAAAGTAGATGATTCTAGTCGTTGAATTTTGGATCTGCTAAGATAAGATGTCCATGCACATCGTTTCTTGATTCTTGAATGGCGGCATCGTCCCAAAAGTAGATTTGTAGCACATCGCGTGCTGACGTCAATGTTGGACCCTTTCAGAATCTTCTGCGTTTAGACACACAATTACAAGCCCTCACGCTCTTGTAACCACTCCATTCAAGAGAAAAGGGACAATCCATTTTTCATCATAAAGTTAGTCATGCGTTCGGATGATCCCGAATATCCTGACTGCCAAACGCAGCCTATGAGTTAAGAGAATCATATGACCGACAGCTCCATGGTGATGCATGTGACGTTAGACGATTAGACAAATGTTGCAAGATAGGCGCTGTAGTATTTGTTGGAGAATGTTTGGTATGACCTGCAGAGATTGCCCAAAGGACAAATAAGTAGTTGCTGCATTAAACTCTAAAACATCAAAGCACCCTAGTCCACAAGTTTCATAACTCTGATTTAATAATTAATTCAAATATCATACGTCGATATTAGGAAAAATAAATCCTTAATTGGGGAGTCTAGACTTATAAATTAAATCTACATCTCAATTATTGAGCAAGGCAAATAAATATCGACATATCATTCTGGATACATCATATAAGGTTAACGTTGCAACCTTTCTCTTGATCCAACAGTCCCTTCCTCTCTCTCTTTCTCAAATGTATACTCTCGAACATCCCCTTCATCATCATGCCTTGCACCTGCGAAAGTTGAGGGAACACTGTAATTCCCTCGAATGCAGGGTGTGCGGGTCTAGAATCCATGGTTCTGCTTCCATGTACTGTTGTGAACGCTGCGACTTTCACCTTCACGCGTCGTGCACCGCCAAAATACCTTCTCAGATACAGCACCACCCCCTCCACCCCGACCACCCCCTCACGCTCGGGACCGGCAACATGCGCCGCTACTGAGGGGCCGGCGAGGTGTAATTCAATCAAGATGGCAGTTACATTTGTGGTCTCGACGCTTTGTGCTGTCCTGCTTGTGAGAGGGGTCTTCATAAATGCGGATTCTACTGCAAGTCAGGTGGAAGTTCGTGTCGTCCTTGGGGATTCTACTGCAGCTCGTGCCCGTTTCATCTGCATGTCGGCTGTGCAATGGCGAGTCTTCCGCCGGACAAGGAGTCTGGTCCAGAGCAGGCGACGTTTGAACATTTCGCACATCAGTGCCCGCTGGCCTCGCTTGATGTTGAACAGGAATACAACATAAAATGCGAAGCATGCGATCTGCAGCTGTCAGGGGAGGTGTATGGGTGCCGCAGCTGTGTTTTTTTTCTCCACAAAACATGTGCGGAGTCGCCCCAGGAGATACAGCGTCACCCTTTCCACTCTCTCCACCCTCTCACTCCCGTCTTTCGTCGAAAAGACCTCCAATGTCGTGTGTGTCACCGTCAGGTGTTGGCAGCCTATGCAAAGACTGCGGGTTTAATCTCTGCCATGACTGTACGAAGGAAGCTCTGCCTCTCGGCAGTCCGAGGGAGAAGACAGAAGACAGTAGCCATCCAACCGATCACTTCTTCCGCCAACATCCGCTGGCATTCTACTGCACAGAGAAGGAGATGCAAGTCCGTTGCAAAGCTTGCGACCAGTAAATGTCAGGTAAATTCTATGGCTGTCCAGACTGCTCTTTCTTCGTCCATGAGCAATGTCTCCAATCGCTGTCCAGAGAGATTCAACACTTACTCGATCCTGACCATCCTCTGACCTTCTTTCGACAAACCTTGAATCCTTTAAATTATTTCCCAAATTCACCTTATATCAGCTGCCTTGATTTATATGGCGGTGAAGAGGTATACAGTTGCGAAAAATGCGACATCAATCTTCACGTCCCTTGTGCTCTTCAAACTTGCGCATATCTTGAGCAGGGAGCAAGTATGACACTTGAAAATCTGATAGACGAGTCTGAGTTGACATTGCTCATGCACGGGGTTCCCGCCACTGCTTTTGCGATAGTGTGGCAAGCATTGCCAGGGTCCAGTTTATCGATGCAATAACATTGTGCTCCACAAATCATGTGCTGAAGCGCTATCGAATTTAAACCCCTCTCACCATCAGCATTGACTTGTTCTTGTCAGTGAACCTCCCTCGAGCGATTGCATTGTCTGTGGGGAATTAATCACTGGCAGGATCTGCTACCGCTATGAAGACTGTAGCAACCTCAAACTGCATCTTTCTTGTATCCAAAAGCCAACTCTAAAGCATCCACTCCATGCGCATGGTCTTACTTATTTTCAGAGAAAGTGCAACCCCAACTTACATTGCAAAGCCTGCGGTAAGACATGCGTGATTGACCTCTACTGTTGTGAGTTGTGCAATGTCCATATTCACTACGATTGCCTTCAGATACCACAAACCATCAAAAGCGACCATCACATTGATGTGTTGACCCTCCACGAATCAATTATTGAAGATGATTCTGGGGAGTACTACTGTGACATTTGCGAGCAAACAAGGGATCCGGAGCTATGGGCTTACTATTGCAAAGAATGCGACTTGATTGCTCACGTTATATGTGCAGTATCTCCGGTAAGTTGATCCTCTGGGTATGCAATGCCGGAAATGGATATGATAAAAAGGTTGAAAGCAATAAGCTAATGCATCAAATAATGGAAGATGAAAACAGATACATCTCCTAATCATTAGCTCATGTTAAATATAAGTCTATAAGAAATTAGGACCAAGGTCAGTCGAAGTTTTATTATAGGAATAATTCAAAGTACATGGAATACGTATCATCTGCAGCATAGAAGTCAAGAGCACATGCACATAAACTATACTCTCTCGTAGGAGTCGCTGTTAACCATTTTACGATCATTTCGGATACCACCACTAAAGGAACTTGAGTCAATTTTTCAGGTGAAAGAGAAACCTGCCCTTGCAAAGCTGGATGAAAAAATTGAAGGCGTACAGCAAGAAGTGGACGAAAAGAAAGCCAATGTGGAGGAACTGACGGTGAATCTGGAGCAACTGACAGCAAAACTGAAGGCATCGCAGGAAAAACTGGAGGCTTTGAAGAAAGAGAGCTGAATTAAGAAATATGTAACTTATTAAGTGTTTTAAGTCTGCGTAGAAGCGTAGGCTGTCACAATCGTAAAAACATGAGAACATGTGTTGCATTGCCCATGTTCCTCCGGTGAACTCGAAGATCCTGTGTTATGCTCTGCAGGTTTTCGTGGCATTCAGTGTCTAATTCATCAAATCAAGTTGACGCCTAAGCCTGAAGTTTACCATGGCATTTTGTGTCCAATTCATCAAATCAAGGTAACACCTAAGCCGTCACTAAAGAAAGTTGTCCGAAGTTATAATTAAAGAACGTAAAGGGAAATTTGAATTTTTTATTTTTACTTCATATCTCTATTGATGTACCAGTTAAATAGATACACAGTTACATGATGAAGGCAAAATTGATTCATTAAATCAAGGAAAGTATGCTCAAATTGAAGAAAGATTTTAAATTCAAAAATTAGAATTTTTGAGAACGGAAGAGATCAAGTTACTAGGTTTTAGGATGAGATGTTATCATCCCCCCGCAAGTTGAGCACGGCAGACTGAAGGTGAAGCTTGGTCTGCAAAAATCTGATGCAATTAGAACTCAGACCTTTTGTGAACTAATCTATAATTTGATATTTGCTGGAGATAAATTAAACAGTGAGTCTTATGCCCAACTAGTTCCCTGACATAATGAAAATCAACAGCTGACATGTTTCATTCTTGAATGAAAAATTGGATTGTAAGCAAGCGAGGTTGCTGAAACATTATCACACCAAATAGTGACCAGAGTAAAGAATGGACTATGCAGTTCACGTAACAATGAACATAGCCAAACTAATTCAGCTGCAGTGTGAGATAGACGTGGGTACTCAGCTTCAGATGAAGAACGGCTACCGCAGCCTATTTCTTAGCACTCCAGGAAATGCGGTTGGAACTAAAGAAAATACAGAAACCACCAACAAAGCATTGATCGATGGGGCAGCCTTCCCAGTTGGCGTCATGGTAGGTAGTGAGGTGGTGTTAGCCTAGACGAAAGTGAAGACAGTAAGTGATTGTACCTTTCGAATAACACAAAATGCATTTGAACGCCACAAGATGATCCTCAGTCGGAGACTTTACGAACTGAGAAACTTGATTGATGGTAAAAGAAATGTCAGGACGCGTCATGGTAACATACTGCAGCACTCCAACAAGGATCCGATAGTGGAGGGCCATCACCTTGGCCTAGTTTTTGAAACATTGTAGGCATTGAGACTAGTTTATGTCCGTCCATATTTGCATGCTCCAGAACATCCATAATATACTCTACCTGATTAAGTTGTATGTCTTTGGAATTACGTGTCATTTGAACACTAAGAAAATATGAAAGAGGTTCGAGGTCCTTCATGCGAAAATGATGGCCAAGATATGAGATTAACTGCTGCGACGCTGAAGTATCATTGCCAATGAGTATGATGCATCAACATACAAGAGGAGATATAAGAGTATATGCCTTTGGTGGAAGATGAACAATGATGGATCAAAGTTGGAGGCGGTGAGTCCAAACTCATGGAGTTTTGAATTAAACTTTTCATACCAAGCTCGAAGGGCTTGATAGAGGCCACAAATGGATTTATTCATGTGACAAACATGATTAGGTTTGCTCGAATCAACATAGCTTGGAGGCTGGGACACAAACATTGTTTCCTGCAAATCACCAAGTAAAAATTCACATTTGACATCTAATCGTCGAAGTAGCCAATTGCAAGAGACCACAAGAGATAAAATAATTTGAATGGTGGTAGGCTTTACCATGGGACTGAAGGTCTCAACAAAGCCAACACCTGACTATTGATGAAAACCCTTAGCAACAAGGCGAGCCATGTAGCAACTAATGGAGCCTTCCAGATTTCGTTTAATTGGAATTTCCCATTTTCAGCCCACTACATTCATAGCAGGATCATAAGGGACCAAAGACCATGTTTATTGTTGTTAAAGAGAGGTAAATTCTTAATAAACGGCATGACGCCATTAAGAGTCCTTAACCACTTGAGAGTAACACGTTGGCTTGGAAATATGGTTGGTAGTAAGTACAAGTGGAAGTGGGTGAAGGGTGTGGGAAAAGGCATTTTGTTGATAATACCATATTTAGACCTTGTTTGCATTGGGTGAGTGGATGAAGGAGGGACAGGTTGCTTGTCAATAGGTGGAGGAAGGGGTTAGCCAAAGGTCTACAAGGTAGGATGAAGAAGGCACCAAGGAGGTGTTATTAGATGCGACAACGATCTGTGAAGTAGCGGACGGACTGCAATGAACATGCTCGATTTGAATGACTCTAAAGAAATCGATACAATGAGGTGGAAGATGTGAGCAATGAGTGGGAGTGAGGTGGGAGTAAGGAAACTTAGTTTCATGAAAAACAGAATAATGAGAAATGTATGCTCGACCAGATAAGAGATCCATACAACAATACCCTTTATGACTGGAGCTATAGCCTATAAATTAACATGGGGTCAATCGAAGTTGCAATTTGCTAGCATTGTTCAGTCAAAGCCATGGGAAGCAAGAGAACCAAAGTTTGTAAGTGTGAATAATCGGGAGGGGTGTGAAATAAGGCTTGATATGGGGAAAAGTATGACGTTGAAGTATGGGCATACAATTAATCAAGTAAATGGCTGTGGTGAAGGCTTCTTACAAAAATTTAGAAGGTATCTAAGCATAGGTCATCATAGCTAAGCAAATTTCGACAATGTGGTGGTGCTTGCACTCCACAACGCATTTTTGTTTTGGTGGGTGGAAGCAAGAATATGCATGTATAATGCCATATAATTAAAGAAAATTGTTAAAGGTATTAGTCGTGAATTTGCCACCACCATCTAAGTGAAATGTGATGATAGTGCGCAGCAAAAGATTTTCAACTTGCTTTTTAAAATTAAGAAATATTTCATAAAAATAATATTTTAATCTCATAGGAAATAACCAAAAATATTTGGAAAAATCATTGACAAAGATAACATAATAGGAATAATGAGAACAAGATAATTGGGAGCATGGCCCCATACATCACATTGTAATTATTCTAGAGGACGATTAGAGATATAATGAGACTTGGAAAAAGAAAGCTTGTGACTCTTCGCTCGCTGACATGAAGAGAAAATGCAAGAGCAAGATTTATTGGAAACAAAAATGACTGAGAAAATGACCCATGGAATGTCATGAGAGGGGTGACCAAGCTGAGCATGCCTCTAGTTTGTGGTGATGGAGGAATTGTCATGAATCTTTAAAGCGGTAGATGATGGTGGAGTACGAAGTGGGTATAAGCCTTTCTCAACTAGCCCGTAATACAGTATCCTCCCCGAGTCATTGTCCATAATATAAAAACCAAAGGCATCAAAGTTAAAGAGACAATTGTTATCATTGGAAAAATGGTAAATAAAGAGTAAATTGTGTAAAGCTGTGGGTGAAATATTATAGATTTGAGGTGAAACGGTGAAGAAGATGATGAGATGATGGTGGAACCAACATGTGCAATGAGCATACCATGGCCATTAACTATCTCAAAAGTGTCATTACTATCATAAGCAGTTGAAATTTGGAGATCTTCGAACTTCAGGGTGAGATGATGAGTGGCTTGCAAAATTGTAAGGAAAAAGAGGTTAAGCTAAGCTCTTAATGAAGTCCATAGGCATTATTAATAATGTATTAAACTATAAAATACACTTGATGAAATCACTTATGTAAGTATGGAGTAAGACGGCTTTTATAAGAATTGTTGATGGTAATCTCTAAAGCACTCATGAATAAACCATGCACTCGCATGACCTATTTATGCAAAATTGTGCTAAACAACAAATTTTGTGGGAGTGTAATGTAATTGATGAAAATTATTATTCACAAAAAGCAACTCATGACCTAACAAGCACTAGTTTTGACGCAATACTATCCAATAACCTAGCATTATTTAATCACTGGGGGTTTGCCCCAGTGGCCATCCTTCCAACTTGGAAATGAAAGGTGGGGGGTTCAAATCCCCACCTGAGTGAGTGTTAAAGTAGGATTAGAGTAGGACCGACCAAAAAAAAAAAAAACCTAGCATTATTTCTTTTCATTTTTTTTCAAAACCTTTTGAAATATATGGAAGACTGTTGGATATTTCAATAGTTTTCCTCATTTCTGTCATTTCTTTTCAAAACCTTTTGGAATATGTGAAAATTTGTTAGATATTTCAACAATTTTGAAATATTGAAAGCCATTAACTCGATAACGATTTTTTACCATCATCAATTCGTAATAGGTTTTTGTCCACCATTAATGCAAAACGGCTTTGTAACGTTTTCTAACGGCTTTATAATAATGGCTTCATAATGTTTGATTTATTTTCATAAACCCTCCATTATTTTGTAATGATTTTATAACGATCATCATTTTAATTATCAATTGATTATGGAAAATGGCTCTCTTTCTTTTACTTACAAATTATTATTTTGAACGTAATTGGAAAGTAATATCGAATTATCAAAATAAGAACATCCTTTTTTTCGACTAAGTCTCCTAATTGGGCCATGCGTTTTCCGTTAGACCAACCAACTTCAAACAGATTTTACAAATTGAAAACAGTGTGAATACAAATATTCATTGAATTTCGCAGAAGTTGAGTTCATCGAAACTGCCACCAAAGAAGTTCACACAGATACATATGGAAATGAAGAATAAAGCAATCTGAGGTAAACTTCAACCGTGTCAATGCACCTAAATGAGAATTGAAATCGGGGAATACGTTGCTAGACATTACATACATACAAAAATACTAAAGGATAGCTTCCCAGAAAGCGTGCCTCCTAGCTACATGCCATTCTACCTCCCCTCTAAAGTACTCACCAACCGGGCTGCAAATGGAGTATTCTGCATAACAAGAAAGCTTGTTAACAAACGCTGCCAATTATCCAAAATCCACAGGTACCTCTTGTTCACATAACAAGAAACCTTGCACGAAGAGCATGAGTCCTACTCCACGACTTGCCCAGTGTGACTCCAATAACTCCCCACGGTACCTAAAACAGGCAGTTCGTCAGGAGTCCGGCCTTTCGACCACCTCGGAGATGTACAAGCAGAGAACTGCCGGAGGTCTTCTATAGTAGGCACTCCTCCAACTGGCTGGCCTTTGTCACTCCTGGGCGTGCTAGCTCTTTCTGATGGTGAATTTCCGACCGAGTCATTGCTACATTTGGACTTGGGTGTGGCTTCGGAATCAACCAACCAGCTCGAAAGGCTTGTATCAACTGCAATTTCTAGGCCAGTGAACCTAGAATTGTTTGAACTTCGTTTACCAAGGGGATTGGCTGGCGTGAAAGTGGGCTTTGGTCCAGTGGACGAGAGAACCTCTTGCTCCTTGTGGACATTCTCCTTGTCCTGGTTCTTTGTTGGAGAATTTGCTCTTGCTGTGACAGCTTTCCGCCGAGGAAGATTTTCAACTGGTTTTAACACCGAATCGACGTGCTCGCTCCCAAATGGAACACTCTGGTTGAAAGCAGGCGCGTCGAGTTCATTCCGGCATGAACTCTTCACGGGGAATGGACTGTTAACTTCCTCCTTTTCCCCAGCTTCAGCGACAAAGAAATGTTTCCTAGAATCTATCGACAGAGAAAACAGAGACTCGGATGATTCTTCTTGGGCCTCAAGCTCTCCATCACAAACGCCAACTCCGTCGTCTTTGATGCCGTCCTCTTCTACATCGGTGTCTTCAAGGTCAGTGCCTCCAAGCTCATCGTCACTGCTTGCGCAATTCGCGTACCTATTGCTCAAAGCGCAAGACGACGCATTTGATTCTACTAAAGTTGAACAATGAACCGATTCGCTTTCTCTCTCTTTCGCCTCTTTTACACCAATCCAAACATCACCAACCCCAACTTCTTCTTCTTCTTCTTCTTCTTCTTCTTCTTCTTCTTCTTCTTCAACAGCAGGCAAAACCTCATAAGTCTTGACATTCAAATCAAATGCAACTTTCTTCTTGCCATGGTTGGGCTGCTCCAACTGCTTCTCATCACTCACGCTGCAACAAAAAAAAAAAAAAAAAAAAAAAACAAATGACCCCAACTCCTCAAAAGACTGAATTGATATTCACCAAGTAAAACGCCAAGAAAAATCCCAAGATGAAATCCTAAACCCCACCAAACCCATTACCCTGAATCTGTTTTGATCTCAATGAGAGCTTCGGTTTCTGTTTTCTCTATGGATCTGGCGGGCAAAAGAGCTTTGGCCTGGCTCTGCGATGCGAAACGAGCCAAAAAGATCAGAGCTTTATAGCCAAAACAGAAGGGAAAGTAAAGAAGACAGAGAAATTACAGAAGAAAATAGTGAAAGAACCATACTTGAGGCTTGGAAGGAGAGATTTGAGCTGATCTGGAGCGCCGGTGATGCTTGGAAGCATTAAAACAACCCAAAAGGCAACCCATCATAAAGGGTCGAGATTCATACGGCTGGTTCGCAAGCGTTCATTGACTTCTGTGAGAGAGAGAAGGAGTTGGAAAGTTTGAAGGAGGAGAAGTAGGCGGCCGAAAAAGTGACCGTTAGAGATGCGAAAGCTATTTTGTTTTTCACTTTTTTATATTCCATTTGATGTCTTCTCCAGTTGTGACTAGTCAGAATAAATTACGATTTATTTTAATTTTGATGTAAATTGCCGTGGGACATTCTTACATTTGAAATCCAACGATCACTCGTGAAAACATAAATTCTCTCTCAAAATTAGATAAGAGCAAAATCCCCAACACCTACTCTCTCTCTCTCTCTCTCTAGTCTCCCCCCACTTTCCCTCTCTTCGATTTTTACTGAATTTCCTTCTTTTTATTGCCCTTTTGTAGTTCGCCATGTCGTTTTGCTATTCCTCGAGTGACCTTATAGCTGGCGAGATGTCAGGGTTCAGTGCCAATTCCATGATGGGATTGGACTAGCCGTTTTGAGCATTCTTAATACAAGTTGAGATTACTTCGTGGTGATCCAGGAGCTAATTGGTTCCTCTAATGACCACTTCAGGATGAAGTGGAAAGACCCTTGACGAAGTGCGATCCAGCTAGCTACTCCTCTGAGCAAACCCAGTTGGATAACATGAAAGTTGTCAGTATAGCTAATGCATTATCATTTATTCAAAGCGAACTACTGAGTGGTAAACGTTCATCATAAGCTGCCAAACATATAATTAGATTGAATATGGTTAGACAGAGAGGGGCAGAAGACCTCCAAAAATTTCTAAAAGGTAGAGAGGATTATAGAGAAGCCAAGTCTAGAACAAGCACTGACTACGTCACAACACTTCCTAATAAGCTGTAACCTTATCTTTGTACCTTTAGAACAATAGAGGACTTATGAAACTAAAGATGTCCCAACTCATTGACTTAGATTTACTGTCAATTCCTGCATAACCGAAACTACCCCCGGTCATTTTTCTCAGATCAAAAAAAGAGCACTACCGATCGGATTTTGCCCAAAAGACAGTTCAAAAAGAATACTCATCAATCATCATGACATGTTTATGTGGAACAATGGAAGATTTAGATACAAAGATCGTTGTTTGGCAACTACAATAGAAACAGACAGTTAAAGCAATGTGAAGATCGAATTCCATCACCGGCTCCTCATCACAAGGGCCATACAACAATTAAAGAAGATCCTGCTCTTCTTCCCGAGCAACCACTGACTTTCAAGTCTTCAGGCAGACACAATTGCCCCCCAGAAATCTCTCCCATAACCCCTGAGATGAATTCCAACCAGAAGAATGATGTTAGATTTCAGACGCAATGGCCTTTTGCTCTCATTCCACACTGAGAGTTTGAAGCTATGAGTAACAAAGAAGCTATTGTTCTTCCACGTGTTCACTCCTATGTTGCCCCGCGTCCCCACTTCTGGCAGCTGCTGGTTTCTTATGCTTCCTGGTCTTAGCTTTTTTTGCTTTCATGCGACGTTTCTTCTCATTCGCATCAACCCAGGTGTAGTCTGACGGAATGTGGAACGGCTCAAAGTCATCTTTGTAACGATGACTATCGCTGTCACTAGATTGCCCACCACGACTCCCTCTCATCCAAGAAATCCATGATGTGGACCCTTCAGATTCTTTCGATTTCGCATCCTGGAAATGCGCTGGGCTTGAGGGAGGGGTTGAAAATTCTTCCAGGGGTTGAAGTTCCTCGAACTTTGTAAATGTGACAAGAACTCTGATGGTGGGAACAATAGGTATAGCAAGCTGCAACGAATATGCCATATTCAGTTAGGTGATCATCTGATGATAGAATGCAAGTGCCGACACCGCAACCACTGCCTTTTCTAATTTGTTTCCAAGTAATTTTCCATGGCAAAGTTTCTAGTTGTTGTAACCAAAAGTTGTAAATCTGTTTGTCATAAATTCTTCGATGTCTTTGGAAGTTACTCATAACTTTTCATCATATTGTTTTCGAGAACAATGATCTCCAACAGCATTTTATAACCTTAATCCAGCGGAAAAGGACAACCATCTAAGAAAGAGCACAAGTTCTAAGAAAGACATGATATGTTTCTGCAATCACAACCCCACAAATGCCAAACCCAGTTATGTAACAAGCAACAACAACATACGTCTCTTTAGCTTGACCATGATAAGTCTGGAATACACCAATTTGCAAGGTTTCTTGACTTTTTTTCAATTACAAAGACCATTTGAAAACCAATCGCACATTAAAACTCATGACATGCCCCAGAGCAGTTTTACCACAATACTATTATGTACTGAGTGCCTCAGCCTCATGCACATGCATGTACGCATGTACATCACACACGTACACTAGCAGATAACTGTTCTTAGAGATTTAAGATTGCAACATGGCAAACCATGAGTTTGGTGTAACTGAAACACAGAAAAACATAATAAACTGCACCAACCCAAGCCATGATAGATCTGCCCTACCAGCCAAAACAAAAGGCTGGAAAAGCCAGTACAACAATAAAATTAGAACCAACAGATGCAGAAAACTTACCTTGACAGGAAATGTGCCCGATGGAAGTTTTGTAGTCAGAAGCTCCCTGAGTCTCCTAATAGCCTTAACTTTGTTGGCCAAGATGTCAAGCAAAGGTAAGAGCTCATCTGTTTTCAGAGGGAAGTCTGGGGTCAAATAAAGAACAGGTCTCAGACCCTTTTTATACTCACTTTCATGCTTAGATTCACCATTGACCACTTTCTTCTTCTTTTTCTTGGAAATTTTCTCCTTTCCCTTCTTAGAATCTACCAAGTCATCCTTAGCAAGCTCAGAGGATGCTTTTTGATGATCCATTGACTTCTGATTGCTACCTTCCGGAGCCAACTTCGAGAACTTCCTTAATATTTTTGTATCATCAGAATCATCAGTTCCACTCTTTGCCCCCTTCTTCCAACCAAACCAGCTCTTCTTCTCCTTAAGAGCACCATTGGATTCACAATTTTCATGAGCACCCGCTGAACCATTTTCATGACAGTCATCCATTGCATTATCGTCATCCTCTAGTCCATCAGCATTTCCCATATGGAGCGCAGATTCTAACTGAGCCCTCTCCTCAGCGGTCAAGACATCATCATAATCATCATTTTCACCACCATTGACCATCCTTTCTTCATCTTCCACAGCAAAAAGCTCCTCATCTGTCATAGCACCAGGAACCCTCCTCGACTTCACACTGACCATCACATGGAGCATATCATAGACTTTAGCTTTCCAATTCCCAACCATCTCAGTCCTTTCTTGCCGCCTCCAATTTAAATGCGAGACAAGCTCTGCCTGAGTAACATCAATGCCTGGCCTATACATATTCGTTTGAGACATTAAGGCTACCTCATGTGCAACTTCTGCTTCACTTGGTTGGGCACCAGCTCCTTCCAAAGCATTTGTGATTTCTTTCTCCTTGTGTGCAAGAACAATTAAAGACCCCCTGGGCAAAGATATGTTACCATCCTCAGAAGAATAGCCATCCCCAAGAAACAGAAAAGTCTGATCTGACCTCTGGATTCGAAAACCATCAAAACCGGCCAGAGTCATATCAGCTCGAAGGTTGGAACCACGCTTCCAGATGCGATACGTATCCGATGGAGCAATGCGACCAATAAATGGAATCACAGAACTCTCAAAATGGAAAGTTATCTCCATATAGAAATCACGTATACGAGCCGCTGAAGCAACTATACGAGGAAGTCTCCGGCACCATTTGGCCCAAGCTAGGGGCTGGTAGTGGCGTGCAATAATCATAGCGATCGATTCCTCTCTAGTGCATACGGCTTCTTGCAGAGCGCTCCAGCCATTCTCATTCTGGAGACTCCAATCTGCACCAGCTGCCATCAAAATCTCCGCAGATATGGGATCCCGGATACGCACCGCAAGGTGGAGAGGGGTCTCCCTCCCGGGAACATCACGCTGATCAATGACGGCTGAGACAGCATCCGCCCTCTGCTCGGCCTCGAGGGATTCGGCTTCAGTGTTAACCTCGCCAGCCTTCGCAAGCCGCGGGAGGGAGGAAATAATGCGCTTGAGGGAAGTGTGGTCACGACGCAAAACTGCCAAGTGAGCAGGACTGTGGGCATACTTCGAGTGATCTTCCATCGCCTCTCTAGAATCCTTTTCTCCCCGTTTTGATTACTTCTACCACATACACAGCACCATTTCCGCGACAACCCAAGCTGCAGAACTAAAATCTAAGCGACGACACTACCGCATCCACCCTCCTTCAGTAAGTTTCAATGCAAATTCTACAACTTCCTTACACACATCTAGACTTACAATCCACCACTTCCCATTCATCTCAAAAGTTTCAGACTTTTCAAATCACGAACAGCAAAGACTCGAGCTTTCGCCAAACGCAATCGACCCCTCCAGTTCTACCCATCTAAGATCCTTCGGAACCCAAATTACGCCTCCGAAAACCGACCGGCAGCATCACCCGGCGAGCACTGTAATCAAAACGAAAAACAAGAAAAACCACAGCGTAAAGCTCGAATCGCGCAACAAAATCCGAATCTTTTTTCGTAATAAAAAAAAAGGAACGAAGCCTAAGACATCATCGCGCTCACTTCGAACCAGCAGCTCTCGCACTGACGACAGCAATCGACCCTCTAAAGAAACTCCTTTCAAAATCGCCTCTTTCGAATCAAATCGAGCTCCGAAGAAGGACCCGAAAAAGAAGAACCAAAGAAAAGGGCGATCACCTGCGAACGAACGCGAGGCCAAGAACTCCAATCGAGAGAGTCCCCTTCCCCCCACACCTTCCCCCCCGCGCGATCGAATCACGCGGCGTGGCCACCACCGATGCTGCTGATGACGATGGGGAAGAAAAAAAGCACCCGCCAGTCGAGGCGGAGACAGAGAGAGAGAGAGAGATAGAGGGGCCGCGATCCGTGCGGGGGTGCAGATCCAACGGTCGCGACGCTCTCTTCCCTTCCCCACGAGGACCTGAAGAAATCCCCCGGGGGCGACCCTTTTCCCACTGTTCGGCGCTGACCCCGCTGGGCGGACTCGGTCGTCGACTCGCCCACTCGTCGTCCCGCGACTCAGATCTCCTCGCTTCGCTCCGCTCTGCTGCTACTGCCTGCGTGTATTGTTCAGGTGGGGGATGTGTAGTTTGTAGAGAAGGAGAGAGGGGCACTGTTTTCGCCAGTACACCCCTGGCGTTGGCCCCGAATCACGAGACTGCCATTCGGAACTTGGGTCCGGAAGTGGGGCTCGAGTTGGGGCGGAATTACGAGAATGCCGCGTTCGGCGGATTTGAATTTTTTTTTTGTTTTTTGTTTTTTGTTTTGGGTAGATACAACGTGCCAAACTAAGAAAGTTAAAGTCTTTAAGTCCACAATGCCAGTTTAAGATAATTCTATAAAAGGCTGCGGATTAGAATTTGACCCGAATGGTCCAGAACTTTGATCGACGGGCAGTGCGGTTCTTGGAATTTTAATTTATTCAACACAATCCTGAATTTTAGCTCGATATGCGATGTGGTCTATAAACTTTGGTACATGTAAAATATTCGACAAGGTTGAATTATTCCATACAGTTTAGGAGTAAAGTTAAACATAAACGAGTTAAAGATATAGAGATTGTATTGAATATTGGATCAAAATTTATAAATTATATTGAGTAAATTAAAAATTCAAAGATTAAATTGTATATTTGGTTAAAATTTGAGAAATATCTATATCAATGTCTCTTTGTTTTTTTCGCATTAATTAAGTTAATCGATTCGATTGATCGGGGTCAATTTGACTTTTTGGATGGAGATGCCGGACCCACCAGCGGGAGATCCAACGGCGGTGGAGCGACTTAGGTGGGGTGCGCGGTTGCGACCCAAGCACTAGAGAGGGGACAAAAATCAAAATTGGAAAAACGTGCGTGGGGCTTTCGCCAAAAGACCCTTTTGGACGGTTTCAACTTAATTTCTTTTGGAATTCTTCACCAACCGAATAAGCAAACTCCCTAAGATATTTTTACCCGCCGCGGGACGATGATCGTTTATACCCAACAATGTCAGAATTACCGTATATCATCGATGTAAAGTCACCATGTCATTTCATCGGGATCTGCATTTGACGATTTGCTATCAATAAGATTCGAGTATTTAATATTGTACAGTTCGTACCGACGTCAAAGATTATCCGTGCTTCTTGAGATCAAAATTTTCTTCCCTTTTGAAACGCCTAGCATTGAACACGTTGGCCAAAATTAGATCTATGCTTGGAATCCTTGAGGAAATGGTAGATCTCATTTGAGAGGGATTGGATGCTAATTAAAGCTCGTAATTAATTCCCCTGGTGCCGACACTTCTGATGATGAGGGCTGCTTTGCTGTGGTTTGCTATCGCTACCTTGGCTTCGAACCAAAGCCAAACGTGGCCTTGAAGAGTCCACGAGAGCATCCACAAAGACTTTATTTTATTGCCAATCTTCTTTGTCCTCGTCCAGACAGCTTTGAGGTTTTGAGAAGAGCGAGAATCGCTGTAATCATAGGAGACGTCTAAATCCCCTTGTGGAATCTAATTGTTTTTTTAAGTTTACTAATAGGCATAATATGCGCATCAATTTAGATAAATTTCATCGAAGGACAACGGCACTAGGTTGACGAAAACCCATCATTCGTCATAGTGTATCAAGATTCTCTTCTCTTTTCTCAAGTCGGAAAAAATTCACTTAGATAGCCCATTTCGACGGTTTAGATTATTCATTGTAATCATGTGCTTTAGAGGGGATGACTTTAGACGATCATGGGATTAGGGCTTGCTGTTGTCTGTTTGTGAGGCATTTTGCATGAATCGGAAATTCAAAGTATTTCTTGACAATTACTTCACAATTGACCATAGAAAAATTCAACTTCCGAAATGTCAAAATTGAACAAACTACAAGACAATTCCATGCACTCTTAGAAAAATTATCTATACGAATTGAAATTGAAACTTCTTTATCGAACAAGAGCTACCGGATGAGCTACGCAGACATACATTTGGAATAGAAGGTGGCTAGCACTACAATTGATCGATGACACGTTCCAACTCGTTGCAACACATCAAGTCACCATCCTCGAATCAAAACAAGCAACGTTTGTACTTTAATATCGCATTCCATGGTCGCTTAACATCTGATTAGGTATGATGAAATAAAGTACTTTGGTTGTCAAGTAGATCTCGAGGAACAACGAAGATGGTACGGTGGATTTCTTTTGTAGCTTTCCTATGACTTGGATCGTACTACACTTAGGGTGGGGGGGTCTCCCAGGGACCACCCTACCCAACAATCTTGCAATGCTTCCGCTTCCGATTCACATTCGATGATTTCTCCATCTCGGATTAACCTCACAAAAAATTGGGAAAGAAGAAAGGGAAATCCTGAAGAAGTAGGAATGAGCGTGAGACGGCTAATGCAATCCTCTGTTTTTCGTATGTGCGCGATACATTCATTGTTCTCTCTCTAGACCGATTTATACAATCCATTGACAACGAAATATCGTCAATGGATGTGAAAATCTTCTATTTGGGACACTCATATTTATTCATCATGACATAATTTGTAATCATGATCACTCGATGTTATAAAAAGAATGTATGAATGTATCGATCAAATCTATGATCTTAGGTAAAAAAATATATATATCCTTTTCCCACTCAACGTGACAACCCGCGATTATTTGGCCTGAATTTTTCCCCTGGATACACGAATTTTCCCGGAAAGTTTAATTTCCGTATTAATGAACTGAGAATTTGACATATTAATGAGCAAAATGAGGTGTGAGGATGAGCATTGAGATGGGAGGGAAATATGCGATAAGGTGTCTTTGCGTCAACCACTACAAAGATGTAAAAAGTTGGGAGCAACATGTCAAGAATTGAAAGTACTACCCTACTCTCGAAATAATGGAGCGGGATTGAGCCAATGAGAGGTCACGTTAAACGCTCCCGAGCCATTACTGCAACTTGGGGGCATGTTGGGCTCTGAGAACACATGCCCTGTTCTTCACCGTGCCTGGTCCCCTCTGGCCTCGTCTGCCAAACACTGCCGAAGCCCCTCTCTCTCTCTCTCTCTCTCTCTCTCCTGTATTCAAACATTTCTTTTTCTTTTCTTTTCTTTTTTTTGGGGTTTTGCTCCTAAGCTTTGTCAGAGGAAAAAGCTTCCAAAATTCGACCTTTATGCCTGAAAAAGATGGGGGGCTCCCTCTGCTTCTGGTCCTTCGCTCTTCTCCCTATTTTCTCTTCGCGGAGATCTGTACCCAACGAGTTTTAAGTTCCTAATCTCATCATGTCGTGCTCATTCCTAGACGACGTTATCAGGTATCCCAGATTTCATTATAACTAGCGAATCCTGCGAAATGCTGCCGTCATGAAATGGGGAACGAAATCCTGCGTATCTTCCTCTGATACGCCTACAGTCCGTGTTCCCGAGTAACCTAATCTCGTCCCCGGTCGGTGTAGTTTCTGAGGCCAGACATGGCCTGTGTCTCGGCTTTCACAGAAATCCCATTCGAAATTTGGCCAACGTATTGTTATCAAAATCCAATCCGGACGAGGCCCCTCGGTCGAACATCATTCGAAGTCATGCGTCTTCACAGCCAGAGAAAGAAGTTGATGTCGATGATATGTCTTCCAACTAAATTCGGCGGAATGTCATTGCTAGGTTTACGTGCTCAATCTCCGAGTGAAGAAGCGCAATAGCCAGAGATACTCAGTAACTCGACATGCATTGAGCAAGAATTTGGCTCCGCCCGCATCCTGTATGATCGGGACTTGGGCGGGCCACTCAAAATGATTCAGAAGACGAAAAAAAATCATGATGTCACGTGATGAGCATCAACAACATGAGGACAGGTCTTCTAGCAGCACAGAATTCCGACAGCATGAAGGGATCAAACTGTCTACTATGGTTCAAGACACGGGAGATTTCTCAGCCACTAGATACGCACAAATGCGCTTTGAACACAAGTTCGTCCAAAGGCAAACGATAACATGATTTTGCCTTATGATGGGTGGATCCGGCAAAAATTTCCGTCCATCATTGGCACCAAGTCAGAAAAATCTCCTCACAGCTACTCCATTAAAAACCATCAAGAAATATATCACTCTGAACAAGAGCCGAGGCAATTCAATGAAAACTGTCACATCAACTATTAAGGTATAAATTATCAATATATGAACAAAATTTGCTAAAAGATAGGGCTCTAAAAGAAGACAAAAATGTGCCTACCTACTTAACACTTGGTAAATGAACATACACACTTAGTTTTTCTTAAGGAACAACCTATGTTCAAGAAGGGATGACCAACCCGCTACCATAGAGGAAAAAATGACATACCATACACTTAAGAATAGAAACTCGATGTCTCCCGAACTACCCCTTTTGGGCCTTGACGCACTTAAACTCTCTCTGCTTACACCTTCGCAGAAACTTTGCCCTCATGCTACGGTGGCTCTGAAACATTCCACTGTTAGTCCCTCCCTATCAGTCAGCTAACGCAAACAAATAAAATCAAGGGCATCTTCTGAAGGAAATCCAAGATAAGACCAAACAGCTGTCACCAAGTTTGAGTTCTGATGGATGCACAGCCACTTCTGGTCAAATTTCGCAAGATGACTTCCAGCCCACCAGCTAGCACGGAGAATGATCAAAGCTTCTATTCATAATCTACAGGAGGAGAAAACAACTACTTATAGAAGAAATTCCATAAGAACAAGTTCAAGAAAGAAAAATGGGAGGCAAATTAGTTAGGATAGATGCATCTCAGACAAAGCTGTCCTGCTTTTTTTATTGGTCATTAACTATTAAAAACAACCGGACCAAGAAAGTGGAAGTGTAAGTATTCTGCATTAACACTCTGCAGATATGAGCTGGGCATATTGTTGAAACTTTGCTTTGGCAGAATCTCTTGAGAAGGCAGCATTGAGATCTAACGAGTAAGTTGCGCAGAAAATGACGTGTTTCAAGCATGAATTATAAACTTCTCTCATTTTTTAATATTTTTTTCTGTCACAAACTTATCAAAGGGGGCTTTTCAAGGCAGTGAACTTAAAGTTTATCCTAGGATGAAGTTGCATTTATCTAACTAGCCACAGCCTTAAAGAAATCCATGAATTTATCAAATTTCAATGTTCCATTCCACAAACCTGAATGATGCCCATACTGGTATCTCAAGATAATTGTAGGAAATCCAACTCACCTAGGTGGTCTCAGAAGGGAGCCTCAAGCGATTCATCCCAAACTTCTGCACTTCCATTGGATGCATCTTCAACATCTTCTTCCATTGACAGCCTAATATATTCTCTGTGCGCAAAGCGATCCCATTCAGTCAAGGTAGGGTTCTCCCTCTCCTGTTTCATGTCAAGATAGGAAATTATCAAGCCGCAATAAACCAGGCCAAGAAGCATGGCACTGCAATTTTCCCGTCGTTGACACACATCAAAATGAAAATAAGCAAATACCTGACGAATCAGAAATGGATCACGAGTTTCAAAGGCCATAAATTTATTGAGGTTGAATAGGATATTGAAAACACTTCCAGAGAGTTTACAACCTTTGAGATCATGTAGTGTAATATAACTCTCATTCTGCAAGCAAGAAAATTTCAGGGGTTAATGCATGAATGCATTCAGAAACAAGCATGAGATGGACTAGTGTCTCCATGCTGGGCAGGAAAAGACCAACTACAGCATGGTTCAAATAGTCTGCGGAAAGAATTATTATGAAATAAGGATGGGAAACCCACAGGCAGGGAGGGGGGAATTCCATATTTGATCAAGTCATATCCTTCGAGTAAACTCAGGAATTAAATAGAAGAAAAAGGTTAACCTCAGGTCCAATCATGTCAATGATCTGGCACAAAATATCCTCAAAAAGCACTGGTTCTTGTGCCATGCATTCCATTCGATGCAACTGCTCCTCATAAAAGAACTGCATTTCATTCCTTGTTAAAACTCCATTCCCATCCAAATCTATGCACTTGAACCTACACAAAAAATTCAGCCTGTAAAGGTGTATTGAGGTAAACAAGATGGTTCACAAGCAAATCACAATAAAGGATATAACTTGCTTTTTCCCAATTTCTGTAGCTTACTCATGTTAGTAGCTACAAAGGATTACAAAAGGACAAAAAAAGAAGTTTAAACATTGCACCATCTAATTAATGCTTTTTTGGTGATTAAGACATCTCAGCAGGAAACACTACTCTCACTGCAATAAATGAAATTAATTGAACCTAAGCACAAAGAAGTGAATAAGCAACGGGTGGAGAGATAAAGCATTCTATTTAGAATATTAGGGCCGGTGCACCAGCAAAAGGAACTGCCATTTGACTGGCTCTCTTTTTTTACAATCTAAGTTAAGTGCAGGAGCCTCTAATTGTAGGATCGAAAAGGTAAACTTAAAGACGATGAAGTAGAAAGTGTCAACCAGGACATGGACCAGCCAGATATATTCTACGGTTGCCATATCCAAAGGTCAAATCTCTCGATAGAAATCAGAAAATAACACTTTGCTTTCAACATCTTCCATTTGATGATTCAACAGCTTCAACCTGTTGCTTCCCACAGCAATTTAAGGCAATCAGGCACTTTACAGCCTCACCAATTTACATGAATCATTTTCATTATCTAATTTCAATTTTTTTAAAGCAATGGAACAAATAATTCCGTTGCATTGCGAAGAAGTCATTAAGAAAATTCAAGCTCACAGCTACAAGTTACCTTGCTGCTAAACAAGTAATGGCCTTGAGAAAACCACAAGATTATCCAAACACCAGTTCGCAAAAGATAGCTTGAAAAAACCATAAGATTATCCAAACACCAGTTGGCAAAAGATAGCTTCTCAAATCCTCACCATAACATTAAAAGGTTACCATGATCTGAAAATTTTTATCCCCCACTGAATTTGGAGCCTTTACTAAAATGATTTTAGGATGATTACAATATTTTACAGACAAGTTAACATAGTAATATTTCCATCAGATGACCTGAGTGAACAGTAATAATTAGATCCCCAACATTATTACCAAGACCACAACTTTTTTATACTCAATAATGATATCTTATTCAAAGGAATTCCAGCCGCAATACCAATATTCGAGACTGGGCTCAGATGACTTATCCTCCTCAGATAATATGAAGTAAACAAAATCTTCATATCCCATTTTTCCTTCAACTTTGCTCGTAAACTTCCTTGGAACCTGAGAAGATAAAACAAAGCTATCAAAGAGAAAATCTATGATAAAGAGAACAAAAGAATACAAGTAAGAAAGCACAGGACTGAAAATCAATTGAAGAGCCATCTCCTTTGCAAGGATCAAATAACTTTTCTACAAAAGAAAAGGGCACGTGATCCAGCTAACACAAACCTGAGAAAATATTCTGTCGACAATTCGGTAAGTCAATGCATGATTACCATATCTGATAAGGTTCTCCTTGTCTATTAAGAAATCATGATCCGTGTCCAGTTCCCACCACTTGCAGTATATTACATAGAAATGCTCATAAGAGAAGTACCTGATGTGAAGAATAATATAAGTACCAAACACCACAAAGATGCTATAACAGGAAAGTTTCGCAACATCAACTGCTCGAACTTTTTAGTCACTACTCAAATTCATAGTTAAGATGCCTGACTGAACATGACTAAAAAAAACAACTTCATTTCTGATGTAAACATATTAAATCTTTTGAGCACAACTTCAAAAAGTTATGTTTAGATGGTACTTATCTGCATTTAATACAAAACTTGACAAATCATAAGCCCTGTGTATGAGGGAAGAATTATGACATCTTAATGGAATCATCTTTAGTTCAAAAATCACTCTACCTCAATACTTTGTTGATATCTTCTTCTTCATCAACATGTTGCATTGCATCTATTAAGTTTCCACGTTTCAGCTCCCTCAAGGTAAGTTGCCCATTTCCAGACCTATTTATGTAGTAAAATATTCGGTATATTACAGTATCAGCTGCAAAGAAAATGAAGCTTGCATCAGATAATGAGGAACGCCTTCAGTATATCTGAAAAAGCAATTGAGCTTTACTGTAATAGTCAATATCTGCATAGGGTTCTGTGTTCTATACGCCTCGTGCAGCAGCTCATACAATAGACTAAGCAAATATAAATATATAAATGAGCAACTCAAATTCAGGTAAAGAATGACAGATACCAAGCAAATAGCAAAAGGTTATTACACTGAATGGAGAATGAAAGTGCTCTGATTGCAAAACCAAATTCCATACATATAAGTTTCTTCTTCAAGAAATATAGACAGCTAGTTGCAATCACAAGGATGGAAAAGAAGAGTTCTGTCGCCAATCAAGCCAATTGAAAAGCGGAATAAAAGGATCGGTATCAGTTAACAGTACTGCCTTCTAAAGAAATATGGGGCAGAAACGTCAGTTCTACTTGTCTTTTCTTTGCCAACACAGATATCACTATGCTGAATTTCTCAAAGTTGTTAGCTATATGTACCAAGTTACCTAAAAGAAAATCAGCAGACATATTAACCAAAACAGTCTTTTCGTTTATACAATTTCCACGGGCCAACTGAGCTTATATTAAGCATTATATCATTTATCTTACAAAACGTATAAGACTAGAAAGTGTTCCATTGTCTTAACCAAGTGGATGAAGGCAATAATTAAAGGAAAGCCATCCTTTTTTTGTTTTTCGACCACCAAGGATAGCTGTTTGATAAACACATAATTTAAAAGAACCAGATAACCAACCAAATATTCACTGTAAAAGGAGGAGAAATTTCCAGAGTGTGTGTATTAGCCATTAACCAAGAGGAACTCCAGTATTGAGTTCAAGTAGTTTGAACGTCTACTGCGAACCTTGATCTTGAAAATAATTCAATTGAGTGAGCCTAATTGGTTAATAAATTTTTCCACACTTTAGATATCTTAATAAGCTTCGCATAATTATATTGTCACTTGAAACTCGAGTTCCACTCCAGCTCGACTTCAATTATTTCTCAAGCTTAACATGAAACTAAGTTTTTGCTTATTGAGGCTGAGCGCATTACATGCTTTAGTGAGCCCATCTCAAGTCATTGTTTTGAGCTTGGAAGTTTTGTCTCAAGAGAAGTTTGAGGAACAAATCGTGTCAACTCAATTTGGCCCAACTACATCAATATCATAAGAATGAAAACTTTAAATTAGAACCTGAAAAGAAATAAAAGACATAAGGAAAATCCACAAATATACAACCTATATTTCTGCTTGACACATGACAGTTTAATTAATCATGCAACTTCGTCCACAGAGCTTGAACTCATACCTTTTTTTTTTATTTGGTCAAAGCTTGAACTCATACCTTTACTTGCTGGTAGACTGCACCTTTTCATTTCATTTCTTTTCTTATGTTTTTTTTTTCCTCATATGCTGTACTGAATTAAGGATCCTAAATTCATGGCTTTCACAGTTGAACACTTCCGTGCTTCAAGAGCTCCATGAGTCAGTGAACGTCTAGTAATTACGCTCTACAACAACAAACTCACTCCAACAGGAAGGTATTTAGTGGATTCCTTAAGTACTGCATGCAGGAATCTTTTTTTCCCCCCGCAATAGTTAGATGATATCCAAACATGCAACAGTGTTACAGCAAAAGTTGAGCTCCAAAATTGGTCAAACACATTTCATTTGGCCAGTATACATTTATAACGGGAATTAACTTTGACCAAGGAACTAAGAAAGCTGATTGGATGGTTTTAGAACGAACCATATCTATCCTGAAACTCAGGCGTGCTCTGCAAAAACTCCAGACCTGGATGAGTGGCCAAAAGTTCTTGAAGCACAGGTCTAAAGTCGTCCTGTTATAAAGAAGGAAAATTTTGTAAGCAACAATTTATGAGCCTAACAGTGTAACAAAAGTAAATTCACAGTAATCTCAAAGCAAATATTATATAATCACCAATATCAATCGTAAAACACCTATTCTAATAGCCAACAAGGACTACAACATATAAGCAGGAAACAGACAGAGCAGCAAACCTGAGTAAGATATCTGAGCTCTGGTTGCTTCAAAATTGTAAATATCTGAGAAGCTATATCCTTTGTCATCATATTGCCATTGGCCCAATAATCAATAAATGCATCCCTGAAGAGCATTTAATAGAAAATTTATACCAAAAACATCTCACAAGTTTTGCTAACAAACCAATATCTTGCGTACTTCTGGTGAAGATCGTTTGGAAGGGCGTCAAATAATTTGTATTTGCCTGACTAGGAGTGCATACCTCGTCACAAATCCAGTACCGTTACAATCAATTTTCCGGAACAGAGATGTTGAGAAGAATGATGGCAGCTTGCATATTTCCCGAGTTACAAGCTTAAACTCTGTAAGACCAACAAACAATCAAAAGACCACTTCTATGCGTGTCACATGGACTAAAGAAGGTCTCACCATTTATCTGCAATCCTTCTGAACGACCATAGAAAAAATGATTGATTCTATACAAACATTGTTCTCTCAATTCAACTGGAGGGGGTCGACCATTCTGAAAGTAAAACTGCAAAGCAGAAGCACAAAAAAATGCATCATCAAAAGGAAAGAGAGGATTAAAAGCTTACACAATACAATTTATAAGAATAAGGAGAACCTGGGGGATTATTTCTCTGACTGGCTCACTCACTACTTTCAAGGGAGAGCCTAAATTAGAAGGGCCAGCCCTCTGTTTTATCATGCGAGGAGAACCAGAAGTGCTTCTTGGAGAAAGTGGAGGCGTACTGCCAGCAGGAAATAGTGAAGGTAGTGAATTGCTTGCAGAAGTAGTTGCAGTAGAAGAGTTTCCAAGGGCATTCAGAGAATGACCTGCCTTTGCATCATTAAGCAATGATGTCACCTACATCCATCAAAATAGCAGCATCAATAAACACCTGATAAGGAGAGCTGGAAAATAAGCAAAGATGAATATCGTTATTGTGTGGCACGCTAAAATAACGTGAGTTCCATGCGGTTAATGCTCGATGGCTAGATCATAAACATAATTCTCAAAACAACCGACAGTCAAAACTAGAAGAAATTTGTAAAATTTATGCTTCAGACATAAAAAAAAAAAAAAAAAAAAAAAAAGATGAAATGAAATGCATTTAATAGAAAAGTGAGATAAATTATCCCAGAACACTCATAGAGAATGAAGACCAATTGAGCAGTCCAAAAAGATGTTTTGGTTCACAAGATTCAAGAGGAAAGAAATAAAGAAAGCAAAAGCAGCACATTCCAGCACAAATACCAGTCAAACTGAATTGAGAGTATTACAACTATGATAAAGTTTACGGCGCTTTATGTAATGGATTCTCCAAAAAGGCAGTTGGAAGTTAAACCCAAAGTAAAATCGGTTTATCTTAGAAGAGAAGTTCTCATGGGGCATTGAAGGTAAGGCCGATTTAGATCTGAGTTGCCATGATAGAGGACAAGATACAGGATTTGTGTAGTCAGCTGCAACAGCCTACTATCGAAACTTAGTGTTTAGCAGTATGCAAAGTGATCCTAGACTAATATCCCCAACAACTCCAGTTCCCCTCCTACCAATGGTCATCATCTTGCAAAGTTTCCAAATTATCTCCATAGGGAACAATTCTACGTCATTAAATGGAAACCATTTCCCCAACTTATCATTTAGCGGCGTGCAAAGTGATGTTCGAATATCCCCAACTCCAGTCCCACTCTTAAATATGACCATCACTTTGCAAATTCTCAAAATTATCTTCATACTCAAACAATTCCAGATCATAGACCGGAAACCATTCCCCCACCCCCACCCCTCCAAAGAATTTGACGAGAATTTGACGATGAAAGTCAACATCAAACAGTTCAAATCCAGTTCTCTTTCAATTGCACAGTTCACATACCAATCCTTCCAATAATCAGAAAGGCAAGGAGAATATGCTTGCAATGATGAGCTTCAACAACCCTAAGAAACCAAACAAATGGAGATGGTAATCTTTTGTGCTGTTGAAAACTGACTCAGCAAGTATGTTGCACATCACTATTCAGTGCAGAATTTATATCTAGGGAAGTCAAAAATCTTAACTAAAGAGCATGAAGGGGTGCCCCCCTTTACCACATTGTGAAAGAGATCCAAAAATTTCAAGAACTGAGCACCCAAAGGGCTAGTGCTGAAGACACAAATTTAAGGGTGCTTAGTTATCAATCTTTTACAGCAACCACAGGACCTTCTTTGTTTCAGGGAGACTTCCTATTTCTTTATCCAAATAACCCGAAAACATGATATTTCCACATTTACAAGAAGTCATCCTTGACCGCGCTGCAAGTTCCCCTCTCATAAATCCCAAAATGGCCCAACTGATGTGGAAAGAGTGGCATGGCTTGATTCCAAGATTATCAATCTCTTAGTAATGTTAAAGAAGATGAGATGTGAGTTGTAAATTCTGCTTATTGAGGGAATGCCTATTGGACAGCAGTAGCACCTGACCTGGTTTCTTTAAATTGTCTTTAGTCAGGAATCCAGGGCAAGCAATCTTTAAATTAGAAAGCTCATCCTTCCAGTGTTGTAATTTCCAAGAAATAATCTATGGAAAATGAAGATGGTCACCTTCTGTTTTGTCCAGGAAATAGATCCCACAAGCCTATATTACTGTAGAGTTCCCATCCCACTGTGCAGCCATTAAGCATGTTCAGTTTCCCAATCTTAAGCTTCCTGGAGAGGTCTAGGTCCCACGCCATCCCTCCATCTACATGTAATTTTTATTCGCCAAAGCATCCTCCAATCCTCCAAGCCAAAAAAAAAAAAAAAACAAACAAACAAACCAAAGAACTGCTATCCTTTTAATTTAATTTGATCCTTCTAGAACAGAAATCATATACCCACAGTGCACTCTGAGTTCTGTATATGCCAGGGGCCCTCCCATTCCCTACTCAGACATCCATCTCAAATGGCTCAATTCAATGCTAAGCCCCCTCAAGGACATCTGGCATCATAACAAGCACAAACTTTCATTGCCCAAGAAGTCTCTCCAGAGTGGCAGATCACCCTTTGCCATTAAGCAAGAACAGCATTTCTGGAACTTCCATGACTAAACCTCTTGAAGTAATCAACAGTACTTACTATATGGCCATTTCTCCATGGACAGTTTCTAGTCTGTAAACAGAATTTTTAAGCAAATTATTAAATGTAGGTCTCCCACCCTTTGAACTTAAGAATCCTTCTAACGGGCAAATCCTCTCGAGAACCTTTCCATTGATGAGTTCCCATGAGCTTTCTCCCTTCCCTTCACATACAACAGAAGCGTATCAAGCATGCCTGATGCACTAGCATGGACAACTTGACAGATACCAGTAGCCAGAGAGATGCGCTCACCATTATACAAATTTATTTAATGTCTGATCATACAATATCACCATAGACGAGCATCTGGTCTTGAGAAACTAGTTGAAACCCTTGCCCAAAGCAAATTATACATTTTAATCAATCACGGAACAGGAAGAGGAAAGACTTCACAAAAACCTCAAGTTGTTTAGTGAAATCTGACATGAAGCCCATGTTTCTGGAGAGCTCGGCTATGCTCCCTTTTAAAAGTATGGGTCCTACCTATACAGCCTTAAGTATTAACTACACATGTACTTTAGCGAAATTCTTATTAAAGCAAGGGTTGTCAAATTTACTAACAAAATTTACATGACAGATTTTTCCTAAATGAAGGGATACTCGTATCAAATTTTGCCATTAGCATGTTTGCAAAACTAGCACATAAATAAGAATCAAGTGAGGTTAAATTCCATGAACATGTGATCACATCCCATGTTTGCATAATCCAACCAAGGTGAATTGAGATCCCAGAATAAATACTGACATCTAGATCTAAAGTCTGAGACTTTCTTCTATTGTATGAGAGTAATATTTTCATCCTTTGGTAAAATATGTCGGAGAAGAGTTGCCCATCTGTACTCTGCAAAGTCAGCATCCAGTCGAAGGGCGATATGGAAGTTAATTCCACATCAGTAAAGCAGAAAGTTTAATTGGCATTAGAAGCGCAATTAGTCAGGGTGGGCACAACTTATTGAATTGTCATGGCACATACTTTTTCTCCACATCCATTGACCCGCAGGATCTAAGGATTATATTTATTACTATAAAAGCATGATCACTTAGCAATGTGCAGAATAAATCTGCCATTTTATCACTATTTCTACAAGGAAATTGATCATGTAAACTGTTGTACAATCACCCACCCTTTGCAATCTTCAAATTACTCAATTAATGTCTCCGTCTATTCTTGCCGGCATGCATTAGATTTGCTTAATGGCCGCGGTTCTTCATACTCAAATGCATTATGTATTAGCCTCAAAATTACCATGCTGATGTCCAATTAATGAATCGAACACAAGTTCGAAGATTAAAACATTACGAAAACCTTACCCCAGGCATCAAATAAAATCTCATGATACCAAAGAAATGCACGGTGGTTTAAATGCACAGAGCAACGCCTTTTGCCCATTCAACCATCAGGTCCCCCACTATTGCTTCTCCGCTACCAAAACATGATGATCAATCAACGAAACATTCAACTTCGACAACAAGATTAACCACGCCATCAGTCATGACAGCCAAACAAACTAACAGCTTGCCAAAACGTAAAAATGAACCAAATCCAGCTGGTCCCCGCAAAATCACCACGAACGAGGGCGGCGACAAAGACACACCAACCACAGAAAAAAAAAACACGAAAGCAGCTACTTTAAACGCGCGCGCGCGAGCATACTCGAATGACAACAGCCACGAGACGCGCGTACCAGGCGATTGCTCTCGGGAAGCGAGAGCCACTGGTCGAAGATCCTCTCGACGAAGCTAGGGTTCGATTTGAGGGCCCCGGGGGACAGCTCGCCGAGCTGCAGCAGGTCCGCGTCGAGGGACGCGACGTCGCCGACCGCGATGTCCATGTTCATCGAATCCGGCACCAAGCTCTCATCCACGGCGGCTCGCGGCGCGCGAAATCATACACAACACACACCCGCTCGCCCGCAACGCGAGATCGCCAGCCAAACCCTAGAGATTCGAGAGAAAAAAGACGGAGGAGCTGCCTCGAAGCTGCACCCCCTCTCCCTCGAATCGAGCTTCGGCGGGCCGCGGTTTCTATATATACGCGGGCGCGCGGGCGGGGAAGCGAGGTCGAGCGCTGCGAGGCGAACGAGAGGAGGAGCGATCCGGAATGCGGCTGCCGCCGGCGGAGAGAGAATCTACGGAATCGAAGGATTCATCGGCTGTCGGAGGGAAGGGACGGGGAGGTGCGGTGGGAAAGTGAGCGAGAAAACGACGGGAAAGTGAGGGAAAGTGAGGGAAAGGGAAGGAAAATTGCTGGCCGCGTCGGGATTGATGCGGTTTATTAGAGAGAGAAAATTCCAATTTTGCCGAGAAAATTTTATTTTTTGGGGGACGGAAAATCGTTTTTGTTTTTGTAGAGATAGAGAGAGAAAGGAGGGAGGGGGATGGCCGGGGGAGGAGAGGGGAAGAAGAAGACGAGCTCCGGCTCGCGCGTGACCCGTCACGTGCCGTGGCCACGTGGCGGGGGATGGGGATGATGCTGATTTTTTTTTTGTTATTATTAATTATTATTTGCGTGATTTTCCTCGTATTTTGGAAGCAAGAAAGTACCTGTGAACTTTCTAAATATGGGGTAGCTCTAGCCTCTGCCTCTTTCCCCGCCCCATGCTGCGGAACTTGCTAAGAATTTCGATAGGAATATATTTACTAAATAAGGCCGGACAAATATATATCCTGTCGATTTATATTTGAGAATCTAAATATAATAAATTGTGAAGCATTAAATGCTTCTTGTAGAAGGATCTAACAATTTAGGTAAATCGAATATTGGGGTAGGACAAGATTCGCTAAGTCAACCTTAATATAATGGACATTGAAGTATTGGTAGCATTTCCATTTTGATGCGTGAAGACCGATTTGATAACAATGTCTATGCCTAGAGAATGGCGTCGATGGGCCTCGAGAATCTATTAAATGCTTAAGTTCCATCGAGCCATTTCATATCACATTTTCTCTTGTTCAATTCATATTATATGTGTAATGAGCGGAATAATTAAGCATTGTTTGCCGGTGGTAGAGTATGACAGATTTGCAAAGCTTTTCTCTCTATATATGCCCCTTTTAGTTTTTCTTTTTTTAGATTTCTAGTTCCTTTTACGGGTACCGTCCCTCATTTTTTTTTTCAGCCGAAGAATAATATTAAATAGTTTGGACAATATGTTGTAGCAATTATTTCTTAAATGAAAGGAAAATGTCACATTGATGGCAGTTAAGATTTCTTTTCTGGTAGTTTAACTCCATTTATTAACAAGACGAATAAATACTTGGAATGCGTTTGTTAATGCACAAAAATAAAGAAGTAATATTAAACTTTGTCCAATTTAAATAATGGGAATTTGTGAATGGATTCGAGCGATAGTGAATTTCAATGTTTGTACGTTTTTACCAATTCGAAATGCTTTTAAATTACAAATAGAAAGTGAAAAAGAAAAACTGTAAATCTGTAATGAATACTCCATAATTTGTAATTACGGAAATGCCATAATTATTGTGTTTTTTGCTATTGATGATTTGGCTCAATGAAGTCTAAGTATGCAGTGCATCATACATTGCCTCTTCGAAGCAATTTGTAACCAGACAAATATATAATGATTACAATTTGCAACCAAACAAATATATAATGATTCAACTTACGAAATGTAGTAATGTCGTAATTGTACAAACTTCCTTCATTCATTTTTTAGCCATTAGTGACCACATGTTGCTAATCACGCCATGAGGTTAATTGATCGAGCATTGACAATTTCAATAGTCAGTTCTTAATCATCAGTTTCTATCCAAAATTCTCTACTTAACATTCTAATCTAACCTAGTTTAATCATTAATCGTCGACGCGCTCAGTTGGGTTGTAAAAATCTATCTAGAATTCGAAAGGAAAAAAGTAATTCTTTTCTCATTGCTCGTCACATTTTTAAATTCCACTAAGTAAGAAGAAGCCACATCTTCATTTTTAGACGACTCCGAATCATACTGCATAAATGTTTTCTTTCTTCTTTTTTTTAAAAAAAAATTAAAGGTCTTGGATATTCTAGATAGCAAATAAATGTTCTTGATTGGCTTTGGTTGCTGATGGTCTCCTCTTATGCCCCCTTTTCACTCGTTTCTACCTCTTTCACGAACTGAGGAGAACCTCTGCCGGTCCTCAGCCACGAGAATGACCATCTCCAATGGCTTGGACAACCCTCGGGTGTTTTCTCTTCTGCATCGGCCTGGAACTTAATTCGCCCTAGAGGACTTTCGGTGCCATGATTCCTCATTTATTTGGAGTCCCTCGCTGCCTCATCGATACCGATTTCACTTGTGGCTGATTACTCGTAACCGGTTGCCAACCTAGGTATCGTTACTTACTTATGGCAGAATCCTTTATGCAGTATGTGCCTTTTGTTCATGCTGGTCGGACTTGATCGATTACTTGTTTTTTGGTTGTTGTACAATTGGTAGCCTCGCATTTTATTGGGCGGCCAAATGCAATCTTGCTTGGTAGAATAAATCTTGGGTGGAAAATCTAGATTGGGCTACCAAACATATTGCCGATGGAAGTTTTCACCGGTCATTGGCTCGCTTTGCTTTTGATGCATTATGATATCTCATCCGGAAGGAAATGAACAATATCATCTTTCGTAATAAGATATTCTACCTCCCGGCTTTGAAGATGCACCTTCATAAGGCTATCAAGAATAAGGCTTTGACCTTCAATCATGTTTCAGATACTCCTAGAAATAGAAGACTACAACAAAGCTAGGTCTATATTTGATTGATTGTGGTTGCCCCTTTTTGTTGTTGGTTTTTCTCTTTTGCATTTTTTCTCCTTTTGGCTCTTCGCTGGAATCACTGCACCCTTACATTTTCCTTGACTTTTCTGTCATTTTGAGTGTTTGCCCTTTATTGGTGCCGGGCCTCCTTCTTGTACATCTTTTTGGTAAAGTCTATACAAATCTTACTCTTACCAAAAAAAATAAAACAAATACACCTCATTCATAATTTCCTATACCAATCGGAGATCCGATGCGGGCTGTCCCGGAGCCCCACGCCCGGGTTGTCGGATCTATTCGGGTCAGACGTTCCCAGCAAGTTCTTTGTCTCCGACTGAGAGAGAGAGAGAGAGGCACTGCAAATGGCCGACCACCGCCCCGTCGACGGCGCCGGCGAGAATCCCTTGGCCGAGCTCGAGCTCATCCTGGAGTCCGATCCACTCATGTGAGCTCGCCAGTCGACACCCTTCTCTCCACCCATCTTTTCCTTCTGAAAACGCAAAGAAAAATTCAATCTTTTTTTCCCTTTTTTTCGCGATCCCGTCGATGGCGCGATCTTGATAATGGCTTTTTCTTGGTGATGTCTCTTCTGGGTCTTGGGTCTCGCCCCGTTACAGCGACGAAGTTGGGTTTATTCACCCGACCCAGCTCGCGTCGCTGAGCGGGGAGGAGGGCGTCGATGCTCCGGGTCCCAAGAATCCGAGATTTTGGAGCAGGGACGGGAAGCTGGGAATCTCGACCGAGGTGCTCTTGCCGCTGTACAAAGAGGCGAGGCGGGCGTTTTTCGACGCGGTCCGAGATTATAGGACGCGATGCGGCTCGGGCGGTGATGGTGGGGAGGGAGGGGTTGGAAGCGAGGTGATGAAGCATACCAGGGCTTTGTTGTTGGTGAGCTCTGATTTCGGTACTGCCTGGAATTCGAGGTCCGTTGCTGGTCTAATTGTACTTTGTCATTTTGCTCTCTTTGCTTGAGTTGATTTGTGCTTCGGAGTGGCGATGTCATACGATAGATTTCGTGGTTGGAATTGCGATGCTTTCCTAGTCAGTCTGG
The DNA here is from genome assembly GCA_016097605.1 of Eucalyptus guilfoylei. Lineage (NCBI taxonomy): Eukaryota > Viridiplantae > Streptophyta > Magnoliopsida > Myrtales > Myrtaceae > Eucalyptus > Eucalyptus guilfoylei. Next base: position 49,302,700 of record CM027867.1, read on the forward strand.
TTTATGAATGTTATGGCGAAGGGGAATCTGTAATCCTTGTTGTATGTGGGTTTGCACCGTTAACATGGGTTTAGGTCATTTTGGTGAATTTATGTAATGGGCAGGATAATCTTGCCATTTGGTAAGTAGGATAATCTTGCCATTCCATTTCTAGAACGGACAAAAACTAGTACCCTTACAGTAAGTCATCGGAAGCAGTAGTTTGGTGAAAAACTGCTGATGAAGTGGATGCTACGTTATGTTTTGTGCTAGTGACATCTGCACCAGTGCAATTTTGGTTCCTGTGAATTTTCTAATCTGGAAATCCCTGCAGAAATTGTTTAGCTGGGCAATGTGGTGATTAGTACACTGCGCCGAAGAACCTGTGAAGTTACGTGCACCAAATTTTGTTTGATAGGATGTAGTCGAGGGCCTCAAGACCTTATTGTGCTTTTTATCTGCCTACTAATCTCGGTTTGGAGTGATTGAACACTATGATTATGTTGTTTTTGCTGGCTAGTTTCCATTATGATGCCTGGTAATTCTTTGTCCTTGTCAAGCTGGTTACCTTTTCCTGATGCCTGGTTATAGTTTCTAATTTCTCAAGCAGAAAGCTAGTTGCATCAAAGGAGGAGTCCTTCTCAATGTACATGGATGAACTACGCTTATCAGAACTTATCCTTTCTTATTCTCCTAAAAGCGATCAAGCATGGAGCCATAGGTAATGTACCTTTCTTTTTCATATCATTTCACAAAGCAACAATAGATGCCTGACACCTTCTTTTAAAAGATTCTATCCTTGAAGGAATGTTGGACTCTTGATGATATTGTTGGTCTACTATTTTCATAAAAGGATAGGTTTAGCCAGAGTTAGGTACAGTGATGCCTATGGTTTGCATTCTACATATTAACTCTTCACTGGAATTTGTCTTCCAATGATTCTCACGATTCGTTCGCTGTATATATTATTACTGCATATATATAAACTCATTATGGCATTCCAATTACTTGCCAGGCGTTGGGTGATCAAGAGGATTGCTGGACAAACTTCATCTCTTCCGGAGATTATCATGAAAGAGTCTGAGCTAGTGGAGAAGATAGCCGAGGTTTAATCCGAGTCCAGGAACTGGATACTATTTGATAATAAAGGTTCATTAATGTTCATGTGCTGTGATTGTCGTTTTTGTTTTTGCCAAGTGTTGTGATGGTCTTATTGCAGCTGTTTTCAACTTATTTGACGGTAGACAGGATACAACAAAATTTATACACACTGTATATGTCAAGGAGACAGCATGGTTATGCGATAGAATAGCTCTCTGCAGATGTTCATGTGTTGCTTAGTATAGCTTCACTTAGTCTTTTGAAATGTCCAAACTATAAACGTCAGGGTAGAGGAATGCCATAGGGAGGAAATATAGTCAATGTCTCAGCAGCTGACTGTCAGCTTTGTACTTGCTTGCTTTCATTGCGATTCCTGTTGCTAAATTGCTGTTGTTATTGTATCATTTCTTGTACTAACCTTACAGACGTAGAAATGTTAGATGTGCTGTTTTTTATGTCTTCTCCATAGTGGATGCATGTTTGACATAAATTATGTTCAACTGGTTGGTCTTCTTTGCGTTTTGGATGTTTAAAATCTGTTCAGATGAAAGTTTTTAAATTTTCGAAATATTTACTCAATTGTAGCAAAATAGACTTCACGATTTGACACGTGAGCCTTTGACATCAAATGACGAGACAATGATGGAATAGATATCCAATGGAAGCGTTCTCAAATTATTGCAATGAATTCTTCTGTAGCCTTTGTTTCTTCTTATTGTTTGAATCGGTGTGATGTATTGTTGGGACACACCTTATACTTTTTTTTCTGTGGTAAATTGATGGTCTTATGCTTAGAAGTTCTGTCATGTGAGATATTGACGGAAGTAGTTTCTTCTTCTCAGTTGTTACTTGTTCATGTGCAGAGATCAAAGATGAATTACCGTGCCTGGAATCATCGCTGTTGGTTGGTTTCATACATGACAAAGGAACAAGTAAGCATATGGATATATCAATTAAATGAAACATGCAGTTGTTGTATGTTGAAGATTGAATAGAAATGCATTTGCTTGATGGGGGAAGTTGACTGAGTTCAAAATAGTGTCTCTGCTTCTCATTGAGGAGCTGATGGTTTGATGACGCTTTCTTGGATTGACTTTGATGTTTTCAATTGCATGCAATTATTTACCTCTAAGGTGTTGCATGTTTACTCCCAGGTGATATATGAATTGAAGGAATCCAAAACTTGGGCTGGATTGCATGTCGCTGATAGTTCATGCTTTAATTATCGCAGGGTGAGTTCTCTGTCAAAGTATATCACACTCCCATTTCATTTTATCTGATATGATAATTGATGACAGCAAGAATTTGAAATATTTTCTTCACATACGAAACAGCATAGATATACGTATGTATTAATTTGATCATGAACAAATAATGAGCACTTAAGAATTGATTGTTGGACCAGTTGTCGATATTGCCTGCCCATGCTGAAGGTATTTTTAGCAAAGCGACATCCCAAACCATGGAGTACTCAGTAGGGTTCCACTCAACAATATGTTTTTAGAACTCACATTGATTCATTACTACAAGTCATGCCTGGAAGCTTCTATGCTGTTGCGAATCTTTAGTTCTTGCTGCTTTGCTGCTACCAATTCTGTTGGTTGGGTTTGTCAGATGGAAGGAGTGTCAAATATTCTATTATAATGATCAAGTGATAACAGCATGATGAAAGGCATTTTACAGTTTGACAATCACGCATAATTATCGATGTCTATATGCTGCAAAAGGTCATCACTGATCTTGAGTTTTGTATGTGGTAGCGGCTTATGACGAGGATCCTGGAGGACCTCTGCTGCAAGGATGGAGTTTCATCTGTCAATTGCAGTTTTGAAGTTTATCAATGTTGGAAGGTGTGACTCTGTAAGTTGCTTTAAAGCCCGGATTATGTATGCATTTCAACCACGTTTTTAATTTCACTCACTCAAATTGTCACAGGATGAGCTTGACTGGGATGAAATTTTGATAAAGAGATACATTGGCAGAGAGGTAGAGTCTTCATTCCCTCCTTTTTATCATGTTTTATGCGTCTGTATTACCGAGGTTGGACTCAGAGAACAACTAGGGTTTCTACTGCTTTCTAATTGTTTTAGGAAAATGAATGTCTGACATCTGTCATGAAATCCAAGGTTCGGAAAGATCATAGAAAGAATTACCCAACAAATATAGGCTATTTCATATCTAAAAGTAGTTGTGCAAGTCGTTTCTATGCACTTGTCTTGGATTAAACTAATGAGGGGCTTATTTTTGCTAGAAGGTTGATTATACTTGTCTCACATAAGCTAAAAGAATGAGGCCGGATCCAGAATGACATGCTCATAATTCATTTATTTGTGCTTTAAGTTCAATGTTTAAAAAGATCCTTTGATTTCCTGAGATTGCAGTACTTAAACCTTTACAGGGTTTGTGGCTCTACCGTCGCTTCCTCTCCCTGTGCTGGATAAGACACTTCACGACTCATGCCCATTCTACATCCTGCAATTCCAATTATATTGCTGAACAGACCACGGACCCCAGCTTTTTTTTAGATAAGGAGCTGGACCTTGTTGGCTCCTGTTTGGTTGTCCAAGATGATCACTTTGATGATTTCCAAGCGCAGGCACTATATTCCACTACTTACATCTTATGGTTGGCAAAGGTAATAGTCAGTTCACATGCACAATGCTAGTTCATGCCAGGTTCTGTAGGAACTTTAATAATGAAATTTTGCTTTTCATACCAAGAGGAGTCATTTTCTTCTTCATCTTCTTCTTCTACTTCTTCTACTTCTTCTTGGTTACAAGACAACGGTTGTATGCTGATATTGGTTACAAGACAACGGTTGTATGCTGATAGTGGTTACAAGACAACGGTTGTATGCTGATATTCCTTTCTTAATCAGCAAATGCCCAGTCCTCTTGAGATTGAACTGCGACAAAGGCTAACAGCAAGGAATATGAATGACTTGCTGAGTGAATTTTGCCCCAATAGCTCCTTCCTCTGTGGGTCTTCAGCAGAAGATACAAAATAACTGGAGCTGCGCATGGGCAGAATCTGTGGGAGCCATAAGCAAAAGTCAAACTCAGCGCCGTTGCTCTGCTCGTTTACTGTGTTAAGCTGTTTTAAATATGTCAATATAGGCAAAACATTTTGCAGATATGGAGCTCCAATACTTCATCCCTCAGTATATGGAAGGTAACATTAGTGGTGACAAACATAACAATTGCGTTTTTTTTTTCTTCTGTTGGGTCTTAACATATTTATCTGATGGAGAAGATGGCATTATGGCAGCTGCTGTTGCTTTTTAGTAAATTTCACAAGTTAATTCTGCTATTGTGGTTTGGAGACTCACATGCTGTTAGTTAACTTTAAGTGAATTGGACATCTTGTATCTCTGTATAATGAAGCCAATGGTTCTTCAAGCCATTAGGGGATGACGACTGAGTGATTACTTTAGCCGTTTGTTTTCAGTTATTTCAATTTTGCCAAGCAAATCATATGCTCAAGTGATATCAATGTATATCCCAGTCTGAAATTGACGTGTGGATGCCGCATGTACTTTGAATATTTGTACAGCATGCGATGGTACCAGTGAAATGACCATGTGGAGAAGATCGAACTATCACCTTTCGAACTTCATACCGGCAGAGTAATCCATATGAAACGCTGCTTGTACTCATCCCATCAAATTAACCACTATAGACCTTGGAAAAGATGTCACAGAAGAATTTGGTAAGGTGATTGTATGCGAAGTAGCACATGAAGGATGCAGATTAGCTCACTAGGAACAAGTGGGAGCAATTCTTCAATCCTGTTGAATAATCAAATGAGTATACACAAAACTCGGTCTGGCACTAGAAAAAGAAGAGTATAGTGAGAATAGTTAGACATGAACAGATTAATAGAGGAGAGTGGCTCTTATTGATCTAGGAATACTCCTCAAGATCCTCCAAAAGGGATCAGAGTGGAAACCGTATTTGATCTCGCAGAAACACGCCCTGACATGTTTCGTGGGTTGCAGTTAGTGCTTCCTACCACATCAATCATGCAGTACATACGATACATTTCACAGCAAGATGGATATGGTTCTGGTTGTTTTTGCTTGTACTCAAACTCGAACATGCAGCATAAATCTAAAAATCTCAACCCAACCTCACATTCAGAGATGTCTTGACGGGTCACATTACTTGTGGTCCCTATGATACGGCCTGTTCGATTTGAAGAATTCCCTGTAATTATCGAGTTTCTCTTGGACATCGATCAAGAAAGGGGATACAAGGGAGGAAAAACAAGGACAGCAAACGAAAGTAAATAATTCGACCAACATTGGGAGTTTGGGTTCGGACAAGCGGCCATAGCATACCGGGTCCAGTCAAGCGACAGCGTTTTCGCTGCCACTTTTGTCTGCTTCTTCCCTTATCTCAATCGTCATCATCATGTCCGCTCCTCCAACGAGATTTCATTTTTTGGGTCACCATCTCTCGACCGCCAAAACTCCTTCCTCTCTCTTTCCCTCTTCAGTTTCTTCATTCGCGGACGAGAAGGGAGAGCAGGGCACCAAACCCAAAACACCGAGGTAAGTAGGCTGTCTCGTTTCTCTGTCGTCGTCATCTTCTTCTTCCTCTAGATTATATGACACAGAAGTCATCACGTTAGAAGTGGGGAGGCCAAGAAGAAGCATCGTCACCTGATGGCGTCGCTTGGCTCGCTAGAGCTCTTGCCTCAGGCCCTCCCCTTCGCCTCCCAACCAAAACCCACTTCACGTTCGCACCAAGTTCGCACCTTTGTTAGATGTGGACATCTCAATCAACCGAACGAAGCTAAACCCTCCTTGAACCCACCAAAGATCAGTGCTTTTGCCGACACCAGGCTGACCCATGTCCAGTCCCCTGATTCCAAGGACGCCCATTTGATCAAGCTCTTCGGTAGGTCCTGTAAAGTGGGCAAGTTCACTGAGGCCCTCTACTTTCTCGAGCGCATGGTGACAAGAGGGTATAAGCCTGATGTCATTCTTTGCACAAAGCTCATTAAAGGGTTGTTCAAGTTGAGGAACTTCGAGAAGGCGGTCCGGGTCATGGAGATTTTGGAGAAGTATGGCAAGCCGGATGTGTTCTCATATAATGCGGTCATCAGCGGCTTTTGCAAGGCAAATCGGGTCGAATCCGCCAATCGGGTCCTTCGGAGGATGAGCAGCCAGGGGTTCTCGCCGGATGTCGTCACGTATAATATCATGATTGGGAGTCTTTGTAGTAGGGGGAAGCTCGATTTGGCTCTCAAGGTGTTGGATCAGTTATTGAAGGACAATTGCCAGCCGAGTGTGATTACATTCACTATATTGATAGAGGCGACTATTATGGAGGGCGGGCTTGATAAATCTCTGAAACTTTTGGATGAGATGTTATCGAGAGGGCTGCGACCAGACATGTACACCTATAATGCGATAATTAGGGGATTGTGCAGAGAAGGGATGGTGGATCGAGCTCTTGAGTTTGTTAAAAGCTTGAATTCTCGGGGTTGCAAACCCGATGTTATATCTTATAATATCCTCCTGAGGGCACTTTTGAATCAAGGGAAATGGGATGATGGCGAGAAGTTGGTGGAAGAGATGATGGTGGAAGGGTGTGAAGCGAATGTTGTAACCTACAGCATTTTCATCAGTTCTCTATGCCGTGAGGGGAAAATTGAGGACGCAATGAGTGTCTTAAAGGTTATGGTTGAGAATGGGTTGACTCCAGATGCTTATAGTTATGATCCGCTGATCGCTGCATTGTGCAAGGAGGGAAAATTAGACATGGCGATAAAATTTCTAGATCAGATGATATCTAACGGATGCTTGCCAGATATTGTAAACTACAATACAATCCTTGCCGCTCTTTGCAAGAATGGAAATCGTGACCAGGCTTTGGAGATCTTCGCAAAGTTAGATGAAGTTGGTTGTTCTCCTAATGTTAGTTCTTATAACACAATGTTTAGCGCGCTTTGGAGCTCTGGAGATAGATATAGGGCTTTGGAGATGATATCGGAAATGATAAGCAAAGGGATTGACCCTGACAATATCACCTATAATTCGCTCATATCTTGTTTGTGTAGAGATGGTATGGTGGATGAGGCTCTAAGTTTGTTGGTAGACATGGAAAGGAGCGGGTTCAATCCAACGGTGATCAGTTATAACATTGTTATACTTGGGTTGAGCAAAGTGAGTAGGATAGATGATGCAATTGAAGTGCTTGCTGTCATGGTTGAAAAAGGAATCCGACCAAACGAAACCACTTTTATATTGTTGATTGAAGGGATAAGTTTTGCAGGATGGAGAGCCGAGGCGATGGAACTGGCCAATTCTCTTACTGCCATTGATGCTATTTCTGAAGATTCATTTAAGCGTTTGAAAAGGACGTTTCCCATGCTTGGTGTTTTCAAAGAGCTTAGTTACTCGGAAACTAAGTAGCAACATAAGATCTAGGAGCAATTGTCCCATTTTTAACAGGTAGAATCCCCTGGATTACGGTTTAATTTTGTCTGGAGGACTTCGTGCTGTTCTGCAGTACAATTTTGTCAGAGAGTCAGGTCTTTAGACACACAGCGATATGGTTGAAGGTAAGAACTTTGTCGGAAAATCAGCAGGCACAAGTCATGGCTATAATAGTATCTGCTGTGATAGGAGAACTGATTGGCAGTTCAACATGTGAACCACCGTATGCTCGATGCTTGATGAAAAATGAAACCCCATGCTGTTGCAGATAAACCTTAGTTTTTTCATTCAGACAGTACATGCAAATTACAACAAAAATTGTTTTGCCATTTTCTTTCTGTGTTTCTTGTCATTCATTTTACCAAGAGAGAGCAACATGGCCTTGCAGCACACAAGTCCTTTTCCAAGATTACTTTTGGTTCTGTAGCTGTAAATTGATTGGAATGAGTATTGGTTTTCTTGTACTATGCAGTTTAGAACAGACCTCTATGCAATTTCTCTCTACGTCCCCTCAACCAAAAACGTTGTTTTGCGCAACCTTGAGTTTATCCGGGTTGCCTCGAGGCATCCGTGTTGTGATGACTCCTTAATTTGCAAGTTTGGTATACAATAAACAGAATGAGGGAAAAAAAAGTTGAGACCACCTTCTGTCTTTTGCTAAAGCCTCCTCAGGGAAGTCAGCAGAGGGCAAGGGCCAAAAGCAGACAATGTCTTGCGTTGGAATTGTTCCTTGAGATGCTAAATTCAGGATCTCAACATGTTTTCTTTGAGGGGCAAAAGTCACTCCATTGCCAGTTTCACGTCATTCCAGCTTTCAAATGCCTATCTCCTCCTGAAGAAGGAGGATGTCAATTGCATGAAGTGAGTGTGGAAAAAGATTGAGGTTGGCCTGCTTTCGCTCCTTACATTATTGGGTATGAGGGTGGGCCTAAGATGAACTTCCAAAATATCTTTTTTTCCCTACTTGGTACTAGGGTCACGAGACACAATAATGTTAAATTCAAATATTTTTATTTGGAATTTGTAATCAATTAATTAGGTTTATTTGAGGAGAATTTTCATCACTGGTGCACAGGAACTTTACAAGAAATGAAGGACAGGCTCTCACTAAATAATATCATCTCGGCTCTGACTTATTGCATGATAAGAAAATATCATGTGCAAATATTAGCGTCCAGACAACACGAAAAAATAACAACTTTCCATCGCATGATAACTTTTATCGACACTTCTTTCCATTGCATGGTAACATTCATCAGGGCATTATGATACCATATTTTTGTAATGCAATAAATGCCAACTTAAAAATTAATACGGAGTAACAAATGTAATATTACCAAACATACAAATTACAAATCTTCATAGCGGAACACCATCTCAATTAAACAAATTATACGTAATCAACTATAAATTTCTCAACATCAGTTAATAATTTACCTTCGTTTTATCGTGTTTTGTGATATTTCAAAATTTAAAGTTATCCCTCGTGTGGGATTTTTTGGGTCGCAAATGATATGTATGGATATGTGTCACGAGTCGGTCAATTTCAAATGATCTCACACCCGTGCGGATTTAGAATTTCTCCCATGTCAACCTTACACAAACTCAAACACAAGAATTATATGGAGCAAAGCGGCATAGCGTTATTACTTGTTAATGAAGTGTTCCAATAGAAGGGGAGGGTCCCTAGGGTTAATCTAGACCGTTGATCCCCTCTTTGATCCAAAGGTGGTATTCAAACTCATAGAATCATTACATAGCCGTACAAGAAGCTCAAGAGGGCTAGAAGCGTGGAGAAGCTCAATTTCAGAACATGAATGGCTAAGCTGGCAACTCGATTTTCTATTTTAGAAAACTATCCGGTGGCAAATGCAAGGTTTCAAGCTGCTGGAGCAATACGAGATGCAGCTATCAGAGGATGGGCTTTTCTCACTGCTGAGGACAGGAGAAACTTGGTAAGGTATATTTGTTGACTTTAAACCTCTGGAGAAATTCAAGATTGGTAGCGGTTCCCTTGTCAATTTTGTAACTATATTAGTATTACGTTTTCATTCGTCTCCTCTTCATAAACGCGGCACCTAGTGATATCATACCGTCATTCTTCTGATGTAATGTCCATTTTTCATCATTTCTCAACTTAGTTCTCCTCATATTGAGTTGCTACTTTATTTGTAGTTTTTATCTTGGCTTTGCCGTGCAACATGCTGGTTCACCCGAGGGCTATGTCCTAGCAAAGGTTTCATCATTGGTGCTCCTTTGCTTAGTTGAACATTGTTCCTATTCAGAAGGAATATCCTGGGTTTGTGCTTGGAAAAAAATTAAGATGGTCACCTCTTTCTTGTTGGCTGACCACCTTAAATTTCTTCTTTTGGGTGTCGAGTAAAGTCCAATGCATGTGTAAAGTATAGGTAGCTAACTGCGTAATTTTTTCTTTTGGGTATTATGGTGGTAGGCCTTCGGATATTCTGTCCTTTCTGCACATTTTAGGTCTTTAATGAAGTTACTTATCACATAAAGGTAGAGCAAAGTGAACATCGCCCCGCAAATACAAATGTTGTCTTTTGCAAAAGCAAACTTAACCTGTTCATCTCACTATTCTCGTGGGCCACCTTAAACGCCGTTGGCCCATTACCCATTTGCTCCAGCATTACGTATGGCTGGATTGTTCACGTAGCACTCGGTCCTTAATCACCTATATGTCAGGCTTGACTGTCGGTAATTGGGGTTCATAATTGGGGATGATGTAATAATGATATATCACGTCATATCCTGTTTATTTGAAAGTGTGGTCCATATGAATTTGATATGCAGTGTTAGTGTCGCCCTCGATACACTGGCATTATTTGTCAAATATGATGGGGATTATGTTGGATTTGGAGGCAATGGATTGCAATGTAGCTTCAAGTGTCTCAAGCCACAATGTCGCCGATTGGGAGTGCATGTGGATGCTTCATGTAAAACCTTTCTAACAACTTGACATTAATCATAACTGTCAGCCAAGCTCGAAAAAGTCGCCCAAGATACTTAAATTGCAAGTAATTGTCTACATTCCACCAAGCATGAGACTTGAATCTCATAGCCGCCAACTAGAATGAGGAGAGGGAGATAAGGGGGTTGGGGAAAGAAAAAAGGGGCGTGGGGGTTGGGGTGGTGGGGCTAAAGTCACTGATGCTATAGTAGAGCCGTCCTCGATTAACTTGAACAAAGGAGCTTGGGCTTGAGATGCATCTCTTGATCAGATAGAGACATTACGCTCCTATGTTCATCTTTGGCGTAATGAAGAGCAAGCATTATTCTACCCCGAAAGACAAGTTACATGCTTTCCTTGTGTCTAACCTAGTGGAGTACATTTGTCTAGTAATATTGCTAGTTTTCTTCCCTCACTGATAAGTGCCATATATCCATCACTAGATGCATCCTAACAAGATCACTTTACACTATGCATGTAAATATCCTGCAAAGGCATGATTTCTCCACAGCTGAGAAAGAGACCTTTTTTCACCAGGTGTCTTTCCTCTCTGATATCCATATCTTTGAAGATACTTGCATCAAGCTATTCTTGTGCTGTTCTCCTGCCCTTATTATGCATTTGCTTATCAGATTGTAGCTCGTGTCCTTGTGGATTTATTTATTTATTTAATAGATAGAAGACTTGATCAATTACTATTTGGACGACAAATAGTAATGAACTAAGACACCTAATAAACAGTTATGTCCGCCCCTTCCCTATGCTTATGTTGTTCTTCAACCTGTGGGTACAGATTCCAAGTGAGCTAATCGTGGCTCCATTAGCAGTAGACGGATTGTGCTTCTAATGAGTTCACAAATTTTGTAGCCATTAGAGATGTGTTTAGTGGGCACCGTATAACTAGCTTCTTTTTCCAGTGGAGTATGCCTGTAAGTTGGAGGCAACAAGTATCCACGAGACTTTAGAAGCATCTCTGAGGAAGTGTTTATGCGACAGTGTGTTCTTTTTTCTTTTTTTTTCAACCTCTGATAAATTCATGTTTCTCTTCCTGAAATTGCTTGCTAGCCCCTTCCATCCTTTTCCCTGGTTTTGGCCTTCTTTTAGAAGTACTTAAATCTTCCCATTCTTTGGTGAATCACACTAGTAACTACTGGGGCAACTGTCTTTGCTACATTCTCCTTACATCTACATGAGCTTTGTTGTCCCTTTTCCTTACTAATGGCGTACTCCTGAAAGATATATAAACTACTAAGATTTGCATCGCAGATTACTATAGTTTGCTGTTGTCTTGTTCTGTAGGTGACATGTTCTTTCTCTTCGTTTTGTCAGTTATTCTTCCCCTTAATGCATCAACGTCCCCTTAATGCTTTGAGGTGTTATGTCTTCTGTTTTGAAGAACTTAAAATAGAAAAAGAAAACTGATTAGTCAGATTGTTAGGTCACTGTTTTCAGGGATGATTTAGAAATAGGGCTCCTCTCTCTCTCTCAATCAATCAATTGACGTTTTCTCTTGATTTTACTTTGTCATTGCTATTATTGGAGGGAACACTACAATTATTACCGAGGATTCCATTTGCTTTGTTGCTCTAAACACTTAAAAGTGGAAAGCATGGGTCATTTCAACCTTGAACAATCTGCTTCCATGACGGTAGTAAATAAAAAAAGTGCTTCGTATTATTACCGAAGAATAAAGCTTTTAAAATTGTTCTCTTTGAGCTTTACATCTTGCAAGAAGTTTGGTTTATGAGAGTTTATGTTATGATGCATAATTTACAAGGATGCGTTGAAATTCACATTCCTATAGATCTTTCTTTTGTAAACTTTTTCCTATCCCACTCTTTAAACCCGCATGCCATGCTGTTTTAGGATACACTTTGCTAATATATATACATATATTTTTCTCCCTCTTTTGTATCTGACAATCTTCCCTCTCTGGATTAAACATGCTTCTCTGGGGATTCATGGTATCCATGCGCAGTTTATAGGAATCAATTTTTTGGAATCCTTGGCATGTAGGGGTTTTTGAAATCATATGTAGTTTTTGGTGCATAGTATCTGAATGGCCTTTTTGGCTTGCTTTCGCCCTTAGGATTACTTTTTTGTCCCCCTCAGGTATCAGTTTTCTCCCTCTACATCGAGTGCTATGGGCCTTCCTGTGGAGTTCCATGAGCAATGCCGAGTGTCACTAGAGCTGGACTATTTGAGGGCACGTGTCCCTATTCAACACCTCTTTTCTCATTCTTGCTGTGAGTGTAGCTGACCATGTAGAATGGCTGGCTATTCAGACATGTTCCTGCAAATCATGCATCATGTTATATGATGCCCTATTGATATGTTCTTCACTGTAATTTATGGTAGGTATTCTATTTTTGGATACGCGATGCTGCTCTAAGCGTTGTAAACAAAATAACTGGGTCTGATTCTGCAGTAGATGAGATTAAAGTTTGTACAGCTGCACTTCGTCTCATTCTCCGAATTCTCAATTGGGATTTCCAGTGCAACTCAAATGGCAAAAAAAGGGTGAACGTTTTCTCAAGCGGAGTTAAACATGATACTACGTTGTCCAACAGGACCGAGTGCATCCTAGTGCATGTTTGTTTTCTCAATAACTTCCCATTATGTGCAACAAGTCTTGCTGGTGTACTCAGATAACTGACTTTTTTTTTGGTCGATCAGATAACTGACTTAAGAACTGGGAGAAGAGTGAGGAAATTATTGAAGAGTTATAGGGCCAAAGTAGATGAAATTCATGTTGGAATAAATGAAGATGGTATCAAACACAAAGTAGTTTTTCTATTTTTATTATGGGATTTTATTGGTAATTCATTGGTATTTTGGGTAAGTGATTTTTGTGTGCATGATTTACATTGTCTTGCTTGGTTTTTGTTAGGACATGACATGATAGGTAAAGAATATGCACAACATTCCGCTAGTGAATTAAGGGATCAAGATATCTTAATTTGTGAATTTATTTAAACTCGCTCATAGCATACCCTCTCTTCTTCTGCACACATCACTTTCCTTATGAATTCCAATGACATATTTTTCTACTGCCGCCTACTGTTCTGGTGTACACGAGGATGAGGCCGGGTCATGCAATACACTTGCGGACGACAGGGTGTTTGCTATGCGCAGCACATGTCGTACTTACATGTCGGTCATATTCTCGTGAATTATCGTCATTTATTCCTCCCATTCATTGTTTTTCATTGCAATTTATTGCTCTCGCGGTTGTTATCACACGCACGCACTTGCCACGGAAACCATTGCAAGAATTTCCTTTTGGTCATCATTTAATGTCTGGCTTGGGAATCGGAGATTTAAATTTTAAACCAAGTATAGGCCTGGCTCGACTCATATAGACCTTGGTGATTGATTCTCCAGTTGAACCATCAATTCCATGGGTTTAACTCGTTCCAACTTTTTGAATCCAGAATTGGACCATCAAGTTGATTTCGACTGATTATGATCTCGAGTTAGGATCTATTACTTAATGCAATGATGTCATGTAACCCGGCGCACCATCGCTAAATTGATAACGGATATTTCCAACCCATTTGATTTGGAATAACGAACTAAGGCTGTAATGCAATAACAAGTACACTTACGTAATAAAGCTATAATAGTCATCACGCTACATGGGTTAAGTAATATCACACCCATTTTAAATGACGTATGTAACGATGGCAATAGAATAAGAATTCTCAAAATACCCCTAAAATAAAGATTTGAAGGAATATCAAAACTAATTATGATTCATTAGTTTAGTTTCCTATATAAATTATGATATGTAATATGTTATATCAAATGTTTATTTATACTTTTGACAATTTATTTATTGATTATGATTAAAAGTTAAGCATATGGCTAGGAATTGCATCAAAGTAAATACTATGTCACACTAGTTATTACTTGATACCGCTCATGAGTGTAATACTCTATATATATCATCAAGAAATTGCTATATAATACATAAAATTAATAAATAATTTAAGGTAATAAGTTGTACTTAATCATATAATGTGATTAAATTTATTTTTATTACATAATTCATCAGTATGGTTGAAATAGTAATTACATTTAAAATTCGAGCATCGATTGATATAATTTGAAATCAAAATTATAACATGGGGTGCATGACAACTGCTATTTCGCCTAAACAATTTTTCTATTCCGCTTGTTTACGGAATAAACCTGTTTGATAAACTTATTCATTTTTCTATTTTTAATAGATTTATATTCCGAAATAGGTTTGGAATAGAAATCGAAGTAGAAATTTTCTATTTCTCTTTTCGGAATAGAAATAAGAAATAAAAAATTTTCTCATCGTCAAATAACCGGCCCTTCATCCGTTATTACGACCACCAATTAAGTCGGTTCTTAGCCCGCCCGCCGCCCCGGCTTCTTTGCCACCACCGCCGTCGCGGCGCGATGATCTGTCATCGCTTATCCGCCGTCCGCCGCCATCCGAAAGGAAGAAATTTTGTGTCGTTATCAAACGAATTTCTATTTTTAGAGTAGAAATTTTATGTCGTTATCAAACAGTTATTTTTCTTAGAAACTCTTCTAGAAATAGAAATAGAAAAATCTATTTCTATTCTAGAAACTATTTCTAGAACGAGAATGGTTGTCATGCACGCTCTTACAAGTTATATAATTTGAAATTATGAAATTTAGATCATCGTCCCAAATAGTGAGTGCATATTTATGCCGACTGTTATATCACGTATTATATTATCCTAATCACATAATCATCATTCCTTCAATGATTTACCTATTATTTGAGATATCGTTTATTAATCTAAATATGACAAAGTCAAAATAGTGATAACTGGCGTCATCATTTTTAAATCAATCTTGTTGTAATTAATACAGAATTTTAATTGTAATTAACAATTTAACATTGATAGAGTGAGTGGGAGTTAATCAGCTCGTCTGACATGGGTTATTACTCCGTATTCCGTGGCCATCTAAAATTAAAGCACGCCGAAGAGAGAGGTCATTTTTATTCTTTTCCTCGTCGATGTTCGATTCAACGCCTTAACGCATTGGTCGTACGTTGTCACGAAATTTATTTTCTTCGTTCCGGCCGCCGAGCCCCTTCATTTTTCTTTCAATAAGCAGCAACAAAAGCACAACTTAAGGTTTTTCAAATTTTCTAAAACCACCATAACCCTCTCTTCCAACGCTAAGGTCTCTCTCGTTCTCTTTGGCCGCCGCCTTCTTTGGAGGTCGCTATTTTCATGTGCCTGCGCCTGGGGTGCCTGTGGTGGTGGTGCCATTATTATTATTATTATTTTGGTGGTGCCATTATGAGCAGAAGATTGCGTGCAAGATGCATATTCTCTAGCGCTAGGAAAATTTTGTTGAAGAATTATATGGTTAGAGTGAGATGAAATTCATGTTGGAATAAGTGAAGATGGTGCCAAACACAAAGTAGTCTATTTTTACTATGGGGATTTTGATTGGTAATTCATTGATCTTTTGGACAAATGATTTTTATGCGTGATTTAAGTTGTGCTCGATTTCTAATAGGACATGGCATGATATGTAAAGAATATGTATAGTATTCCGCTAGTGAATTAAGGGATCGAGATATCCCAATTCGTGAATTTATTTAAACTCGCTCACAGTAGATACCCATTGTTGTCTATTATGCACAGTTCGTGAGCTGAATTTATTCGTATTGTAACTTCCTTCACTAAACTTGGTTTCGAACTTACGATTTATGAAAAGTGCTTTTGATATACTACAAATCCCTTAATTTCACTGATCCAAAATCTAACTAGAAATCGAAGAAATTTAGCCCCGAATGCAGATGATCCAAAACAATATAACCAATTCTCTCTCTTCTTTCTCATAAATGTCGTCAATGCTTCCAAGGAGGATGATCCGGGATTTGACAGCCATTCTCAAGCCTCGTCTCAACTCGGTTTGGCAATTGCCTGGCTCATCTGTTGACACACTCTCCTCTTGCCCCTATCTTCTTCTGCACATATCACTTTCCTTATAAATTCTGAACAACATATTTTTCTACCGACGCCTACTACTCTCGCACAAGGATGAGGCCGAGTCATTTGATACACTTGCAGACGACATGGTGTTCGCTATGCGCAGCACATGTCATATTTACATAGTAGGGGTCACACATGATAAAAAAGCGAGTCTCGTGAAATTTCAAGCTTTAAATTCTAATATGTGTACTTTTAATGTTTGTGCAGTAAATATAATGTGGTTTTGACTGCAAAAATCATGCAAAAAAGTGAAGGAGTTATTAGTATCTTCAAAGACAAGGCGTTTTTCTAGTCATGCTACATTTGCATTTTTTTTTTTTTTTTTTTAACTTGTGTTCCTCGATCAAGTTTAAGAAACGTTTGAGTGAAGCTTGTATCTTTAGAATTATGCGACGATTGCGACTATTTATGTGGTGATTCCGTGAGCGAGTTTTGTGCTGCAAACGGAGAAGCAACAAAGTGGCGCATAGGTTACACTGGACGATCTCCCCTTGAAGGTATCGCCTTCTTTTCCCTAGTGTTGTTTCCTCAATTTAGTTCATACTCAAATTCTACACCTGTCAAATGGGTGGGTCGGGTCAAAAATGGGTCGACCCATATTTGATCCATTTAATCCGTTTTGTCTCATATTCATATAGTGTAAATCAAGTGACCAATACTCGACCCGACTCATATCCAACCCTTAACCGACCCGACCCGTATTGCTAAAACCTATTAATATTCTAGAAAAACCCACCTCTATTATATGCTAATTGGATTAAAACTTCAAAATAAATTAAAAATAGTAAATAAAATAAAATAAAAGTTAAAAAAAACCTATAAATTGAAATATTTATAAAGAATTAGACCATGCACATGCTTCTCTTATTTGAAGTGAACATACCATTGAATAACTAAAAACGTAACATGAAATTTTTTTAACTAAACCTAAAAAAGCTCATTTTTATATTTTTTTATTAAAAAATTTATTGTTAAAATATTTTTATGCAATAAAAATTTAATGATATATTTTTTAATTCTTTTTAAAATATTTTTTAAAAAAAATCGAATTTTTAATTATTTTTATTTTCTAAAATATAATTTTTAATTTTTAATAATTATTTTTTCTTTTTCTCTTTTCTTTTCTTCTTCTTCGGCGGTCGCTAGCTACGACGACAGCTGGCAACCAGCCACAGGTGAGATCGAGCTCATCGGCGTCGGGCGGGGCTCGATCTCGCCGATCCGGCAAGGACGAGGCCCTGCTTGAATCCAGCGAGCTCGAGTCTTGCCAGATCCGACGAGGTCGAGGCTCCGCCGGCATTGGGCGAGGCTCAATCTCACCAATTGGGCAAGGTCGAGGCCCTGCCTCACGCCCGCGAGCTCGAGTCTCGCCAGATCCGGCGAGGCTCGAGCCTCGCCAGTCGTCGACGAGGCCGAGCCTCATCGGATTTGGCGAGACTCGAGTTCGCCAGTTGTCAGCGACCTCGAGCTCGCATGCCGGCGAGCTCAAGCCTCGCCTCGCTTGTTGCCGGCCGGCGGTCAGCCGTCTAAGGAAGGAAGAGAAAGAAAGAAAAAAGAAAAAAAAAATTGAAATATGAAAAATAATTATAATTATAATTTCAATTTTTTATAAAAAAATATATATTTTTATAAAGTTAAAGAGGGAAGGCCATGTATTCAAAGTGGTTTCCTAATAACCCATTTAGACCCATTTCTTTTTGTATTTTACTTTCTCAAACTCATTTCAGACTCATATTTAACTTTCACTTGACCCATATATAACCCATTTAATTAAAAATGGGTCATAATATGGGTTTATGACCCATTTTGCCAGCTCTATCAAATTCTATTGCTTCCCCCTTCTACATGACTACTACAGCGGAAGAAATTAATATACAAAAATATGTGATCATTGGAAAAAGCGGTGTTGATGGAGATATCATCTTCATATGAAGTGGTAAGATATATTGCATTAGATCTCATTGAAAATATTTATATCACATTGGTGAAATTTCTATTTTTCTACTGCAGAAAAATATGCTTTAATGTACTCCCTGGCGTGAGAAAAATATTTGTTGATGAGTTATAGGGCCAAAGTGAGATGAAGTTTATGTTGGGATAAGTGAAGGTGGTATTAAATGAGAAAATATGTGCACAATCCGCTAGTGAATATAGGGATCGAGATATCTCAATCCGTGAATTTATTTAAACTCGTCTATAGCAGATACCCATTGTTGTCTATTATGCGCAGTTTGCGAGCTGAAATTGTTCATGCTATAACTTCCTCCACCAAACTTGATTCCAAGTGAAATTACAATCTAGAGAAAGCGCTTTTGACATACTACACAACCCATAACTTGACCGACCCAAAATTTTTTGCCTCAAAGGAGGATGATCCAAAAAAATATAACCAATTCGCTCTCTTTTCTCTCTTTTGTCAATGCTTCAAAGGAAGAATAGAAGAAATCATATTTTTATACAATATATTAACTGAATTATATGCAATGGTCAACAAATTCAGCTTCATTGTATATCTACACATGTCAAAACCCTAGGAATAATAGAGTCCATAGATATTTATTTTTAGATTGGAATTGACAAACAACCAAAAACAATACTACTGTTTAGTAGCATTGAATAGAGATTGAAATGGGGTGTGGCCAAGTGGTAAGGCAAGGGGTTTTGGTCCCGTTATTCGAAGCTTCAAATCCTTCCGTCCCCAGAAGTACCTATTCTATATATAAATAGAAATATCTATTATCAGAATAAAGAAATGTTTTATTTTTGAACTACCTTCTCTAATTTTTAAGAGTTAAATATTGGATATTATGTGATTTTTGTTTCTGATTTTTAATGATTCTATTCTTTTTTAAATCATATTTTTTCGCAAATTAAATTCAACTAAGATACATATAGATGAAACTAAATCGAGTTGTGATCTAGGAACGTAGATTTGAATAATTGGAAATAAAGAGAAAAGGGGGTTGCGAAAGAGGTTGAATGCTCTTTTCATCATATGTCCATCCTTTTATACTTTAAATATTGAATATATTTGGTATTTATAGACAAAAATATTCGGTTATTGGGGAAAAATCAATATATTTTTAATGTCGAATCAAGATCAACTAGGACATAAATAAAGCATTGGGCCGAATTCTTCTTTGGTGTCAAGGCAAAAGCTACTGATAGTCATCGACTCCCAAGAAAGGGTCGAAGAATGGGACTCATGATTATTGATACGGGCCCTTTCCACATAAAAGGGGAATCTTTTGTTATAATAGAAGCAGAAGCGATGTGGACTATTCAAGAATCGAAGTTGATTTGCTTTATAAAAAGAAGATACCAATGAACTTCTATGAAATGTTTCATAGGATTTAGCTAATTGTCTTGATTGTGGGGTATCAAAATAGGAATCCATATTATCAAAAGATTTCTATGATTATTTCTACTATGTAATTAGTCAATCATCCACTTTGGTATCTTATTCAACAAAATTTTTGATATTGTTCCTCCATTGATCAATAATTTCGATTTTTAGAAAGTATCATGATCATCCAATAATAACTAATTACACCAAAGGATGCGGTCAATACAACCAGAACTACCCTCGTAACCCAAGTTAATTCGTGAGGTTTTTTTAAAACCAACAGTAAGATTTACACGAAATATGTGCAGGATCATCATTAGGACCATCATACTTGCCAGACAGAAGTTTGTTGAGTTAAAACTATGGGACAAAGGTAAGGACTGGTGTGGAGTGATGGTAACGGCTCTTTATTTTGGAGGCATATATGATACCTAGGCTCCGGAAGGGGAGATGTAAACAAAATTACCAACTTGACCCTTAGCCCAAGTGTTGTATTTGGTTATTTACTATCGGCCAACTCAATCAACCATATTGATGCTTAAATTGATAGATCAACCTCATCAATCAAAATTGAAATTGGAACCGCGCAATGGGGAGCCCTCTTTTCTAACCATGCAATTAGTCATGGTCTGCCAAGAGGGCTTAAAAGCGCCTAAGGATTTTCTGCCATAGTCCTTTGTTAAGTTACATACTTGTTTTAACATTAGGAGTATCTTAAGGCAATCTTGTGAAAATCACTCATATAGTTACTTATTTGTTGGGACACCAACCCTTGGGAAAGATGGATTTGAGGATGAGAAATTAGCATACCGATTTGCTTTCTAGAATTTGACAGCCATTCTCAAGCCTTGTCTCAACTCAATTTGGCAATTGCCTAGCTCATCTGTTAACATATGGTGCATTTGGTTCAGCTTTTTCAAGGGACTTTCAAATTTTAAAGCTCATTGAGGAAATGCTGCTGTGTTTGGCAAGCTTGTCCAATGGGCTTTCAATTAAATGTTAACTTTGGGAAAGCTGAAAGCCCAATACTGATATGGACCAGCTTTGGACTTTTAGCATTTGGTCAAATGTTAAAACTACTTTTTTTTTTTAAACTACTATGATAAATTTTTTAGTTTTTTGGTTTTACCTCTCATTGTTCCAAAACTACCTTAACCTTCACTAAAGTTAGCAAAGAGTTTAATTTTTTTTAATGAAAAAGAAAAGTGAAATTCAAAAAATCTCTATATAAAAAGATTTGTCAAACACACTTTACACCAAAATAACTTTGCAAATTTTTTTTACTAAACACAATTTACATTTTCCAAAGCCCTTTAGGCTAAAGATATTTACATTTTCCCAAGACTCATTTCCAAAGCTGAACCAAACGCAGCCACACTCTCTCCTCTTACCTCTCTCTTATTCTGCACATATCACTTTCCTTATAAATTCCGAGCAACATATTTTTCTACTGCCGCCCACTACTCTCGTGCACACGAGGATGAGGCCGAGTTGTTCGATAAACTTGCGGACAACATGGTGTTTGCTACGCGCGGCACATGTCATGTTTACATAGTAGGGTTCACACATGATAAAAAAGTGAGTCTTGTGAAACTTCAAGCTTTAAATTCTAATATGTATACATCTAATGTTTGTGCCGTAAATGTAATGTGGTTTTGACTGCAGAAATCATGCAAAAAAGTGAGGGACGTTATCAGTATCTTCAAACCCACAAGTACAATCATAGTCATGGGGTCGTGGCTATCATTAAAGTTGTGTGACAATTGACAGTGAGGAGATTGATTGTGTTCCGCATGGAATAGAATCTAAAGCACTTTCATTCTTTTTTTTTTCTTTTTTTTTTGAGTTTCTTTGCATAACATGACTATCTCGACTTGCTTCTCCGATGAGATTTCATGGTACTTCTATCGCTTTCGTGATTGATGATTACCTGCTATAGTATGACTTTCAACCTACATCATTATCATTAGCTCTTTGTGCCGTGAGAGAGAAATTGAGGACGCAATGAGTGTCTTAAAGGGTATTGTTGAGAATGTGTTGACTCCAGATGCTTATAGTTATGATCGCTGCATTATGCAAGGAGGGAAAATTAGACATGGCGATAAATTTTTTAGATCGGATGATATATAACGGATGCTTGCCAGATATTGTAAACTACAATACAATCCTTGCCACTCTTTACTAGAATGGAAAGCGTGATTAGGCTCTGGAGATCTTTGCAAAGTTAGATGAAGTTGGTTGTTCTCCTGATATTAGTTTTTATAACATAATGTTTAGTGCGCTCTGGAGCTCTGGAGATAGATATAAGGCTCTGGAGATAATATCAGAAATTGTAAACAAAGGGATTGACCTCAACGATATCACCTATAATTCACTCATATCTTGGTTGTGTAAAAATGGTATGGTGGATGAGGCTCTAAGATTGTTGGTAGACATAGAAAGGAGCGGGTTCAATCAGACGGTGATCGGTTATAACATTGTTCTACTTGGGTTGAGCAGAGTGAATAGGATAGATGATGCAATTGAAGCGTCGGCTGTCATGGCCGAAATAGGATTCTGACTGAACGAATTCTCTTACCACCATTGATGCTATTTCTGAAGATTCATTTAAGCATTTGAACAGAACGTTTCTCGTACTTGGTGTTTACAAAGAGCTTAGTTATTTGGAAACTAAGTAGTAACACGAGATCTAGGAGCAATTGTCCCAATTTTTAACTGGTTGAATCCCCTGAATTAGGGTTTGGTTATGTCCGGTGGACTTCATGCTTTTCTGTGGTACAACCTTGTCAGAAAGTCAGGTCTTTATACACATGGTGATATAACTAAAGGTCAAAGCTTCATTAGAAAATCGGCAGGCACGAGCCATGACTATAAAAGATAGTATCTGCTCAAGTCAAGACAATAAAAGATAGTATCTACTGTGATAGGAGAACTGATTGGCAGTTCAACTTCAACATGTGAATCACCTTGATGCTTGATGAAAAATGAAACCTCATGCTGTTGCGAATAAAACCTGAGTTTTTTGTGCAAATGGTAAAAGCAAATTTCAACAAAATATTTTTTTGCCTTTTTCTTTTTCTGGGTTTAGTGTCATCCATTTCACCAAGAAAGAACAAAATTGCCTTGTAGCATATGACTCCTTTTCCAAGAACACTTTTGGTTCTATAGTTGTAAATTGATTTGAGTGAGTATTTGTTTTCTTGTACTCTGTAGTATAGAATAGACCTCTATGCAATTTCTCTCTGCAACCTTGAGTTTATCCAAGAGCCTCGATGCATCCGTGACACAATGACTTCCTTAAATTTGCAAGTTTGTTACACCATAAACAGGATGAAAAGATAAAAAAAGTTGAGACCTCTTTCTGTCTTTTGCTAAAGCCTCTTCAGGAAAGTCAGCAGGTTGCAAGAGCCGAAAGCAGACAATGTTTTGTGTTGGAACTATTGATTGAGGTGCTAAATTCAAGATCTCAACATGTTCTCCTTAAGGGGCAAATGCCACTCAAATGCCAGTTTCATGTCATTCCAGCTTTCAAATGAACATCTCCACCTGAAGGAGCATGTGAATTGCTTGGAGTGCGTGTGGAAAAAGATTAAGAATGGGCTTGCTGTCACTTCCTAACATTATTGGGCATAAGGTTGGGCCTAAGATGAATTTCCAAAATACTTTCTTTTTTCCCTACTCGCTACAAGGCTCATAAGCCACACCAATGTCAAATTTTGCAAATTCTTACAATTGGAACGTTTTTATTAATTAATTAGGCTTATTTGAGGAGAATTGACGGCACTAATGCATAAGGAACTCTTAGAAATGATGGACAAGCTCTCATTCTAAATCAATGATAAGAAAGTATTGCGTGCGAATATTAGCCCCGTGAAGTGATAGTAGCACAAAAAATAACAACTTTTCATTTCGTGCATGATAACTTTCATTGGGACGTTACGATATCATATCTCAAAAATTAATACGGAGTAACGAATGTAAAATGCTATTGAATATACAAATTTTACTACTTCACCACAGAGTGCTATATCAATTAAACAAATCTTACATAATTAGTTATAAATTTTACGTTGCTCGATATTCCGAAAATTGAAATTACCCCTCGTGTGGGATTCTTTCGGGTTGCGAGTGATACGAACATGCGTTTATATACCTAAAAAATTCTTCTTCTTCTTTTTTTTAAGTGGAGATATTTCCACTTGTGAATGGATTCATCATTTTTCGAGCTTCTAGCCTTCTACCATCTACCTAGAAAAAAGGGGGCGCCGCTAGTAGAAAAAACAAAACCAAGTCTCTCTCTTTTCTACCAAGTTCAAGAAAGAAAGAGCAAAAGAGACTGTGCCGCTTCTCTCTCTCTCTCTCTCTCTCGATCGAGCGAGCGATGCAGGGATTTCCCGGCGGAGGAGACGGCGCCGGCGGCGGCGCCGAGCTCGCCCACCTCGAGTCCACCATGCGCGCCATCGAAGCCGCCTGCACCTCCATTCAGGTCTCTCTCTCTCTCTCTCTCTCTCTCGCTCGCGGCGCTAACCGCACCGCGTCGTGGCTTGGTGAGGAAACGGGGGCTGAGTAGCGATGACTCGTCGCCGGAAATTCTACGCAATCTCCTTTCGCGCTGTTTTAGATTTGTTGAGTCCTTTTTTGATCGTTTCGTTCGATCGAGGCGCGCCTTTTGAGTTCAGACGCCGGTGAGAACGATCTTTTCGTGGATTTTGTTTTTTGTTTTTGTTTTTGTTGTTTTTGTTTTTTTTTTGTTGTTTTGCTTCGTGTTGCCGGTACTCGATGTGTTAGATTGAGAGCAGTTGTGGCTTATTAGTTAATGGCTTGGAAAGGGAAATGCTGTGCCTTTGATCATGATGCCTGGTGGCGTTATCTTGTTTCTCCACGAGAGTCGACTGACCGAGTGTGTTTCTCGGGGTTCCGATTTGTTATGCGTCGTGCGTATGATCCATGTGGTTTGCCGGCGCTATACTAGGATTAGCTTATGTTTTTTTTCTTCTTCTCCTCCTCCTTGCTTTTGTATTTTTTTGGGTGAAGAGAACTAGGATTAGTTCGTGTGCGCGTGAAAATTGGGGCTATTTGAGTGTTTGTGGCACATATGATCTGGAACTTGGCTCTAACAAGCAGCGGTCTTTGTCCTGCCAGATGCATCTAAACCCGGCAGCAGCTGAAGCTACTATATTGTCTCTGTCTCGATCGCCTCAGCCATACAAGGCGTGCCAATTTATTCTCGGTAAGTAAAAGTCTTGGTCATATTCAACACTAGTTGTGGATAGGGGATTTATTTTATCTTTTGACTTGGTGGTAAAATTTCTTTGAAGAGTTATGTGGCAAAGAAAAGCTATTGAAAGTTGCTGTCACTTGGGAGATAACTGGAGAGTAGACTCAGAAACGTGTAATTATTTGATTTTACTGGAGAAGAAATCTCTTGACACTGTCGAGGCTGTCTGCCTCCACACAAGCCAAAATTTTTCCTCATTCTTATTTTTAATTTTTTAATTTTTTTTTTTTTTTTTGTTGCAAAGAATAAGAAAGTATTGCTGGAGGGGTACCAGCAAGTAGAGGCATTTCATAATTCTTGTTTATGTATCAGATCCGTCCTGAGCCTAACTTAATAGCATAACCTCTTTCTAGAGAATGCTTAAAAGTCCCAATGAAGCATTCCGTAGCTGTCCGATCCTGGGGTAGTGGAATTATCGGCAACTTTATTTGGATTCAATGTCTGTTGTTGCTAGTTTAGATTTGTGGATGTTAACAATTCAGAACATGAATGGCTGAGCTGGTAACTCGATTTTCTATTTTAGAAAACTCTCAGGTGGCAAATGCAAGGTTTCAGGCTGCTGGAGCAATACGAGATGCAGCTATCAGAGAATGGGCTTTTCTCACTGCTGAGGACAGGAGAAGCTTGGTTAGGTATATTTCTTGCTAGATTTACCTTAACCCTCTGGAGAACTTCAAGATTGCTAGCGGTTCCCTTGTTAATTTTGTAACTATATTAGTATTACATTTTCATTCCTCTCCTCTTCATATAAGTGGCACCTAGTGATATCATACTGTCATTCTTCTAATGTAATGTCCATTTTTAAGCATTTCTCGACTTAGTTAGCTCTCCTCACAATGAATTGCTACTTCAATTGTAGTTTTTGTCTTGGCTTTGCTATGCGACATGCTGGTTCACCTGAGGGCTATGTCCTAGCAAAGGTTTCATCAGTGGCTGCTCAGTTGCTTAAAAGAGGCTGGTGAGTTGAACATGGTTCTTATTCAGAAGGAATATCTTTGGTTTGTGCTTGGAAAAAAAGTAAGGTGGTCACCTCTTTCTTGTTGGCTGACCACCTTAAATTTCTTCTTTTGGGTGTCATGTGAAGTCCAATGCATGTGTAAAGTATGGGTAGCTAACTGCTTTATTTTTTCTTTTAGGTATTATGGTGATAGGCCTTTGGATATTCTGTCCCATATGAACTTTTTAGGTCTTTAATGAAGTTCCTTATCATAAAAAGGTAGAACAAAGTGAACATCGCCCCGCTAATACAAATTTTGTCATTTGCAAAAGCAAACTTGAGTTGTTCATCTGACTACTCTTGTGGGCCACCTTAAACGCAGTTGTCCCAATTACCCATTGCTATAGCATTACATATGGCTGGATTCTTCTATGTCATGCTTGACTGTCAATATTTGGTGTTGATAATTGGGAATGACGTAATCATGATATATCATGCCATATCCTATTTGTTTGAAAATCTGGTTTAAATGAATTCACTATGCACTGTTAGTGTTGCCCTTGATACACTGGCCACTGTTCATCAAATGTGATGGGGACTATGTTGGTTTGGAGGCGATGAATTGCCATGTAGCTTCAAGTGTCTCAAGCCACCATCTCGCCGTATGGGAGTTCCTGTGGAGGCTTTAGCTTCATATTAAACCTTTATTAACATCTTGACATTAATCATAACTGTCAGCCAAGCTTGAAAAAGTTGCCCAAGATTCTAAAATCGCAAGTAATTGTCTACATTCCACTGTGTATGAGACCTGAATCTCATAGTCAACAACTAGAATGAGGAGAGGGAGATAGAGGGTTGGGGAAAGAAAAAAAGGGGTGTTGGGGTTGGGGTGGTGGGGCTAGAGTCACTGATGCTATAGTAGAGCTGTCCTAGATTAACTTGAACAGAGGAGCTTGGGCTTGAGATGCATTTCTTGATCAGGTAGAGACATTAAGCTCCTATAGTCATCTTTGGTGTAATGTAGAGCAAGCATTATTCTATCCCGAAAGACAAGTTACGTGCTTTCCTTGTGTCTTACCTACTGGAGTACATTTGTCCAGTTGTATCGCTAGTTTCCTTCCGTCACTCATAAGTGCCATACATCCATCACTGGATGCATTCTAACAAGATCACTTTTTGCTATGCATGTAAATATCCTGCAAAGGCATGATTTCTCCACAGCTGAGAAAGAGACCTTTTTTCACCAGGTATCTTTCCTCTCTGATATCCATATTTTTTAATATACTTGCATAAAGTTATTTTTGTGCTCTTCTCCTGCCCTTATTATGCATTTGCTTATCAGATTTGTAG
Source organism: Eucalyptus guilfoylei (assembly GCA_016097605.1). Taxonomy (NCBI): domain Eukaryota; kingdom Viridiplantae; phylum Streptophyta; class Magnoliopsida; order Myrtales; family Myrtaceae; genus Eucalyptus; species Eucalyptus guilfoylei. The sequence goes on from CM027867.1 coordinate 49,330,118, forward strand.
CTCGTGTCCTTGCGGAATTTTTTTTAAATAGATAGAAGACTTGATCAATTACCATTTGGATGACAAATAGTTATGAACTAAGACACCTTATAAACAGTTATGTTTGCCCTCTTCCCTATGCCTATATTCTTCAATCCTGTGGGTACAGATTCAAAGTGAGCTAATTGTGGCTCCATTAGCAGTAGACAGATTGTGCTTCTAATGAGTTCACAAGTATTGAGACTCTAGAAGCATCTCTGAGAAAGTGTTTATGTGATAGTGTGTTTTCTTTTCAACCTCTGATAAATTCATGTTTCTCTTCCTGAATTTGTTTGCTAGCCCCTTCTATCACTTTTCCTTGGTTTTGGCCTTCTTTTAGAAGTACCTAAATCTTCCCAATCTTCGGTGAATCACACTAGTAACTACTGGGGCAACTGTCTGTGCTGCATGCTCCTTACATCTACATGAGCTTTGTTATCCCTTTTCCTAACTAATGGCATACTCCCGAAAGATGTATAAACTACAGAGTTCTCCATCGTAGATAATTATTATTTGCTGTTGTCTTGTTCTGTGGGTGATGAGTTTTTTTCTTTTGCTTTGTCAGCTATTCTTCCCCTTAATGCATCAACGTCCCCTTAATGCTTTGTAGATTTATATGAGCAGTCCATCCTTCTAGCTTATAGGGAGGGTGTTCTGTCTTCTGTTTTTAAGAACTTAAAATAGAAAAAGAAAACTGAATAGTCAGATTGTCAAGTCACCGTTTCAGGGATGATTTAGAAATAGGGCTTCTCTCTCTCTCTCTCTCTCTCTCTCTCTCTCTCTCTCTCTCTCTCTCTCTCTCAATTAATGTTTTCTGTTGATTTTACTTTGTTGTTGCTACTTTTGGAGGGAATGCTGTATGATTTTTACCAAGAAATCCATTTACTTTGTTGCTCTAAACATTTACAGTGGGGAAGCATGAATTATCTCAACCTCGAAAATCTGCTTCCATGACGTAGTAAATCAAATAAAGTGCTTCATATTATTACTGAAGAATAAAGCTTATAAAATTGTTCTTTTTGAGCCTTACATCGTGCATGGAGTTTGATTTATGAGAGATTATGTTATGATGCATAAGTTTACAAGGATGCCTTGAAATTCCCATTCCTTTGTCTATTAATCTCTCTTTTATGAACTTTTTCCTTTCCCACTCTTTGAACCCATAAGTCATGCTGTTTCAGGATACACTTTGCTAATATATATACATATATTTTTCTCCCTTTTTGGTATCTGACGATCTTCCCTCTACAGATTAAACAGGCTTCTCTGGGGATTCATGGTATACATGCGCAGTTCATAGGAATCAATTTTTTGGAATCCTTGGTATGTGGGGCTTTTGCAATCATATATAGTTTTCAGTGCATAGTATCTGAATGGCCTTTCTTGCTTGCTTTTGCCCTTAGGATTACTTTTTTGCCCACCTCAGGTATCAGAGTTTTCTCCTTCTACATCGAGTGTTATGGGCCTTCCTAGGGAGTTCCATGAGCAATGCCGCAGGTCACTAGAGCTGGACTATTTGAAGGCACGTGTCACTGCTCACACCTCTTTTCTCATGCTTACTACGAAAGTAGCTGCCTGTATAGAATGGCTGGCTATTCAGACATGTTCCTGTAAATCATGCATCATGTTATATGACACCCTACTTATATGTTCTTCACTGTACTTTATGGTAGGTATTCTATTGTTGGACACGTGATGCTGCTCTAAGTGTTGCAAACAAAATAACTGGGTCTGGTTCTGTAGCAGATGAGGTTAAAGTTTGTACAGCTGCACTTCGTCTCATTCTCCAAATTCTGAATTGGGAATTCCGATGCGACTCAAATGGCAAAAAAGGGGTGAATGTTTTCTCAAGTGGAATTAGACATGATACTCCATTGTCCAGCAGGACCGAGTGCATCTTAGTGCAGGTTTGTTTTCTCAATAGCTTCTCATTATGTGCAACCAGTCTTGCTGGCGTATTCAGATAACTGACTTAAGAACTGGGAGAAGAGTGAGGAAATTGTCTGATCATTCCACATATTATCAGTGCTTGCTGGTTCTTTTCTATTCTTAATAACTTCTGTAGTAGAATGTTTGACCTTTTCATCTGATCCTGTACAATGTTTTCCTGTGTCTGGTGGGATGGATTGCCATACTTGGAGATATCTCTGCCCCTGTATTGATGATGTTATCCTGGTTCTATTTGCTGTTAATAGCCTGGTGCTGGATGGCGTGACATCTTAATTTCTAGCGGAGATATTGTTTGGCTGTTGAACTTATACACCGCTCTTAGACGGAAGTTTTCCCATGAAGGTTTTTCGATAGACTGCCTAATTGCAGTTTCTGCTCGAAAGCTTATTCTGCAGTACTGTTCTTTGACAGGCACGATATTTCCTTCAGGTACATGCACAACTCAAAATTGAATGTTTAATTTGTCTTTAAAGCAACAAATTCTCGTCTCCTTTTTGGGTTGAAGCAGTTTACGATGCCATTATCAGTTTAATCCTCCAATTGTTTGTTTTGCTTGAGTTTGGTAGCATATTATTTTCAAGCGCTTCTGAAAGACTGATCAGGGTGGAAGTATGCTGGCGAATCGTATATTCAATGTTAGCAATATACTAATTAATCTGGTGAAGGTGGCAAACTAACAATGTCCTGAGGTTTATTTTGGTGGGAGTAAGGACCAAGTAAATTCCATCATGAAGACTGATTGAAGAAAGAATGTTGTGGTTCATTTCTGATGCAAGGCTGGTCGTCTAGTAATAAGCTGTATATCAATATTGCTGCTTGAGCTAGTACCTAGATTGCATTGTTATTCTGAAATGGCAAACTGATGTGATGCCCTGAATTGCTATTAGGAAATCACGGTATTCAAATTATAGAGCTATAAATTGCTTGCCACAGCAACTCCAATCATACCATATACTTCTTCCTCCCCCAACCCCCAACCCCCCCCCAAACCCCCCAAAGAAAAAAAAAATCCTCCAAAACTGCAAAAAGTGGCTCTTAATAGCGGTTCAGGATTAGCACTTTCCCTGAGTTTGTTATTAATGTCTCTTCATTCATGAAATTTAAGGAAATGCATTTCCTTCCATTAGCGTTTGTTAACATCAGTTCGATAAAGCTGTAAAAATCTGCCATTTTTCTGATTTCCTCTTGATTTTAAGAATTCATTTAGCTGACACCAGTCATCATTTAATATGCAGACAATGGACAACTGCAGGAGCATCATCTGCTACAACTGCTTTCAGGGATTATACCATGGATAGACCCACCAGATCTTGTTTCAAAACAGATTGAATGCGGAACGAGTGAAAGGTCACTTTTCTCTGAATCACATCAGCTGCTGGCTATTTCTCTCACTATGTTTAGTGATCCCTCAATTTCTTCTTTCTTGTTAATGCAGTGAGATGCTCGATGGTTGCCGGGCATTGTTGGCTATGGCAACTGTAACAAGCCCAACTATGTTTAATCAACTCCTTAAATCAATTAGGTTATTCTTCTGTTCATGCTTAATTCTTTATGTCATGTAATGATGCGCGGAGCTCTGAATAGCTGGATTGATACTTGATAGCTGTTGTCCATGTGTAATGCCTGAAACATGTTGACTTATTCCACTTGTCAGGCCATTTGGTACCTTTACCCTGTTATCTACCTTGATGTGTGAAGTCATAAAAGTCCTCATGACAAAGGACCCTGACGAGGAAACATGGAGCTGGGAGGCGCGTGATATCTTACTAGATACCTGGACTGCGCTGCTCATGGTATACATTGTCAATGTTTCATAGATGCATGCAATGATATCATTTGCTTCTAGAAACATAGAAAGAAAATACCCAGGATCCATTTTTTAGTAAGTTGCTTATCTCTACTCCATAGATGAGGGTGAGTGCTTTTCAAATAATTCAGGTGAATGGCTAAGCATTAGCTGTGTATCAGTAAAATTTCCTAATTATAATGAAGATCTTTGTTTGTTAGTTCGGGAAGGTTGACTAGTATAGCCTGAGTCCTTTATTTGGATAATCTGATTCACTTTATCTTCTAAAGTTTCTCATTTTGAACCATGAACCATCATTTTAAAACAACTTATTTTCTATTATTAGCCGCTGGGTAGTGCTGCTGGGATTGTACTGCTTCCACCTGAAGGTGTTGATGCTGCGGCCACCCTCTTCGCATACATTGTAGAGTCTGAGTTAAAAGGTAATTATGTAGGTTGTTTGCAGCATCACTTTGTTTCTCTGCCATAAGCATTTGGCTAAATCTTTGTACCACAGCTGCTTCTGCTTCTGCATTCAATGACGATTCTGACTCAGACTATATTTACACTTCCATTTCTGGTGAGTCAGTTCAATGTTGGAAGCTATTCATCTTTGCCTTTCCTTCATGGCTTTAGTTCCTTTTGTTAGCATAGTGTCTTCATTAGAGTTTAATCCTTGACGGTTTTCATTGTCAACCTATTTTACAGCAATGGATGAAAGGCTAAGCTCTTATGCTCTTATTGGAAGAGCCGCTATTGATTTTGCAATACCTTTGCTCACAAGACATTGCACTGAACGGTTTTCACGTCTACATCAGGTTCTCTTTGATATATTTGATGGCCTTTGCTCAAGGGGTAGCATTTTCTTTGGTTAATTTTTTTCCTGGAAAGTATCTGGATGCCTAGTACTTGCCATGGAGATTGATTGGTGAATTTTAATTTGCTATTTAAACTGCTATCCTATATTTGATGCAGTCACTCCCTTTGCCATATTAGGAACTGCTGAGATTGGACATTTTCTTAATTGACTTATTTTACTCAATTTTCTGCTCATTCATTTGCAAGGTAATTGAAAGATTAGGTTTCCGTAGGTGGTTGGTTTTCTTGGTAAAAATATGGTGCTAGTGCACAAAAAAGGAAACAAAAGGCAACTTTAGGTGGAATTTTCCATACCTGTAAATGACATAGAGACTACGCTTGGAAAGGAGATTAGCAAATAGAGGGAAGGTTTTGGAGGAAGTGTCAGTAAAGCATCCAGGTTAACTTCCATGTTTCTCCAAGTTATTTAGTGATTGATTGTTTTCTTTTGGCTGATCTGGGGATCTCTCCAGAAACAGTTAAAAATTTTGGTGTATTTATAAGTACAAAACCTGGATGTATGCTGATGAGGTTGGTCAGAAGTATTAGTCTGTCATGAGCCAGTCAATTCATAGCTTACCATGCTATGGGTTGCTTTGATAAAATTCTTGGATTCTTCCGTTTAAATTATTTCTTATCCGTGTCTTGCCTTCTCCTAATAGATTTTCATGTTTCTTCCATTCTCAATGTCCGTGGCTTATCTACTAAATTATATACGCAATATGTAGGGCGGGGGCTCTTTCGATCCAACCGAAACCTTGGAAGAACTCTATTCTTTGTTGCTAATAACGGGTCATGTACTTGCTGATGAAGGCGAAGGAGAGACACCCCTGGTACATTGTCAATGTTTGCCTTTAGACTGTAATTTTTTACTACAAACATGAAGTTTATCATTTGTTAATTCTTTGAAGAAAATAACTGTTGCTTTAGATTAAATTGATTTTTTTCAGAATGATGAGATTTCTTGATTTGGCATTGTGTTGCGTTTGCGTGTTCATCATAATATTGTTTTTTAGAGAGAGGTATATGTGTGTGATGCAACAAAAAGTTTGAGCTTTGCCAGGAGTTTTACAGCCCGTTTGGCTAAACATCCACTAGGAAATGGCTACTTCTCTCTTTGAAATTGTTGGCCCTGCTTGTAGAGAAAAGAGACAAGTTCTCTGTGCTTGAAGGGTGCCTCATGATCACCAATAAAATGTCAGCTTCAAAACAGCCTTCTTGCTAAGCAATTATTAAAAACACCCAGCTTATGTGAGCCTAACGTGATCCATGTGAGCTGTTAGATGATGTGTGTCTCATGTGGGACCCAGCAAATTTGACAGCTCACACGTCTCACATGAACCTGGTGCAAAAAATGATTTTTGCTCCTTGCTTTTTATTTGTCAGTTCCATGAGATGCATGTTGCAGGCTTACTTTGCCATCTCTACTTTGCCATCTTGCAGTTCTCTGTTGTTCCTTTACTAACCCGGGAAAAATCCTTCTAATATAGGATCCACTCTAGTGCCGTGAAATCAAATTGTGTTTGTTAACCTAGCATGCATGGATGGGGCCAAATATGTCTGATGTTAAGCATGCACAAGAGGTCCAAGAATCTCACTGTCAATTTTCTTCCTGAGAATGGGATGAACCAAATTTCACCAGAATGTTTGTAAAGAAGTTCACTGCAGAAAATGAACCTTTTCCCATGTATTAATCTTTGACGGCACTTCTGAGGGCAGACATGCTCGTGTCGTGCAATAGAAAGCAAAGATGAGCCAATGAAGAGAAGGTAGAATGAGAGAATAGAGTTGACAATGTTTTAATCAATGATGGGGGACAGGCAATTGACGATAAGATGGAAGAAACTTGTTTGATGCGGTTTTGACATATGAAATCTGAGGTGTTCGGATGCTTTAAAAAGAAGCCATAAGTTTACCATCATGACTCCATACAGTAGGCATAGGTGAGGTCTGAGAACACATAAGATCTTCAAAAGGACCATAAATCAAGATTCTTCAGAATATGGTGATGGTAGAGCAAAATGGCATAAGATACGTGTGCTGGCTCCTGTAGAGACAGAATGCTTGTTGCTCATACATGTTTGCCATGCAAACCATTTCCATGCTAAGATCTCTTCATTAAAGCTAATGCAAGATATATTTTAAGGTTCAGGATGACATATTTAAGTAGTAATCCCATAACTTGATGCTTTGTGCTTATGCAATGTGATTGCAGGTTCCAATTGCTATACAAAGGCGTTTTGCGGACTTCGTGGAACAGGATAATAATCCTGTTGTCATCCTTTGTAGGTACTTTTCATTATATACCTTATGAGACAGCGGCACATACATCTATGTGTAGTAGATTTAACATTCAAACAATTCCCTTGACAAGGATTTAGTCATAAAATGCATCCTCTTTGTACAAAAGGGCGTGCAAGGGCATAAAGAAAAGTGCTTTTGTGAAAACCTCCTTTAACTTTTCCTACTGAAGCCTTCTGCTTCAAGTCTAGTTCCAGCCATCTGATAGCAACATCAGAACTTTCACTTTCTGACTTTCTTTGCTTCCACACTACTGTCAGACTCTGCAGAGAATGACTCAAGTACGAATTTGTCCTCTAGTCGTGTCTTGTGTGCACTTGTGCTGGGTCATGACTCTTAACACGCTTGACATGTTGTGTTGCACAAACATATCATCATAGCTGAAACTTTCAGGCATATGACGAAACATCTGTTGTGGTGTAATATTGGATTGACCAACAACAGATGATGCTAGACAAAGATGCTTGCTGATAAAGATTTTCATTGGACATCCACAGTTAATTAATCTTTATTAATTTACCAGTGGTCATAAGATGTGCAGACGCTCCTGTTCTCGTTCTACAATAAATCGAAATTGCTATATATGCAAATAACAAGAATGGAAAGAAAATCTTGTGACTGTTCTTTGTTTGTAGCTGAAGTAGTTGAAAATAGGCAATGTACACTTGTTCTTCTGCGTGCTTAATTTAATTGTCTGGCCTATTAGCTGTGCTACACGGCTTGGAGACGTAGTCAGTCTTCCATTCGGTTGCAGTTGTGTAAGGATGACTTGCTTGCCAATGCAACCATGTGGTTTTTTATTCACCTTCATACTTTACCCCACAGGACAGCGGTAGGCAATGTACACTTGTTCTTCTGTGTGCTTAATTTAATTGTCTGGCCTATTAGCTGTGCTACACGGCTTGGAGACGTAGTCAGTCTTCAATCGGTTGCAGTTGCGTAAAGATGACTAGCTTGCCAATGCAACCTTTTTTTTTCTTTCTTTTTCCTATTCACCTTCATACTTTACCCCACGGGACAGCAGTGCTACTGGAGCATGTTTTACTCTGTCTAACGAGAATGATTGATCCTTAACGTGGAATATTTTTATATGATTCTCCTTTGTTGTTGCAGCTCAATCATCAGGTTTGCCGAACAAAGCTTGAATCCGGAAAGTAGATCATCATTTTTCAGTCCTCGACTAATGGAGGTACATCTCAAGTTCATCCCCAGTTAATTTGGGTGCTGTTTGTTCCTATTTACATATAGAAAGAGATCTTCACTGGGAGTAAGTTGGTATTTTATATAACAATTACTTTAGGATATTGTACAAGAGTTTCCTATCAGGCCAAACATGCAATTAGTAATACAAGCCACAGCATTTAAAAAAGCTATCTATTTTGACCCTTCTCCAGAAGATTTTGGCAGTAGATACATAGAGAAATTGCATGTCATCATTTCTATTGTCACATATAGCACTCTTCATTGCATTCTTTTTCATTCAATAAGCTACACATTGTTGGCATGCTTGAACTTGTCTGGGCTTTTCACTTTGCACTAGCATTGCTCTTGATTTATGTATTGAAGCAAATGCCTTTTTTAGGCTATAATATGGTTCCTTGCGAGATGGTCCCAAACTTATCTAATGTCACCAGAAGAATCTCAAGACAGCAGTTACGGTTCAAAAGTTGATAATATGCACCAAGTTCAGTCAATAGGTTCTGGGCGAACTGTACTCAGATATTTCAGTGAGTATGATCATGGCAAGACTGTGCTTGACATCATTGTCCAGGTAGCCATAACAACATTCATGTCCTATCCAGGGGAGAAGTTCTTGCAGGTACAGTCACTGGTTAAGCTTCTCTTTAGCTAGTATTCACATGATTACTGCCTATCACAGAAAATTCTATTTCTATATGTATATTTCTGCTTTATGTGCTGTGATTTGCATAGGTTAGTGTGCCATGATAAAAAAAGGGAGCTACTGTTGCTTTACAATTCTCCGCAGCTAAAATATCTCACATTTTCTTGCAATTCCTTCGGGTCCTGAAAAGTAACTCCATAATTTGTGTCAGGCCCTAGACGTTGGTATTTGGATGTCTTTACCTACTGTTATAATACAAAGGTCACAAATAGAACACTTCAGTGCCCCCAGCCAAAAGAGGATAAAAGGGAAAAAAAAAAAAGAGGAAGAATTATTTTCTGCTTCCTTCTGCATACCCAATTGAGGGAAGCAGATTAACTTGATGGAAGTAACTAAAGAACAGAAGAAGGTGACGGGAATAGGTAAAAAGAATGAGAGGGAGAAATTGAGGAAGTAAAAACAAAAAAGTTGGAAGCATTAGAACTCATCACAGAAGAAATGAAATAGTGTTCAGTCAACAATCACGCATTAGGAAAAACAAAAGGTGACAGTAATAGGCAGAAAGAATGAGAGACAGACATTGGAAGAGAAAAAAGAGAATAAAACGACGGAAGCATTAGAACTCATTGCAGAAGAGAGGCATATTCTGCAGATCGCTCCAGCAAATTTCTGATGAACTGCTATTTTTGTTCAATCTTTGGCATTACAACTTGCTTAAGCAATGCATATTTTGTTTTATGTACCATATGATGCATTATTGTGTGATGGTTTTTTACATCTGTGCTGAAATTGCTCGCTCCTGCCTCAAGAATACTTCTGTTTCCCATAATTAGGGCATTGCCCCCGAACCACTGTGTTAATACTTTTTCAGGATTTTAGAAACTTTTTCAAAAGGATGGACTAATTAATACTTTTTCTACTTTTTGTAGGGCCTGACCTGTTACCAGCTGCTTCATGCACTAGTTAGGCAAAAGAACATATGCATCCACCTTGTAACGCTGGTAAGCTACCTAATTTTTGTCTTGTTATCAATAACCACAAATATCTGCCAAGTAGATACTTTGAAAAACTTAAAATTCTTCTTATTTTGGCATAAATGTCAACTCTGTCTTGATGTATTTCACAGGAATCCTGGAGCAAGCTGGCCATTGCTTTTGCTAATGAGAAAATGCTGTTTATGTTGAATGCATCTCACCAGGTAGGAGTTATAGTTTTCTCAAATGGATTATGGTACTTTCTCCATTTTGTTGAACCTCATATTCTCTCTATTTGTTAGAAATCCTTGGCTCAAACACTTGTTCTTTCTGCATCTGGCTTTAGAGATTCTGAGCCAGCAAATCAGTGAGTGCAGTTCTCCTCTTTGTTCAGGAATAATTTAAAGCATTGATTTTGCCTCAGGACTAACACCAAGGTGTATTCTCAGGTATGTGAGAAATCTTATGGGACATATGACAACATACCTAGTAGAGATATCCTCCAGGAATGACTTGAAAAGAGTTGCTGAACAGCCAGATATTATCCTGTCGGTAAGGGATGGATTCTTTTTACACCAACTTGTGGCAACAAGGTCCAATTGTTTAACTACCACCTGTCAGTTACCATTTTCTTCCTTATTGTTTATTGAAGTGGGCTCATGTAGGTTAGTTGCCTGTTGGAGCGGCTTCGTGGAGCTGCCAGTGCAACGGAACCTCGAATGCAGAAGTCCATATATGAGATGGGGTTTTCAATATTAAATTCTACTTTGATTCTTCTCGAAGTTTATAAGCATGAGGTATTCATGTATAAACTTAGCACAATCCTTCCCATGTTAAGTCATTATTCAAGTAAAAATGGAATCTGCATCACAGCAAAGAATTTAGGTCCACCAAATCACTGATGTATGTTTATGTAGTTAGAAATTCATAGTTGTTTTCTCAGCAAAAGAAGAACATATAATTTTCTTTGATGGTGTTTACTTCTGGTCGCACAAGTTTCTAGTTTATGCAACTTTGTAATCCCTTTGCAGTTTTTCTCAACAACCAAAGCTGAAATAACAAATTCAGTCTTTAAGGTTAAAAATCAAAAAATGCTATACTCGAATTCATAGAAAATTTCTTGACTTAGAGAATGATGAAAAGGATTTCCAATGTTATCATCAGCAGACTACCTAATATTATATGCACAAGCTTGTGTTCTGTAATGGGATATTTCTCTTAGATTGTGATGTCAATCTATATTATTATTCCACTTTTGAGCTGCAGTAGACACGCTTGACTGAATTATCATATTGGATGCCAAAGGTTTATTTGAGACTAACCCCTTTTAATTGTGTAGTCTGCAGTTATTTACTTGCTGCTAAAGTTTGTTGTTGAATGGGTGGACGGACAAATTACCTACCTTGAAGCACAGGAGACCAAAGTTGTTATTGATTACTGCATGCGCTTACTTCAACTTTACTCATCTCACAATATTGGCAAGGTAAGAAAACTATCTGTAGGTAGACTCTTCTTGTTGGCTGGCTGAGTTTCTCTAGAAGATTTTGAAGTAGTCTTAGTTGAAGCCCTTTTCTATCTCTTGTTTTGCTTTCATAGCATCCATAATTTACAAAAAGGACCTTGTGCCAGATTTTGTTTATGTTCCAGCTGCCAGTATTTATGCTTCTTCTTTACTATCTTATAGGTGACTGATTATTTTGATTTTCTCCCTTCTTCCCAGATTTCTTTAAGTCTGTCAAGCAGCTTGCTTAATGATGCAAAAACAGAGAAATACAAAGATCTGCGGGCTCTGCTTCAACTCCTTTCTAGCCTTTGTTCAAAGGATCTGGTATTCTTACATTTCTGTTCATTGATTATTTCATGTTGTGCATTTCCTAATGTTTTCTGTATTTTGCTATCATAAATCATAACTCCACCATACTTGATCAAGTGTAGGTTGATTTTTCATCGGATTCTTTGGAAGCCCATGGAACAAGCATATCTCAGGTGAATCTTATAATGCAAAGCACAAAGAGTTGTGTTAGATGGTGTCTAATTTTCGACTTTGCAGGTTGTCTTCTATGGTCTTCATATAGTCACTCCTCTGATATCTTTGGAGTTGCTGAAGTACCCCAAGCTCTGTCGTGATGTGAGTTGAGTAATCCACGTCATACAAGAAATGGACCTGGGAATGTTTCTCTTTGAGTTCTGCTTGATGTTTACTCCCCTCTTTTCTTTTTATCACTGCAGTACTTCTCTTTGCTGTCACATATGTTGGAAGTATATCCTGAAATGGTGGGACAACTAAACAAAGAAGCCTTTAGTCATATTCTTGAGACTCTTGAATTTGGTCTACATCATCAGGTAATGCATTCAGCTTTTCTTTGTGAAAGTGGCTATAGGATGATGAGTCAGTCAGAAGAAAGTTGTTCCTTATATATATTTCTTTGTTGCTCATGGCTCCAGTAAATAGCACCATCAAAATTGGCATTCTTCTCCATGGTGCTTGGTTGATATGCGTTTACTTTGGCCTGTGGCTTTATTTCTTTTTGAAATGTGAAAATGTTACTTTCTCCTTATGATTTTAGGATTCAGAAGTGGTTAACATGTGTTTAAGAGCTCTTCGAGCACTTGCTTCCTACCACTACAAGGAAACAGCTAGTGGGAAGATGGGCTTGGGATCACATGCCTCGAGTCTTAGAAATCCAAAGGGTGAACTACAGGAAGGCATTTTTAGTCGGTTCCTTCGTACAACATTGCAGCTACTTCTTTTTGAGGATTATAGGTAGGGAACTCATCGATTTATTCCTTGTTAATGGAATATTATCGGCTATCTCGTCTCATGTTTAAACTCTGCTGTTTCAGTCCCGATCTGGTTGGTGCTGCTGCAGATGCGCTCTTTCCCTTGATACTCTGCGAGCAGGGCCTATACCAGGTACATATGCACGTGCATGTTGAGTTGATATGGTACTCCTGCTGGATTAATTTAGTGCATAGTAACCAAACTAGCATGTTATTTAATGAAAATGATCCACTGACTGCGTATTTTTACAGAAACTAGGCAATGAGTTGATAGAGAGACAGGCCAATCAAACATTTAAATCGAGGCTGACAAACGCATTGCAATCTCTCACAAGTTCGAATCAGCTTTCTTGCACACTCGATCGGATGAACTACCAAAGGTTTAGGAAGAACCTGACCAACTTCCTGATTGAAGTTCGCGGGTTCTTGAGGATAGTGTGACTCGTGCAGAAGATGGTATCTTGTGTGTGGTGAGTGCTGCGGATGATGGAAGTTGCAGCTCTGAGAGAAGCTATAGATTTTTCGAGTGGTGAGAGCATTCTTTTGGACAAATTGCATGCACATAGACACAAAGGTATGCCTGTGCACGAACTCATGGACACCCATTGATCCAAAGCTGGACCTGAAGAACTATGGAATCTGCTCTTAAGGGGGGAATGCTGAATGAAGAATTTGCTTCGGACGGGCGTGAAAAAGTCATCAATGATGATGTAGCAATTTTGTGCCCTACTGTTATCATTTGTCTGGTAAATGACCATTGATTTTGTGTTAACCACTTTGCAAATAGATCTTTCCACCCTATGATTAGTATTTACTTATTGCTGGCAGTTTTTGTTCCAGCTCTCTCCCTCTCCCTCTCTCTACTATTTACTCAGCGCCTTGAGAATTCTACCCTGCTCAGTCTTGAGGCGCTACTAAGGGCCTGTTTGGTTCGGCTTTTTGGGGAATGCAAATACCTTTGGGTGAAGGGAGTTTTTCAAAATACAAATATTGTTCGGTAAAATTTGCATTTATAATCAACTTTTATTAAATTAAAAAAGCAAATATACACATTTTTTTTTAAGTCTGGTCGCTGGATCGCCGAATCCAGCGGTCCGGATGGCCGGATTTGGCCCTCGGACGGTTACCGGGGTTGGGCGACCCTAGGAGGCGGCCGCCTGAGGCCGCACGACCTCAGGCGGCCGTCACCTGGGTTTGCGCCTGGTCGCCTGGTTGCTTGAGGTCGTGCGACCCAAGCGACCGTCGCCTGGGTTTGCGCGACCTCAGGCGGTCGTCACCTGGGTTTGCGCAACCTCAGGTGGTCGTCGCATGGGGTCGCCCTGATGATGGCCTGAATCGCGCAACCCAGGCATCGCCTGAGGCCTGACCCTCAGGTGGCGGTCATCGGCACGCATGACCCCCTTGGCCGGCGGTCGTCAGACTTCGTGCGGTGGTTTTCCTCACGGATGAACAGTAATCGAAACTTGCATTTCAGAAATGCAAATTCCCAAAGGATTTCCGAACCTACTTTTGACCTAACGGCCCTTAGGGTCCTTTAGAGATGCAATTGTATCCAAACACATTTGCATTTGGCCAAGGGACTTTAGAGTCCAAATGCTCATTCCCAAAACTGAACCAAACAAAGCCTAAGTATAATGGTGATTCCAAAAAGGCGTTCCTAATGTAAGCATAGGGAACAGTTTCTACGCCGAATGTGCCATAGTATAACAAACTATATACTGCATCGGAATTCAACTGAAAGAAGTGAAATGCAAGAAATGAAGCACGGATTATCATACGTCCGGCATTCCATGATAAAATAACGGGCATGGCGTTTAGGCATGAACATCGACAGTATGAAATGGCGTTTAGGCAGACGGCCTGAGAACGCTGAAACTGATGAGATGATAGAAATCGGGTGATTACATAATTTGATTCTGACTTCAATGTGCCCATGGATCACTAGATTTAATACACAGCGAGAAAAAACCACGAAAATCTTAAGATCACCGTCATAAAAATGAGTAAAAGTCATGTTCTAAAGCTATTTGTGAAATATCCCCTTCTTTGAAAGCTTTGGCTTCTTCTGACTTTGATTCTGCCAGAATAACAAGATAGATGTTAGCAGCGAAGGTGAGATCTGGGAAGGGAAAGAGAGGAACCAAGTTATGATTCGTAAGATACCTTATGTCGTCCTAGAGCATCATAATCAGTTCTCTCCCTCCAGTTGCTTTTTCGGAGCTTAATCGGACGATTCCCCACGTACTTACCTGAAATAGTACATAATTAAAAACAATTCAGTCCCTCACCCATGTATGTCAGGGTCAAGGTAACACATAGGGAGTTACACATAGTAAAATTGATTACAATCACGGCAGACTGAAGGTTGAACCCAACTGCTCATTCTGATCCAAGGCCGATCACAATAAACCATTTCTCATCTTATAATATTAAATGAGCAATGAGCAATCCTAGACTAATTGAGATTGATTTACAATATTGGTTTACTAAATGACATGTTAAACTGTGAATGGCCCCATTAAGAAGTAGGCCATATTCAAGTACCAATACAGTTTCACAGTCATTTAGTAAATGAATTATATAAACCAGTCTAAATAATTCTAGCATTTTCCACATTATACTCATGTGGCAGCGCTAGTAAGTCAACATAAAAAATCGAGTCCGTTGGTGTCCACACAGCGAAATTGACTTTACAGCAGATTAGCAATTCTTGTCATCTAGAAACCCAAAATGTTCAAATGGAAGCTAAAGGGTTTTCATCAGAGGCCTAAACGGAATATTTTAACAAGGAATCATCAAAGCCTCATTCAGAAAAGAGTTCCTTAGAGCAGCAATCTTGAAAGTACAATCCCTCCTCCACGCTAGGTGCTTCATAAAGATAACGATCTATTGCCTCAGAACTGATGCCCATGGTAAAGATGTGAAAGATTGCCAAAAATGAACATTCAAAAGCTAACAAAATCGATGAACTAATACTTTCAACCACAAGAAATAGTCCAAGGTATTTCAAATGCCTATTAAACACTCCAAAATGGAAGACTCAGTAGTCAGTGAAAAAGATATAAATACCATTCATCTCCTTGAGTGCAGCAGCAAGGTCAGTTACGTTGGCAAAGCTAACAAATCCATAGCCCTTGGTTTTGCCTGTCCGCTTGTCTCTGACAACCTAAATTTAACAAATTTTGCGTAAGCATTTAGAACTTGTCTCCACAAGAAGATTTAGCAAATGGGCATTGGATCGCAAAAATACAATTGACCCAACAAAAAAAACAAAAACTTGAACAGTCCAAAGCATAGAAACAAGGTTCCAATAAGTTTATAAACTACAGTAAAGGACATTTACCCATCAATACAGCAAGGAAACAACCAAAAGCAAAATCAATCAACTGTGTGGAGGAAATTCAGTTATTTACTTTTCAACATCCATATATGTGCTTTGAAGACTAGCAGATGCAGGGAAGGGAGCCAGAAACTTAGTCCTCTTGAGGCATATATTAGCAGAGAAATGAAATCTACAAATTAACTATGAAGGATTTTAAGTATCCAAATGAGGTATACTCTGAAGGAGTTGTGCACATAGTACTCGACTTTTCTTTTGCTCATTAATTTGGAAATTCAACTACATTTTCCAGGAATTTCACCCCAAAAAAGAAATCATGGAAAAGTCGTTAGCCATTCACAGGAAAATATGGAAGAACTTGTGCGGTTAAATAACATATCTATTGTGGCATGTTCTACAAACACCATCTAAATCTTGCATTTGGATTCAATCATTGACATATCGCCCTATAAGTAGCCTATCCTGTCAAGTATCATTAGTACGATGCATTCAAGGCAGTGTTTCTAACTATAGCACAGCTAAAGCAGACAGTGTGGAATGAGTCACCTATTTAACGAACCATATCAATTTTTTGTGGCAACACAGGGATGACTAATGCCGAGTTGAATATTTCAGTCATACTGCCTTATCAGTTTATCTGTGTGCTTGAACTAACCTTCCAATGTACTCAGGATTACAGGATGCACCGATTTTGCAAATTGCTATAATTATCAATCTATTTACACTAATAGAAAGCACGGGTCATGGGGACGCCTAATGAACTTCTACCCAGCATGAACTAATAGCGATGTATACTTGAGCAATGCAACAATGAGCATAACCTACCTTATAACAGTTAAAATAACAGAATTGCTCTGAGTTCTTCAAACAAAAATCTGAAGCAAGAAATGCAACATCTTCACTCAACAGGTAATAAACAACAATCAAAGGAAACTGAAATTATCAATCTTTCAGGAACGTACCCTGGCCATGTTAAAGGAAGGAAATCGCGAAAAGGCTTTTGAAAGTACATCATCATTCACCTCGTTACCAAGATCACCACAAAACAATCGATAATCATCTGCAAGTACCAAGACCATAATGAAACGTTAGTACGTCACTGACAGAAAGAAATTGTATATCAAGAATCTGACTAAAAATCAATAACAATACCAAACAAAACAAAGCTACAGGCATTTAATTAATCCTATTATTGAAAAATACAGATTGAGAAATGCAGCGAGCAACAAATCCAGAACAATTAGAAGGATTACTTCCTGTGGATGCCATAAACTGGGACCCTCAGATGCTCTAAAAAATTCATGTGCTTTGCCTTTGAGGGAGTTACGAGGATATACTGGTTCTTCATAGCATGCAATATAAACCTACATTTACCAGCAGCTCATTCAAGGAGGTAAGCAAGAACTTTGCCAGGCTCAGAATTTTTCAAGAGGCTATGTCACAGGAAGCAGAAGCAAACTAAAATTATCCATCTGTGATTTTGTGTATTTAGAAATCAAAATTACTTTAACTAGATGGAACTCGAAATGCATAAGACCAAAGCACTTTCACAAACCAATCCCAAAGCATGAACAATCAATTAACCATTTCCAGTTTTTCAGAGGATAAGTTAAGGATTTAGCTCCCCACCTAAACTCTACATAATTCAATTTGAAAGAAGCTCAAACTCTTCTCAAGAACTTTAAGAAATTGGAATTCTCTCTCAAGTTGACCACAGGAAAAGACTTGCAGGCAATGCAAATTACTAATGAATCAAGCCAAGCCACTCCAACATGTACAAGACAAAAGCCAATATCAGTCAAGAGGAAAGGCCCATGATTCATACTTTCAGGCCATTCCGCAAGTGTTGGATCCTCCCACGACTGCCCAGCAGCTTTACGAGGTACTGCTTTCTTCTTAGCTTCGGCTTTGTGTTCGATGTCACTGCTGGCAAGAGCAGCTTTTACACTCTCGATTGCTTCGGGTGTAATAATCTGCGCATCCTTCTGAAACAATTGCTGCGCCTACGCGTGAAAAACAAAAACTTAAAAAGGGATCAAACGTCTATATAGTGTCCATCGGTATACACCACTAGCATAAGAAATTGCTCAAACAAAAATCCTTCAAGTTCGATCAATCCTCAACAAAATCAAAACTTTCCCCTTAGAAGAAACTAAGTTTATGCCTCTCCATAACCAACACTTTCCATCCACTCTCTACCAGCTAAAAAACACAAAAATTCAATGAAATGCAGCCACTTCTGGTTCCAGCTTATAACTCCAGACCCTAAAGCTAAGTCTAAACAAGAATCCCCCTCCACAGCTCATACCAAACAAATCAAGACCAACGGAATCCCCCAATTAACCCGCGCTTCAGCTCCGGAAACCGCACAATCGACGGACGAACTTTACCTGCTGAAACTGCGGGAGGGCATAGACGCCGGCGATCGGCGCCGGCGGGGAGCGGGGTAGACAGGCCCGGCGTAGGCCGTCGCGGCGGCGGCCACTGCGGCGGCTGCGGCGGCGGCGGCGGGAGGCGGGGGAGGGGGAGGGGCGGCGGCGGCGGCGTACGGGGCGGAGGGCTGCTGGAGGTGGAAGGGGAGGGGGAAGTAGGAAGATCCGGTCTGGTAGGTGAACTGCGAAGAGGCGGAGGCGGAAGAGGACGAGGGCAACGTCGACATGGGAAGGGATTTTGCCGGGGCGGATTTTCTAGGGTTTCGTTCTTCGATTTCTGGTTCTGGAATTGAGGGAGAGCGACGATGGAGATGACGAAGGGAAAGGAGAGGAGCTTCTCGATTTCTCTCTCCTTCGAATCTTGTTGGCTGGAGATTCCGATCGTTCGTTTTGTTCACGCAAAGGGGCTTTTGCTTTTTTCCCTTTTAAGAATTTTTCATATTTACTCGATTTTTTTTTTTTTATGTCGCAAAAAATTTTAAGGCTGACAAATTCATCCCGCATTACTTTTATCCCCAAATTAGTATGTCCGACATAAATTTACCTTAGCTAATTTTCATGAAATTTTACTATTAAATTGTTGAGTTAGATGATATTTACCGGTTTATGGTAAAATTAACGTATGATAAATTTGTCGTAAATGTACTAGTTTAGGATTTTTAATGATCAGAAAATTAGTTTTAGAAAAATTTATCATAAGTATACCGATTTTGGACATTAACCTAAAATATTAAATCGATACGTGCATGCCTTATTTATTCTGAGCTCACCAGAATGTCACAAAAAAATTTCAAACCGCTACGCTTATGCCACATTTACCACAATTTCACTATAAGATTTCAATAAATTTGTCGTGAGTGTATTTCCAATGACGCCAAAAAATAATTTGGGATAAACGATAACAATGGTAATAACAATGGTATTAGTAGTCTCAAGCAAAATGTGATATAGATATACTGATTTGAGATTTCTAATGGCATTAGATCAATATAAAAATGAGGAAAGACATGTACTGTCTAAACTTCTGAAACCTATTTTCTAGGCAACATAAATTCCCTGTCCCGCAGAGTGCTTTGTCAGTGTCTCGACTTATCTCAATCAATGAGTCGCACCTCTTTCATGCGTGTGTCGGCAACTGAAAAAAAGTTGATCGAGACACCGAGTGGAGCACCGTGCGGAAAAAGTAATTTGGTCATACACAAATGAAATCATTAAAAGTTCGTTGTGAAATAACTCAATGTCAAGTGGATCATCCATTTCCCCAATTTCGATAAAGATGGGATCATCCACCTTCCAGATTGAATACCGGTGGGGCTTCTCATCGCAACCCAAGACTTGCTAGTGCAGGAAGTTCATTTAGAAATGAAAGGGATGACTGAATCGGTGGTTTTGCTACATTCATAGGAATATGTTTGTCGACACAAGCAAAACTTTGGGCTTTGTGGTTGGAAAGCAACTTCACAAAACGACTTGGATTTCATAAGATCATTGTTTTTTTTTTTTTTTTGGTAGAATGGATTTCATAAGATTATTGTTGAGATTGACTTTAAAGCCATTACTTTCTTATTAGCCCTGAGCACTTGATTAATAATGATGGCCCTATGTTGCTTAAAGTTATTAGAAGATAGTTGCACTCTCACTTTGAGTTTAAAGTGCAATATAACTTTCGGAAAGGAAATTGCTCTGTTGACTGTTGACTGGTTTGCTAATCTTGAAATTGATAAGTGCTTGCATACTAATTTTTTTTTTCATTACCCCCACAGCATCAAACAAATGGGGACCTGTTGTCAAGATAACGTCCTCACTAAATTGACAACTTTATTACTATTTGGCACCATAAAAATGTCTGAATTGAGAGTGGGTCCATATACCTTGCAAGTCCTAGTTATACCATCTTTTTCACCACATATGAACATTCCTGCCGATGGATATAATTATCGCATGGGTGCCCAAAGTTTGCTAGTCTACATTCCATATCGTATATGAGTAATAGCTCTCTGATTTTGTAGCAAATGATAGAAGATAATATAATACAAAGACTCCATAAACTCCTACTCAACGTGCAATTTCATCTTTAATAATTTGATTTGTTTGATGTAGTCATTGAACCATTCAAAATTTTTAGCCTAGTCCCCGAACTTTCTATTTATTCAACCTATTGATACCTAAATTTTGACGATTTATTTAAACATTTATTGCATTGGAAAATTAGGAATTGACTCCAACCCCTAAACAAATATATTAGTTAAATTGCATGTGGATATTATCAGCATTTTAATTAGGCCCATTAGATAGTGTTGGAGTTAATGGAGAGAGGTTACGAGTTTACTTGAACTAATTGAACTAAACGGATAAGGTAAAAATCAAATTGAGCCCATTAAATCTTCATGGTGGCTGAAAAATTGTAGATAGGGGGTGCTGAGTTGGAATTGATTTATTAAAAATAAACTTGGAGAGCAGTTAAACTTGATACTATCACAATTTAAATCATAAGATATAATAAGAGATTTTCCTATTGTTAAAGATAAGGTTGTATCTCTTGGAGTTAAAAAAGGAACGTGGCCACCCCCGCTCGCATGGAAGTTCCCTTTCTATATGTATGAGAGCCCTGTTCCTCAGGGTGAGGTAGAAACCTTTTACTATCAAACTTTAATAAAGAAAATAGATAAGGCCAAGCAAAAATCCTTATCATGGTCAACTACACCTGTCCCGATAGTTTTACTACCGCAACAAATTTTACAGGGCAAAACATCAAAAGGGAATCTTTCATGGCAAAAAAACTCTTTTCTAGCACTTTTTCGTCTTTTGATTTAGCATCACATTTTGAGCTTAATCATCTCGTATCACCTATAAGTATGTGCTTTGGAGTTCACAGAGGTCGGCGATATCTAATAGAAAAGAAAAAGGACACAAGAGAGTAAAAAAAAAGAAAAAAAACACACACACACGAGCTCTCTCACCCGTAGCCCTAAAAAAAATTCCAACAGGCAGTTGCACGATATCATTGAATTCACATTTGTTAACCGTTGGATCACGCTCAAACTTTGTGGAGAGTACTAAGATATTTCTCTTGAATTTATGAGAAAATATGAGTAACAATATTCTTGATGGAGAAAATCAAACCAATTGGACTTGTGGATCAAGCCGGGAGAGTTCAACGTGCGGTCTCGTGAAAATAATGAGCTTTTATTCATTCTAAGTTGAAATATAATGGAATTTTCAGGAGAACTCCATGACACCTGATTCTTTAGCCTCGCCAAAGGAATCAAGTATCAAAGATCCTTAGATTCCCTTATGATATTCATAGTCTCTAACGTTGCTACCCCCACCTCATCATATTCCTTGCCAATTACCATCATTGTGAATCTTCCTCATGCTCGTTTGAGTCTATAATCCAACTCAATTAATTTTCTATGTTATATTTGATTCAAATATTCAATTGCCTAAATTGTGACTATTCAATTCTAACACTATTTGGTATGAGACTTTAGGCACATCCAAATGGGAAATTTCTTATTGAACCATGCATATAATCGAGAATTCAATCTTTAAAGCTTCAGATCGGATTCCATATTACTTTTTTTTTTCTATTTCGGGTTAAGGTGAATGTGTGAATTATATGAGCATGGTATATTTGTACTGCTAATTTAGGAAATTTTCCTATTATGAAAAATATAAAAAAAAAATTGCATTGCATATTAAGATAAATTACATATTTAGGAGCCACGTAGTAATTAGGAAATTGCCTAATTTAGAATAGGATTTAGTTTAAATTATTTCCTAGTTTAAATTAGGTAATTACAAATTTTAGTTAATTTCCTTTTTTAGCCTTAAAAGAAATTCATAAAAAATAACATACATATATCATGTAGAAGTAGTTTCATCATTGCCATGTCATCAATGCCGTGTCATGACATGCCATGTCATGATTCCCATGTCATCACATACATTTAGTTATTTCTTATTTGGGCTCATATAAACTAGATTGCACGTCATATTAGATTAGTTCATAATTTTTGCCTATCATTTGAATTAGGTTGCATATAAATTGCATTGTCATATGTCATTAGTTATATTAAGATCACATAGACTTAGATTCAAAATTACATCATGCACTGCATATAGTTTGATTTTTATAAAAAGAATAAAAAAAACCAAAAAAAAAGTTAGATGTCATTACATGTGAAGATCATGTTTAGGACAAACCTGCATTTTTTTAATTAATATCTTGGAGAACATTCGATGCATTGCAATTAATGGGCTTTGCTTGAGGTATTTATGTTTATGCCTTTATCTCTAGCAATTTATATATTGCTTTGATTACTGACGGTTTAATTATTGTCGACGCACATGGATGATCACCTCCCGCATATTGGTGGCTTAAATTAAAATTGACAAACTCAGCCTGCAAAATATTTTTGAAATAAAGTGAACATGTAACAAAAGATTGTTAAATTTATTTAACATAATCAAGTTCCCGTATTCATAAATCTTTGGTTCGTGGAAGTAAAGTACTTTGCCACACTTAACTTAGGTGTCTAGGCGACCTACCAATAATTGATTAATGGCGGCTTTTGAATAAATCAATTTGCATGTTAAACTAATTAAATTAAAATCCCAAAAGTTGCAGTAAGTATGCGCTTGATAGAGTCCGCGCTCTTTGAGCCCGGTAATCTATTACTCATCCTTTTGGTGATTCATCTTTGGGAATGTTGTGACACAATCTCGTTTCTCAAATTTCCATAATGTAAGTCAAATTAGTCCTTTAGTACTATTCATAAGTATTCATGATTACACTATAGTTTATTTCATTTCAATCCAATTACTAAATAAAGATAAATGCTATGTTTTTATTATCTTTTTGGTTTTTTTAATTATATTGTAACTCCAGCTAAGTTCATTTCAACTTATAATCTCGACAATCGTAAAACTATAATCTCATTTCAAGTTATATCGAATTCATATTTATTTTTAAAATAAGTGTTTTCATGAGAATGTTTTATTACAATTTTAACTTAATCTAAATGTTGTTCCAAATTTTTTAGATTGAGAAAATTTTCAGTTTTTTTTGTGTTTCATGTTTTCTTATTTGAATCTAGTTGAATTTGTAAATTAAGAGATTAAAATAGTAGGAATATTAACTCGATACAACTTTAAATGATATTTCAACTATATATAGATCATAAGAAAGGTAGAAAAGTAATAGGAAGAGTCATACTTTTTAAATTATTTAGGGAATGAATTTAAAAATACAGGTAATAGTGTAATTATTAAAACTTTTGACTCTTTTATGAGAAGATGAGGAATGGATCTCGTGTCAGCCACCGGACTAATTGGGACCATGATAAATATGAATGAATATTGGGTCCACAAAACCTTTGAATTCCTCATTGTACCAATTTTTCATAACTAAAAAAAGAAATTCGGTGGTAAATGACTTCTTCTTTTTCTTTTTTTTTGAGGGGTGGAAATCGTAGTCATGAAGCTGACGTGGTCGGTTGATGTTTGATGTCTTCTAGCTTCGTCGTCAGGATCGTGCATGAGTAATGAGGCTCTCTGATTTTTCGGTGGAGAATATTCAATGACTCTTTGCTTTGCCCATTCCTTTTTTTTTTTTTTTTTTTTTTTCTGTCCTACTCTAATCCTACTCTAACACTCACTCTCAGACTTTTGTCCTACCTCATTGTAGGGCGTGGGAGTCGAAACCCACTCCTGAAATGAAATCGTCCCCATCTCAATTCCCTCTGAGAAGGTGGGGATTTGAATCCCCCACCTCCCCCTTCCAAGTTGGAAGGGTGGCCACTGGGGCGAACCCCCAGTGGTTGCTTTGACCATCCTTAGTTTTCCTGATTTTTGCAGTAATTTCCTTACCGTAAACCATTTTTCGTTCACTGGTGTGTTTGTCTTTGCTTAATAAAATAAATAAATAATTTTTTATCTTCTCATAGAAAAAAAAAACCTAAGACATTAATCAAATTTCGGATGAGCTATTACTCACTGCATCCAAAAATTTCCATTAATTATGAAATTTTCAGGTACTTTGAAATAAAAGAAAAAATTGAAGTGCATACGCTCTCCACATCTACCCAAAAAAAAAAAAAATCGTATGTGACCTCTCTTTCTCATACACACATGGACCCGTAGTTCATCTATGGCTGGACCGCCATTGCGGTTGTCATACTTAAGTGACTATCTTAATTGGTCGCACCGCTAGGCAACAACCACCATCACACTCACTAATTTAAATAAACCTGAAAATTGAACATTTACGTGGCGACTGTTTATTTTGGGATAATTACAAAAAAAAAAATTCTTAAATATATTGTATAATTTAGTCTCAAACCTTTTAATTTGACTAATTTAGTTATAAACCTTTTGACATGCTTTGCCTCATGTTAATTTATGTATAATTTACATATTTAATGCACCTAATATTTTCTTAGTTGCGCAAGCTTTGCGAGCTACATTGTTAGTGCCATGCATGAGTAATAATTTTGCGAGCTGCATCATCGGTGCCATGCATGAGTAATAATTTTGCGAGCTGCATCATCGGTGCCGTGCATGAGTAATAATTTGCTCTCTAACTTTGTAGCACACCAGCAGCAGTCGGTGGCGGTAGCATTAACGAAGAGACCCTAAGAGGAAATTTGGATCAAGCCCCTTCAAAGGATACTGAAATAATGAGCTTTCATGAGTGGAGTCTTACATATGTATCCCTCAATAGTTAATTCTTTCTTAATGTAGGGGGAAATTGAGACTAAGTACTTATATTGAGTTACATGAGACCCAAAATTCTCGTCCCAACTAGAAACCAAGCAACATGGGTTTTCTGAATACCAAGACCATCCCATGCTTTTTGCATAAATTAATTACAATCTTGTCATTCGGTGAGTACATGATCATCAAGAAAACTACAAAAAAATCCTAAATCTATTACACAAATACTAATTTAGTCATAAATCTTTCAATTTAATTAATTTAGTTCTAAAAATTTTGACAATTAATCAATGTCGTCTTTTTTGTTAATTTTGATCATAAATTGCTAATGTGAATAATTATTACAATTTAAAAAATATAAATTTTTATTATTTTATAATTTTTTTATAATTTTTATTTTGATTTTTTTTATTGTGGCCGGCGAGGGCCAGTAACCCTTGTTGGCCACAATAAAATAACGAAACAAAAAAAGAAAATAATAAATTATAAAATAATAAATTTCAGCATTTTTTTTTTTATAAATTGCTATAATTAATGACGTCAAAGTCGGGCATGTCATGTAATACAATTGATGTCCGCATTAGTGATTTTCGGCTAAATTGGCCGAAAGGACAACATTAGCAAATTGTTGAAAATGTTTGGATTAAATTGATCGAATAGAAAAATTTGGTATTGAATTTATATCTACACAATAAGTGTAGGGCTTTTTATGGTAATAATGCCCATGGTCATCCCTTTGGCCCTATTTAAACCAACCACTGCGCATTAGATCTCCATATAGAACCAACGAAAGTAGAGTTCCTCAAATTGAGAGAGACACAGACATAGAGAGAATAAAGAAATTCAAGAAGGCCACCACAGATCACCATCATTCAACATCCAACTACTACCAAAGCCTGGTGTTCTTGAGAAAAAGAACAAACGATGTGGGTGATTGGAACATGCGTGTTGGCATTGGCCATCGCATGGCTCGGTCACTGGGTTTACAGATGGAGGAACCCTAAATGCAATGGGGTTCTTCCTCCTGGTTCTCTCGGGCTTCCTCTCATTGGCGAGACCCTCCAGTTGATGGTCCCTAGCGACTCTTTGGACCTCGTTCCTTTCCTCAAGGATAGAATTCAAAGGTACCTGATGATACCAAGATCATTTTCACATGAAATATGCTGATTTTGGGTAATTAAATATCTTTTTTTGTCCTTTTTATGTACATTTTGGAAGGCATAAAACACAAGGTTTTTCACTTTTGAGTGGCATTTTAGGGTGTAAAGCCGCAAAATCAATGAAAATCATTGGATAATTAAATGAGTTGTTAGACCCCTAGACTGTCAAGTGCAGCATTTTGCCATTATTCCATGGGGATTATGTGCAATTTACTTGGGGAAATTACCAACAAAGTTATAAACCTATTATAATTATGATAATTTAATTCTAATTTTTTTTGTTAATTTAGTTCTAAACTTTCGTTTTGCAAATTCAGTCCTAACCATTTTGTATTTTTGTGCCAGTTTAGTCCATCTGACTAGCCGGCGCCGACATGACATTTTTAAAATAATATTTTTAATTTTTTTGTATTTTATATTTTTTTCTTTTTTTTTCCTTCCCTTTCCCGTTCCCCTACCTTTAGCGTCGACAGGGGTCACCAGCTGACCCTTACCGACCGTGAGCGAGGCAACACGAGTGGGACCATCATAGCCCTCGCCCAAACTAGGTGAGGGCATCGCAACCCTTGCCTGCCGACGACCCTCACTGGTGCAAAGGTTAGGGGAAGGGGAAGGGGAAGGGGAAGGGAAAATGGTAAATAAAATAAATGAAAAATGAAAAAAATTATAAAAAATTCAAAAAATATTAAAATATTATTTTTAAAATGCCAAGTCGGCGCAACAGGCCAAAATTGGTCGGATGGACTGAACTTGTACAAATACAAAAAGTTTAGGACTGAATTGGTAAAAAAAAATTATGATTAAATTGACATAATTACAACAGGTTGAGGATTTTTTTGGTAATTCTCCCCAATTTACTTTGATACCATGCTGTGTCATAGCAACGGGTGTATTGATGCTTTTAAGCATACTAATTTGGAATGCTTCAATTTTTATTGTACATAACATGAGAAGAATTAATACTTTGGAAATTGCGAAGATTACTAAACTAGCTACTTAATTAATGCCTAGATAATTATCGGATATGGTTGTTGGACGAGTTGTATAGAGCATCAATGATGCGAATTCTGATCTTACTTCGTAAGATCGGCTGTGAAAATGCCCCTTCGTCGGTTTTTCGGATGTAGGTATGGGACAACATTTCGAACAAGCGTGGCTGGTCGGACGATAATAGTATCAGCCGATCCGAAATTTTGCCACTTCGTCCTTCAGCAACATGGCAAACTGTTCGAGTCATGGGCCCTAGATTCATTTGCGAAGCTCTTTGCACAAGAAGGCGAGGCGAGCCTCAATGTCACAAACATTCACAAATATATCCGAGGCACAGTCCTAAAGCACTTCGGCATGGAGGCCCTGAAGGAGAGGCTGCTTCCTTTGATGGAAGAAGTGTCGCAAGCGACTATAAAGAGATGCTTAGGCAAAGAATCGATCGATATGAAATACGCTACAGGAACTGTAAACACCGAAGCCATGAACCGAAAAGGCTTTTGAACGATCTTTCCCTTTCTTGCAAGCAAGTTAATCTGTCGAACATAACGTTTTGCTTTTTGATGTTCTTGATAGATGGCAATCGAATTTAGTGCAAAGCTACTGTTCAGTCATGATCCTACACAATCATCGAAG
The DNA here is from genome assembly GCA_016097605.1 of Eucalyptus guilfoylei. Taxonomy (NCBI): domain Eukaryota; kingdom Viridiplantae; phylum Streptophyta; class Magnoliopsida; order Myrtales; family Myrtaceae; genus Eucalyptus; species Eucalyptus guilfoylei. The sequence continues at coordinate 49,357,901 of CM027867.1, forward strand.
AAATTGGGTGATTTATTCTCTTCGCTCGTCCAAGGCCTCTTGTGCATTCCTTTGAATATACCGGGTACGATATATCACAAATGCCTCAAGGTAAAATGAACCAATTTTTTGGTTAGAGGTCGATCTTATCATACGAAATCTAAGTTTCAATCTCTGATATATGAATTAATGCAGGATCGAAGGAAGGCGTTGTCAATGATTCGAAGAACCGTGAAAGATCGCCTTTCCTCCCATGGGAGACTTCACGATGACTTCCTTTGCCATGTCATGCAAGATATGAGTAAAGAGAAATTCTTGACAGAGGATTTTCTGGTCCAACTCATATTTACTCTTCTTTTCGTCACTTTCGATTCTGTTTCGACGACGTTAACTTTGGCTCTGATGTTCCTCGAAGAGAACCCTAGAGCGTTGCAAGAAATCACCGTATGAACTGCCAATCCTACATTACATATGCATTTGGCGTCTTAACGAAAATCTTTGCCCAGTTTTTCATTCATGCTCTTTTCCAGGACGAGCACGAGTCAATAATAAAGGAAAGAGAAATTTCGAAATCCCCGATCACATGGAAGGAATACAAATCAATGCCTTTTACCCTTCAAGTATGCCCCCTAGCTAATTGGTCAAAGTTCTTTAGTACAGACAGTACACAAAACAGTCTTGTTGAACCATTGCTGTGCCAAAAACAGGTGATCCATGAATCCTTGAGGTTGGGAAACATCTCGCCGGGATTGTTTAGGCGAACGAAAACTGATGTGGAATGGAACGGTACTTTATCTCGATATGTAATATTGACAAGTCGTCAAACTCCAACATCAGATCTAGCACTCAATATGATGATTAGAATTCTTGCAGGATACACAATTCCGGCACGCTGGGGAGTGTTGATAGCTACTTCCGCTCTTCACTTGAATCCCGAGACATACAAAGACCCTCTTACATTCAACCCATGGCGCTGGAAGGTGAGGTGCAAATTGAAAGCACTTGTCCATTGTTGTCGTGATCAATTTCAATTGAGCTCCATCAAAGTTGGTACACTGACTGTAGTTCTGCCTTTTCAATTCCAGGAATATGATTCAGATGTGATGCTGAAGAACTTCATGCCTTTCGGATCAGGGATGAAACAGTGTGCCGGAGCGGAGTATGTGAGGGCCTTGCTGTCGACGTTTCTCCATATCCTGGTCACGAAATATAGGTACTCGCCTTAACCTTCTCGATGCCAACGGCCTTGGTACGCAAGTTCAGCAATCTAAAGCAATGCGATTCCTGAAAGTTTCTCTTCTTTTGCAATCCGATCAGATGGACGAATGTGAAGAAAGGCAATATTCGTCGCAACCCAATTCTGAGTCTCGGTGATGGCTTGCACATTAAGATCATGGAGAGACAGAAGTAGAAATTTGTTCTCGCCCTTTGGGGTGATCTTAACTTTGTCTATAATAAAGGGCTCAAGCCCTTATCGAAAAACTTCGCCTATAATTTGCATTGAAATTTAGGGTCACTTGAGATGAACTTTTTCATTGTACGCGTGTCGAGCTTCTAGTGATTAGTATATGCTAGTCACAAGCCCGCACTTTACATAGGGCATACCTTGGTATAAATGTTTTATCGATATATATTGTCATTTCTACATGTTGTTTTATCTGTGTTAGCATATTACTGTTGTCGCTTATAATCTTGAGGATGTTAACGCTTGGAGTATTTTTATAAATGTGTTGGACCTAAATCTGTGCCTAAATACTGAAAAAGGATTTTTTTTTTTTATTTCGCAAAAAAATTTATGGTTGATACAACAACAAAAATTCGAACCGGAACACTTATGATAAATTCATCCCAAATTATCTTTATTTATCACAAAAAATCCTCAAATTAGTACATCCATGATAAATTTACCTTAGTTAGTTTCTATGAAATTCTACCGTCAGATTGTTGAGATGGATGATATTTACCAATTTGAGATGTACCAGTCTGTGATAAAACTAACGTACGATAAATTTGTCGTAAATGCATTAGTTTAGAGTTTTTAGTGATTATAAAATTAATTTTAGGAAAATTTATCACAAATGTACTAATTTAGAGTTTTTCGTTATATTAACCTAAAACTTTAAATCTATGCATGCATGCCATATTTATTCCGAACTCACCATTATGTCACAAAAATTCTTAAACCACTACACTTATGCTATATTTACCACAGTTTCACTAAGAAATTTCAATAAATTTGTCATGAGTGTATTTCCAGTGACGTGAAAAAATAATTTGGTATAAACGATAACAATAGTATTAGTAGTCTCTAGCAAAATATGATATATATATATATTGATTTGAGATTTCTGAAGGCATTAGCTCAATATAAAAATGAGGAAAGACATGTATTTTCTAAACTTTTAAAACCTATTCTTCTAGGCACCATAAATTTCCTGTCCCGCAAAGTGCTCATTCTATGTCTCGACTTATCTCAATCAATGAGTTGCACCTCTTTCGTGCGTGTGTCGGCAACTGAAAAAAAGTTGATCGAGACACCGAGTGGAGCACCGTGCGGATTTAACGCCTCCGTCCTTCTTTTACGGGGACGGTGTTGGGCCGGCCGGTGGGCCTTGAGTGTTTGGGCCTGATGTAAGTTTCGGGTGGGCTCGTTTATAGGGTCAAGTGTTGTGGGCTTTTCCTCAGACGATGGAGCTCGTCCATGCTTACGCTCTGGCCGAACTAAATCAAAGGTAATATAGAAGCCAGTCCCTAGTCTTTTCAACCGTGGAAGCATGTAAATGAGGTACGCATCGACGGTCAAGAACTGTCGAGACGTGCGTAGGAGTAAAGATGTCAATGGATTTGGTAGGACGTTGAGGCATGCCTATTCCGTCCTGACCAGGCAATATCGAGTTGATTCGACTTTGTCCGGTTCGGATTTCGGTCATCACTTTATTATATTGTCCTTTCGATAGCTTGATGATATTTTATAAAAAGAATATAAATAATAATAAAAGTTATTTCGGTAATTTGATGCACTTTTTTTTAGAAGTTTGTGCTTAATAATTTAATGATTAAGGGTGTGTTTGATAACCATTATGTTTCGAATAATTTTTACTCATAAATAATTTTTTTATTCTATTTTCGGGAACAATTTCTGAATTTTTTGAAAATATTTGGTTACTGTTCAAAATTTTTATTGCCAAGATAAAATACGTTTGGTAAAATTCTTATTTTTTTATTTCTTTTAATTTATTAATACTTTTATCATATTTTTTTCTTTTTCTTTTTCTTTTTCTCTTCTTCTTTCTCCTTTGTGGCCGGTCACTGCCCCCCGCTATCTAACCACCCCACCCCCAACAATGGTCGGACAGCGGTGGCAACAGGCGACGACGGTGGTCAATGAGAAATGAGGAAGAAGAAAAGAAAAAATAACTTATTTCTAAAAATTGTTCTTGAGAACAAGAAACTGTTTTTTTTTTTATTTTTTTGTTTTTGTTCCAAATCTATTCCTCAGTCACTTTTCTATTCAGGGGAATAAAAAAATTAATTGACATTATTAAATGGAATTCTGTTCTTTTTCTATTCCGATTAGTGAAAGAACAAAAAAAAAAAAACAAGAAAATAGAAACATTAATAAACAGACCTTTAGTGACCCTATCCTTATTAACATAAGGGAATGGACAACTTTTTAACTTCCCACAAGAAAACTTAAAATGCTATTCGAATCTCAAATAATCACAATTCATATTGCAAATTTACGTGCTGACATTTATATATTATAAGAATTTTATGTTATATGGATAGAAAGAAAAAAAAATCGAATTATGCGATATAAGATTTCGATTGAGTAAAAAGAATATATAAAAGTTATTTGGACACATATGAAATCTATCTCAATGCTCAATATTAAGATAACAGGAGTGTGGAACCAACACCACATTGAACACGCAAGGAATATTCATCAAGATAACTTATTGACAACTTTATTACTATCAACAAACAAATTGGAACCGTAATAAATGTCCGAATTGAACGAGGGTCCATATACAAATGAGCTCGGAGTTGAGCTCTAGCTAGTACACATCCATTATTGTGGTCATCATACTTACGTGACCACTTGAACATTGGTCCCACCACTAGGCCCTAGGCAACAATGACCATCGTACTCACTAGTTTATTTGGCTCGTGTTTGGACCACAACTTGGTCTAATTTAATTAATTAAAGTTATGTGAAGAAATCAAAATGTAGAAGGAGGGAACCTGAAGAAATGATCATCAATTTAAATAAACCTAGAAAATGCATACTCATGCGTTGATTATTTATTTCAAGGTAATCACTAAAAAAGTCCTAGATATATTGTATGGATGCCAATTTAGTATCAAACTTTTCAATTTGGCCAATTTAATTCTAAACCATTTTATAATTTGCTAATGTAGTTCTTTAGGTCAATTATCGGAATAGACGACACTGACTTGGACAATTTTTGCAATTTAAAAAAAAATTATGAATTTTTTTGTATGCTTTTAATTTATTTTATTTTTATATTCTATATTATGCATTACATGGTTTTTTTCAAAATCTTTTCAGTAATTTATTTGTTGTTTTGATTATTGAGTGTTGCATTATTGATTGAGCTTTTGCACGATTCTCTCTCACATGTTAGTAATTTAGGACAAAAACCAACAAAGACTACTTGCAAAACATTTTTGAAATAAATAGAAAATGTACTAAAAGGTGTTTGATTAATATAGAGTAACAAAATCCCCGTATTCAAAATCCTTGGCTCACGATATCAAGACATACTCCCGTGTCTTACTTAGGTGTCTAATTAACTCATAATTGATTAGTGGCAAATCCAAAAGGTAAGGAAAATTATGAAATTGAATTGAGATTGCAAGTTGCAATTGGCATTGGCTTGGGAGAGCTAGCGCTAAGTGTAAGCACTATCTCCTTGAGAGTAATCGTTTGTGCTCACTTAATGATTCATTAACTTTCGAATTCCCTTGGTGTTTCGTCTCAAGCCAAGTCTATCACCATTACTTCAGGTATCAACTGATAAAATTGAGAATGAAATTGCATTTCTATCTCAGCCTAATTATATATCAAATGGGCTAACAAATATACATACCAAGTGAAAGCTATCTTAAATAAAGACAAAGGAAATAATCTAAGTCTTTGACATTCATCTATACATGCCTCACCACATTGAGCCAAAAACCAACCAATTTGCTTCACGATCAATCGATCATCTTCGTCGATAACAAAGTCAAGCATTTTAAATCCCCTAGAATAGGGAACATCATCGACCCAATCCGACTGTAGTTTTCTAAAAACAACCATGACAACCCCTCCATTAGCTCCCAATTGTTGTAGTACCACATCGGCTGCTTGTTCAACCAATACATTTAACCATCCTAGACCCAAAGAGGAGATGGCGGTCTAGCGTAATTATCCAAACTAGAAGTGATAGATAAGTTAGGCCTTTATGAAATATTCCCTATGTCTAGTGGAATCGCCATACTAAATGGCATTACATTTTCAATATTTAGTATTGGTCTAACTAGCCTAATATTTCCACAATTGGCAAAGGCATGTTCTGTTAAACTTTTTGATTTGTCCAATTATCATCATAATCATCATTCGGGTTAGCCTGAGCAAAACTAAAAGGATTATTTCCATCGATAAACCCAACCATATCTAGATTATATTGACCTTGACTAGAAGTTCCGGGCCTTTTGAAATTCTCGCAGACGGTGGAATTACTTGGCCTAAACTACAAACGTTATTAAACTAAGCAGAAATTAAAGAAACATATCTAAGAACTACCCCAATTTCCTTGCACTGGAAATGACTGGTTGGATGACCTTGGCCTCGAGATGACGTCGTTGACAACATTAACAATCATAGGCTTGATAACATTGAAAATGTGCCTCACGACATGATTGGCCAAATCCTTTTGTTGTCCCTAGAACAACTTACGCATTATAGCCATCGTAGTTGAATTTCGCTCCACTTCTCTCCTTTGGTCCTCCTTGAGATGCAATGGAATGTTTGCATTCCATCTTGGTTTTGCTCTGCCACTGCTTGAGCGGCTGATTACTTGAAACATCTTTATTGCCATGATGCGGAATCGATTGTTGCCAATGGCATTACTGAACTCTTGATTATTCCTAGTCCTTACCATCATACTTTTCTCAAATTACACCATAGTGATCTCACGGGGCATACCTAAAAGACTTTTCCTTAAAAAATGGAATTTGACCAAAATAGTGAAAAGCCTCTCATCAATGGTTGATCTTTGCTCTATTAGATAGATTCGGTTTTGTTTTGGAACAAATACTCTTTTGTGGGAGGGTAGTGGATGTAGGTTTTCCTTTCTTAGGTCAGCATGTGAGGTAATCAATGGGAGTAGACAATCAAGAATCCGATAGTATATGATCCACAAGTTGGAAGTGGAAGGGACCTCAACATATTTGAACTATTGACTAATGAAATGAATATGTCTCATAACTTGGAGGAAATCCATATCTCTTCAAATGTGAGTTGTATGTGGAAACAACTTTACATTTTCTAAGGCATTGTCCAATTATCCATAAGATATGGCTTGAGTTTGTCCCACAATAAAATTTGGGAGAATTCTTCTTAATGAATTCTCCGCAATGGTTGAATTCAAATCTTGCTAGTAAAGGGCGATTGAATTTTCATCATGATTGAAGCATAACTGTTGGAGTAGACGTGTGGCCTTTTTGGTAATGTAGAAACAAGTCATTTTTCCAAGATAACTTTGTTTTCCTTCAAATTCGATACAAGTAATTTGGTCATACACAAACGAAATCATTAAAGGTTTGTTGCGAATAACTCAATGTCAAGTGGATCATCCATTTCCCCAATTTTTATAAGATGAGATCATCCACCTTCCAGATTGAATATCAATGGGCCTTCTAAATTCAACCCTGGAAATTTATTTAGAAAAGAAAGGAATGACTAAATTGGTGGTTTTGCTACATTCATAGGAATATGTTTGTTGACTCAAGCAAAACTTTGGGCTTTGTGGTTGGAATGCAACTTCACAAAACGACTTGGATTTCACAAGATCATTATTGAGATTGACTTTAAAGCCATTACTTTCTTATTAGCCCTGAGCACATGATTAATAATGATGGCCCTACGTTGCTTAAAGATATTAGAAGACAGTTGCACTCTCACTTTGAATTTAAAGTGCAATATAACTTTCAGAAAAGAAATTGCTCTGTTGACTGGTTTGCTAATCTTTAAATCAATAAGTGCTTAGATACTAATTTCTTTTCATTACCCCCACTGCACCAAACAAATGGGGACCTATTATCAATACAACATCCTCACTAAGTTGACAACTTTATTACTATCTATCAACAAACAAATTGGCACCATAAAAATGTCCGCATTGAAAGTGGGTCCATATACCTTGCAAGTCCTCGTTATACCATCTTTTTCACCACATATGAACATTCCCGCCATTGGATATAATTATTGCATGGGTGCCCAAAGTCTGTTAGTCTACATTCCATATTGTTTATGAGTAATAGCTCTCTAATTTTGCAGCAGATGATAGAAGATAATATAATACAAATACTCCATAAACTCTTACTCAACGTGCAATTTCATCTTTAGAAATTTGATTCATTTGATGTCGTCATTGAACCATTCAAACTTTTTAGCCTAGTCCTTGAACTTCATATTTGTTCAATCTATTGATACAGAAATTTTGACGACTTTTTTAAGCATTTATTGCATAGAAAAAATAGGAATCGACTCCAACCCTAAACAAATATATTAGTTAAATTGCATGTAGATATTATAAGCATTTTAATTAGGCCCATAAGATTAGTGTTGGAGTTAATGGAGAGAGGCTGTGAGTTTAATTGAATTAATCAAACTAAGCGGATAAGGTAAAAATCAAATTGAGCCCATTAAATCTTTATGGTGGCTGAAAAATTGTAGATAGGGGGTGCCAAGTTGGAATTTATTCATTAAAGGTAAACTTGGAGAGCAGTTAAACTTGATACTATCACAATTTAAATCATAAGATATAATAAGAGATTTTCCTATTGTTAAAGATAAGGAATATCTCTTGGAGTTAAAATAGGAACGTGGCCAGCCCCCGCTCGCATGGAAGTTCCCTTTCTATATGTATGGCCAAGAGGCCCTTTTCACGATCAGAGCCCTGTTCCTCAAGAAGAGGTAGAAACTTTTTACTATCAAACTTGGATAAAGAAAATAGATAAGGCCAAACAAAAATCCTTATCGTGATCAACTCCACCTGTCCCGATACTTTTACTGTCGCAACAAATTTTACAGGGCAAAACATCAAAAGGGAATCTTTCATGGCAAAAGAACTCTTTTCTGACAATTTTTAATTTTTTGATTTAGCATCACAATTTGAGCTTAATCATCTCGTGTCACCTATAAGTATGTGCTTTGGAGTTCACAAAGGGGGCGGCAATATCTAACGGAAAAGAAAAAGGACTCAAGAGAGCAAAAAAAGGAAAAAAACACACACACACACACACATGAGCTCTCTCTCCCGCGGCCCTCAGAAAAATTCCACCAGGCTGTTGCATGATATCATTGAGTTCACATTTGCTAACCGTTGGATCACGCTCAAGCTTTGTGGAGAGTACTAAGATATTTCTCTTGAATTTATGAGAAAATATAAGTAGCAATATTCTTGATGGAGAAAATCAAGCTAATTGGACTTGTGGATCAAGCCAGGAGGGTTTAATGTGCGGTGTCGTGAAACTAGTGAGCTTTTATTCATTCCAAGTCAAAATATAATGAAATTTTCAGGATGCCTCCGTGACACCTAGTTCTTTAGCCTCGCCAAAGGAATCAAGTATCAAAGATCCGTAGATTCCCTTATGATGTTCATAGTCTCTGACTTTGCTACCCCCACCTCTTGATGTTCCTCGCCAATTACCATCATTGTGAATCTTCCTCATGCTCGTTTGAGTCTATAATCCAATTTAATTAATTTTCTATGTTATATTTGATTCAAATATTCAATTGCCTAAATTGTGGCTATTCAATTCCAACACAATTTGGAATGAGATTTTAGGCACATCCAAATGGGAAATTTCTTATTGAACCATGCATATCATTGAGAATTCGATCTTTAATGCTTCAAATCGGATTCCATATTACTTTTGTTTTCTATTTTGGGTTAAGGTGAATGCGTGAATTATATGAGCATGTTATATTTGTACTGCTAATTTAGGAAATTTTCCTATTATGAAAAATATAAAAAAATTGCATTGCATATTAAGATAAATTACATATTTATGAGCCATGGAGATTAGGAAATTACCTAATTTAGAATATGATTTAGTTTAAATTATTTTCTGGTTAATTAGATAATTACAAATTTTAGTTAATTTCCTTTTTTAGCCTTAAAAGAAATTCATAAAAAATAGCATACATATATCATGGAGAAGTAGTTTCATCATTGCCATGTCATCAATGCCATGTCATGACATGCCATGTCATCACGTACATTTAGTTATTTCTTATTTAGCCTCATATAAACTAGATTGCACGTCATATTAGATTAGTTCATAATTTTTGCCTATCATTTGAATTAGGTTGCATATAAATTGCATGTCATATGTCATTAGTTATATTAGGATCACATAGACTTAGATTCAAACTTACATCTCATGCATTGCATATAGTTTGATTTTTATAAAAAGAATAAGAAAAACCAAAAAAGGTTAGATGCCATTACATGTGAAAATCATGTTAAGGACAAACCTGCATTTACTAATTAATATCTTGGAGAACATTCGATGCATTGCAATTAATGGGCTTTGCTTGAGGTGTTTATGTTTATGCCTTTATCTCTAGTAATTTATATATTGCTTTGATTATTGATTGTTGGATTCTTGTTGATGCACATGGATAATCACCTCCCGCATATTGGTGGCTTAAATTAAAATTGACAAACGCTGCCTACAAAATATTTTTGAATTAAAGTAAACATATGGCAAAAGGGTGTTAAATTTATTTAGCATAATCAAGTTCCCATATCCATAAATCTTTGGTTCGTGGAAGTAAAGTACTCTACCACACTTAACTTAGGTGTCTAGCTGACCTACCAATAATTGATTAATGGCAATCAATTTGCATGTTAAACTAACTAAATTAAAAACCCAAAAGTTGTGGTCAGTATGGGCTTGATAGAGTCCACGCTAAGTCTTTAAGCTTTGTAATCTATTACATATCCTTTTGGTGATTCATCTTTGGGAATGTTGTGACACAATCTAGTTTCTCAAATTTCCATAATATAAAGTCAAATTAGTCCTTTAGTACCATTCACAAGTATTCATGATTACACTATAGTTTATGTATTTCAATCCAATTACTAAATAAAGATAAATGCTGTGTTTTTATGATCTTTTTGGTTTTTAAAATTTTACTATAACTCCAGTTAAGTTCATTTCAATCTATAATCTCGACAATTGTAAAACTATAATCTCATTTCAAGTTATATCAAATTCATACTTATTTTAAAAATAAGTGTTTTCATAAGAATGTTTGATTACAATTTTAACTTAATCTAAATGTTGTTCCAAATTTTTTAGATTGATAAAATTTTCAGTTTTTTTGTGTTTCATGTTTTCTTATTTGAATCTAGTTGAATTTGTAAATTAAGAGATTAAAATAGTAGGAATATCAACTCGATACAACTTTAAATGAGATTCCAACTATATATAGATCATAAATTACAATATACTTAAATGGAACTCTCATGGTATTTATAAACATGAGAAAGGTAGAAAAGTAATAGGAAGACAGTCGTACTTTTTTATTTATTTAGGGAATGAATTTAAAAATACAGGTATGTAATTATTAAAACTTTTGACTCTTTTATGAGAAGATGAGGAATAGATCTTGTGTCATTAATTAATGCCACCAGACTAATTGGGACCATGATAAATATGAATGAATATTGGGTCCACAAACCTTGCAGTTCCTCATTGTACCAATTTATAACTAAAAAAGGAAATTCGGTGGTAAATGACTTCTTTTTTTGGGCCGGGGGGGGGGGGGGGTGCAGTTCCTCAGTTCCTCATTGCACCAATTTTTTCATAACTAAAAAAGGAAATTCGGTGGTAAATGACTTCTTTTTTTCTTTTTCTTTTTTTTGGGGGGGGGGAATCTTAGTCATGAAGCTGACGTGGTCGGTTGATGTCTTCTAGCTTCGTCGTCGGGATCGTGCATGAGTAACGAGGCTCTCTGATTTTCCGGTGGAGAATATTCAATGGCTCTTTGCTTTGCCCATCCTTAGTTTTCCTGATTTTTGCAGTAATTTCCTTACCGTAAATCATTTTTCATTCACAAGTGTGTTTGTCTCTGCTTAATAAAATAAATAAATAATTTTTATCTTCTCACAAAAAAAAAAAAACGTAAGGCATTAATCAAATTTCGGATGAGCTATTACTCACTGTATCCAAAAATTTCCATTAATTATGAATTTTTCAGGTACTTTGAAATAAAAGAAAAAATCAAAGTGCATATGCTCTCCCCATCTACCCCAAAAAAAAAAAAAATCGCCTGTGACCTCTCTTTCTCAAGTACACACGTGGACCCGTAGTTCATCTATGGCTAGCAGACAACCGCCACTGTGGTTGTTGTACTTAAGTGACTATCCTACATTATATGCACCGCTAGGCAACAACAACCATCGTACTCACTAGTTTATTTGGCACGTGCTTAAATGACAGCTTGGTGTAATTTAATTAATTAATTTATTTTATGTGAAGAATCGGAATATACAAAGGAGGGAACTCGAAGAAATGATCATCAATTTAATTAAACCTGAAAATTGTACATTTACATGGTGACTGTTTATTTTGGGATAATTAAAAAAAAGTCTTAAACATATTATATAATTTAGTCTCAAACATTTTTATTTAACCAATTTAGTTATAAATCTTTTGACCCGCTTTGCCTCGTGTCAATTTATGTATAATTTACATATTTAATGCACCTAATATTTTCTTAGTTGCACGAGCTTTGCGAGCTACATCGTTAGTGCCATGCATGAGTAATAATTTTGTGAGCTGCATCATCAGTGCCGTGCATGAGTAATAATTTGCTCTCTAACTTTGTATATAATATTTAGGATTCGTTTCGTAACATTTCCATTTCGGGAAATAATTTCTTTTCAGAAATGATTTTTTTCTATTTCTATTCTATGGAACAATTTTTAAGTAAAAAAATGCGTTTAATAACTACAAAAGTTTTGCATTCTCGGAATAGAAAAAGAACATAAATGCATTTAAGACGATCTACAAATTTATTTATTTTGTAACGTAGAATTTCTTTTAATTTTTTAATAATTTTTAAATTTCTTTTCTTTTCTTCTTCCTTCGCGCTCGTCGCCCTCGCCCTACGACCTCCACCACCACCGACCAGCAATAGTAGGCGGCGATGGTCGAACAACAGGGGGGGCAGTGAGCGGCAAGAGGCGAGGAAGGAGAAAAGAAAAAAAAAGAAAAAATAGCTCATTTCTAGAAATTGTTCTTGGGAACAATAAGTTACTTTTCTCGTCCCAACTAGAAACCAAGCAACATGGTTTTTATGAATACCAAGACAATCCCATGCTTTTTGCATAAATTAATTACAATCTTGTGGTTCGATGAGTACATGATCATTAGGAAAACTACAAAAAAATCCTAAATCTATTGAACAAATACCAATTTAGTCCTAAATATTTCAATTTAATTAATTTATTTCTAAAAATTTTGACAATTAATCAATGTCATCCTTTTTGTTAATTTTGATCAAAAATTGCTAATGTGAATAATTTTTACAATTTAAAAAATTTGAATTTTTTTATTATTTTATAATATTTTTTGTAATTTGTAATTTGTTTTTTATTGTGGCCGGGTAGGCCTGGTAACCCTTGTCAGCCACAATAAAATAACGAAACAAAAAAGAAAATAATAAATTATAAAATGATAAATTCCAGCATTTTTTTTATAAATTGCTATAATTAATGACCCAAAGTCAGCTATGTCATGTAATACAATTGATGTCCATATCAGCGATTTTCGGCTAAATTGGCCAAAAGGACAACATTAGCAAATCGTTGAAAATGTTAGGATTAAATTGATCAAATAGAAAAATTTAGTACTGAATTTATATCTATACAATATGTTTAGGGCTTTTTTTTGGTAATTATGCCCATTATCATCCCTTTGGCCCTATTTAAACCACTCTAACTGAAGTAACCACTGCGCATTAGATCTCCATATAGAACCAACGAAAGTAGAGTTCCTCAAATTGAGAGAGAGACAGAGAGAGAATAAAGAAATTCAAGAAACCCACCACAGATCACCATTAGTCAACATCCAACTGCTACCAAAGCCTGGTGTTCTCTTGAGAAAGAGACCAAACGATGTGGGTGATTGGAACATGCGTGTTGGCACTGGCCATCGCATGGCTCGGTCACTGGGTTTACAGATGGAGGAACCCTAAATGCAATGGGGTTCTTCTTCCCGGTTCTCTCGGGCTTCCTCTCATTGGCGAGACCCTCCAGTTGATGGTCTCTGGCGACTCCTTGGACCTCATTCCTTTCCTCAAGATAGAATTCAAAGGTACTTGATGATGCCAAGATCATTTTCACATGAAAAATGCTGATTTTGGGTAATCAAATATCTGTTTTATTTTGTCCTTTTTCTTTACATTTTGGAAGGCATAAAACACAAGGTTTTTCACTTTTGAGTGGCATTTCAGGGTGTAAAGCCGCAAAATAAATTAAAATCATTGGATGATTAAATGAGTTTTTAGACCCCTAGACTGTCAAGTGCAGCATTTTGCCATCATTCCATTCCATGGGGATTATGTGCAATTTACTTGTGGAAATTACCAACAAAGTTATAAACCTATTATAATTGTGTCAATTTAATTATAATTTTTTTTTGTTAATTCAGTTCTAAACATTTTTTTTTTGCAAATTCAGTCCTAACACTTTTGTATTTGTGCCGCTTTAATCCGTTTAACCAATTTTACCTAGTCGGCGTCGACATGACATTTTTAAAATAATATTTTAAATTTTTTTGTATTTTCTATTTTTTTCTAATTTTTTTCTTTCCTTCCCTTTCCCCTTCCCCAACCTTTAGCGCCGACGGGGGTCACTAGCTGACCCTTATCAGCCACGAGTGAGGCCGTCGCAGCCTCGCCCAAACCAAGCAAGGGCGTCGCAACCCTTGCTTGTGGCTAGCAAGGGTTAGCTGACGACCCTCGAAAGCGCTAAGGTTAGGGGAAAGGGAAGGAAAATAAACGAAAAAGGAAAAAAAATTATTTAAAAATATTAAAATATTATTTTAAAAATGTCATGTCAGCGCCACTCGGCCAAAATTGGCGAAATGGATTGATCTAGTATAAATAAAAAAAGTTTAGGACTAAATTGGCCAAAAAAATTTATGATTAAATTGACATAATTACAATAGATTGATGACTTTTTTTGTAATTCTCCCCAATTTACTTTGATACCATGCAGTGTCATGGCAATGAGTCATTGATGCTTTTAAGCATACTAAATTTGGAATGCTTCAATTTTTAAAGCACTGATTGTACATAACATGAAAAGAATCAATACGTTGGAAATTGCGAAGATTACTAAACTAGCTACTTAATTAATGCCTAGATAATTATCGGATATGGTTGTTGGACGAGTTGTATAGAGCATCAATGATGCGAATTCTGATCTTACTTCATAAGATCGGCTGTGAAAATGCCCCTTCATCGGTTCTTCGGATGTAGGTACGAGACGACATTTCGAACAAGCGTGGCTGGTCGGGCGATAATAGTATCAGCTGATCCAAAATTCTGCCATTTCGTCCTTCAACAGCATGACAAACTGTTTGAGTCGTGGGCCCTAGACACATTTGCGAAGCTCTTTGCACAAGAAGGCGAGGTGAGCCTCAATGTCGCAAACGTTCACAAATATATCCGAGGCACAGTCCTAAAACACTTCGGCATGGAGGCCCTGAAGGAGAGGCTGCTTCCTTTGATGGAAGAAGTGTCGCAAGCGACTATAAAGAGCTAGTTAGGCAAAGAATCAATCGATGTGAAATATGCCACAGGAACTGTAAACACCGAAGCCATGAACCAAAAAGGCTTTTGAACGATCTTTCCTTTTTCTACAAGCAAGTTAATCTGTCGAACATAACGTTTTGCTTTTTGATGTTCTTGATAGATGGCAATCGAATTTAGTGCAAAGCTACTGTTCAGTCATGATCCTACACAATCGTCGAAGAAACTGGGTGATTTATTCTCTTCGTTCGTCCAAGGCCTCTTGTCCATTCCTTTGAATATACTGAGTACAATATATCACAAATGCCTCAAGGTAAAATGAAGTAATTTCTTGGTTAGAAGTCGATCTTATCGTACGAAATCTAAGTTTCAATCTCTGATATATGAATTAATGCAGGATCGAAGGAAGGCGTTGTCAATGATTCGAAGAACCGTGAAATATCGCCTTTCCTCCCACGGGAGACTTCACGATGACTTCCTTTGCCATACCATGCAAGATATGAGTAAAGAGGAATTCTTGACAGAGGATTTCCTGGTCCAACTCATATTTGGTCTTCTTTTCGTCACTTTCGATTCTGTTTCGACGACGTTAACTTTGGCTCTGATGTTCCTCGAAGAGAACCCTAGAGCGTTGCAAGAAATCACCGTATGAACTGCCAATCCTACATTACATATGCATTACGGCGTCTTAACGAAAATCTTTGCCCAGTTGATTAGAATGTTGGAAATTTTCTATAATATGGGCTTACAGTAATTAATTGATTTTCTATTTTAAATAATCGGGTTAATGGATATTCCAATAATTGTTGAACCCTTCAGTGATCTGATTAAATTGGGTATTGGCATCTATTGATAACGGGTTGAAGCCATTGAAAAGAAAGTGTAGGCAATTGTGTTTAATCAAAACCCGTAATGGGAAGGGCCATTGACACGTTGATTAGGGTTTCTTGGTCCCCTCTCTAACCTATAAAAAGGGTAGGTTATACCTATCGATTCTTTAATCCCATCGAAAGTCGCTATATCTTTGAAATAGGTCATAGAGAAGAAGATCTGGCGATTCCGATAGATCCCTAATTATCGAGTGATCTACTTTTCTTCAAGTGAAGAATGACTCAAACAGGTACGCTTTAATTCCGCTGTATTTATTGATCTTGGTGTTTTACAATCATATATGGATCCGTTTTTCATGATTGAATAGTTATTTATGTGAATAAAATTTTTACATGTGGTATCAGAGCCGATCATATATGATTGTAGAACCCAAATTTTTTTTTATTATGGAAAAATTCGAAATCCTCCTCTTTGAGCCGAATATGGACATTATTTTTTTTCGTGTGGATATTTTGCTTGATTGATCCTGAAACCATAGGGCTTTTGTTCTACATGTCAATATCTTTTCAACCATATATAATTTGCATAATTTCGTTGAGAATTGAGAGAGAATTTTAGATTTGAAATTCTAGGGTTTATACGTGAAAAAGTTCTAGAATTTGCAAATTACTTGCAATCGATTGATGTATGATGTAAACCATTGCATGGGTATTGTTATATATTTGTTTTAGTATCTTTTGTTGTATTAAATTGAGTTTTTAGGGTTTAAATTTAAGAAATTCGAAATTCGGCCATGGGAGCTTTAGTCCGAAACTTTGAAGCTTGCATGTGGTAGATTTAGTTGGTTTTTCTTCGTTTAATTAAATCTAGTTGATTAAATTAATGTTATATGCAAGTCCCATGGAGAAATTTCATCAAAAATCATGCTAATATGTGGTTTTGGAGCTTCGGGTCGAAATCGGGTCATGTGACCCGGTTTGCTGCAAATTCGTGACCCGGCTGGAGGTTGAAGAAGACCTCCAGCCGGGCCGGGCCATCGAATTGGGCTCACGCCCATTAAAATTTTAAAAAAAAGGGTCCTGGGCATAAGCCCAGAACCATAAACATATTAAAAGGTTCTGGGCTCACGCCCATGAACCAAAGTAAAGAGGTTCTGGGCTTGAGCCCAAAACCAAAATAAATGGGTTTTGGCCCATTTTTCTTTGTTTTAAATTCGTGGGCCATTTTCAATTTAAAAGGAGTGGGCCGTGTGAGGGTTTGGGACTCGCGGGTCTGGCCCGCGGTCTGATTAGGGCTGCTCGCGGGTCCTGGGCCCACGGGGTCCGAAATATTTATAATAATATTATAATAATAATAAAATTTTAAAAAAAATTTTAAAAAAAAAAAAATTGTGGCAAAAAATTGTTGTTTGAAAAATTGCAATATGATCATTGGAAGCACATGTTGTAAAGTGTTTCATATTGTTTGATGAATGTTGGGCATAAATTTTGGAGTTCCCTATTGATAAAAGATTAATATATATAATTACTCGCCCAAAGGGAGTTATTGTGTATATTAATTTGGAAAATAGCATGAAGTTTAATTCCCATATTTAAAAGATGGGGATGTATAATTGAAAAATATTTATCTGCCCAAAGGGAATAAATGTTTTGAAAATTATATGTAATTCCCCTCTATGTTGATATTATGGATATGTATGATTTAAAGGATTTGTCTGCCCAAAGGGGATGGATCTTTGACAATTATATGTAATTCTCCTTGTTGTTGCTTTATAAACTTCATGTTATGAAAAATAATGGTGCTTTATATACTCTGCCCAAAGGGGAGTTTATAATGTACTAATTATTTTGTTGAATTGCTTATTGCCCATAATTGATCTTATTGCATTATGTGTGTTAAACAGTTACATTTGCTGTGAATAATAACAATGCCACGGTTGAAATGTTAACTGGATCAAACTTTAAGAGATGGAAGCAAGATATAGAGTTTGCTTTGGGCATCGTTGATATGGACTTGGCTTTGCGTGAGGATGAACCTGCCATGCCCAATGATCAAAGTACTGCAGATCAAAAGGCCCATTATGCTAGATGGGAAAAATCTAATCGACTGAGCCTCATTGCCATGAAAAGGTCCATTGCTGAGCATCTGATTAGTGGTTTGCCGGAAGATACGAATGCCAGACAGTTCCTTGAAGCAGTGGGAGAAAGATATAGAGTCTTAGATAAGGCTGAAGCTGGGAATTTGCTGAGCGAGTTAACGAACATGAGGTATGATGCTGCTATGGGTGTTAGAGAATTTATACTGAAGATGGTCCACATTCAGTCCAAACTTAAGGCCCATGAAATTGTTCTTTCTGAAAATTATATTGTGCATCACGCCTTAAATGTTTTGCCACTGAATTTAGCCGATTAAGATCGCTTATAGTGCTCAGAATGAGACATGGAGCGTTAATGCCTTGATTTCTAAGTGTGTGACTGAGGAAGAGAAGTTAAAGAAGGAAAAGTATGAGTTTGCCCACTTAACTACCAATGCCAAGTTGAGTTCGTCTAGAGGCAAATGGAAGCCTAAAGGGTCAAATGTTCATGGTCCAAAGAAATGGCAAGACTTTAAGAAATATGGGAACAATGGGAGAAATGGAGACAAGGATTTTAAATGTTTTCACTGCAAGAAGCAGGGTCACAAGAGAGCCAATTGCTACAAATTCCAAGCTTGGCTAAAAACAAGAAAAGAAAGTCACTAAGGGTCTCACAAATCTAAGGAGTCCAAGTCTGAGGGAGTCAAAGCTTAAAGTTGGAAATAATACTGGAGTTGATGTGGAGCGCATCGGGACAGTTGTTTTGAATTTAGATTCTGGTTTTCAGCTTGTCTTGAACAATGTCTTTTATGTTCCTAATTTTAGGAGAAACTTAGTATCTCTTTCTTCGCTTGACAAAGCTGGATATTGTCTTCATTTTACGAATAAAAGAGTGGATTTGAGTTATGATTCAAGAATTATTGGGAATTGTGTTTTGTTTGATGGATTATATCGATTATCCTTATCTCCCGATAGACCATATTGCTCTTTCAATGTTGAGAATGTTGTTGCTAAGAGATCTTTAATCAAAGATAGATCTTCATTGCTATGGCATAAGCGATTGGGGCATATCTCAAAAGAAAGGGTAAAGCGACTTGTCATAGCTGATATTCTCCCTTCTCTTGACTCAGATGATATTGAGACTTGTATTGATTGTGTGAGGGGAAAGTTAACTAAAACCAAGAAGAAAGGCGCTACTCGCAGTCAAGTTCTATTGGAGATAATTCATACTGATATTAGTGGGCCATACTCAACCACCTTGTGTGGAAATAAATACTTCATCACATTCATTGATGATTTCTCCCGTTATTGTTATATTTATCTAATTAAGGAGAAGATTGATGCTCTTGAAATGTTCAAAGTATTTCGTACTGAAGTTGAGAAACAATTGGGAAAAATTATCAAGATTGTCAGGTCTGATCGTGGTGGTGAGTATTATGGGCGATATACTGAGGCTGGACAGCAAAAGGGACCGTTTGCAAAATATTTGTAGGACTGTGGTATTGTCGCTCAATTTACAATGCCTGGGAGTCCTGAACAGAATGGTGTAGCTGAACGGCGAAATCGTACACTCATAGAGATGAAACGAAGTATGATGGGCAGTTCTAATTTACCTGAATACTTATGGGGTGATGCGATTAAAACAGCAACTTATATTTTGAATCGTGTACCTAGTAAATCGGTGCCGAAAACACCTTTTGAATTGTGGACAGGGAGGAAACCAAGCTTGAATCATTTACGAGTTTGGGGTTGTCCTGCAGAGGTGAAAATTTATGATCCTTCTCAAAAGAAGACCGAATCCAGGACTACTAGATGTTACTTTATTGGATATCCTGATCATTCTAAAGGGTATAGATTCTATTGTCCTACTCGAGGCACTAGAATCGTTGAATCTCAAACTGCCAAATTCCTGGAATTAGATGTCGCTGAAAAGAGTTCTTCTCAATCTTTTGAAAGGGAAGAACCAAACAAAACGATCTCTATTCCATTGCCCATCTTGCATGATGATTCTATGCGAGATCCCAGTAGAGTGGAAATTCAGCAAGAAGCAAATACCGAAAATATGACGGTAGATCCTCCCATTACAAATGAAATTCCCAAGATGAATGAAGCAGCTCCAGAAATGCCTATGCGAAGACCACAGCGACAAAGAAGACCAACACCTCTAAATGATTATCATGTCTATCTTGGAGAAGTTGATTTTAACATTGGAAGTATAGTTGATCCGACGACTTTCAAATAAGCTCTTAATAGTGATCAGGTAGATAAATGGTTAGGAGCGATGAATGATGAGATGATTTCCATGTCAACTAATCAAGTATGGAAACTTGTTGATTTACCTGATGGACATAAACCAATCGGTTGCAAATGGGTATTCAAAACTAAGAAAGACAATAAAGGCAATATAGAGAGATTCCAGGCAAGGTTAGTCGCAAAAGGGTACACACAAAGAGAAGGCATTGATTATACTGAAGTTTTTTCTCCAGTGTCCACTAAAGATTCTTTTCGGATAATCATGGCATTGGTGGCTCATTTTGATTTAGAGCTTCACCAAATGGATGTCAAGACAGCTTTTCTAAATGGAGATTTGGATGAAGAAGTATATATGCAGCAACCTGAAGGGTTTAAAGAAGCTAGAAAGGAGCATATGGTGTGCAAACTTCAAAGGTCCATATATGGTCTCAAACAAGCATCACGTCAGTGGTACTTAAAATTTCACAAAGTTGTGAGATCATTTGGCTTTGAAGAAAACAAGTTTGATCAATGCATCTACATGAAAGTAAGTGGGAGTAAATATATTTTCTTAGTACTTTGTGTAGATGACATTTTACTTGCTAGCAGTGATGTTGATCTATTGAAAGACACCAAAAATTTTCTATCTATAAAGTTTGATAATTTTCTATCTACAAAGTTTGATATGAAAGATCTTGGGGAAGCCTCTTTTGTTCTAGGCATTGAGATTCATCGTGACAGATCTAAGAAGGTTCTGGGGTTATCTCAGAAAAGTTATATAGATCGTGTTTTGAAAAGATTCAACATGCAGACCTGCAAGTCAGGCGATGTTCCTGTTGTGAAAGGAGATAAATTGAGTATAGAACAATGCCCCAAGAATGATGTTGAAAAAGAAGTCATGAAAAATGTTCCATATGCTAGTGCAGTTGGCAGTCTTATGTATGCACAAGTATGTACCAGACCTGATGTTGCTTTTGCTGTGAATACTCTTGGAAGATATCTGTCGAATTCAGGTCAAGAACATTGGGTTGCAGCTAAGAAGGTGATGAGATATCTACAACGAACAAAGGACTTCATGCTCGTGTATAGCAGAGTTGAGGACCTAAAAGTGATTGGATATTTAGATGCTGATTTTGCTAGTTGTTCAGATGATAGAAAATCAATTTCTAGATATATTTTTATGATGGCTGGAGGTGCTATTTCTTGGAAGAGCACAAAGCAAACCTTGATTACGAACTCTACAATGTATGCTGAGTTTGTAGCGTGCTACGGTGCGTCAATTCAAGCGGTTTGGCTTAGAAATTTGATCTCAGAATTGCGAGTTGTGGACTCTATTGCTAGACCTATGGTGATCTACTGTAACAACATTGCAGCTGTGTTTTATTCCAAGCATGACAAAATTAGCAATGCGTCCAAACATATGGAGATCAAATATTATTCTGTTAAGGACTTGGTCAAAAAGGGAGACATTGTGATTGAAAATATCAGAACTGAGTCCATGTTGGCTGATCCTCTAACAAAAGGCTTACGACCCATTTTGTTTAAAGAACATGTAAAGAATATGGGTGTTTTAGATTCTTTTGATTTCTTTTGTTAGTGGGAGTTAATAATTTGTATTTCTAGATATTATAGTTATATGCATCGATAATGCTTTTATGATGTCTATTAAAGCATTTATTTTAATGATTGTTATTATTAACTCTATTGTTATCATTTCTCCTGTTGACTGAGAAATGGAAGTATAAAACAGTATCTTTAAACAAATTTTAGTTTAAAGATGACTGGATGTCACTGATTATGAGATCTCATGTTGGATTGTGACATAGTTGTGCAATTTCATGTTGTTTAGAAATTGCGTTAATGCAGTTTCATGTTGTTGAGAAATTGCATTGAGGACCGATAAGAAATAGTGTATATTTTGATCACATGTTGGCACTATTTCTTACTACACTACTAGGCCCATGATCCATGAAAATATAATGCTTATTATATGTGATTATGGAAGGTCTTGTGTAATGATATTTTCTTAACACATTGATCTCCATAGTCCTATACTGAGGTTATATAGGATTGGATTGGTTTCGAGATGCTGTTATTGGAATATTATTTTTAAAATTGTGGCCACATGAAACAAAATTTCAGTTATTAACCCGATAGTGTCGTTTTCAATATAAAATCTTTTTCAAAATAAAATAAGTTAATTAATGTAGCCCAAGTGGGAGAATGTTGGAAATTTTCTATAATATGGGCTTACAGTAATTAATTGATTTTCTATTTTAAATAATCGGATTAATGGATATTCCAATAATTGTTGAACCCTTCAGTGATCTGATTAAATTGGGTATTGGCATCTATTGATAACGGGCCTAGTTGAGCAGCAAAGTGTAGGCAATTGTGTTTAACTGAAACCCGTAATGGGAAGGGCCCAGTTGACACGCTGTTGATTAGGATTTGCTAGATCCCCTCTCTAACCTATAAAAAGGGTAGGTTATACCTATCAGTTGCTTTAATCCCATTGAAAGTTGCTATACTGAAATAGGTCATAGAGAGGAAGATCTGGCATTCCGATAGATCCCTAATTATCAGAGTGATCTACTTTTCTTCAAGTGAAGCAATGACTCAAACAGGTACGCTTTAATTCCGCTGTATTTATTGATCTTGGTGTTTTACAATCATATATGGATCCGTTTTTCATGATTGAATAGTTATTTATGTGAATAAAATTTCTACATAGAATTCTTGCAGGATACACAATTCCGGCACACTGGGGAGTGTTGATAGCTACTTCCGCTCTTCACTTGAATCCCGAGACATACAAAGACCATCTTACATTCAACCCATGGCGCTGGAAGGTGAGGTGCAAATTGAAAGCACTTGTACATTGTTGTCGTGATCAATTTCAATTGAGCTCCATCGAAGTTGGTACACTGACTGTAGTTCTGCCTTTTCAATTCCAGGAATATGATTCAGATGTGATGCTGAAGAACTTCATGCCTTTCGGATCAGGGATGAGACAGTGTGCCGGAGCGGAGTACACGAGGGCCTTGCTGTCGATGTTTCTCCATGTCCTGGTCACGAAATATAGGTACTCGCCTTACCCTTCTCGATACCAACGGCCTTGGTACGCAAGTTTAGCAATCTAAAGCAATGTGATTCCTGAAAGTTTCTCTTCTTTTGCAATCCGATCAGATGGACGAATGTGAAGAAAGGCAATATTCGTCGCAACCCGATTCTGAGTCTCGGCGATGGCTTGCACATTAAGATCATGGAGAGACAGAAGTAGAAATTTGTTCTCGCCCTTTGCTGTGATCTCAACTTTGTCTGTAATAAAGGGCTCATACTCTACTCCAAGCCCTTATCGAAAAACTTCGCCTATAATTCGCATTGAAATTTAGGGTCACTTGAGATGAACTTTTTCATTGTACGCGTGTTGTGCTTCTAGTAATTAGTATATGCTAGTCACAAGCCCGCACTCTACATAGGGCATACCTTGGTATAAGTGTTTTATCGTTACATGTTGTCATTTCTACATAATGTTTTTATCTGTGTTAGCATACTACTGTTGTCACTTATAATCTTGAGGATGTTAACGCTTGGAGTTTTTTTATAAATGTGTTGGACCTAAATCTGTGCCTAATACTGAAAAGGATTTTTTTTTTTTAAGTTGAACATAAAAAAAAGGGGGAAATGCTTAAACTTAAACATACAAAACGCATCATGTTAGTTTACAAAATTAAAATTTGCTAAGATGGATATATGATTGAAAAATTAGAAAAGAAGAGTTTGAAAACTATTAGTGTAGTTGCAAGTTTAAGTTTATTTTTATTTTAGAATATAGATATTTTTATTCCGCATCATATTATATAGATGAAAGTTTAGTTCAATTTAACGATGATCAAGTTAAAACTCATAACCATCTTTCTTTATTCTTATGTGAAGCGGGTCAATAGTTTCTGATAATTAGATGTTAAAAACTACTAAATGAACAATGAAATAATAAATAACTCACTCATATATATATATATAGATAGATAGATAGATAGATATTATTCATGTTTACATAAAATGGATTTGTTTTTAATTAGGCTATAATTTTCATTTTTTTTTCATTCTTTTAATTCATTTCGAGATATGGATCAAGAAATAGGAATTTTAAAAAACATAATGAAAAAAAAAAAGGTTATACTTAATTATTATTTATATCAGATTATTGAATCAAGTGAAACTTTATCACTTAACGAAGTAGATGTACTTCTTTTTTTGGGACAGAATAGGAAGTTGGTATACTTTATATTATACTATCATATTTTAATAAAGCAAATTCATTTGTTCACCCAACGAAATAAGATATATTCTTATTTAGAAATAATTTGATAACAAATATTTGTATATTTTGTATGATTCCTATTTTCTTTGATTTCCTTCTTTGACGACTTTTCTCCATGTCCTTGTCCCAAATTATAGGTATTTGTCTTTTGCTTTCCAATACCGACGTCCTAAAAACTAGGGATGTCAAAATGGGTCAATGACCCATTTTTTACTCATATTTAACATAAATGGGTTATATATGAATTGTCAATATTTAAAAACCCGATAAAAATGTTATAACCTATTATTGACCCATTTAAAAAATTCAGTCATTAAATGGGTGACCCAACTTTGGTCACGCAACTTCCGCAAGCACCGCTGATCTTGCCATCGCAAGTCGCACGCAACCACAGCACTTGCCATCACCCGCCTTCATCGTGTCTCTCTTCTCCTCACTCAAGTCTACTGAAAACAACCATAATTTGGTTTCATTGAATCCTAAGCTTATAATTTTCTCATCAATCCGCAATATGACAAGATGGATAATTGGGGAAAAGTACCAAAAAAGTCTTCAACTTATTAGATTAGTACCAATTCAGTCATAAACATTTCAATTAGATCCTTAACAATTTCACATTAATATCATTTCAGTCCATCTAGTCAATTTAAGCTTGAAATTACTAACCTAAACGTCAGCCGGGTGGTTGGCGCAAACGTGGATATTTTTAATAATATTTTAATAATTTTTCCAATATTAAATTTTAAAAATAATTTTATTCCCCTTTTCTTTACCATTTCTTTTTGCCCGTGGCTAATGAGGGTTGTCCTTGTCAAGTTGAGGGCGAGCATTGGCCGTCCAAGTGAGGCCACCCCTCACTAGCCATGGTTGTGGTCAGTGGCCAGTGATGGCTACTAGAAAAAGGGAAAAAAAATTGAAAAAAATTGAAAAAAATTCAATAAATTCAAAAAAATTATTAAAAATGTCCACATCAATGTCATGTGCACCATGTAAGACAACCGGCATTCACTTCAACAACTTCCAGCCTAAATTGGCTGGATAAATTAAATTAGTACATATGTAAAAATGTTGAGAACTAAATTGGTCTAATTAAAAGGTTTTATGACTGAATTAGTATTAATGCAGTAGGTTTAGAACTTTTTTGGTACTTTTCTCATCAAGAAAGATGAAATGCATGGAAATCTGATTCTACGACTCTTATAAATGATTTGAAAAATAATTTTATAAAAATGATCGTTTGTTTGACCTACAAAATAAATGAACGAAAAATATTTTCGTCGTCCAAATATATTAAGACATAAATTATTGTTGATAATGAATTTTTTTAAAATAATTTCAAGCAATATAACCAATCATTTTTCGGAAAATATTATTCAAATTAAACATTTTCCACAAAACAAACAGAATCTAAATCTCGGAGAAGGATTGCCCATAAGGACCGTGGAAAAACATAAAACAAAATGATTCTGACTGCTTCATGTGATCTCAACTTTTGGTCCCGAGTAGGACCTTAAACTGCTCCCTCTGGTGGCCCCCCTACGGAGGTAAATGTAGGAGACTGCCCATATTACATTCCGGCCACAAACCCCTTACGGGGTTCAGGTGGGATTAGGGGAACCCGCGATGCCTTCCCCCCTGAAACGATGGGGGCGTGGTACAGGTGATGAACCTACCAGGTAACACTGGGTGGCCGGCCACTTTGTTTGCAATAATAATTCAGATGGTTTCAATGTTTCAAGGCACAATTCAACGGTCCTCCTCGCATAAATTGTTCTTCTGATTTTAACCAGATCTTTTAATTCTTTGAGGCTTGGACATTCTATTCCTTTCACAATGGGCTCAAACCTTCTGGCCCAATACTTCTGGGCTTGCATTCTCCATAGGCGTTTTGGGCCTTCGGTTAGCACATTTGGCTAGGATTAGATATATAATCCTTCTTTTATTTTATTTCCCGCAAATGGCATACGATTATTCGACCTAGATACAGACTTTATAGAATGATTAAGGAAAATAATATGACGGCGTGGGGAAAAAAGGCAAAGCTAAATCATCCCTATGGAGAATCGTTGAGTTAAAATGACAAGAATTGAGCCCTTCTATTTTTTGAATATTCAAATTTTTAATCCGAAGAAATAAGTAACTTGGTCCACACCCTTTTTCTGTAAAATCAATAGAATTTTTTTCGCTTAGCTTACAAGTTTGAAATTGGAAAAAATTATTCAAGTTTTATCAAAAAAAATTTTTTTTTAAAAATAGATATCTCTACCCGTCAAAGCTCATGTGTTTTGAAAAATTTCGATTCTTCTATATGCCCTGAAAAAGTGAATTCTTAATGGTACAAAGTCAAATGCAAAAATAAAGAACAGAAACACTCCAAACCCACCTCAATTTATCATATTCTCATCCACACTACTTTGATGCGTTTAGAGATAGCAAATAGAAGATGCAAATGCGATTTGAAAATTTATTAAAACACTCCATGGGGAGGTCATAAAGTTGGGCTTGACTCGAGGCATTTAGGCAGCGGCATGCTGCCATCAGCGCGAGAAAAAGAGTGAGGAGGACAGGGACAGAAAAAGGGACGAGCTCTCTTGATGGTATCTTCACACGACGGCCGGGCTCCTTTGCGAGACGTGGGCAGTGGCGAGCAATGGCGGTTTGTGGTGATCATGTTAGGTGACCCCTATTTGGTTCTTGTGGTGAGAGTTTGTGTATCTTTTGATGTGCGCAAGAAAAGGGTTGGGGGATTATGTAAAGAGAAATGGCACGGCATTGCTCGTATTTATGATCTTGATGAAGTAAAGGCGGTTGAATTAGTAGAGCTTGAAGAGGGTATAATAGGGATTGCTCTAAATTTGAAATAAAACCTACAACAAATATACAATGTTGGTAAAGTGAGATAGTATGTTTTTGGAATTATGACGAAATCTCATAAATGTTTATATATATATATGTGTGTGTGTGTGTGAAAATCAAGCTGAAATTCATTGTCATTAATGGTCTCGAATCAGTCATGTTCATTTCTAGACAAGTATGTTTCGTTTTTGGATATGGTCACATGGATAACAGTCCAAGAATTGGTCCCCTACCACGACTAGCGAATGCCCTAGCACGTACCTTCCATAAATAGTTAAACGACGAAGAAAGGGTGGTCACTCCTAATTTGGCAAAAAAGGCTGTCCCCCTCTACACCTTACAGCTAGCATCAATAATTAAACGAAATTAAATTCAACTAAAGGGATAAAAAAAAATGTGTCAAAAGGGATCCCAGATAGGATATCCAAAGACTACTCCGAGCTTCCAAGGACCACTCTACTCGAATAGAGAGTATAAAGCGATTCTCCAAAGTCAGAAATTTTTTCAAACTCCAACCCAATCATTCCAAATTCTGCAAGGAAAAAGTGGGAGAGTGGCAACATCAAGATCAACAAAAGGAAACGGCCAAATTGACCTAGGCTACGCTATGCATGTACATGCACGCGTGGTAACAGTCAGGTGGAAAATGAAGGAACCGCTCGATCTTTTACATGGTGGATAATGCCGATCTTTGTATAAGGGAAATTATAATTAACTTTGATAGGATTACTTTCAAATGCGAATATTCTAATCTATCCATATGCTTGAGGGAACATGTTGAAAAGTAAAAGATTTTGAGACAATGCTGTCATCTTTACCATACCTAAAAATTAAAAAATTAAAAATTAAAATCTTCTCTTTTGCTGTGACTTATCTTTTCAAATCATACATTTATGTATGTATATGCATATATAAACTTTAGATACAAGTTAGATTTCAAATGCAGTCGTACAGTCCCACGACTGTGTCCCTCGCTTCTTGTTCCTCGATCTCCTCGACTTAGCCCGTGCATGCAAAAATACCTGCAAAGCCCTCGAGTAGGAAGCAGCAAGTACAGTGAAAAGTACTGTGAAAAGTCATGAAGGGGGTTAGATAAAAGCTGAGGGTGACTTGATGTTTTGGACTGAACCGGCCCCTGTCAAAGTCCTGAGTCCCTACAATCATTCGTGTTAGTTGGGTTTTTACGTGAGGGATTAGGCGAGAAAAAAGCAACAAAAAGCGGGACATTCAGTAACGTGTCCCGGTCAAAGAAAACGAGCGTATGGAGCCACATGATATCGGCCCTCCTTTCAACGAGCCATCATCGCAAGAAATTAAAAAAGGGGCTCGCGGGTCGGGCCAAGAAATGGCCAAGAAATCGTGCCTTTTGAGCTGGGAACTTGTGCTGCAATTCGCAAATCCCAGATTTACAGCCCGGAAAAGTTGAACCCTTGATGCTGTTTTTGAAGAAGCAGGTGCTTAAAGAGGGGGGGGAGGGACCTCCACCTGAGAGAGTTTTTTTCTTTTTTTACCGTCGTGACTTGACCATTCTCTAGCGCTCATGGGGAATTGAGAAGGGAGAAACCCTAGCGTGAATGATAGCTGTAGGCTGGTAGCAGACAGCGAGTACCTTCCATAAGCAGTTAGATTACTAGGAACGTCAGCGAACCCAAATTTGGGAATGAAAGAAGCAGTCCACCTTCTTCCGTGTGGGCTGCAGAACAACTAGAATCTACAGTGTTCTCTTTCTCTAGAACTAGGAACAGCAGTTGTGAGGTTATATGGATCGGGCTTCCTTTTGAAAGCAGTGTCTAGCTAGGGTTTCGGTTCCTGCTCGACACTTTCCGACAAAATGAACTGAGAAGACGTTGGCAAAATACTTGGTTCTTGAATGACAAAAGCTAAGTTTATACTGGCAAAACAAGAATCTCTCTTGGTCATTGGGATTGTATGTACGTTCTCTGGGAATAGCCGGGAGGGGTTGAAAAAGGATGTCGACATTTTCAAGGAATTTTCATTTTTATCTTGTAGTCACGGTACCAATTAAGTTAAAGAAAGTAAATATCATGTGACTTTTAAGTTGTTTCACCCCATTCGAAGCCGCGCTATATAGCTGTCACGCACGAACTTAGCATGTTGCCAAACTTTCAACGTAGGGTAGGGTAAAAGTTATTTAACTAACCAGAGGTAGACAACTTAACTTAAGTGAGAACGACACGAAAGATGTATTTCGAAAGCAATAATAGGAAGGCATTGAGAGGAACAAAGAAAAACGCATAATCGGTGGGCCAAATCCATTAGCCTAGGGTGGCCCAACTACTCTCCCAGATCCAAGAACTTTATTGTAAGAGCATACCGAATAAGAACTCACCTCTTTTCAGAATAATTACAAAGATTTAGACCACTGGTCCTTGCCAATGTCCAGAGAATTCATGGCTTCTTATATACTAGAGGACATTTGCTTAAAGGCGTATCATGTGTGAGGAGAGTCAAAAGTACGAAAAGTTCAAATTGAAACATGCTTTGCATTGAATTCATATCAAAAATTTAGATGTATATGTATCAATTCATGTCGGATTTAAGATCATCGTTCCAAAACTCTATTCACATGCCCATGTTAGGTTTGAGGTATGCTTAAAGGGTCCAGCCATGGCCGGCCGCGTGAAGGGCGTCGCGGGCCCCGCCTCGACCAATCGTAGAGCCCTTCGGCCGCCACGTGGCGACGATCGGCTGCGGCGTGGAGCGTCCCCGGGGCCGGGGCTAGATTCACTGCACGAGGATCGAAGGATGAGGGACCGTGGGTCCCGCGTCGTTGATGGGTTCGCCTGTTCCCCGACATCCAGTACAGAGTCCACGTGGGGGCACGAGGTGGTCGGGGCCCACCGTGGGGCGCACGTGTCGCCGTCCCATACGTCGTGTCGAGTAGGCCGTAGATTGCGGGGATCTTCGTACGGACAAATCTTTTCTTTCGGGTTAAATTAATGCGTGCGTTGGAGATTAGGAGAGGGGTAGGGACAGCTTTTGTATGTGTGACAAAAGACAAAAGGGAAAAATGAGGTGGATAAGGCTTTTTTGTTCTTTTTTTTAAAAAAATAATAATTTGGCAATTTGGTATGAAATTATATTTTTTGGGTTTGTTTGGTCTATCACCATACCACTCAGATAATAGTAATCTTCAATCATATTAGCCTTGGGGTTAGTAGATTAATAATGCAAGAAAGTACATGGGGTATATGCCATTTCTTGCTTTATTAGCTTTTGAAAATGGAAAAAAAGGGACTTTTCGTAGGATTAAATAATTAATTCGAGGAGCGAAAAGTATGGCCAAAATTATTATTTTCCCATAGAACTCATTAGTTAAAAATTTTTGAAGTGTTTTTTGTAGATCATGTGCGGTACCGTGAATATTGCAATGTTATGAGCATGTGCCTGATTGATAACTTGCTGGTTTTGACATTTTAAATAGAGAAAAATGGTTTTCTATAGCATGATTCGGTGTGAATGACTTTCAAACTTTTCTCTTACAATTGGACAAAATTTGTGTGCCCTCATGAGAGAACAAATTCATAAAGATGCGACTCAAATCGATGTCTCTATTGTTCTTTCGGTTCGCTCGATAGCTTTATTAGGTAGTACTATAGTGGTATTATCAACATTAGCAATTGCTTGAATAAGAAAGCTATCCGATTGTTTCCCATAAGTAAAAACAAAAGAATAAAACAACCATTGCCAGGACTTTTTCTATGCTTTAGCTAGCTTTATTAATCTAAAGCATTCCATTGATCAATTATGACTAGGTTAGGACAAATTGAGATGAGTATAAAGTCAATTACATCAACTTCTACTAAGAAAAGTGATAGAGACTTGCATCAAATGAGCTACGCTTTCGTTTCCATTATCTTTGGAAAGCAACATTTATTGAAGAATCGATTGTGTTCTACTAGCCAAAATCTCTCAAAGTAAATCCATTTGACATTCTTTTCTTTTCCCAATGCTTTTGCAATTTGGATTTTGTTTTGCGAAATGCCACTTTGAAATTGTATAAATGTCAACTTGTGCAACTACAAATATTCTTTCATAGTGTTAGGAAACATAAGGTATTTTTTCCATTTTCAAAATTTTACTAGAAATAGTAAATATGGGAACATTATAGAGTTTTCTCTTAACTGAGGGACACAAGCATGAAGACACTGCTAACTAAAGCCTCATGAAATTAGGATAAGCGGTTTAGATTCTATGCATGTTCTACTTAAAACTTAGAACATTTCCGTTTGTATAAATTCCTCCTTTTTTGAAACTTGAAACCTACTTTACACATCTTAGAACTTAAAACCTACTTTATCACAGCTTTCAGAATTGGTTTCAGGATCTACCCAAGTTCTACTTATATTATTAATCGAATGATTGCTTTTATTGTTAGACATCCAAAAAATATGAAATATTAATAAAGTAAAAGTCTTAAGGTGCGTTTGGTTCAGCATTTGAAAAGCTAATTAGGAAAATGCAAAGCAGTTTAGCCTAAAGGGCTTTGGAGGAAATGCAAAGACTATTTGGTAAATTATGCTTTGAAATGCAACTTTGAGAGAAATGCTGTTTGGTAAAAAAACACATTTGCAAAGCCTTTTTGATGATTAATCTAAATATTTTAATTTTTATTTGTTTAAAATTAAAAAAATAATTTTTGTGACTTTTTTAATTTATATTTGACAATCATGTTAAAGATGTTATGTAAACAATTTTATTAAAATTAAAATTTCTTTTTTTTGCTAAAAAATATCAAATGAAAAAAATTTACGTACTCTCTTTCTAAATTGCAAGAAGAATACTTTCATTACAATAAAAACAAGATAGCATAAAGCTCATTGTCCTTAAAAATTACAAACATCCTTAATTACTTCCTAAATTCATAGCTATTTGATCACGTAAACGTGCCATATCAGATGCTACATCATCATTTGAAGTATTACCCTCCCCATTTACATCATCAAGATCCGTTGTATATAAATTGGAATCCAAATCCACTCTAGCAAAATGTGCATCACGAAGGGCATTTTTTCGTATATAATTGTGCAAAGTCATCGTTGCTATCATAATTTTCACTTACTTTGTATATGGATAACTTGGCATACTCTTTAAAATCTTCCACTTCTTCTTCAACACGCCAAAAGCTCGCTCAATTTTTTATCGTAGTGAGGAGTGAGCATGATTGAACATTTCTTTATAACCTGTCGGTTGAGGATCTCGTTGAAACTCAGGTAAATGATATCTAACTTCTTTATATGGCCCCAAATAATCCGTGGGATTTGGATATCCAGCATTAACCAAATAATATTTACCTACACAAAAAAGTTGTAAATTTAATCAACATATAACACATACTTATATTAATGCATAAAAACCATTAATTAACGAACCTTTTGGAGGATGAGGAAATTATAAATCATGTCTCCTAATGGCTTCATAAAAGATACGAGTATCATGAGCTGTTCCCTCCCAACCGGCCCACACATAAGCAAATTCCATGTTAAAATTACACACGACCATCACATTTTGCGTCGGTGTTCCTTTTCGACCAATAAAACGAAGCTGCTCACTCGTAGGTACCACCGCTGGAATATGAGTACCATCTATAGCTCCAATGCAATCCTAAAACAAGAACAAGAATATTATTTGATTTATATTTAATTCATATTTTCTATTGTATAATCGTAACTTACCTTAAAATGTGGAAAAAATATTGTATTATTCCCGATCTTCTTTGGAACTTCCTTGAATTGTCGATCAGATGGTTGGATCAAATCTGCTCCCATTTCACATACTTTATCCAAAACTAAGCTAAATAGACTGCATATGGTTTCCCCAGAATGCTGAAAGCGCTATTGTGCTAACCTATTACCTATATTATGTCCTAAAGTATGAAGAAACAATCCTAGCATTTCTACAACATCAATATTTCTAGTTCCTTGCAAACCATATCGTGTCACTAAATCATTCATTAAATTCTTAAACACAATTATATCCATTCTAAACATTCGATAAAACCTTTCAGGATTAGCATCCATGTCCATCAACTCTCTTAACCATATATTTCCTATATGTGATAAGGTCATGCACGGTATTTTTTGACCATATATTGCCTGATAAACACCGCAAGTATGTGCAGCTGCACAAAGTTGCCAATATTCTTCTTCCTCTTTTTCATGGTTTTCTCTTTCATGAGAGTCACCCATAACTGATCAAAGTAACAAAATAGAATTAGAATAAGAGATATAATGAATTATTTAAATCATTCATCAACAAAAAATACTTATCATATATATATATGCAAACTCCATTCAATAAAAAGAACACCAATTAGAAACAAGTCTGATAACATAGCATAAATATGTCTCGCCAACTAATACAAATAAGTAGTGCAAATATGTATCACATATTACACATAAAAATATAAATAGCAAATATCCTAGTGAGCCCTACGTTGTGCAAACTTATACTTGAGTCATGTGACTTTTTCTTGATCATCATCCAAGTTCATAAAGATTTGCCTATTATCTTTCTTTTCTGAAAAATAATCTAGTGCAAAAAAATATAATTCTTGATCTTGCTTTATCTCATGTATAGCTTTCAACATCTCCATGAGTTCATTGTAAGGATCAAACTCTTTGGCATAGCTTCTACTTTCAATAGCTGAACAAATCCTCTTCATTTGCGTTGCTAGCTTATCAGCCGTACTTTTCTTTTGTTTCTTTCCTTGAGATTGTCTCACCGAACTCTGCGATGTTCTTTTATCACTTCGATGTTATTCACTAGTCTTTCCACCCACATCGTCCTCTATATTATCATCAGTAAATCCTGCTGAACCACCGATGTCAAATTGTGTAGCCACAACATCCTCATCAATACGTAAGCCTTGTGCAGGATTCCATGTGATGCTTCCAGTAGTAACAGTATCTCCAAACATTCTATCCAATAAAACTTGAAAATCCGGATGTATGCCTTTCATTCTAAAAGGTCTAACCTTAAGATTTTCCTGTTGTAATAAACATATTCGTGAGTTTTATAGAAAAAAGATTAACTTAAAAAAAATTAATAAAAGAAGGGAAAAAACCTAAATTTTCCTCTCCCGCCATTCATCACTTGCATCAATGGTATTCTTTTTTGAATCCATCATAAACTAGTTTCCTTTAGGATCAATGTCCTCCATCTTTTCCAATCTTCTTTAAGATTATCCAACTTACTCTTCATTTGACCTTTATCATACTTTTTGCCCCTTAGGTCCTCAAACTTCTTAATTATAACCGTCCATCCATCCCTTTTGTCGTTTGTAGGACGATTGCCATTGTCAATTTGTTCAACGCACAACTTACAAAAGGTTTCAACATCTTCAGGGCTCCAAAATGCATTTTCTTTTGATGAACTTGCCATCTATTAATAAATGCAACATTAAAAAATGCAAATGTTTAATTGACAAGTTGTGCAAACATTAAAACAAAAAAAAAAAAGAAACAGACTTCATGAACAAGAGCATCTGAAAATAGCTAAACATCATTCACTGATGCCACTTTTGAACTACAACAAATCACACATTGCTCCAAAGTCACAAGGTTACGTCAAAAAGATCAACAAAACTAGCCAAATTAGACTAATCTAAGAAGAAAAAATAGATTGTTGTTCACACATTACTCCGAAGCAAGGGTTTCTGCTGGATATGTAGAAACCCCAGAAGAAAAAAGATCGTATTAGGACTAACCTTTTTGGCTCTAGAAAAAGAGATTGATGTTCAGAACCCTTGGATGAGCTTATCTAAAGTATCTGCAGTGAAAGATCAAGCATTAGGTACAGATAAGTGATGTAAAATGCAAGTAGCAGTCCATCGATAATACACTTCTTGTTGCAAGATGTGAAGAACAGTTCGTATAGCGAGACAACATTTATGGTCACGTTTTAAGCAATTGCTGGAATCATCATGAGAGTTTGCTTTTGCTTAGTAAAACTCTGTTGCAATTGGAAACACACTAGTGCACAAAATATGCTATCTCTTTTCTAGAGATATCAAGTGAAAAACAGCAAGCCGATTACAGTTAAAGGAAGACATAATTAAAGCATTTTGCCTCATTGGGATTCCTTTCCTGGTACAAACACACATCAGTTGTTCATGTTGGCTTTGCATTGTGCTGTTACTAGGCTTTCTATTGTATACTGCTCACCGAACTGTTCTCTTTTGAATCCAAAAGATAAGCAAGGGTGGCTTAAAATATAATTAAAATCTAGCAAAACATTGAGAATAAACAGTGGGCATCTAACTTTTAAAATAATGCACTCCAGAAAAGGACCAGAAGAGTGTTTCATTCTAACCTCGAATATTCACAAGTAAATCCTAAAGGCCCAACTTCTACTCTAAGACAGCAAAGTTAATTTTTAAATCCCATGCTTACCCAACTTCTGCAAACGAAAAACTTCGGAAAATACTTTTCTCGCAATCTAGAGAACATTGATTATGTGTTTAATTGACAGTCTTTAACTGGCACATCAGATCAAAATTTCACGGGATATAAGTACTTGATGACAAGATACTTAAGTTGCTAAGGTATTTCAGAAATCCTCAAACTCTATAGCTAAAGAGTTGCAGAAAAGTTACAGAAGAGGAGAAATTAGATAACAATGGTGGAATGAACAGTGAGCACATTTGCCATATTTCCTTCTACATGGGTCAAACCAATGACTTTAAGCATCCAAGACATGAAGGCAACTTATCCAAATACAAGTAAAATTTCAACAGCTATAGCAACAAAAGGTAACCTTTCCTAGCACAATTCTACAAAACAGCTTACGTGCTCGGCTTGACCCAACATTGTCCATTATTAAAAGTAGGATTATGCTGTAATCCTGCCCGGATGGTTGCTTTTTTTATTTATTTGGCTATTCTTTTCCCTAGAGTGTGAGTTCTCTCCTTTTTGTGGCCCTGTATAATGCAATAGAAAACAGGATCCAAATAAATGCTGCCCAAGATCCATAATAGTAGATTTTTATCTTTTATCAGGCGAATGCATGTCTCTATACCATCAAAACCTATTCTTTCGTCCAAGTCAACTGAAAATGGGAGTGAAGTAGATTGTTATTTTTCTTTTTCGTTTATCTTTTACCAGTTATTTTCAGGCACACAACTTTGTAACAAACCTGAAAAAACCTAGGCTACTCCTTCTAGATTCCTAGTGGTTCTTGGGACTTATGAAGTTGTTAACCAAGAGTATCCCTCTTCTAAGTAAGTTTGCAATAATAATTAATCACGGGCTAGTGCTAGATATTTCTTCATTTCCCACGTAATGCTGGTAAGATGAGAAATCAAGGGCCTTGCAACATCACTCGATAAGAAACTTCACGTGAAGCATTCTCTCTCCATAGGCTTAGAGACACTAGATGAGGAGAAGAATCAATTGTTACAATCTACACAAATCTGCAAAGCGGACACTCCTGTAAACTTGGAAACGGCAATAGGGCTAATCTATCGCGGGCGTAGAATCAAACGAAATGGAAAAGGAACAAATCGATCTAACGAATGAGGAGCAAACAATCAGATCTGAGAGATTTACAGACGAGAAGATCTAACCTAAGAACGGAATCGAGAAAAAAAAAAAAAAAAAGCAAACGGATCTCAGATGGAGAGCGACGGAGATGCCAGAAAGAGAGAGAGAGAGAGAGAGAGAGAGAGAGAGAGAGAGAGAGAGAGAGAGAGTTTAAAAGTATTCGTTACCTCGAGGAAGCGATCGAGAGGTGGGATTTGTGCCGAGGAGATCGCCACTACCCGAACCTCACTACCCACAAGCAGGGGAAAAACGTGCGAGGATGCAGGGAATCGAGCAGAGGCGATGGCCTGAGTGGTCACGTCAAAGGGAGGGAGGAGTCGAATTGCGAGCTACTGTGTCCTCCATTTCAGAAGATCGAAGAACAAACCCAGATGAAAAAAGAATCGAGCTGGGGAAACAAACCCAGATGAGGAGAAGAATCAAGCGGAGGAAACAAACCCAGATTTTTCGTCGACAGATCTGAAGGTGCTGGAGATTGTCGTTGGTTGGATCTAAAGTCGGCATCGTCGTGGGGCTCTCGGGAGAGTGAGGACTGGAGCGTGCGTTTCTGGAGGTGCAAGGAGAATCCCTTGCTTTTGTTCTTTTAGAAAGGGGTAAATTTGGATTTCTAATATTTTTTTTAGGGTAAAAAAGGGACTTCACGAAATTTCATTAACGGAGGCCTTCAGCATCCCCAAGGCCGCCTTTCAACTTAAAGCTCATTGGAAAATGGTTGCCAAACACCTCTTTTTTTCCCAAGGGGCTTTCAGGCCTGAAGGGGCTTTCTAAATGCCCAACCAAACGCACCTAAGTCATAAAATGAAAGTTTAGACTAACTGTTCCATATTATACACTCATCATCAAACGCCACCGTACACCGTAAAATCGTGTGAAGACATAAATCAAGAAAAATGTGAAAACTTGTCCTAGGTTTAGGTTCCAGGTCCTATTTATCTAAAACCTAGAACTTACCAATTGAAATAGGTTATCCAATTTATTAAATCTGAAATCTTATCATGTATACCTTAAAACCTAGAACTAGACAGATTTTCACTAGGTCAGTTATCCAGTTTTGGGTTCTACCTGGAACTATGCCCACCCCTACATAAAACCTCCTGCAAGTGCTACAAACTGGTCATATCCAGGTCTTTAGCCTATGTAGATGGCCTTCATTTGGAGCCGTTTGCATACAATTAAAAGGATTCGAATGGGTGATTTCAGCTCTTGAGCTAGAAATTCATCAATGCCTCCAACCATATGCAAGAACCCTTTTCTACGTGTGGTGAAACAAAATACAATGAGAAAATGAACAGTTTAAGTTTGCATGTAAATGGAGAAAATAACATTGATCATGCCAAGTAATTTGAAAGAATATCTGACCTACATAGCTTTTTGAAGGGACTGCTTTTCTATGATATGCTTCTTCTGAAAAACACATTTCCTATTGTATAAAAGGATCTAATGAAACCTGTCGTCTTGAATTTGCCGATTTGAATCAAGCACTCAAAATGATTATGGAACTACTAAGTATGTTTGACTGGAGGTGTTAAAAAAATTCAAAATATTGGTAACTCGAACTAGATCAAACCAAAACAAATCGAAATTTTTGGTTTAAGTTGTTCGTTTAGTAGTTTATGCTGGGTTCGGATAAAAAGCAAGTAATCCCTTTTTTTTCTCCCGCGTTATGACAGACCTCCCCATATAATCTCAAATTTTGGTAGTTATCTGATAAACAACGCCAAATTCTTGGTCATCCTTTTCTTTGTTAATACCAACCAGAAAAAAAAAAAAAACACTAAACTATGCCCAATTAACGCTAACACCCTAATTTTTTTTTTGAGTCATCAAAACCCACAACTTTGATCGGTGTGACGAATGTATCTCCTTCACATTTCTGTCAAAGACAATCGGTGAAAATTCTTATGTGGTAGTTCATGTGGATAATAGTTGGCAAACGAAATTGACATGGAAATTGACATGGATCGGATGTGGTTATATTGAAGCCAAAACGACATCATTTTTGAAGTTAACACATCGTTTTGGCTTCACTTGCAACTAACTTGGACATGATTAGAAATGATGTAAACTTAACCGAATTGAGGAAAAAAAGCCACAAAAAAAATTCAAACTAAACTTTTTTGTGTGACATAAAAAATCTCAAATTATGCCCATTATGACACATATATCTTAATTTTTTTTTGTGACATAAAAAATCCCAAACTTTACCTATAGTGACACATTTAGCTTCTGTTAAGATTCCGTTCAGCAAAAATAATGTCATAATCATGTGAGTATCATGTTAACATTATTTGCTTCCTAGTGTTCATGTTCTCATTGACAGAATTTTGACAAAAGGTAAATTTATCACACAAGTACAAATTTGAGATTTTTAGTGTCAAGGAAAAAAGTTTAGAATAAATGTACCATAATGGATAGGGTTTTTGGTGACTTTTGCCCTTAATAATAAAGAAAAGTAATTGATTCATATCTGCTTGTAAGCGGCTTACCTTTCTTTTTCTTTTTTGAAAGGGGGGGATGTTGGGAATAAGCTGGTTATCTATTTACCGTTGATGTTGAAAGTTTTCAGATTGAACATACTATTCATGATCTCTTGTTTATGAACATCAAAATCAGATAGATGTTTCGTGTTCCCCTTCCAAATATGGTTCGAGAAACCTTTGGTTCACCGAACCTAAATGCGTCAGTCTACCTAAAGGAATATATCTAGAAAGGTCCGATCTCAAGACAATGTTTGTGTTGAGGTGCAACTCAATCAGCTACTTGAATCAGACACAAAACCTACATAATCACTGGCCACATGATCGAAAGAACTGGCTGGAAACAATGGAAAAACCTCTGAAAAACCTTATTGAAGGTTAAAGGGAGGTGAAACGTAATCTTTACTCTTTTAAACATGACTTCTTTGGTTGGCTACAACCGATCTGTCTTTAGTGTGAATTTTCTAACGAGAAACATAATCAACAACACACACTGATGTTTGTCTTCAATTAAATGCGCCGGAAACAATAATTGTCGCCATAATCAAGGACATCTTTAGATATGATTCTCATGCCATACACATTCAATGGCCTAAAATAGATCTTTGACTTGCTGCGACTGGCACAATATTTAGGTAACTTATCATATGTTGATGGAAATAGCGGATTATGTCAAAACAAACCTTCTCAAATTAAGGTGTAAACACATGATTATTTCGCCTATTTTACCTGAAGTGTGGTATAACAATGGTTAACATGAAGAAA
The DNA here is from genome assembly GCA_016097605.1 of Eucalyptus guilfoylei. Classification (NCBI taxonomy): domain Eukaryota; kingdom Viridiplantae; phylum Streptophyta; class Magnoliopsida; order Myrtales; family Myrtaceae; genus Eucalyptus; species Eucalyptus guilfoylei. The sequence continues at coordinate 49,398,069 of CM027867.1, forward strand.
CATGTTGATATTTCTGTCTTATGTAAAAAGAAATTAATGAGACCAAATCTTCAGAGCTTGCGACTGCGTGATTACATGACTCTTTCATAAGCAGTAAAATTTGTGTTGGCATAACAATCGTAGACAAGGGCAAACCACACAACGGGTTTACTGCCAGGGAGTGATTTTGTGTAGGTTAACGCTCACATATTATGCCTTTGTAGAATTTAGAAATGTCACGTACGGAGCTATGGGGAAAATCGTCAGCAATGTTCTTGATCATATAATTTTGGTAAGAATAAATAGCATATAAAGACTAAATAACAGGCATCTTTTATTTGTGAAAATAGAAAGGTTCTTTACAACAGAAGAGGCGTAATACTATTAAGTTTTTAAGCACATCTTCCATCCTGGAACTCCTGATCACCCTTCTGAACTTACAAGAAATGTTCGCAAACAAGGAATTCACAAGGAAAAATAAAGAAAACGCAATCAAGAAAAATTGACCGTACTCACTTGCATCATCTACTCTATATATCTTCTCTCTGGAAGACATTTGATGGCGATTTGAGTTTTGCACCAAAAGCTTCACGTATCAAGCTCGGAAGGAAAAATTGTAAGGACCGTGATGGATTAGACAACAAGCATCGGTTTGAAAGCTAATAGATGTCTGTGAGCTATGAAATAGATTGGAAAAAATTAATACTGGTCTCTGCAAATGGTGCCTTATTGTTATACATTCTTTTAGACATTCTCAGAAGATCTTATTATGCTGAAAGTCCTCAACCTTTTGGATAAAATATAATAAGGTCATAAACATTTAATAAAACGAGCACTGTCTAAGTAATCCTAAACCCTTGCATAACTTGACTTTTCCTCTGTAGCAATCTACGACTGCATTCCTACAAAACATATTTAGGATTTGATGATTTCTGTTTATATGACTTCAACTTGGCATGAAATTTCTCCCAATGAAGTTAGAACCGTGCTTTCAGATAGTTTGATAAATGTCTTGTAAGAGCCATAACTAGGCCATCTTGACAGATGGAAAAGATATAAACTACTTCAAAACTGATTAAGAATGATTTAAAAACAGGATTAGGGAAAATCTCAGACCTGAAGATATATAAAATGATTTGTCGAGACTACCAATTTTAAAAAATCATTGTTGATAGTGAAAGCCTTAGCTACAATATTTGGCACACAAGTAAAATTCACTCTTAGTATGGATAGTGCAAGCCTCAGCTAGATAAGCTTTGGAAATTCAACAAAAGAAGAAGCATAAATCCTGCAATATACGTATAATCCAGAACAGTAAATTTTCGTTTCCTCTCGTTTTTTAGTGAGTCATTCCATGAGATACTTTGAAAGTATCTTTAAACATAAAGAAAGCACAATATAATAATCAGCTGAGGCATCTGGATGATTGACTTGGGCAATATCCAGGTTTGAAGATGATTCAACAGAGAACAGAGAAGAACATATTTGCCAATGCAACCCCAAAGAACAACTCACTTTGCCCGTACGCCAGTCAAATACTGATACTTTGAATTAAACATCGAATAAATCAATGAAAACCTAGTACCTCTATAGGTAGCTAGTAACGAGCCCTGAGCCCTAAATGCTGAATGCAAAATTATGATGTTGTACGTTATAATTACGAACACCATATAATCTCGCGATAGGTAAGAGTAGGATTCCTTCAGCTCAGCTAGCCCTTTTTACATATTTAAAGATAAAAGTAGACATGTAAAATTCAAAAGCATAATCTCTCAATCAAACTAACCGTATGAGGTTTATATAGTATATACGATGTCTCAAAGGCTTGATCTAGGTGTGGACTATAGGAGGCTCCAAAATATAAAACTGTGACACTCGTGTGTCTTCCGTTGTCATCCATCTGTAAGGAAAAGACGAGTGAAAAAGGATGAAAATCCACTGTTTTGTCTTATTGCTTCTGTTTGAATTGATTTAACGTTGCTTTAAATGATACCTAACCACATCTTTACTATTAGTTTACCTCGTGAACTTTCCACTTCTCCAAATTCTTTTGTCCATAAGTAGCAAAACCTCTTTCAACTCTTTCTCAAGGTCAAACGAATTATGTTTGGGTGGCAAAATGATCGTAGAGAGAGAGAGAAAGAGAGAGAAATATAATGCAATTGCATTCCCCCAATTTAAAAATTCCTTTTTCTGCCTTCTTGTAGGGGCTTATACTTGAGTATTGAGAAACATCTTAAAGATCTAATCATCGTAATTGAGTACATGACACATGGAGAAGGAGAAATCATTTTAGTCAATATGAATAATTAAGACGAATGCACTCGAGTGAATGATCATCACAGTCAATGCATGATTGATCGGCAAACGAAGGCACATCAATTATGGGGACTGCATAAAATATAACACACTTGATATGAGATTGAGAGAGAGAATTTTGCCAAACCTAGAGCTCAGATTCATCATCATTTGATCGAAGTACACTATGATTAATGACCCAGCTTGGCCACTGCTCATTTTTCCTTCTAAGAAATCTCCAGTCTAAACAGTTCATGACTAGTTCTTTCGCACACTACTGACACTACACCATCCACTCTTGTCTCCGAAAGAGAAGCTTCAAGGGGTACCCACAAAGCTGTAACATATCTTGCAGAAGCCAAAGCGAAAAAGTAGAAAAGACTATATAATGCAGGGCCAGGTCCAGGCTCTTTAGACCAATAAGGAGAAAAATCAGCACAAATTTGACTATACATATTCTACGATTACTAGAAAGTAAAATATAGAAATAGCAATAAGATAGCAAATGTCCTCTAGAAAAATCAGGGCTCGACAGCGGGGACCCGTAGTTCATCTATGGCTAGCAGACAACCGCCACTGTGGTTGTTGTACTTAAGTGACTATCCTACATTGGTTGCACCGCTAGGCAACAACAACCATCGTACTCACTAGTTTATTTGGCACGTGCTTAAACGACAGCTTGGTGTAATTTAATTTATGTATTTTATGTGAAGAATCAGAATATACAAAGGGGGGAACTCGAAGAAATGATCATCAATTTAAATAAACCAGAAAATTGTACGTGTACATGGTGACTGTTTATTTTGGGATAATTACAAAAAAAAAAGTCTTAAACATATTATATAATTTAGTCTTAAACATTTTTATTTAACCAATTTAGTTATAAACATTTTGACCCGCTTTGCTTCGTGTCAATTTATGTATAAATTACATATTTAATGCACCTAATATTTTCTTAGTTGCATGAGCTTTGCGAGCTAAATCGTTAGTGCCATGCACAAGTAATAATTTTGCGAGCTACATCATCGGTGTCGTGCATAAGTAATAATTTGCTCTCTAACTTTGTAGCAGACAATATTTAGGATCCGTTTTGTAACGTTTCCATTTTGGGAAATAATTTCTTTTCAGAAATAATTTTTTTCTATTTCTATTCCACGGAATAATTTATGAGTAAAAAAACGCGTTTAATAACTATACAAAATTTCCATTCTCGAAGTAGAAAAAGAACATAAATGCATTTAGTACGATCCACAAATTTATTATTTTTTGTAACGTAGAATTTATTTTAATTTTTTAATAATTTTTAAATTTCTTTTCTTTTCTTCTTCCTTCTTGCTCGTCGCCCTTGCCCAACGACCTCCACCGCCACCGACCAGCAGCAGTCGGCAGGTGGTTGGACAATGGGGGGTGGTGAGCGGCAAGAGGCAAGGAATGAGAAAAGAAAAAATAACTAATTTCTATAAATTGTTCCTGAGAATAAAAATTATTTTTTTCTACTTGTTTTTTTTTCCAAATATATATCTCAGCCACTTTTCTACTCCAAGGAAGAGAAGAATTAATTGACATTGCTAAATGGATTTCTGTTCTTTTTTCTATTTTTAGGAGTAAAAGAACATAAAAAAAAAAAACTAGAAGCATTAACGAAGAGATCCTAAGTGGAAATTTGGATCAAGCCCCTTCAAAGGATACTGAAATAATGAGCTTTCATGAGTGGAGTCTTACATATGTATCCCTCAATAGTTAATTCTTTCTGTATGTAGGAATAAATTGAGACTAAGTACTTATATTGAGTTACATGAGACCCAAAATTCTCATCCCAACTAGAAACCAAACAACATCGTTTTTCTGAATACCAAGACCATCCCATGCTTTTTGAATAAATTAATTACAATCTTGTCATTCGGTGAGTACATGATCATCAAGAAAACTACAAAAAAAATCCTAAATCAATTACACAAATACCAATTTAGTCATAAATATTTCAATTTAATTAATTTAGTTCTAAACTTTTCGACAATTAATCAATGTCGTCCTTTATGTTAATTTTGATCAAAAATTGCTAATGTCAATAATTTTTACAATTTAAAAAATATGAATTTTATTATTTTATAATTTTCTTTTTAATTTTTAATTTTATTTTTTTATTGTGGTCGGTGAGGGCCGGAACCCTTGTCGGCCACAATAAAATAACAAAAAAAAGAATAATAAATTATAAAATAATAAATTTTGGCATTTTTTTATAGGGTTAATACTGCCGAAAAACCCTAAACCTAACATCTCGCGACAAAAATTTACCCTAAACTATTTTTTTGACCATGAAAAGCCCCCATACTGGTACACTTGTGACAAATTTACCCCGACTGACCATAAAAAACTCTAAACTGGTACATTTATGACAAATTTACGACAAACCAATTTATTCGACCGCAAAAAACCCAAAACTGGGAAATTTGTGACAAGTATACCCTCCGCTAAATTAGATTAATACCACAAAAAAATCACAAAAATTGTAGACTGTGACAAACGTAGCGTAAAATCCCAAATTGGTATACCGGTCAACTGTCACGTGTCATTTAATTTAATAATTTGACAGTAAAATTTTAAAAAAACTAACAGAGGGTAAATTTGTCACAAGTATATCAGTTTTGGGTAAATTTGTCAAAAGATATCTTGTTTGGGGTTTTTTGTAGTCAAAAAAATAGTTTTGGGTAAATTTGTCACAGGTGTACCAGGGGATTTTTCAAGGTATTAACTCTTTTTTATAAATTGCTATAATTAATGACGCAAAGTTGACTATGTCCACATCAGCGATTTTTGGCTAAATTGATCAAAAGGACAACATTAGCAAATCGTTGAAAATATTAGAATTAAATTGATCGAATAGAAAAATTTAGTATTGAATTTATATCTACACAATAAATTTAGGGCTTTTTTTGGGTAATTATGCCCATGATCATCCCTTTGGCCCTATTTAAACCACTCGACTGGAGCAACCACTGCGCATTAGATCTCCATATAGAACCAACGAGAGTAGAGTTCCTCAAATTGAGAGAGACAGAGACAGAGAGAGAATAAAGAAATTCAAGAAACCCACCACATATCACCATCAGTCAACATCCAACTGCTATCAAAGCTTGGTGTTCTCTCGAGAAAAAGACCAAACGATGCGAGAGAAAATATTGGGTACGTCTGAACACGTGTCATGTGTGGGCCCCGATTGCCAGGCATACTCTTCTCTCTCCCTTCTGTTCTGCCTCACCGTACGCTCTCTCCCCTCTGTCTTTTCTCTCTCTCTCTCTCTCTCTCTCTCTCTCTCTCCTGCCTCCTCTGCACTCTCTTCTCTCCACCTGCACCCTCCCTCGCCCGAGTCTCTCCCCGCCGTAGTCGAAGCTGTATGTACAACTCCCTCTCTCCCCCAAAAACAACTCCACCATCATCCAGCAAACAAGAAGAGACAAACAAAAACAGTCATCTCTATTCCTATCTGAAACTCGGTTGATTTCCCGTTTGGATTCCGATCGACGGTTTTCTTTATGTGGGTTTCTATGCGTTTTCGATCCGACTCATTTTAGGCCGGTTCCATCTTCACTGGCGCTAGGAATCGGGGCTTCTTGGAGCTGTGTGGGTTCTCCACCTCGTCGTCCGCGCTGCCAACGCTCTCATCCCCTTGGCAGCCGAGGCAGCGGCGGCGGCCGAGGAGGCAGCAGTGGGGGCCTCGTAGTGGCAACGCTTGTGCCCGCCGAGAGCTTGTCCGGTGGGGAAGCTCTTGTGGCAGATCGCCGGAGGAGGTGGTTGCCGCGGAGGTCTAGGTGGCCGGTTGTTCGTCCGCGCCGGCGAAGAGAAAGTGTGCTGGGGAGAGAGAGAGAGCGTGCAGGGAGGTAGAAGAGAGAGAAGAGAGAGAACGTGCAAGGAGGCAGAAGAGGGAGAGAGAGTGCAGCGAGGGAGAGAGAGGACAGAAGAAAGAGAAGAGATAACCTGACAACGTGGGCCCACACGCGACACGTGTCGCGTTCTCGATGCCCTTCTTATTTGCCACGCTGAAAAATTAGGCGTACCCAATATTTTCTCAAACGATGTGGGTGATTGGAACATGCGTGTTGGCATTGGCCATCGCATGGCTCGGTCACTGGGTTTACAGATGGAGGAACCCTAAATGCAATGGCGTTCTTCCTCCCGGTTCTCTCGGGCTTCCTCTCATTGGCGAGACCCTCCAGTTGATGGTCCCTGGCAACTCTTTGGACCTCATTCCTTTCCTCAAGGATAGAATTCAAAGGTACTTGATGATACCAAGATCATTTTCACATTAAATATGCTGATTTTGGGTAATTAAATCCTTTTTCTGTACATTTTGGAAGGCATAAAACACAAGGTTTTTCACTTTTGAGTGGCATTTCAGGGTGTAAAGCCACAAAATAAATTAATATCATTGGATATCTAAATGAGTTTTTAGACCCCTAGACTGTCAAGTGCAGCATTTTGCCATCATTCCAAGGGGATTATGTGCAATTTACTTGGGGAAATTAGCAATAAAGTTATAAATTTATTATAATTATGTCAATTCAATTCTTAACTTTTTTTTTTTCAAATTCCGTTCTAACACTCTTGTATTTGTGTCGCTTTAGTCCATCCGATCAATTTTACCTAACCGACGCCGACATTGCATTTTTAAAATAATATTTTAATTTTTTTGTATTTTGTATTTTGTATTTTTTTTTCCTTCCCTTTCCCCTTCCCCAACCTTTAGCGTTGACGGGGGTCACTGGCTAACCCTTATCGACCACGAGTGAGGCCATCACGACCCTCGCCCAAACCAAGCAAGGGCATCACAAACCTTGCCTGTGGCCGGCAAGGGCCAATGCTAAGGTTAGGGAAAGGGGAAGGGGAAGGAAAAAATGTAAGGAAAATAAATGAAAAAAAAAAAATTATAAAAAAAATTCAAAAAATATTAAAATGTTATTTTAAAAATATCATGTCAATCCCATTGGCCAAAATTGGCCAAATAGACTGATCTGGTTCAAATAAAAAAAATTTAGGACTGAATTGACTCAAAAAAATTATGATTAAATAAATATAATTGCAATAGGTTGATGACTTATGATAATTCTCCCTAATTTACTTTGATACCATACAGTGTCATAGCAACGAGTGTATTGATGCTTTTAAGCATACAAAATTTGGAATGCTTCAATTTTTAAAGCACTAATTGTACATAACATGAAAAGAATCAATACATTGGAAATTGCAAAGATTACTAAACTAGCTACTTAATCAATGCCTAGATAATTATCAAACATGGTTGTTGGACGAGTTGTATAGAGCATCAATGATGCGAATTCTGATCTTACTTCGTAAGATTGGCTGTGAAAATGCCCCTTCGTCGGTTCTTTGGATGTAGGTACGGGACAACATTTCGAACAAGCGTGGTTGGTCGAGCGATAATAGTATCAGCCGATCCAAAATTCTGCCATTTCGTCCTTCAGCAGCCCGGCAAATTGTTCGAGTCATGGTCCCTAGACACATTTGCGACGCTCTTTGCCCAAGAAGGCGAGGCGAGCCTCAATGTCACAAACGTTCACAAGTTTATCCGAGGCACAGTCCTAAAGCACTTCGGCATGGAGGCCCTGAAGGAGAGGCTACTTCCTTTGATGGAAGAAGTGTCGCAAGCGACTATAACGAGCTGGTTGGGCAAAGAATCGATCGATGTGAAATACGCCACAGGAACTGTAAACACCGAAGCCATCAACCGAAAAGGCTTTTGAACGATCTTTCCCTTTTCTGCAAGCAAGTTAATTTGTCGAACATAACGTTTTGCTTTTTGATGTTTTTGATAGATGGCAATCGAATTTAGTGCAAAGCTTATGTTCAGTCATGATCCTACACAATCATCGAAGAAACTGGGTGATTTATACTCTTCGTTTGTCCAAGGCCTCTTATCCATTCCTTTGAATATACCGGGTACAATATATCACAAATGCCTCAAGGTAAAATGAACCAATTTCTTGGTTAGAAGTTGATCTTATCGTACGAAATCTAAGTTTCAATCTCTGATATATGAATTAATGCAGGATCGAAGGAAGGCGTTGTCAATCATTCGAAGAACCGTGAAAGATCGCCTTTCCTCCCACGGGAGACTTCACGATGACTTCCTTTCCCATGTCGTGCAAGATATGAGTAAAGAGAAATTCTTGACAGAGGATTTTCTGGTCCAACTCATATTTGCTCTTCTTTTCGTCACTTTTGATTCTGTTTCGACGACGTTAACTTTGGCTCTGATGTTCCTCGAAGAGAATCCTAGAGCGTTGCAAGAAATCACCGTATGAACTGCCAATCCTACATTACATATGCATTATGGCGTCTTAACGAAAATCTTTGCCCAGTTTTTCATTCGCGCTCTTTTCCAGGACGAGCACGAGTCAATAATAAAGCAAAGAGAAATTTCGAAATCCCCGATCACATGGAAGGAATACAAATCAATGCCTTTTACTCTTCAAGTATGCCCCCTAGTTAATTGGTCGAAGTTCTTTAGTACAGACAGTACACGAAACAGTCTTGTTGAACCATTGCTGTGCAAAAAACAGGTGATCCATGAATCCTTGAGGTTGGGAAACATCTCGCCGGGAATGTTTAGGCGAACGAAAACTGATGTGGAATGGAACGGTACTCTATCTCGATATGTAATATTGACAAGTCGTCAAACTCCAACATCAGATCTAGCACTCAATATGATGATTAGAATTCTTGCAGGATACACAATTCCGGCACACTGGGGAGTGTTGATAGCTACTTCCGCTCTTCACTTGAATCCCGAGACATACAAAGACCCTCTTACATTCAACCCATGGCGCTGGAAGGTGAGGTGCAAATTGAAAGCACTTGTACATTGTTGTCGTGATCAATTTCAATTGAGCTCCATCAAAGTTGGTACACTGACTGTAGTTCTGCCTTTTCAATTCCAGGAATATGATTCAGATGTGATGCTGAAGAACTTCATGCCTTTCGGATCAGGGATGAAACAGTGTGCCGGAGCGGAGTACACGAGGGCCTTGCTGTCGATGTTTCTTCATATCCTGGTCACGAAATATAGGTACTCGCCTTACCCTTCTCGATACCAACGGCCTTGGAACGCAAGTTCAGCAATCTAAAGCAATGCGATTCCTGAAAGTTTCTCTTCTTTAGCAATCCGATCAGATGGACGAATGTGAAGAAGGGCAATATTCGTCGCAACCCGATTCTGAGTCTCGGCGATGGCTTGCACATTAAGATCATGGAGAGACAGAAGTAGAAATTTGTTCTCGCCCTTTGGTGTGATCTCAACTTTGTCTGTAATAAAGGGCTCATACTCTACTCCAAGCCCTTATCGAAAAACTTCGCCAATAATTCGCTTTGAAATTTAGGGTCACTTGAGATGAACTTTTTCATTGTATGCATGTCGTGCTTCTAGTAATTAGTATGTGCTAGTCACAAGCCCGCACTTTACGTAGGGCATACCTTGGTATAAGTGTTTTATCGGTGTATATTGTCATTTCTACATGTTGTTTTTATCTATGTTAGCATATTACTGTTGTCACTTATAATCTTGAGGAAGTTAAAGCTTGGAGTATTTTTATAGTGTTGGACCTAAATCTGTGCCTAAATACTGAAAATGAATTTTTTTTTTTTAAGTTGAACATAAAAAAAGGGAAATGCTTAAACTTAAACATACAAAACGCATCATGTTAGTTTACAAAATTAAAATTTGCTAAGATGGATATATGATCGAAAAATTAGAAAAGAAGAGTTTGAAAACTATTAGTGTAGTTGCAAGTTTAAGTTTATTTTTATTTTAGAATATAGATATTTTTATTCCGCATCATATTATATAGATGAAAGTTTAGTTCAATTTAACGATGATCAAGTTAAAACTCATAACCATCTTTCTTTATTCTTATGTGAAGTGGGTCAATAGTTTCTGATAATTAGATGTTAAAAACTACTAAATGAACAATGAAATAATAAATAACTCACTCGCAATATATATATATATATATATATAGATATATATTATTCATGTTTACATAAAATGGATTTCTTTTTAATTAGGCTATAATTTTCATTTTTTCCATTCTTTTAATTCATTTCGAGATATGGATCAAGAAATTGAAATTTTAAAAAACATAATGAAAAAAAAAGTTATACTTAATTATTATTTATATCAGATTATTGAATCAAGTGAAACTTTATCACTTAACGAAGTAAATGTACTTCTTTTTTGGGGTCAGAATAGGAAGTTGGTATACATTATATTATACTATCATATTTTAATAAAGCGAATTCATTTGTTCACCCAACGAAATAAGATAATTTGATAACAAATATTTGTATATTTTGTATGATTCCTATTTTCTTTGATTTCCTTCTTTGACGACTTTTCTCCATGTCCTTATCCCGAATAATAGGTATTTGTCTCTCGGTTTCCAATACCGACATCCTGAAAACTAGGGATGTCAAAATGAGTCAATGACCCATTTTTTACTCATATTTTATATAAACGGGTTATATATAAAAATCCGGCTAAAAATGTTATAACCCGTTATTGACCCATTTAAAAAATTCAGTCATTAAATGGGTGACCCAACTTTGGTCACGCAACTTCCGCAAGCACCGCTGATCTTGCCATCGCAAGTCGCACGCAACCACAGCACTTGCCAATGTTGCCATTACCCGCCTTCATCGTGTCTCTCTTCTCCTCACTCAAGTCTACTGAAAACAACCATAATTTGGTTTCATTGAATCCTAAGCTTGCAATTTTCTCATCAATCTGCAATATGACCAAATGGATAATTGGGGAAAAGTACCAAAAAAGTTTTCAACTTATTAGATTAGTACCAATTCAGTCATAAACCTTTCATCAGATCAATTTAGTCCTTAACAATTTCACATTAATATCAGTTCGGTCCATCTAGTCAATTTAGGTTGGAAATTGCATACGTAAACATTAGTCGGGTGGTTGGTGCTAACGTGGATATTTTTAATAATTTTTTAATAATTTTTCCAATATTAAATTTAAAAATAATTTTATTCCCCTTTACTTTACCATTTCTTTTTGCCCGTGGCTAACGAGGGTTGGCCTTGTCAAGTTTAGGGTGAACGCTACCTGTCCAAGTGAGGCCACCCCTCACTAGCCATGGTTGTGGTCAAGTGGCCGGTGATGGCTACCAGAAAAAGGAAAAAAAAAAAAAATTAAATTGAAAAAATTCAATAAATTCAAAAAAATTACTAAAAATGTCCACGTTAATGTCATGCGCACCATGTAAAACGACCAGCATCCACATCAACAACTTCTAGCCTAAATTGGCTGGATAAATTGAATTAGTACAAATGTGAAAGGGTTGAGAACTAAATTGATCTAGTTAAAATATTTTATGATAGAATTAGTACTAATGCAATAGGTTTAGAACTTTTTTGGTACTTTTCTCATCGAGAAAAATGAAATGCACAGAACTCCAATTCTACGACTCCCATAAATGATTTGGAATATAATTTTATAAAATTGATTGTTTGTTTAACCTACAAAATAAATGAACGAAAAATATTTTCGTCGTCCAAATAAAAATATTAAGACATAAATTGTTGTTGATAATGAATTTTTTTTTTTTAATAATCTCAAGCAATATAACCAATCATTTTTCAGAAAATGTTATTCAAATTAAACATTTTCCTCAAAACAAACAGAATCTAAATCTCGAAATAGGATTGCCCATAAGGACCGTGGAAAAACATAAAACAAAATTATTCCGACTGCTTCATGTGATCTCAACTTTGTTTGCAATAATAATTCAGATGGTTTCAATGTTTCAAGGCACAATTCAACGGTCCTCTTCGCATAAATTGTTCTTCTGATTTTAACCAGATCTTTTAATTCTTTGAGGCTTGGACATTCTATTCCTTTCACAATGGGCTCGAGCCTTCTGGCCCAACACTTCTGGGCTTGCATTCTCCATAGGCGTTTTGGGCCTTCGGTTAGCACATTTGGCTAGGATTAGATATATAATCCTTCTTTTATTTTATTTCCCGCAAATGGAATACGATTATTCGACCTAGATACATACTTTATAGAATGATTAAGGAAAATAATATGACGGCGTGGGGAAAAAAAGCAAAGCTAAATCATCCCTATGGAGAATCGTTGAGTTGAAATGACAAGAATTGAGCCCTTCTATTTTTTGAATATTCAAATTTTTAATCCGAAGAAATAAGTAACTTGGTCCACACCCTTTTTCTGTAAAATCAATAGAATTTTTTTTCGCTTAGCTTACAAAGTTTGAAATTGGAAAAAATTATTCAAGTTTTATCAAAAAAAATTAAAAAAAAAAAAATAGATATCTCTACCCGTCAATGCTCAAGTGTTTTGAAAAATTTCGATTCTTCTATATGCCCTGAAAAAGTGAATTCTTAATGGTACAAAGTCAAATGCAAAAATAAAGAACAGAAACACTCCAAACCCACCTCAATTTATCATATTCTCATCCACACTACTTTGATGCGTTTAGAGATAGCAAATAGAAGATGCAAATGCGATTTGAAAATTTATTAAAACACTCCATGGGGAGGTCATAAAGTTGGGCTTGACTCGAGGCATTTAGGCAGCGGCATGCTGCCATCAGCGCGAGAAAAAGAGTGAGGAGGACAGGGACAGAAAAAGGGACGAGCTCTCTTGATGGTATCTTCACACGACGGCCGGGCTCCTTTGCGAGACGTGGGCAGTGGCGAGCAATGGCGGTTTGTGGTGATCATGTTAGGTGACCCCTATTTGGTTCTTGTGGTGAGAGTTTGTGTATCTTTTGATGTGCGCAAGAAAAGAGTTGGGGGATTATGTAAAGAAAAATGGCACGGCATTGCTCGTATTTATGGTCTCGATGAAGTAATGGCGGTTGAATTAGTAGAGCTTGAAGAGGCTATAATAGGGATTGCTCTAAATTTGAAATAAAACCTACAACAAATATACAATGTTGGTAAAGTGAGATAGTATGTTTTCGGAATTATGACGAAATCTCATAAATGTTTTGATATATATATACACATTTTGATGAAAATCAAGCTAAAATCCATAGTCATTAATGATCTCGAATCAGTCATGTTCATTTCTAGACAAGTATGTTTCGTTTTTGGATATGGTCACATGGATAACAGTCCAAGAATTGGTCCCCTACCACGACTAGCTAATGCCCTAGCATGTACCTTCCATAAATAGTTAAACGACGAAGAAAGGGCGGTCACTCCTAATTTGGCAAAAAAGGCTGTCCCCCTCTACACCTTACAGCTAGCATCAATAATTAAACGAAATTAAATTCAACTAAATGGATAAAAAAATGTGTCAAAAGGGATCCCAGATAGGATATCCAAAGACTACTCCGAGCTTCCAAGGACCACTCTACTCGAATAGAGAGTATAAAGCGATTCTCCAAAGTCAGAAATTTTTTCAAACTCCAACCCAATCATTCCAAATTCTGCAAGGAAAAAGAGGGAGAGTGGCAACATCAAGATCAAAAAAAGGAAACGGCCAAATTGACCTAGGCTACGCTATGCATGTACATGCACGTGTGGTAACAGTCAGGTGGAAAATGAAGGAACCGCTCGATCTTTTACATGATGGATAATGCCGGTCTCGTATAAGGGAAATTATAATTAACTTTAATAAGATTACTTTCAAATGCGAATATTCTAATCTATCCCGATGCCTGAGGGAACAGGTTGAAAAGTAAAAGGTTTTGAGACAATGCTGTCATCTTTACCATACCCAAAAATTAAAAAAAAAATACAAATATTCTCTTTTGCTGTGACTTATCTTTTCAAATCATACATTTATGTATGTATATGCATATATAAACTTTAGATAAAAGTTAGATTTCAAATGCAGTCGTACAGTCCCACGACTGTGTCCCTCGCTTCTTGTTCCTCGATCTCCTCGACTTAGCCCGTGCATGCAAAAATACCTGCAAAGCCCTCAGGGAGGAAGCAGCAAGTACAGTGAAAAGTACTGTGAAAAGTCATGAAGGGGGTTAGATAAAAGCTGAGGGTGACTTGATGTTTTGGACTGAACCGGCCCCTGTCAAAGTCCTGAGTCCCTACAATCATTCGTGTTAGTTGGGTTTTTAGGTGAGGGATTAGGCGAGAAAAAAACAACAAAAAGCGGGACATTCAGTAACGTGTCCCGGTCAAAGAAAACGAGCGTATGGAGCCACATGATATCGGCCCTCCTTTCAACGAGCCATCATCGCAAGAATTCAAAAAAGGGGCTCGCGGGTCGGTCCAAGAAATGGCCAAGAAATCGTGCCTTTTGAGCTGGGAACTTGTGCTGCAATTCGCAAATCCCAGATTTACAGCCCGGAAAAGTTGAACCCTTGATGCTGTTTTTGAAGAAGCAGGTGATTAAAGAGGGGGGGAGGGACCTCCTGAGAGACTTTTTTTTTTTTTACTGTCGGACTTGACCATTCTCTAGCGCTCATGGGGAATTGAGAAGGGAGAAACCCTAGCGTGAATGATAGCTGTAGGCTGGTAGCAGACAGCGAGTACCTTCCATAAGCAGTTAGATTACTAGGAACGTCAGCGAACCCAAATTTGGGAATGAAAGAAGCAGTCCACCTTCTTCCGTGTGGGCTGCAGAACAACTAGAATCTACAGTGTTCTCTTTCTCTAGAACTAGGAACAGCAGTCGTGAGGTTATATGGATCGGGCTTCCTTTTGAGAGCAGTGTCTAGCTAGGGTTTCGGTTCCTGCTCGACACTTTCCGACAAAATGAAGTGAGAAGACGTTGGCAAAATACTTGGTTCTTGAATGACAAAAGCTAAGTTTATACTGGCAAAACAAGAATCTCTCTTGGTCATTGGGATTGTATGTAGGTTCTTTGGGAATAGCCGGGACGGATTGAAAAAAGATGTCGACATTTTCGCGGAGTTTTCATTTTTATCTTGTAGTCACGATACCAATTAAGTTAAAGAAAGTAAATGTCTTGTGATTTTTAAGTTGTTTCACCCCATCCAAAGCCGCGCTATATAGCTGTCATGCACCAACTTAGCATGTTGCCAAACTTTCAATGTAGGGTAGGGTAAAAGTTATTTAACTAACCAGAGGTAGACAACTTAACTTAAGTGAGAACGACACGAAAGATGTATTTCGAAAGCAATAATAGGAAGGCATTGAGAGGAACAAAGAAAAATGCATAATCGGTGGGCCAGATCCATTAGCCTAGGGTGGCCCAACTACTCTCCCAGATCCAAGAACTTTATTGTATGAGCATACCGAATAAGAACTCACCTCTTTTCAGAATAATTACAAAGATTTAGACCACTGATCCTTGCCAATGTCCAGAGAATTCATGGCTTCTTATATACTAGAGGACATTTGCTTAAAGGCGTATCATGTGTGAGGAGAGTCAAAAGTAAGAAAAGTTCAAATTGAACATGCTTTGCATTGAATTCATATCAAAAATTTATATGTACATGTATCAATTCATGTCGGATTTAAGATCATCGTTCCAAAACTCTATTCACATGCCCATGTTAGGTTTGAGGTATGTCAATTCGAACTTGTCTGTCATGTCATCGTTTCTATGTTCTGTTTCGCAAAATTGGAAATCTCCGCCCACCAAGAGGGATGGAGATCGGAGGGCGGTCCAGCCATGGCCGGCCGCGAGAAGGGCGTCGCGGGCCCCGACTCGACCAATCGTAGAGCCCTTGGGCCGCCACGTGGCGACGATCGGCGGCGGCGTGGAGCGTCCCCGGGGGTGGGGCTAGATTCACTGCACGAGGATCGAAGGATGAGGACTGTGGGTCCCGCGTCGTTGATGGGTTCGCCTGTTCCCCGACAGCCAGTACAAGAGTCCACGTGGGTGCACGAGGTGGCCGGGGCCCACCGTGGGGCGCACGTGTCGCCTTCCCATACGTCGTGTCGAGTAGGCCGTAGATTGCGGGGATCTTCGTACGGACAAATCTTTTCTTGTGGGTTAAATTAATGCGTGCGTTGGAGATTAGGAGAGGGGGTAGGGACAGCTTTTGTATGTGTGACAAAAGACAAAAGGGAAAAATGAGGTGGATAAGGCTTTTTTGTTCTTTTTCTTTTTAATAATAATTTGGCAAATTGGTATGAAATTATTATTTTTTGGGTTTGTTTGGTCTATCACCATACCACTCAGAAAATAGTAATCTTCAATCATATTAGCCTTGGGTTAGTAGATTAATGCAAGAAAGTACATGGGGTATATGCCATTTCTTGCTTTATTAGCTTTTGAAAATGGAAAAAAAAAGGGACTTTTCGTGGGATTAAATAATTAATTCGAGGAGCAAGAGGTACGATCAAAATTGTTTTTTTTCCCGTGGAACTCATTAGTTAAAAAATTTTGAAGTGTTTTTCATAGATCATGTGCGGTACCATGAATATTGCGATGTTATTGGCATGTGCCTGATTGTTAACTTGCTGGTTTTGACATTTTAAATAGAGAAAAATGGTTTTCTGTACCATAATTCAGCATGAATGACTTTCAATCCTTTCTCTTATAATAATTGGACAAAATTTGTGTGCCCTCGTGAGAGAACAAATTCATAAAGATGCGACTCAAATCGATGTCTCTATTGTTCTTTCGGTTCGCTCGATAACTTTATTAGGTAGTACTATGGTGGTATTATCAACATTAGCAATTGCTTGAATAAGAAAGCTATCCATTTGTTTCCCATAAGTAAAAACAAAAGAATAAAACAACCATTGCCAGGACTTTTTATATCCTTTAGCCAGCTTTATTAATCTAAAGCATTCCACTGATCAATTATGACTAGGTTAGGACAAATTGAGATGAGTATAAAGTCAAATACATCAACTTCTACTAAGAAAAGTGATAGAGACTTGCATCAAATGAGCTACGCTTTCATTTCCATTATCTTTGGAAAGCAACATTTATTGAAGAATCGATTGTGTTCTACTAGCCAAAACCTCTCAAAGTAAGTCCATTTGACATTCTTTTCTTTTGCCAATGCTCTTGCAATTTGGATTTTGTTTTGCAAAATGCCTCTTTGAAAATGTATAAATGTCAACTTGTGCAACTACAAATATTCTTTCATAGTGTTAGGAAACATAAGGTATTTTTTCCATTTTCAAAATTTTACTAGAAATAGTTGGGAACATTATAGAGTTTTGTCTTGACTGAGGAACACCAGCGTGAAGACACTGCTAACTAGAGCCTCATGAAATTAGGATAAGCGGTTTAGATTCTGTATCTGTTCTACTTAAAACTTAGAACCTTTCCATTTGTATAAATTCCTCTTCTTCTTTTTTTAATTTGAAACCTACCTTACACATCTTAGAACTTAAAACCTACCTTATCACGGCTTTCAAAATCGGTTTCAGGGTCTACCCAAGTTCTACTTATATTATTAATCAAATGATTGCTTTTAATGTTAGACACCCAAAAAATATGAAATATTAATAAAGTAAAAGTCTTAGTCATAAAATGAAAGTTCAGACTAATTATTCCATATTATACACTCATCATCAAACGCCACCGTACACCGTAAGATCGTGTGAAGACATAAATCAAGAAAAATGTGAAAACTTGTCCTAGGTTTAGGTTCCAAGTTCTATTTATCTAAAACCCGAAACTTACCAATTGAAATAGGTTATCCAACTTATTAAATCTGAAATCTACCATGTATACCTTAAAACCTAGAACTAGACCAGTTTTCACTAGTTCAGTTTTCCGATTTCGGGGTCTACCTAAAACTATGCCCACCCCTACATAAAACCTCCTGCAAGTGCTACAAACTAGTCATATCCAGGGATGGCCTTCATTTGGAGCCGTTTGCATACGATTAATAGGATTCGAATGGGTGATTTCAGCTCTTGAGCTAGAAATTTATCAATGCCTCCGACCATATGCAAGAACCCTTTTCTACGTGTGGTGAAACAAAATACAATGAGAAAATGAACAGTATAAGTTTGCATGTAAATGGAGAAAATAACATTGATCATGCCAAGTAATTTGAAAGAATATCTAACCTACATAGCTTTTTGAAGGGACTGTTTTTCTATGATATGCTTCTTCTGAAAAACACATTTCCTATTGTATAAAAGGATCTAATGAAACCTGTCGTCTTGAATTTGCCGATTTGAATCAAGCACTCGAAATGATTATGGAACTACTAAGTATGTTTGACTGGAGGTGCTAAAAAAATTCAAAATGTTGGTAACTCGAACTAGATCAAACCAAAACAAATGGAAATTTTTGGTTTAAGTTGTTCGTTTAGTAGTTTATGCTGGGTTCGGATAAAAAGCAAGTAATCCCTTTTTTTTCTCCCGCGTTATGACAGACCTCCCCATATAATCTCAAATTTTGGTAGTTATCTGATAAACAACCCCAAATTCTTGGTCATCCTTTTCTTTCTTAATACCAACCGAAAAAAAAACACTAAACTATGCCCAATTAACACTAACACCCTAGATTTTTTTGAGTCATCAAAACCCACAACTTTTATCGGTGTGACGAATGTATCTCCTTCACATTTCTGTCCAAGACAATCTGTGAAAATACTTATGTGGTAGCTCATGTGGATAATAGTTTGGCAAACAAAATTGACATGGAAACTGACATGGATCGGATGCGGTAATATTGAAGCCAAAACGACATCATTTTTGAAGTTAACACATCATTTTGCAACTAACTTGGATGTTATTAGAAATGATGTAAACTTAATTGAATTGAGAAAAAAAAGCCACAAAAAAATTCAAACTAAAATTTTTTCTGTGACATAAAAAA
Source organism: Eucalyptus guilfoylei (assembly GCA_016097605.1). Classification (NCBI taxonomy): domain Eukaryota; kingdom Viridiplantae; phylum Streptophyta; class Magnoliopsida; order Myrtales; family Myrtaceae; genus Eucalyptus; species Eucalyptus guilfoylei. Next base: position 49,417,126 of record CM027867.1, read on the forward strand.
TCTCAAATTATGCCTATTATGACACATATATCTTAATTTTTTTTTGTTACATAAAAATTCTCAAACTTTACCTACAGTGACACATTTAGCTTCTGTTAAGATTCCGTTCAGCCAAAATAATGTCATAATCACGTGAGTATCATATTAACATTATTTGCTTCCTAGTGTTCATGTTCTCATTGACAGAATTTTGACGAAAGGTAAATTTATTACACAAGTACAAATTTGAGATTTTTAGTGTCGAGGAAAAAAGTTTAGAATAAATGTACCATAATGGATAGGGTTTTTGGTGACTTTTGCCCTTAATAATAAAGAAAAGTAATTGATTCAAATCTGCTTGTAAGCGGCTTACCTTTCTTTTTCTTTTTTGAAAGGGGGGGATGTTGGGAATAAGCTGGTTATCTATTTACCGTTGATGTTGAAAGTTTTCAGATTGAACATACTATTCATGATCTCTTGTTTATGAACATCAAAATCAGATATATGTTTCATGTTCCCCTTCCAAATATGGTTCGAGAAACCTTTGGTTCACCGAACCTAAATGCGTCAGTCTACCTAAAGGAATATATCTAGAAAGGTCCGATCTCAAGACAATGTTTGTGTTGAGGTGCAACTCAATGAGCTACTTGAATCAGACACAAAACCTACAAGATCACTGGCTACATGATCTAAAGAACTGGCTGGAAACAAGAGAAAAACCTCTGAAAAACCTTATTGAAGGTTAAAGAGAGGTGAAACGTAATCTTTACTCTTTTAAACATGACTTCTTTGGTTGGCTACAACCGATCTGTCTTCAGTGTGAATTTTCTGACGAGAAACACAATCAACAACAGACACTGATGTTTGTCTTCAATTAAATGCTCCGGAAACAATAATTGTCGCCGTAATCAAGGACATCTTTAGATATGATTATCATGCCATACACATTCAATGGCCTAAAATTGATCTTCGACTTGCTGCGACCGGCACAATATTTAGGTAACTTATCATATGTTGATGGAAATAGCGGATTATGTCAAAACGAACCTTCTCAAATTAAGGTGTAAACACATGATTATTTCGCCTATTTTACCTGAAGTGTGGTGTAACAATGGTTAACATGAAGAAACATGTTGATATTTCTGTCTTATGTAAAAAGAAATTAATGAGACCAAATCTTCAGAACTTGTGACCACGTGGTTACATGGCTCTTTCATAAGCAGTAAAATTTGTGTTGGCATAAAAATCGTAGACAAGGGCAAACCACACAACGGGTTTACTGCCACGGAGTGATTTTGTGTAGGTTAACGCTCACATATTTTGCCCTTGTAGAATTTAGAAATGTCACGTACGGAGCTATGGGGAAAATCGTCAGCAATGCTCTTGATCATACAATTTTGGTAAGAATAAATAGCATATAAAGACTAAATAATAGGCATCTTTTATCTGTGAAAATAGAAAGGTTCTTTACAACAGAAGAGGCGTAATACTATTAAGTTTTTAAGCACATCTTCCATCCTGGAACTCCTGACCACCCTTCTGAACTTACAAGAAATGTTCGCAAACAAGGAATTCACAAGTAAAAATAAAGAAAACGCAATCAAGAAAAATTGAACGTACTCACTTGCATCATCTACTCTATATATCTTCTCTCTGGAAGACATTTGATGGCGATTTGAGTTTTGCACCAAAAGCTTCACGTATTAAGTTCGGAAGGAAAAATTGTAAGGACCGTGATAGATTAGACAACAAGCATCGGTTTGAAAGCTAATAGATGTCTGTGAGCTATGAAATTGATTGGAAAAAATTAATACTGGTCTCTGCAAATGGTGCCTTATTGTTATACATTCTTTTAGACATTCTCAGAAGATCTTATTATGCTGAAAGTCCTCAACCTTTTGGATAAAATATAATAAGGTCATAAACATTTAATAAAACGAGCACTGTCTAAGTAATCCTAAACCCTTGCATAACTTGACTTTTCCTCTGTAGCAATCTACGACTGCATTCCTACAAAACATATTTAGGATTTGATGATTTCTGTTTATATGACTTCAACTTGGCATGAAATTTCTCCCAATGAAGTTAGAACCGTGCTTTCAGATAGTTTGATAAATGTCTTGTAAGAGCCATAACTAGGCCATCTTGACAGATGGAAAAGATATAAACTACTTCAAAACTGATTAAGAATGATTTAAAAACAGGACTAGGGAAAATCTCAGACCTGAAGATATATAAAATGATTTGTCGAGACTACCAATTTTAAAAAATCATTGTTGATAGTGAAAGCCTTAGCTACAATATTTGGCACACAAGTAAAATTCACTCTTAGTATGGATAGTGCAAGCCTCAGCTAGATAAGCTTTGGAAATTCAACAAAAGAAGAAGCATAAATCCTGCAATATACGTATAATCCAGAACAGTAAATTTTCGTTTCCTCTCGTTTTTTAGTGAGTCATTCCATGAGATACTTTGAAAGTATCTTTAAACCATAAAGAAAGCACAATATAATAATCAGCTGAGGCATCTGGATGATTGACTTGGGCAATATCCAGGTTTGAAGATGATTCAACAGAGAACAGAGAAGAACATATTTGCCAATGCAACCCCAAAGAACAACTCACTTTGCCCGTACGCCAGTCAAATACTGATACTTTGAATTAAACATCGAATAAATCAATGAAAACCTAGTACCTCTATAGGTAGCTAGTAACGAGCCCTGAGCCCTAAATGCTGAATGCAAAATTATGATGTTGTACGTTATAATTACGAACACCATATAATCTCGCGATAGGTAAGAGTAGGATTCCTTCAGCTCAGCTAGCCCTTTTTACATATTTAAAGATAAAAGTAGACATGTAAAATTCAAAAGCATAATCTCTCAATCAAACTAACCGTATGAGGTTTATATAGTATATACGATGTCTCAAAGGCTTGATCTAGGTGTGGACTATAGGAGGCTCCAAAATATAAAACTGTGACACTCGTGTGTCTTCCGTTGTCATCCATCTGTAAGGAAAAGAAAAGTGAAAAAGGATGAAAATCCACTGTTTTGTCTTATTGCTTCTGTTTGAATTGATTTAACGTTGCTTTAAATGATACCTAACCACATCTTTACTATTAGTTTACCTCGTGAACTTTCCACTTCTCCAAATTCTTTTGTCCATAAGTAGCAAAACCTCTTTCAACTCTTTCTCAAGGTCAAACGAATTATGTTTGGGTGGCAAAATGATCGTAGAGAGAGAGAGAAAGAGAGAGAAATATAATGCAATTGCATTCCCCCAATTTAAAAATTCCTTTTTCTGCCTTCTTGTAGGGGCTTATACTTGAGTATTGAGAAACATCTTAAAGATCTAATCATCGTAATTGAGTACATGACACATGGAGAAGGAGAAATCATTTTAGTCAATATGAATAATTAAGACGAATGCACTCGAGTGAATGATCATCACAGTCAATGCATGATTGATCGGCAAACGAACGCACACCAATTATGGGGACTGCATAAAATATAACACACTTGATATGAGATTGAGAGAGAGAATTTTGCCAAACCTAGAGCTCAGATTCATCATCATTTGATCGAAGTACACTATGATTAATGACCCAGCTTGGCCACTGCTCATTTTTCCTTCTAAGAAATCTCCAGTCTAAACAGTTCATGACCAGTTCTTTCGCACACTACTGACACTACACCATCCACTCTTGTCTCCGAAAGAGAAGCTTCAAGGGGTACCCACAAATCTATAACATATCTTGCAGAAGCCAAAGCGAAAAAGTAGAAAAGACTATATAATGCAGGGCCAGGTCAAGGCTCTTTAGACCAATAAGGAGAAAAATCAGCACAAATTTGACCATACATATTCTACGATCACTAGAAAGTAAAATATAGAAATAGCAATAAGATAGGAAATACCCATGTTCCAAAAGAGGCAAAAGATGTCTCATATTGGCATCAAATCCATCATGATTCCACTTATCAGCATCAAACTGGCCTCTCATCTTCAGCTTGTTGCAGCAGCAGGCGGTGGGAGTGCATTGTTATTCGGCTTCTGCTTCGGCCTCTTCCTCTTCTTCTCATAGCTGACCCCCCGCGCCTTCGCCTGGAAGTCGCGGACCTCCCTCAGGAAGAGCCGCACGGCTCGGGTGCCAAACGGGTTCGCCTCGGGCCTCCCCCCGTGCTCCTCGAACGCGGCCCGCAGGCGGCCTATGAGTGCGTCGAGGCTGCCCCAGGCCTGGCGGAGCGGGCATGGGCAGGGTGCGGGCGGGTTCGGGAGGCCGAAGAAGGGGCAGTTCTGGTTGTGGACCTTGGTCTTGCCGAATTGGTCGAGGTACCGAAGGAATTCCAGAACATGGGCACCACTGCACATGGTGAGGGACAGCGGTGGCCTGTGGTTCCTCAGGTACTGGCAGAAGGTATTCCAGTCCCGCCGCTTCTGGTTCTCGTAGCGGCTTGGCGTGGGCGGCGACGCTGACATTTGTGACGACGAGCTCGCCCCGATTATGTGGGTATTGATGGTGATTGGGGTGTCATAGTTGGGGTTGCTTGATGATGATTCTGGGACTGGGGCTAGCTCCATATAGGTAAGTGATGGGATGGTCTCTTGAAGTGGCTTTTCTTTTTTCTTGGATCTTGATTGGGGATGAGAGATCTGCTAATTTGGTAATATTGGGGTTCTTGCTGATCTAGGGTTTTGCCTCTTTTTCCCGATTGTGCAAGATCAAGTACCAAGAAAAGGTTATGGAAGTAGAAAGAGAGAGCTCGAGTCACTTTCCTGTCATGTGGAGAGAGAGAGAGAGAGAGAGAGAGAGAGTTCTTAATATTCCACACTCCTGCGCAGCTGAGAGAAGCTTTCCTTCAGGTGTTGGAATATAAACAATTCAAAATGAAAGGAGAGATTAAAATAAGGAGGATGGTGGATTTTGCATGGTATTGAGGTGTATTTTATGAAGGGTAGGGCGGACAGAGAGAGAAAAAAATTTTAAAAAAAAGAGAGAAAACAGGGGGTTCCTCTTTCCTTTTTTATCCCCTTGGCAAGATATGATGATCCCTATTGAAATTCAGGAAGACAGATTCTCCTCACACACTCCTTTTTGTGGGTCAAGAAAAGGAGAAACAAGAAAACTACTGATTCCTGCCATGGAGGATCAGTTGCTTCTTTGGGTGGACGATGGTTTCTGAAAAAGGAAAACGATTTTGCAGAGAGAGAGAGAGAGAAAAGATCAGATCATCAGATTTTTTTTTTCTTTCCAGGAAAAGACCCAGCAACTGAAGTTGCACTGTGCACACACACACACACACACACTCTCTTCTCCTCTAGATAGCGAGAGAGAATGAGAGAAGACCAGTGGTCAAGACAGAGGCTGTCATCGGGTAATAAGTAAACAAACTGGGGAGACTGTTTAGTCAAATGAGGACAACAACAGTTCCTTTCACTTGTACGCGCACAGTGAAAGCGATGGTGACCCCCAAAAGACGAGAGTGGACAAAAAACTGATTGCTTTGCGCAAGTTAAACAAAAAAAAAAAAAAATAGTCGCAATAATGGCGATCGACTCTAATATCTCAGTGTTCTGGGGCGCGTCCCGGCCACGCATAAATGGACATGGCTGGATCGCAACAACGATGTTCGCTTGCAGGAACCTTCACAGCAATTACTCTGCCCTCTCCCTCTCACTCCGATCCAAGCTCAGCGAGGCACTGTACTTGCGATTTTACTTCTCATCTGCGAATGAAAGAGAGGTCATCGCCACATTACCATTTATTACATTCAGGTGGCAGTTGATGCTGGAGAGAGAAACAGAAGCTGAGTCGAGCCTGAGACATCACTGGACTGTGCATTCTTTTCTGATTCATGATTAAAGAATCCTTTCGCTGATTTCTTTTTTACCATGTTATTTGGAGAAGAAATGGGGGTGTGCAAAAATGCTTTCGTGAACAGGAATTTTGTTTCTGGATCTCTAAATGTCCCTGTCGTCGTTTTCTTTTGAGAATTGGTTTGTGCATCTTTGTAGTCTGGCGCTTTGTTGACTTATAAATATTGATCTTTGATTTTAAGATGAACGTTTGCTTTAAATTGAAATTATAATAGTTAGATATTATGGCTGCAAATAAGCTTTTATATTCGCTCAGTCGCCTAACTTTGTCCTGTCTTTTGTGCTAAATTTGGAAATGGTGCGTTTAGATGGTTTTGACTGTATCAAAATAACAAAACAATCACATAACTATCTTATATACTCAAAAGGGTCAAGACCATTAAAAATTCTAAATCAATAATCCGTACCATATTTATTGCCAAATAATTTTTTTGTAATAAAAAATTCTAAAATTGTACACTTATGCCATAATAACCCCTAACTAATTTACCCGTACCACATTTACTTAAATGCGCTAAATCTGCTTTTTCCAAATAAATATTATACGAGTGTATTGTTTTTTTTTTTTGTCAAAACAAGTGTACCGGTTGAAGGGTTACTTAAAAAAATGTGATTTCTATCAAGAAATTCACTTATATTTTTCCTAAACTTCAAAAATAATGAAAAAAGGTGTTGAGATTCATGTGCACGTGCATTGTGTTAGAGAAGCCCCGCATTGCAGAACTTATATAATATAGAGTTATTAATATATCCTAATTGGCTTATAACTTATTGGGTTAAACTTTTGAGTAAATGTAAATCCAATTAAAGACTAGAGCTTCCCCTTGGCAATCTCCCATATTAAGGTATTGAATTTCTATTTCCCATTTTTAACAAATGATACAAAAACCGATGGTTAATTAGTGCTCCACCACCAATGAAGGTATGAAACTTCCGTTGTGCACTTTTAACAAATGATATTAAAGCTGATAATTGAGCCAATAGTTGATTTGTGCTCCACTACCAGTGAAGGAATGAAACTTTCGTTGCGCACTTTTAACAAATGATATTAAAGCTGATAGTTGAGCCAATAGTTGATTTGTGCTCCACTACCAGTGAAGGTATCAAACTTCTATTACACACTTTTAAGAAATGATATCAAAGCTGATGATGGAGCCAATAGTTGATCCGTGCTCTACCACCGATGAATGTATTAAACTTTTCCCGTGCACTTTTAATAAACGATACCAGAGTTGATAGTTGATTGGTGTTTTACTCCCAATTTATTTGATCAAAGCTGATAGTTGATTGACGTTTTACTCCCAATTTATTTGATCAACGATTGTTTCAAGTGGAAATTGCTACCATGGTTAGTCTGGTGAGGAGAGACCATAGATAGTTGGTCTGGTGACACAGGATAAAAACTAGGTGATGCAATCTCAAATTAGCAGTAATGATGGCTACTTTACATAAATTTTTAAGATATACGCATAAGTTGTGTTAGAGAAGTCCAACATCAAAGAGTTGATATGAGGTGGAGTAGTTAATATATTATCCCAATTGACTCATAATTTACTGGCTTAAGTTGTTAAGTGACGGCAAGTTGAATTGGATAATTTGATAGATTCAAACTTGGACTCTTCCTTAACGATCTTCTTAAATGAAGGTAACAAACTTTTGCTGTGCACTCTTAACAAAAGACACTATAACTTATTTAATGAAAAAGACCTCTATCCGATCATCTTAGAAATTTACATAATTAATCTCATCTAATTTGAGTGCCGTCTTCACTGGATGATTACATTTTGCCCCTTGAGTTTTTAGAATCGTGGCAAATTTTGCCCTAGCATTTCAAATTTTGCAATTTACACCTAACTTTTTGAAAATGGTAACGATATGTCTTCTAGCTTTGACATAAGTCAAACTTTAATTAGAATTCTAACTATTTGACTACACATTACTAGCTATGGAAGGCAAATCAGTCATACATCATCTATATTTTTGCGAAAAAATAGGGACCACTCAAAATACATTTTAAAGCTCCATCTCAACATTTGCCAAATCTCACAAGAGCATTTAGTTACATGGTCTCACACGCAATATATTTTTAAATAATTCATATTCTTTTCATATATATATACGAAGAATTTATCTTTTATAATCATTTACGTGTTGTCAAGTTGTTGGAACTCAAAGCAAACGTTAGTCAAAATCAATGTTAGAGGATACGCTAGAACTAATTTCTTTAATTCCCAGTCAAATCACCAAAAAAGGAAAACACGAGGGGCAATTTCCAGCAACCCTAAAAAAAAAATTTGGGGGCAAATACCCTCTTCAAATCATACTGGATTTCATATGGGCAAATATTCTCCTTCTTATTTTCTGAAAGATATTGTCTCTCATACGTCCATCTCTTTTTATTATTTATTATGATTTGTCCCATCATATTATATATTTAGATTTTTCTCTCGTGAGATTGGTAGACATGTAGGGGAAGGGAGTGGTGGGGTTGGGTTGGTCAGAAACCTACAATGTCGTACTGGGAATTTAAAGCATGATTGTCGCACATTGGATTTTATTAATCGAATTAGAAAAATAGAAAACGAGGGTTTTTATCAATTATTTTTATATTCCTTTTCACTAGGATTGAGGAACATCCCACTGGTTATATGTAAATGGGAAGTTCCCGTTTTTCCACTTACAGTATGGAACAGACTTCCTGCATCTGGAATCGCAAAACCCACAGATAGAGGAACTATTCTTATTTATCTATTTGATGACCGCTTTATGGCTTGAGATAACTTTTTTTGATTTATTAATTGGTAATTTCCTAGTTCTGATAAAGACGAACGAAATTCAGATGACGCTCCATGGGGGAGCCCCGCCTACCAAGGCTCAAGATGTGAAGGAATGTCAAAACACTGATTAATCCGTACCAACTCAAATTAAAAATCAAACAGAAATACTAAATTTTGTTGGATTTGCACGTCAATATAACTATAGCTGGTTTAAAAATGATTGCTTTTATCCTTTTTTTTTTCCAAAGTTGCAAAAAATGTTATGATCCTAAGTGTTGTATGAGTTATATTGATTACCCTTAATTAAGAAAATTTAATGCAATGAAAAGTTACAAGTTCCCCCGTTTTATTATTTGATAGGTATCCAGGATCATCTTTTAATATAATCACATTCTATGCTTGTAATTATATATACAAAAAAATAATCCACCTATTTAATTTTCTTTCAAGCTTGGATTATGTCGAATGTTTTACTTTTGCTTTCGTAAAAGCAAGTTGCTCCATCAATGAAATAATTGTCTATCTGAAAATGGTAGTATTATTTTCTATTCACTTAAATATACTTACATATTAACAGATGAAGTTTCTATGATAAGCCTTGTCCACATTGGAAACGCAGGTCTAAAGGTAAAGGGTTTAAGCTGAAGCCAACCAAAATTAAAATGAGATATTCGGGTTGATTTGAAGATTTGTTCTATTAATTTAAATTTCTTGAGATCAATATTATCGCAGGTTTAGTTCTATCATGTGTACATTTTCACACCTTGTTGAAAACGTACTTTTTTTGTTTTTTTTACAAGTCTATCCTTAAAATAGATTTAGAACTTTTTTTTTATATAATCACCTTAAGCCTAATGAGACAAATTTATGATGCCCCGAATTTAAAGTGGTCAAAATCAGTACGATTTTGAAAGTACGTATACATACTTGAAGCTCTGGAAAAATTCAGTGGATGCACTGCTTAAGCCACTTGCAAAACTAGTTTCTGTTGAAGTGAACATGAGAAGTGGAATTAGGGCAACTAAAAATGATTATTACATGTTGCTGCGTGAAGATCTAGGAGAGTGGAATTTGTCCTCTTTAAGGATTTCAAGTTGCACGGAGCTTAGAAATTTATCGCCCCAACAAATTAGGATGAATTCCAAGGTTCACATCGCCCCCCAGTTGCTGCGCACAAAGTCCCCTGGCTTTCCGGGGAAGGTGATATCTAACTTTATTGTCCAGAAAATAAAAATAAATACAAATCATTTCTCAGTCATGAATAGTATACAAAGTGGATCAAATTTTGGACCTAGAAATCAGATTAGCCAAGAAATATATTTACACCAACGCTTTGTTTGTTTTGCGAAATGTGTGACATTTTTGCAAAATATTTTTCACTAAATTATTTTTCAAGAAAATGATAATATTTTTTGGTATTTAACTACAATCTAAAAGTGAACTAAAAAATATTTTCTATCGTTTGGTATGAAAAATCTAGTTTGAATTTTTATAAATAGACACGCACTATTTAGACATTAATAACTTGTGCATGGACAGCTGGGGAATCGAATATGGGCACTACAATCTCAAGTTCGGCTTTGATGGACTCTGACTCAGGCATTGTGATAAGGGCATGGACAATTGGACCCAAAGAACCGGTCCTAGACACTAGAGACTTGGGAATTGTTGCTGGAGTTTCTGTGCCAAACATAAAGTTTCAAGTCAAAATGTAGATACTTAGTCATATATTTGGTTGGAAATCATTTTCCTGAATTTAAATATAGGTTTTCTGTTAATTATGATAATATTTTGCGTTGATCCATTTTCCTAAATGAACCAAATATTGAAAAAATAAGGAAAATATGTTTTCACAAAACAAACAAAGCCTTATAAGAGAAACAATAATTATTTAGAACTTCAAACTACTTTCTAATTTTGTGCCCAAAAAGGAAAATAATCCATTCAATTTTTTTGTGAGTTTGATTAGGAAGATACACACCAAATTTCCAAAAACTAACATTTTGCAGTGTCAAGAGTGTAATCATTAAATAAAGAAGAAGAAAACAATTTGAACCAATGTCATTGAATTTAGGGTATTTCCGCATGAAAATGAAAGGAGGCGACAAATGAACTTAGGAAGCTTCACAGCAAGTTCCCCTGTTCTTTCATTCCTCTCTTTGCCTTAGGCTGCAAGATGTACAAAAAATCCAATATTCTGAGAATGACTTTACTGCTAATCACAATCACTATCTCGCACACACGTGCAATGTTTTTCGAGAGTGTAAACCATACTTTTTCGGCGGCTCTATAATTTTTTTGACGAATCTGATTTTTGTCCATTGCGTAATTAATTGTTTTCAATTCGGTCCTTGTACTAGAGTCCTTGATTATACAACAATGTTAGTGAAACACACCCTTTTTCTTGCATGCAATATAATACTAATACACCTTTAGAATACATGATTTTTTTTAACATCAGAGGATGGACTTATCTCAAGATGGTATAAATATTTTGGTGAAAAATTTGTGGCATGGAAAAGTTTGGCGTGTTTAAAGATTAAGACAGTTACAAGATTTCTAATCAAATTCGCAAAATTAACATTTTAGAATTATTATTAGATTCACCATCAGTGCGAAAAATCTTTTATACATTATGGCTGATGGTGGACATAATAATGATCCAAAGTTTTATGTGGCCTCTTTTAATATTGTTATTTTTCTCAACTTTCTATATGTTATTATAATTGTTCTTTTTGGGCCTTTTTTTTTTTTTGGGGTAGGAGGAGCCAAATGATCTGTTGGCTAATTGGAAGGAATTATTTCTCTAGACAGTTAGCTATAGTTCATTTTCATGCAAACCGCGAGGTTCTCCTAAAGCGAAAATGACCCGACGTTGCATGCGCCCCTAAATTGAAATATCAGAGAAGATGATTATTCAAGAAGTGAGGTCGGAAATCCTGGGAAATGCAAAGATCCGCATGCCGAGCCGTTGAAATTTCTCGGCCGATGCCGCTCCTTTCTGGCACGTAATTAATGATTAAGACCACTTCCGGAATGAACGAATAAAAGCTGTCTCGCCTATGGCGAAATTTGCCAACGTCAATTTCATAATTGAAGTCGGCAGATGAATTGTTTCGAGGCATTATCTGTCTTGTCTCACCAACGTACTCAATCGGCCGTATTATGAGGGTCTAATTCGAGAGGAAAAGGAAAATTAATTAAACTTATTTGGTGAAATTGGGGCCCAAGCCGCTCTGCGGAATTCATGTACCTGAAATTGGCATCCAAAGTCAATGATAAATTTGCAATTTTTCACACAAACTACGGCCGAATTTATTGAAGAGAGATCATCATGCGTGCTTTGATAGACCAACTTAACTAATTTGGTCCTAAACCATGAAACCCATTTTCGGACCGTGGATTAATTTGAGCTGAGGAAGACATGGAATGATTATGTGATCGAATGTTTATAATTTCCTGCTGTAATTAGCATTGCTTAAGGTAAGAGAATGGAATTTGGAGGGTTTTCAGGCTTTGGAGCTTCCTTCAAAGCTAAGGGATTAAAGGAGATTAACCGCATCTGTCTTTTGATTGTGGCAACATGGCTTTTCAAAAATTTTCACCGTCCAGAGGGGAGGGAATATTGTACGCATAGGTGTATCAATTAGGAAAAGATCTCTCTCCTTTAGTGCTATTTTTTCGGGACAAAAAGCTTTTTTCTTTCGGTGGAAAGAGATTCGTTAATTTATGTCGTGTTCACGTCATGCTCTCGAAAATGCGTCATAACTGTTCTCGAATCGTATTTGGGGTACTTAACTTGCGATGGACAAAATCTTCAATCATTGCCGCTCGTGTTGATCAAGCCAATCTCTTGTGACGAACCAAACTTTTTAGGATGTAATTGAAAGAGATTCTTGCCTGCCCCTTCATATAAAACGTCCTGGAGATGATCAAAGCTTTTAAGGATCTTGAAAAGCCATAAAATTCATTGCTTGTTATCTGAACTTTCGAAGGTGATCATCCTCCTCTTCCAAGCAAACTGCAGTAGAAAAGGTAGTGCCTGTGAATGGTGATCATTTAGTCAATCATGGGTTTTGGCTTGGACCAATTTGTCATGATGGTGATGAATTATTTGCTTTGGATAAAGGTCAACGGTGATGAATTATTTGCTTTTGAAAATTCCATCCAGGATTAAGAAAAAAAGAAAAAAAGAGGAGAAGGCACAGTAGAAGTGACATAAATGCACTACAACCTCTACAAAGGAGTGAGTAACTATGACATGACTGCTCTGCAGAAGCTTATATGGGAAGAGAACATTGCAGCCGCTGCTCCATTAAATGTAACCATTGACAACAATCCACCTCATTGCTTCCACAAAATTGAGGTGCCACAAGCACGGATGTAAAGAACGAAAAGAAAAAAAGAAAAAAGAAAAAAGAAAAACAGAGACTTGTAAAGAATGAATTTGCTGTCTAAGGAGATCCTCTTATGAATTCTTCCAACCATTCTAGGGATACTAAAGATGGCTGGTGACCATATTCATGGTTTTGCAATAAAATAGAAAGTCACTTCTTTTCGGGACTATCTCCATGATATTGGTGAAATATCAAATTATACCTTTTTCAGCAGAAAATAATAAGAAAAGAGAACCGTCTTGAATGCAGGTGTGCTGGTTTTACTTCATGGTGTCCAGAACAATCCAGCCAAAGAGAAAGTAACAAGAACTATCCTGCTGCACCCACGAGGCCATCTAGTGACAAATCTCTGGACTAGGACTTTCGGGTCAAAAAGCTTCTTTTAATGGCTTTTCATATCATAGGAAAGAATCTGAACGATTATTTCTCATGATGATGATCCATCAAATCTGATATGACAAGTTTTCTACTTGGGCCAATGCCTTCACTTTCTTACCAAGGAGCCAGACCATTCAAATCACAGATGCCTTTTAAAGATGATATCAAGCTCATTTTGCACCATGGACCGAGGATGAGACAAATCTAAGCCTAAGCATTATATATTTGGCAGATTATAACTTTACAAGCTGATTGAAACAGAGAACAATGGGCAGAAGAGCACAGATTGGGAAGTCCATTTGCATTTAGCTAAGTACAGCAGCTTTTAGAGATTGATAAGTGACCACTAAAATGTGAGGTGCTTTTATTTAGCTGCCTCTACACAAACTGGATGGGGGCAGTAACGGAAACAGCTTCTTCCATTAGATCCCGTTCTCGCTTGGGGTTCCCATCATTATGCGCTGCAGGCATTTAGCGAAGAGATAAGAGTTTTAATCATAAAGAGACTTGAGAAACCATGGGAAAGAAATGGACAACGGGATATGGATTACCTGAAAGCATGACAGCGCGTAATGAACATCGTTTTCTGAGATCTGATGGTGAACAACCAGTCTAACTCTGAAGATATACATCTCAAAATCAGTTTGCTAATACATGATTTGTCAAGTTCACTACAAATATATTATTTGTTAATTGATGGTCCATATGGGAAAATCTAGTCAAAACAGATGATCATCAAAGGCTAAGCATGACCTGGTTGAGGTCTCCGGCATGACTAGTATTCCATGTTCTTCCAGGTTCTTGCACAGTTTCTGCACTGTCATGTTCGAGCCTTCGTTGATATCAAAGTATATCTGGTCAAAGCAAAGAGTGGGATGTCACTATCAGTAGCGTTAAGGAGCCACGGCTATTAAGCTCTGAAGAAAAGATTCCTGTGAAATAATGAGGATCTCTTTTTTCACTACTTGAACAGCCGTACTTACGATATTAGTCTCCACAGAAGCAACATTCGATGCTAACCCTCTAATCTTGTTTAGTCCCTCTGAAGATGACATCACATACATGAGAAGCGCAAACGGGATTAAGCAGTGAGTGAATCACAAGGATAGAGTACGTAAAGGAACCACGAAGTGAGTTGTCGAGTACCTGCCAAAATCTTCGCTTTCTTGTGATCACTTTCAAGCTTTCCAACATTTTCACGTAGCGCAACAAGCGCAGCAGCACATAAGATGCCCACCTGCCTCATCCCACCACCTAAGGTTTTCCTCAGCCTTCTAGCCTGAAATAATGAACTTAGAATCATTAGATTATTGAATTTGAATACAAAACAGAAGATGCAATTAGTACATGCACAGGTTAATACCTTTGTGATGAAGCTCTCGGAACCAACAATAACAGATCCAACAGGGGCGCCCAGACCTTTCGATATACAAACCTACCAACAGTTCGACCAAATTAACAGAGAATCATTTTCGGATGCAGTCCAAAGTAGAATCTTGGTCGAAAGCAAACTCATGTGATGCCAATTGAACATACCGAAACTGAGTCAGCAGCTTGTACCAGCCTATCTACTGGAACTCCAAGTGCCTAACAGAGTAAGATGAATGCAACCATTATAGTTAATGTTCACATGATGCAACTATGTAAAATCATCTCTAGATAATTTTTACTCACAACTGCGGCATTAAAGATGCGAGCCCCATCTATATGAAGCTTTAGACCATGCTTCTTTGCCAATTCTCCGACTTTATCAGTATACTCAACTGACAAACATCTACCACCAGTACTGCATTCGGCAAAAATGATATTATGAGACAAGCAGAAATGAAAAAGAATAAAGTCAATGGCAAAATGCATCATCCCAAATCCAGACATAAAAATGGCTCCATGGACTAAATGCCCATAGTAAATAAACAGAAATCCATGGATAGAGCTTCATAGTCAGATCAAGTCACTAGCCCTCTCTCCAGCATCATCTGCCTTGTGTTCGGGGTAATTCTGGGCATGGCCAGCTCCCATATTGTAACATGAGGCCGTTGACAGATCCAGAGAAAAAATCGGATATAGTTCTACCAAATAACAGACTGTGTAAAACAAACCACATAATTCACATGCTTGTAGCTGATTAAATCAACCCAGCATTTCATGAGTTCAAATTTGAATTAGCGTGGAAGGAAACAACATTCTTTCTTCACCCAATAGAACAAAGTCAGTGATATTGAATGGCATGAGAAGACCTTCAGGGAAAGCAAATTATTTTCAAGCAGGAATTGAGTGACTAAATATTTATGTTTCACCAGCAACATAGCAATTCCCAATAAAATTTTAGAGAATTATATCCCAGTTATAGGTAAGCCAAACAGGGCCCTTAACTTTAGCTGAACCCAATGTGATGAAAATTGCACCAAAAGCTAACTAACCACAATAATTAAATACAATCTTGCCAGAACGTCTCATTGAAAAGTTTGGTAGATAAGAGTTTCCTTACTTTGCATGTGAATTCTCCAAGCAAATAAGCCTAGTAGTTGGATACACAAGCGCCCCTTTTGGATCCCTTATGGCAGCTTCAATCAAATCAATATCCATCGTTCCATCCTCGTTATTCTTCAGCGTCCTTGGATGGACACCTCCAATTGTGGAAATCCCTCCATTCTCGTAAATGTGTATGTGGCAGTTGTCTCCGAGAATGACTTCGCTTCCTCGGACCTCACAGTGAACAAGAACGCTGATGAGATTTCCCATAGTGCCTGATGGAACAAAGAGGCCTGCTTCTTTGCCCGTGATCTTCGCCACCTCTGTTTCTAAGCGTTGTGCCGTTGGGTCACAACACAAGACGTCGTCATCAACTTCGGCATCGGCCATTGCCGCCCGCATTGCCTCGGTTGGCTTGGTGACAGTGTCGGAACGAAGATCCACGGTCTTGGTCACCATTTTTTTCCTGGAATTAACCAACGATGGGGGAAAATCAAATGGGATTGACGGTATAAATATACAGAAACTCGTCAGCATCTAGTCATCCAAGGATTTCACTTTCTACAGCTATCACAAGTATACGCCATAAGCAGTCTTAATTACCCTATCTTGTTTTGTGAATAAATCAACATAAGCAATAACGAAAAGGGGAGCAAAAGAATCCTGAAACTTACACCATTATCACCTTCTCAGAATCTTCTATTATCTGCTTCAGCCAAAAGTTTCAATTTTTGTAGTCACCATGGATTCATATCAAAAGAAGATGGAAACGTGTAACTTTCATAGTCTGGTTCGAGCAGAGAAACTCGAAAGATCAATTCAAGAGGGAGAGTTAAAAAGAGAAATTTCGACAAACAGACGTGCTGCGACATACTTCTAGAAATAAACAGATGCTAAGAATGATGCGAAAGACACAGAACGATGTGACATGATCAGAAGCTCTCCGCAAAAGATCACCTCTGCTTCAAAAATACCCATCGAACGCAAGAACGAACTCTTGTTCCGAACAGTCGATCTTCTTTAGAAAAACGTCTTAAAAAGACGCCACTTCACCCATATTCATGCTCAATTCCACACAAGCCATCGAAACAATTTCAAAGATTAAACTCCGCATGTCTGATTGCGTGTGAAAGTTTTCATGATCATACCTGCTTTGAGTCAAAAATGCTACTTGATCTCCTGGTCGTTCGACTCCAAAATCCGAACTTCAGGTGCGCTTAATTAGCTGAGAGAGAGAGAGAGAGAGATAAAGGGAAGCAACCGCCACGTTCTCTGTCAGTCACGGAAATGCTGACAGTTCACTAGAACCTGAAACACAACCACCCAACAAAAGGAAGCAAAACACCCAAAAAAAAAGAAAAAAAAAGAACAACTTTTATTCATCACACAATAAACCTCAAAGCAAATTCAGAACAATCTAAACATAAAGAGCTTGTCAGAAAATTGCTAGAATCTAGAGAACCGTGAACAAAAGTACGTTGCTTCTGAATCTTTGAATTGAAAGAACCTCTTACATGATAATCAAAAGGCATGAAAATTCAGGAATGGAATGCTGGAAAACGTAGATCCAAGAAAAAGCCCAGCCAAAACTCCGCCAGGGACAGACAGGTATAAATGCATACGAAAGCACTTCTGTTTGGAGAGACGCACGTCACATGTTAGCCCCAAAAGGAAATCACGCAGAGATTGAAAGAGAGAGAAAATTCTGAGCCATTGGTTGTGGCATCCAGCGAGGCGGACAACAATCTCATGCATGCCATCCAGGTGGTGGATAATGTCACGGGTTTAAATTAGGCAATTGCAATCTCGCGCATTAAATTTTTTCCCAGGAAGGAAGAAAAATTTGAAAATTATAGGAAAGCAAATCTCTAACATCATTAGCTTACCTCAGGAATCCACTTCCTCAATTATGTGCATCCTCCTTCGTGAGCTAATGTGAGAAAGGAGTCCTAACTCTGCGCAAGTATTTATGGTTGGACGAATTGGGTTTTGTTTTTTCCATTGAGAAAGTGACTCTTCCTTCCTGGAACTTTCTTGCAAGCCACTGTTAGATTGTGGCTTTTTGAAATTTTCCAGGGAAAGAAATAAGTCGTAGCGGCTTCCTATTTGCTAGGAGGAAGATAAATTAGCTTGCTCTCTAGTGGCTGCTAACAAAGATGGTGACATGTTAAATCAGCCTTTTGAGCCTCAGGTCAGGACCACAAGGTACGAGATCTACTTCCTGTTCAATAAACATATAAAAAACCTACATATTAAAAAATGGGAGAAGGTAGAGCGTCCGTTCGGCGAATTCGCGATAGGAAAATTCAACCGCCGAGGTCCAGAACTTAGAAATTTTGCCCAATGCGAACGATGGTTCCTAGAAGAAGGAATTCTCTTGGAACAATCCAAGAGCCTCTGGTCCTAATAATATTTTAGTTACAGAGGGTCAGAGGGACTGCTATAATCAGGAGTCTCTTACGCCTATAATTATCTGCTTGAGATAAAGATGATAAGATCATTTAGACAACGTCCATCTTCTCCCACACAGGTTTTCTTATATTGACCGGGGGCCTTTACAGTTAAGTCCCCGTATATAAATTGAGCGCATCACCGAGTAACATAAACACAAATAATCTCCAAGTTCTGGAGAAGAAAAGGACTCGTGAAAAGTTAAAAATCTGAGAATCTTTGGAGTCCGCTGATCCTCAAGATCCTTCTTCGAATGAGGACCTAACGTCCAAAAGTGCTTAAACTTGTGGTTCCTCTTTGAAAAGGGTCCCATCAATCGAGTCAGTGTGACATTTGGAAAAGCAAATTTTCCGTCTTCTTTTGCCATATTCATGAATGCTATTCTCAAGTCGAGAAGCTCCCGAGCACAATGACCCTTCATTTCCCTATCGAAAAGGACCAATCCACGAACCGAGACCAAACGCTTTTTTTCGAGACGTGCATGTTTGTCTGGGTTACCAAGTAAGAGAACAAATGTGACAATCGAATCATATAATTTAAACCATTACTTACAGAAGGGAGACGAACAAATGGCCGTACGGTCGCTCTCCTCGATAAATGTATGAAGCCAACCGAGAATGTTCTAACTTGTTTGCAAATTGCAATGACGGGAATATGACTTGTTTTTCTATAGTTGTACAGTACAAGCAGGCGAGAAGGGATTGGGGAGAGCGTGGCTATTTATGCAGCTCTCCGATGGCGGCTCGTGCTTATCGGAGTCGTCGATGCAGTCAGATGAAATGTTCGGTTTGGCTTCCTCTCTCTCTCTGTGATTAGCTGTGATCTCGATCTCGATGTAGGTGACTATTAAATAAGGGTCGATTAACGCTTTGTAGGTGTCGTGGTTGACTGTTTTTGACCGGTGGTACTGGGGAATCGAGAATTGATTGGATAAGGGGACCTCAACTTGCCTTCTCATTCTTTTAAAGAAATTTGTTCCGTGCTTAAACATTCATTTCAATGAATGATTGCAATTTTCAACATACTGTTTTTGTCGCTTTACACGTGATGGATGTATCGAAATCAAATTCTTGTTTTAGTATTATTTAATCAGTATCTTGAGACATTCATTACTAAGGTGTTTTTGAAAAAAGTTATTGATATGATGTTGAAATCCCATGTAATTGTTCCCCTAATTCAGATTTAGAACTCTTTTTAGAGTTTCGGTATCCTTAATTGGTCAAGTCGTGAGGCATATATCAACATGATAGACAACCAAAAAAATAAAAAATGACGAATTGTGTTACAAAAAATTCCATTTGTTTCACAAAAAATCGATTATCAAAAAATATTTTTCTAGTGGATTGTTTAGAAGAATGAGTCTACGGAATACTTTTTGTGGAGTCAATGAAAAACTTATGTTTAAATTTATAAAAATGACCTATTTTAATATTAAAAAGTATTTTTCAAAATTTATGCAGACCCTGTGCTTGGGTCCTTGGCACTTGGGTCCACATCCCCTGAGGTCAGGCTGAAGATCCCAACGCCAAAGCCCGGGACCCTGGCAGCCAGGCCCAATTCCCTCAAGGACGTGCCCATATCCCTTGAGGCTGGTGATCGTGTGACGTCCTAATATTTTCCCTTCTATTTGTTATGGTAGCAATTATTGTGTTGTATAGAAAGAAAATTGCATACGAAATTAAAATAAATCATCATTTGTATGTCAAGTAAGATCTCACTTGATGTGTATTACAATAAATAAGGTACAATTAGCACTGTAAGATTTTAATATTAGATCTAGCATTTAAATTACATAGGTTTGATGAAAGTTTTATTACGATTACAAAGTGCCACTAAATTGATGAATATAAGGACAGTGCCATGGGTTGGGCTATACATTTAAAATGCCCAAAATGCCTTTAAGACACGCAAACTTAATAGAATCTATTTATATAGTTTATGTTTATCCATGAAGTCATCAATATTTTTTAGGCGGGATCGATATACCCTAGAAAGCAAATAGGACAATAATGCATTCTGCACACATCGCCAAATTAGCAGTTTCAAAATATTTTTTCTGACGTATTGAAATTTAGAACGGACATGTCCCTCCATATTTATGGACACCTAATTTCTTACTTGCAAATTACATCATTCCTTACATCACTTATTTTAACTCTAGCTCATTAATGTTCTCTAAGCTTGCAAGCCAAGTCCTCATTGATGCATTTTACTTAGCCAATCATGCACTCTCTCCTATCATTATCTTCAATTATTCTAACCTTTGCCACTTCCCCATCTTGCATGAAGTTTTCATCTTCTCATCTTAAGTGCAATTTCTCTTATTCCTCCTAAAACAACTAGGCGGAGTTCCATAAATTTTATTCCAAGCTCCACAATTTATCTATTTTTTGTTATCTTTAGTTTTAGTCTCACTTATCAAGCATCTTTCAAGGTAAAATTCATGGTATTCATTTTTTTTAATATCTATTATAAAGTTTGGTTTGAATATATTATGTATAGTTAATAATTGTTCTTGTTTGTTTTATTTTCAAGGCGATTAAGGCTTTATTCAATTCTTTGACTCAAGGTAAGTGAAAGTCTGGGGGCAAAACAAGATTGATCCTTATTTGATTTTAACTTAAAGTATAAACAATATTATTAGATCCATATTCATTACCTTTACCAAAAAAAATAAAATATTATTAGATCCATGTTAATGATTACATAATGAGATAATAAGAGGCATGAACACATATGAATGATTTATATGATTTTGTGCCATGGATGATGCCATGTTCATCCAAGATGGTTGGTTGAGGTCTATTTGTGCCTTTTGTTATTAACATCGCAGGAAAGATGTCATTAGAAAGACAGTTTGGACCGGCATCAGAGGAGCAAATTCCACAGCCTCTTTGAAACACAAGCAACGTTCGGTAGGGTCAAATCTCGAAGCCCAAGACCTCCTCACATTTAGAAAGACAGTTTGGACCGGCAACTATGGTGTTCCGTAGAAAGGGTGAACATCATCCCGCAGATATAACTGAATTGGAAAAATTATCTAGAAAAATTTTAAATCTATTATAAGGAGGTCAATTCAATCTTAAAATTTTCAATTATGCCAATTTAATTCTAAATTTTTTGATAATTTATCAATTTACTCATAAATTTAAAACAACGAAGACAATATGTTTATAACTAAATTGACATGATTGAAAGGTTTGTGTCTAAATTTGCAAATTATCAAAATGTTTAGGATTGAATTGACACGTTCGAAAGGTTTAAAGTTGATAGTCATATAATAGTTCAGGACTTTTTGGATAGTTATCCCTAATTGTATTCAGTAGAAAATTCATGTGAAAAATGGTCGTATTCAATCCTAGTTGAAATCTTTGAAAAAGTCACGATGAAAACTCGTATCTTATGCTTGTGATTTTTCCAATCTCCTGATGTACAGTTTCGTCATCCAAACCACTCATGCAGCTGCAGATTTATTCCGGTTTCAACGTTCAAGAATACGAAAGATGCTAACAAAATTCTAATCAAATACTAAGTTTCGGCATATGGTTAGCTTAGCATCATGTGTCTTCTGCAGATCTATATTTCATTTTATATATAAGTCATCTTTCATTACATAACCAGATGGACTGGGGTGGGCCCATACTAGCCCAAGACATCGACCCATAGGTCCTATTATCCTAACACGCACCAAGATCTTTATTGAAGGCCTCATCTTTTCAGTTTCTAATCAGCTGCCAGATTTGGCAACCCCTTTTTGTATAATATATATGGTAAACGTAGTAATTAATTTATTTGGTACACTTACGAGCATGATTAAGTGGCAATGCGTGTCGCAGTCTGCGTACGTGTAGGGCAAGCTCTGGAAAAGTGGAGATTAAACTAATAGCAAGCATGCCTGTCCTCTAGAACTAACGTAAGGCATGAAGTGGCTGAGAAGAAGATTAGATGCCTTAACAAATCGTAGCAGATGATGCTCACTAGATGAGATGAGACCCAAGAATCGCCTTCAACCGGGTGGATAATTGCTGAGCGAGAGAGGGACGGCTCTATTAGATGGAAGTCTTAGAGAAAATTTTAGTTTCTAATGACTGGCGATTTTGCGAGTTATCATCAGCTAACGATCACGAGTTCGCAACCCTGAGTGATTGAAATTGATCATGCTGAAGAGAACGAACTGTTGCGAGAAACCCAATATTTTCTCATTAAGCAGAAGATTGATGGACTCCATGCTTGTAACTAGTAATCCTTGCGTATGTTTGGCTTTTTCAGAGCTCCAACCCCCATTTTTCTATTGCAGTTTCTGTGACCTAAGGGACTAACCGGAGCAATGTGCTGCCAAGTGCCAACCCTCACATATCGATTAGGATGCACAACTTATATTTATTCCTTTCCCCTCTTTTCTGTGTCGACACTTTATAAGATTCCCCTTTCCACCGACCAGTCCACATTAGCCAAGCCATCCAAAATAAGTATTATGAGTAACCATATAAGGTGATAATCATTTGAGGGGAAGCATAAACTTATGAATCACTCAATAAAGTCTCTTGCATACTTTGATATGTCACATTTTTGTTTTAAATTCATTTAGAAACAACGATTGGAACAGTTCGTCAAAGAGCGGAAAAAAGGAAAAAAATTATTTGCTGTACCTCTAAGAATAGCAAAGTGGGTAAGCAATACATTCAAATATATCATATTTTCATGTTTAAATTAAGGGTTAATACCCTAAAAACCCCAAAGTGGTACACACATGACAAATTTACCCCAAACTATTTTTTTGACCACCAAAAACCCCAAACTGGTACATATGTGACAGATCTACCCTCCGTTAGCTTCCGTTCAAATTTTCCGTTAATTTTGTTGACGTGGTTGCTGACGTGGCAAGCCATGTGAAAATTCATAAGTTTAATACCATTAAAAACCCTAAACTGGTATATTTATGACAAATTTACCCCAAACTAGTATATTTATGACAAATTTACCCCAAGCTGATATATTTACGAAAAATTTACTCTAAATTAATTTTTTTCGATCATAAAAAACCTAAATTGGTACACATGCGGCACATTTACCATCTTTCAATTTTCCCAAATTTGACTGAGTTGTGATGTCCAATCAATTTTATTTTCCGAATTACTCTAACATTGCCTCCATATCATTAATACTTGAATTTTTTTTCCTTTTATTGGAATCATTATTAGAAATTATTGAAAGACTACCAAATGTGCACTTCATTTTTGTGCCGAGAGGATGCCCATTAACTAAAAGATGGACAGATCGCTTGCGCACATATACAAAAGAAGTGCACATATTGTGGTTGCTTCACTCGTTTTTGGTTTGTGACAAACTTGGTTTTATGTTTATATGTCTTAGCCCCACATGGTTTACTGCTTGTCCGCAATCTGTTTGTACGCTTACATATTACTCTTGCTTTGCTGGTCATTCATGTTAGTCCATGTCCTTATTAGCGTTACGTAGTCTTTCCTACCTTAAGTGTGTCAAAATTTTAACATGGAACTTGCATGTGAATGGTATGAGTGACTCGTACATCACATGCTCGTTGAAATGCCGGAATCAAAATCACTTATGTTTGTCGCTGATTTCAGGTGTACTTTGAGTGTGATTCTTTTGTATATGTGCGCAAGCGATCTGTCCATCTTTTAGTTAATGTGCATCTTCTCAGCACAAGAATAAAGTGCACATTTGGTAGTCTTTGAATAGTTTTTTAATAATGATTCCAATAAAAAGAAAAAAAAATCAAGTATTAATGATATGGAGGCAATGTTAGAGTAATCCAGAAAATAAAATTGATTGGACATCACAACTCGGTCAAATTTGGGAAAATTGAAAGAGGGTAAATGTGTCGCACGTGTACCAATTTAGGTTTTTTATGATCGAAAAAATTAATTTATGGTAAATTTGTCGTAAATATACCAGCTTGGGGTAAATTTGTCATAAATATACCAGCTTGGGGTAAATTTGTCATAAATATACCAGTTTGGGGTTTTTAATGGTATTAAACTTATGAATTTCCACATGGCTTGCCACGTCAGCAACCACGTCAGCAAAATTAACGAAAAAATCGGACGGAAGCTAACGGAGGGTAAATTTGTCACATATATACCAGTTTGGGGTTTTTGGTGGTCAAAAAAATAGTTTGGGGTAAATTTGTCACAGATGTACCAGTTTGGGGTTTTTTAGGGTATTAACCCTTAAATTAAAACATCTCTCATTTAGAGCAATTTAGAGAGCCACCTCTCCTCGTGGCTAATTATGAAAGGTTAACTATGGGGCACTAGTATGCAATATTAACTTTGAATACTCGATTTCATTTGTTTTGCAAAAAATGAATAATTTGAAAACTATTTTTCTAAAAAATGATCGTTTATATCATTTACAAAAATAAATGAACAAAAAATAATCATTCGGAAAAATGTTTAAACATAAATTATTGTCAATTATGAAAAAAATTTCATTGATGAATTATTTTAAACTATATAAGCAATTATTTTTTAAAAAATAAATTTAAATTATTCATTTTTAATAAAATAAGCGGAGCTTATAAAGAAGTACGAGGGAAAAAAAGAAGAAGATAAGATTCTGCTTTTTTTTTTGGGTAGATTCCCACTAATTTTATGGTTCCGATTTGCGCTAATGGCACGTCTGATTCTTGCCTTTAAATGAAGTAATTGAATGATGCTCATTTCCCCCACCAAAGTGATTGCACTAGGGGTAAAAAAGTCATCCAGTCATTCACACAATTATGACTTTGATTTGTAAGTAAACCTACTCGTGCCGCTTTGTCTAGCCATCACATATTTCGTTTGGCGAGACTTCTTGATTACTAGCATTTTAGTGGGGTTATAGTGACCTCGTGTGGAAAGTTTCCTATCATGGCATCTTGATGGGATTGCAATGATAATGTCGGCCCTATCTCACCCTTTTTCCCATAGCACGCACCTGTTTTCCCAAAGGAACAAGAATCATATCATATTCAGATTAGAATAATAATAACCTGGACATAAAGATCGATTACAAATTTGATCGAAAAAGTTATACGGACTTTTTTGGAGCGTGTTTAATATGAACCCTTGTTAATATGTTCTCTCAATACTATTGCTACGGTATCACGGACAATATCGCTATAGTTAGTAAAGCCAAATTTTTTCACATCCTTCACATGTCGTATTCATGTAATGGTTTTTCATTGTAGCCTCTTGAGTTGTCTGAGCTGCCTACATCTTTCTGTCACATCTTTTCCGTAAATCAGTTTTGACATATTAACATTAGGTACCCACTTACTATAAGAAAACCTTTTATTAAACATTACATGCAATAAAAAACCGGTTTATCTCACCTGGAGACAATTTCTCCATGTCTTCGTCGCCGGCCGAATATCCTTGGCCTGTTCTGAAATAGAAGAAGTCCTTTCCCTCCTATAAAAGCAAAGTCATACCAGCTGCAAGAAAATCACTTTTTGAGAGGAGACGGAGAAGAAACGCTCACAAGAAAAATGCCGGTAGCGAGCCAGGAACTCGAGCACAATAGCTACCAACTGCTAGACGAAATCGGCCGGGCCGTTTTGGCACCATATTCCGGTGCTTCTCCCCTGCCGACAACTCTTTCGCTGCCTGCAAGGTCATTGACAAGCGCCGCCTCTCCGACGCCACCGACCGCCAATGCCTCGTCAACGAATCCAAGCTCATGACCCTCCTCTCCCCTCACCCTCACATACTCCAAATCCTCGACGCCCGTGAGACCGACGACTGCCTCTCCCTCGTCCTGGAGCTCTGTGAGCCCAACACTCTCTACGACCGCATAGTGTCCTGTAAGGCCCTCCCTGAGCCTGAGGCCGCTGTGTGCATGGCACAGCTCCTTCATGCCCTTGCGCATTGCCACCGCTTGGGGCGTTGTGCATAGGGATGTGAAGCCTGAGAACATACTGTTCGATTTGAGAGACATCCTGAAGCTGGCGGACTTTGGCTCGGCGGCCTGCTTGCACGAGGGTGGGCCTGTGGAGGGCATAGTGGGGACGCCGTATTATGTTGCATCAGAGGTGCTGATGGGGAGGGAGTACGGGGAGGAGGTGGACGTGTGGAGCGCTGGGGTGGTGATGTATGTGATGATCGTGAGGTGTCTGCCGTTCTGGGGTGAGTCGGCCTCGGAGGTCTTCGAGGGGGTGCTGAGGGGGAACCTTAGGTTCCTGGCAAGTGCCTATAGGACGGTGTCGGCGGCAGCGAAAGACTTGTTGATGAAGATGATTTGCAGGGATGTTTCCAGGAGAATTTCTGCAGAGCAGGCCTTGAGTGAGTGCTTCCAACTTTTTTGCCCATCATTTTCTTCATCCATTTGGTTTCATTTGGCATTAAAATGTTCAAAGCACAATTGTAGTAGGCTTCGCGGGCCCTGAAAATGGTGTTGAAAGGTCTTTGCAGCTAAAAACTTTTATCCCGTTATTGCTAGACAAAAATAATTGGAGAAAAGTTCTTTTCTGAATGAACCGAAAGTATATTTGTTAGCTTCTTTTCAGCGTTCCAGAAATTTAAGAAATGCCATGTTGATTCAGCGTGTTGATCCCCCCAAGATTGAACAACAATCTTAATCTAGGTAATGATACTTTTTAATCTTTCTGTGCCTCTCTAATGGTATTCCTCTTGCTCTGCTTGTGCTCTGTTTTTCCTGAGCAGGACATCCTTGGATCCCGAGCGTGGGGGAGACAGTGGACATGGTTGATCTGAAAGGTTCACGTATCTCTCAAAAGCACAGAGAGACTGTCACTGTCAAAGGATGCATATAAATGTTGCCTGTGATGCGAATAATTTTCTTGAGAGAGAGAGAGAGAGAGAGAGAGAGAGAGAGAGATGACCAAGTTTGCATTGCATTTGTCTAATGCAACAAACTGAAGATTCCTTGGACGAACATGACTCCATTGACCCACCAAGATTTTTTTTTTTTTTTGGTTACGAATCTGCAGCTTGTGTGTGGCCGCATGAGTCTGCTTCCGCAAGTGACAGCAGCTTCATCTTCCCCCCTAATTTCAGCAACTCTGCTGTCAATTCTATCTTCTGTGCTTATTGTATAAACTTTGGTTTTTGCAAAAATCTTAGACGGTAGAAAGATACTAGCGGCTTAAAAAATTTTCTGGTCCTTCTCTTTTTGGATTCTTTCCTGATGTCTGGAGAGATTAACGGATGTGCATTGAAGGTAAAGATTTTACTTCTACTGCTTTTATGAAAAGATGGTTGGCCTTCAAATTAAGAATGTAAATTAATTCCCAGAAGAATTGGATTGAGAATCAATGCCTTTGTGCTGATGATGGATGGTATTTGAATGAACTGAAGAAATTGCAGTCTCCTTCACTTGGAGTTACAGCTGATCAAGAATTTGTCCTGCTTATCATGTGGTTTGATTCATTCGCAGAATCTTAAGGCAAAACAGCAGACAGATCAGATGCTCTCAAAGGGTTTCTGACTTATGATAATTATCCCAGTTTATTCTACCTTGACAAAATGTAGTCTTGCTGAACATTACCCAGTGAAAAAGGGAAAATTGCTTCGGAATAAATGATTGGATTGGTATCCGAATACATTCATCTTTTATCTTGTTGACCGAGTCCAAGGAGAAATTATATGATTATATTTATATGTCGGGCATACAGAAGATGTTGGGAGTGTGTTGTAGAAATTTGATGCCATCATCCGGAGAGATTGCCAAAAGAGAATTTAATTCCGAGCCTATCAACATATCTAGTAGGATCAACATTCGCTTAAAAGCTAAATTATGAGTAGTGGGATTTCTTTCCTAACAGATTCAATTTATCAAATCGATAAACATTCTCCAATCGGTCTGGTTTTGTACATGGTTCAACTCGAGACATGATTTAACACGAGAGAGGTTAGATCACAAAGTGAATAGGTCTACTTAAATGATTGTAAAATTGTGGAGAGGGGGAAAGTTTAGCTACTAGTGCTACAATCTTAAGGTCTGAGCTTATTAAATTCCCGAGGTGCATTTGAATTGTTTGCAATAAACAAAAGGTTTTAGAAGTCAATTTTGTTGCTCTATCCCTATAACTGTCTATCCTTACATAAAAGAGAATAGTACAAGGAGCATTTGCCTGGCTGTCTTACATAAAAGAAAGTTAATTGAGTCCTCTATTCTATTTTGTAGAAGAAGTCCCAATCTAGCAGCCACAATACATGCTTCTGTAAAATAGTCTTTTTTTAGAATATTTAAACAATAAATCATGTTTTCATCTAACACCTTAAGCTTATTATATCAAAGCAAGAGGTCCGAATTCAAATCTTTCCAAGTCTATTAATTGCCTCCCTTACCATATATTTTCACGTTTAGTCTTAGGTCATGGTTCAATTTACACATGAGAGGAAGTATTAGAATGTTTGAATATCAAACAATAACTTCATCATCTAACAATTTAAGCTTGTAAAGCAATTACATGTTGTCCACCAAAATCTTTCAGTCTTATCTCTTTGAGTTTTTTATTTTTTAATTTAATCAAAACTCATGGCAAATCTAGTTGGATAATGGATGCAATGGTGCTCACGAATAGATAGTTCCTTTCCAGTGGGCCCAACATAGTCTTTATATGTTGTATGGAAAAGAGAATAAATTGAAAGAATACGCAATGAATCCATAGCAATAGAAGACATTTGCGATGCCCAAGATTAAAACATCATTTTACTCTTCATTACAAAGATACTAGTGAATTTACATTTTACTTTTGTGGCTATCTGCATTCCCTTCACTTGACTAATTGTGACTTTTCTAATCTGAAATTTTAGAGTCGCCTAATCTAAGAATTTTTGTTAACGTGCCTTATATCAATTCTTCGTGTATCTATATTTTGCTAGTCCATTAATATGTTTTATAGATTTATCCCATACTTGTATATTGATAACTCTATAATAATAGAGTTATTTTACCTATTTTAAGCAATAAACACGGTACATTATAATGCAATATTCTTTAGAAAATATTTGGATTTCCTTCTATTTACCCAAATTTTCTTCCTTGTTTATGCAAAATAATAAAATATAGAGAAAATAAGGAAAAAAAGGGCAAAAAGAAGGAGAGGAAAATTCGGTCATTCGGGAATTCAAATTAGAAAGGCGTTGGAAGATGGATACCAAATCAAGGATTCTGCGATTTATTTCTTGATTTTATGCCAAAAAATAAGCAATTGCATTTTGTTAGGATTCTTGAATATATCCTATAAATAGGATAATATTAACAGATATGTTTTTTTAGAGATAGTTTTTCATTATTCTAAGAGTTTTTCAAGTATTTTGAAGATAAGATAAAAGTGGCGACATAATTCTTATTCTTTGATTCAAGATACTGGGTTTGATTTATACTTTTATTTCTTCTTTTACTATATTCTAATTTTCTTTTGTTAGGGCTACGATATAGCACAATCATGATGATGTGAATTTCCAGATTTTTATGCGTGTAAGTGATTTCATTCATGTGAATCATATATTATTGTACTTAATGCTTTTAAGTGATTGGCCACCACTTGAATGATTTTATATGTATGTTTGAAATTGAGAAGTGATAATATGCAATCGCTCATTATAATATATAATCATGAATTAAATGTGGATGGAGATATACCGCGTTATTTGTGTATTTTTTTGGTAATAAGGTGATCTGGAAGACTCATTGTAAGTCAGGAATATTAATAGATTTTAATAGACTTATGTTTATTTAAATTCACATAGAGATATAGTGGATTAATAAACTGAGTTGGTTTGTTATACCTAGAGAGATGATAGTAAATAGATTAGGAAATTCCGCTATCACATGTTTGATATCATTTTCGTGCAACAATCTGAAATTCATATATAATGGTTATGGTGAAATCGAATGCTCTAACATATTTATCTGATTGATTTATTGTATTTAGTCTCCAAATTTTGCTTTAAAGATTTTTACTTTTAATTTATTCACAATCCTATTTTGATTTGTTAGATAAATTTTAGAATTAATCTATTTTTAGTATTTAATTAGTTTGTTAATCATCAATCTCCGTAGTATGATACTCTTTCTCATCATTATATTATTTATTCGATATGTTCACTTGCGTTTAGGATTTTACAAACATATACCAAACTTTTGGACAAATATTATTTGGATTAATGAAGAATTAATCTGTAATATGTGGCATATATAATGCATATCTACGTATTAGAAAGGTTAAAAAATAATTCACATGAGTGAAGAAGAAATAAGACAACCCCACATGTTTGCCAGTGAATATTTGATTATTAATTAAAACTCTACTGAATTTCCATTTTGTTACATCCATCAATCCTCCGTATATTTTTCCGTTTGCACATGCCAAGCATGTGATTTTCAAGAAGAAAATTGTAATTCTTTTCATTGTTTTTGGTCTTTCGCCTCCATGTAGGCTAAAACAAAATCAAAGTTCATACAACAAATGTAGAAAATAAGAAGCAAATGTAGTCATCACTAAATAAGATGATAACAACAACAAGAAGATGGCTCCTAGGATCAAAGGATACTAAATTCGAACATAAAAGTAATGAAAAGTTTTGATGAATATATATATATTTTTTTGGTGACCCGGGAACCGCCGTACAGCCGGCAGCT
This sequence comes from Eucalyptus guilfoylei, assembly GCA_016097605.1. Taxonomy (NCBI): domain Eukaryota; kingdom Viridiplantae; phylum Streptophyta; class Magnoliopsida; order Myrtales; family Myrtaceae; genus Eucalyptus; species Eucalyptus guilfoylei. The sequence goes on from CM027867.1 coordinate 49,448,089, forward strand.
AGCGGCACAAACCCGGGGCGACCTGAGGGGACCCACCTCCCCTGGACAGCGGGTGAGTCGCACAAGCGACTGCGGGGATTTGAACTCGCTCCCTTCCGGTAGAGGGATTGAGTGCAAACCACGCGACCACCAATGGGGTGGGTTTTGATAAAAATATTGATAATGGAAGAAATCATAAAAGCACGAGAAGATTTTCTTTCTCGTGATGAGGGTCCTCTAGGGATCAATGATGGACCAAGTGGACTGGTAGGGCCCAATAACATCACTCTGATCTACGAAACTTTAGGAAGAACCTCAACGCGGTTCATCATCTTGTCCTCAATGGCATTATAGGAATCGAGATTAAGATCATATTGTACCTACTAATGCCTTTCCAACTAGACAACATAAACTTCTGGGTTATGTTCCATCACCTCCTCATAGTACTTTTGCAAAATACCCTCCATTATTCTGCTACCGCTGTAATGATAGAACGCAAGAGCAAATTCTTCTGGAATCTCATGGAAGCGGAGATGCTTGAGGAGGATGAGGCCGCGGATCACAACCAGTAATGATTGCTAGTCCAAGTGCTTGCATCTACTAATGGAGAGACTATTAAGGTAAGACATTGTCTGACCATTCATCAACACAAATCTTAGATTTTTCAGATGGACGAGGAACAAATTCTTGAGCTTTGGGAACCCTCTATCTCCAAAAACCATTATTTTCTCATCAAAGGCATCCATTAGACTAAGCTCCATGAGATTGGGCAAATCTTGGATAGCAATTAGGGGGTTGGATTTCAATCCGGTCCATGACAAACTCATTTTGGCCAGATTGTTCATTAGAGGAAGCCAACAAGGCAGCTTCTTTTGACATCCTTTGATAGTTATAGTCCGATGGAGTAGGGGAGATGAAGATAGAAAATCTAAATCAACAACTTCAAGCTCACTTTCTACTGTCACACTTAGGATGCGTTTGGTTGGACTTTTGGGAAAACCTTTGAGAAAATACAAAGGACTTTTAATTAAAAGAGTTTTCTAAAATGTAAATTGCGTTGGGTAAATTATAATTTGTAAGTCCATTGAAAAGTACCTTTGAGCAAAATAGCGTTTGGAGAAATTTATATGCACAAATGTCGTTTGTGATTAAAAAAAGAAAAAAATAGTTGGCTAGTGAAGGGTAGGCGACTGTTGGCGGTGCTCGAAATCTGTCGCCAGCGGTCGACGTATTTAGTTGCAAGATCTCAGGCAACTGCCAGGGACAACATCTTCTCCTCCTCTTCATCTTAACCACCATCATCTTCTCCTCCATCTTCTTCTCCACCATCTCAATCTCTCTTCTCTATGACCATGAAGAAGTAGAAGCCTGATAGTCTTGATGCCAGAGGGCTCCACCCTCTTCGATCTCCTGTCCGAGGAGATCGTCCTCCTGATCCTCGACTTCCTCGATCGAGACTTGTTCGACTGCAAGTCCTCCCTCATCTGCTGCTCCTTCCACACCGACGAGTCCCGCCACCTTAAGTTCATCTGCCCCTTCTGCAGTGAGCGCCTCCCCACCACCTTTGCTTGCTGCCCCAATGCTACCGCCCTCAACATGTCCATTTACCTTTGCGTCACCAACGCCTCCCTCGCTGTCGCTGTTGTTGTCGCCGCCCGTGAGGACGCCCTTTGCTCCTTCGCCCTCCGCGTCACCAATTCTTCATCGTCACCAGGTTAATCTAAGTCGCGACGAACCGGGATTTGGTCATCGCGGACCCAAATCTAGGTAGCGGCGACCTAGATCTAAGTCGCGGTGACCCAGATTTAGGTTGTCATGACTATGGGGGGTTGCGCGACCCATATGAGCGGCCCTTTGCCGTGGTCGTGAGACGACTCAGATTTGGTCACCATTACTCGTGAGGGGTCACGTGATGCCGTGACTCGCGGAGGTCGCCTAACTCTTCGGCAACGGTTGCCTGAGTTGTCGTGACCAAACCGGCATCTCTCTAGCCGTGGTCGGCCCCTCATAGCTAAGTATAACCAAGCCGGCCACCCTCAATGGAGAAGATGAACAATGTGACATAACGAGGGCGAAAACAGAAAAGCAAAAAGTTCGTGAGGACAATTTCGAGAAAAAAAGGATTGCATAGTACTGGTGTGGGCATGCCTAGAAAGCTGAAAGCCTAAGGTAGGTCCTAGGCTACTTTGAGCTTTCACCCTTCTAAAAGTGCATTTGGTAAATTATAGTTTGTAGGTTCATTGGGAAGTACCTTTGAGTAAAATAGTGTTTGGAGAAATTTATATTTCCAAATGACTTTTGTGATTAAAAAAAGAAAAAGAAAAAAAAAAAGTTGGTTGGTGAAGGATAGGCGGCCGTTGGCAACACTCGAAATCTGTCGCCGATGGTCGATGTATCAGATTACAAGATCTTAGGCAGTCGTCGGGGACAACATCTTCTCATCTTCTTCATCTTAACCACCACCATCTTCTCCTCCATCTTCTTCTCCACCATCTCAATCTCTCTTCTTTAGGACCATGAAGAAGCAGAAGCCTAACGGTCCCGACGCTGGAGGGCTCTGCCCTCTTCAACCTCCTGTTTGACGAGATCATTCTCCTGATCCTCAACTTCCTCGATTGGGACCTACTCGACTGCAAGTCCTTCCTCATCTGTTGCTCCTCCCATATCGACAAGTCCCACCATTGCAAGTTCCTCCACCCCCTCCGCATCGAGCACCTCCCCATTGCCCTCGTTCGCTGCCCCAATGCTGCCGCCTTCAACGTGTCCCTTTGCCCTTGTATCACTGAGGCCTCCCTCGCCATCATCGTTGTCGGCCGTGAGGACACCCTCTGCTCCTTCGTCCTCTGCGTCATCGATTCTTTACCTCTGTCGAGCTGATCTGAGTCGCGGCAAACCTAGATTTGGTTGTCGCAAACCCAGATATGGGTCCTTGCGACCCAGATCTAGCTCGTGGGTCACCGTGACTCGTTGGGGGTCACACGAGTCGCGGTGATTCATATTTGAGCCGCATGACCTAGATCGGTGGCCCCTCACCATGCTCGCGTGGCGACTCAGATTTGGGGTGCTGCGACTCATGAGGGATCGCGCGATGGTGCAACTCGCGGAGGTCGCCTGACTCTTTGGTGACGGTCGCTTAGGTTGTCGCGACCACGCCGGCGTCCCTCTAGCCATCGTTTGCCATCCTCAACGGAGAAGATGAACAGTGTCACATAACAAGGGAAAAAAATGGAAAAATAAAAAGTTTGTGAGGACAATTTTAAGGAATTAAAAAGGAGTGTACAGTACTGGCGTGGGCATGCCAAGAAAGCTGAAAGCCCAAGGTAGCCTTGGACCTGCCTTGGGCTTTCAGCCTTCTAAATGCCCACTTTTCTCCAATGGGGTTTGCAAAATTTTTGTCAAACACCCAATATTTGGTCCTGTCCAAAGTCTCTTGCAAATGCTACTCCCAAATGCACCCTAAATGCCCACTTTTCTCCAATGGGGTTTGCAAAATTTTTGTCAAACACCCAATATTTGGTCCTGTCCAAAGTCTCTTGCAAATGCTACTCCCAAATGCACCCTAAATGCCCACTTTTCTCCAATGGGGTTTGCAAAAATTTTGCCAAATACAATGTTTGGCCCAAGAGACTTTGGGTGGCTAAAGTCTCTTCCAAATGCTACTCCTAAATGCACCCTTAGTATTCGAAGGTTGGTCATCTTCTCAAGGGCGTGGCGTAGTTCTTTTGCATAATCTGTCTTAAGATCCATTACACATAGCCTCGTTAGTTCAATTAACTCCCCTAGCTCTTGCATTGTAATCTTACTCTGACCATCTCTAGCTTTTGTACAGGTCAATTTCTACAATGATACTAGCACTCCAATGCCCAAAGGAGCTAAAAAACCCTTAAAAAAAACCTAAGGTTATCATTCTAGTATAACTATACATCAACAGATACTGTAAGTAGCTTAGAAATTAATGTGTGTTTAAGATCTAGAGTCTCCAAATTTTGGAGTTTCCTAATTGACCTAGGAATGATACACACGTTGGTCCCTCTCAAACTTAGATAATTCAAGTGGAACAAAACTAGTATCTGTGGGGAGAACTTGTGAAGGGATGAACCACTCAGATCTAACACCCTCAACATCTTAGAGCCAATTGGGAAGAATTGCTCATCTGAGGACAACAATTTTCCAAAATCAAAAATATGCAGAGAGTGTAAGTAGGGGAGATTTAGCTATTTTGGTGGGATGTTGCAAGTGTGTTGAACTGATAGACGCCGAACTTTTTCGTGCAATTCTTTTTTTTTGCTCAAATGCGAAAGAAACAAAGTTTTCATTCCTTAGCCTAGAAAGGATACTTTCACACATTAGGTCATGTACTCTGCAGCGTCTTAGCCTTCCGAACATAATTGTTTTTGCAATTTGCACCAAACTTCTATTTATAAGCTCCTTCAGCTATCTTTCAGCAACCTGCTCCTTTGTCATCCCTTCTCTTTCCTCAACAAATTCTTCTACATCCACAAATGGATGAGTCTCACACACTCAATCACATGATCCTCTGGAAATACTCCCAAGTACAAAAAGCAGATTTTCAAGTTATAATGCAAACCATTGTAGCTTAAGTTGAGGATTTTCCTAATATTTTACATCTTGTCATTGCTTTCTAGTTTTGTGACAAGGCTACTAGAAATTATATCCCATTCTTGGGCATCTTTTGCAAAGAGAAGACCACCAATTGCCACTATGGCAAGCAGCAAACTCTCGCATTTTTTCAAAATCTATCGAGAAAGGTGTTCTAGGTGAGGAGGACAGGATTCCCATAGAAGGCTTTCTTGTAGAATAAGGACCATGATTCTTTTGGAGACACGGGCTTAAGTTTATAAACTTTTGATTGATTGAACTATGGGTGAACATTGGTCTAGGGTTGACCTTGGACTGACCTTGAACTAGTCTAATCCTACAGGTCGTGGGCTGATTCCTAGGGAGACTAGGTCGGTCTTGGTCCTGGGATCGTTGAACCCTGCATTGTGTGTGTTGGTTCTCGATTCTAAGAGTTTAGGGTTGGTCCGGGTAGGGTTGGTGCAACCTAGATCAACCCTATATATATATATATATATATATATATTATATATTATACAAGTTATATATTTAATACGTTATAATAATATTCTTCTATCTATTCCAAAGTCTATAACCCTAATTTAACATCAATGGTGTTAACGAGTCCTCCTCCTCCAACATTCTGTTCTGTCCTCTTCTTTCTCTTTTATCTTTGCTAAGTAAATCTGAAAGAATAAAGCCCTAATTAGAAATTTAAAAACCCTCTTCATGAGCAACACCCGACACTCACCTCACTCCCGCTTGTCACTCGTGGCTCGCCCTCGCAGCTCGCCCTACTCTTGCACGTCGTTCGCACGCCACTCGCCCCACTCTCGCACGTCGCTCATTGCTCACCCCTCGCTTGGCTCGACCTATTATTTTGAAAATTATAGGTTGTAAAAGGTTAATTAGCACCACGTCAGCCTAAAATGAACCCTTCTTAATGGCTGCTTCAGTCACCGGTGTCATTCATTAATGCTGGAACTTGGATGCTTATTTTTGTTTTAAGTATGATTTCCACAAATCTTTGGATCCGGTGTAGAATTCTATATTTGAGAAGCGATACTTCTTTAGTAATGGTAGATTTCTTCTAGTGATTAAGAGGATACTGGGTAGAGATTCACTTCTCTAACTGAAAAAAAAAAAAAGCAATGCGAAGATAATTATATTCCTCAAACTTTTTTGCTCCACTCCAATATAGTTTTTTAGAGTTTTGCTTTGAAATTCTCTCTAAACTGTAGAATTGTCACGTTGAGCATTGAAGGTGCATGGCTTAAACTCATGCTACTTTTTGCCCTTTATGTTCTTCACCTTACTTTTTTCTTTCCTTTCAAATGGAAATTTATGAAACGATGCTAGTTGGGCTCTGCGAAATTATATTATTATGTTATCTAAAATTAATGTTGGATATGCATTGGTGCCTATAGTTTGGTTGATCAACGCCGCATTATTGATAGATATGTGATTTCGAATAGTAGGTTTGTCTTTTCAGGGAATACAAAAAAATGAAACAAAAAATGTATTGGTTGGTCTTGGGTTGATATTGGAATCGAACTGGACCCGTAAGATCGGTTCGGTCCTCGGTCCCAAGCTCAATAGGGTCAGTCCTCGGTCCAAAAAAATTGTGGACCAACAGTGTGCGAGTTGGTTATTGGTTTAGGTGCTGGATTGGCCCAACTTGGACCATACTTATCCTTAGGTTGAATGACACAGTAGCAACATTAGCCGTGCGAATAGTGATTAATATTCGGCTAGAGAAATTGCCATTGAGCATTGCATTTTTTATACGTTCTAATGCTTCCTTGTCCCATTCATCATCTAGAACAATGGAGTACCTCTTTTGCTGCAAAGCCTTTTTCACTATCTGCTTGAGACTTGTGCTTCTCATGTTTTCTATTCCTTGAGGGATCGATTGCTAATGTTCTCCACGAAGTTATACAAAGTTATACAATCATGTCCCTCAAAATATCATCAATCTTATAAGATTGGGAGACATTGATCCATGCATGGCTCTGGAAGTAGGCTTTTACTTGCTGATTGTCGTAGACTCGTCCTGCCAGAGTGGTCTTCCCTAAACCATCCATCCCTAAGATTGATACAACTTGAAGTCTGGGTGCTCCGTCAACAAGCCACTTAATAGTCTCTTCACTCACCTCATCAATCCCCACTAGTTCACCTTCCTTGACTAGAAAAGCGTCCTCCTTGAGATCGCGCCATGAGGTGCCTCCAGTGGATGTGCTAGCACTTTGCTCCGTGCAATATGACTGGAAATGGTATCGTCAATGCCCTTTGCCAATGCTGATGACTCTTGCCTTAATATCTGTTATTTTGGAGGAGAGATGACGGCATTCTTTCAAGTTGTCAATGGATAGATTAATCTCCATAATCTCTTGCCACGTGGAGAGTGAATTCATCCAAAATATCCTCTACATCATATGCAACGTCACTGACTTGTTTCACCGATACCTTCAACTCAGGGTCATCGTCTTTCAATGACTCAACACATTCCAAGAAGGCCTTCATGCGCTCAAATTCATCTCTGATGAGCTCAATTTCTCCACGTATCCCTTCCCATAAATTCACCTCTTTCTCTACAAACATAGCAAGCTTCTCAACCAAAAGGGACGCTGCGGATTCTGCCATTTTTCTCTTGCTCACTGATCTCACGAGATCAAGACTCAGGCAAGAAGAAAATCAGTTATAACAGTTTGCTAGTACCATCTGAGACCAAAAGAAAGAATCCTTTGAATGAACATCTAAATAGGCTTTGAGCTCGTCTATTTGGCAGTCTTCCAATGACTTCTCAACTCCAATGGCACACCACTAATTGCGACAGCTTATCAAACTGCCAAGTCAAGCCAGCCGCATTTAATTAGACCCTAGTGGTAGAATTTTATATTGCACTATTGCTTTCACCTGGCCGACAGATGGGAATTGGCAATTTTCTACTCTTGTGAGACTGGTCAACTCACAGTCCAGTCAGCAGAAAATGCGGGATTTGAGTTGAAGTGGGCAAGAAAAACGCCTTGTCGACGACTTTCGCTGAAATGCACCGTGGAATTTTTCTCTGTTAATGTCGTTGCCTTCTTGCAACTACAGAAAACAACTTATGTGATTAAGGGCTTGTTTGGTAAAAGTTATTTTTGTTCCCTGGAATAAATATTTATATTCTTTTGTTATGGGGAACGAAAAAAAAATAGAAACTTATTTGGTATAACTTTTGTTCCTAGAAATAGATTTGGAATAGAAATAATAAGTAAAAAAAATTAGTTTCTTGTTTCCGGAAATAATTTTTTCTTTTCTCTTTTTTTTTCTTCTCTTTTCTTTCCTTTTTGTTCCTTTTGGCCGATCGCTGGTCTTAGCCATGGCCGGCGACGCCGAGCCATGGTGAGGCCGACCTCATGCCACCTAGGCGAGGTCGAGCCTTGCCTGGCCATTGAGGCCATCGACGAGGCTTTGGCAAGCTCATTGGACCTTGCCCAGTTGATTGTCGACTGCTGCTGTAGCTAGCGACCAGCCGTAAAGGAAGAAGAATAAAAAAGAAAAAAGAAAAAAGAAAAAATATAATAAAAATATTAAAAATTAAAATAAACAACAAAATTATACAATTTTACCAAACGCATTTCTATTCCAAGAATATATTTTTTTTGTAATTACCAAACACGTTTTTATACTCAGAAATTGTTCTTAACAGAAAAAAAATCATTTTTGATTAAAAATTATTCTCCGGAACAGAATCGTTGCCAAACGCCCTAAGTATCCAAGGAAAAATTGTGTCTCTGCTTTCCAAGGAAAAAGTTTTGACATTTTCTCAATGATTTTTGTGTGATTAAGTTTTCTAACTTACATAAATTGTTGAGTCAAGTCTTTCCCTTAATGGCCGTTCAAATTGCTTAAGTGGCTTAATGAGCAACCCTGAACCCTTAAACCTCCTTGGCTCTGCCTAGGTCCCCCAAAGTCAACGTAATCACGGTCCCTAGAGGCGCAGAGGATGGCGAACCAAAGATGAGGAATGGATAAAGTACAAATTCTAATCATCCTGCGTAGAGGATGGCGAACCAACGACCGTAAAAAATCCTTAAAAGGTAGTTTTTTAGTAAATCGGTTTTTAAAACTTCATAGAAAATTGGAGCTGCATTTTTAGCTTCTTTACCAAATGAATTGTCGGCTGATTTTGCTAAGACAATATAGTTTGGTAGTCCAACCTCAACAGTAGGCTCACTCTAGATTTGTTTTCATTATCGTATAACGAAAATATTCTTAAATAGACTCAATAGACCAATATGATCATAAGCATTCATCAACATATGGTCATATCCATTCATCATATTGATCTATATAGCTGAGTTATTATAAAAGTTCTACGCCTGCGACGGAGCCATAATTACTACCGATTTGGGTTAGTCCGTTGGCATCAATTCACCACCTGGCATTATCTCAAGTCATGGCACGACCAAAGGCCCGTTTGGTTTGGCTTTTGGGGAACGCATTTGCAAAAATGCAAATACCTTTGGGTGAAGGGGGTTTTCTGAAATATAAATATCGCTTGGTAAAATTTGCATTGAGAAACAACTTTAGCCAAAATAACGTTTGGTAGAATTTGCATTTGTAAAAGGCTTTTATTAAATTAAAAAACAAAATAAATATTTGTATTTTTTTTTTGAAGTTCGGCCACCGGACCGTCGGATCTGATGGCCGGATGGCCGGATCTGGCCCCCAGACAATCGCTCGGGGTCGCGCGACCCTAGGCGGCTACCTTGGTCGCACGATTCAGGCGGCCAGTCACCTGGGTCGCATGACCCAAGCGTCGCCTAAGGTCCGGCGACAATCGCCGAGGTCGGGCAACCCTTAGGCGGCAGTCGCCGGCGCTCGCCGCCTCTTGGCCGGCGGTCGTCGGCCTCCAATCGACTTCTCCATCGAAGAAGATGAACGGTGCTGAATAGTGACGAACTTGCATTCCGAAAATGCAAGTTGCCAATGGACCTCTACCCCTCTATTCTCCCAAAGGCCTTTGATGCAATTGCATCTTCCCAAAGTTCTCAAAAAATTGAACCAAACGCCACTTGCATTTGGCCAAACCCTTTTAGAGCCCCAAAGCCCATTCCAAATACTGAACCAAATAGGGCCCAAATCTATGTTGCGGGGGCTTTCAAAAGTTGAGGAATAGTTGGAAATTCAAGCTCGTATCTAGATTGGCTCCAAACCACTGGGAAGCAAAACCTATGTCACCAGACCAAACATCGTGGCAGGCTTTCCTCGTCAAGCCCAAATCTCGTTGGGCTATAAGGAGCTTCAAGATGGGAACTTTCGGACAATTTAGGTGAAATTGAATCTGAATAATTAGCTTTACTATATTTGGCAAGCTCGAAATCATTCATTTTATTGCAATAAGGTATTTAACATTTCTGCAGGAACGTTAAACTTGCCAGGTTGCCTACTTACTTTTGAGATTATCTTTTCATTTTGCCACACTATCGAGACTACATTTGAGAAACAATATTAAAATGGACGCCTAGGCGATTTTACCATCTATTCGGTATCCATAGCTTCTTCAACGTCGGAATTTTTTTTAAAATTTTGTTTTAACATATTTTAGCAAATGGAAAGCAGACAGAGTTTCGCCAATCAAGAGAAGGAGAAAGAAAACCGAAAACACCGAACGTAGAAATTAGCAGCTCGTCGCTGAAATTTTGTCCGGCTTCTTTCCCGGCGCCCAGAAATCTTTCCTTCGGATTCTTGAGAAAATCACGCAGCCCCGAGAAAACCCAGAGCTTTGTTTGTCGAAAGCTGAACAAGGAACAGCGATGGAGGGTCGGAACCAGGGGAATTACCGGAACCCGTGCCTGACGATGCACCAGCCATGGGCTTCTCTGCTCGTGTACGGGATCAAGCGCATCGAGGGCCGGGCTTGGCCTGCCCCAATTCGAGGTTCGGTTTCGAGACTCTTTTTCATATTCATACTTCTAATTTCGCGCCGAAGTTCCAACCTTTTTTTTTCTTTAGCCGTCGCATAGTCTAGAACGAGAAAGGAGTGAATTTGTTCATTTAGCACTTTGATCTACTAATTTGATCTGTTCACAGTGTTTTCCTATCTGGGTTCTTGAAGTTTTCGGCGATTGTTTAGTTTTCTATTACCAAGTTCTGTTTTGGATTGTGGAGTTCAAAGGATACAGTGAAATGTGAGAGAACCTGAAGAGACTGCAAGGGAGAGCAGGTTAACTGCTGAAATTGGACATTGTTTACTCATAACACTTGAGAGAGAGAAGGGCCTTTTGTTCGGCGCAAAATTTGTGTTCGACTTTTGTTGACCTTTTTGTGCGGCACCGATGTTTTCATGCTTCGCAAGTTTATAGAAAACTGCCCAATAGGTTTGCAGAGAAATAACAACACGAACGAATAGAAAACCAATATATGGACTGATACAATCGAGGTTATGCATTTTCTTTTTTTAAGAATGTTGGAAAATCAAAGTTCTCATCTCAAGCAAGTGCACATCAGCTGTGTAAGAAGTTGATGAGGGTTGACTTACTATTGCTGAAAGTTTGTGTAACTGAGAATGGAATGATGTGGTGCATCTTTAATACCTAGCACAAACACTTTGCACATGCACTAAGATAGCCACGAGAAATGAGAACGCTGCTCTCGACTTATATAATCAATACTTTGTTTCAAACATTGTGTAAAACTTTTGAGTTTGGAAGTTCAGAAAGTCTATGCGCAAAGCTCGTGCCTATGAAGGATTTGTAAGGATACTAAGATTTTTGTTACATTTGAGAAAACTGCATCTTGATTAGAATTGCATTTAGGAGAGAATTGCTGCTTAAGTGACATGTAAAGTATCCAGCAGAGAGTGCTGTTTGGTGTGCATATCAGCTTTTCTGTCTGTAAAAATACGCAACACTCTGCTGCAATAATTAATGGAGCCCATACACTGTTAGCATCTTGTTGAAGAAGATTTGAATTTGCTTTTCCTTTTCCTTTTCCTTTTTATCTCCGACTGTATAGCACATCATCTGTGAAGGTCGCCTTTGGATCCATGCTGCCGGCAAAGTTTCAGATGAATGTACTATCAAAGCCATGGAGGAGTTCTATAGGGAGATATATGTAGTGAATGAGATTACTCAAATTAAGTTCTGTGATCACTATCCCATCTCAAGACTACTAGGTATTCAAAAGGGAGCTTCGATTCTCTTCAATCCATGCTGCAACTGAGTAACATACTTCAACTTATCTGTCTTGAAAGAGCATTTAAGCTCCTATTTACAAGTTCTTGAAAAGTCAAATCATCCTTTGATGGATTTCTCAGCTGAATAGCAGTTTGATGTATGTTTTGATAGAAAAATGTGTAGATATATGGATGCTTTTATCGCTCCATCTCACCTGCATGAATTTCTGTTTTATCTGAGCTCTTTGTTGAGTAGAGTTTCTAATGGTAGATTCTGCATCATAGAACTGGTGCTCAACAAATGCATTGACAATTGGAATGTTTTGCCTATGAAAAAGGTGTGTCGAAGTGGTTGGCTGTGTCCGAGCTGAAGAACTAGCTTGCTGGAATGGGGTGCCTGAAGGGGTGGGATACCCTGATCTTTTGCTTGCTTTATTTCTTGATTACCTATCTGATTTCACAAATTAAGCTGAACATGTGAAGATTTGTAGTTACAGGTAAGGCTGGAAGCACAAACAGATAATTGCTGGCTCTGTGAAGAGCCACATGTGTGTAAATCTGTCATATACTCAATTGGTACTTTGTTCTCACATATGTTTGTTTAGCATTTATGTATTTCCGACACTAATGTGACTTTGTTGATATATTTTGAAGTAATACAAAAATTAGTCATTTCATTTGAGATGCGAGGGTACTGGAAGATCTGCAACTCGGAAAAGAAGGTAAAGGATTTGGCTACATAAGTTAGCATCTTATGCATGACATTGCACATATGCTGACAAAAGCACTTTTCCAGATGTATGAAGCTGCGGCCAGAGGACTTACTATAGTGGAAAGTCCAATGCCTGTGAAGTTTCCACTTCCAAATCCACGCGATCTCTTTTCATTGAAGCCAGATTCCCTATTACATGTGTCTGAATCTAAATGAAGTGACCCAGGGAAATCATCGAGTTTCAGTGCCGCCATAGCTGGTGCACGAGCTGCTGCCACTCAGTTTTCAAAGAACCAAAATCATAGCACATCTTTTTTGACGAGAACAAGTGTGATGAATATCGAGATTGAGCAATCTTCTTAATCTAGGGAACTGCCTCTCTTATGGTATTCCTCTTGCTCTGTTTTACTGAGCTGGACATCGTGGGATCCTGAGTGGAGGAGAGACTGCGGACTTGCCTGATCTCACATAGGTTCATGTATCTCACCTTAAATGTGGCCTGTGAATAAGGCCACTGATGTGAATAATTTTCTTGAGAGAGAGAGAGAGAGAGAGAGAGAGAGAGAGAGAGAGAGATGACCAAGTTTGCATTGCATTTGTCTAATGCAACAGACAGAAGATTCCTCGGATGAATACGACTCCAAAAATATATCGATTATTATTTTTGGCATGACTTTGTAGTTATTGAGTGGCCACATGAGTCTCTGCCCCAACGACTGATAGTAGCTTCTTCTATCCCCAGAATTTTAGCAACTCTGTTGTTAATTCTATCATCTGTGCTTATTGTATAAACTAAGGCTTTTTTGAGAATTTGAGACAGGAGATAGATACTAATGGGTTAGAACTCTTTTGGTCCTTTTCTTTTTGAATTTTTTCTTGATATTTGGAGAGAATAAAGGATAAGAATAGAGAAGGCACAGAATTTACTTGTAATGTTTTTATGAAGATGGTTTGCCTTCAATTGAGGATGTAAATTAAGTTGCAGAAGATTTGGATTCGGCTACCTTCTTTGTGGAGAATACTGCCTTTGTGCTGATGGTGGATGGTTATTGAATGAACGAAAGCAATTGTTGCAGTCTCCTTTACTTGGAGTTAAAGTTGATAAAGAATTTGTCCTGCTCATCATGTGGTTTAATTCATTTCCAGAATCTTAGGCAAAACAGGAGACCGACTAGATGCTCTCAAAGGGTGCCTGACTTGTGAAGATTATCCCTAATCGACAGAATTTTTAGTCTCACTAAAACATTACATAGTGCAAAAGGGAAAAATTGCTTCCTAATAAATGATTGAATTGCTAACTGAGCATTTCATGAGTTTAAATTATTAGAGAATGACATGATGTTCATCTTGTATCTCAGCAAGCTAGTAGTTGCGGGAGAGTGACTATATTTCGATGTAAGGCTTGGACAAGACATGAGTTGTTAAATCGCAAAGCGAATACTTTCTACTCAAATGATTGAGAAGCTGTGGAGGGAAAAAAAATTAGCTACCAGGAATGCAGTCTTGATGTCCAGCTTTATTAAACTCTGGAGATGCATCTGAATTATTTGCAATCAACAAAAGGTTGAGGAGTCAATTTTGCTGCTTTATTACTGTATAAACGAAAATAGTACAATGGAAACAGGGGGCGCATGTAGCACTTGCCTGGCTCTGTTTTTCATTAAAGAAAGTTAGATGGTGTCCTCTATTCAATTTTGTAGAGGAACATATATTCATACTGAAATATGGCAAAAACTATATATAAAAGAAAAAAGAAATCCCAATCTTGTAGCAACAATACGTGTTATTGCAAAGTATAGTGTTTGTTAGAATATTTAATTAAATTATACTTTCATCTGACAATTTAAACTTGTGAAATAAGAGCTAGAGCTTCTGAGCTTCTAAAAAACTAATGTATTGATCACTATATGAGATAACAACAACAAGAAGAAGATAGAATGGAGGGACATGAGGACAATAAATTCAAAGATAAAAGAAATGAAATGGGGATCACATGACCCTCCAATACCCGGTGGCACCGTCGGGTCTCGTTGCAAGCCGCTATTTAGATGTAAATCTCAGGGGAGGCTAGCCTATGACCCCAACACCAGGACCCCCACTTCAGACACTTTAGCAACAAGAGGGTTCGAACCCTCGACCTCTGCGATGAGGGAGAGAACTCGCACCAACTGCGCTGCCTGTGGTTGGATTCCAGATAAAAATATTGACAATGGAAGAAATCATAAAAACATTAGAGGATCTTCTTCCTCGTGTTGATAGGCCGTTCCATGACAGACCGAAGGGACTCACAGGGCCCTATGCATCACTATGATCTATGAAACTTTAGGAAGAACCTCACTGCGACTCTGTACGCTTGATGACATTTTAGCAATAGGAGCTAAGATCATGTCGCTCCCAATGATCCTCTTCCACCAAAGGAAGTAAACTTTGGGTTTACATTCCATCACCTCCTCATAGCACTCTTGCAAAATACCCTCCTTCATAACTTTGCTACTACTGTACATAATGATAATATATAATAATGCCATTTCATAATTCATACGATATATAATCGTGTAGCATTTTCGGAACATGAATTTTATAAATTCAGAGAAGATGTAGTACTACTCACCTAGAAGTGCCTATGACCAAACAATAAACATTATTTGAACCATCGAACTCACAATTCTATCAAACAAACAAGAAACAACGTCAAATCGAGTAAATTGCTACCCCAGCAACCAATTGGCTACACTAAACTTCTATACTAATGAAGCAACTCCTATGCATTAATAAATCACTCATCCAAAGCGATTATTCAATATGTTCGCAGCGCGAAACTTGAACACAAAATCCTAAAATTCTCACTCCGATCAAACCGTTGTGCCAAAATGAATCTCGTCTAAACCCATGGCTCTATAGCATCATAAACTACCATTTCCATGAATTTCATAGCTTGATAACTTAAAAATTGGATTTTGCGGCTTGATTCTCACATAATTCCGAATTTACGATCTAACTTTAAAATTTACTCTGATTGGAAGAATGAGAAATGCGAGCACTTACAGGACATTGCAATAAGAGGTTGAATTGGCTTGGCGAGGCGTCCTTAGCACATATACGCAAAACCCGGTCTCTCTTCTTTTTTTTCTTTTTCTTTCTCCCTTTTCCTTTCCCTTCTTCCTGTTTGCCGTGCGAGCTCTCGGTTAAAATGAGCTGAGCGTCCCCTTTTCCTACTCTCTTCGACTTTTTAAAACTTGAATTTTTCTTTTTTATTTCTTCGGGCTCCACCACTCTTGACTTGGTCAAGATATTACAATAAATGTAGAAAAATAAGAAATACACGTAATGATCACTAAAAAGACCATGACGACGACGAGAAGAAGAAGAAGATAGCACTGGAGTATTTGAGGGTAGTAAATTGAATGATAAAAGTATTGAAAGGTCTAGATAAATAAATTGATAATGGTAGTAATCATAAAAGCATTAGAGGATCTTCTTTCTTGCGACGATGATCCTCTAGGATCAATGATTAGACCAAGGGGACTAGCAAGGGCCTATACATCATTATGATCTACGAAACTATAGGAATAACCTCACGGCTCATCACCCTACTCTTGATGACATTATAAGAATCGAGGCTAAGATCATGTCGCTCCCTATGATTCTCTTTCCACCAGAAGAAGTAAACTTCTGGGTTACGTTCCATCACCTCCTCATAGTGCTCTTGTAGAATACCCTTCCTCATTCTGTTACGACTGTACGGATAGAACACAAGAGCAAATTCTTCTGGCATCTCATAGAATTGGAGATGCTTCAAGTTCGCAAGGCCATGGATGACAACTAGTAATGATTGCCAGTCCAGGTGCCTGCATCCAACAATGATGAGACTCTGAAGGCAAGGCATTGCCTGACCATTCATCAATGCAAATCTAAGATTTTCCAGATTGGCAAAGAATAACTTCTTGAGCTTTGGAAACCCTTTATCTCCAAAAACCAATGTTTTCCCATCAAAGGCGTTACTCAAATAAAGCTCCACGAGACTGGGCAAATTCTGGAGAGCAATAAGCGGGCTAGATTTCAATTTGGTCCATGCCAAACGCAATTTAGTCAGACTAGTCAACAGAGGAAGCCAATGAGGTAGCTTCTTCAGACATCCTTCGATATGTAGACCTCGAAGGAACGGGGGAGCTGCAGATAGAAAATCCAAATCAATAATGTCATACTTGCTTTCTGCGTTCACATCTAATGATCGAAGGTTTGTCATCTTCTCAATGGAGTGGCATAGTTCCTTTGCATCATCTTTCCTCAGGTCCCTTACGCCCAGCCTCCTTAGTCGACTTAATTCTCCCAGCTCTTGCATTGTATTCTTGTTCCGACCACCACCAGCTTTTACACAGCACAAGTTCTGCAATGATGTTAGCGCTCCAATGCCCTTGGGAGCTGAAAATCCCTTTCTAATGCCAAAGGGTACAAAAGTTGTGATTTCTGCATCACTGTACACCAAAAGATGTTGTAGTTTCTTGAGCTTGGTTATCTCCACAGGCATCTCAGATACGAACGTGTGTTTAAGATCCAAAGTCTCCAGATTTTGGAGTTTCACAATTGACCTAGGAATGATGCGCACGTTGCTCCTTCTCAAACTCAGATACTTCAAGTGGACAAAAACTAGTATTTGTTGGGGGAACTTATGAAGGCATGATCCTCCCAAATCTAAAACCCTCAGCAGCTTAGAGCTAGTTGGGAAGAATTGCTCATCTGTACTAGACGCTGTTCTTAACTGAAAAATGAGCAGAGAGCGTAGGCTGGGGAGATTTAGTTGGTTCAGTGCGTTGTTGCAGTTGTATTGGACTGATAGACGTCGGACTCGTTCGTGCAATTCTTTTGTCTGCTCGGATAAAAACGAAACAAAGTTTTCATCCTTTAACTTAGAAAGGATACTTTCACGCATTAGGTCATGTACCCTACAAGTTTTTAGCCTTCCTTCTAAATCTGTATCTGCAATTTGCACCAAATTTCTGTTTATCAGCTCGTTCAGGTATCTTTGAGCAACCTCCTCCTGTGTCATCCGTTCTCTTCCCTCAATAAATCCTTCTGCAATCCACAAACGAATGAGTGTCATACACTCAATCACGCGATCCTCTGGAAATAAACCCAAGTACAAAAAGCAACTTTTCAAGTTATAATGCAAATCAATATAGCTCAAGCTGAGAATTTTCCTGAAAATTTGCATTCTATCATTGCTTTCTAATTCTACAGCAAGGCTGTGAGAAATCATCTCCCATTCTTGGACATCTTTTGCAAAGAGAAGACCACCAATTGCCACTATAGCAAGTGGCAAACCCTCACATTTTTTCAAAATTCGCCATGAAAGGTTTTTTAGGTGAGGAGGACAGAGTTTCCCACGAAAGGCTTTCTTGCAGAATAAGGACCATGATTCTTCTGGAGACAAGGGCTTACGAGTATAAACTTTTGATTGGTTGGATGAGAAAGTAGCAATATTAGCTATGCGAGTAGTGATTATTATTCGGCTACTGCAACTGCCATTGGGCATTGCACTTTTTATACCTTCTAGTGCTTCCAAGTTCCATACATCATCTAGAACAATGACATACCTTTTTTGGTGCAAAAAGTCTTTCAATATCTGCTTGAGCCTCACGCTATTCCCGGATTCTATTCCTTGTGGGGCTCGTTGCTCAATTTCTCCATGAAGTTGTTCGATCATGTCCCTCAAAATATTCTGAATCTTATAGGATTGTGAGACACTAATCCATGCATGGCTTTGGAAGTAGGCTTTTACTTGGTGATTGTCGTACACTCTTTCTGCCAGAGTGGTCTTCCCTGAACCCCCCATCCCTAATATTGATACAACTTCAAGTCCGGGTTCTCCGTCAACAAGCCACTTAATAAGCTCTTCTCTTGGCTGATCAATCCCCACCAATTCACCTTCCTCGACTGGAAAAGTGTCCTCCCTAAGATCGTGCCATGAGGTGCCTCCAATGGATGCGCTTGCACTTTGCTCTGTGCAATACGACTTGAAATGGTATCGTCGATGCCCTTCGCTAATGCCGAGGACTTTTGTCCTGATGTCTGTTATTTTGGAGGAGAGATGACGGCGCTCTTTCAAGTTGTTTATGGATAGCTTGATCTTGTGGAGGTACCTCATGACCCCATCTCCGTGATCTCTTGCCAAGTTGAGCGTGTATTCATCTAGAATATCCTCCACATCATATGCAACATCCCTGACTTGTTTCACCCATACCTTCAACTCAGGGTCATCGTCTTTCGATGACTCAGCGTGCTCTAAGAAGGCCTTCATGCGCTCAAATTCATCTCTAATGAGTTCAATTTCTCCACGTACCCCTTTCAATAGATTCACCTCTTGCTCGACGAACATAGCAAGCTTCTCAACCAAACAGGACACTGCAGATTCTGTCATTTCTCTTGCTCACTGATCTCGCGAGATCAAAGCTTACTCAAGAAGAAAAGAGGGTATAGCAAGATTACCTGGTACCCTTTGAAATCGAAAGAAAGGATCCTTTTGAATGAACATCCAAATGGACTTTGAGCTCAGCTGTTCGGCGAAGTCTCCCTATGATCGTGAAATTTTTTTATTTTGAGAAAATGTTAGGTGCTTCAGACGTGCTAAGTAAGGCCATACTTCGAGTCCATAGAGTGATGGTCACGGGCGCAGATTGGGGCCCACCCTTTAGAAATTTGAGAAGTCTTCAGTCATTCTCTGGTCTTCTTTGTTGCTATCTCGACGCCGGCTTTCCATTTGCCTTTAGTTCTCAAATAAATGTTCGTCAAATGGGAAACGTTCGAGGTTTTTACTCGGAAGTTTCATAATTTTGCCTTTCGCTATAAAGATGAGTTGTTGAATTGACATATGCACAAAAGCGAATCACGTCGAATAATTTGCTCGATTCCATACAAGGGCAACGAATTTTGGTTGACAACTCCACTTGAAATTGTCAATGGCGTGTTCAATAAATCATGTCATGATTTGGTGCTAATTAAGTAATCCACGCCGTGTTCAAAAAGTCGGAGAAAAGGTAAAAAGAAAAAAATAATAAGAAGACCAGCGCAGGGCCTATCGCTCGACCGGCAGTGAATAACTTATCTGTCCCTATCGTGGACCCAATATTTTGTGGTTTTCTTTTCCTGGATTATGTTAGTAATTTTTCCATGGCAAGCTCTATGAGAAAAGTCTCTTACCATCATTTTCCTTTGAAAACTGCAATTGGGTAACTTTCAATGCGAAGACTTGACTAATTCATCGCAATCATTGACTAACTTGTTTCACTTTAGATTCCACATTCTTTGCATCTTCATTTCGCAATTTTCCTAACCAGCTTTGATTTTTCTTGTGAGATTTTCTCTCACGTTTGAATGAGAAGCTCGATTTTGTCCACTTTTTATGCTCCAAAATCTATATGTATCAAGATATATGGACTTGCGGAATTATGACATTTGAGTAAACATTGTCCCAAAGTTACGGCACTTGCTATGTTTAATCTCATGTATGGTGAATATGATGATGATTATGAGGTCTCGTCCTAAAAGCTTAAGTTGTTAGTGCAGGGTAGGTGTGGAGATTTTTAAACAGCAATGGGGAGATGTGGAATTCCCTTTCACTGGGGCTTAACATACTCTTTGTGGGGTTCTTCCTTTTTCTTTTGTTTTTGTCGTTTTCTGTGTTTCCTATTTCTCCTCAAATTTGAAACCTAAAGCATGTTATTGGAAAATATTGTGCTCATGCTATTTTTTTATTAATGAGTTTAGAAGATATTAATGAGGATGTCATAGAACATTTGAAGAAAAATATATTTAACTTGCAAGTTGCACCTTTTTTTCTTCTGCTTTAAATATTTCTTTGGATAATTTCCACCAGAACACACTTTAGATTTCTTCTTGGTTAAAGCTGTTGCTTCGTGCGACTCAGAAAGTACCTTTTGGATGAAGAATATATTTTGATATCAGGCCTTATACATCCAGAGTAAAGGCATTTATATCTTCAGATAAAGAATTGACATTTTTTCTTAACGGGTTGACTACAATTTAATCTTCTAAGTTTCACTTTTTGTCTCGTCAAATTCTCTAACTTACGAAATTGTCAAATTAAATCCTTCCGCTATTTGCCACCGTGCTCCACCTAAGTTCTCTTGAATCAGCGTAATCTCGGTTCGTGAAGCAATTACTGATAAGAAAATGATGAAGTACAAGTTCTAATCAGATCTGCTTTATTCTAACTGGTTGGGTTGTCCAATCTGAAGAAGAACTTGAACTGATTTATGTGCAAGATCTGCTTTATTGTGGGGGCTTGATCCGTGCCACATTTCTCCTCTTAAATAATTAAAATCAGCTATGGAATATCTTACTTTGATCCGATATGATTAAGATAGTCAATATGTCCAAGTGACAAATTTAAGTCACCCAATGATCTTGAGAAATTTGAGAAAGCTCGTATATATTGTAGTGTAGAAGCATTCTCGTTTAAAAAGAGGACTGCAATACCCATCCTACTAAGGTATAATCGCTTGAGCCTAGTGCCTACACTCTCGATACATTTGCACCCCTAACACTTGTTCAACACAAAGAATTATGCATGAGACTTGTCAAATTTAATAGTTCCGATAAGCACAAGGCATATAGACCCGTCTGGTACAATAATTTCCGTATTATATCATGACTTGCACTTGAAACTGTTATATTCGAAATACCTAAATAGGTGATGACTTGAACTTAGTGAGCCATGCAATTATCGAGGACGATCATTCTTTCTAAAATGTCGTGGAGATAATGAGCTGTTGCGAAATGATAGTAAGCACAAGATTGATGATCTTCATGCTCGAAATTAATCATCCTTAATTATATTTGGCTTTCTCACCTCCACCTCCCTTTTCCAGCTAACTTCACTATTGCAATTTCTGCTACGTAAGGGACTAACTGTAGCAATATGCTGCTAATCCTCACAAATTGATTCTGCCCTTCTTCGATACAAGTCCCTTTCCATTGATTAAGATGCATAACCTGTACTTTTTTCGCCTCTTTTCTCTCCTTATGCTTTGTAATATTCCCTATATCAATCCGTGCTGGTCAACATTAGGTGTTGATCATTTGAAGGTAAGTATTGACTTACGAATCACTTAATAATGCCTCTTTCATTTGATGTGAGACTATGAGATGTCGAATCTTCATTTCAAATTCTTTTATGAACAAAACGTAAATAATTTTAAAATGATAAGAAGAAGGGAAAAAAAGGGTATTTTGTTTTAACTTCAAGGGTGGGTTAGTATTTGCTCATCATGACGGGGAGAGACAAGAGGCATGCTTCTTCATAGATCCAATATATGTTTCCAATTTGCATCAATGGCACATCCAATTTTTGCCTTTGAACCAAGTAATCGATTGATGCTCGTTTCCACCGTTGAATAGGTTAGGCTAGTAGTAAAATGATCCCCCTCTTTCACAAAATCACGATTTTTTGAAGAGATATTTTTACCCACACCTTGAATGGGTTGTGCTGATGGGCTTGCCAACTCGAAATAGGATCACCAGTACTAATCGTTCGATTCTACCCTTTTTCTATAGCACACATCCACTCTCATAAAACAAGAATCATGTTAAATTAAAATTAGAATAACGAGAACGTAGCCATAAAGATTGATTACAATTATGATCGATAAAAGTCAGATGACAGATTTTTTGTTCGTTTTTACTATGATCCGGTCATTAGAATTTTTCCTCAGAAAATTGTCACCTCTTTTCCGTAAACCATTTATTAAATATTGCATGAATCATTTTGCTAGAGGAATGAGTTGTACAACAAACTTGTGAATGCACTTAAAAGCTGTTTATCTCAACTCAAGACAATCTCTCCATGTCTTCCGTCGCAGGCCGAATATCCTCGGCGTAATTCAAAATAGAAGAAACCTATTGCCTCCTATTAAAAGCAAAGTCACCAGCTTTGGGAAAATCAAATTTAGAGACAGACGGAGAAGAAACAAACATGCTAAAATGCCCGTAACGAGCAAAAACACTTGAGCACGATGGCTACCAACTGCCAAACATGGTTGGCCTTCAACTATAAGAATGTAAATTGGTTCCCAGAAGGATGGAAATTCTGCTCTGTCCATGTTAGGAGTGTGCATGGTCCGAGCGGGCGGTTCCCGACCTAGAATCGGGAACCGCCCGCTAAGGACTGGTTCTGAAAAATTGGAACCGGAATCCACCCATTTGTTGCATGAATCCACTTGAGAACTGGACCGCCGGTCCGGTCTGGTTTCAGGGTGGATCCATGGAATCGGTCTCACTTGATTGAAGATGAAAAGTCAATAAGAACCTTTTTTTTTTATTCCCTAAATCGGCAGAACAGGAACAACGGAAACAACATCAACATATATTTGAAAATTGATAAACTCATTAAAAGAGGGATGGGCAAGCTGCAAATTTCACAAAATAGTCGATGTTTCTGACTATGTGAACACGGAGTATATAGAGAACTTTTAGTGTGTTCCTCCACTACATATTTTGTCATTGCTAATGATTTCAAGCGGAAGTGGCCTTCCCATCCTTCTCGTAAATCCTAAGCTGCAGTGGGCAGATTCATCCTTTGGTTATAGAGAGAGAGAGAGAGAGAGGGAACCGGAGAGGTGCTATCGAGGGTTTGTTAATTAGTAATTTTATTTATTTTTAATATTAAAAGTTAATCGGTCTGGTCCAGGTGGGCGGGTGGACGGATCCGCCCATGGAACCGGGAACTGGACTGGTACCCACCGATTCCCATAAATTGGAACCAGGAACCGGACCGGTTCCCTCAAGAACCACCGGTTCCAGGCGGTTCCGGTCCAGTTTCGGGCAGTCCGGGCGGATCCTAATTCTTATGCACACCCCTAGTCCATGTAGTTGTCATTGTTCATACAAAAGAAAATAGTGCAACGAAACATTCATTAAAATAATTGTGGGAATTCATCCTCATAAAAGAATAGTTTAGAAATAATAAAAGTAATGTGCATGGAGAAATGTTCATCCCCAACATAGATAAGGCGCATGTTGAAATCATACACTGTCAATACATTCTGAATTGGTATTCCATTTTGACCAATAAGAACCACTTGATTGTGCGTAGGTAATGGCATTGAATTCAAATTTGATTTCGAATCTTTCTTATCGCACAAATATTCGTTGAAATGCCTATATCTTTTATTAGAATGCATTTTAACATTGCATAACAAAAATGGATAAAGTTATATTCGAATAATAAAGATGGTGTTATGTCACTTGTTTCCAAAGGAAGCATTATTAGTTATTTTCACGTCCCCAAGGATTGGAATGTAAATACCTGGAAATTTTTCGAACAGGAAATTGAGAGAAAAGGGGAAAAGAGAAAAGAGTAGAAAAGAAGAAAAGGAAAAGGAAAAGGAAATACTGAGTACACAACTGCCCATCGTACAGATTTACAACTCCGTTTGCGTGAAGGCCAATCCGTTCTTTCTTCATCTGTCTCTCTGTTTCTCTCCTTATTTTCGTTTTGTCCTTCTTTATATCGTTCAATCTGGCAACCGATAACTAAATCTAATTTCCCTGCTTCGACCAGTGTAATAAAGATGATTTCTTTGTTGACTCTGGCGACTGGCAAGGCCAATACATCGCTCTGATCTACCATACTTCAGGGAGAAAAGCGGCTCATCACCCTCCCTTGATGATGTTTTAACTAAACATTAAATTCCCTGCTTCGACCAGTACTGGTCGTCTCAATTCATCCCTTTTTTTTCATGGCACGCATCCACTCTCATGAAGGGACAAGAATCAAGTTAAATTAAAATTAGAATAACAATAACATAGCCTTAAAGATTAATTACAAATATAATTAAACAAATAATACGATAGACTTTTTGGTTCGTATTTAATATGATCTGTCCGTTTGAATTTTTTATGACAAAATCGTCACCTCTTTTTCGGAAATCTCTTACTAAGTATTACATAAATCATTTTGCTAGGGGAATGAGTTATATAACTGACTTGTATATGCCACTAAAAACCATTTATCTCAACTCGAGACAATCTCTCCATGTCTCCCATCGCACGATGAATGTCCTTGGCCTATTCCGAAATAGAAGAAACATATTGCCTCCCATTAAAAGCAAAGTCACCCGCTGTGACAAAATCAAATTAGATAGAGACGGAGAAGAAACGGATATAGAAAAATGCCCATGACGAGCAAAAAACTTGAGCACATAAAAGGTGTCAAACGAAATGGGCCGCCGCCGCTTCGGCACCATATTCCGCTGCTTCTCCTTCGCCGCCTACAAGGTCACTGACAAGCGCCGTCCCTCCAACGCCACTTACCGCCAATGCCTCGTCAACGAACCCAAGCTCATGACCCTCCTTTCCCCTCACCCTCACATCCTCAGGATCCTAGACGGCCACGAGACCGACGACCGCCTCTCCCTCATGCTGGAGCTCTGCGAACCAGACACTCGCTACGACCGCATATTGTCCCGTGAGGCCCTCCCCAAGCCCGAGGCCGCTGCATGCATGGGGCAACTCCGCGCCCTCATGCATTGCCTCCCCCTGAGTGTCGTTCACCAGGACGTGAAGCCTGAAACATGCTCTTGGATTTGAGGGACGCCCCGAAGCTGGCGGACTTCAGCTCAGCGGCTCGGTCGCATGAGGGCGGGTCCGTGGAAGGTGCCATGCGAATGCCGTACTACGATGCACTGGAGGAGCTGATGGGGAGGGAGAATGGCGAGGTGGTGGACATGAGGAGTGCCAGTGTTAAATTATAGTATCGAGTTGGAGACCCGATCCGAATCAGATGAGTTGGACCGGAATTCTTGATCGGTAAACTTATTGGAGTCCTCCTATTGAGCCAAGATAAAGGTTGTTACTTTAATTTAGCTATTTTATCTTTGGAGCGGTGGCAAATATGTAAATTTCCCAGATTATCAATCAAGATGTTGACTACTCTGAAGGCCGTACAAGTGACGCTACTATTGATCGGGCATATGACGAGGAGGGTTTATTTTTCTTGATTTTTCAGCCGCATAAACGAAATAGAAGAAGGACGAACTTTGGTGGTTTTACTTCGACGCCGCAACGGAGGGCTCTGGAAGGTGCTTTGACCGCGGACTCGGTAAAGCATCACGGTGGAGCCTTAGAGTCGAGCCGAACACACCATGATATACCGTTCTGTAAGGTTTACATCCAATTGAGTTGTTTTATGTGTAAACACTGTGAATTTAAGTGTAATCTATGATTTTAAATGCAAAAAACACTGGAGCATCTGATTATAAAATTTATTTTATTTACTACTTGCTCTCTCAATGAAGTAGGTATTGATATATGGATTAAATGACGTAAATCTCTAGTGTTATGATGCAAGATTCACTTAGCTTCCGCCTTATTTTACAACAGTTGGGGTGGTGTTGTGCGTGATGACGAGTCGGCCTTGACGGTCTTCGAGGCATTGTTGAGAGGGAACCTGAGGTTCCCAGCGAGGGAGGGCCTTTACAAAGATACTAATGAATTCCCAACGAGGGCCTTCTGTGGCCATCTGCATTCCCTTCATTTGAAAAACTGCAACTTTTGTGAGACCGACGACCACCTCTCCCTCGTGCTGGAGCTCTGCGAACATGACTCTCTCTACGACCGAATATTGTCCCGTAAGGCCCTCACTGAGCCTGTTGCTGCCGCTTGCATGGTGCAACTCCTCCGCGCCCTCGCGCATTGCTACTGCCTGAGCATTGTTAATCGGGATGTGAAGCCCGAGGACGCGCTCTTCGATTCAAGGGACGTCCCAAATCTGGCGGGATTTGGCTCGGCGACCTGGTTGCATGATGGGGGGCCCATGGAGGGTGTTGTGGGAACGCCGTGCTCCATTTCTCCGGAGGTGCTGATGGGTTGGGAATATGGCGAGGTGGTGGACATGTGGAGGATTGGGGTGGTGTTGTACGTGATGATCGTGGGGTCACTGCCGTTCCGGGCCAAATCAGCCTTGGAGGTTTTTGAGGCAGGGCTGAGGGGAACCTGAGGTTCCCGGCAACGGCCTTTACAATGTCTCGGCGGTGGCGAAGGACTTTTTGAGTAAGATGATTTGCAGGGATGTTTCCAGGAGGATATCTGCAGAGCAGGCCTTGAGTGAGCGCTTCGAATGGCGTTGAAAAGTCCATGCAGCTAATAACTTGTATTCGATATTGCTAGACAAAAAGAATTGGAGAAAAGTTTCTTCCAAATGAACCGAAAGTATACTCGCTAGCTTCCTTTTCAACGTTCCACAGATCTGAAGAATGTCATGTTGCATTAATGTGTTAGTCTATCATCTCAATCTAGGGGAGTGCCTCTCTTATGGTACTCCTCTTGCTCTGTTTTTGCTCTGTTTCACTGAGCAGGACATCCTTGAATCCTCAGTGGAGAAGAGACTGTAGAGTGGCCTGATCTCACCTTAAGAAAAAATCCATGCATCTCTCAGAAGTCAGAAGCACAAAGACAGTCACTATCAAAAGTTTGTGCATAAATGTTGCCTATCCAATGACGTAAATAATTTCTAGATAGATAGATGGATAGAGAGAGAGAGAGATGTGACCAAGTTTGCATCGCATTTGTCTAATGTAACAGACTGAAGATTCCTCACATGGAGAGAGAGAAAGAGATGACCAAGTTTGCATCGCATTTGTCTAATGCAACAGACTGAAGATTCCTCACATGGATATGACTCCAAAAATCCAGCGAGTGTTACTTTCGGTACGACTCTGCATTTATTGAGTGGCCACGAGTCTTCCCCAACAGATGACAGCAGCTTCTTCTTCCTCCAGAATTTCAGCAACTCTGTTGTTAATTCTATCATCTGTGATTATTGCATAAACTTTGGTTTATTTGAGAATCTGAGACAGTAGATATAAACTAGTGGCTTAAGAAATATTTTGGTCCTTTTCTTTTCCCATTTTTTTCTTGGTATTTGGGGAGAGTGAAGGATGTGAATAGAGAAGGTAAAGAATTTACTTCTGTTTTAACGAAAAGATGGTTTACCTTCCATTGAGAATGTAAATTAAAATGCAGAAGAATCGGGTTGGGCTACCTTCTTTTGGGGAGAATCAGTGCCTTTGTGCCATCAAGAGGTTACTGACTTTTGAATGAACTACAGCAATTTTTGCAGTCTCTTTCACTTGGAGTTAAAAGTTGATAAAGAATTTGTCCTGCTTATCTTGTGGTTTAATTTATATGCAGAATCCAAGGCAAAACAATAGACCGACCAGATGTTATCAAGAGGTTACTGACTTGTGATAATTATCCCTAATTGACAACATTTAGTCTCGCTTTACATTACGTAGTGCAAAAGGGAGAAATTACTTCCAAATAGATGATTGATTTTTTTTTTTTTTTTTTTTGGTAAAGGTAAGGTATAATAGATGATTGAATTGTTAACCAAGCAATTCAAAAGTTTAAATTATTATAGAATTAACGTTACGTTTATCTTATATCTTAACGAGCTAGCAGGTAATGAAGAAATAATATGACTATATTTCGACAATAGATATTGGCAAGGCATGATAGGTTAGATCACGAAGTCAATAAATTCTACTCAAATGATTGCAAAATTGTGGAGGGGGGAAAACTTAGCTACTAGTGATGCAATCTTGAGGTCCGAGTATAAAAGAAAAATACTACAACCGAAACAGGGGATGCATGTAGCATTTGCCTTTTCACGAAAGAAGTTAATCGTGTCCTCTTTTCAATTTTGTAGAAGAACATACATTCATACCGAAATATGGAAAAAAACGATAAGACGAAAAATGAGATCCCAATCTTGCAGCCACGGTACATGCTATTGCAAAATATGGTCTTTAATATAATATTTAATATTAAACTATACTTTTACATAACAACTCAAGCTCATGGTATTAGAGCAGGAGATCTGAGCACAAATCTTTTAGTCTCGTCTCTTTTATTTTTTATTTTCTATTTTCTTTGGACAAAACTCATGCCAAATCTAATTGGATGCAATGGTGCTCACGAATCCACAGCAATAGAAGACCTTTGCAATGCAGAAGAATAAAACATCCTTATTACTCTTCATGAGATACTTATAAATTTACACTTTGCTTTTGTGGCTATCTGCATTTCCTTCACTTGAATAATTGCAACTTTTCTAATCCGAACTTTTAGAGTTGCCTAATCTAAAATTTTTGTTGATGTATTATATGTCAATTATTCGCATATCTATATTTTGCAAGTCCTTTAATATGTTCGCAGATTTATCCTGTACTTGTATGCAAAATTTTGGGCACATATTATTTTGAATAACGAAGAATTAATCTGTAATATATGGCTTATAACAAATTAATCCAAGTATTAGAAAGATTAAAAATATTGTGCATGAGTAAAGAAGAAATAACACGAAACTCCACACGTTTGCCAGCGAATCTTCAACTGTTAGTTAAAACTCTACTGAACTTTCATATTATTACGTCTATCATTCCTCCATCTATTTTTCTGTTCGCACATGCCTAACATGTGATTTTTCAAGAGGAAAATTGTAATTCTTCTCTTCCTCTAGGCAAATCACTCTTTCTCCCTCATATAGGGCTAAAACAAAAGCAAAGTTGATCCAAAAAATGCAGAAAATAAGAAACAAATGTACTCAACACTAAATAAGATAACAACAACAACAAGAAGATAGCACTGGGGACATGAGGGCAGTAAATTCATAGATAAAAGAATTGAAAGGTCCAGATAACAAATTTGATAATAGAAGAAATCATAAAAACACTAGAGGATCTTCTTTCTCTTGTTGATGGGCCTCTAGGGATCCATGACAAACCGAGGGGGTCACAAGGCCCAAAACATCCCTCTGATCTATGAAACTTCAGAAGAACCTTGCTGTGGTTCATCACCCTACACTTGATGAGATTATAGCAATAGGAATTAAGATCATACCACTCCCAGTGATCCTCTTCCCACCAAACGAAGTGAACTTTAAGGTGACGTTCCATCACCTCCTCATAGCACTCTTGCGGAATACCCTCCCTCATAGCTTTGCTACTGCTGTCCGGAAAGAATGCAAGCGAAAATTCTTCTGGCAACGCAATGAATCGGAGGTACGTGAGGAGGGTGAGGCCGCGGATGACAACTAGTAACGATTGCCAATCCAAGTGCTTGCATCTGTCGATGATGAGACGTTGAAGGCCAGGCATTGCCTGACCATTCATTAGCACAAATTTTAGATTTTCCGAACCCAAGAGGTTTAATATCTTGAGCTTTGGGAACCCTTTATCTCCAAACACCAATGTTTCCTCATCAAAGGCATTTTCCAATTCAAGCTCCACGAGATTGGGCAAATTTTGGAGAGCAATTAGGGGGCTCGATTTCAATCTACTATCTCTCAAATACACTGTCGCCAGATTTTTCAGCAGAGGAAGCCAATCAGGTAGCTTCTTTAGACATCCTTTAATAGATATACATTGAAGGAGTGAGGGAGGTGAAGATAGAAAATCCAAATTGATAACTTCAAACTCACTTTCTGCAACCACATCTAGTGATCGAAGTTTGGCCATCTTGTCGAGGGAGTGGCATAGTCCCTTTGCATCATCTTTCTTCAGGTTCGTTATGCCTAGCCTCCTTAGTTGACATAACTCTCCCAGCTCTTGTATTGTGTTCTTGCTCCGACCACCTCCAGCTTTTACAAAGCACAGTTTCTGTAGTGATGCCAGTGCTCCAATGCCCTGAGGAGCAAGAAATCCCCGAGTATAACAAAAGTGTTGAGAAGGTGTGTATTCTGCATAACTGTACACCAATAGATACTGCAGTTTCTTGAGCTTGGTTATCTCCATAGGCAGCTCAGAGACCAACGTGTTTTTAAGATCCAGAGTCTCCAAATTTTGGAGTTTCCCAATTGATCTAGGAATGATGTGCATTTTGGTCCCTCTCAAACTTAGATACTTCAAGTGGAACAAAACTAGTATTTGTTGGGGGAACTCGTGAAGGGGTGAATCTCCCAGATCTAACACCCTTAGCAGCGAATTGCCACTTGGGACAAATTGCTCATCTGAGCTAGACGATGTTGCTGACTCAAAAATGAGCAGAGAGCGTAGGCTAGGGAGATTTAGCTGCTTCAGCGCGTTGTTGCAGGGGTATTGGATTGACAAACGCCGGACTCTTTCGTGCAATTCTACTTTCTGCTCAAATGCAAACGAAACAAAATTTTCTTCCCTTGCCTTAGAAAGGATACATTCGTGCATCAAGTCATGCACCCTACAACTTTTTAGCCTTCCGTCAATTGTTGTTTTTGCAATTTGCACCAAACTTCTGTTTATAAGCTCTTTCAGATATCTTTGACTGACCTCCTCCCGTGTCATCCCTTCTCTTTTCTCAACGAATCCTTCTGCAATCCACAGACGGATGAGTCTCTTACACCCAATCACATGATCCTCTGGAAATACTCCCAAGTACAAAAAGCAGCTTTTCAAGTTATAACGCAAATCATTGTAACTCAAGCTGAGAATTTTCCTGAAATTTTGCATCCTGTCGTTGCTTTCTAGTTCTGCAGCAAGGCTGCGAGAAATCATCTCCCATTCCAAAACATCTTTTCCAAAAAGGAGACCACCAATTGCTACTATGGCAAGTGGCAATCCCTCACATTTTTTCAAAATCTGTCGAGAAAGGTGTTCTAAGTAAGGAGGACAGGGATTTCCATAGAAAGCTTTCTTGCAAAATAAGGACCATGATTCTTCTGAAGGCAGGTGCTTGAGTTCATAAAATTTTGATTGGTTGAATGAGACAGTAGCAACGTCAGCCATGCGAGTAGTGATTATTATTCGGCTACAGATATTGCTATTAGGCATTGCATTTTTTATACCTTGCAGTGCTCCCGAGTTCCATACATCATCGAGAACAACGACGTACCTCTTTTGCTGCAGAAAGCCTTTCACTATTTGCTTGAGCCTCATGCTATTCATGGATTCCATTCCCTGTGGGGCTGGTTGCTCAATTTCTCTGTGAAGTTGTTCAATCATGTCCTTCAAAATATCCTCAATCTCATAAGACTGCGAGACTGTAATCCATACATGACTTTGGAAGTAGGCTTTTACCTGTTGATTGTCGAAGACTCTTTTTGCCAGAGTGGTCTTCCCTAAACCCCCCATCCCAAAGATCGATAAAACTTGAAGTCCAGGTTCTCCATCAACAAGCCACTTAATAAGCTCTTCTCTTGGCTTGTCAATCCCCACCAGTTCACCTTCCTCGACTAGAAAAGCATCCTCCCTTGGGTCGTGCCATGAGATGCCTCCGGCGGATGAGATCGCACATTGCTCTGTGAAATTGTATCGCCGACGCCGTTCGGCAATGCTGTCGACTTTTGACTTGACATCATCTATCCTGGAGGAGATACAATGACGTGTTTTCAAGTTCTGTACGGATGAGTTGATCTTGTTAAAGTACCTGATGAACGCATGTCCGTGATCTCTTGCAAAATTGAGCATGAATTCATCCAGAATATCCTCCGTATCGTGTGCGACCTCTCTGACCTGTTTCACCCATACCTTCAACTCAGGGTCATCTTCTTGCGACGACTCAGCTCTTTTTAAGAAGGCCTTCATGCTCTCAAATTCATCTCTGATGAATTCAATTTTTCCACGTACCCCTTTCAATAGTTTCACCTCATTCGCAACGTACATAGCAAGCTTCTCAACCAAAGAGGACACTGCGGATAATGCCATTTCTCTCTTGCTCACAGATCTCACGAGATCAAAACTTGGGCAAGAAGGAAATAGGTTATGGCGGCTTGCTAGTAACGTCTGAGACCAGAAGAAATAATCCTTTGAATGGACATCCAAGTAGGCTTTGCGCGCATCTATTGGGTGAAGTCTTCCGATGACTGCTTCACCAGCGATGGTAGCGCTACTTCAGCAAAACTGCCAAGTAAAACCAGTTGTATTTCGTTCTTTCCCAGTAAAAATATATTCTATTGCACTGCTGCATTCATGATTCCCACCGACAACGGCATTTATTATTCATCAACTTGGCACGGTCCAGTCAACAATGGACGCGGCATTTGAGGTGGAGGGGGGGCGAGCCAGAGTGAGCAAACCCAAAATGACAAAAACTAGGGGAAATTCCAAATAGTAGATCTAAATTGGGTTCATTTTCTAAAAATTCAGAATGAACTTAATTACAGATGAGAGTCTGAGCGGCCAAATTGTTTTTCTAAACTTGCCAACGAACACATTGTTTTTTTAGGATGGAACAGAGATACTTTAGTCCAAAAATAATCCGGATAAAAAATGAGAATCCCTAGAAATACAACCCCCAAAAAAAAGATTGCTTCTATCTTCATTTGTTCTCATATTTCCCTGTTTCTTTTCGGACAAGAAGACAGAAGTTCTAGCAAGACCCACCTTTGTGTGAGTCAATCACTCGCATGTGACGCGATGGCCTAGATTGTAAATCTCAGGGAGGCAACCTTCCCGGGAACTTCCCCTGGGTCTGGAAAGGCAGCGCACATGAGCACATGCTTTCTATTTTTTTATATTATTCCGTTCTTTCTGGATTCAAATTGAACCTAAGTCCACGTGCTTAGCACCATTTCATGTCGTTTCCATTTCACCCACTAGTCTTCACGTGACTTTCCCCAGAACGTGATGATATTTGTTAAAACTTCATACGGAGAGCGAGATTGTCAAGGTACCCAAAAACCCAAAAAGAAAAATCTTCGAGTTCACCATAGCATGGGAGGCGGAAGTGCCAGGGCCACGTGGGATGAGGATGGGACCCCTAATTATTGAAAAAAAGGAAGAAGGAAAAACAGAAACGAGGTGAAGAGAAAGGGAAACTTGAATTGGGTGGGAGAAGAAGGTGGATAGAACTACACTGAAATAAATGTTGGTCTATGGTAAATCCATCTGGGAAAAACAATATCGAATCGTGGTACATGAGGAATGTGCTTTAGGAGCACTTATTAGTCGACTAAATAAAGAACTTTTGCATTTGTTAATGTAGTAAGCAGTCTTCTTTATCTGTAATCTTTACATTTGCGCTTCCTTTGGTCGTCGATTTTAGCCATTATCTGCTCCGGTTCTTCGTTCCTCGGGCAAATCCTCGCACAAGCCGTTTGAGAGACCCCATTTCAACAAGCCGAGGTGAGAGAAGGAAGTGGAACTGCGAAAAGCAGATGAGCAATGGACTCACCATTTTCACTTAAGCAGAAGAAAGAGACTCACCTCAGATCTTTTTGTAGCGCTTACACAAATTAAATTTTATCTAAGCAGACGAGATTTTCAAATATAAAGAAGAGTAATATATAATATCAAGTTCTTATATAATATTTTGACGTCCTTCTAACATCCAATTAAAATCTTAACTTTTTACAAGAAAAAGCCAAGGAATAACTTTTTCCATTGAAATAGGCAATTAATCTAGAGACAATGCATACTAATTTTTAAACTATTTGATCATAGTAAACTATGGTAAACTATTTTAAAACTATTTGATCAAATTATTGCCTGCTCATGTTAACGCCTGATTATTTGATCGTTTTAAATACTAAAAAAGTTAATGTTTTAAACTATTTTTACAATGATCAAATAGGCAATTAATCTAGAGACGATGCATAGTAACTCAATCCCTTGGAGTTAAGGAGCTGAAGTGATTTCAATATGATGAGGTTTAGTTTTTTTTTTTTACAATGATCAAATAAATTTAAAAATCAATAACACATATCAGAAGATCTCTTGACAGACATTCACCTTACTTATTCATCAAAATTGGAGTGTGCACTGCTGTTGAAAATTCCACTAATGCGCATGAATAATCTTTCACAGATATAAACCATATAATTTGATACTAAAATTAGTACTGTGAAAGCAATGTATAGTCCACCAATGTCATTCCTTCTTCACTTGATTCTCTCCATGTTCCATGTCAACATACTCAACGATAAACAAGTTCAAAATTAAGTATAGGAAATTTTGTTCAATGAAGACATCATAGCATATTAGGAAGATGAAGTGAACATTGAATTGGACACATCACGAAACACATATCCATCATGGCCATAAGTGAAGATATTGCAAATAAATCATTTTAATCAAATCTGACAGACTGCCAAAGGTGCTTGAAACGCATTTCTTAGTAAATCAGTTTTCTAACTTCCAAACATAGAAAGTGGGAGGTGCCTTTTTTTCTATTGTACCAAACAAATAGTAAGCTAATTTTACTTAAACAAGATGGTTTGGTGATCCACCTATACACCAGGCACACTCTATATTCACTTCCATTATTGCATAACGAGAATGTAGGCCAACGTGATCCTAACCATTTATGAACATAATCATGGCCATTCATCATGTTGATCTATATAGCCGACTTATTATATGACTTATACAAGCGTGACAGAGCCATAGCTATTGCTCGTTTGAGTCAATCCATTACCGCAAATTTGTTGTGGTGTTAATAAGAGTAATACCCAGCATTATCACACTTCACAACATGTTCGGACCTACATTGCAGCCGAACTAAGGCTTTCTAAAGTCAAGGAGCGATTGAAGAATTCAAACTCGTATATAGAATGGCTTCAAACTATTTGAGAATAAGCCCTATATTACCAAACCAAATGGCTTGAAACCATTTGAGAATAAGTCCTATATCACCAAACCAACCACCATGGTAGTCTTTCTTCGTCAATTTTCTCAACAAGATTGGAGGAGAATTGTGGAGTTGTCTGCGCTTTTCAAACCCAATTCTTGTTGGGCGATCGAGGAGATTCAAGATAGGAACTTTAGGACAATTTTGGTGAACATTTCTACAGGAATGTTGATTTTGCCACGTTGCCTACTTGCTTTTAAGATTGTCTTTTCATTTTGCCACGCTATCAAGATTGAATCTGAGAATGATTTAAGTGGGTTGAAACTTGAAGTCTGAATTTCAAGAAACAAGATATGACTTGTCTGCTTAGGCAATTTTGCCATCTATTCTGCATTCATAGTTTCTTCAACGTCGGAATTCTTTTTCAATTTTTAATATATCTTAGCAAATTGGAAAGCAAACAGAGATTCGCCAATTAAGAGAAGGAGAAAGAAAACCAAAACACCCAACGTAGAAGTTAGCAGCTCGTCGCAGGAAGTTGGCCCGGCTTGTGTCCCAGCGCCCGAAAATCACGCAGCCCCCAGAAAACCCAGAGCTTTGTTTGTCGAATGCTGAAGAGAAACAGCGATGCAGAGTCGGAACCAGGGGAATTACCAAAACCCGTATCTGACAATGCACCAGCCATGGGCATCTTTGCTCGAGCACGGGATCAAGCGCATCGAGGCCTGCCCCAATTCGACGTTTGGTTCTGGGACTCCCTTTCATATTAACAAATTTCGCGCCGAAGTTCCAACTTTTTTGTTTTTTGTGGTTTCATAGTCTAAAACGAGAAAGGAGTGAAGTTGTTCATGGAGCCCTTTGATCTACTGATTTGATATGTTCACGGTGTTCCCCTGTCTGGGTTCTTGAAGTTTTCAGTGATAGTTTTGTTTTCTATTACCGAGCTTTGCTGTGGATGGCGGAGTTCAAAGGATGAAGTGAATGGGGAGAGAACCTGCAGAGGCTAGAGGAAGAAAAGGTTGACTGCTGAAATTGAACATCGTTTGCTCATAGCACTCGAGAACGAGAGGAGGGCCTTTTTCTCGGCTGAGCTTGAGCAAAATCTGCGTTTGACATTCGTTGACCAGTTTGTGCGGCACCTACGTTTTCATGTTCAATGGCCTGTATTTGCAGGGATTATCTTGGCCGACTTACTAATGTTTTCTTGCGAAGTTTTCCGGCGAAATCCGCCTTTGAAACAGAGATCCAAGCGCTCATTTTCACCCTTCAACATTTGCACCAGCAAGGGCTCCAGGACGCTAGACTGGAAATCGATTCTGACTGCCTTCATCTTGTCGAAGTGGTGCACGGTACACGATCACCGCCGTGGGAGCTTCGACCTGTGATAGAGGAGACCTTCTTTTGGCTTTCCAGTTTTCCTCATCTCCAGCTGCGGCAACGAGAGACAAACCTAGTGGCCGACTGGGCTGCGAAGGCCCAATCCTCCAACTCGGCCCTCAACTGGATCATTTCTCCTCCGTTTGTACTTATGGACTTAGTTTATGCGGATGTTTTATCTTCAGGGTGTAAGGTTCCATTATGTTGAATACATCTGTTGTTTTCCGTCAAAAAAAAAAAAAAAGTTTATAGATAATGTCAAACCAAAAAAGGGACCAAAAAAAAAAAAAGTTAATAGAAAACTGCCCGATTGGTTTGCAGCGCAATAACAGCACAGAAAAATTGAAAACCAATAAGTGGACTGATACAAACGAGGTTATGTATTTATGTTTTAAATGTTGGAACATAAAAGTTCTCATCACAAGCAAATGCACATCAACTGTGCTAGAAGTTAGAAGTCGATAAGGGATGACTTAGTGTTGCTGAAAGTTTGTGTAACTGAGAATGGAATGATGTGGTGCATCTTTAATACCTAGCACATGCTGTCCAGGGCACTGAGGGCAGTGAAAGATGTGAAGTACATATAATCAGTTCTTTGTAGAAAAACGTTGTGTAGAACTTATGAGTATGGAAGTTCAGAAAGTCTATGGCCATCTGCATTCACTTCATTTGAATAATTCCAACTTTTTTAATCTAACTTTTAGTTTCGCATAATCTAAAGATTCTTTGTAACTGTTTAACATTAATGTACTCGTATACCAAACTCTTTGGGTACATATTATTTTAACTAACGACAGAATTTATCTATCATTTGTGGCAAATATCAAGTTCAGCTAAGTATCAGAATCATTACAGAGTAATGTGCATAAGTCTAGGAAAAATTACACGAAGCCTACGCGTTTGCCAACAAACTTTTGACTGTAAAACAAAAACCCACTAAACTTTCACGATATTACATTTGTCAATTCTCCGTCCACTTTTCCGCTTGGACATACCTGAAATGTTATTTTTCAAGGAAAAAATTGTAATTCTTCTTCCTCTTCTTTTTTTCTAGTCAAAGCACTCTTTTGCCTCCACATAGGCTAAAAAAATTAAAATAAATTCATGCAATAAATGCAGAAAATTTAGGGAATAAATATATTGGTAACTTAAAAGATAGTAATAAAAATAACAATAGCAGCAGTAGGATAGTAATAAAAATAACAATAGCAGCAGTAGCAGCAGCAATGATGACAATAAAATAGCACTAGAGGATGTAAGCGTAGTAAGTTCAAATGTAAAAATATTGATAATGGAGGGCATCACATAGATACAACATATATCAAATTTATGAACAAAGATTTGATGCAAGGTAATTCTTAAATTTGATTCATAGAATTTGCTTACAAAATTATGACGAAACAATACATAGAATTAAACTAATTGACACAATCGGAAATACAAACTACAAACTGAAAATTACGAGAAAAGACATGAAGATTTGTTCTTCCCTAAGGAAGAACTACAATGAGCACCCATGAGAATCTTTATCTATCAATTAGACGTGATCATATGAACCAGAAGATTGCCAAATATCCCAACTCCGGTCGCTAAGTCCGAGTTGCTAGCTCCACGAGTAGAATATACTTGGAAAAAGGAAAACATTGAAGCACACGGGTGGTAGAGAAAGGGACAGACGAGGTTGCTTTGTCCTTTCTCCTGGTTATGGTCAGCGATCAATGACGGACTATGGGGACTGGCAGGGACCAATGTATTACTATGATCTATGAAACTTCATCAAAACCCCAAATCTAACCTATCCCAATAGTCATCCCGACGGAGCATATGCCTTTCCAAGATAAGATTATAGGAATGGAGGCTAAGATCATATCGCTCCCAGTGATCCTCTTCCCACCAGTAGAAGTATACTTCTGGGATGCGTTGCATCACCTCCTGAAAGTACTCTTGCAGAAAATCCTCCCTCATGCTAGTGCTGGACGGATAGAACGCAAGAGCAAACTCTTCTGGCATGTCATAGAATTGGAGATGCTTGAGGTTGGCAAGGGTGAGGTTGCGGAGGACCACAAGTAATGATTTCCAGTCCAAGTCCCTGCATCCGTGAATGGAGAGACTCTGAAGGCGAGGCATTGCTTGACTCTCCATCGACACAAATACCAGATTTTTCAGCTTCATGAGCCACAAATCCTTGAGCTTTGGGAACCCTCCCTCTCCAAAATCCAGTGTGTTTCCATCAAAGGCATTATTCAGTTCAAGCTCCACCAGATTGGGTAAATTTTGGAGAGCAACTAGGGGGCTAGATGTCAATCTGCTCCATCCCATACGTACTCTGGCCAGATTGTTCAGCAAAGGAAGCCAATGAGGCAGCTTCTTTAGCCATCCTTCAATATATAGAACCTGAAGGAGCGGGGGAGGTGAAGATAAAAAATCCAAATCAATAACTTCAGACTGACTTTCTGCAGCAACATCTAGTGATCGAAGGTTGGTCATCTTCTCGATGGAGCGGCATAGTTCCTTTGCATCATTTTTTTTCAGGTCCCTCACACCCAGCCTCCTTAGTTGACTTAACTCTCCTAGCTCTTGCATTGTATTCTTGCTCTGATCACCTCCAGCTTTCACACAGGACAGTTTCTGCAGTGATGACAGTGCTCCAATGCCATCAGGAGCTGAAAATCCCTGTCTAACACCAAAGGGTACCGAAATTGTGATTTCTACATAATGGTACACCAACAGATGTTGTAGTTTCTTGAGTTTGGTTAGCTCCATAGGCATCTCAGAGACCAACGTGTGTTTAAGATCTAGAGTTTCCAGATTATGGAGTTTCCCAATTGACCTAGGAACGAGGCGCAAGTTGGTCCCTCTCAAACTTAAGTACTTCAAGTGGAATAGAACTGGTATTTGTTG
Organism: Eucalyptus guilfoylei; assembly: GCA_016097605.1. Lineage (NCBI taxonomy): Eukaryota > Viridiplantae > Streptophyta > Magnoliopsida > Myrtales > Myrtaceae > Eucalyptus > Eucalyptus guilfoylei. Next base: position 49,487,358 of record CM027867.1, read on the forward strand.
GGGGAACTTGTGAAGGGGTGAATCTCTCATATCTAACGCCCTCAACAGCTTGCAACCACTTGGGAAGAATTGCTTGTCCGAGCTAGACAATACTCCCGACTGAAAAATGAGGAGAGACCGTAGGCGGGAAAGATTTAGCTGCTTCGGTGCCTCTTTGCAAGTGTTTTGGACTGACAAACGCCGGACTCTTTCATGCAATTCTGTTTTTTGCTCAGATATGAATGAAACAAAGTTTTCACCTCTCAACTTAGAAAGGATATTTTCACGCATTAAGTCATGTATCCTGCAACTTTTTAACCTTCCATATGGAGTTGTTTCTGCAATTTGCACCAAACTTCTGTTTATAAGCTCCTTCAGATATCTTTCAGCAACCTCCTCCTTTGTCATCCCTTCTCTTTCCTCAACAAATCCTTCCGCAATCCACAGACGGATGAGTCTCATACAATCAATCACATGATCCTCTGGAAATACTCCCAAGTACAAAAAGCAACTTTTCAAGTTATAATCCAAATCATTGTAGCTCAAGCTGAGAATTTTCTTTAAACTTTGCATCCTGTCATTGCTTTCTAATTCTATAGCAAGGCTGCGAGAAATCATCTCCCATTCTTGAACATTAGACTCATCTTTTGCAAAGAGAAGACTGCCAATTGCCACTATGGCAAGCGGCAAACCCTCACATTTTTTCAAAATCTGTCGAGAAAGGTATTCTAGGGGAGGAGGACAGGGTTTATCACGGAAGGCTTTCTTGCAGAATAAGAGCCATTTTTCTTCTGGAGACAAGGGCTTAAGGGTATAAACTTTTGATTGGTCAGATGTGCCCGTAGCAATATCAGCTATGCGAGTGGTGATTATTATTCGGCTACTGCAATTGCTATTACGTATTGCGTTTTTTATAGTTTCCAGTGCTTCCGAGTTCCATACATCATCAAGGACAATGACATACCTCTTTTGCTGCAAAAAGTCTTTCACTATCTGCTTTAGCCTCATGCTATTCATCGATTCTATTCCTTGAGGGGCTGCTTGCTTAATTTCTCCATGAAGTTGTTCAATCATGTCCCTCAAGATATCCCGAATCTTATAAGACTGTGAGACACTAATCCATGCATGGCTTTGGAAGTAGGCTTTCACTTGCTGATTGTCGTAGATTCTTTTTGCCAAAGTGGTCTTCCCTGAACCACCCATGCCTAAGATTGACATAACTTCAAGCTCGGGTTCTCCGTCAATAAGCCACTTAATAAGCTTTTCTCTTGGCTCGTCAATCCCTACGAGTTCACCTTCCGTGACTAGAAAAGCATCCTCCCTGAGATCGTACCATGAGGTGCCTCTGGTGGATGCGCAAGCTCTTTGCTCTGTGGAATATGACTTGAAATGATATCGTTGATGCCCTTCGCCGATGCTGCTGACTCTCGACTTGATATCTGTTATTTTGGAGGAGAGATGATGGCGTGCTTTCAAGTTCTTTATGGAAGGCTTGATCTTGCGAAAGTACCTCATGACCCCATATCCATGATCTCTTGCCAAGTTGAGCATGAATTCATCCAGAATATCCTCCATGTCGTATGCAACCTCTCTGACTTGTTTCACCCATACCTTCAACTCAGGGTCATCTTCTTGCGATAACTCGGCACGTTGTAAGAAGGCCTTCATGCGCTCAAATTCATCTTTGATAAGTTCAATTTCTCCACGTACCCCTTTCAATAGTTTCACCTCTTTCTCAACGAACATAGCAAGCTTCTCAATAAAAAAGGACACTGCGGAATCTGCCATTTCTTTTGCTCACTGATCTCACGAGATCAAAACTCAGGCTAGAAGAAAATAGGGTATAGCAAATTGCTAGCACTGTCTGAGACCAAAAGAAAGAATCCTTTGAATGAACATCCAAATGGGCTTGAGCTCAACTATTCGGCGAAGTCTTCCAATGACTTCTCAGCTCCGATGGTACAGCTCTGATTGCGATACGAAGCAAACTGCCAAGTAAAGCCAGCTGCATTTCATTTGACCCCAATGGCAGATTTTTATGTTGCCGCGTTGCATTGATGTTCCAGCCGACAAATGGGACTTGGCAATTGCTACTTTGTGACTTCTCAACTCACAATCCAATCAGCAGTGGACGCGGGATTCACGTGGATGCGCGCGGGACGAAAACCTCCTGAACTTTCGCCGAAACGTACCGTGGAATTCTTCTCTGGCGACGACGTTGCCTTCTTGCAACTATAGAAAATGACTTGTGGACGAAACATTGATCTTGAACCGAGGCCTTATGTATCCAAGGAAAAAACGGATCTCTATTTACCCGGAAAAAAAGGTTGCCATTTTCTCACTGGGTTAAGTACTGATTTACTCCTCTAACTCGCTTTTTACGTGACTAATTTTTTAAACTTACTGAAAATTCTAAGTCTTTCCGTTTTTGGCCGTTGACTATTCCGTCAAATTGCTTTAAGTGGCATAGAGCAACCCCTGAACCCTTGCCGCCCTGCTCCGCCTAGGTACCTCTGAATCAGCCTAATTGCGGTTTGTGGACGCATTGAGGATGGCGAACCTCAGAGGAGAAATGGATACAGCACAGGTCCTAATCATCTGTTCGAGTTTCATGTTGTTGGGTTGTCCCGTTGGAAGAAGTGTTTGCACAGATTCATGTGCTAGATTTGCTTTGGTGGGGGCATTGATCCTTCCCACAAATCTCCTCCTAAATAATTAAAATCAGCTATTATATATTATATTTTAGTTACCCCATAACCTTGGCATATATTACAATGCGGAGGCATTCTAGTGTACAAGGTGGACTATACGAGTATTATTGCATCGGTGCCTGGACTGTGGATTAATATGCACCGCTAAAACTAGTGGATCACAATGAATTTCGCACGAGACTTGTCAAATTGAATAGTTCAAATGCACACGATGCATATACACAATTTATACAGTAATTTCCACGTCTTACTATGATGCACGTTTGGAACTTATATGTCCGAGATACTTAAAATGGGTAATTCATATAAAGATGGTGCATAGCAACTCATTCGCTTGGAGGTACAGAGCTGAAGTTATGTCAAAATGACGAGGCTTTGTTTTTTTTTCATAATGATCAAATTGTTTAAAAATCAATTGCGCATACTAGATGATCTATTGACTGACATTCGATGACTTAGTCATCAACAATAGAAACATGCAACCCTATAAAAAAATTCCATCAAAGCGTGTGAATAATCTTTCACAGATATATACTGTATGATTTTACATTGAAATTAGTATTGTGAAAGTATTGTTTAGTCCTCTAACGTCATTCCTCATGTTCCATGTCAAACATACTCAACGATAAACAAGTTCAAAATTAAGTGTAGGAAATTTTGTTCGAAAAAGGCATCAAAGCATATAAGGGAGACGAAATGAACATCGGTTTAGATGCATTGGAAAACAAATGTACATCATGGCTGTTAGAGATATTTAGATATCTATGGCCATGAGTGAAGAACACATGAATCGATCTAACCGACTTTGATGCCACAAAGATATTTTCTAGATTTATCTATTGGCTAACCAGTTCATTTGGAAGAGTTTCATGCCACAAACACACACACACAAGGAAGACGATGGGACATAGCCTTTGAAATCATGACAAATAATTTCTTGATTTCATATAAGGATAACAAATTATTACTAAGAACTCCTTTTTAATTTGTTAATAGCATGTTCAATCAGATGTTAAACATTTGGGGTTCTTACCTTGAAAATTTCGTGATTTTACATTTTGTTGTAGAATTGATTCATTGAAGTGAAATCTTTACAAAACCGAATTATGTCAATAATTTGCTTGGTTTCATACAAGGGCAATAAATTTTCACCGAGAAGTCCTCTTTGGTTTGTTAATGGCGTGTTCAAGTAGATGGAGAACATTTGGGGTTCCAACCTTTGAAGTTTCGTAATTTCACCTTCTACTACAGAGATAATTCATGAATTCCATATGAAACCTATATTGTCAAATAATTTGCTTGATTCCATGTGAGGTAATAAATTTTCATGGAGAAACTCTTCTTTAGTCTGTTAATAGCTTGTTCAATCAGATGGGGAACATTTGGAGTTCTTATGTCTTTACAAAATCGAATCATGTCAAATGGTTTGCTTGATTCCATACAAAAGTGATCGGTCTTTAGCAAGACCTTAAACTGCTACGTTTATCGGAGTCAACCCCAAACATAAAATGGGGTAATGATAACCGGGGGTCCCCAACGGGTTAACCACCCAAAGCCTCCCGTCTCGATCCTCGCGATGCCTTCCCCAGGGTCTGTCTGGGCGTGGTACAAGGAAATGATAGGTAGCTCGAATCATGTCAAATAGTTTGCTTTAAAGAAGGATTTTTCGCCCCGCGGGGGGGGGGCGGGCGGGCGGCGGCGGCGGAAGAGGGAGGCGAGGGGGCAGCAACCGAGAAGAAAAGAAAAAGGCGAAATTTTATAAATTGTCGAAGTGGGGGCTTCGCCTGTAGCCATGCAATCATCCGATGCACTTTATGCATGGCCCACTTCGAACCACCCAAGCACTCGAATAATAAATTGCACTGCTGCATTGATGATCCCTGCCGACAACGAGATTTGGCCCATTCATGGTCATGAAATGCGAAAATCCTCCCGAGGGTAAATTTTTAGAGCATATGGCCGTCGTAGTAGCCTCTCACAAATTGTTAATTCTCCTTATCATCGTAGTAACTTTTATCTATTTATTTTTATTTTGAACGAAAATGAGGAGAATTGCCAAAATAGGGAGAATGGCTACTCATAAGAGAATTTATTACCGACCACGGACAACTTCTGCCAAAACACACTATGGAATTATTCTCAATTAAAGCTGTTGCTTTATGCAATTATAGAAAGCGCCTTGTGGAAGAAGATTTTATTTTGACATGAGGGGCCTCATGCATCCAAGGAAAAAGCATCTATATTTTTTCTTAGTGGGTTACCTATGATTCAACCCTCTAAATTTCACTATGTGTCGTTAAATCCTCCAACTTACTAAAATTATTGTATCAAGTTTTTCCATTATTGACTGTTGACCATTCTGTCAAATTGCTCAAGTGGCATGGTGAGCGACCCCTCAAACCTTGCCATGCGGCATTGCCTAGATTCCCCCAAATCAGCATAATCACAATATGAGGAGGCATGAAGAAAGGCCAATTTGAGATGAGAAATGGATAAAACACAAGTCTTAATTGTCTAAGCAATTCCATGTAATTGGTCAGGTTGTCTAGTTTGAGAAAGAATTTGAAGTAATTTATCCACCAGATCTACTTTATCATGGGGGCTTGATCTGTACCACATTTCTCCTCCTAAGTAATTAAAATTGACCGTTGAATATCTTATTTTGATCCGATAATTAAGTCACCCTATGACCTTGAACATTTGAGAAAGTTCATGTATATGGCAGTGTAGAGTCATTTTAGTTTGAAAAAAAGAAACATAATACCCAACTCCACTGAGGTACAATCATATGAGCCCAATGTCTGCCCTCTGGATCAATCTGCACCATTAACACTTGTTCATCACAATAAATTACACACAAGACCTACCAAATTTAATAGTTTCGATGAACACAAGGTATGGACCCTTTTGATACAATAATTTCCACGTCATATCATGACTTAAGCATCATATATTAATTTATCTTGCTCAGTGATCTCGCGGGATCAAAGCTTACTCAAGAAGAAAAGAGGGTAGAGCAACTTTATCTAGTACCGGTTGAAACCGAAAGAAAGGATCCGTTTGAATGAATGTCCAAATGCGCTTTGAGCTCATCTACTCGGCAAAGTCTTCCCATGATCGTGCAAACAAAGTAAAACCAGCTGCGGTTGGGCCCCAGTGCAAAGTTTTAGATTTTGAGAAAATGTTGGGTGCTTGAGTAGTGCTAAGTAGGGCATACTTTTGAGCCATAGGCTAATTGTCACAGGCGAAGATGGGGCCCGTCCTTCAGAAATTTGAGAAGTGTTTAGTCACTCTCTCTTCTTCTCCGTTGCTCTCTCTACACTGGCTTTCCCTTGCTTTCAGTCTGCAAATAGCTGTTCAGTCAGATACGGAGCATTTGGGTTGTTACCTCGAAATTTCGTTATTTTGCCTTTTGCTGCAGGGATGATTTGCTGAAAGTCTTTACGAAATTGAATCATGTCAAATAATTTGCTTGATTCCATATAAGGACAAAATTGTTTTAGGAGAATTCCACTTAGATTTGTTAATAGTGTGTTCAATCTGATGTTGAACATTTAGTGTTCTTATCTTGAAAATTTCGTAATTTTTACCTTCCATAGTAGAGATGATTTGTTGAATTGAAGTCTTTACAAAATTGAATCATGTCAATAATTTGGTTGGTTCCATACAAGGGCAATAAATTTTCACTGAGAACTCCTTTTTGGTATGTTAATGGCGTGTTCAAGTAGATAGGGAACATTTGGGACTCCAACCTCAGAAGTTTCGTAATTTTTCCATCTGCTATAGAGATGATGTGCTAAAATGAAGTCCTTACCAAACCATATAATGTCAAATAATTTGCTCGAGTCCATTTAAGGACAACAAATTTTCACGGAATAATTCTCTTTGGTCTATTAATGGCTTGTGTAATTCCTACGTCTTTAGAAGACCGAATCATGTCAAATAATTTGCTTGATTCCATACGAAGGCGACCAATTTTCATTGACAACTCCCGTTGGCAAACTTAAATTAAATGCAAGGGAAATCCATTAGGGGCGAGCATGGTCCGGATTGGGCCGATCTACCCCATAACCCTAGGACCAACCTGCACAATGCTGGTCCTCAATTTTTGGGACCGAGGACTGACCCTATTTAGCTTGGGACCAAGGACCGGACCGATCTAGTGGGTTCGGTCCGGTTCTAGGGTCAACTTGGGACCAACCGATAATTTTTTTTATTTCATTTTTAATACTCATTGAAAAAGCGATTGATGACCAGATCGACCTAATGAGTTCAGTCCGATTCCAGGGTCAATCCGAGACCATCCAATAATTTTTTTTATTTCATTTTTTGTACTCTTTGAAATGGCAACCGAGGACTGGACTGATCTAATGGGTTCGATAAAGAGCAAGGTCAACTAAGAAATGCAAGCAGTGAGGGTCGAGTGGGGTGAGCGTCGAATAGAGTGAGCATTGAGTGTCGAGCTGGGGAGCAAGCCAAGCGAGCATCAAGCGGCAAATGGCACGAGTGACTCAAAGCGAGTGAGGCAAATGTTGAGTGGCAAGCGGAGAAGTTATTTCTCTTGATTTTGGAATCCATTACAAAGCCATGTCCTCCGCCTTTGGAGAAAATGCTTTTAAACATAGTCCAAGAGGAGAAACACTTCTTCTCCAAACTGACATTTCTAGAGCTAATACAACAATTCCTAGGTCTATCAATTGAAATCAAGTTACTTTACCAGAACAATGGGAATTAGAAAACCAAATTCCCCAACAAGTTGTTCAAAATACAGATCCTACTAATGTCATTCAACATCCAGAAGGAAGAGTGACCATTAGGTTTCCTAGAAGATCTTTCGATTCAAGATCTAGTCCTTCTTTTCACACTTATTATACAAGGTCTATAAATCTTAATCCCAATCTTCCTCCTATTATCACCATTCCTCCAAGTACGCATAGGAACATTCCCGCACGTGATACTACACCTTTACCTCCTTCTTCTAGTAGGAATAATCATGAGACACCACCTGAACTGGAAATTAGTGGCTTAAATAATAGATCAGGGATTTCCAGGCCAGTTTACCAACAAAACCAGCCTGGACCAGTCCTAGAAAACACAGATTCTCCTCATCATTCTCCCACTTATTTGCAAATGATAGATTCCGAGCTTAATGTTTTAGAAAAACATTTTGAACCAAATAGAGCATTTCTTAACAAAGAATTCAATTCTGAAGACAACAAACAAATTAGGGAATGGTTCTTCAAAACCTTTGCCAACAAAGCAAAAGATATCAAACAAAAATATTACGACTACATATACGAATATGAAGTCCATATATTTTTCTTTGATTGGTTAGAAGAACAATTTCTTGAACCAAAAGAAATAGTTGTCTTAGATCATCATTATAAGTGGAAACTTGATAATGGTGAAACCATAGAATCCAATCATCCTCCTCTTAGGAGAATAAAAATACAACACGGAGATAGTGAGGTAACAGCTACTCCTTTCAGGCTTCCAGACAAAGGAGACTCTCTTTACACTCACAAAGTCATAGAACAAAACAATTATACAAACCAACATCTGGTAACCATAGGAAAACAGTTAAATATGATAGAATCCACCATCCAGAATCCTACTCAACTCATCACACCAACAGACACGGTCAAAAAACCCATTTTTAAGGCCTTTGAATTCCCCAAAAATCTTAGCCCGGAGTTTGCCAAAGCCATAGAACAAAAGAAAAAACTCCTAGGGAAATCAAAGCTAGAGCCCACTCCTATTTTAGACACTCCTAAATTCCAGAATCTTATCATCAAAGACACTCCGGACCCCACTATCAGTACCTTGACCAAACCCTCTGGTGATTCCGATAATGAGTCAGTTAATGAGATTAATAGACTCAACTGGAGACAACCTCAGAAGCTTTATTATAGTAGAGCTACCCCACCAGATATTGCCCAAGAAGAATCATCGCAAAAAATACAGAATAAATACTCTCCTGATGCCATTTATGAATGGAACATTGATGGTGTCGCCGAAACCAATATTATGAACATTCTTAACAACATGGTGATGCTTGCTAATGCCTACAAAACACAGCAAGATGTTTCTGACCATGCTGTTGCTAATCTTTTAGTAGCCGGATTTACTAGACAACTAAAATGTTGGTGGGATAACTACTTGACAGATGAACAAAAAACACAAATTTTAACTGCTTATAAGGTAGATGACTTTGGCCAACGCATGGATGATGATCAAGGACATCTCATCCAAGATGTGGTAAATACTCTTATCTATTCCATCTCACAACACTTCGTAGGAGATCCTTCACATATTAGAGATAGAAACCAAGATCTCCTTTCCAATATGCGTTGCAAATCCTTAGGAAGATTTGGAGAATACAAAGAACTTTTCTTTCAAAGGGTTCTTATTAGACCCGACTACAATCAACCTTTTTGGAAAGAAAAATTCTTAGCCGGTTTATCTCAGATTATAGGTGACCAAGTTAGAGATAAAATTAGGGAAGATTATAGTGGTCAAATTCCTTATGATCTCCTTTCTTATGGAGAAATAGTCTCTTATGTTTATAGACAAGGAACACAAATGTGTAATACAATCAAATTACAAAGACAACTCAAGGAAGAACAATCCCTCACCAATAGAAGTCTAGGAGATTTTTGTGCTCAATATGACCCTTCTTATAATGAAAAAACAAAACCAAAATGTAAGGGAACTTGTCCTCCTGAGAAAGAATCAAAGAAACATCGCAATAAACCTCAACCCCGTAGGAATAACCAAAAACACCAGAGTAACCAAAATAGACCTCACATTGATAGAAAATTTTTTAAAGACATTAAATGTTACTCTTGCGGGAAAAAAAGGTCATATTTCAAAATACTGTAGAATTAATAAGAAATTGAATGAGCTTTCTTTAGATGACAATACTCTTAACCAGTTAAACAACATCTTCATAGAAAATGGTGATACTTCTTCTGATGAACTGCTTGAGGAAGAAGGTCTTCAGATTAATGAGATAGAATCCTCTTCAGATTCCGATTATGAAGATGCTTCTCCAGGAAAACCTATTCCTGAAGTGAACGTCTTAACAAAAGAAGAAGAATTCCTTCTCAGTACTGCTGATAAAATACTTGACCCCGAAGCCAAAAAAGAATACTTAGATAGACTACACTCCTCTATGAATATTACTTCCAAGCCTAATACTTCCTACAATCTTAAAGACATTTTGAACAGAAACAAAAAACCCCAGTCTAGACCTATAAATATTAATGACCTCCAAAGCGAAATTAAACAACAGAAATTAGAAATACAAGCCTTGAAAGAGACTCAATCAGAAATGAAACAAGAAATTTCTGTTATAAAATCTCTTGTCATAAAAGGAAAGACAAAACTTGATGACCAAAATGAAATCACCAAGATCACCGATACCTCGATCCAGCCTTTCTTATGTTATTAACAGAAATAACATCTAGAAAATGGATAATAAATATTAAGATCAAAATCAATAATGAGTATATTATTGAAACAACATCACACTTTGATACAGGGGCCGACCTCAATTGTATCAAGGAAGGCCTTGTTCCAACAAGATACTTTGATAAAACATCTGAATCCTTAAAATCAGCCTCAGGAGACAAACTGAATATACAATACAAGTTACCTGAAGTTTTGATAATAAAAGACCAAATGTCTTACAAAACATTCTTCCTTTTAGTTAAAAACATGAGGCAACAGGTTATCCTTGGAACACCTTTTATACAATTAATCTAACCTTTTACTGTTACTAATGATGGTATTGAAACTCATGCTTTAAATAAAAAAATCACCTTCAATTTCTTAACAAAACCTCTGAAGAGAAGCCTTAATATTCTACAAGAACATTCCATTTCAGAAATAAATTGCCTTATAAAAGACAAAGAAAACCAGCTTGAATTCTTAAAAGAAGATTTAGAATTCAAAAGGATAGAAGAAAATCTTTTAAATCCTAAAATTATAGAAAAAGTAGCTTCCCTACAAAAACACATAGGGAAAACCATATGCTCTACCTTACCCAATGCCTTTTGGGAAAGAAAGAAGCATATTGTAGACCTGCCCTATGAACATGATTTTTCTGAAAACAAAATACCTACAAAAGCTCGCCCTACACAAATGAACCAAGAAGTTCTAAAATTTTGTCAGACAGAAATACAAGACCTTTTGAGTAAAAAACTCATAAGAAAAAGCCAATCACCATGGAGCTGTTCCGCTTTCTATGTCAATAAAAATGCCGAACTAGAAAGAGGAGTTCCAAGACTAGTTATTAATTATAAACCTCTAAACACAGCCCTTAGATGGATAAGATATCCAATACCCAATAAAAAGGATTTACTAAATAGACTCTGTAGATCTAAGATATTTTCAAAATTTGACATGAAGTCAGGATTTTGGCAAATACAAATCAATGAAAAAGATAAATACAAGACAGCTTTTACTGTTCCTTTTGGACAATATGAATGGAATGTTATGCCATTCGGTCTAAAAAATGCCCCTTCTGAATTCCAGAGAATCATGAATGACATCTTCAATCCTTATTCAGATTACATCATAGTTTATATAGATGATGTTCTTGTATTTTCCTCTAATATAGAACAACATTTCAAACATCTTTCTACCTTCATAAAAATTATCATACAAAATGGTTTAGTAGTTTCTCCTACTAAAATAGCACTCTTTCAAACTAGAATTAGATTTCTAGGTCATTACATCCATTTAGGCACCATAACTCCCATAGAAAGATCAATCTCTTTTACTGACAAATTTCCAGATGAGATTAAAGACAAAACACAATTACAAAGATTTTTAGGCAGCCTCAATTATATTATAGACTTCTTTCCAAATATTAATATTCTTTGCAAACCTTTACACCAAAGGTTACGTAAGGATCCCCCGCCATGGACTTCGGTCCATACAGACATTGTCAAACAAATAAAGATTCATGTAAAAGATATTCCTTGCTTACACCTTGCTGATCCTTCTACTTTCAAAATAGTCGAGACTGATGCCTCAGAATTAGAATATGGTGGCATTCTCAAACAGGTCAATAATAACAAAGAACAAGTTGTTCAATTTATATCAAAACATTGGAATTCCACTCAACAAAACTATTCGACAATCAAAAAAGAAATACTTGCTATAGTTTTATCTATATCAAAATTCCAAGGAGATTTATTGAATCAAAAATTTCTCTTGCGAATTGATTGCAAATCAGCCAAAGACATTTTACAAAAAGACGTTTTAAACATTGCATCAAAACAGATTTTTGCCAGATGGCAAGCCATACTTTTAGTATTTGATTTCGACATTGAATTTATAAATGGTTCTTCAAATTCATTACCTGATTTTCTCACAAGAGAATTTTTACAGGGGATACCAATATGCCAAGATCCAAAAAAGACAAAGATAAAGGCAAAGGCAAAGCCACTGCCGAACCCTCCCATACACCACCAAAGCCAACAGGCTTAACACCCATCAAGACATGGCTTGAAATGACAGAAAATAACCAGACATTCTTACACCAAACACCTTTGAAAGTAGAACACATATCATCTGATCCCATGCTAGCCTTTAATCAGCTAGCCGACATGATACCAAAAGAAACAATTCTGTTACTTGCCCAGTTTTTACAAAACACAGCAAAGAAAGAGCCATCCAAGGCTATTGAGGTAAGTAACAATCCTTCTCCGCTTGCCACACAAAAACAAGCGGAATACAAAAGAATTTCGAACGAGGTGGTTATTAAGCCACAGGCAACCCCTCATTCTCAAAGATCAAAGTTTTTCCCCAAAACATCTTTCCAAAAAATACTGACTGTAGAAGATGGATTTTACAATGAAGATCCAATCAAATTTGCAAAAAACATCTTCCCAAAAAACTGGTTATTTAAACCACATAATACAAACAAAACCCTTGCTTATTATGAGCAAATTCTAGTGGAGACAGAATCATCAAGGTTCACCCACTTTGCTGACAAAAACAACACAGAAAACATCCTATATTCCATTATATCCATCAGTAAAGTCATACACCCCTCACACTGGGGAGACTCACCTCATACACCCATAAAATTCCAAACTAGACTTACCCAAATTCTGCCATACTCTACCTCTTATACCTACTGGGACTACCAACAAGCCTGGTGGAATGTCTTCTACAGACAAAATACAAATTTCCAACATACTTGGCTAGTATTCTTCAAAGACAACTTCCTCAGACAAAACCTACCAAACTGGTTTAGCTCTTGCTGGGATTTCTTTGGTCCTTTGGACGTTATACTACATCCCACTATCAATCAAGGATACCAAACATTTCGTAAACACTTTGTACCAAATCAACATGATTCAAGGTTCCCATGCCTTATGCATTTTTTCATAATATTCAAAATCTCATGGGTAACAGCTTGGGAGTTTGGATACAATACATCCACCAATTTAATACCCGTACTCATCCAACAATACAAGACAAAATGGTGGGATGGGTTCAAAAGACATGAACAAGGATCTGAGACTGCGGTTTAGACATGGCTAAATAGCCAGAAAAATCAGATAACCACAGTCCCATCAAATACATCTTTTTTACAAGAAAAATCTATTGCAAGTGCAGCACTTGCTGCAGTCCAGAGCAAGGAGGAATATTGCAACATCCTCATAACAATGCTCTCTGAAGCAGAAGGATCACAATGTGGATCTTCCAAATCTCAAGACAATACAGACGGATCCTCTCAGTCACATCACAGTGGAAACACCAATGAAGACGACTGTTACGGGATCAATCTAGACAGAGATTAAAATCAAGACATCACATGCAGACACTATTACAGCGGCGCAAAGGCTAGACACTACAGCAAAATAGGCATACACTGTTCACTATTCACTCAGTACTGTTCACTTTACACTGTTAACTCAGTACTGTTCACTTTACACTATTCAACACTGTAGCACCTCCTATAAATACACTCCTCCGGCACAAGAGAAGGGGACTCGAAATTTTTCAGATCTCTCTCTCTCCTTCCTCTCTCTCCCCCACTTGTAAACCCTCATCCCTCATCCTTTCAAGCTTCAAGCTTTCTAACCTTGTATCCCTTGGTTTCAAAGTAAGTTAGCTTTTCAAATACATAGTTTTATACAAGGTTACCAACTCTCATGATAGTTGGTTAACCATTTCTTGTAATACAAACATCAATACTCCCTGGAGTGCGGATTACCGCCCTAGTGGATGACTTGATGCTTTAATTTTTGCATCCTTCAATACATGTAATTTTCAGTTCATGTAATACAAGTTCATACCACCTTCATGGTTAGTTTTTGTTTATGCATACTCTTACTCTATATCATATACATTGCTTTCTGTCTTTACATTATTTTTAATTCTCGCGATTTCATTTAAGTTATTTACTTTCTTGTTCTTATTTATACATTTCTAGTTCTCTTATAGATCTGTTAATCGCTATACTCCCTTGTTCTCTCATATAGTACTCCGATCCTAACCCCTTTATGGTATATATATTAGGGTTGGTCCGGGTTGGACCGACCCTGAACTCTTAGGACCGAGGACCAACCCGCACAGTGCTGGTCCAGGAATCTTAGGACCAATGACCGACCTAGTCTCTCTTGGAACCGGACTAGGACCGGTAGGGTTGGGCCGGTCCAGGATCGGTCTAGGACCGATGCTCACCCCTAAAATCCATAGTCTTTCTGAAGAGAGAATGAAGGAAGAAAAATAGTGAAGAGGAGAGAGAGAGAGAAGAAAAAAGATGATATTTTTTTTTTTAAATTTTCGAAGTGTGCTTTCCACCTGTACATATGACAATCATCCGATCAAATTATGGTATGGCCAACTTCGCACTACTCTAGCACTTAATAGTTTCTTACATTGTTGCGTTGATTTTTCCTGCCGGCAGCAACATTTGGGTAGTGGAAAGTGCAAGACAAAACAAAGTAAGAACTATGCTTAAAAAATTTCTTATTCTAATATAAATGCAGATGAAAATTCTCCCAAGGGTAAATTTTTAGAGCATATGGTCGTCGCAGTAGCCTCTCACAAATTGGTAATTCTCCTGATCATCATAGTCATTTTTTGTTTTTATTAATTTGAACGTAGATAGGGAGAATCCCCAAAACTAAGGAGAATGGCTCGTTGCGAGAAAACTTACCAACCACGGACAACTTCTGCCAAAATGCACTATATGCTGTTTTCATGCAACTCCAGAAAGCGCCTTGTGAACAAAGATTATATTTTGTTATGAGGGGCCTCATGCATCGAAAGAAAAAGCATCCATATTTTTTCTTAGCGAGTTAGCGATTTAACCCTCTAAGTTTCACTCTGTGTTGTTAAATCCTCCAACTTATTGGAATTATTGGATCAAAGTCCTTCCTTTACTGGTTGTTGACCATTCCATCGAATTGCTCAAGTGGCACACTAATTGACCCCTCAACCCTTCCCACCCTCTCCGCCTAGGTTCCCTGAATCAGTGTAATCACGATATATGGAGGCAGATGAGAAAATTGATGAAGCATAAGTCCTAATCATCTCACTGATTCCATGTAACAGGTTGTGTTGTCCAATTTGAGGACGAATTTGAACTGATTTTTGCGTCAGATTTACTTTGTTGTGGGGGGTTTGATTTGTACCACATTTCTCCTCCTACGTAATTAAAATTAGCTGTTGAATATCTTATTTTGATTTAATATGGTCAAGTAATCAATATGCCCAAGTGACCAATTTAAGTCACCCAACGGCCTTGAGAAATTTGAGAAAGTTCATGTATATGGGCATTCTAGTTTAAAAGGAGGACCATAATACTCACCTAGCTGAGGTATTATCACATGAGCTTGGTGTTTGCCCTCTAAATCCATCTGCACCACTAACACTTGTTCACGGTAAATTACACATGAGACCTACCAAATTTAATAATTTCAACGAACACAACGCATGTAGGCCTGTTCAATACAATAATTTCCACATCATATTGTGACATAATTTTCATACGATAATTTGTCTTGCTTCATGATCTTGCGAGATCAAAGCTTGTTGAAAAAGAAAAGAGGGCAAAGCAGCTTTATCTAGTACCGTTTGAAACCGAAAGAAAGGATTCTTTTGAATGAACATCCAAATGCGCTTTGAGCTCAGCTTTATCTAGCTGCGTTTGGGCCCCATTGCAAAAGTTTTTTCATTTTGAGAAAATGCCGGGTGCTTGAGTAGTGCTAAGTAGGCCATACTTGAGTCCATTGTGTGATTATTACAGGCGCAAATTGGGGCCCGCACTTTAGAAATTTGAGAAGTCTTTAGTCATTCTCTCTTCTTCTCCGTTGCTCTCTCTACGCTGGCTTTCCCTTTGCTTTTAGTTTGCAAATAGATGGTTCAGTCAAATGGGGAAGGTCGAGGTTCTTACTCGGAAGTTCCGTAATTTTGCCTTTCGCTGTAGAGATGATTTGCTGAAGTGATGTCTTTACAAGACCGAATCACGTGGAATAATTTCCTTGATTCCATACCAGCGCAACAAATTTTTACCGACAACACAACTCCACCTTGGTTTGTCAATGGCGCGTTCAACAATTCATGTTATGATTTGGTGCTAATGAAGTAATCCAGGCCGTGTTGAAAAAGTCGGAACAAAGATAAAAATGAAATTGAAAAGACCAGCACAGAGCCCACCACTCGACCGGCAATGGTTGACTTATATGTCCTCATCATTGACTCGATATTTTGTGATTTTTTTTTCCTGGATTATATTGATCATTTTTCCATCGTGAACTCTCCGAGAAAAGACTCTTTTACCTTTGGATGAACATGCAAATGGGCTTGGGGTCGTCAACTTGGCGAAGTCTCCCCATGGGTTCTCCACTCCGATGGTACAACACCAATCGCGATACGAAGCAAACTGCCAAGTAAAGCCAGCTGCATTTCATTGGAGCCTAGTGGCAGATTTTTATATTGCACTGATGTTGCATTGATGATTGCAGCCGACAAGTGAGGCCTGGCACTTTGCTACTCCTGTGACTCGTCAACTCACAATCCAGTCAGCAGTGAAAGCAGGCGAGACAAACGACGACTATATATGTTACGTTTCTGTAGTAATGATGAACATAATTCTCATTCCAAAATTCCTCAGATCTTTTACATGGTATCAGAGCCATGGCTGATGGAAAAAAAAGTGAGGAGAGTTTTGGAACGAACAAGAAAACCTCTAGCCCTTACACAATGAATTCGAATGACAACCCGGGTAACCTAATTACCCAAGTTCAGTTGAAGGGCAAGAATTATAAAGAATGGGCGCGAGCTATGCGGACTGCATTACGAGCTAAGAAGAAATATGGTTTTATTGATGGATCTATCAAGCAACCAGCAGATGATTTGCTGGAACTTGAAGATTGGTGGACGGTTAATTCCATGTTGGTTTCTTGGGTGTTTAATACCATTGAACCGACATTTCGCTTGACTATCTCTCACATGGAGAACGCGAAAGATCTGTGGGAGGATATCAAACAGAGATTCTCAATTGGGAATGGTCCACGGATGCAACAACTGAGATCGGATTTGGCCAATTGTAGGCAGGATGGTCAACCCATCATGTCCTATTTCGGTAAACTCAAAATCTTGTCGAATGAAATAAATAACTATGATAAGATACCATTGTGTGTTTGTACAGGTTATAGATGCAATTTTACCATTGAATTGGAAAGAAAGTGTGAAGAAGAGAGAGTTCATCAGTTGTTGATGGGCTTAGATGAAGAAGGATATGGAACAGTGCGCGTTAATATTTTGAGCACTGAACCTTTGCCTAATCTGAATCGTGTCTATGCTATGGTTGTTCAGCAAGAGCGAGTGCGAACTATGACATGAACCAAGGATGAAAGAGGCAATCCCATGAGTTTTGCAATCCGGGCAGGTGGTCAAAATTCAAAGGGGGGAAAAGATAAAATCCCGTTTTGTTTTAATTGCAACCGAGAGGGACATGATGCTGAAAGTTGTTTCCAGCTAATAGGATATCCAGAATGGTGGGGTAATAGACCATGTGGAACCTCTGCTGGACAAGGTAGTGGTCAAAAGCGTAATAATAGAGGTGGACGTAACAACGGAGGAGGTGCTCGTGCCAACGTCTCACAGGCAACTGGAGTTGATGGTGAGCGAGGAGTTGTGACGGATTTAGATCGAAAGGGTCTTAGTGGATTGAATGATGAGCAGTGGGCAACTTTATTGGGAATGTTAAGTTCTCAATAGAATGGTGGCCATGAGAGGTTGACTGGTAAACAGAGTATTTTTCCTTGGATTATGGACATAGGAGCTTCCCACCATATGACAGGAACGTTGGCGTTTTTGAGAGAATTGCGTGATATTGTGCCATGCTCAATCGAGTTACCTAATGGAGAAAAGACCATGGCAATGAAAGAAGGAACTGTGTTGCTTGGAGGACACTTGAAATTACGATGAGTTCTTTTTGTGCCTAATTTGAACTGCAATTTGATTTCTGTATCACAACTTCTTAATGATTCAAATTTGGTTATTCAACTCACTAACAAAATATGTGCTATACAGGACCTAAATTCGAGGAACCTGATTGGAGCGGGTGAGCAACGCGAGGGGCTTTACTTTCTCAAGGGAGTGACTTCAGTACATGCTTGCACGGTGGCTGATATGGAATCCTTTGAGCTTTGGCATAAAAGAATGGGTCATCATTCTTCTAAGGTGGTGGAGTTAATTCCAGAAGCTAGCAAAATGGTTAGGAAAACCAATAAAACTTGTGAGGTTTGTTTTAGAGCAAAACAAACAAGAGAGATCTTCTTTTCTAGTGACAATAAAGCTAAAGATTGTTTTGAATTGATACATTGTGATTTGTGGGGACCTTATAGAGTTCTAGCTTCATGTGGAGCAATATATTTCTTGACAACTGTTGATGATTACTCTCGTGTTGTGTGGATATATTTGCTGAATGGAAAAAATGAAGTGGCTTGTGTTCTTAGGAAGTTTATTGCGATGGTTAGATGCCAATTCAAGAAAAATGTGAAAATCGTTAGAAGTGATAACGGAAGTGAATTTTTGTGTTTGAAAGAATATTTTGATGAACATGGGATATTGCATCAGACTTCTTGTGTTGGAACACCTCAACAAAATGGCCGAGTGGAAAGAAAGCATCGCCATATCCTTAATGTTGCAAGAGCTTTGCGTTTCCAAGCAAATTTACCCATAGAATTTTGGGGAGAATGTGTACTCGCAGCTGGGTATTTGTTAAACAGGACTCCATCTATATTATTGAATGGTAAAACCCCATATGAGATTATTTTTGGCCAACCTCCTTCTTACAAACATATTCGGATTTTTGGTTGTTTGTGCTATGCGCATAATCAGAATCGGGATAAAGATAAATTTGCTAGTAGAAGTCGTCGGTGTGTTTTTTTTTTGGTTATCCGTTGGGAAAGAAGGGGTGGAGATTGTATGATTTAGAAGCTGGTGAATTCTTTGTATCAAGAGATGTAGTGTTTGCTGAAACAGAATTTCCATATGCTGATGAGAAAACTATAAGTGATGAACTCATTAAAAATAGAGTTATGGAGTTGGGTGATGAAGTTGATGATTTAGAAAGTGACTTGAGAGAGGAGCACGCCAAAAGTGTAGATAGAGAAAATGAGGTGAATCATGAAATGGAGGAATTGATCCACACAAACAATGAGGATGTGGAAAGAAGTGAAGTTGTCGAAGAGCAGCTAGGCAGGGGACAAAGGGTCAAGCAACCGTCTGTTCGTTTGAAAGATTATGTGACAAACACCATCAGAATAAGCCCCTCGACATGCTCATCTGCCCAATTTGATTCCTCATGTACGTCTTATTCTATGGCACATTATGTGAGTTATGAAAAATTTTCTGCACAACACTGGTGTTTCTTGGCAGCAATTACTGCAGGACATGAACCAAACTCTTATGCGGAAGCAATTAAAGATGAACGGTGGAGAAAGGCCATGATTAAAGAAATACAAGCTTTAGAAGATAATGGCACATGGACAATCGAAAATTTGCCGCCTGGGAAGAAAGCAATTGGGAGCAAGTGGGTGTATAAAATTAAGTACAATTCTGATGGAAGCGTTGAACGATACAAAGCGTGGTTGGTGATACTAGGAAATAAACAAGTTGAAGGTATAGATTATCAAGAGACTTTTGCTCCTACGACAAAAATGTGCACTGTACGCACCTTTCTTGCTGTTGCGGCTGCAAAGAATTGGGAACTTCATCAGATGGATGTTCAAAATGCTTTCTTACATGACGATTTAGAGGAAGAGGTTTACATGAAGATGCCGCTTGGATTTGCCTCTCAATCATCAAGGAAGGTATGTAGACTTCGGAAATCTCTATACGGTTTGCGGTAAGCACCTAGATGTTGGTTTGCGAAATTGGCTGCATCTTTGAAAGCTTATGGATTTCAACAGTCATATTCAGATTACTCCTTGTTCACTTTTCGAGTTGGGACTGCTCAATTGAATGTGCTTATTTATGTTGATGATCTCATTATCTCCGGTAATGATATTTCCGCTGTGCAAAAGTTCAAGAACTATTTAAGTTGTTGTTTTCATATGAAAGACTTGGGGAAGCTGAAATTTTTCTTGGGGATTGAAGTAGCGAGAAACTCAGATGGTATTTTCTTATGTCAATGTAAGTATGCGTTGGATATGATTTCTGAGGTTGGATTGCTGGGTTCCGAGCCGGCTAAAACTCCTCTTGAACAAAATCACAAGCTGGCCCTTACTGAGAGTGATGATGTAGATAACCCTGCTCAGTATAGGCGCCTAGTGGGTCGGCTTATTTATCTAACAATAACTCGACCTGAATTGTCTTATTGTGTGCATATTCTTGCACAGTTCATGCAATGGCCAAAGAAAGCTCATTGGGAGACAGCTGTGAGAGTTCTGCGTTATTTGAAAGGAAATCCAGGTCAGGGTATTATGTTGCGTGCCAATTGTGACCTCAATTGTTTGCTTACTGCGATTCTGACTAGGCTAGTTGTCCTTTGACGAGACGATCTTTGATTGGTTACTTTGTTCTTTTGGGAGAATCACCTATCTCGTGGAAGACTAAGAAGCAATAGACAGTGTCTCGCTCATCCACTGAAGTTGAATACAGGTCTATGAGTACTACAGTTTGTGAACTTAAGTGGTTGAAAGGATTATTGGATTCTCTTGATGTGGCACATTCTCAACCTATGCACCTGTATTGCGACAGTCGGGCAGCTTTACATATAGCTGCTAATCCTGTTTATCATGAGTGTACTAAGCATATTGAAGTGGATTGTCATTTTATTCGTAATGAGATACTTAATGGTAACATTCAAACAGATTATGTACATAGTTCAATGCAACTAGCTAATATCTTCACGAAGGCGTTGGGAAATGATCAATTTAACTTTCTTCTTCGCAAGTTGGGCATTCGAGATCTCCATGCTCCAACTTGAGGGGGGTATTGGAAAGGCAAATATATTGGAAGAAAGGCAGCTGTGATATTTACTTAGGAAGTTTTGTGTGCATATCGTTTTATTCATTTATTGCGTTGTCCTTGTATTTTTGGTAGTTTAGCCTAATTAGGAGATTGTTTGATAGCTGTATCTTCTTGTATATATGTTACGTTTTTGTGGCAATGAAGGACATAATTCTCATTCCAAAATTCCTTCGTTCTTTTACAATTCCCGTGATCACTGTAGGAATGTTCTCAGTTCCAACAAAAATAAAGCGAAAAACAAGAAATTTATCGAACACGGAAAACTTCAGCCTTAACACAACGTGGAATTCTTCTCTGTTAATGCTATTGCTTCTTCCTAGATCATTGTCATCCACAAGTTCTTGTCGTGTAGATCTCATAAAATAGTGCCTCAGTGAGATGGGCATTATACCGAGTGTCCGATATAGTCCTCCTCTTAAACTAGAATGCCTCTACACCTGCAAGCGAATTAGACGTGGTCTTATTTGATTGAATGAGTAATTTTCATGGCCATGGTGCAAGCCAGCTGCTTAAAGTGACGGTGGCACTTGGCAGTGGCGAATACGTGATGTTCTTGTATTTATTGGTAGGGCTGACTATCAGCGGAGGGGGTGGCGACCTTGCGGTGACCCTGATCACAGCATGCTTGAGCTCCTATAAACCTGCAGAGGAAACTCTTTTTGCGGATGGCGTTGATGGCCCAAAAGGAGCTTCTCTTGGAGAGGCTTTACCCATGAACATGGCAAGTAGAAGTAGCCCATGAATCATCAAGCAGGCCAGTGACGAGCCGTGTGACCCATTTTAGAGTGTTACCTGTACTTTTATGGATAGAACTAGTAGATATGATGTTCTACTTCTTAATATAGCATTTGGGATAATATACATGTGCAAATTAGCAATATGCGTTCGATTAACTTAGTTTATTATATATAATGAAGGAAGGTCGACGGAGAGACATGCACAAGGAGGTGGGACAAATACAAAAGCAATCCTCAACTTATTGTATGTATATCAATTCATTTATATATTTTTTAATTTGGTTAATATAGTTCTAAACCTTTTAACGATTTATAGTTATTGTGTCTAAGTTTCGCCAAAAATCACTAATGTGACACTAGTCATTCTACGTGGCATAAATACAGCTAATATGGACAATTTTTTGTATTTTTCTGAATTTGTTATATTTTTTGAATTTTTTTATTTTCCTTCTTCCTTCATTGGTCGTAAAGGCCTGATGATAAACCAATGACCAGCCACAAGTGAGAGCTAGTGAGGCTCGCTCTTGTCGGATCTGGTAGGGGTCAAACTTGCTAGCCTCTAGTGAGGCTCAATCTTATTGGATTTCGTCATTGCCAAAGCCCGGCAATCGACAAAGGAAGAAAAAAAGAAAATTTTGAAAAATTATAAAAAAAATTAGAAATATTTAAAAAAATGTAAAAAAATTGTTCATGTCAACTGCTTGTTGTATTATGTAGGACAATCGAAGTTCATGTCAGAGATTTCAGATCAATTTTGATCAGAATGATTATATTGATCAATTATCAAAAAGTTTAGGATTAAATTAATCAAATCAAAATATTTAAGATCGAATTAATATTTGTATAATAGAATTAAGACTTTTTTTGATAAATTTTTCCTAAGTGATCGACTCAATCTCAAGAACAACTTTGATTCTCTTGACCGAGAGTACTTGATTGAGTCAAATCATTGGCTTGCCTACGAGAGGTTGGCATGGGAAGAAAAATAAAAAAGCAAATCAGTTTATGATGGGGGTTCGAAATGGGAACCCAAATCTAACACCAAACAACAATTGTAACGTTCATACTCACCAAAACAAAAGTTGCATTGTTCATACATAGGGACAAAGAAAACACTAATAGTGTGGACAACATATAAAAGAGCTTAGACCGATGATGAAGTTGCGTTTGTAAACTTAATTTAGTCTTAGTTGGGTTATTTACGATTTAGTTCAATCCTGCGGAAATTAAATCAAGATATCATATGAATAGAATGTCAAAGTTTATGTTATCTAAATAAGTTTTGTTTCCCTTAATTACCATAAATTTTGCTAGAGAATGCTAAACTTACTAAGACTAATTTACAAAATTAGTAGATTGCGATTATTTAGATTGTCGAAGGCTCTTGAAACGCATTTCTTAGTAAATTAGTTTTTTAACTTCCGTATGTAGAAAATAGGAGGTGCATTGTTTTCTTCTTTCCAAGCATATAGTAATTTGATTTTGCTAAGACAAGATAGTTTGGTGGTCCAACCTCTACACCGGGCACATTGAAGATTTGTTTCCATTGTATATTGAGAAGGTTCTTAAATTGACTCAATTCAAGTGGATCAACAAGATCATAAGCATTCATCATGTTGATCTATTTAGCCAAGTTATTATAGGAGTCCTACACCTGCGACGGAACCATAGCTATTGCTCATTTAAGTGGTTCCATTACCACTGATTTATCACAATTCCAATAGGAGTAACACCCAACATTATCTTACATCATGGAACTAAGGCTTTCCGAAGTTGAGGAGCGATTGAGGAATTCGAACATGTATCTATAATGGCTCCAAGTATTTGAGAATAAGCCCTACATCACCAAACCAACCTTTGCGGGGTCTTTCCTTGTAAAATTTCTCAACAAGCTTGGAGAAGAATTGTGGAGTTGTATGCCCTTTTCAAACCCAAATCTTATTGGGCTATCAGGGAGCTTCAGGATAGTAACTTTAGGACAGTTTAGGTGAAATTGGCTTTGAATAATTTAGTTTATACTATATCGGGCAAGCTCGAGATTATCCATATCGCGATAAAATATGCCACATTTTTTGGAGGAGTGTTAAATTTGCCATGTAGCCTTCTTGCTTTTAAGATTATTTTTGCATTTTGCCACACTATCAAGACTAAATTTGAGAATGATTTCGCCATCTATTCTGCATTCTTAATTCCTTCAACGTCGGATTTTTTTTTTTTAATATATTTTAGCAAATTGGGAAGCAAACAGAGATTCCCCAATTAAGGGAAGGAGAAAGAAAACCAAAAGACCGAACGTGGAAATTAACGGCTCATCGCAGAAGGTTTGCCCGGCTTCTTTCCCAGCTCCCAGAAATCTTTCCTTCGGATTCTCGAGAAAATCACGCAGGCCCGAGAAAACCCAGGATTTCGTTTGTCGAAAGCCGAAGAAGGAACAGCGATGCAGAGTCGGAACCAGGGGAATTACCGGAACCCGTGAGTACAATAAGGCAGCTATGCTCAAGCACATCTGGACTCTTTTTTCAGATAAGGAGTCGTTATGGTGTAAGTGGGTCCATTCGACCTTTTTAAAAAACAGGAACTTCTGGGTTGTGAAGAAGCCGTCTTGCTGCTCTTGGGCCTGGAAAAAAAATACTACAACTCAGATCGGATTTCTGGCTTCGCTTCTACTGGAGGATAGGCAATAGTTTATCGGCGTTGCTCTAGTTCGATAATTGGCACCCCTGAGGCCCTCTGAATCTATTTTTCACAGATTCGTTCATCTACAGCTCAGGTCTCTCTAGACGGGCGTTAATGGCTGATCTCTTCTCTGAGGATGGCTGGGCTATCAGATCAGAGATTGAGTCTTGGGGATCGCCGCTTCCTTCCTTGTCTGGAGTCCATGATTGTTTCGGTTGGAGGGAGAACTCAACGGGTGTGTTCTCAGTTGCCTCGGCTTGGGAGACCATAAGGCGGAAGAAGGAGAGAGTCAGCTGGCATAGGTTCATCTGGAGCAATGTTATTCTGCCTCGATCCCAACTCAACCTTTGGCTCATCACCAAGTGAAGGCTGCCTACACAGTCTCTTCTCATGTCTCATGGTAGGATTGATGCTGCTTCCTGCCCTTTTTGCAACGAGGTGCTTGATTCTATCAATCACCTCTTTTTTGGGTGTCGCATTACTTCGAGTATTGTTTTCTTTTGGGCTGCCAGGTGCAATCTTCCCTGGACCAATAGGACTTGGGAGGAGACTCTTAGTTGGGCTATCTCTCTGCTCTCGGGGAAGGAGTTCTACAAAAGTATTGCCCGTTTTTCCTTTGGTGCGCTCTATCACATCATTTGGAAGAACATGAACAATATTATGTTCAGGGGGGAGCCGCTTTCTCTTCCGGCCATGAAGAGGCATCTCCTCAAGGTCGTTAAAAATAAGACTGCTACCTTCAAAGACGTAGAGGACTCCTACAGAAATAGGAGGATTCAGCGCTCGTGGGAGTTGGACCCCTGTATCTTCTCTTCCACTGATTGTGGGCTGACGGGCTAGGCGTCTTATTCTAGGTCGTCCTGGGTGTCGGTTTGCTTTTTGCTTTTTGGCCGTTCTCGGTTGCCTCTTCCTCGGCTTCCTTCCACTCATAATGGGCATGTCCATCTTGAGTGTAAGTTTTTGAAGCCGATTGGTTGTACAGTTTGACCTTTTCTTAATATATCACTTACTTTCACCAAAAAAAAAAAAAAAAAAAACAACGATATATTGCTCATTGCTGTGAAAATAGATCGTGCAGTCAAATGCAATTCTGTTTTGAGAGGTGACATTATCATAAATTGTGACCATATCCGTTGGCAGACCTCCAAAAGCGACCCATTGACCCATGTCCTGTTCTGCAATGCACATTGCTTGCAGTTTTACGTTATCATCACTATCCATTGCAACAATGGGGAATACAAAAAGAGCTATCTTTTGGCTGATGAAGCTAAATTTACTACATAAACAGTCGAAACCTCGTCAACAAATCCTTTGAAACACATAATAAACAATGACATTATGAGCCTTTGTTGAATTTGCGACCAGTCATCTTCTTTGATTCATACAGTATATGGTTTATCAGCCCCCTTGCCGCACTGAAAATAATAAAAGGATTAGTTAGAACCTCGGAAACGCTTCTTCAGTCAAGATACCAAAAAGTTCCATGTTTTGTTCATTTGCAAATATTTTAGGAAGGTCCTTTTGCAGTCTAACACTGGATCCCACCAAATAAAATAGACTCTAACTGTAACATCTTAGGCCCCACTGTGTAATATTGTTTACTTTGGGTCACCCGCCTTGGCGTAGACGAACTGACATCCCAGTCACGGTCTTTTCCCTCACGGCTTTAAAATGCGTTACATAGATTAGAGGGACCCAAGCCTTATAAGCTAGTCCAGGACTCTCTCCCTAGGCGATGTGGGACAAGAGAAGGACTCCTTCTTTGCGCACGTCCGGGGACTGTCGCTCGGGCCGTCACACTCTCCACCTCTTAACAGAAGAGCGTCCTTGCTGTGGCCTTACCGGGAGTCGGCTCTGATACTATTTGTAACATCCCGGGCCCCACTGTATAATATTGTCCGCTTTGGGTCACCCGCCTTGGTGCGGACGAACCGCCATCCCAGCCACGCTTTTTTCCCTCACGGCCCCACTGTGTAATATTGTCCGCTTTGGGTCACCTGCCTTGGTGCGGACAAACCGCCATCCCAGCCACGGTCTTTTCCCTCACGGCTTTAAAACGCGTTACACAAATTAGAGGGACCCAAGTCTTATAAGCTAGTCTAGGACTCCCTCCCTAGGCGATGTGGGACAAGAGAGGGACTCCTTCCTTACGCACGTTCGGGGACCGTCGCTCGGGCCGTCACACTACTTGTAATATCCCGGGTCCCACTGTGTAATATTGTCCGCTTTAGGTCACCCGCCCTGACGCGGACGAACCGCCATCCCAGCCACGGTCTTTTCCCTCACGGTTTTAAAACGCGTTACACAAATTAGAGGGACCCAAGCCTTATAAGCTAATCCAGGACTCCCTCCCTAGGCGATGTGGGACAAGAGAGGGACTCCTTTCTTACTCACGTTCGGGGACCGTCGCTCGGGCCGTCACACTCTCCACCTCTTAACAGAATAGTGTCCTCGCTGTGGCCCCACGGGCGTTAGAACAGCATTCTTGCTGTGGCTCCACACGCAGTCGGGAGTCAGCTCTGATACTACTTGTAACATCCCGGGACCCACTGTGTAATATTGTCCGCTTTGGGTTACCCGCCCTGGCGCGGACGAACCGCCATCCCAGCCATGGTCTTTTCCCTCATGGCTTTAAAACGCGTTACACAGATTAGAGGGATCCAAGCCTTATAAGCTAATCTAGGACTCCCTCCCTAGGCGATGTGGGACAAGAGAGGGACTCATTCCTTGCGCACGTCTGGGGACCGTCGCTCGGGCCGTCACACTAACAAAGCTTATATGGCCTAATCCGGGTCTCTGCAAAATTATGAAGATAACATGCGTTAAGAATTTCGTCATATATCGGTTGAATCCTTTCCACATAAATCCTAAACAATTTCCTTTTCTTTGAAAGAAGAAAAACAGAAACAAGACTGTTAATGCTACCAATAGGCATTTTCAAACTCACTCATCCTTTAGTTTTTGGATTTTCTCAGGATCTGTCTTATGCATGATCCTTCTAAATTGCTGCCTCTCCAACTCGACAAGAAGCTGAGTAATGTGTTGCTGCACAAATGTAAGTGAAGAGAAAAGAAATCAGTTCCTCAGCCGCACGAAATACAAAAAGTGTATACATGGAAGAAGTGGGCTCGAATTATATACAATACACCCCGCTTAAACTACTTTCAAATTTAAGACGTAAATGTGCCAGAGGATTGAAATTTTCCGACTTCCATATCATGATCTTGCCACTTAGGCCAGAAAGACTCGCAACCAAAAGCTTGAGCTGTGTCTATACAGCAACGCCACATTCCCATTCTTTTTTTTTTTTTGGGTAAATTCCATCTTATGGGAAAGTCTTCTCCAAGTCAATTTAGAACATCAGATAGCATAAAAACCACTCCATGGTAAGAGGTGTCCATCAAGAGGAATATGTTTAATGAGAAAGGACAGTCCTTCCAACACAAATAAAGACGGAGAAGGAGTGGAGAACACAGTATGTAAAAAATATGAATTTCTACTAATTGTGTTGCGGTCGTAACTTGTACAGTCCAAGGGAAGCATCTGGTCCAACATGCCAAATTGCACATATAAGCTCAAATTTGCTGAGACATCTGTTTGCTGCCACTATATATGGCCATAAAAAACTTTAGCCTGCCTTCCCCACCTAAGCAGATTAACCTCAGAGGGAGGCAAATTTTTAGTCAAACAGGGTATGATCTAATTTCAGTTATTCCGATTCATGGTAGAATTCGCTTGTAAAACCATAACTTCAGATTATTTGAATAATGCAAGCAGATAAAATGGAAATATAAAACACATTTCCCTCTTAAACACATTATCATTCAGACAAAAGCCATCCAACGAGTTTTAAGCAATGTACCATAAGAGCATAACAAAATTGAAGCTACCATCATTGCTTACACAGCAATTCATCAATTCGCTCGATTCCAAAGAGTTCAATTTCAAAATATTAACGCTAATCCAACAGGCCATTCACTTCAGCAATTATTAGCTAAAAGCTACATAACCCAAAAAGTCTAATGAAGAAAGGAGGGTGTACCTGATGCCCTATGTATTTCGCTCTTCGAAGGCAGTCGCGATAAAGCTGCAATGACCAATGGGGCGACCAATGAAACAACCAATACAAGCAATTACTCCCCTTGAATAAAAACATCATTATAGTATAATCGGATTAAAATAAAGGAAACCAATCTCAAATGGTGTAATTTCTCAACAATAACAAATAGAAACACACGAAAGAGAAAAACACACCGACCCTTATGACATTGCCCGCGAGTTCCGAAGGCAAAGCTGTCTGCAGAGACGGCATCTCGATTCTCTCTCTCTCCACCAGATGCCAACGAAAACCACAGCTTCCAAAGATTACAAGGGAAACAGAAGAAGGGAACGAAACTCAAAATCGCAGTCAACAATCTTTTGCGCAAGAGTCCATGGACGAAAACAAAACTTTCGGAAAGATCGCAAAAGATTTTTCCAGAACCGGACGCGGATCAACGTCATGGTATCGGAATCAATGCTCAAGCTAGCATATTTCTATAGCCACATATCGATGAACAAGAAGGAAGCAGAGAGGAGGATGAAGAGTGTACCTGGTTAAGCAGCAGCAGGAACTGTAATTCTGGAGAAGGAAGACTAGGAAGACTCTGAATTGAGAGAGTTCGTATGAAGATGGTGATGCAGTGGAAATGGCGTTCAAGCGGTGCCGACGGGCCTGGCCAGGTCGGCCCGAGACTGCTGCATAAAAGCCTCAATCGGGCCGATGATACATGTCTTGCAGTGTTACATTCGTGTTGATGGTTTTATGTGATGGGCTTAAGGCCCATCCGCCCATGTTGGGCCTAAAAGCCCGGCCCACAAGATTAGGGCCCATGGATGAAGGGGCACGATTCCTTTTTGGAGGGAACGTATATAAGGGAGTAAAGAGAGGGAGAAGGCACCCTTTGGCATTTTTAGCGTACGTCTTCTCTCATCCTCTCCCTCCAAAAAGAAATTGAACGCTAAAGGTGACGCCGTCTTCCCTTCAAGGCCAATCGACGTCATCGGATCAATCGGGATCGGTTTTCTCTTCCTCTTGTCGGCATTGGTGTTTAATCTGTGGCTAACAAGGTACGCTCGAATCCGTGGTGTGCTTTAGGATCGGTGATACGTGATTTTCCCGGGCTTGTCTTCCGCATTCGTTTTAGGGGTTCGATTTAGTGTCGAATCCGGTTTTCGGTCTTGGCCTGCCCCAGTTCGAGGTTCGGTTTAGCGACTCTCTTTCGTACTTCCAATTTCGCGCCGAAGTTCCAACTTTTTTGGTTTTTTTGCCGTCACATAGTCTAAAACGAGAAAGGGTTGAATTTGTTCATTGAGCCATTTGATCTACTAATTTGATCTGTTCACAGTGTTTTCCTATCTGGGTTCTTGAAGTTTTCGGTGATTGTTTAGTTTTCTATTACCAAGTTCTGTTTTGGATTGTGGAGTTCAAAGGATGCAGTGAAAGGTGAGAGAACCTGCAGAGACTGGAAGGGAGAGAAGGTCTGCTGAAATTGGACATTGTTTACTCATAACACTTGAGAAAGAGAGAAGGGCCTTTTGTTCGGCGCCAAATCTGTGTTCGACTTTTGTTGACCATTTTGTGCGGCACTGATGTTTTCATGCTTCGCAAGTTTATAGTAAACTGCCCGATAGGTTTGCAGATAAATAACAGCACGAACAAATTGAAAACCAATACGTGGACTGATACAAACGAGGTTGTACTTTTTTTTTTTTAAAGAATGTTGGAAAATCAAAGTTCTCTCAACCAAGTGCACATCAACTGTGTTAGAAGTTGATGAGGGATGACTTACTATTGCTGAAAGTTTGTGTAACTGAGAATGGAATGATGTGGTGCATCTTTAATACCTAGCACAAACATTTTGCATGTGCACTAAGATAGCCACGGGAAATGACAATGCTACTCTCAGCTTATATAATCAATATTTTGTTGACAAACATTGTGTAAAACTTTTGAGTTTGGAAATTCAGAAAGTCTATTCGTGAAGCTCGTGCCTATGAAGTATTTATAAGGGTACTGGGATTTTTATTACGTTCGAAAAAACTGCATCGTGATTAAAATTTCATTTAGGAGAGAATTGCTGCTTAAGTGACATGTAAAGTATCCAGCAGAGAGTGCTGTTTGGTGTGCATATCGGGTTTTCTGTTCCGTAAAAATATGTATCACTCTGCTGCAATAATTTATGGAGCCAATGCACTGTTAACGTCTTGTTGAAGAAGATTTGAATTTGCTTTTCCTTTTCCTTTTCATCTCCAACTGTATAGCACATCATTTGTGAAGGCCTTCCTTGGATCCATGCTGGCAGCAAAGTTTTGGATGAATCTACTATCAAAGCCATGGAGGAGTTCTACAGGGAGATATATGCGGTGAATGAGATTACTCAAATTAAGTTCTGTGATCACTATCCCGTCTCAAGACTACTAGGTATTCAAAGGGAGAGCTTCAATTTTTCTTCAATCCATGCTGCAACTGAGTAACATAGTTCAACTTATTTGTCTTGAAAGAGCATTTAAGCTCCTATTTACTAGTTCTTGAAAAGTCAAATCATCCTTTGATGGATTTCTCAGCTGAATAGCAGTTTGATGTATGTTTTGATAGAAAAACGTGTAGATATATGGATGCTTTTATCGCTCCATTTCATCTGCATGAATTTCTGTTTAATCTAAGCTCTTTGTGGGGTAGAGTTTCTAACAGTAGATTTTGAATCATAGAACTGGTGCTCAACAAATGCATTGACAATTGGAATGTTTTGCCTATGAAAAAGGTGTGTCGAAGTGGTTGGCTGTGTCTGAGCTGAAGAACTAGCTTTTGCTGGAATGGGGTGCCTGGAGGGGTGGGATACCCTGATCTTTTACTTTTTTTGTTTCTTAATTATCTATCTGATTTCCCAAATGAAGCTGAACATGTGAACATTTCTAATTACAGGTAAGGCTGGAAGCATGAATAGATTATTGCTGGCTCTGTGAACAGCCACATGTGTGTGAATCTGTCATAGACTCAATTGGTGCTTTGTCCTCACATATGTTTGTTTAGCATTTATGTATTTCCAACGCTAATTCGACTTTGTTGATATATTTTTAAGCAATACAAAAATTAGTCATTCCATTTGAGAGGCGAGGGTACTGGAAATCTACAACTTGGAAAAGAAGGTAAAGGATTTGGCCACATAAGTTATCATCTTATGCATGACATTGCACATTTGCTGACAAAAGCACTTTTCCAGATGTATGAAGCTGCGGCCAGAGGACTTACTAAAGTGGAAAATCCACTGCCTGTGAAGTTTCCACTTCCAAGTCCCCGCTTTTTTCATTGAAGCCAGGTTCCTATTACTACATGTGTCTGAATCTAAATGAAGTGATCCAGGGAAATCATCAAGTCTCAGTGCCGCCATAGCTGGTGCACGAGTTGCTGCCACTCAGTTTTCAAAGAACCAAAATCATAGCACATCCTTTTTGACGAGAACAAGCGTGATGAATATCGAGATTGAGCAATCATCTTAATCTGGGGAACTGCCTCTCTTATGGTATTCCTCTTGCTCTGTTTTACTGAGCAGAACATTGATGGATCCTGAGTGAAGCGGAGACTGTGGACTTGCCTGATCTCACGTTTAAGAAAGGTTCATGGATCTCACCTTAAATGTTGCCTATCAATAATGCCACTGATGTGAATAATTTTCTTGAGAGAGAGAGAGAGAGAGAGAGAGAGAGATGACCAAGTTTGCATTGCATTTGTCTAACGCATCAGACTGAAGATTCCTTGGATGAATACGACTCCAAAAATATACCAAGCATTATTTTTGGCACGACTCTGTAGTTATTGAGTGGCCACATGAGTCTCTGCCCCAACAAGTGACAGTAGCTTCTTCTACCCCCAGAATTTCAGCAACTCTGTTGTTAATTCTATCATCTGTGCTTATTGTATAACCTTAGGCTTATTTGAGAATCTGAGACAGCAGATAGATACTAGTGGCTTAAGAACTCTTTTGGTCCTTTTCTTTTCGAATTTTTTCTTGATATTTGAAGAGAATAAAGGATAAGAGTAGAGAAGGCACATAATTTACTTGTAATGTTTTTATGAAGATAGTTTGCCTTCAATTGAGGATTTAAATTAAGTTGCAGAAGATTTGGGTTCGGCTACCTTCTTTTGTGGAGAATACTGCCTTTGTGCTAATGGTGGATGGTTATTGAATGAACGAAAGCAATTTTTGCAGTTTCCTTCACCTGGAGTTAAAGTTGATAAAGAATTTGTCCTGCTTATCATGTGGTCTAATTCATTTCCAGAATCTTAGGCAAAACAATAGACCGACCAGATGCTCTCAAAGGGTGCCTGACTTGTGATGGTTATCCCTTGTCGACAAACTGTTTAGTCTTGCTAAAACATTACATAGGGCAAAAGGGAAAAATTGCTTCCCAATAAATGATCGAACTGCTAACTGAGCAATTCATGAGTTTAAATTATTAGAGAATGGCGTGACGTTCATCTTGTATCTCAGCAAGCTAGTAGTCATGGGAGAATATGATTATATTTTGACGTTGGGCATGGACAAGACAGGAGGTGTTAAATCGCAAAGCGAATACTTTCTACTCAAATGATTGAGAGATTGTGGAGGGGAAAAAAAATAGCTACCAGGAATGCAGTCTTGATGTCCGGCATTATTAAATTCTTGAGATGCATCTCAATTATTTGCAATCAACAAGAGATTGAGAGGTCAATTTTGCTGCTTTATCACTGTATGAACGAAAATAGTACAAATGAAACCCGCGCCCGCGGGGGGGGGCGGCGGCGGCGGGGCGGCATGTAGAGAAACATAAATTCATATTAAAATATGGCAAAAACTATATATAAAAGGAAAAAAAAAAAGAAATCCCACTCTTGTAGCAACAATACTTGTTATTGCAAAGTCTGATGTTTGTTAAAATATTTAAATAATAAATTATACTTTCATCTAATAATTTAAACTTGTGATATAAAAGACAGAGCTTTTGACTTCAAATCTTTTCAAGTCATTATTTACCTCCCTTATTATATATTTTCATATTGAGTCTTACGTCACAGTTTAATTTATGCGAGGCAAGGAGTATTAGATTATTTAAATAATATGTTGTGTGAAATAAAGCATAAATTGAAAGAGCACATGATAAATTTGCATAATTGAGTGTTGTAATTGAAATCCACGTGAAGAGACAACTCAAAATTGAATAATCCATAAGAATAGAAGACCTATGCGATGCACCCGGTTAAAACATCCTTTTGGCTCTTCATTACAAAGATACCGATGTATTTGCACTTTACTTTTGGGCCTATCTGTATTCCCTTCAATTGCATAAATGCAACTTTCTAATTTGAAATTTCAGTTTTGCCTAATCTAAGGATTTTTGTTAATGGATTGTACATCAATTTTTTGCATATCTGTATTTTGCAGGTCCACTAATGTGTTTCATAGATTTATCCTGTACCGAACTTTTGGGCACATATTATTTCGATTGATGAAAAATTAATACGTAGAAAGTGGCATACAACGAGTTTATTCAATTATTAGAAAGATTAAAAATAATGTTCATGAAATTAGGAGAAATAAGACGAAACGCTACATGTTCGGTGAACCTTTCACTGTTAATTCATTTTTTCTCATCTGTGAATCATCTGTCTATTTTTTCATCTGCACATCCCTAACATGTCATTTTTCAAGAGGAAAATTGTATTTCTTCTTATTTCTTTAGTCAGATCACTCTTTTGCCTCCATATAGGCTAAAACAAAATCAAAGTTCATCCAACAAATGCAGAAAATAAGAAACAAATGTACTGATCACTATATAAGATGACAACAACAAGAAGATAGCACTGAGGGACACGAGGGAAGTAAATTCAAAGATAAAAGAATTGAAAGGTCTTGATAAAAATTATTAATAATGGAAGAAAACATAAAAACACTAGAGGATCTTTTTTCTCACGTTGATAGGCCTCCAGGAATCCATGACGGACTGAGGGCACTCACAAGGCCCTCACTATGATCTATGAAACTTCAGGAAGAACCTCACTACTCCTCGTCGCCCTACGCTTGATGACATTATAGCAATAGGGGCTAAGATCATATTGCTCCCAATGATCTTGTTCCCACTAGAGGAAGTAAACTTTGGGGTTACGTTCCATCACCTCCTCATAGCACTCTTGCAGAATACCCTCCCTCCTCATTTTGCTACTGCCTTGTGGATAGAATGCAAGCGCAAATTCTTCTAGCATCTCACCAAATCGGAGATACGTGAGGAGGGTGAGGCCGCATATGACAATCAATAATGATTGCCAATCCAAGTGCTTGCATTTGTAAATGATGAGACTCTGAAGGCAAGGCATTGCTTGACCATTTATTGACACAAATCTTAGATTTTCCATTTCGGCGAGTTCTAACTTCTTGAGCTTTGGGAACACTCTATCCCCAAAATCCAATTTTTCCCCATCAATAGCATTAACCAAATCAAGCTCCATGAGATTTGGCAAATTCTGGAGAGCAAATAGGGGGCTTAATTTCAGTCTGCTATATTTTAAATGCACTCTCGCCAGATTGCTTAGCAGAGGAAGCCAACGAGGTAGCTTCTTTAGACATCCTTTGACATATAGACCTCGGAGGAGTGGGGCAAGTGAAGATAGAAAATTGAAATCAATAAATTCAGACTCACTTTCTACAGTAACAAGTAGTGATTGAAGGTCGGTCATCTTCTCAACGGAGCGGCATAGCTCCTTTGTATTATCTGTCTTCATGTCCGTTACCCCCAGCCTCGTTGGTTGACTTAATGCTCCCAGCTCTTGCATTGCATTCTTGCTCTGACCACCTCCAAGCTTTTACACAGGATAGTTTTTGTAGTGATGCAAGCGTTCCAATGCCTCGGGGAGCAGTAAATCCTCTAACAAATGGAAAGGGTGTAGAAATTGTCATTTGTGCATAACTGTATACTAATCGATGCTGTAGTTTTATGAGCTTGGTTATCTCCACAGGCAGCTTAGAGACCAACGTGTGGTTAAGATCCAGAGTCTCCAGATTTTGGAGTTTCCCAATTGATCTAGGAATGATACACACTTTAGTCCTTCTCAAACTTAGATGTTTCAAATGGAACATAAATAGTATTTGTCAGGGAACTCGTGAAGGGGTGAATCTCCTAGATCTAACACCCTCAGTAGTTGACAGCCACTTGGGACAAATTGCTCATCTAAGCTAGACGATCTTCCTGACTGAAAAATGAGTAGAGAGTGTAGGCCGGGGAGATTTAGCTGCTTCAGCATATTGTCGCTGGTGTATTGGATTGACAGACGTCGAACTTTGTCGTGCAATTCTACTTTCTCCTTAGATGCAAATGAAAAAAAAATTTCATCCCTTGACTTCAAAAGGATACGTTCACGCATCAGGTCATGTACCCTACAACTTTTTAGCCTTCCGTCAATTGTCGTTTGTGCAATTTGTACGGAACTTCTGTTTATAATCTCCTTCAAATATCTTTGACCAACCTGCTCCCGTGTCATCCCTTCTCTTTTCTCAACGAATCCTTCTGCAATCCACAGACGGATGAGTCTCATACACTTAATCACATGATCCTTTGGATATACTGCCAAGTACAAAAAGCAGCTTTTCAAGTTGTAACACAAATCATTGTAACTCAAGTTGAGAATTTTCCTGAAATTTTGCATCCGGTCATTGCTTTCTAATTCTGCAACAAGGCTGCGATAAATCATCTCCCATTAACGAACATCTTTTCCAAAGAGAAGACCACCAATTGCCACTATGGCAAGTGGCAATCCCTCACATTTTTTCAAAATCTGTCGAGAAAGGTGCTCTAGGTGAGGACGATAGGGATTCCCACAAAAGGATTTCTTGTAGAATAACGACCATGATTCTTCTAGAGATAGGTGCTTAAGTTCATAAACTTTTGATTGGTTGAATGAGACAGTAGCAATGTCAGCCATGCGAGTAGTGATTATTATTCGGCTACAGAAACTGCTATTAGGCATTGCATTTTTTATACCTTGCAGTGCTCCCGAGTTCCATACATCATCTAGAACTATGACGTACCTCTTTTGCTGTAGAAAGCATTTTACTATCTGTTTGAGGCCCATGCTATTCGCGGATTCCATTCCTTGTGGGGTCGGTTGCTCAATTTCTCCGTGAAGTTGTTCGATCATGTCCCTCAAAATATTCTCAATCTCATAAGATTGCGAGACTGTGACCCATGCATGGCTTTGGAAGAAGGCTTTTACTTGTTGATTGTCAAAGACTCTTTTTGCCAGAGTGGTCTTCGCTAAACCTCCCATCCCAAGGATCGATAAAACTTGAATTCCAGGTTCTCCATCAACAAGCCACTTAGGGCCTACATGGTAACGTTTCTATTTCTTCCGATTTTTGTTCTTTTGTTCCCCGGAATAAAAAAAGAACAGAAATCTATTTGGTAACGCCAACTTATTTTTCTATTCCTCGGAATAGAAAAGTTGTTGAGAAATAGATTTGGAACAAAAACAAGAAATAAAAAAAAAAGTAGCTTTTTGTTCCCGAAACAATTTCTAGAAATAAGTTTTTTTTTTCTTTCCTATTTTTCTTTTGTTCTTCTTTCTTGTTGCGGGCACCGTTGACCGCCTGCCAACCGTTGGCCACCTCCTGCCGCTCGCGGCCATCGTCGGTAGCCGATCGCTGGCGACGGTCACCCCCGCTTGTAGCCCACTGGGCGCCGCTCACAGCCCACCGGCCGACGATCGCCATCGTCCGTTGGTAGACTGCCGTCGCTGACTGCCGCACGACTGCCAATCGTCACTGTCGATTGCCACCGTAGGACTGCCGCCCACAGCCCACCGACCATCACAGTGGGCTGTGGGTGGCAATCCTACAGCAACGGTCGGTGGTCGTGCGGCGGTCGTGCGGCAGTCGTGCGTCGATCGTGCGGCATTCGTGCAGCAGTCGTGCGGTGGCGGGCGGCGGTCGGTAGTTCATGAGTAAGAAGAAAAAACAAATAAATACAAAAATTTATAAATTTTTACCAAATCTTTTTCTATTCCAAGAATAGAAATTTTGTGTAATTATTAAACACCTTATTTTACTTAGAAATTGTTCCCGGAGTAGAAATAGAAAAAATCTATTTCTGAAAAGAAATAGTTGCCTGGAATAGAAACGTTGCCATGCGCACCTTAACAAGCTCTTCTCTCAGCTCGTCAATCCCCACCAGTTCCGCGTCATTGATTAGATTTTGACATTGTGTCCACAAACTTAATAGCAAGCAGTGCTCTATAATAGGAAATCTTCCTTCTCGTGTTGATAGGCCTCCAGGGATTCATGACGGATTGAGGGGACTCATAGGGCCCTATACATCATTATGGTCTATGAAACTTTAGGAAGAACCTCACTGCTGCTCGTCACCCTACATTTGATGACATTATAGCAATAGGGGCTAAGATCATATCGCTCCGAATGATCCTGTTCCCACTAGAGGAAGTAAACTTCAAGGTTACGTTCTATCACCTCCTCATAGCACTCTTGTAGAATATCCTCCCTCATCATTTTTCTACTACCGTGTGGATAGAATGCAAGTGCAAATTCATCTAGCATCTCACCAAATCAGAGATACGTGCGGAGGGTGAGGCCACAGATGACGGTCAATAACGATTGCCAATCCAAGTGCCTGCATTTGTAAATGATGAGATCTGAAGGCAAGGCATTGCCTGACCATTTATCAACACAAATCTCAGATTTTCCATTTCAGTGAGGTCTAACTTCTCGAGCTTCGGGAACACCCTATCCCCAAAATCCAAATTTTCCCCATCAATAGCATTAACCAAATCAAGCTCCATGAGATTTGGCAAATTTTGGAGAGCAAATAGGGTTTTCAGTCTCCTATATTTTAAATGCACTCTGGCTAGATTGCTTAGCAGAGGAAGCCAATGAGGTAGCTTCTTTAGACATCCTCCGACATATAGGCCCTAGAGGAGTGGGGGAGGTGAAGATAGAAAATCGAAATCAATAAATTCAGACTCACTTTCTACAGTAACAAGTAGTGATTGAAGGTCGGTCATCTTCTCAACGGAGCGGCATAGTTCCTCTGTATCATCTGTCTTCAAGTCCGTTACCCCCAGCCTTGTTAGTTGACTTAATGCTCCCAGCTCTTGCATTGTGTTCTTGCTCTGACCACCTCCAGCTTCTACATAGGATAATTTTTGTAGTGATGCAAGCGCTCCAATGCCCCGGGGAGCTGTAAATCCTCTAACAAATTGGAAGGGTGTAGAAATTGTCATTTGTGCATAACTGTATACCAACAAATGCTGTAGTTTTATGAGCTTGGTTATCTCCACAGGTAGCTCAGAGACTAACGTGTGTTTAAGATCCAAAGTCTCCACATTTTGGAGTTTCCCAATTGATCTAGGAATGATACGCACTTTAGTCCTTCTCAAACTTAGATGTTTCAAGTGGAACATAACTAGTATTTGTCGGGGGGAAATACTCGCACAAGACCTAAGAGAGACATCATTTCAACAAGCTGAGGTGAGAGGAGACCAAAGCTACGAAAGGCACATGACCAATGGACTCTCCTTTTTTACTTAAGTGGGAAAATGTAGACTTGCTTTTAGGCTTTTTCGTAGCGCTTACACAATAAATTTTATTTAAGCAGACAAGATTTCCTATTATAAAGAAGAGTAACATATAATATCAATTTCGTATATAATATTTTGACATCTTTCTAACATCGGTAGAAGAACAGCTCAAGTGCCATAACTTGGCACGGAGGGACACTTAAGTGCCATAACTTCGGAAAATGTACAGTTAAGTGCCAGTTTCGGAGTAAAGTGGAACACTTAAGTGCCACTCCGGCCAAAATCCGGCCAAATGGCTGACGTGGCAATTTTTTGGCGAGTTTGGTGCAAAACGGCGTTGTTTGCACGCTGACGTGGCGAGAAAATGCAAAAACGACGTCGTTTTGTGTCTAATGTGTAAATAATTAATATAAAAATTAATTAAATTAAATTTAAACTTAATTTTATTTAAAATATTCTAAAAAATAAAAAACTTAAAATTTTAGAAATTTAAAATTTAAAAAAATTAAAACTTAAAAAACTTAAAATTTTAAAAAATTAAAATTTAAAAAACTTAAAATTTTAAAAATTAAAATTTAAAAAACTTAAAATTTAAAAAATTAAAAATTTTAAAAAATTAAAATTTTAAAAAATTAAAATTTTAAAAAATTAAAATTTTAAAAAATTAAAAAAAAAATTAAAATTTTAAAAAATTAATATTTAAAAATTTTAAAATTTTAAAAACTTAAAATTTTAAAAACTTAAAATTTAAATATGGAAGTTTTTTAAATTTTAAAATTAAGTTTTTAGACAGCCAAAGGTCCTTGAAATGCGAATTCTGGTAAATCAGTTTTTTAAACTACTGAACATATAAAAATGGGAGGTGCATTTTTTCTTCTTTACCAAACAAATAGTAAACTGATTTTGCTAAGACAAGATAGTTTGGTGGTCCAATCTCTACACCAGGCACACTCTAGATTCGTTTCCATTATTGCATAATAAGAAGGTTCTTAAATAAACTCAATTTACGTGGTTCAACATGATCATAACCATTCATTAACATGAACTTGGCCATTCATAATGTAGATCTATATAGCTGACTTATCATAAGAGTTTTACACCAGTGATGAAGTCATAAACTACCACTCATTTGAGCCAATCCATTGCCCATTCACCCGATGCTAATAGGAGTAGTACCATGCATTATTTTATGTCACTGCACGTTTAGACCTACATTGCAGCCGAATTAAGGCTTTCCATAGTTGTGGAGTGACCGAGGAATTTGAACCTGTATCTAAGAATGGCTCCAAACTATTCAAGAGTAAACCCTACATCACCAAACGAACAACCATGGGAGTCTTTCATGTCAAATTTCTCGACAAGCTCGGAGGAGAAATGTGGAGTTGTACGCCCTTTTCAAACCCAAATCTCGCTGGGCTATCAAGGAACTTCAAGATATAAACTTTAGGACAGTTTCAGTGAAATGAAATCGACTCTAAATAATTAGCTTTTACTAAATTTGGCAAGCTCGAGGTCATCCACTCCGCAGTAACATATGCCACATTTCAATAGGAATGTTAAATTTGCCATGTCATTTGCTTGCTTTTGAGATTATCTTTTTCGTTTGCCACTCTATCAAGATTAAGGGTTCGTTTGTTTTGCGCAAAACTCTTCCAGGTTTTCTGTCGTTTAGTTCGTTTAGGAAAATGAGTCAATAGAAAATATTTTTTAGTTAACGGAAAATTTTTTTCTATCAAAACTTAAATTTAGAAAAAATGATTTCTCTTTTGAAAGAACCAAAAACGTTTTCCAAAATATTTTCTTAGTTTTAGGATCCTTGATTAATGAAACATTTACAAATATTTAAAAAAATCAAAATTTAATTATTTGTTATTTTTAGTAATTTTGATTTTTAGAAATTTTGCTTTTCATATATTTTTTCTTTATTTTCTTTTCTTTCTTTTCCTTTCTCCTTTTTCCACCTTCTTCCTCTGCTGGTAGCATGCCTCTACGACAGTTTGCAACTCAATCACCAGCCATGACATACGCCAGTGAGCTCGAGGCTTGATCAACCAGGCAAGCCAAAGCTACCTGATGCTGCCAAGCCCGAGGTTCGCCAAATTTAGGCAAGCTTGCGGCTCGATTGATTGTGGCGAGCTCGACCGCAGTGGGTGAGCTCAAGCTCACTCAAGGCTAGCAAGCTCACCAAATCCAAGTGAGCTCGAGCTTTGTTGAGGAAGTGAGGCTGCACTCACCTAATCCTGTGGAGTTTGAGGTCGCTTGTGGTTGTTGCTAGTTGGTCGCAACGAAGAAGGGGAAAAGGAAAAGGAAAAAAGAAAAAAAGAATTAAAATTCAATTTTTTTAAAAAAATATTAAGACATTTGAATTGTTTTTTTTTCATTGTGATAAAGTTGTGAGGCTGAAATTATTTTTCAATAAAATCTAAAAATCAAAAAACGTTTTCGATCGTATATAACCAAATAAAGAAAAATTATATATTTCCTTGAAAAATGATTTTCTCAAATATATTTTTTATTGAGTTTTTTTTTTTGAAATAAATGCACCCTAAATTTAAAAATGATTAAGTGGGTTGAAAGTTTTGAAGTCTGAATTTTGAGAAACAAGATATGAAATGGGTGCTTAGGCGATCTTGCCATCTATTCTGTACTCATAGTTTCTTCAACCTCGGGAATTTTTTTATTTTTTAATATATTTTAGCAAATTGGGAAGCAGACAGACATTCTTCAGTGAAGAGAAGGAGAAAGAAAACCAAAACCACGTAGAAATTAGCATCTCATCGCAGGAATTTTGTCCGGCTTCTTTCCTTCCTTCGGAATCTCGAGAAAATCACGCAGCCCCGAGAAAACCCAGAATTTTGTGTGTGGAAAGCCGAAGAAGAAGCAGCGACGCAGAGTCGGAACCTGGGGAATTACCGAAACCTGTGCCTGACGATGCACCGGCCATGGGCTTCTCTGCTCGTGTACGGGATCAAGCGCTTCGAGGCCAGGTCTTGGCCTGCCCCAATTCGAGGTTCGTTTTGGAGACTCTTTTTCGGACTTCTAATTTCGCGCCGAAGTTCCCAACCTTTTTGGTTTTTTCGCTGTCGTATAGTCTAGAACGAGAAAGCGGTGAATTTGTTCATGGAGCCCCTTGATCCACTAATTTCATCTGTTCCCGGTGTTTTCCTATGTGGGTTCTTGAAGTTTTCAGTGATTGTTTAGTTTTCTATTACCAAGTTCTGTTGTGGATTGTGGAGTTCAAAGGATGATGTGAATTGTGAGAGAACCTGCAGAGACTGGACGGGAGAGATGGTTTAACTACTGAAATTGAACAATGTTTGCTCACAGCACTTGCGAAAGAGAGTATGGCCTTTTGTTCGGCACAAATGCTTCACAAGTTTATAGAAAACTGCCTGATTGGTCTGCTGAGAAACAATAGCAAGAACAAATTGAAAACCAACATGTGGACTGATACAAATGAGGTTGTATATTTATTTTTTAAATATTGGAACATGAAAGTTCTCATCACAAGCAAGTGCAAATCAACTGTGTTAGAAGTTGATGAGAGATAACTTAGTGTTGCTGGAAGTTTGTGTGACTGAGAATGGAATGATGGGGCGCAACTTTAATACCCAGCACATATTGTCCAGGGCAGTGAAAGATGTGAAGTACAAACATTTTGTGCGTGCACTAAGATAGCCATGAGAATAGAGAATGCTTTTCTCAGCTCATAAAATCAATTCTCTGTTGACAATCATTGTGTTAAGCTTTGCATATGGAAGTTCAGAAAGTCTATGCTTAAAGCTCG
This sequence comes from Eucalyptus guilfoylei, assembly GCA_016097605.1. Lineage (NCBI taxonomy): Eukaryota > Viridiplantae > Streptophyta > Magnoliopsida > Myrtales > Myrtaceae > Eucalyptus > Eucalyptus guilfoylei. The sequence goes on from CM027867.1 coordinate 49,530,360, forward strand.
TGCCTATGAAGGATTTAGAAGGGTACTGGGATTTTTATTACATTCGAAAAAATTGCATCGTGATTAGAATTGCATTTGGGAGAGAAGCTCCCTAAGTGACATTTAAAGTATCCATCAGAGATTGCTGTTCTGTATGCATATCAGGTTTTCCATTCCGTAAAGATACGTATCACTCTGCTCAAATAATTGATGGAGCCAATGCACTGTTAACGTCTTGGTGAAGAAGATTTGAATATGCTCTTCCTTTTCCTTTTCCATTGCACATCATTTGTGAAGGCTGCCTGTGGATCACATGCCACCAGCAAAGTTCCAGATGATTCTACTATCAAAGCCATGGAGGAGTTCTACAGGGAGATATATGCAGTGAATGGGATTACTCAAATTAAGTTCCCTGAGCACTATCCCGTGTCAAGACTACAAGGTATTTAAAGGGAGAGCTTCGATTTTCTTCGATCCATGCTGCAACAAAATAACATACTTTAACTTGTTTGCCTTAAAAGTGCATTTGAGCCTCCTATTTACAATATTCAAATCATCTTTTGATGGATTTTTCAGCTGAATAGCAGCTTGATGTATGTTATGATAGAAAAGGTGTAGGTATATAGACGCTTTTATTGCTCCATTTCACCTGCATGAATTTCTGTCTTATCTAACCTCTTCGTTGGTCAGAGTTTCTAACGGTAGATTCTGCATCATAGAACTGGTGTTTGTCTTTTTGGGACAAATGTATTGACAATTGGCATGTTTTGCCTATGAAAATGGGTGTGTCGAAGTGGTTGGCTGTGTCTGAGCTGATGAACTAGCTTGCTGGAATGGGTTGCCTGAAGGGGTGGGATACACTGATCTTTTGCTTGCTTTGTTTCTTGATTACCTATGTGATTTCACAAATTAAGTTGAACAAGCAAACATTTGTAATTACGGGTAAGGCTGGAAGCACAAACAGATTATTGCTGGCTCTGCGAACAGCCACTGGTGTGTAAATCTGTCTTATACGCAATTGGCGCTTTTTTCTCATATATGTTTGTTCAGCATTTATGTATTTCCCACACTGATTCAACTTTGTTGATATATTTTTAAGCAGTATTGAAATTAGGCATTCCATCTGAGATGCGAGGGTACCAGAAGATCTACAAGTTGGAAAAGAAGGTAAAGGATTTGGCTACATAAGTGATCGTCTTATGCACAGCATTGCACATATACTGACAACAGAAGTTTTCATAGATATATGAAGCTGCAGCCAGAGCACTTACTATAGTGGAAAGTCCACTGCCTGTGAATTTTCTGCTTCCAAATCCATGCGATCTTTTTTCATTGAAGCCAGGTTCCCTATTACTACATGTGTCTGAATCTAAACAGAGTGAACCAGGGAAATCATCAAGTCTCGGTGGTGCCATAGCTGGTGCACAAGCTGCTGCCATTCAGTTTTCAAAGAACCAAAATCATAGTACATCTTTTTTGACGAGAACAATTGCCTCTCTTTTATTGAGCAGGACATGGAGACTGTGGGCTTGCCTGATCTCACCTTAAAAAAAGGTTCATGTATCTCTCAGAAGCACAAAGAGACAGTCACTATCAAAAGTTGCATATAATGTTGCCTATCAATAATGCCAATGATGTGAATAAATTTCTTGAGAGAGAGAGAGAGAGAGAGAGAGAGAGAGAGATGACCAATTTTGCATTGCGTTTGTCTAGCGCAAGAGACTGAAGATGCCTTAGATGGGTATGACTCCAAAAATCCACCGAGCTTTATTTTTGGTACGACTCTGCATGTCAGCAACTCTGTTGTTAAGTCTATTAGCACAGTACAAACTTTGGTTTATTTGAGAATCTGAGACAGTAGATGGATACCAGTGGCCTAAGAACTCTTTTGGTCCTTTTCTTTTCGAATTTTTTTCTTGATATTTGAACAGAGTGAAGGATGTGAATAGAGAAGGTAAAGAATTTACTGACTTGTGATAATTATCCCTAATTGACAACAATTAGTCTTGCTTTACATGACGTAGTGCAAAAGGGAAAAATTACTTCCAAATAAATTATTGAATTGTTAACCAAGCAATTAAAAAATTTATATTATTATACAATTGATGTCATGTTTATCTTATATCTTAGCGAGCTGGCAAATAATGGAGAATTAATGCTTATGTATTTCGACATTGGACATGGGCAAGGCACGAGAGTTTAAATCTCGAAGTGAACAAATTCTACTCATATGATCGCAAAATTGTGGCGAGGGAGGAAAACTTAGCTACTAGTAATGCAATCTTGAGGTCCGCGTATAAAAGAAAAAAATACTGCAACTGAAACATGGGATGCATGTAGCATTTGCTATTTCATAAAAGAGGTTAATCGTGTCCTCTATTCAACTTTGTAGAAGAACGTACATTCACACTGAAATATGGAAAAAAAAACAATAATAATAATAAAAAAAGATCCCAATCTTGCAGCCACAGTACATGCTATTGCAAAATATGGTCTTTATTATAATATTTAACATTAAATTATACTCTTATGCAGCAACTTAAGCTCGTGGTATTAAAGCAGGAGATCCCTGTGAAAATCTTTCGGTCCTGTCTCTTTTATTTTTTATTTTCTATTTTGCTTTTGACAAAACTCATGCCAAATGTAGTTGGATGCAATGGTGCTCCCGAATCGATAGCAATAAAAGACCGTTGCAATGCACAAGAATAAAACATCCGTATCACTCTTCATGAGATACTGATAATTTTAAATTTTATTTTTGTGGCTATCTACATATTCTTCACTTGAATAATTGCAACTTTCTAATCCGAACTTTTAGGGGCCTAATCTAAAATTTTTGTTGATGTGTTTGATATCAATTATTCGCATATCCATATTTTGCAAGTCCTCTAATATGTTTCGCAGATTTATCCCGTATTCGATACTAAACTTTTGGGCACATATTATTTTGACAAATGAAGAATTAATCTGTAATATATGGCATATAACGAGTTAAGAAAGATTAAAAATAATGTGCATGAGTAAAGAAGAGATAACAAGAAACTCCACACGTTTGCCAGCGAACCTTTGACCGTTAGTTAAAACTCTACTTAACGTCCATCAATCCTCCCATCTATTTTTCCGTTTGCACATGCCTAACATGTGATTTTCAAGACGGAGTCCGAGGTGGAAGGGTCCGGAGTTTAGGTGGCTTGGTAGTTTCTTTTGAGACGAGACTTATGTTTATAGACCGGTAGGATCGACTTGCTATGTTTATAAAGTTTGGTTCGTGAAAAATGGTTGTCATGCTTTTCTATCCTATGTTTGATTGCTGTCAAGGTGTCTATTTAATTTGCTTCCGCATGTGCAAAAAATGATTGGGTCGGCGACGTGTCCTAGAAACGTTGCAAATTTAGTCGACCGTCGAGGGATGTGCACGTACCCGGGGTTCGGGGCGTGACATCCTCGCCCGAAGTGGTGTTAGAGCTGGTCAGTGTTTGGAGTGATAATGTGTGATGGGTTTTGGGATAGTTAGTAGGAAATGCCTTTTTCTTATGTAGATGCATGTGATTGACTGATTGATTGTTTTGCGTGGGCCGCTTAGTTTTATAATTTTGCGTGGAATTGGAAAGCAGGTTTTGTAGAGATCTTGTAGAATGAGCAATCCGGAGTAGAGGACTCCTCGGAAGAGGATCGTTGCGTCAGTCACTCGGGGTAGGACGCCAACTAGGGTCGGTGCCCGAGGTATAACGCAGGCTTAGGCTAGTGCAAGCAAGAGAGTACCATCATAGGGTGGTACTAATATAGCAGCACTTGGCGATCCTAAAATTGATCGGATCGTATAGGCGCTCGAGACCTTGGAAAATCTGATGGAGCAGCAAGTGTAGAATTAAGTTGCCGCTGCCGCTGCTATAGCCGCACCTACTGGAGTGCAACCTAGGATTGTGATTAGGGAGAGATCGATGCACAAGTTAGTTGAGCAATTTCTGAAGTTACAACCGCCAAAGTTCATAAGAGCAGGTGATCCCGAGGCTGCAACTCTCTGGATCCAAGAATTAGAAAATGTCTTGGAGCTGCTGAGATGCTCAGAAGAAGATAAGGTAGTCCTTGCGGTCTACCAGTTGCAGGGTAATGCAAGCACTTGGTGGAGGGCCACCAGAGGAAGAGTGTTTCCTAAAGGCATGGTTCTGGTGTGGAACGCCTTCGTTGAAGTCTTCAATGGGAAATATTTCTCCGATTGCGCCAGAAAACAGAAAATGACAGAATTTCAGTGTATTCGTCAAGGTATGATGTCGGTAGACCAGTATGAGGCGAAGTTCGCCGAGCTGTCCCAATACGCCCCCAGACTAATTGAGGATCCAATAGATAGGGCAAGGAGGTTTCGAAATGGACTGAGCCCGGAGCTAAAGGATCCATTGGTGCCATTTAATCTAAAGGATTATAACGATCTGTATGAAAGGGCACAGTTGATCGAGAGAAACCTGAATGAATGAGCCGCCTCATCTGAGTTGCAGTTCAGGTCCAATAGAGATGGTAATTAGTTTGGGAAGAAGTCGATGTTTGAAGGAAGGTATCCCATTCCGCCTAACAAGAATGGTGGGATTGGAAAGTCAGCGCCCAACTCAAACGACGTGTGTCATTTCTGTAGGAAAAGACATGGTTCAGTCTCATGTCATCTCAGGACAGGAGCTTGTTTTAAATGTTGCCAGCACAGCCACCAGTTCAGGGATTGTTCGCGCAGGCAGATGGGACCACAACAGCTGCTACCACCGCCACCGATGGGACAGAACAGAGGGAATGCACCGCAGATAGGACGCCACTAGGATGGCGAAGGGAACAGGAATGAACCGAGCTATGCATCGATTAGGAGAAAGAATGTTTTTGGGGTAACTTAGTGGCGCAACGGAATTTTGGTTAAGCTTGTAGAATTTTCGTTTGTTGGAATGAAGTTGTAAAAATGAGAATCGCTGGTTAGAGTTGTACTCGACTAATTTACTTATATGTGACCTTGTTATTGTAATTAAAGTGGGTTGGTTCAAGAAGCAACGAGTTGTGTTGAATTGTTGTTTGGCTCAATGAGCATCTTGTTGTAATGGATTGTTATTGTGAAGTAATATAGTTTAATCCGTTAGCGTGTGGAAGTTTTGAGTTGTGGGGAAACGAGAAGTACCCTCGATTATTTTAAATTTGTCACTTAAGACAATTGGTTTCTAGATGTAGGTTGCCAAGATTATTTGGCAACTATAGTGGATACGACAGTTGAGGAACCGAAGATGGAGAACATAACTGTGGTATGTGAGTTTTCTAAGGTGTTTCCTGAAGAATTACCTAGTCTGCCCCTAGAAAGGGAAATCAAATTCGTGATTGAGTTGGCCCTTAGGATTGAGCCAATCTCTAAGGCTCCTTACCATGTGGTGTTGTCAAAATTGAAGGGACTAAATGTGCAAATGTAGGGATTGTTAGATAAAGGATTTATACGCTCTAGTGCATCACCTTGGGGAGCACCAGTTCTATTTGTGAGGAACAAAGATGGGCATTGTGCCTTTGCATCGACTACCGGCAACTCAACCGGGTGATGATCAAGAACAAGTAGCCGTTGCCAAGGATTGACAATCTATTTGATCGGTTATAGGAAGCGTTGATCTTCTCGCAGGTCGACCTGAGGACGGGTTATCATTAGCCGATGATTAAGAAATAGTTGAACAAGAGAAAGTGTCGTGAGATGGAACTTCTCAAGGACCATGATTGCGACATCTTGTATCACCCCAGAAAGGCTAGTAAAGTTATAGATGCGTTGAATCGAAAGTCATCGATTGCGCAGATGGTGAATCAAGAGTGGATTTTACTTGAAGGAGCTAGAGATTTGGTTTTCAATTTTGAAGTAGGCCACCTTTCAAATTTTTTGGCCACCCTCGGAATTGAACTGGAAGTATAGCTAAGAATCGAGACGTTGCAGTTGACAGATCCAGAGATCTCGAAGATTTTGCAGGAAGATACGGAAAAGAAGAAGGTTGATTTTCAAGTTACCGAGGACGAAACACTAAGGTTTCAAGGATGACTGTGTGTACCTGACAATGCGGAGCCTAAGGAAGAGAGCTTGTTAGAAGCTCACCGTAGCAGTTACAGTATTCATCCAGATAGTACGAAGATGTGTCAGAATTTGCGTCAACACCATTGGTGGACCAGTATGAAGACAGATATCGCTAGACATGTCACCAAGTGTCTGACGTGCTAGCAATGAAGGCACAGCATTGCAGGCCGGGAGGACCTTTGCAAGCTCTCGAGATTCCCGAGTGAGAATGGGAACATATCACGATGGAATTTTGTGATGGAGTTACTAAGGAGTCAGCGAGGTGGTGATTCGATATGGGCTGTAGTCGACAGATTGACGAAGTCTGCTCACTTCGTCGCTGTATGAAAGGATTTTGCATTGGACAAATACGCTGAGTTGTACATGCGCCAAATAGTTCGACTGCATGGAGTACTAGGGATAATCACGTCAGATCGAGACTCGAAGGTTACAGACTGCCTTGGAAACGAAGCTGCAGTATAGCACAACCTATCATCTGCATACGGATGGCTAGTCTGAGAGGATAATTCAAACCCTCGAGGACATGCTGCGAGCTTGTGTGTTGGATTTCAAAGGAAGCTGAGAGAACAACTTCATCTTGTAGAGCATTCTAGCACCGTTTGAAGCGTGGTATGGTAGAGGGTGCAGAACTTCAGTTTGTTGGGATGAAGTCAGAGAGTGGAAGATTACCGACCTAGAGTTAGTTCGACAACCAATGGATGCCGTTACAGTTATTCGAGAAAGACTCAAGACTACTCAGAGTCGTTAGAAAAATTATGCAGATAAGCGGCGAGGATCTGTTTAGATAATAGATCGAGAGGAACAAGTGCTGTGTACCAAGATGACCTTTTTGGTCAAAGTGATCTAGTAACACCACAGGAGAAAAGAAGCTACTTGGGAAAGCGAAAAATCGATGAGACGAAAATACCTCCACCTTTTTGAAGAATAATTTTAATGGTTTAAATTTCGATGATGAAGTTTTTATAAGAGGGGAAAAGTTGTGACATCCTGAATTTCGACCCCATCCCGAATATATAAAATGAGCATTTCGTTGACGCGCCTATGATCCATTTTCTCTGAGTTGGCCACTCACGAGTTAATTGATCTATCAGGTGAAGCCATTAAGGGATATAAACGTGACAAACTTGAGAATTCGATTGAAAATCAACTGCTCGACCGTGATAATTGGCAAGGGTTAATACGACACCGTTATAATCGATTAGTGATCGGATATAGGTCAATTCGATGGAATAACATGATTAAATTATGGATGATTCCACATGATTGCGAAATTCGCGTCGAACGGCACTAACCCAGTTTTCTATCTATTTTGTACTCGGTATCGGTAATTGAAACCTTGAGATTTTTACAACAATTGAGAGTCGTCGATGAGTCGGAGATGCACAAACGTGGATCGAAATTATCGACCACGGGTCAAACGCGATAAAATTCATAAAAGCTACCCAGTAGGTTGGGTAGCACTAAAATCGCGTTCGATCGGAATTAACCACGAAATTGAATTCGGTTTCGGGAATCGAACGTTTAAGCATCTCACGATTTATTTTTAGAACATCGTCTCATGTTTCGGAGAAATTTCGACGAGCCCGGAATTTTTGCGGAAAATCAATTTTGTACAAGTCGGAAATGAAATGGAAATTCGTATGGGCATATTAAACGGTTTATTTGGCTGCCAAAAGGAATTGTTTGTGGGAAATTAAGCTTGAGAAAGTATTTGGGAGACAAAGGGATAATGCATGAAGACTTTGTGGACATCACAATGATGAAATTGATATTTTTCCCTTGACTTTGTTGGCTCTAATCCCCCCCTCTCCCTGCCGTTCATTTCTTTCTCTCCATTGTGCGTGCGTTCCTTCTTTCTTTTACTTCTGCCGTTCCCTTCCTTTTCCTTTCTCACACCATTCTTCTCTTCTTCCCTTCTTTTCACTCCAGCCTGCATCCCCTTTTCCTTTGCCGCACGTTCCATCCCCACATCACGCCTTTATCTCCCCTCCATTTTCTTCTCTGCCGCTGACCTCCCTTGTCTCCCACTAGTTTTGGTTCTCCTTTTCTTCACTTTAAAAGCTGCCGCACCATCACTAGCGTTGCCACCATCCACCCCATCCTCCTCTTCACCTCACACTCGCACGCTCGCTGCCACCCTACCTCATGCCAGCTTCAGCTCATCCATTCCCATGCCTCAGCCACAACACCACCAGCAACCTTCCAACGTTCCACCACCACCAACAGCGCCAACCCTCCATCGTCCACACCATCACCAAGCCGAGCCGAACAGCGGCCAGCAAGCTTAGACAAGTAGAACTGCCTATCAACCAAGCCATGAGCCTTGAGGGCTGATTTCAGCCTCATCCGGGCCTCCGTTGGTGACACAATAGGCACGGGATCTCACCGCCGTCGCACCACCATCGCCGTGAACCCGTTGGCTCGCTAATCCGGTGAGTTAACTCCTTAATCCTTGATTAGGTTTTTAATTACATTTAGGGGGTCAATTTAGTGTTAATTAGCTTAATTAGATTAGTACTAAGTGAGATTAGCACTAATGAGGATGGATTAGTCCAATTGAGTGGATTTCTTCTGGATTTGGATACTGGACCCTCGTCATTTGCCATTTTTTTGGATCGAAATGTGCTGAGATTTTGAGGTTTGATTCCATCTTGAAAAATGTTTTAGACATCTTCAGCTATAACATACATTTTTCCCAAGATTTAATGGATTTAAAAGAGTATGATTTCAACTTCATTAAAAACAAAACAAAACCTCTATTTTTACTGGAACTACTGACCTTTTAGGATTCTATGGATTTTTATCAACCCTTAAGGTTCGAATTTTGAAAGGGTTCCTTCATGAAAGTTGTTTAACATATCTTTTAGTTTAACATAGTCAAATTTCAGATCAAATGGACAATTTTTGGAACTCGAACCAAGCTGGTTTTGAAAATTAGACTTTTTGGAAACAGACCCAGTTTACTAGATTGAGCGATTTATTGGGCTTAATCTAGAAGGATCTGGGTTAAGGTGTCTTATGAAAAATGTTCGTTAATGTGTCCTTTACAACATTTTCAAATTTGGAAATTTTCTGAACTCGTTTGATTAAGTTTCTAGATTTAAACTTGGAGACGCGCGAGTGGACTGTTTCAGCCGGTTAGGACCGGTAGTGGTTTTGGTGATTGCTCTTGATGCTATGCTTGCTGAACCATGCCTATTTGGTGATGTGATTGATTTGTGATATGCTTAGAAGTTGTGCATGTTGATACGCAAATGGTTGTGGTTTATTGTTATTGCTTTTTGTGGCGACTATTGAAAGGGGATGAGATGTGTTGAGGAGACAAATGTGTTGTGAGCAGGTAAAGGGCTAAGTGCTACACGATAGCGAAACCTCGTGTGAGCCACCTCTAGAACCTTGTACCATTGCTTATCGTAGTCAAGGGCTAAGTGCTACATGGTGAACTGAGTCATATGGGAGCCACTTCTAGAACTTTGCACTACTGTCTTGCATAGTCAAGGGCTAAGTGCTATACGATAACGTGATTTTGTGGGAGCCACCTCTAGTACCTTGTACTATTGCTATATGCAGAAAAATGACTAAGTGCTACACGACAGCGTGATTTCGTGGGAGCCACCTCTAGTACCTTGTACTGTTACTGATTGTGGTCAGAGACTAAGTGCCATACGATAACGGAACTTCGTGGGGGTCACTTCTAGAACTTTGAGTTTGAATTTGGAGTTTGAATATTGAGAGTGAATATGGGGGTGTGGATTGAACCACCGATATGAGTTACCCGCGCCTGATTATGGGACGAAATTGTGTGGCACGGAATAGGATGTGTCATAACGATTTGGTCTTATAATCGGGACTCTTGTAAATTGTTTGATGAGTGATATGATGCGTACCAGTTATTGAACGCAGTTACTATATGCATGTGTTTTATATGAGATGCACTAATGTGCAGGAATGTGCTGAGGCGAGGTAAGTTCTGAGTGATGCATGTTTAGGACGCCTTTGAGTGAATTCTCGTCCTAATCGGGGTTTAGAGTGTTAACTCACTGAGATTTATTTTCACCCCGTTGTGGTTTACAATTTTCAGGTCCCTAGATGAGACTTATGTGTATAGACTGGTAGGACCGACTTGCTATGGTTATAAAGTTTGGTTCATGAAAAATGGTTGTCCTACTTTTCTATCCCATGTTTGATTGCTGTCAGGGTGTCTGTTTAATTCGCTTCCGCATGTACATAAAACGATTGGGTCGGCGACGCGTCCGGGGAACGTCGCAAATTTAGTTGACCGCCGAGGGATGTACGAGTGCCCAGGGTTCGGGGCGTGACATATATTCATATTGAAATGTGGCAAAAACTATATATAAAAGAAAAAGAAATCCCAATCTTGTAGCAACAATACATGTTATTGCCAAGTATAGCATTTGTTAGAATATTTAAATATTAAACTATGATTTTATCTAACCCTTTAAATTAGTGGTATTAGAGTAGGAGCTTCTGAATTCAAATCTTTTCAAATTCTTCTTTACCTCCCTTAACATACATACATACATACATACATACATACATACATACATACATACATATATATATATATATATATATTCACATTTAGTCTTAAGTCATAATCTAATTTACGTGAGATGGGGAAAGTTAGAATGTTTAAATAATATGTTGTGTGAAATAAAGCATGAATTGAAAGAGCACGCAGTAAATTTGCATGATTGAGTATTGTAATTGAAATCCACGTGAAGAGACAACTCAAAATTGAATAATCCATAACAATAGAAGACCTTTGGGACGCACCCGATTAAAACATCCTTTTTGCTCTTCATTACAAAGATACTAACGAATTTACACTTTAGCATTGTGGTTGTCCGCATTCCCTTCAATTGTATAACTGCAACTTTCTAATATGAAATTTCAGTTTTGTCTAATCTGAGAATTTTTGTTAATGTATTGTGTATAAATTCTTTGCATATCTATATTTTGCAAGTCTAGTAATATGTTTAATAGATTTAAGCAATTGCATAACTGCAACTTTCTAATATGAAATTTCAGTTTTGCCTAATCTGAGAATTTTATTTAATGTATTGTGTATAAATTCTTTGCATATTTATATTTTGCAAGTCTAGTAATATGTTTAATAGATTTATCCTTTACCAAACTTTTGGGTACATACCTTACCAAAAAAAAAAAAATCTTTTGGGTACATATTATTTGGATTGACGAAAAATTAATCTGTAAAAAGTGGCATGCAATGAGTTTATTCAAGTATTGGAAAGATTAAAAAGTAATGTGCATAAATTTAGGAGAAATAACACGAAACCCTATACGTCCGGTGAACCTTTGACTATTGATCCATTTTTTTACATTCTATTTTTTTCATCTGCACATCCCTAACATGTGATTTTCCAAGAGGAAATTGTAATTCTTCTCATTTTTTTTAGTCAAATCACTATTTCGCCTCCATATAGGCTAAAACAAAATCAAAGTTCATATAAAAATGCAGAAAATAAGAAACAAATGTACTAATCACTAAATAAGATAACAAGAAGAAGAAGGTAGCACTAGGGGACCTAGGGGCAGTAAATTCGAACAAAAAAGAATTGAAAGGTCAAGATAAAAATACTGAAAATGGAAGAAATCATGAAAACATGAGATTTTCTTTCTCATGGTTATAGGTCCCTAACGATCCATGACGGATGAAGGAGGCTAGCAAGGCCTGATACATCACTATGATCTATGAAACTTCAGGAAGAACGTCACCGCAGCTCATCACCCTACCCTTGATGGCATTATAGGAATCAAGGCTTAGATCATATAGCTCCCAGTGATCCTCTTCCCACCAGACAAAGTAAACTTCGGGGTTACGTTCCATCACCTCCTCATAGCACTTTTGCAGAATACCCTCCCTCATCATTCTGCTACTATTGTACGGATAGAACGCAAGAGCAAATTCTTTTGGTATCTCACGGAATTGGAGATACTTGAGGATGGTGAGGCCGTGAATGACAACCAGTAACAATTGCCAATCCAAGTGCTTGCATCTATAAATGAAGAGACTTTGTAGGCAAGGCATTGCCTGACCATTCATCAACACAAATCTTAGATTTTCAAGATTGGCAAGGCTTAATTGCTTGAGCTTCAAGAACCCTCTATCCCCAAAAACCAATTTTTCCCCATCAAAGGCATTATCCAATTCAAGCTCCACGAGATTGGGCAAATTCTGGAGAGCAATTAGGGGGCTCAATTTCAATCTGCTCCATTTCAAACGCACTCTAGCCAGATTGTTCAGCAAAGGAAGCCAATGAGGTAGCTTCTTTAGACATCCTCTGATATATAGACGCCCAAGGAGTTGGGGTGGTGAAGATAGAAAATCCAAATCAATAACTTCATACTCACTTTCGGCAACCACCACTAGTGATCGAAGGTCGGTCATCTTCTTGAGGGATTGGCATAGTTCATTTGCATCATCTTTCTTCAGGTCCATTACACCTAGCCTCCTTAGTTGACATAACTCTCCTAGCTCTTGCATTGTATTCTTGCTCCGATCACCTCCAGCTTTTACATAGCATAGTTTCTGCAATGCTACCAATGCTCCAATGCCTTGGGGAGCCGGAAATCCCATAATAGAACAAAAGGGTCGAGAAGGTGTGAAATCTGCATAATTGTACACCAACAGATACTGTAGTTTCTTGAGCTTAGTTATCTCCATAGGTAGCTCAGAGACCAACGTGTGTTTAAAATCCAAAGTCTCTAGATTTTCGAGTTTCCCAATTGATTTAGGAATGATATGCACCTTAGTCCTTCTCAGACTTAGATACTTCAAGTGGAATAGAACTAGTATTTGTTGAGGGAACTCGTGAAGGGGTGAATCACCTAGATCTAATACCCTTAGCAGCCGACAACCACTTGGTATAAATGGCTCATCTGAGCTAGACAATGTTGCTAACTCAAAAATGAGCAGAGAGTGTAGGCTGGGGAGATTCAGCTGCTCCAGTGCATTGTTGCAGGTATATTGGACTGACAATCGCCGGACTCTATTGTGTAATTCTACTCTCTGCTCAGATGCAAATGAAACAAAGTTTATATCCCTTAGCCTAGAAAGGATACTTTCACGCATTAGGTCATGTACCCTACAACTTCTTATCCGTCCGTCCAAAGTTGTTCCTACAATTTGCACCAAACTTCTGTTTATAAGCTCCTTCAGGTATCTTTGAGCAACCTCCTCCTGTGTCATCCCCTCTCTTTCCTCAACAAACCCTTCTGCAATCCACAGACGGATGAGTCTCGCACACTCAATCACACAGTCCTCTGGAAATACTCCTAAGTACATAAAGCAGCTTTTCAAGTTATAATGCAAATCATTGTAGCTCAAGCTGAGAATTTTCTTGAAATTTTGCATCACATCATTGCTTTCTAATTCTGTAGCAAGGCTGCGAGAAATCATCTCCCATTCATGAACATCTTTTGCGAAGAGAAGACTACCAAGAGCCACTATGGCAAGTGGCAAACCCTCACTTTTTTTCAAAATCTGTTGACAAAGGCTTTCTTGTTCTAGGTGAGGAGGACAGGCATTCCCCCGGAAGGCTTTCTTGCAGAATAAGGACCATGAATGTTTTGAAGACAAGGGCTTACAGGTATAAATTTTTGATTTGTTGGATGAGACCATAGCAACGTGAGCTATGCGGGTAGTGATTAATATTCGGCTACAGAAATTGCTATTGGGCATTGCATTTTTTATACCTTCTAGTGCTTCCTTGTCCCATAAATCATCTAGAACAATGACGTACCTCTTTTGCTGCAAAAAGTCTTTCACCATTTGCTTGAGACTCGTGCTTCTCATGATTTCGATTCCTTGAGGGATTGGTTGCTCAAATTCATTATGAAGTTGTACAATCATGTCCCTCAAAATATCCTCAATCTTATAAGACTGTGAGACATTGATCCATGCATGGCTTTGGAAGTAGGCTTTTACTTGCTGATTGTTGTAGGCTTGTCCTGCCAAAGTAGTCTTCCCTAAACCCCCCATCCCTAAGATTGATACAACTTCAAGTCCGGGTTCTTCGTCGACAAGCCACTTGATAATCTCTTCTCTAGGCTCGTCAATCCCCACCAACTCACCTTCGTCGACTAGAAAAGCGCCCTCCCTGAGATCGTGCCATGAGGTGCCTCCGGTGAATGTGCTCACACTTTGCTCTGTGCAATAAGACTTGAAATGGTATCGCCGATGCCCTTCGCCAATGTTGCTGACTCTTGACTTGATATCAGCTATCTTGGAGGAGATATGATGGCGTGCTTTCAAGTTTTGTATGGATGACTTGATCTTGCGAAGGTACCCTGTGAACCCATGCCCATGGTCTCTTGCCAACTTGAGTGTGAACTCATCCAGAATATCCTCCGTGTCGTATGCAACCTCTATGATGTCTTTCACCCATACCTTCAACTCAAGGTCATCTTCTTGCGACGACTCGGCACTTGCTAAGAAGGCCTTTATGTGCTCAAACTCTCTTTTGATGAATGCAATTTCTCCGCGTACCCCTTTCAATAGTTTCACCTCTTTCTCAGCCAACTTGGCAAGCTTCTCGACCAAAGAGAACACTGCGGAAGTCATTTCTCTTGCTCATTGATCTCGTGAGACCAAAGCTTTCTGAAGAAGAAAGAGGGTACAGCAGCTTTATCTAGTACCGTTTGAAATAAAAGAAAGAATCCTTTGAACGACCATTCAAATGAGCTTGAGCTCGTCAACTCGGCGACGTCTTCCTATGATCACACTAACAAAGTAAAGAAAACTGTCATTGGGGTCCAATGCAAGTTTCTCATTTTGAGAAAATATTGGGTGCTTGAGTAGTGCTAAGTAGGCCATACTTTTAGTCCAATGGGTGATTGTCACGGGCGCTGATGGGCCCTATAGAGATTTGAGGAGTCTTTAATCATTCTCTCTTCTTCTCCGTTGCTCTCTCTACACGTTCTTTCCCTTCGCTTTTTAGTTTGCAAATAGATGTTAAGTCAGATGGGGAGTATTTGGGGTTCTCACATAAAAAATTTCGTAATATTGCCTTTTGCCATAGAAATGATTTACTAAAGTGAAGTCATTACGAAATTTAATCATGTCAAATAATTTGCTTGATTTTCTATACGGACGACAAATTTTTTGTGAGAACTCCACATTAGTTTTTTAATAGCATGTTCAATCAGATATCAATTATCTGGGTTCTTATCTCGAAAATTT
Source organism: Eucalyptus guilfoylei (assembly GCA_016097605.1). Classification (NCBI taxonomy): domain Eukaryota; kingdom Viridiplantae; phylum Streptophyta; class Magnoliopsida; order Myrtales; family Myrtaceae; genus Eucalyptus; species Eucalyptus guilfoylei. The sequence goes on from CM027867.1 coordinate 49,545,635, forward strand.
CGTCATTTTGTCTTCCATTGTAAAGATGATTTATTGAAGTGAAGTCTTTACAAAACCAAATCATGTCAAATAATTTGCTTGATTCCATACAAGGTCGACAAGTTTTCACTAAAATTACTTCTTTGATTTGTTAGCTGCGTGCTCAATTAGATAGGGAACATGTGGGATTCCAACTTCGGAAGTTTCGTAATTTTACCTTCTGCTATAGAGATGATGCGCTGAAATGAACTCCTTACAAAACCATATAATGTCAAATAATCTACTTGATTCCATGCAAGTGTAATAAATTTTCAGGAGAAATCCTCTTTGGTCTGTTAATGGCTTGTTCAATTCGTACGTCTTTAGAGAACCGAATCATGTCAAATAATTTGCTTGATTCCATATGAAGGCGACCAATTTTCATTGACAACTCCCATTGGCAAACTTAAACTTAATGCAAGGGGAAATCTATAGTCTACCTTAAGAAGGAAGGAAGGAAGAAAAATAGTGAAGATAGAGAGAGAGAGAGAGAGAGAGGGAGAGAGAGAGAGAGAGAGCAATGGCGAAGAAAAGAAGAAGGGGGATTTTATAAAATTATCGAAGTGTGCGCTCCACCTACGCACATGATAATCATCAGATCAACTTTATGTATGGGCTACTTCGCACTACTCTAGCACTAGAGTTTCTTGCACTGCTGCGTTGACCATTCCTGCTGACGACAACATTTGGAAAGTGGAAAGTGCAAAGACAAAACAAAATAAGAGCTATGCTTTAAAAAATTCTTATCCTAATATAAATGCAGATGAAAATTCTCCCAACGGCAAATTTTTAGAGCATATGGCCATCGCAATAGCCCCTCACAAATTGGTAATTCTCCTGATCATCATAGTCACTTTATTATTATTATTATTAATTTACCTACCACGGACAACTTCTGCTAAAACGCATTGTGAAACTAATCTCGGTTAAAGCTGTTGGTTCATGCAACTCTAGAAAGCGCCTTGTGAACGAAGATTATATTTTGTTACGAGGGGCCTCATGCATTGAAAGAAAAAGCATCTATATTCTTTGTTAGCAAGTTACCTACGATTTAACCCTCTAAGTTTCACTCTTTCTGTCATTAAATCCTCCAACTTGCTGAAATTATTGGATCAAGTCCTTCCGTTATTGGCTGTTGACCATTCCGTCAAATTGCCCAAGTAGCATAGTAAGCAACCCATCAACCCTTACCACCCTCTCCGCCTAAGTTCCCCTAAATCAGCATAATCCTGATATATGGAGGCATGGAGAAAGGCCAATGTATGATGAGAAAATGGATAAAGCATATTGACTTACTGTCATACTTTATTGCTAGATTGAGAGGAGCTTGTTCTCCAGGCATTGTAACTTGGCATCGTTTGTCCTCGCAAACAACGTCACCAAGTTATCCCAGGCCTCCTTTGGGGTCCTCACACTCAGTAAGTGGCATCGAGTGTTGAATCTTGCAGAAACATGGTGCAAATATAACTCACGAAATATGACTTTCACTATTACAATATTTTCTCACACCACATACAATACTCAGACAACTCTACACAATTCATCTCACACTCACAAGCATACATAGCACACTCTACTCAACAAAGCACAAGTCCTAATCATCTAACCATTTCCATGTAATTGGTTGGGTTGTCCAATTTGAGGATGAATTTGAATTGATTTATGTGCTAGATCTACTTTGTTGTGGGGGCTTGATCTTAATCACATTTCTCCTCCTATGTAATTAAAATTAGCCGTTGAATATCTTATTTTGATCCGATATGGTTAGGTAATCAATATGCACAAGTGACCCATTTAAGTCATATTACAACCTTGAGAAATTTGAGAAAGTTCATGTATATGGCAGTGCAAAGACATTCTAGTTTAAAAGGAGGACTATGGTACCCACCTTTTTGAGATATTATCACATGAGCTCAGCACCTGCCCTCTGGATTTATCTGCACCACTAATACTTGTTCATCACGATGAATTACACATGAGACCTACCAAATTTAATTGTTCTGATGAACAGAAGGCATATAGGCCCATTCGATATAATAATTTCTGCATCATACTATGACATAAGCATCATACAATGATTTCTCTTGCTCAGTGATCTCACAATATCATAGCTTACTAAAGAAGAAAAAAGCAGCTTTATCTAGTACCATTTGAAATCGAAAGAAAGGATCTTTTTGAATGAACATCCAAATGCACTTTGAGGTCATCTACTCGGCAAAGTCTTCCTATGATCGCGCTAACAAACTAAAGCCAGCTGCAGTTGGGCCCCGTGGCAAAGTTTTACGTTTTGAGAAAATATTGGGCGTTTGAGTAGTGCTAAGTAGGCCATGCTTTGAGACCATAAGGGTGATTGTCACGATGCAGATTGGGGCCGCCCTTTTAAAAATTTGAGAAGTCTTTAATCATTCTTTCTTCTTCTTCGTTGCTCTCTCTAAGCTGGCTTTCCCTTTGCGTTTAGTTTGCAAACAGATGTTCAGTCAAATAGGGAATGTTCGGGCTCTTACTCAGAAGTTTCGTAATTTTGCCTTTCGCTGCAGAGTTGCTGAAGTGACGTCTTTACAAAACCGAATCACGTCTAATACTTTGCTCGATTCCATACAAAGGCAACAAATTTCCACTCACCACTCCACTTTGATTTGTTAATGGCGTGTTTAATAAATCATGTCATGGTTTGGTGCTAATTAAGTAGTCCGCGCCATGTTCAAAAAGTCGGAGAAAAAGTTATAAAAAAAAAAATGAAAAGAACAGCGCCGGGCCCATCGCTCGACCGGCAGTGGTTGACTTATGTCATCTGTCCCCATCATTGACCTGATATCTTTTCCTGGATTATATTTGTTATTTTTCCATGGAAAGCTCTATGAGAAAGGCTCTTACCATCATTTTTCTTGAAAAACTGCAATTGGGTAACTCTCAGTGCGAAGACTTGAGACATTCTTTGCATCTTCATTTGGTAAATTTTTAACCATCTTTGATTTTTCTTATAAGATTTTCTCCCACATTTGAACAGGAAGCTCGATTTTATCCATTTTTCATGTTCTGAAATATATATATGTCAAGACAGAAGGACTTGCAGAGTTATGACACTCCAGTAAATATTGTATGAAAATTACAGCACTTGCTATGTTTAATCTCATGTATGGTGAATAAAGTGATGATTACGAGGTCTTGCCCTAAAAGCTTAAGTTGCTAGTGGAGAGTAGCCATGGAGATTTTTAAACACCAGCGAGGTGACGTGGAATTCCCTTCCGTAAGGGCTTAACATAAGATTCTTCCCTTTTCTTTTGTTTTTCTCGTTTTCTCTGTTTCCTATTTCTCCTCAATTTGAAACCTAAAGCATGTTATTGGAAAAAAATTGTACTCATGCTATTTTTTTATTAATGAGTTTAGAAGATATCAATGGGGATGTTATAGAACATTTGAAGAAAAATATATTTAACTTGCAAGTTGCACCTTGCTTTCTTCTACTTTAAATATTTTTCCTGATCATTGTACTAACTTTTTTTTTTTTAAAACAAAGATAAGGAGAACCGCCAAAACAAAGGAGAATGGCTACTCACCAGAAAATTTACCGACCACAAATAACTTCTGCCAAAACGCACTGTGAAATTCTTCTTGGTTAAAGCTGTTGCTTCTTGCAACTCCAGAAAGCGCCTTGTGGATGAAGATTATATTTTGATATGAGGCCTTATGCATCCAAGGTAAAGGCATTTATATTTTCAGAGAAAGAATTGACATTTTTTTCTTAGAGGGTTGACTCCAATTTTATTTTTTAAGTTTCACTTTTTGTCTCATTAAATTCTCTAACATATTGAAATGATCAAATTAAGTCCTTCCGTTATATGCCATTGTGCTCCACCTAGGTTTCCCCGAACTAGTGTATTCTCGGTTCGTAGAGCAAGGTGAATTGGAGATGAGAAAATGATGAAGTACAAGTCCTGATCAGAACTGCTTTATTCTAACTGGTTGGGTTGTCCAATTTGAAGAGGAACTTGAACTGATTTATGTGCCATATCTGCTTTATTGTGGAGGCTTGATCTGTACCACATTTCTCCTCTTAAATAATTAAAATCAGCTATGGAATATCTTATTTTGATCTGATATGGGTAAGATAATCAATATGTCTAGGTGACAAATTTAAGTCACCCAACGATCTTAAGAAATTTGGAAAAGCTCACATATATTGCAGTGCAGAGGCATTCTAATTTAAAAGGAGGATTGCGATACCCATCTGACTAAAATATAGTCGCTTGAGCCTAGTGCCTGCACTCTTGATCCATTTGCACCCCTAACACTTGTTCCACACAATGAATTACGCATGGGATTTGTAAAAATTAATAGTTCTGATGAACGCAAGGCATATGGACCCGTTCGGTACAATAATTTTCGCATCATACTATGACATTTGCTTAGAACTGCTATTCGAAGTACCTAAATAGGTGATGACTTGAACTTAGTGAGCCACGTAATTATCAAGGACACGATCATTCTTTCTAAAATGTCGCTGAGATAATGAGCGGTTGTTAGATGATAACCCAATATTTTCTCATTAAGCACAAGATTGATGGTCTTCATGCTCGAAATTAATCATCCTTAACTATATTTGGCTTTCTCACCTCCACCTCCCTTTTTCTGCTGACTTCACTATTGCAATTTCTGTCACGTAAGGGACTAACTGTGGCAATATGCTGATAATCCTCACAAATTGATTCTGCCCTTCTTCGATGCAAGTCCGTTTCCATTGATTAAGATGCATAACTTGTACTTTTTTCGTCTCTTTTGTCTCCTTATGCTTTGTAAGATTCCCTCTATCAATCCGTCCTGTTCAACATTAGGTGTTGATCATTTGAACATAAGTATTGACTTATGAATCACTTAACATAGCCTCTTTCATCTGATGAACCTTCATTTCAAATTCTTTTATGAACAAGAAGTAAATAATTCCAAAATGATAAGAAAAAGGAAAAAAAATATTTTTTGTTTTAGCTTCAAGGGCGAGTTAGTTTTTGCTCGTCATGACGGGGAGAGACAAGAGGCATGCTTCTTTGTAGTCCATTATATGGTTCCGATTTGTATCAATGGCACATCCAATTTTTGCCTTTAAATCAAGTAATTGGTTAATGATCATTTCCACCGTCGAATAGGTTAGGCTAGTAGGAAAATGGTCAACCTCTTTCACAATCTCATGATTTTATGAGGAGATATTTTTACTCACACCTTGAATGAGTTGTGGTGATGGGCTTGTCAACTCGAAATAGGGATCACTGGTACTAATCGTCCCATTCCACCCCTTTTTCCCATAGCCCACTCTCATAAATGAACAAGAATCATGTTTAATTAAAATTGGAATAACAAGAACATGGCCATAAAGATTGATTGCTGATGGAATTCAAGTTGGCGGAAGACGACTTACCTGATTCCGATGCGCAAACAGCAAATAGCCCCGGAACGAACACTGAATTGCGAATGAATCACGAACAACACTACCTCACGTTGGTCTGGATGCAATCACAAGGAAAACACCCGATTTCCACGGCGTAAATGCCAATTGTTCTTGCAAAACTGAAATGGAATGCCTTCCTTTTTCTTTGATGGAAAGGGAGATAAATTTTGGTGCGAATGTTTTTCCAACCAGTGCTAATGCGTGTCTACAAAGGACTTATATACGACACCCTTCATACCCTTTCAATTGTGTCTTTCCAATAACACCCCATCATGGATGTACTGTTTAATTACAACATCTCCCACTCAGACATGATGGGCTTGATAGCGCTCCATCAAGAATATAAGGCATTCAACATTCACAAACTTTACAAAACAATTCATATTGGCAAGTAAGCCGTGCGACCAATGAGTACACCTGCACTTGAGAGCTCAAATTATGCACCTGTTAGGGATAACATAATGGCTACAACCCCGAAAAGAAATAAACAATCGATGTTTCACAGTACCCCAGACATATTTTGTTACATCAGTCCAAGTATACTTATCCCTTAAAGGCTATACTTGACTATTCTCAAAACACCATATATTTACAATTATATCCGCAACCACATAAGGGCGATATAATTGGTCGACCAGTAAATACATGCGATAGATGTAAAACAACAATAATCTTCCTTTGCACTCATGTCTCTCTCCATTTTAGAACAACTGCTTTCCTAGACATGTCCCATAAAGCCATATCTATTCATGATCGCCGATAACATGCTAAAGTAGCAACATTGATATTTCACTTCGAGAACATAGTCAGAAGTAACATAAGGCACAAAATGAGGTAAATTATAAATTACCTCAAGGACTCACACAATGAGTAAATAGGGATAATTTTACTCACCTTCCCTTGTCGGTCGTACAATGCACATGTAGTATGAATTACATGCTATAGTGGATTTCTCTTTCTATAAGAGCGTATGTCATTTATTAACTATATCCACTATACGGATCTTAGCCTAAACATAGTCACGTGCTTCTCACGTACTCATGTTTAGCTCGAGTGCTATATTAACTCGCTTCCTATAGCGCCCAATTAAGTACTCGCATCCGGCATCTTACAGGCATACATGATTATGGGACTATCATGTTCGGTCTTATTATAAATAAATCACAGACCTCATCTTGACTCCAATCAAGGCGACATATCATTTTATGTACTAAACTGCTCCTCAGCGTTTATTTGTACATAACGTCTCATCTCAACATGTTATCTATAGCACTTGAGGCGATTGCTCGTGTGAGTGAGTCAATCATTGCCTGCTGACATACTTTCCAATAATATATGTGTGCTTGTGCTAGTCTCATAATGGATTTGTACTTATTGATAAAATATCAAATCACTAATAAACAAACAAGTACAATACATATTGTTGACACCTAAATTTTGGCGATCCGATCATTTATTTATTACATAGAAAACTAGGGATCAATTTTATCCCTGAAAAATTATTAATTGCATATAGATTTATGTGCATTTATTTTTAATTTACATTTTTTTGCATTTTATTGGATCGGTGGTGGATGGATTTGAATTAGTGGTTCTAAGCTTTAATTTGGCAGACCGACTAAGCCCACGAAGCAAGTAAATTGGCCCGAGCCCGTTTTCTTTTAATGACAAAAATTACCTAAATGGATATTTGAAATGATATTACGGTGGATTTTTGGAATTTAAGAAAATTGGGTTGCAATCTTATCTTTAGGTGATAAAATCAGGAGATGTGGAAAATAAAAAAGGTGATATTGCGCGCGAAAAAGAAATCTTCGTGGATGTTGATTTGAAAAGCAAATTAAAACCCTAATCTTCAGCCTATAAAAAGGTTTTTCGCATAGGGTTTCAGGGGGGCCACACCTATTGACACATACAGCCACGCAATTGAGAAGACACGGCTGCAGAAAACATGAGAGAGGGTGAGGAGCGTTCAGCTAATCATCACATGTTGAGCCTCTCGTGGTTGCGACCTTGCTGACCTTGCCACTGAGCTTCACATCGGCTGTCGCTGTTCGCCGTCACGAGACGGTAATCCATTGCCGCGCCTACCTCCCGACAACAAGGTGGCCTTGCCATGATATCTCCAGAAGGCTACGAGATCTACGTCGGCTCGTTGCTTCCTTCCAGTTGAGCCTACGTCATTGTCGCTGCTCCTCGTGTGGCGAGGGCTACCAATTCCACGGCAATCATCAAGGAGTCCAAGTGTTCAATAATTGCTCCAGCAGATCTTCGTGGTCTTTTGGTCAACATCTTGCAGTCAAAAAAAGAAGAGTAACAAGCGTCCATAAGCAAAGGGATAAGAAGACAAAGGAGGAGTCTTTGCTTCGTCCAATAGGAGGGGAGGCTTTCTCTCTCTTCCCTGGTCAACACCGAGCATACAATAATCCAGAGAGAGAATAGAGGCTAGAGCGAGGTATTTTCTTCGTGGTCTCGGCTTCACGACTCCTCCCACTGCGACGCTGTGCTCCTGCTAGCTACAGCGCTTCCCGTATTGGACCGAGTGAACGAGCCGCAGTCCTGATCTTCACCACCACCAACCTTGATCTACTCCAGCTACTTGTGAACAGCAGTCCAAGAGTCCCTCAGTTGGCCTTCTCAACATCGACGCCGATCCTTGCCTCGTTTCACTGAGTTGTTGTTTATTGCTGAACCGTTGCAATTCCGGCGAGTTCACCGGGATTAATATCCTAGACGATTCCTTGTGTTCTCGCTCTCTTTTACAGGTTTACCGGTGCTTTTGTCCACGACCAGCAACAAAACCGTGGCGTCCCACGAATTCAAAAAGGGAACAAAGTTGAGAAAAAACCACGGGTGTAAAAGATTGATGAGCTTGAAGAAAGTAATCCGTTCTGGTAGAAACGGTCACAATTCGGCCAAATAAGGGCAGGCGGTGGATTTGTCTTCTCTTGAATTTTGTCTAGATTTGACAATTTGTGGCTTTTGTGATTTACTTCATGCAATAAGAAGGATTACTTTTTGGCCAGGAGATCGTGAAGATGTTTACTCACTATCATATTCGACGCAAGGACCCAGGAACATGCTTCCTTCGAAATAGTGGATTTTGTCTCCACGTTCAATAACCTAGGCGGAGCTCCTGCACTTGTCTGAAGCCCCGATGCTGCCATTCCCGCTTGTGTCCGAACCGAGTTGATTTTACGAACTTTCTATTCTTGCAGGTTCATTGGTTGTGAGCCCGTCATCGTCCGTCTTGACGCAAACTGTTATTCATGAATCCTTCACGCTAGTCCCATTGCGGAAACTAATCATCCGCCCATGGCTGCCCGTCTCCGCATCTAGCCAAACATAACCAAGCACTACCGTCACCCGTTGAGTGGATTCCATTCGGTTCAAATTTGGTAGCATTATTTGCGGAATCAGGTAATTATCTTATCTAAATTTGATTTGGATATTTTATTGCCTAATGCGTGCGTTTCAATATCTTACGTGCATATTTGAATTATGACATATTTCCGGTTAGGATTTGTTGCCCAATTCGCAACCGCACACGGATTTTTTATTCCATCTATAAGGCTTTAGATGGAATAATTAATCACGCGGGAGTAAAATTGATATCTTGATCTTTAAGGCTTAAGATCAATTTATCGATTTTATTAGCGAAATAATCGAGTTGGATTAGATATCGTTTTCAAATTCGAGCGATGGATAGTATCTTTGGTGATTGCGAATGATTTGGTGTTTTATCATTTAATTGCTTTATTTATCCCGAAAACACAAAAAGATTGCATATTTCATTTTAAGTTTAGATTGATTTAGATGAACTGCATCTTAGGTTAAAGATTGCTAAGTTAAGATAATATCTTGGTTTAAATTAGGATTTAGCCTGACCTAATCCTTAATATAAGTTGGATAGAATCTTAATCTAGCTAGATAATTTTCATATTTTCCTAATTTCGAATTTCATAAAAAAAATACAAAAACTGCCTTAGGATAAGTTAATTCCATAGATTGCACATTTATTAAAGAAAATAGAAAATGTCATGCGCATGTCATTAGGATTAGATTCATGAAATGCATGCCATTTAGTGATTGTTGCTAGGTCAATTTAATTAGAAATTGCATGTCATTAGAATTAGGTCATTTAGTTAATTTTGAATTGCATATTGCATGGTTTTCATTAATCAAGTGAAAACAAAAAAAAGAAATTGCGTGTTAATTAGAAATCATATTTAGGGTTGTTGACGTGGATTCTAATTTAACATTGCATATACTTTCGTTGCTTCGAGGTAAGTTTTTGCAATTTATTCATTGTTTATCTGGGTGTTAAATTGGTGGTTTGCGCACTTGGATGATCACATCATATGTTAGGGAAATAGATTTAAAATCAATTCAAACAGCTTGCAAAACATTTTTTTGAAATTAAAAAAAGAAATGGTACTGAAAGGGTATTAGAGAAATCTAGTGTAACCAAGTCCCTGTATCCAAAGTCTCTGGTTCGTAGGAGTAAAATAATCTTCCCATTATTTTACTTAGGTGTCTAATCGACCTACCGTAAACTGATTAGTGGCGACTCCTAAATAAAATCCATTTGCATGTTAAAAATTTGAACCTAAGTCATGAATTGGTATAGGCTTGGGAGAGCCAAGTTAAGTCTAGGCTTAACAATCCATTAGCCAAACCCTAGGTGGTTCATCCGAAAAATTGGTCATGACACATATGTTCACAAATACATAAACCAATGATCATCTACAACAACACATATCACATTCTACGCAATCCTAGTGACATCCTGTGGGTCAAGATTATGTCTCTAGGAATATCCTTCGTAAATGGATCAGCAACCATTCTATTGGTTGAAACGTATTGTAGGATCACTTCTTTCGGCGCTATAATATCTCTGATAAAATTGTTCTTTATGTCAATGTGCTTCGTCCTTCCATAATACTTGAGATCCTTCACATAGGCAATGGCTGCATGACTATCGCAATAAACTATCACCAGTCTTGGAACCTTAGTGACAGTGGCTAAATTTTCCAAGAAACGTTTTAGCCAGACTGCTTCTTGCACTGCAGCAGAACATGCAATAAATTCTGCCTCCATCGTAGACAAGGTTGTGCATGTCTGAATCTTGCTATTCCAAGAAATTGCACCTCCATTGAGCAAGAACGCATATCCAGAAGTCGATTTACGCTCATCTAGGTCTCTACCCCAATTAGCATCTAAATAGCATAATAGGTGTAAATCACTCCCTTAGTAACAAAGTCGATAGTTCATAGTGCCCTTCAAGTATCTTAGGATCCTCTTTACTGCTTTCCAGTATGCTTGACCATGATTTGATTGATATCGACTCACCAATCCCACGGCATAACATATGTCGGGTCGAGTGCACATCATAGCATACATCAAACCCCCGACCGCACTAGTGTAAGGAACAGTTTCCATTGCTTTAATTTTTTTTGGAGTCTTAGGACACATCTCAATACTTAGGCCTTCACCTTGCATGACAGGGGTATCAATGGGATTATAGTGCTGCATATTAAAACGTTCAAGAATCTTCATAATATAAGATTCTTGTGATAAAGTAAGGAGTTTCCTTGATCGATCTCTTTCGATCTTAACTTCTAATATATAAGCAGCTTCTCCCATGTCCTTCATTTCAAAATTAGAGGACAACCATTCTTTTATGGTGGTAACCAAAACCTTGTCATTTCCAGCCAATAAAATATCGTCCACACAAAGTGATAAAATCACAAATTTATCTTCGAACTGCTTGACATATACATAGTGATCTTCCTCGATCATCGTGAAACCAAAAGATACCACTGTCTAAATGATTGCTTAAGACCATATATTGAGCAATGAAGCTTGCAAACTTTATCCTCTTGACCTTTAGCTATGAAACCTATTGGTTGCTTCATATAGATTTCCTCATCTAGTTCTCCATTGAAAAATGCCGTCTTTACATCCATTTGATGTAATTCAAGGTCCAAATGTGCAACGATGGCTAGGATAAGGCCTATTGAGGCAAACCTTACAACTAGTGAAAAAGTTTCCTCATAGTCTATACCCTCTTGTTGAGCATAACCTTTCGCCACAATACGAGCCTTATACTTTTCAATGGATCCATCCGCCCTTCGTTTAATCTTAAAGACCCATTTGTTTCCAATGGCCTTGCGATTGGGTGGTAGATCAACTAAGTCCCAGACATGATTTGCCCTCATTGACTCCATTTCATCTTCCAAAGCTTTTCTCCATTCTTCCTTATCAGAGGATGAGAGAGCCTCTTGAACAGTCTTAGACTCGGTATTGTCCTTTTGAGCAATCATAAATACTTCCCTTTCAATCTCAAAATGACGACGGGGAATACTTTTACGATTACTTTTATGCAATTGAATTTCTCTTGAATTCGATTCGTCAAGCAATGCAACACTCCCACTAGGTCTTATGTGTTAAGGTAAATCTTCATTTCCCTCTACAATAGTAGTGGGTGTGTTATTAAGATCTTCCATCTCATATAATTGGAAATCCTTATCAATCTCACCTCTATTAGGAAAATCGTTCTCAAAGAACGTGACATCTCGTGACTCCATTTCGGTCTCACTTCCATCAACTTGTTCACCTATAAACACGTACCCTTTGAAGTATTCATAATATCTTATAAAGATACATTTATTCCCTCTAGGACCTAATTTGCCATATTTATGGGAAGAATCATGAACATAAGCTGCACATCCCCATGGACGCAGACTACTTAAGTCATAAGGAGTGGAAGTGACCGATTTTGAGGGCACTCAGTTAAATACATGGGCAGCAGTCACTAATGCATCTCCCCAATAGGAGATATGTAAATTTACTTGCGCCATCATAGACCTAACCATTTCCAATAGGGTTCTATTCCTTCTCTCAGCTATCCCATTTTATTGTGGAGTACCAGGAATAGTCAATTGACGTACAATTCACTTTTCATCACAAAGAGCCTTGAATTGCTCCGATAGATACTCACATCCGCTATCGGTTCTCAATGCCTTTATCGTTTTGTTCAACTGATTCTCTACCATCACTATATATCATCTAAAGCAGTCTAATGCTTCTGATTTATGGGAGATCAAAAAGACATAACCGAAACGCGTGAAGTCATTTATAAAAGTGATGAAATATGAGGCTCCATATCTCGCCCTCACATTCAAAGGACCACAAATGTCAGAATGTATGAGTTGCAATGGAAATTCGACTCTAGTCTCTTTACCGAATGGTTTTCTAGTTGCTTTTCCCGCTAGACAATGTTCACATACAGGTAGATCAACATTAGTGAGTGACCCAAAAAGGCATTCTCTAGCTAATCTTTGCATTCTTTGCAACCCAATGTGACCTAATCTAGCATGCCAAGTACTTGCATCAATCTCAACATTATTAGAAGATGCAATTAAAGAAAAACAACCATCGACATTAATATTGTACTGATCATAGTCAATGTCTAACACCATAAAACCATTCGATACATGACCTAAACCATAATAAACCGTTCCATACAAAATGTTAACACAATCACCATGGAAATTCAATACATAACCTAAGCTTAGAAGAACAATTACAGAGACCAAGTTTCGTCGAACATCTGAAGCATATAGGACATCATGTAGGAATAGGTTTCGACCACTACGTAAAATCAATTTACATGTGTTAACACCCTTTCACTTCAATTCATGAGTTATTCCCAACATATATCCATCTTCTTCCAGGCTGTATCCGACGATACTCCACAAATGCTTCTCGGTCTCTAGCTACGTGGTCTATTGTTCCTGAGTCTACAGTCCACATTGGATGAGATTCAGCAAGCATTACAGTGCTAGAAACAAAAGCATTACTTAAAGTGATGGAGTAATAGGGTACCTCTTTCAGCTCAATGCATTCACGAGTAAAGTGACCCATCTTGCCACAATTGTAGCACTTCATCTTGGCATTGTCCTTCTTCCCACCACGCTTCTTGCGTTGGAAGGTCTTAGCCCTCTTAGGTGCCTGATCAGTCTTCTTCCCTTTGTTGTTGAATTGAGAATTCCTTTTGCGCTTGAAGCCCGAAGCTTTGTGCGAACTCAATTCAGTAACATAAGCATGGGTAGAGGATCTCGCAGCCTCTAGGCGCTCATCCTCTAATTTCAAATGACGGGCAATATCATCGAAAGTGATAATATTCTCATTATGCGTCATATTGATCTTCATATGCTCCCAATTGTCAGGAAGAGACCTTATAACAACCTGAACTTGCTGTTCATTAGTAAGAGAGTGACCTATCGACTTCAGCTCACGAATCATGTTTGACATTTCCCGAAGATGCTGCCTCATCGTTACATTTGGGCGCTTTCGAAATGTGTCAAACTTGATGGTGAGTCTCCTCAGTTTAGTGGCAGACGTACCTCCAAACTTATCTTTCAAGGCAACCCACATAGCTTGAGCTTTTTCATAACTTTCAAACTCACACATGAGATCGTCTTGCATACAGCTCAGTAACGTGACGCGAGCAATGCTATTTTTTTTCTTTTTCCAAGCTTGATAAGCTTCCAGATCTCTCCTGTGTTGAGCTGAAGTTCCATGCTCAGGTTGATCCATGGTGTGGTTGAGGGTTTCCAAAACCTCTTGCTCCTCAAGGATGTACTGAACCTTTCGGTGCCAAATATCATAATTGTCACCGTTCAGCTTCTCACCCTTATTGAGGTCAGCTACAATGGTCTTGGATGCCGAAGCCATAATCAATTGCTATAACACATTGACATAATAAACGCAGAATCAATACTAGCACATTTTGCAGAGTAACACACATATTTAATTTGCAGTAAAAACAAACTAAATTAATGATAATTCAACAAAAGACACAGAAACAAAAGTTCACTATGTTCCCAATCAACTTCTATGTACGATTGTTCTATTATCATTAATTAGTTTAATTTGCGCAAATTTTAAGTTCTAGGTGAGAACTCCTTTGAATTCTATCAACCTACGAACTCCCACTAGGAAAAATAACTACATGACCTCATGTAATTACTATATTTTTCCATTAACACAAAAGTATAGCATAATATAAACCAATGTGCAAAAATAATCATGCTATAATTACAATCAAAGCGCAATTCAACATGTAATGGATTTCCTACCATTGTTCGAATATTCTTTGAACTAGAAAATTGCAAGTATATTAAAACTACATACATGCTACCATCGAATCAAGCTCTACACAGCATATATGACATCATTTGCACATGAGCTAGCTACTGTATTTCCTAAACCACAAGAAAATACAAGTTACAAATGAATAAACTATGCATTAAACCCAAAAAAATATGCGTACTTAGGGTTTCATAAGCATTTTCATACATTTGTAAAAATCAAATATTAAAAATAAATATACCAGAGTGTAGAGGACACTCATATGAACCAAACGCAGCTGACCACGCTCCAATCGGAGCTCCCATGCACCTACACGCGCCACGTGAGTGCGCGGCGCATGTGGCGCACGCGCCAGCGAGCCAAACGGCTCCTAGCCGGTCCGACCGGTCCAATCGGTGAACGGTTTGACCGGTCCGACCCATTGACCGGTCCAACCCGTTGACCGGTCAACCTCAGGTCGAGTCTCAGGTCGGGTCAGGTCGCCAGCCAGTGACCGGCTGGCCAACTGCCGCCAGCGGAGATGTCATCGATGACGTCATCCGGCGATCGACCGTTGGATGACGTCACAGTGACGTCATCACGCGCCAGTTCCCCGACCGGCGCGTGCCAGTTCATCGGCCGACGCGCGTCGCGCACGTGCCAATTCGCCGACTGGCGCATGTTGTGCACGCGTTGGCTCTCTCAACGCTTCAGGCGCGTGGCGCCCACGCGCAGTGGCTTCTGGCCGTGCGTGTGGGCGCGTCCGGTGTCCTCCGGCGGCACTCAACCCATCGCAGACTTGTCTCGACAAGTACTTGCACTCTGTATGTTTAAAAATTGATTTTGCCGAAAAATTATTTCAAAAAATGGCCAAAACCGCGCGGATGCATGCGACCCCGAGCCCGTTCCTTTGCTTCGGTTCGATTTCGAGTTTTCAGATGGCAATTCCGACCATTAGACATCCAAACAGTGCAGATTTCATACTCTTGATCTCGATATCAAATGGTAAACGAGAAAATTCAATGAAAAATAAGGTAGAAATCACAACCGGGCTCTCATACCAATGATGGAATTCAAGTCGCGGAAGACGACTTACCTAATTTCGATGCGCAAACAGCAAATAGCCCCGGAACGAACACTGAATTGCGAATGAATCACGAACAATACTACCTCACGTTGGTCTGGATGCAATCACAAGGAAAACACCCGATTTCCACAGCGTAAATGCCGATTGTTCTTGCAAAACTGAAATGGAATGCCTTCCTTTTTCTTTGATGGAAAGGGAGAGAAATTTTGGTGCAAATGTTTTTCCAACCAGTGCTAACAGGTGTCTATAAAGGACTTATATACGACACCCTTCATACCCTTTCAATTGTGTCTTTCCAATAACACCCCATCATGGACGTATTGTTTAATTACAACAATTGCAAATATGATTGCAAAAAGTAATATGACAGATTTTCAGTTCTTGTTTAATATGATCCGCTCATTAGAATATTCTTTGACAAAATTGTCACCTCTTTTTCATAAACCTTTTATTAAATGTCACATGAATCATTTTGCTAGGGGAATGAGTTGTGCAACAAACTTGTGAATGAAATTAAAAGCTGTTATCTCAACTCAAGACAATCTCTCCATGTCTTCCGTCCTAGGCCAAATATCCTCGGCCTAACTCGAAATAGAAGAAACCTGTTGGCTCCTATTAAAAGCAAAGTCGCCAGCTGTGGGAAAAATGCCCATAACGAGCAAAAAACACTCAAGCACGGTGGCTACCAACTGCTAAACATGGTTGGCCTTCAGTTATAAGAATGTAAATTGAGTCCCAGAAGAATGGATTTGCTGCTCTGTCCATGTAGTTGTCATTGCTAATACGAAGGAAAACAGTAAAACGAAACATTCATTAAAATGGTTGTGGGAATTCATCCCCATAAAAGAATAATATAATTCTTGGTGACTGAAACGTGGGGCGCATGCAGCATTTCCCTTGCTCTGTTTTTCATAAAAGAAAATTATTCAATTTTGCAGAAGACATAATGAATTTTTGGGTACATATTATTTGATTAATGAAGAATTAATCTGTAGTATGTGGCATATATCAAGTTTATTCAGGTATTAGAAATATTAAAAAGCAATGAGCATGGAGAAATGTTCATCCCCAACATAAATAAGGCGCGTGTTAAAATCATACGCAGTCAATACATTTTGAATTGGTATTCCATTTTGACCATTAAGAGCCAGATTGTGAATAGGTAACAGCATCAAATTCGCATTTGACTTCGAGTCTTTCTTATCACACAAATATTCATCGTAATGCCTATATCTTTTATTAGATAGTATTTCAACATTGTGTAACAAAAATGGAGAAAGGTGTGTTCGAATAATAAATATCTTGTTATTTCACTAGTTTCCAGATGAAGCATTATTAGTTAATTTCACGTTTTAGGATGAGGTGAAAGATCGGAATGTAAATACCTTAAAATTTATCGAACAGGAAATTGAGAGAAAAGGAGGAAAAATAAAAGAAAAGGAAAAGAAAAAAAACAGGAAAAGGAAAAGGAAAAGGAAATATTGAGTGTACAACAGCCCAAGGCCAATCCATCCTTTTCTTCATCTCTCTGTCTCTCTTTGTATCTCCTTATTTTCGTTTTGTCCTTCTTTATATCTTTCGGTTTGGCGACCAATTATCTAAATGATATCAACATCGACATGCAACACACAACATGACATAATATATCGACATGTTGCTCCTAAAAAAATAGAGAATTCCTACATGTTGGGATACATTGTATATTAAATGTATATTTTTATATATACATGACAAATTATCATATATTATTATATTAAATTAATTTTATTCAAATTCCTAAATAAATAAATAATAAAAAAGATCCTAGAATGAATTATACTAAAAATATTAATCTACCATTTGTCAATATTATTCATTATTTCAAGTTGACAAATTTGTTGAAGATACTGTTGTCGATGCTAATTGATCTTGATTGATTTTGATTATACGGAATATTTTGTGGGAATATTATGCATATCTTTGGGATATTGTGTATATTTTTCTTCCCTAAATTATTTAGACATCTTGTATATAAATAGGTTGTAATTACATACTGAAAGATCAAGTGAAAGCAATATACAATTTTCCCAAATCCTAATAGCTTTCTACTTTTCTGACATGGTATCAGAGCCTCCTGTCTTGGCCTAGCTTCCGCAACGCCTTTTTTCTTTAGGGAGGTATCATGTCGAAGATTGAGGATTCAACTTCTGGCATATCTGAGGGAGATCAACAATCTCTCGACAATCAAAGAAGAGACGATGTCTCTGCAGAACATCAAACAAATCCATTAGAAAATGAAGGTCAATCGGGCCTCGTGCAGCCCAACTTAGGATTTCATCCTGGAAATGTCTTTGCAGGCCCATATATTCAACGGGTACCTGTGCCAATTCAGCCGAACCAAGGAGGCCCAACTCAAAGAAGAAGTGGTGGGCTGGAAGAAAGCCCATCGCACGTCACTGGGGCGCGGGCCCTAGAAAAGGGGCGGGTTGGTCCTTCTCGGGTCACGGTGGGTTGGGTCCACTAGGTTTCGGAGGCAATCCCTACCCGACTTACGGACCTAGTTTTTTCCCTTTTGCAGGTCTCACCGGAGGCAACGGTCGGCTGGAACCTGGAGACCCATTATACATCGCCACGGCCAACGGACCGGAGTTGCTACTGATCTCCCAGCAGCTGTTGGAATCGAAGAACTACTCCTTGTGGTCTCGCGAACTTCGGTGAGCTCTTGTAACCAAGGATAAAGAAGGCTTTTTGGACGGCACGATCTCGATCCTGTCTGACGACCGACTTGCACGACAATGGCGAAAGTGCAACCAGCTCGTTCAGACCTGGATAGGGAATTGTCTCACGGCGAAGGTTGCCGCCAACATGGCACCGACTGAAGACGCATAAATTTTTTGGGAGAATTTACGGGAGATGTACGGGAAGCTAGATAGGGCTAAAATCTTCACACTGACTCAAGCCTTATCAAATCTCAAACAGGGAAATTTGTCGATCTCGCCCATCTTCAACAAACTATCTGCCCTATGGAACGAATTTGAAATGGCAGAAGAGAAATTGCAGGGGCTTGAGACGACCTTGACTCAATACCGAACCATGAAGGACCAAGAGAAGGTCACAAGGTTCCTACTCATTCTAAATGAGTCATACTTACTGTTTCGAAGCCAGATCTTGGCCATGGATCTGGTTCCCCCGCTCGGTTGCATATACCAGCTTGTGGTTCAAGAAGAATCTCAAAGGTTGGTGTTGTCCGAGTATGTGAAGATGGGTGACCGCGTCGTACTCACGGCCAAAGCTTCGTCGGAGCAATGACCGGCGACTTCATGGTTCGGCCATGGACAACAATCGAAGAAACCAGGGGCGCTAGGGTTGCAGGAGGAAGAAGAAGATGGATCTTATTTCCCTCAAATGGACGACTAGGATTATTTCGGGAGATCGGGCGGCTCGCGAGGGACGAACGACCGAGATCTGATCTTTGAATTTGATGGTGGAGGCTCCTTCACAAGATTAGATGGCTCACCCTTCGTCCTTGCAACGTCTCGATCCGACGGCTCATTAGCACCTGTCTAGAAGTGATCCAACGGCCAAAATTCGGCCACGTCGTCGAACAGAAATAATTCAAACAAATTCAAAGGTAAATTTTGTGATTATTGCAAAAAACCTTACCATACCAAAGAAAATTGTTGGAAATTGCATGGAAGACCAGGGGAAAAGAAGGAACCAGATTTTTCTGTTGCAGCAAATGCTAAGGTGAATCAACCCATCAACAATGATCAACTCCAACAAATCATGAGGGCCCTAAATCATATAGGAATTCTAGAAAAGAGGCCTAGTTATGCAGGTATTTCTTATTGTTTGATGAGTAATATTTCGAGCAAAGCATGGATTATTTGATTCGGGTGCTAGTGACCATATAATCTGTGATGAATGTTTCTTTTCAAAATTAGACAAGTCCTCAACTCGTACTTCTATTCGTCTTCCAAATGGCAGTGATATTTCGATAGATAAAATTGAGGATGTTGAGCTTAGCCCTTCCATCACACTAAAAAATGTCATTTTCATTCTCGATTTCCAATTTAATCTCATTTCCGTATCTAAAATCTGTGAAGACAACTTTTGTCAGGTCCTTTTTGATTATCATGTATGTCTCTTTCAGGCCCCTTTGACTGGGATATTGATGGGCTTGGGTAGAAATTTCGAGGGACTTTATTTCTGGACAGCATTTCCAAAGAACTTTCATTTCAATAAGAGCATCTTATGTAATGCCAATTATAATAAAAATGTCTCTTTATCTCATCAGCCCCTAGGCCATAGTGCTGCTTTTCCTCATCCCAAATGTCCTCTATGCCCATTAGCTAAACAGTCCAAAATGCATTTTCCACAAAATACATCACGTGCTAATAGAGCCTTCTCACTCTTGCACATGGACATCTAGGGCCCATATCACACCCCTCATCGTGATGGGTCATGCTTCTTTCTCACCATCGTGGATGATCATACTCGATCAACTTGGGTTTTTCTTATGCAATCCAAGGCCCAAGTACTTTCACATTTCAAAAATTTTCTTATCCTAATCAAAAATCAGTTTAACAAATCCGTACAACGGATTCGCACTGATAATGCCCGTGAAGTCTTTAATCATGAATGTTCTTCATTGTTCATTTCCAATGGCATTCTTCATGAGAGCTCTTGTGTCTATACTCCTCAACAAAATGGGATTGTAGAAAGAAAAAACTGTCATTTGTTAGAAGTTGCTCGAGCCCTTAAGTATCAAGCTTCAATTCCAGAAACATTCTAGGGGGACTGTGTGGTCACAGCGGCATACCTAATCAATCGAATGCCATCTCAAGTTTTAAATGGAAAGCCTCCATTCGAGTTATTGTTTGGGAAACGTCCCAACATTCGTCACCTCCGTGTTTTTAGGTGTTTATGCTATGTATCTACCATGGGCCCTCGGGAGAAATTAGGTCCCCGCGCCCTTCCATGCATATTTATGGGATATCCTACCCTTCAAAAAGGATATTTGGTTCTTGATCCATCTTCCGGAAGATTCTTTGTCAGCAGAGATGTCATGTTCCATGAAGATGTTTTCCCTTTCAAGGATAGGCTATCTTCATATCATCAAGACGATCCCCCTACGTCTTCTCGTCCCTTTTTGAAAGAAGATAATCCTCCATAGGCACCTATGATTATGCTTCCGCAAGTAATATCACCTGTAACATCTTCTGATGTCAATACAGATGCTGCACCGAAAGGGGATAATGAAATATCTAGTCTTCCTTCAACAATATCTGAAAGACCTGAATTCTCGAAATCCTATATTCTAGCAGATAATCCTCCTACAAATCCATAGGTTGATGTTCCATCTGAACCAGTTAATCCTCGGCGATCGAGACGCACAATTCGACCACCAACATGGATAGCGGATTACATTTGTTCCTCTTCAAAAAAATATGGTACACAATATCCTATTTTCTCCTATGTTAGTTTTGCCCATCTCTCCCCTAAACATAGGTGCTGCGTCAGTAGAATTTCTAAGCAACAGGAAACCTCATCCTATGATGAAGCCGCTAAGGATCCTCGTTGGCAACGAGCTATGAAAGATGAGTTACAAGCTCTCATGGAGAACGAGACTTGGGATATCGTTCGTTTACCTCCCCATCGTAGACCCATAGGCTGCAAATGGGTATACAAGATCAAATACAAAGCAGACGGAGCCATTGAGTGTTGCAAAGCCAGATTAGTTGCGAAGGAATTCACCCAGAAGGAAGGATTTGATTATACATAAACTTTCTCTCCTGTTGCCAAAGAAGTCACCGTACAATCCTTTCTTTCCATTGCCGCCATTTGTGACTGGCCTCTTCATCAAATGGACGTCCACAATGTTTTTTTACAAGGGGATCTTGAAGAATAAATTTATATGGATATTCCACCGGGATTTCACAGACAGGGGGAGGACGTGTGTTGTCTTCGTAAATCTCTATATGGGCTCAAACAGGCTTCTCGTCAATGGTATGCCAAGTTTACCAATGCACTTGCAACTGCAAAATTCCAGCAATCTAAGCATGACTATGCTTTATTCACATGGAAACAAGGTACGTCGTCAATCTACTTACTTATATATGTTGACGATATACACATTATGGGAAATGATGCGCCTGCCATTGAGAGATTCAAGGAGTAGTTGCATTCTACATTTCATATTAAGGATTTGGGATCTCCCAAATACTTTCTTGGGATAGAAATTGCGCGGTCAAATAAGGGCATCTGTCTTAGCCAACGGAAATTTGTCTTAGAAATTGTATCGGAAGCAGGTTTGTCGGGATCTAAACCAGCTATTATTCCAATCGATCAGAATATTAGGTTAACAACAGCTGAATATGATAAAGGATTGTCACCCATAAACAAGGATCCTTTGCTTAAAGATCCTTCTGCTTATCAAAGACTTGTTGGAAAATTTATCTATTTGACCATGACCAGGCTAGACATCTGTTATGCAGTATAGATTCTTAGTCGATTTATGCATGCTCCGAAACAGTCTCACATGAATGCAACATTGAAGGTCATAAAATACTTGAAAGGATGTCCCGGATTGGGAATATTGCTGTCCCGAGACAACAATATGGAGATGATAGCATATTGTGACACTGATTATGCTACTTGTCCCATGAATAGAAGATCAGTTACAAGATTCTGTATAAAACTGGAGGATTCTCTAATTTCATGGAAGACGAAGAAACAATCAACCGTATCTTTATCATCTACCGAGGCAGAATATCGAGCAATGTCAAAGACTAGTTGTGAGATAGTCTGGATAAGAGGCATTCTTCAAGACCTTAGCATACATTTAAAAGAGCCCATTGTCCTATTTTGTGATAATGATGCTGCACTAAAGCTTGCAATGAATCTAGTATTCCACGAAAGGATGAAGCATATAGAAATTGATTGTCACTTCATCCGAGACAAGATCTAGAATAGGGTGATCAGAACAACAGGGATAAGAACGACAGAGCAACCCGCAGACATTTTTACCAAGGCCTTATGTCAAAGGCAACATTCGTATCTACTAAATAAGCTAGGCGTCCTTGATGTGTATAGACTGCCAAGCTTGAGGGGGAGTGTTGAAGATACTATTGCCGATGCTAATTGATCTTGATTGATTTTGATTATAGGGAATATTTTGTGGGAATATTATGTATATCTTTGGGATATTGTGTATATTTTTCTTCCCTAAATTATTTAGACATCTTGTATTATAAATAGGTTGTAATTACATACTGAAAGATCAAGTGAAAGTAATATACAATTTTCCCAAATCCCAATAACTTTCTACTTTTCTGACAAAATTCACTCCGTTCTAATAATCCATAAAACTTAAAGGGAAAAAACGAGTAATTCATGTTTTGGACTTGTATGTCAAAGTGTGTCGGAAGAAAAGAGAAAACAAACAAATTTGGAGGGTAAATTGTATATCACGGGAAGTAAGAAACAAAAGAAAAAGAGAACATTAGATTTTCTTTCTTTCTCTATTTATTTATTTATTTATTTATTACATATTTATATTTTGACTAATCATTTATTGAAAATTTGTCAAATTGACCCCGTGTATGACGGAATCATGTGTTGAAATTATGAACTCGTGTGTCAAAATTATGAACTCGAGTGTCGGACAAGTTAACTAGGTGTCAGATTTTCCGATACTTGTTGATTGAATGTCAGAAAGTGTCAAAGAGTGCGGACACGTGTCGGAATATCCAACACGATACAAAAGCTCTCAAAGAGTGTCGATGCTTTCTAGCCGATAGCTAAACCTAAATTCCCTGCTTCAACCAATATAATAAAGATGATTTCTTTGTTGACTCTGGCAACTAGCAAGGGCCAATGCATCACTCTGATCTACAATACTTAGGGAGAAACACAACTCATCACCCTACCCTTGGTGATGTTAAATTAAACCTAAATTCCTCGCTTCGACCAGTACTAGTCGTCTCAATTCATCTCTTTTTTTCATGGCGCGCATCCACTCTCATAAAGGGACAAGAATCATGTTAAATTAAAGGGAAAAGACCACCAAAAACCCCAAACTTTGTCAAGTGTGACACATTTACCCCATTAAGGGCATTTTTGTCTTATTCTTTCTGTTTTTTCTTCTTCTCTCTTCCCTCTGCCGACCATGGCGAAGCTGACAGAGGGCAGCTGGAGTCCGGCGAGGGCTGCCCTCGCTGGTGTCAGGCGAGGGTGGCCCTCGCCTGGGCTGGCGAGGGAAGAAAGAAGAAGAAGAAAAAAAGTAAAAAAGTTTTTAAAAGTAAAAAGACCAAAATGCCCCTATGATTTAGGGTAACTATGTCACATAAATGAAAGTTCAGGGTTTTTGTGTCACAAAAAAAAGTTTGGGGTATATGTGTCACAGTTAGCAAACTTTGAGAATTTTCATGTCATAAAAAAAAAGTTTTGGGTAAATTTGTCACTTTGAGCAAAGTTTGGGGTTTTTGGTGGTTTTTTCCCTAAATTAAAATTAGAATAAAAATAACTTAGCCTTAAATATTAATTACAAATATAATTGAACAAGTAATATGATAGATTTTTGTGTTCATGTTTAACATGATCCATCCGTTTGAATTTTCTTTGACAAAGTCGTTGCTTAAAAACCTATTACTAAGTAATAGATAAATCAATTTGTTAGGGGAATGAGTTTTATAACTAACTTGTAAGTGCAATTAACAACCATTTATCTCAACTCGAGACAATCTCTCCACGTCTTCCGTCGTAGGGCGAGTATCCTTGGCCTATTCCAAAATAGAAGAAACCTATTGCCTCCCATTAAAAGCAAAGTCTCACCACCTGTGAGAAAACCAAATTTAGAGAGAGTTGGAGAAGAAACAGATATAGAAAGATACCCATAATGAGCAAAAACACATGAGCGGCTAGCAGCTGCCAGACGAAATGGACCACAGCCGTTTTGTACCATTGCAAAATTTATTTAGTCAACGCTAAATAAACCATGATGTCAACGATTTTCAATCAAAATTAGTTAAAAAAATTAAATTGACAAATCGTCTAAAGGTTTAGAACTAAATAGGCAAATTGTCAAAATGTTTATAATTGAATTGGTACAATTGATAAATTTAAGACTCAATTGACAAATCTTCAAAAGGTCTAGAATTAAATTGGCCAAATTTAAAGATTTATAACTTTTATGGTGATCTCTCCTGCTTTATATGTTTAGTGAAGAAGTGTATGAACCTTTTGACATTATTTACTAGTCTTCGTAGATGCACGAAGCCGCACCTTCGCAAGGATCGAGTAAAGCTCCTCCCATGAAGGGTCAACACATGACCTTCAAGATTTTTGAACATGCTGTCATTTGAAAACATCATTTGCTGCACTCAAAAGATGAGAGGTTGGGCTCGATTTGGTTTGATCGTTTTAGGGCTATTTGTGACACTAGGCTTGAAAGGTTATTTTGGGGACGTTTGGGCTTCACTTAGTTTAGGATGGGCCAGCCGAAATAGAGAATGGAATGGGCTTCTTTTTTTAATAAAAATATTCGTGGGCCTCTTTGGTTAATTCACAGTGGGCTTTAGAGACGGCCCTTTTTTAGTCTAACCCGGACCGATGGTCCCGATTGGTTTGGTCGGACTGGGTCGCAGAATTCCTTTTTCATTTTCGAGGGATACGTATAGAGTACATACATCGTAGGGGTGTGCAAAATACCCGGGAGCCGCTTGGACCGCCCGGAATCGGACCGGAACCGCCCGGAACCGGCGGTTCTTGATGGAACCGGTCCGGTTCCCGGTTCCATGGGCGGATCCGCCCGCCCGCCCACCCGGACCGGACCGATTAATTTTTAATATTAAAATATTACTAAAACAAAACAAACCCTAACCGAGCGTGACTTCTCTCCTCTGTCTTCGACTTCTTCGGTTCTGTGACTGTCTCTCTTCTCTGTCTCTTCCTCGGTTCCTCCCCGAGTGTCGACGCCGCCACCGCTGCTGTCCGCCCCCTCGTGCCGGCTGCCACAACCTCTGCTCCGCCCAACAGTGACCCACAACGTCATTGCAGCCCCTACAGCCGCGACGATCGACGCCAGTAGATCCCGAACCGATCGTTGCAACTCCGTCGCTGCTCCGCCGCCCCTCCGCGAGATCCCTACAGCCATTTCGAGCGTCGACACCGCCGTAGCTGCTCCTCCACCTCTGCTGTCCGCCCCCTCGCGCCGGCCACCACAGCCTATGCTCCACCCAGCAGTGACCCGCGACGCCGTTGCAGCCCCTACAGCTGCAACGACCGACGCCAGCAGACAGTTGGAACTCCAAATCGACAGTTGGAACTCCAGCATACAAGACCCAAATCGACAGTTGGAACTCCAGCATACATTGCACCAGAGGTTCTCTCTAGAAGGGAATATGATGGCAAGGTATGCCAATTTGATGCTTTTAGATAGGAAGTAGTTCCACAGTGATTTACAGCTCAAATCTTCGATGCAAGATTTCATTTTGTCTTGTGTTGAAGGTGTGTATGGATGTGTGGCTCTTTTCAATTGCCAGTCGTGTTATAGTTTATAGTGAATTACAAGATTACATTGCAACTTCGAGAGTTCTGCAATCCTATCACGTTGTGGATGAGCAAGCAATCTTCTTTGCAGTCCCTTTTTTTTTTTGGGTCATGTTTTGGATGAGCAAGCAATCTTTTCTAGATTGTTTCACCTCATGCTTCTTGCTATTAACTTATATTGGCATACAACCAGGACTGTTGTGGATCAAGGTAATCCATCACATAATTTTCGGTTTCATATGACCTTTTGCGTCTCCTTTCGTATATGATTTACTAGAATGCTAATTCTTGCCAAAGTGTGAGTACCTGGCTATGATGTCTTTGAACTCTTCTGTGCGGCTAAAAAATTTTCGCGTCAAGATCGGTTCCATGGATCCACCCGGGAATTGCCCGGACCATGCACACCCCTAGTACATCGACTAAGGACATCAATTGCATATGCAAGAGCGCGGTCTGGATTCTCTTTTTATAATATTAAAATTCATTAAAAAGTTATTGATTAAAAAATATGAAATCATAAAATCATTCATTTTAAAAAAAGAGGTTAAAAAACATTTAAAAATTTGGAAAATCCTAAAAATTCAAGAAAATTTTCAAAAAATCACGCAGAATTTTGTTTGTCAAAAATCCTGGAGCCCAGAAATCTTTCCTTCCTTCGGATTCTCGAGAAAACCCAGAATTTTGTTTGTCAAGAGCCGAAGAAGGAACAGCGATGGAGAGTCGGAACCAGGGGAATTACCGGAACCCGTGCCTGACGATGCACCAGCCATGGGCTTCTCTGCTCGTTTACGGGATCAAGCGCATCGAGGGCGGGTCTTGGCCTGCCCCTATTCGAGGTTCGGTTTAGCGATTCTCTTTTTCATAATTCCAATCGAAGTTTCAACTTTTTTGGTTTTTTTGCTGTCGCATAGTCTAGAACGAGAAAGGAGTGAATTTGTTCATTGAGCACTTTGATATACTAATTTGATATGTTGACGGTGTTTTCCTATCTGGGCTCTTGAAGTTTTCAGCGATCGTTTAGTTTTCTCTATTACCAAGTTCTGTTTTGGATTGTGGAGTTCAAAGGATGAAGTGACTGGTGAGAGAACCTGCAGTGACTGGAAGGGAGAGAAGGTTTAACTACTGAAATTGGACATTGTTTATTCATAGCACTTGAGGATGAGAGAAAGGACTTTTGTTCGGCCCAAAATCTGTGTCTGACTTTCTCTGACCGGTTTGTGCGGCTCCGATGTTTCCATCTTCAAGCCTTTTATTTGTCGAGATGATTTGCAAATTTTTTTCTACTCCATCTCTCCAACTCAGCTGCTGCACATAACAATTTTTCTACTGTATCTGCTCTTTCGGATTTTGGTCACTCCCAAGCTTTTTTCACTACATCATAACACTCCTCATCCTCGATCCAATAAGCCTTGAACTTAAAGTTCCTCTTTCTTTGTTTGTTAACCGTGTGTAAAGCCACTAAGAGAGGGCTATGGTCTGAACCAATAATCGGCAGGGCATAAACTTCTGCTTCTGGGAATTGTACTCTCCATTCTATACTACACGACACTCTATCCAATCTTTCCTTCACCAAATCTTCCACATTTCTATTATTAGCCTAGGTAAAAGCACATCCCTTGCTTTCTATGTCCATTAAGCAATAATTTTTCAGGAACTCTTGAAAAGCTACAAGATGGTAATGCTCAGCTGCCCTTCCTCCTACTTTTTCCCAAGGATACATAATTTCATTAAAGTCTCCTATTACGACCCAACGTAGGTCGTTGCAGTTTTTTATAACCTTCAAATTTTCCCACAACAATTGCCTTTCCTGAAAGTCATTTGGCGCGTGTACTAAAGTAATTCTCACAGCATTGTGTCCCCCCTTCTCATTGAATCGTAGATTAATGAAGTGTTTCCCTGCTGAGTCTACGTCCACTTCCACTTCTTCTGTCCGCATAGCAACTAATCCCCCTGAGATACCCTCTGGTGCCACGATAAAGCTGTTCTGGAAATTTAGATATTTCTGTACCCGTAGCACTCTTTTTTCCTGGTTTTTTGTTCCCATGATAAACATTAGATTAGGCTTTTCTTGAGCCACCAAAGCCCTCAATGCTTGGACTGTCACGGGTGAGCCTAAATTCTGACAGTTCCAACAAATAAAGTTCATTTTATAACTCGGTGGCTTATTAGGACTAGCTATTAGAGCCCATTTCTCACCTTCAGTCAGCATGTGCATAGGTGCATCCAGTAGTTGTCCATCTTCCAAGCCGTACAGATTATACTGCCTTGCTCTTTTATTACTGAGAGTTTTTCCCCTTGTCTTGCTGCTCTAGGTTTCTTTCTCCATTGCTGCCTCCATAATCTTCAAGGGAGCTATAGTTGGATCTACTTCATCAGTTACCTCTACAAGCTCCCCTACTGCCATCTTACCTTTCCCCTTAATCTTCTTCACTTTATCTTTCCACACGCATAACAGTAATGAGGCAATCTCTTGTACTTATAGTCAAGCCAAATTTTCCTTCCCTTATAACTTGTAAAAATTCCTGATTTTAGTGGAGTTGACACCGCTATTCTCACTTTAGATCTCGTGACTTTCTGAAATGCAGCACCATTTGGGTGTAATTTGACTTGTGTTATTTACCCCATGGTCTGTACAATTCTTTTTAATGCCATTTCTTTCATCCATGCCACAGGTAACCCATGGATTTGCATCCAGAATTCGCACTCCGTGAATTTGTAGCAATGAGGAGGCAGCCCCTCCTCCCAGTTTTTCAACAGCAACAGATTATTGGAAAAAGACCAGGGTCCACTATCCATTGCCCCATTTTTATCTTCCTCAAGAGCAAATGTAAATTTCAATAATCCTGCTTCCAGAGGTGTTATGTCAACATTTTCCACTCTTCATGCCCTTTTCATGGTGGATTGAAAGGTCCGGAAATTAATGCTTGGACTAGACAAAAGTTTCCCAAATAAAATCAGGTTATATTCCTTACATTCATCTTAAGTAGTAATGTCATCCATAATCGCAATTTCTTTATCTGACGACGTATTACCTAACTTTCTTCGTAGGATTTCCACATGCCATTCAGCATCCTCCCCTTCTGCCATGCTTCTTGATTGGGTAACCTTGATCTGAGACGGCTCCTGTGAGTTGTTTTCACAACTTTGACTGGGCAAGGGCTAAATAGTGGATTACTAGAGGACAGCGTACGTGAAATTTTCTGGGGATGATTAGGTGATATCTCCCTTCTTTTCAATGTAACAGTGCTTCATTTTGGGTTTGGTTTTGAAGGGAATCAAAAATGAAGGTGCAGGAAGAAAATCGGTGAGGGAGGGGAATGAAAAAGAAGGCTCGGGGAAAATTTTATTTGCTTGCAGGATGCGATATCCAGTTGCAAGGCTCCAAGAGGGCTAGGGTTTTGCAGTGGGGTTTTCGGAAAAGGAAAGCTACACCATAGGTAGAGGGGAGCTCTTTAGGACGAGAGAGAATTGCCGAATCCTAGAATATGTATAGCATTTGTTAGAATATTTAAGTATTAAACTATGCTTTTATTTAACAATTTAAATTAGTGATATTAGAGTAGGAGATCCTAAGTTCAAGTCTCTTCAAAGCCTTCTTTACCTCCCTTAATATATATTATCACATTTAATCTTAAGTCACGGTCTAATTTACCCGAGATGGGGAAAGTTAGAATGTTTAAATAATTGGTTGTGTGAAATAAAGCATGAATTGAAAGAGCACACAATAAAATTGCATGATTGAGTGTTGTAATTGAAATCCACGTGAAGAGACAACTCAAAATTGAATAATCCATAACAATAGAAGACCTTTGGGATGCACCCGATTGAAACGTCCTTTTTGCTCTTCATTACAAAGATACTAATGAATTTACACTTTACTTTTGTGGCTGTCCGCATTCCCTTCGATTGCATAACTGCAACTTTCTAATCTGAAATTTCAGTTTTGCCTAATCTAAGGATTTTTGTTTATGTATTGTATATCAATTCTTCGCATATCTGTACTTTGTAAATCTAGTAATACGTTTAATAGATTTATCCTATAACAAAATTTTGGGTACATATTATTTGGATTGATGAAAAATTAATCTGTAAAAAGTGACATACAATGAGTTTATTCAAGTATTAGAAAGATTAAAAAGTAATGTGTATGAATTTGGGAGAAATAACACGAAAACCCACACGTTCAATGAACCTTTGACTGTTAGTCTATTTTGTTACATTCTATTTTTTTTCATTTGCACATCCTTAACATGTGATTTAGAGGAAAATTGTAATTTTTCTCATTTCTTTAGTCAAATCACTATTTCGCCTCCATATAGGCTAAATAAATCAAAGTTCATAGAACAAATGCAGAAAATAAGAAACAAATGTACTGATCACTAAATAAGTTAACGAGAAGAAGAAGAAGAAGAAGAAAATAGCACTAGGGGACCTGAGGGTAGTACATTCGAACATAAAATAATTGAAAAGTCCAGATATAGATATTGATAATGGAAGAAATCATAAAAACACTAGAGGATCTTCTTTCTCATGTTGATAGGCCTCCAAGGATCCATGACGGACCAAGAGGGCTCACAAGGCCCAATAAATCACCATGATCTACGAAACTTCAAGAAGAACCTTACTACTGCTCATCACCCGGCGCTTGATGAGATTATAGCAATAGAGGCTAAGATCATATCGATCCCAATGATCCTCTTCCCACCAGTGGAAGTAAACTTGTGGTTTACGTCCCATCATTTCCTCGTAGCACTCTTGCAGAATACCCTCCCTCATCATTCTACTACTGCTGCACGGATAAAATGCAAGCGCAAATTCTTCTGGCATATTACAAAATTGGTTATTCATGAGGAGGGTGAGGCTGTGGATGACAACTAGCAACGATTGCCAGTCCAAGTACCTGCAGTCTCCAATGAAAAGACTCTGAAGGCCAGGTATTGCCTGACCATTCATCGACATAAATCTAAGATTTTTAAGACTTTCTAAGGTTAATTTGTTGAGCTTTGGGAACGCTCTATCTCCAAAAACCAATTTTTCCCCATCAAAGGCATTAGTCAAACGAAGCTCCACGAGGTTTGGCAAATTGTGGAAAGCAATTAGGGGACTTGATTTCAATCCGCACCATTCAAAACCCACTTTGGTCAAATTGTTTAGCAGAGGAAGCCAATGAGGTAGCTTCTCTAGACATCCTTTGATATATAGACGCTGAAGGAGGGGGTGGTGAAGATAGAAAATCCAAATCAATAACTTCATACTCACTTTATGCAAGCACCCCTAGTGATGGAAGGTCGATCATCTTCGCAAGGGAGTGACATCATTCTTTTGCATCATCTTTCTTCAGGTTTGTTACACCTATCCTTGTTAGTTGACATAACTCTCCTAGCTCTTGCATTGCATTCTTGCTCCGATCACCTTCAGCTTTTACATAGTGCCACCATTCCAATGCCCTGGGGAGTTGGAATTCTCATAACAGAACGAAAGGGTTGAGAAGGTGTGAAAGCTGCGTAACTATACACCAATAGATATTATAATTTCTTGAGCTCGGTTATCTCCACAGGTAGCTTGGAGACCAACGTGTTTAAGATCCAGAGTCTCCAAATTTTGGAGTTTCCCAATTGATCTAGGAATGATACGCACTTTAGTCCTTCTCAAACTTAGATACTTCAAGTGGAACATAACTAGTATTTGTAGGGGGAACTCGTGAAGGGGTGAATCTCCTAGATTTAACACCCTCAGCAGTGAACAGCCACTTGGGACAAATTGCTCATCTAAGCTAGATGATGTTGCTGACTCAAAAATGAGCAGGGAGCGTAGGCTGGGGAGATTTAGGGCCTGCATGGTAACAATTATATTTCTCTTAATTTCTGTTCTTTTGTTCCCCAGAACAAAAAAAGAACAGAAATCCGTTTGGTAACGCCAACTTATTTTTCTATTCCCCGGAATAGAAAAGTAGCCGAGGAATAGATTTGGAACAGAAACAAGAAACAAAAAAAAATAGTTTTTTTTTCTCAGGAACATTTTCTAGAGATAAGCCAATTTTTTTCTTTTCTTTTGTTCTTTTGTTTTTCTTTCTTACTACGGCCCTGGGTAGCTGCCTGCCAACCGTCGGCCACCTCCAGCCGGCTGCAACCACCGTCGGCCGACTGTCGACCGTCACTCGACTGGCGACGACCATTGTCGCCGCCGCCGCCGCCTGATCGTCGTCGCTACCGCCCATAGCCCACCAGCCACCCCCGACCGCCAATGACCGCCATCAATCGCTGTCACCGCCGCCCGACCACCACCAGCCTGCCGCTGCCGTCGCTGCCGATCACCGCCACACAACTACCGGCCGCCAACAGTCGCCATCGACCACCATTGCACGAGTGCCGGCCATCGACTGTCGCCGTCGACTGTCGCCGTCGACTGTCGCCGCACGACCACTGCCCACAGCCCATCAACTGTCCCTTCCCGCGGCGATGGGCGGTGGGCTATGGGCGGTAGTCATGCGGTGGTGATCGGCGGCGACAGATGGCCGGTGGCGGTCGTGCGGAGGTCGTGCGGTCAGCGTGCAGCAATCGTGCGACGGTTGTGCGGCATTGGGCGGTGGCGGCGGACAGTAGTTGGCGATTCGTGAGCAAGAATAAAAAATGAATAAATACAAAAAATAAAAAATCGTATTAAGTACATTTCTATTCATTTTCTATTTCAAGAATAGAAATTTTGTATAGTTACCAAACACATTATTTACTTAAAAATTGTTCCTCGGAGTAGAAATAGAAAATAACTATTTTTGTAAAGAAACTATTTCTCAGAGTAAAAGCGTTATCATGCGCACCCTTAGCTGCTTCAGTGCATTGTTGCAGGTGTATTTGATTAACAAACGCCGGACTCTTTCGTGCAATTCTACTTTATGCTTAGATGAAAACAAAACAAAATTTTCATCCCTTGCCTTAGAAAGGATACATTCGCGCATCAAGTCATGCACCCTACAACTTCTTAGCCTTCCGTCAATTGTTGTTTTTGCAATTTGCACCAAACTTCTGTTTATAAGCTCCTTCAGATATCTTTGTTCAACCTCCTCCTGTGTCATTCCTTCTCTTTTCTCAACGAGTCCTTCTGCAATCCACAGACAGATGAGTCTCTTACACCCAATCACATGATCCTCTAGAAATACTCCCAAGTACAAAAAGCAGCTTTTCAAGTTATAACACAAATCATTGTAGCTCAAGCTGTGAATTGTCCTGAAATTTTGCATCCTGTCATTGCTTTCTAGTTCTGCAGCAAGGCTGTGAGAAATCATCTCCCATTCCAAAACATCTTTTCCCAAGTGAAGACCACCAACTGCCACTATGGCAAGTGGCAATCCCTCACATTTTTTCAAAATCTGTCGAGAAAGGTGTTCTAGGTAAGGAGGACAGGGATTCCCATAGAAGGCTTTCTTGCAGAACAAGGACCATGATTCTTCCGGAGACAAGCACTTAAGTTCATAAACTTTTGATTGGTTGAATGAGACAGTAGCAACGTCAGTCATGCGAGTAGTGATTATTATTCGGCTACATAAACTGCTATTAGGCATTGCATTTTTTATACCTTGTAGTGCTTCCGAGTTCCATACATCATCTAGAACAATGACGTACCTCTTTTGTTGCAAAAAGCCTTTCAAGATCTGCTTGAGCCTCATGCTATTTGCATATTCCATTCCTTGTGGGGCTTGTTGCTCAATTTCTCCATGAAGTTGTTCAATCATGTCCCTCAAAATATCCTCAATCTCATAAGACTGCGAGACTGTGATCCAAGCATGGCTTTGGAAGTAGGCTTTTACTTGTTGATTGTTGTAGACTTTTTTCACTAGAGTGGTCTTCCTCAAACCTCCCATCCCAAAGATAGATAAAACTTTAAGTTCGGGTTCTCCGTCAACAAGCCACTTAACAAGCTCTTCTCGTGGCTCTTCAATTCCTACCAGTTCACCTTCCTCAACTAGAAAAGCATCCTCCCTGAGATCGTGCCAGGAGGTGCCTCTGGTGGATGCGCTCGCACTTTGCTCTGTGAAATTGTATCGCTGATGCCGTTCGGCAATGGTGTCAACTCTTGACTTGATATCATATATCCTGGATGAGAAATGATGACATGCTTTCAAGTTCTGTATGGATGACTTGATCTTGTGAAAGTACCACATGAACCCATGTCCGTGATCTCTTGCAAAATTGAGCATGAATTCATCTAGAATATCCTCCATATCGTGTGCGACCCCTCTGACTTGTTTCACCCATACCTTCAACTCAGGGTCATCTTCTTGCGACAACTCGGCTCTTTCTAAGAAGGCCTTCATGCTCTCAAATTCATCTCTGATGAAACACGTACGACTTTCAATAGTTTCACCTCATTCTCAACGTACATAACAAGCTTCTCAACCAAGAAGGATACTGCAGATTCTGCCATTTCTCTCTTTTTCACGGATCTCACGAGATCAAAACTCAGGCAAGGAGGAAATAGGTTATGGCAGTTTTTTTTTTTGTCCTACTCTAATCCTACTCTAACACTCACTCTCAGACTTTTGCCATGCCTCCTTGCAGGGCGTGGGAGTCAAAACCCACTCCTGAAATGAAATCGTCCCCACCCCAATCCCCCCTGAGAATGTGGGGATTTGAACCCCCCACCTCCCCCTTCCAAGTTGGAAGGGTGGCCATTAGGGCGAACCTCCAGTGATTAAGTTATGGCAGCTTGCTAGACTTGTCACGGGTGCAGAAGGGGCCCACCCTTAAGAAATTTGCAGAGTCTCTAATTGCTCTCTCCTCTGCTCCGTTGCTCTGTCTACGATGGCTTTCCCTTGTTTTTAGTTTGAAAATAGATACTCAGTCACATGGGAAATTTGGGGTTGATACCTTGAAATTTCGTAATTTTGCCTTCCGTTGTAGAAATGATTTGCTGAACTGTAAGTCTTTGCAAAATCAAATCATGTCAAATAATTTGTTTGATTTCATATGAGGATAACAAATTTTTAGTGAGAACTCCATTTCAATTTGTTAATAGTGTGTTCAATTAGAAGTTAGACTTTTGAGGTTTTTACTTTGAAAATTTCGTGATTTTACATTTTGTTGTAGAGTTGATTCGTTGAAGTGAAGTCTTTACAAAACTGACTTATGTCAATAATTTGCTTGGTTCCATACAAGGGCCATAAATTTTCACTGAAAACTCCTCTTTGGTCTATTAATGGCGTGTTCAAGTAGAAGGAGAACATTTGGGGTTTCCAAGCTTGGAAATTCCGTATTCTACCACTTTTTCTATAGCACACATCCACTCTCATAAATGAACAAGAATCATGTTAAATTAAAATTAGAATAGCAAGAAGATAGCCATAAAGATTGATTACAAATATGATCAAAAAGTAGGATGAGAGATTTTTTGTTAGTGTTTAATATGATCCGCTCTTTAAAATTTTCTCTCAGAAAATTGTCACCTCTTTTTCGTAAAGCATTTATTAAATATTACATTAATCATTGTGCTAGGGGAATGAGTTGTACAACAAACTTGTGAATGCAATTAAAAGCTGTTTATCTCAACTCGAGACAATCTCCCCATGTCTTCCGTCGCAGGCCGAACATGCTCCGCGTAATTCAAAATAGAAGAAACCTATTGCCTCCTATTAAAAGCAAAGTCACCAGCTTTGGGAAAATCAAATTTAGAGAGAGACGGAGAAGAAACAAACATACAAAAATGCCCGTAACGAGCAAAACACTTGAGCATGGTGGCTACTAACTGCCAAACATGGTTGGCTTTCAATTATAAGAACGTAAATTGATTCCCAAAAGAATGGATATGCTGCTCTGTCCATGTAGTTGTCATTGCTAATACAAAAGAAAATAGTGCAACCAAACATTCATTAAAATGATTGTGGGAATTCATCCTCATGAAAGAATAGTTCTTGGTGACTGAAACATGGGGCGTATGTAGCATTTACCTTGCTCTGTTTTTCATATAAGAAAATTATTCAATTTTGCAGAAAACATAATAAATTTTCGGGTACATATTAATTTGATTAACGAAGAATTAATCTGTAGTATGTGGCATATATCAAGTTATCCAGGTATTAGAAATATTAAAAAGTAATGTGCATGGAGAAATGTTCATCCCCAACATAGATAAGGCACATGTTGAAACCATACACCGTCAATACATTTTGAATTGGTATTCCATTTTGACAAATAAGAACAACTTGATTGTGCGTAGATAATGGCATCGAATTCGAATTTGACTTTGAATCATTCTTATCATACAAATATTCATTGAAACACCTATATTTCTTATTAGAATGTATTTTAACATTGCATAACAAAAATGAATAAAGTTATGTTAGAATAATAAAGACGGTGTTATTTCACTTGTTTCCAATTGAAAAATTATTAGTTAATTTCACGTTTTAGGATAAGGCCAAGGATTAGAATGTAAATACCCCGAAATTTATCGAACAGGAAATTGAGAGAAAAGGGGGAAAGATAAAAGAGAAGTAAAGAAGAAGAAAATAAAAAGGAAAATGAAATATTGAGTGTACAACTGCCCATCATACAGATTTACACCTCCGTGGTCCATCATTTTCTTCATCTCTCTGTCTCTCTCTCTCTCTCTCTCTCCTTATTTTCATTTCGTCCTTCATTATACCTTTCGATCTGGCAACTGATAACTAAACCTGAATTCCCTGCTTCGACCAGTATAATGGAGATGATTTCTTTGTTGACTCTGGCGACTGGCAGGGGCCAATACATCACTCTAATCTACGATACTTCAGAGAGAAACGCGGCTCATCACCCTGCCCTTGATATTAAATTAAACCTAAGTTCCCTGCTTGCATCTAGGGGTGTCAATACCCGAACCGAACCGAAAAATTCGATTTTTTCGGTTCGGTTCGGTTTTCGGTTCGGTTTTCATCAAAAACCGAACCACAAAGGCGCAAACCAATAAAATCAAATCTTATTCGGTTCTCTCCCAACTCCCATCTCTGAGTCCTCTCGTGTCCCTTGGTTTTCATTGGTTTCCGTCTGAGTTCTCTCAACGGCGACGGCGACTGCAACTGCGATGGCGACGGTGACTGCGACGGCGACGGCGGCAAGGACGGCGACTGCGACGGCGACCGATTGAGGGACAGAGCCCTTTTCTTCTGCAAGTCTCTCCTTCGTCCCTCTTCCTTCTGCGACGGCGACAGCGACTGAGAAGAATTTGTAGCGGCCACGTGCCCGAGCATGTCCTGCGCGCGCTCTGCGCTGGATTGAGGGGCCGCCAGTGGCTTTAGATCTGCGACGCCTCTTGCTTGCTCAGTGAGCTGGGCTAGTTCAAATCGGTAAGATTCTCCTTTGATCGCTCTGCGTTCATTGAAGAATGTCGTGTTCGGGCGTGTCTAGGGAGTGGTCGGTTTGGGGGTTCCTGGGTTTCGTGTTTGATTGAGAGGGTGCCTGTGTTTTCGTTTTGCTGTGGCATGGACGTTGTCTTCTGTCCAAATGCTAAGATGGGTCAGGTGCTGATGAAGGTTTTTGGGTTCCTGTTCGAGAAAGTTGAGCCAGTTGCTGTGAAAGAGTTGTTATTGGCTGTCTCTTTGCCATTGATTTCATGATATTAGTTGAGCCAGTTGCTGTGTTTGGAACTTCCCAGTTCCATTTCTGGGTTACTTCTTGATATGGAAAAACCGATTGTTGATTTGGGAGGGTAGAAGAATTACGTGCCTTCACATTTCAATTTTTTTTTTTTAAAGGGGAAATTCTTCACCTCATTTGGTATGTTATTGATGAGGCAGACTGTTATTTTGGCCTGTTATTATGGGATCTGTCACATGTTCTGTCAATTAGTATGAACTCTGTGGACCA
The DNA here is from genome assembly GCA_016097605.1 of Eucalyptus guilfoylei. Lineage (NCBI taxonomy): Eukaryota > Viridiplantae > Streptophyta > Magnoliopsida > Myrtales > Myrtaceae > Eucalyptus > Eucalyptus guilfoylei. The sequence continues at coordinate 49,583,682 of CM027867.1, forward strand.
AGAGGTTTTTTGGTATGGTAATCTGCACTTGAGAAATGATATCAAAGCAAATTTGATGTAGTTGGAATCTGAAAAATATCTAGTGAGGGTCTATTTTACATGGTGCAACAGAAAGTGCTGGTTTCCTCGTTTTTGGCTTAGGTTGCTTATGACTGGGATGTAAACCTGTGGTTTTTGTAAGGTCGATGTTGATTTCTGCAACTAGTTGCTCAAATTGTACTTTTCTTTCTATCCTGAGAGTAAGCAAGGACTTTATTTTAGGAGATCTTACTGGGGCAGCTGCAGGTCCTTGCTTATTCTGTAATTTAGAGATCATGGTGTTGTTTATATCCTTCTGAGATCCTTTTATGTGTTCAATCTATTAGGTGCTCTGTGGTGTTTGAGCAATTTTTTTTTTATTATGTGGGAATTCGAGGGTGACTTCGAGTGTTGACTTGATGATGAGCTTTTCAAGATATTGGATTCGATGCAGTGTGCGAGTGAATTTTGCTGATTATGAGCCAGGGGAGCTGCTTTCAATGGCTTAGAGTCTGGTTGTAACTGAATTAAGAATTATGCTACTGGGAACTTGATGGGTGTGGGCTTTCTTGGCTTTGAAGAAGATGATGAGGTCTGTTTTGCTTGTATTACAGAGGCCTAATGCTTGCAGGGGGTCACTGGGCCTCCTTGTTTTGGCCTCTTTTAGAATTTTTCGGGTGCGAATGTTCAGGTGTGATTGTGTAATTCTATTTTTGGTTTGGTGATTCGGCTGTCCTTAGCCTTTTATGACAAAGATCTGTCATCCGTGCATGTTTATAGTGTTCTGTCATAAGTTGACTTGTATGGCATATCTCCTTGGTCCTTAGGACTTGTGTGTTTATCCTCTTTTTAGCTGACGGTATCATTAGTTGATTTGATTGACCTGTTGCTGATATTTCTTCTTATGGTATCTTTGCTTATGAGATTTTTCTTCACCTATTTATCGTGAGTATCGGGCCAGTCATCTGGGTAATTGTACTTGAGCTGTGACTTAACTTTGTTGCTCGATGCTGGTTTTAAAACCGTAATGATTCGATTGAACTTGAGAATCTAGTCTAGGGTTTGAGCAATTCAGATTTTATTCTGTTCCTATGGTGATGTACCCCTTTCTTCACCTTTGAGGTGGAACTACTTATTTCCCTCTCTTCTTAGATATGTTGAGCTTAAAACAGTCCTGCATGTTCATAGAGAGTGACTTTCTTCCTTTTCAAGCAATGATGCAAATAGAACACACAGAAGCGAAAGTATATATTGTGACGTCAGATTCCTAAGTTGAGATCACTAATTTTATTTCAATTGTTTTGGTCAGGGTATACAAAAGAAAGGAGCAGCATTGTGGTTATTGGGCTTAGCGTGCACACAACTCCTGTGGAGATGCGTGAGAAACTTGCCATTCCTGAGGCAGAATGGCCTCGAGCCATTGGAGAACTCTGTAGTTTGAATCATATAGAAGAAGCGGCTGTCCTTAGCACCTACAACAGAATGGAGATATATGTTGTCGCTTTGTCTCAGCATCGTGGGGTTAAAGAAGTGACTGAATGGATGTCTAATGTGATTTACTTTTGCTCCTTGCCATGACTATAATTTGGATTCTTGCAATAATTAATTGCCCTATGATACTTGTTTTATGGATGAAAAGCACTAGTTTCCTTTGAGTTCTTGTTAATCCGGGACTCTTCCTTTTTTTTTCTCTTCTTCTCTGGTGAACGGAATCCCTGTTCCAGAGCTTTGTCAACACCGGTTTTTGTTGTACAATGGGGATGCTACACAGCATCTTTTTGAAGTCTCAGCAGGTCTTGATTCTCTTGTCCTTGGAGAAGGACAATTTCCTGGACTAAATGGGTATACTTGCTGAGTGAAATGTGATGTGAGGCATAAAGACTATAGTAGAACATTCAGATGAGAAGATTAAGTTGTTAGCATACTTTATCACGATTTCATATGCTTATGGCTATATTTACGAATCACTAGTGTCAAAAAAACACTTAAAATCGCTACACTGCATGTAGGACCAGATATTCCTTCTGGGAACAAATTAAGATTGGAAAAGCAAAAAGCAGGGCAATTTTTAATCCAGACCAGTTGCCTATGAAACCCAGAAAGTCAAAAGTGAAGCTTTTGCTTCCTTTGGAAACCCAACTAGATTGGAAGCAATACAAAACTTGAGCCATTTCAAGGCTCAACTAGGACAAGCCCACGAAAGAAACCACGTCTCGGGTTGCCATCCTCCTTCCAAAGAATTCTCTCGCAACGTTCCGAGCTCCCGTCCTCGTCGTCACTTCTTATCCTCCCTAGTTTCTTCTTGCTTGACTTCTCTTCGAAGAGAAGTCATCTCGCTTCCGATGATGTGATAATTTCAAGAGAGTGAAAGGGCAAAAACTAGAGAGAACATCAATCAATGCTTCAAGGAGCTTATACAGAAGGTAAACCGTCCCGAAAAAAAAAAAAACAAAAACCGAAAACCAAAAGTTGAATAAAACCGAACTGAACCGAACCGAAATTTCGGTTCGGTTCGTAATCGGTTCAGGTCTCATTCGGTTCGGTTCGGAAATTTTTTCTAACAGTTCGGTTCGGTTCGGTTTTTCAAAAAAACCGAACCGTTTACACCCCTACTTGCATCCCTTTTTTTCATGGGACGTTTCCACTCTTGACAAGAATTATGTTAAATTAAAAATTAGAATAACAATAACTTAGCCTTAAAGATTAATTACAAATATAACTGAAAAAGTAATATGACAAAGTTTTCGGTTCGTGATTAATATGATCCATCTGTTAGAATTTTTTCCCACAAAATTGTCAGCTCTTTTTCGTAAACCTCTTATTAAGTATTACATAAATCATTTTGATAGGGGAATGAGTTATATAACTAACTTGTAAATACAATTAAAAACCATCTTTTTCAACTCGAGACAATCTCTCCATGTCTTCCGTCGCAGGGTAAATTTTTTGGCCCATTCCAAAATAGAAGAAACCTATTACCTCCTATTAAAAGCAAAGTCAACAGCTCTGAGAAAATCAAATTTAGATAGAGACGGAGAAGAATGAGATATAGAAAAAATTCCCATGATGAGCAAAACACTGGAGCACATAGCAGCTACCAGACTAAATGGGCTGCGGCCGCCTCGACACCATATTCCGTTGCTTCTCCCCCGCCGACAACTCCTTCGCTCCCTACAAGGTCATCGACAAGCGCCGCCTCTCCAACGTCACTTACCACCAATGCCTCGTCAACGAACCCAAGCTCATGACCCTCCTTTCCCCTCACCCTCACATCCTCCGGATCCTCAACGCCTGAGAGACCAATGACCGCCTCTCCCTCATGCTGAAGCTCTGCGAACCTGCCACTCTCTACGACTGCATATTGTCCCGCAAGGCCCTCCCCAAGCCTGAGGGCAACTCCTCCGCGCCTTCATGCATTGTGACCCCTCGAGCGTTGTTCACCAGGACGTGAAGCCCGAGGACATGCTTTTCGATTCAAGGGATGTCCTGAAGCTGGCCGACTTGGGCTCGGCGGCCTGGTTGCATGAGGACAGGTCCGTGAAGGGTGCCATGGGAACGTCGTACTACGTTGCACTGAGGGTGCCGATGGGGAGGGAGTAAGGGGAGGAGTGGGGTTCATTTTTCTTGATTTTTAGCCGCGTAGAAGAAATAGAAGAGCCCGGAGGTGGTTTCCTTTAAAGCCGTAAAGAGAGGAGCTTTTCTTCTGTGAGCTTCACACTCAATTGAGTTGTTTTATTCGTAAACACTATATAAGTTTGGATGTAATTGAAGTGTGGGAAACATCAAAGCATGTGAGCCATAATAAATTCAGTATTCTCTGGATTATTTTGCTGCTGACTTTCCATATGGACTAAGTACCAATACGCACATAGAATCACTTAAATCTTTGGTGTCATCTATCATTCCTTATTTATTTCTTTGGTAATTTCGTGTAATTTAATTGCAGGATCCGGTTAGCTTCTGCATCATATTACAATAGCCAGTGTGGTGTTGTACGTGATGATCGTGGGGTCGTCGCCATCTTAGGGCAAGTGGGCCTTGAGGCGATACTGAGGGGGAACCGAGGTTCCTGGTGAGGGCCTTTAGGATGGTGTCAGCCGGAGCAAAGGACTTGTTGAGCAAGATGACTTGCAGGAATGTTCGCAGGAGTATTTCCGCAGCGCAGGCCCTGAGTGACTGCTTCCGACTTTTTGGCCGATCGTTTTCTTCATCCATTTGATTTCATTATCCTGAAAACGTTCAAGCACAATTGTCGTAGATTGAATGGTGTTGAAAGGTCTTTGCAGCTAAACCATTTTTAATCTTTATTGCTAGACAATAAGAATTGGAGAAAAGTTCTTTCATGAATAGACAAAAAGTAAATTTGTAATCTTCCCATTCAACACGGATCAGAGGAATGTCAGTTGCGTTAACGTGTTATCCTAATTTAGGAAATGACTCTTTTTCTATCCTTTTGTGCCTCCCTTTGTGGTTTTCCTCTTGCTCTGTTTTTGTTCTTCTTTCTTTTTTTTTTCTTTTTTTTTGGAGCAGGACATTCTTTGATCCTGAGTGGAGGAGAGACTCTGGACTTTGCCTGATCCTCTGTTTGGGTATCTCCTAGAAGCACAAAGAGACTGTCACTATCAAAAGTTGCGAATAATTTTCTTGAGAGAGAGGGAGATGACCAGGTTTGCATTGCATTTGTCTAATGCTACAAACTGAAGATTCCTGGGATGAACATGACTCCAAAAACCCATCAAGCTTTGTGTTTGGTACGACTCTGCAGTCGGTTTGTGGCCCCATGAGTCTGCCCCGACAAGCGACAGCAGCTTCTTCTTCCCCAGAATTTCCTCAACTCTGTTGTCATTTCTATCTTCTGTGCCTGTTGTATACTAGCGGCTTAAGAACTTTTTGGTCCTTTTCTTTTCGAAATTTTTCTTGATATTTGGAGAGAATAAAGAATTGACAATAGAAAGTAAAGAATTTACTTTCCGTTTGCACATGCCTAGTGTCATGGCCAAGAGGAATTTGTAGCTAAAGGGCCGTGCCTTCTCGAGGAGGACCTTCTGCGATTGCTAGGGTTTCCAACAAAGGAAATTCCGGAACGTTCCAAGGGCGGGCGATATGGTCATTATGCCAAGATCTAGAAGTCTCATGCCATTAGTGTGGGTAGTTGGTAGATGGGGTGGTACGATCTCATTCGCCGGATGAAAACTCGATCAATAGATGTAATCCGAGCGACTCTAGTATAAGAAGGGGTACCTTCCCTCTCATTTGTATCATCCAAAAACCATTTCAATAATCTAAGGTTCCTTTCTCTCCAGAGCTTCTCTCTCTAGAAACTCTCTCTTTACGATCCAGGTGAGCGAGTGAGTGAGCGATCAATCCAAGCAAGGCTTGGCTTGGCTTAGGCATCCCATCGATCTAAGTCGATCCAAAAGAGCCTGAGTCGCCGCACGGTCACAATCCCAATCGATCGGCCCATGACACTAGAATGTGATTTTTCAAGAGGAAAATTGTAATTCTTCTCATTTCTTTATTCAAATCACTCTTTTGCCTCCACGTAAGCTAAAACAAAATCCAAATTCATACAACAAATGCGGAAATTAAGAAACAAATGTACTAATCACTAAATAAGATAACAAGAAGAAGAAGAAGAAGATAGCACTGGGGGACTTGAGGGTAATAAATTCAAAGATAAAGGTATTGAAATGTCTAGATAAAAATATAGATGATGGAAGAAATCTTAAAAGCATGGAGGATCCTCTTTCTTGTGGTGATAGGCCTCTAAGGATCAATGATGGACCCAGGGGCTAAGATCACTATGATCTATGAAACTTCAGGAAGAACCTCGCCGTAGCTCATCACCCTACGCTTGATGAGATGATAGCAATAGGGGCTAAGATCATATGGCTCCCAGTGATCCTCTTCCCACTAGAGGAAATAAACTTCTGGATACGTCCCATCACCTCCTCATAGTGCTCTTGCTGAATAGTCTCCCCCATCATTATGCTACTACTGCATAGATAGAACGCAAGAGCAAATTATTTTGGCATGCCATAAAATCGGAGATTCGTGAGGAGGGTGAGGCCGTGGATGAAGACTAGTACTGATTGCCAGTCCAAGTGCCGGCATTCATCAATGGAGAGTTTTTGAAGGAAAGGCATTGCATGACCATTCATGGACAGAAATCTCAGATTTTCCAAATTGGCGAGGTACAAGTCCTTGTTTTGGGAACCTTTATCTTCAAAAATCAATTTTTTCCCTTCAAAGGCAATCTTCAGTACAAGCTTCACGAGATTGGGTAAATTCTGGAGAGCAATTAGGGGGCTTGATTTCAATTTGCTCCATCCCAAGTGCACTATTGTTTAGCAGAGGAAGCCAATGAGGTAGCTTCTCTAGACATCCTCTGATATATAGACGCTGAAGGAGCGGGGATGGTGAAGATAGAAAATCCAAATCAATAACTTCATACTCACTTTCTACAACCACCTCTAGTGATCGAAGTTTGGTCATCTTCTCAAGGGAGTGGCATATTCCCTTTGCATCATCTTTCTTCAGGTCAGTTATGCCCAGCCTCCTTAGTTGACTTAACTCTTTTAGTTCTTGCGTTGTATTCTTCCTCCGACCAATTCCAGCTTTTACATAGGACAGCTTCTGCAATGATGCTAGCGCTCCAATGCCATGGGGAGCTGGAAATCCAGCTACAGAACGAAAGGGTAGAGAAGATGTGAACTTTGCATAATTGTACACCAACAAATACTGTAGCTTCTTGAGCTTGGTTATCTCCACAGGCAGCTCATAGACCAATGTGTGTTTGTGATCTAGAGTCTCTAGATTTTGGAGCTTCCCAATTGATCTAGGAATGATGCGCACTTTAGTCCTTCTCAAGCTTAGATACTTTAAGTGGAACATAACTAGCATTTGGTGAAGTGTATTTTGAAATCACATTGGAAATTAACATTAACATAATCTTGTTTGGTGAAAACTATACTTTGTAAATGATTTTTTGCTAATTTATTTTTATATAAACCCTCAAACTATTTGCTAGCGAAACTCAACTATTGCCAGCAGCCCTAAAGTTGAGCGGTGGTGGCTCACTAATAGCTCTTGATGGCACGTCGACCGCACGTCAATGTCTCGATTGATTTGTACCACATATCTCCTCATAAGTAATTGGTATATCGTGTTTTGATCCCAAATGGTAATGGTGATCAATATTCCCAAGTGACCAATTTAAGTTATTTGGTCACCCCACAACCTTAAGAAATTTGAGAAAGTAGACGTATATTATAGTGCAGGGGGATTCTAGTTTAAAAGGAGGACTCCAGTACCCATCTCACAAAGGTATCATTGCATGAGCTTGTTATTTCCACTCTCAATCCGTCTGCATCACTGGACTTCAGTGCAAGCTTCACGAGATTGGGCAAATTCTGGAGAGTAATTAGGGAGCTTAATTTCAATTTGCTCCATCCCAAATGCACTACGGCCAGATTGTTCAGCAGAGGAAGCCAATGAGGTAGCTTCTCTAGACATCCTCTGATATATAGACACTGAAGGAGCGAGGGTGGTGAAGATAGAAAATCCAAATCAATAACTTCATACTCACTTTCTACAACCACCTCTAGTGATCGAAGTTTGATCATCTTCTCAAGGGAGTGGCATATTCCCTTTGCATCATCTTTCTTCAGGTTAGTTATGCCCAGCCTCTTTAGTTGACTTAACTCTTTTAGTTCTTGCATTGTATTCTTGCTCCGACCAATTCTGGCTTTTGCATAGGACAGCTTCTACAGTGATGCTCCAATGCCATGGGAACTGGAAATCCAACTACAGAACGAAAGGGTACAGAAGATGTGAACTTTGCATAATTGTACACCAACAAATACTGTAGCTTCTTGAGCTTGATTATCTCCACAGGCAGCTCAGAGACCAATGTGTGTGTTCTAGATCTAGAGTCTCTAGATTTTGGAGTTTCCCAATTGATCTAGGAATGATGCGCACTTTAGTCCTTCTCAAGCTTAGATACTTTAAGTGGAACATAACTAGTATTTGGTGAGGTGTATTTTGCAATCACATTGGAATTTAACATTAACATAATCTTGTTTGGTGAAAACTATACTTTGTAAATGATTTTTTGCTAGTTTATTTTTATAGAAACCCTCAAACTATTTGCTAGCAGAACTCAACTATTGCTAGCAGCCCTAAAGTTGAGCAGTGGTGACTCACTAGTAGCTCTTGATGGCACGTCAACCGCACGTCAATGTCACGATTGATTTGTCGTGTTTTGATCCCATATGGTAATGGTGATCAATATGCCCAAGTGACCAATTTAATTTATCTGGTCACCCCACAACCTTAAGAAATTTGAGAAAGTAGACGTATATTATGGTGCAGGGGGATTCTAGTTTATAAGGAGGACTCCAGTATCCATCTTACAAAGGTATCATCACATGAGCTCGTTATTTCCACTCTCGATCCGTCTGCATCAGTGACTTGTTCAACGCAATGAATTTCACGTGACCTACCAAATTTCATAGTTCCAATGAACACAAGGCATATAAACCTGGTCAATATCATAAACTTTCGCATCATATTGTGACATATGCTTGGAACTGATATGTCCAAAGTTACCTAAAATGGGTAATTAATCTACAGACGATGCATAGTAACTCAATCGCTTGGAGTGATGAAGCTAAAGTGAATTCAATATGATATTTTCTAGTTTTTTTTTTTTTACAATGATCAAATTGTTTAAAAATCCAATTACATGTATCAAAAGATCTCTTGATAGACATTCGCCTGACTTTGTCATCAAAACTGAAGTGTTTATTGCTGTAAAGAATTCCACCAATACGTATGAATAATCTTTCACATATATGTACCATAAAATTTTTACTAAAATTAGTACTGTGAAAACATTGTTTAGTCGACCAACGTTATTCCTTTTTTACATGATTCCCTTCATGTTTCATGTCAACATACTCAATGATAAACGAGTTCAATTAAGTATAGGGAATTTTGTTCAATAAGGACATCATAGAATAGAAGGAAGTTGAAATGAACATTGAATTGGACACATTGCAAAACACATATACATCATGGCCATAAATGAAGATATTGCAAAAAAATCATTTCAACCGAGTTTGACGTGACGCCACAATGATATATTATAGATTTTTCTATTGGTTGACCAATTCATTTGGAAGAGTTCCATGCCACACACATGGAAAATGTTGGACATAGCCTTAATCAATTGAATGATTAGTTGTTATGACCACTCGGTGCGGGGTCATTGGCCTATGGTGACGGTGGTGGTGGTGAATATGCAATATTCTCGTACTAATTAATAGGGCTGACCATCGGAGGAGACGTGGCGACCTTGCGGGGACCTTGATCACCGGACGGAACTGGCGAGGGAAACTGTGTGTGTGGACGGCATTGATGCCCTAGTAGGAGCTTCTCTTGGAGAGGCTTTGCCCATGAGCATGGCAAGTGGAAGTTGCCCATGAATTAAGAGGCAAGCGAGCCATTGACCACCCATGTGACCCATTTTAAAATGTTGCCTAATGCCTAAAGTTTTATGCACGGAGCTAGCAGATATCATGTTTTACTTCTTCATATAGAAGTCATATGTTTAAATTAGCAACATGTGTTCGATTAAATTATACATGCAGCGAGGGAAGGTCAATGGAGAGACAGGCACGATGCGGTTAGAGTCAGTCTCTAGGGCATCTGAAATTCTTTTGACTATTTAATCAAAAATGTAATTCTTTTGACTGTTTAATAAAAAACCGAGAGTAATTGATTGAGTCAACTTATTTGCATATTGACATTTTGGCATCAAAAACTCGGACAAAAGAAGGAAAAAAAAAATCAGTTCACTTCTTTTTTTCTTTTTTTTTTCCAAAAAATCAGTTTCCGTTGGGGGATTGAAATTTGTTCCTAAATCTGACACCACCCAAAAATTATTACTTTCATACTCACCAAAATCCAAGTTATATCGTTCATCATAAAAGACTAATAGTGGGGATACTAGATTTATAATGATGTTTTAATATGGTGCGGCTTGTCTGTTAACTTTTGTCTTAGTTGAGTCTTTTAAAATTTAGTTTGACTCAGTGAAAATTTAATTAAGACATCATCCCGAATATAGCATCATAGTTTATATTATGTAAATAAGTTTCGTTTCCCTTAATTACCATAAACTTGGCCTGAAAATGCTAGACTTACTAAGATTGATTTACAAAATTGATCTATTCGGTGATTTTTTAATTGCATCTTTTAGAGTGCCAAAAGTTCTTGAAACGCATTTTTTTTTCTAATAAATTGGTTTTTAAAACTTCTGAACATAGAAAACAGAAAGTGCGTTTTTTTCTTGTTTACCAAACGAAGAGTAAGCTGATTTTGCTAAGACATGATAGTTTGATGGTCCAATTTCTACATCATTATTGTATAACAAGAAGGTTCATAAATAGGCTCAATTTATGTACATAATCATGGCAATTCATTATGTTGATCTACATAACCGGCTTATTATGGAAGTTCTACACTCTCAATGAAGTCATAGCTATTGGTCATTTGAGTCAATCCATTACCACGAATTCACCCCATCGCTGATAAGAGTAACACCCAATATTATCTTAAGTTACAACACGGTTAGACCTACATTACTGGTGAACTAAGGCTTTTCGAGGTCGAGGAGTTTATTAAGGTATTCGAATCGTATATAGAATATCTCCAAACTATTTGAGAATAAGCCTTATATCACCAAATCAACCACCATGGTAATCTTTCCTCACCAAATTTCTCAACAAGCTCGGAGGAGAATCGTGGAGTTGCATGCGCTTTTTGAAGCCCAATAATTGTTGGGCAATCAAGGAGTTTTGAGATAGGAACTTTAGGACAGTTTTCCTTACCAAAAAAAAAACTTTAGGACAGTTTTGGTCAACATTTCTTTAGGATTGTTAGATTTGTCATGTTGTCTACTTGCTTTTAAGATTATTTTTTAATTTTGCCACACTATCAAGACTGAATTTGAGAATCATTAAGTGGGTTGAAACTTGAAGTCTGAATTTCAAGAAACGAAATAGGAAATGGGTGCTTAGGCGATTTTACCATCAATTCTATTCTGTATTCATAATTTCTTCAACGTCGGAATTTTTATTTTTTTTTGTATATTTTTGCAAATTGGGAAGCAAACAGAGATTCGCCAATTAAGACAAGGAGCAAGAAATGTGGCCCCCCCCCCCAAAAAAAAAAAAAAGACAAGGAGCAAGAAAACCAAAAACGCCGAACGTAGAAATCAGCAGCTCGTCGCAGGAAGTTGGCCTAGCTTCTTTCCCGGTTCCCAGAAATCTTTCCTTCGGGTTCTCGAGAAAATCACGCCGCCCCGAGAAAACCCAGAATTTTGTTTGTCGAAAGCCGAAGAGAAACAGCGATGCAGAGTCGGAACCAGGGGAATTACCGGAACCCGTGCCTGACGATGCACCAGCCATGGGCTTCTTTGCTCGTGCACGGGATCAAGCGCATCGAGGGCAGGTCTTGGCCTGCCCCAATTCGAGGTTCGGTTTAGGGACTCTCTTTCGTGCTTCTAATTTCGCGCCGAAGTTCCAACTTTTTTGTTTTTTACCGTCTGAAACGAGAAAGGAGTGAATTTGTTCATGGAGCCCTTTGATCTACTAATTTGATCTGTTCCCGATGTTTTCCTATCTGGGTTCTTGAAGTTTTCGGTGATTGTTTAGTTTTCTATTACCAAGTTCTGTTGTGGATTGTGGGGTTCAAAGGATGCAGTGAATGGAATCTGCAGAGACTGGAAGGAAGAAAAGGTTTAACTACTGAAATTGAACAATGTTTGCTCACAGCACTTGCGAAAGAGAGAATGGCCTTTTGTTTGGCGCAAAATCTGTGTTTGACTTTTGCTGACCATTTTGTGCGGCGCCGATGTTTTGATGCTTCGCAAGTTTATAGAAAACTGCCTGATTGGTTTGCTGAGAAACAACAGCAAGAACAAATTGAAAACCAATATGTGGACTGATACAAACGAGGTTGTGTGTTTATTTTTTAAATATCGGAACATAAAAGTTCTCATCACAAGCAAGTGCAAATCAACTGTGTTAGAAGTTGATGAGAGATGACTTACTGGTGCTGGAGGTTTGTGTAACTGAGAATGGAATGATGGGGCGCAACTTTAATACCTAGCACATACTATCCAGGGCAGTGAAAGATGTGAAGTACAAACGTCTTGCTCATGCATTAAGATAGCCTTGAGAAAGTTAGATTGCTACTCTCGGCTCATATGATCAATTCTTTGTTGACAAACATTATGTTACACTTTGAGTGTTCAAAAAGTCTATGTGCAAAGGTGGGATCTAGCTAGTACTGTTGACCTCTTGTTGAAGAAGTTTTGAATATCCTTTCCCTTTCCTTTTCCTTTTCCTTTTTGAGGAGCTCTGACTGTATAACACATCATTCATGAAGGCCGCCTTTGGATCCACGCCGCCAGCAAAGTTCCAGATGAATCCACCATCAAAGCCATGGAGGAGTTCTACAGGGAGATTTATGCGGTGAATGGGATTACTGAAATTAAGTTCCCTGAGCACTATCCTGTCTCAAGACTACTAGGTATTCAAAGGGAGAGCTACCCATGCTGCATCTAGCATATTTGAACTTTGTTTTTTTTGAAAAAGTACTTAAGTCTCCTATGTACAAGTTCTTCAAAATTCAAATCATCTTTTGATGGATTTCTCAGATAAATAACAGTTTTATGTAAGTGTAGATATATGGATGCTTTTATCGCTTCATTTCACCTGCATGAATTTCTGTTTTATCTAAGCTCTTTGTTGGGCAAAGTTTCGAACAGTAGATTCTGCATCATAGAACAGGTGTTTGTCTTTTTCAGACAAATGTATTGACAATTGGAATTTTTTGCCAATGAAAAAGGATGTGTCGAAGTGGTTGGCTGTGTCCGAGGTGACGAACTAGCTCACTGGGAGGGGGTGCCTGAAGGGGTGGGATACACTGATCTTTTGCTTGCTTTGTTTCTTGATTACCTATCTGATTTCACAAATTAAGTTTAACATATAAACATTTGTAATTACAGGTAAGGCTGGAAGCACTAACAGATTATTGCTGGCTCTGTGAACAGCCACAGGTGTGTAAATCTGCCTTATACGCAGATTTGTGTTTACCATTTATGTGTTTCCCACACTGATTTGACTTTGTTGATATATTTTAAGTAATACAGAAATTAGTCATTCCTTTTGAGATGCGAGGATACCAGAAGATTTACAACCTAGAAAAGAAGGTAAAGGATTTGGCTATGTAAGTTATCATCTCATGCACGACATTGCACATGTGCTGACAAATGAACTTTTCTCAGATGTACGAAGCTGCAGCCAGAGGGCTTACTAAAGTGGAAAGTCCACTGCCTGTGAAGTTTCTGCTTCCAGATCCACGCGATCCTTTTTCATTGAAGCCAGGTTCCCTATTACTAAATGCGTCTGAATCTAAACAAAGTGAACCGGGAAAATCATCAAGTCTCAGTGCTGCCATAGCTGGTGCACAAGCTGCTGCCACTCAGTATTCAAAAAACCAAAATCATAGTACATCTTATTCGACAAGAACAAGTGCGATGAATATTGACACCTTGCAGAACGTTGAGACGGCATCGTCTGATTTAGAAGAAGTTTCAGATGACAGTACTCCTAGGGATAGTGAGAAAGAGTTTAGCGGCTACAATGAAACTCTAACAAGAGAGCGGAAGCAGCGGGCCGGGCCTTCTTCAAAGGTGCAGTGATTCTCCTTATGAACTATTGGTACTTCCTTCTTCTTATAAGGATCATTAGTATTCTATTTAGGCAGTTACTTCGAGTGGGCAATGTAGTTATTTCACGAAGGTAATGAGAAGACGGTTGATATTTTATAGGTTTGCTGCAAAATGATGTAGGGGCTATGGCCATTCACACTCTGATTAATTTATGAAACTAGGACTAGCAACAACCTCGCTGATTAAGTGTAGATTACTGGTGCAGTTGTTTTTTAGAAAATGAATAATTTGGAAAATATTTTCCTAAAAATGAACTAATGAAAAAATTTCATCAATCACGAAAATTATTAGACATAAATTATTGTTGATAATGAAGTATTTTTAATTGACTAATTATATCAAGCGATACAAGTGATAATTTTAAGGAAAATATTTTCCAAATCATCTATATTTCGCGAAACAAACGAAGCTATAATTTGATCTTGAGATAAGCTAAGAATTATGTCACAGCTTTGGCCGGTTGGATGGATCTCATATTCAATCTTGGTGCGTGACTGTTGAATCGGGTCCTGGCTTTTGGTGTACATGGATTGCATCAGACTAATTTTCAACTTCCTTTCTGCTGACTCACGTCTTTTACTTACTAGATTTTTGCTGAAGCTGTGCGGGCATTGAAGTCTTCGTGAACGTACTGTTCATACTATTCTTAGCATGGGTTCGAGGTCAAGCAGATGGGTGCCGAGAACAGACATGCATCGAAACATGGTTTTGCGGGGGTTCTATTACATCTTTTCGTGAAGTCATATAATAAGACTCAGATGCCCTCACGTCAGCCCACCTCTTTGTTGTAATAATCATGTACAGGCCGTCATTTTATCGACCGAGCTTGGTGTGTCTTAAGTGTTTTTATAAGCGATATTGACAATTACTTGGCTGTATTATAGTGTACTATTCACTGTGTGGTCATGGTAATGGATTCATAGTCCTTTGTCGAACTCTTTTTAGATTTCATCTCGAGATATTCCTTTCCTATAATTTGCATTTTGATTACTCATAAGCATGTCTTGCCGTGAACATCATTGATACTGTGCAGTAATTGTTTATGTGTTACGTCCTAGGCCGTAAAGATCGGATTACAAAACTGACTCACGAAATGACTTTTCCAAACTCTTGTCGTGGGCTTGTAAACAATCCACTATTTTCATTACCCATTTATGGTCTTTTGCAAATTGCTTTTTGAAATCTGTCTTCACACGCTTAGCATTACGACTACGTCTATCGGTTGACCGAGCAACGATTGAATAATCTATAGATAGGCGGGTCAGATTTCCTGATCTGCGTGCATTTCAAAACGTTTATATCAACCAGCTGGCTACTAACAGTTTTGACATTTTGGCCTCAGAACTTCAAAAGCATTGACCAACTACAGATTTGGTTCTCATCTGATTCAGTCTTTCTCCGGATCAGCCATGCTTCTATAAAAGCAGCATCAGTGCATCATCTGTCTTGCCAGTTAACGAACTCGTGATCCACAGAAATGGGTCTCGTTTCAAAGTTGCTTGCTTTCATCTTGATCCACCAGTTGCTCGTGTCGGCAGTCTTGTCTGACGGTTCGATTCACTCACACCATCTTCCTCACGAGTTGACATCGTTGCCTATTAAGGCCACAAGGAGGTCTCCTCCACCACCTCCTGTGGTGAATGCTCCTGTCCATTTCAAAAGTCCTCCTCCTAGGCCAATGGGTCCGCCGCCACCACCGCCACAGCCGCTGCCACCTCCGCCACCATGCAGCTAGACAGATTGATGCAATCGCTTTACCAATTCCTGCAATTTTTCCTCATGTTTGCTGTCAATGTTTGTGACTTGATTTCTAGATTATTTGGTTCCATATTGATGTGTGTATTTGAATGTAAAGAGGACATAGATCAATAAAAAGGGTCACTGCCCTGTCATTCTTTGAAGTAAATATGATCTCAATATACACGCGTCGGCTTAAACTTTTGGGTATGGAAATTGTCAAAGCTATCCATACTTACTATAATCATGAACCTCTTTTAACTGCAAAGCCAAACAAGATCCAAGACCCATTGCGGGTCCAAGTTCCTGCATCTGTTTCCTTTTCCCCTTTTGCTGCTGAGCTTTTGGGTTGTATGTATTCAATGTTTATCGATCGGTTCTACCAAGTGACCCAAATAAATCTGCAATTTGTCTCCTCAGGGCCATTGACTGACTTTTCAGGGTAGTTGGTTGGTACTGAGATTGATACGCAAAATTAAAAGACGACGGGGGAATATTAATCCATTGGGCTATTTGCAACAGCAATGAATTGCTTCGTCTGCCTCTCATCTAACAGATCCCCAACACCATGGTCCTCCAAAGTCTCTTGCTCTCATCTTGATCCTCCAGCTGCTTGTATCCGCAGCTTTGTCTGATGATGGTTCAAGGGAGTCGAGTGTGGCGTAGCCAGACCGGCCAGATCTCCTCCACCACCTCCCAAGGCAAATGTCCCTGTCCGTAATAGAAGGCCGCCTTCTAGACCAATCAGCCCGCCTCCGCCTGCACCGTTGTGCAGCTAGTGATACCACCATCATGACATTCTTGATTCCTGCTTTCCTATGTACTCGAACGTAAGAAACCTCCGAGGAAATAAAAACAGATCGAAGAGACCGAATGTTCCGCAACTTCTGGTTTTCCTCTTATTTGTGTCGAGATTTTGATTTGGTTCATTTTCACCGACTGGCTGGACGCCTGTGGATTATAATCATTTATCAACATGATCATAGTTACTACTCATTTGAACTTGTTCATTACCACTGATTCACCACAGTATTAATAGGAGTAACACTTAACATTACCTTACGTCATGGCAAGGCCGAACCTATGTGCAGGTGAACTAAAGCTTTCCGAAGTCAAGGAGCAATTGAGGAATTCTAACCTGTATCTTGAATGGCTCCTAAGTATTTGAGAATAAGGCCTATATCACCAAACCAACCAACGCGGTAATCTTTCCTCGTCAATTTTCCCAACAAGATTGGAGGAGAATTATGGAGATTTCTGCCCTTTTCAAACCCAATTTTTGTTGGGTAATCAAGGAGTTTCAAGATAGGAACTTTAGGACAGTTTTGGTGAACATTTCTGAAGGAACGTTAAATTTGTCATGTTGCCTTCTTGCTTTTGAGATTATCTTTTCATTTTGCCACACTGTCGAGACAAAATCTAGGAATCATTTAGTGTGTTGAAAACTAGAAGTCTGAATTTCAAGAAACAAGATATGAAACGGATGCTCAGGCGATTTTGCCATTTATTCTATTCTGTTTTCATAATTTCTTCAACGTCGCAATTTTTTCAAAATTTTTATATATTTTTGCAAATTGGGAAGCAAACAGGGATTCGCCAATTAAGACAAGGAGAAAGAAAACCAAAAACGCCGAACGTAGAAATCAGCAGCTCGTCGCAGGAAGTTGGCCCGGCTTCTTTCCCGGTTCCCAGAAATCTTTCCTTCGGATTCTCGAGAAAATCACGCCGCCCCGAGAAAACCCAGAATTTTGTTTGTCGAAAGCCGAAGAGAAATAGCGATGCAGAGTCGGAACCAGGGGAATTACCGGAACCCGTGCCTGACGATGCACCAGCCATGGGCTTCTTTGCTCGTGTACGGGATCAAGCGCATCGAGGGCAGGTCTTGGCCTGCCCCTATTCGAGGTTCGGTTTAGGGACTCTCTTTCCTACTTCTAATTTCGCGCCCAAGTTCCATTTTTTTTTGTTTTTTGCCGTCTGAGACGAGCGAGCAGTGAATTTGTTCATGGAGCCTTTTGATCTACTAATTTGATCTGTTCCCGGTGTTTTCCTATCTGGGTTCTTGAAGTTTTCAGTGATTGTTTAGTTTTCTATTACCAAGTTCTGTTGGGGATTGTGGGGTTCAAAGGATGCAGTGAATGGTGAGAGAACCTGCAGAGACTGGAAGGGAGAAAAGGTTTAACTACTGAAATTGAACAATGTTTGCTCACAGCACTTGCGAAAGAGAGAACAGCCTTTTGTTCGGTGCAAAATCTGTGTTTGACTTTTGCTGATCATTTTGTGCAGCGCCGATGTTTTCATGCTTCGCAAGTTCATAGAAAACTGCCTGATTGTTTGCTGAGAAACAACAGCAAGAACAAATTGAAAACCAATATGTGGACTGATACAAACGAGGTTGTGTGTTTATTTTTAAATATTGGAACGTAAAAAGTTCTCAACACAAGCAAGTGCAAATCAACTGTGTTAGAAATTGATGAGAGATGACTTACTGTTGCTGGAGGTTTGTGTAACTGAGAATGGAATGATGGGGCGCAACTTTAATACCTAGCACATACTATCCAGGGCAGTGAAAGATGTGAAGTACAAACGTCTTGCTCATGCATTAAGATAGCCTTGAGAAAGTTAGATTCCTACTCTCGGCTCATATGATCAATTCTTTGTTGACAAACATTATGGTACACTTTGAGTGTTCAAAAAGTCTTTGTGCAAAGGTGGGATCTAGCTAGTACTGTTGACATCTTGTTGAAGAAGTTTTGAATATCCTTTTCCCTTTCCTTTTCCTTTTCCTTTTTAAGGAGCTCTCACTGTGTAACACATCATTCA
Source organism: Eucalyptus guilfoylei (assembly GCA_016097605.1). Taxonomy (NCBI): domain Eukaryota; kingdom Viridiplantae; phylum Streptophyta; class Magnoliopsida; order Myrtales; family Myrtaceae; genus Eucalyptus; species Eucalyptus guilfoylei. The sequence goes on from CM027867.1 coordinate 49,602,061, forward strand.
TGAAGGCCGCCTTTGGATCCACGCCGCCAGCAAAGTTCCAGATGAATCCACCATCAAAGCCATGGAGGAGTTCTACAGGGAGATTTATGCGGTGAATGGGATTACTGAAATTAAGTTCCCTGAGCACTATCCTGTCTCAAGACTACTAGGTATTCAAAGGGAGAGCTACCCATGCTGCAACTAGCATGCTTGAACTTTGTTTTTTTCGAAAGAGTACTTAGGTCTCCCATGTGCAAGTTCTTGAAAATTCAAATCATCTTTTGATGGATTTCTCAGATAAATAGCAGTTTTATGTAAGTGTAGATATATGGATGCTTTTATCGCTTCATTTCACCTGCATGAATTTCTGTTTTATCTAAGCTGTTTTTTTTTTTTTTTGGTAAAGGTAATAAATAGCAGTTTTTTTTTTGGTGAGTGTAGATATATGGATGCTCTTTTTTTTATCTAAGCTCCTTGTTGGCCAAAGTTTTGAACAGTAGAGTCTGCATCATAGAACAGGTGTTCGTCTTTTTCAGACAAATGTATTGACGATTAGAATGTTTTGCCTATGAAAAAGGATGTGTCGAAGTGGTTGGCTGTGTCCGAGGTGACGAACTAGCTCACTGGGAGGGGGTGCCTAAAGGGGTGGGATACACTGATCTTTTGCTTGCTTTGTTTCTTGATTACCTATCTGATTTCACAAATTAAGTTTAAAATATAACTATTTGTAATTACAGGTAAGGCTGGAAGCACTAACAGATTATTGCTGGCTCTGCGAACAGCCACAGGTGTGTAAATCTGCCTTATACGCAGATTTTTGTTCACCATTTATGTGTTTCCCCCACTGATTTGACTTTGTCGATATATTTTAAGTAATACAGAAATTAGTCATTCCTTTTGAGATGCGAGGGTACCAGAAGATTTACAACCTAGAAAAGAAGGTAAAGGATTTGGCTATGTAAGTTATCATCTCATGCACGACATTGCATCTATGCTGACAAATGAACTTTCCTCAGATATACGAAGCTGCAGCCAGAGGGCTTACTAAAGTGGAAAGTCCACTGCCTGTGAAGTTTCCGCTTCCAGATCCACGCGATCCTTTTTCATTGAAGCCAGGTTCCCTATTACTAAATGGGTCTGAATCTAGACAAAGTGAACCGGGAGAATCATCGAGTCTCAGTGCTGCCACAGCTGGTGCACAAGCTGCTGCCACTCAGTATTAAAAAAACCAAAATCATAGTACATCTTATTCGACAAGAACAAGTGCGATGAATATTGACACCTCACGGAACGTTGAGATGTCATCATCTGATTTAGAAGAAGTTTCAGATGACAGTACTCCTAGGGATAGTGAGAAAGAGTTTAGCGGCTACAATGAAACTTTAATAAGAGAGCGGAAGCAGCAGGCCGGGCCTTCTTCAAAGGTGCAGTGATTCTCCTTATGAACTATTGGTACTTCCTTCTTCTTATAAGGATCATTAGTATTCTATTTAGGCAGTTACTTCGAGTGGGCAATGTTGTTATTTCACGAAGGTAATGAGAAGACAGTTGATATTTTATAGGTTTGCTGCAAAATGATGTAGGGGCTACGGCCATTCACACTCTGATTAATTTATGAAACTAGGACTAGCAACAACCTCGCTGATTAAGTGTAGATTACCGGTGCAGTTGTTTCTTAGAAAATGAATGATTTGAAAAATATTTTCCTAAAAATAATTGATTGTATCACTTACGAAAATGAACTAATGAAAATTTTTTATCATCCACGAAAATTATTAGACATAAATTATTGTCGATAATAAAGTATTTTTAATTGACTAATTATATCAAGCGATACAAGTGATTTTTTTAAGGAAAATATTTTTCAAATCATGTATATTTCGCAAAAGAAACGAAGCTATAATTTGGTCTTCAGATAACCTAAGAATTATGTCGCAGCTTTGGCCAGTTGGATGGATCTCATATTCAATCTTGGTGCGTGACTGTTGAATCGGGTTCTTGCTTTTGATGTACATGGAGTGCATCAGACTAATTTTCAACTTCCTTTCTGCTGACTCAGAGTCTTTTACTTACTAGATTTTTGCTGAAGCTGTGCGGGCATTGAAGTCTTCATGAACATACTGTTCATGCTATTCTTAGCATGGGTTTGAGGTTAAGCAGATGGGTGCCGAGAACAGACGTGCATCGAAACATGGTTTCACGGGGTTCTATTACATCTTTTCGTGAAGTCATATAATAAGATTTGGATGCCCTCACGTCAGCCCACCTCTTTGTTGTAATAATCATGTACAGGCCGTCATTTTATCGACCGAGCTTGGTGTATCTTTTAAGTGTTTTTATAAGCGATACTGACAATTAATTGGTTGTATTATAGTGTACTATTCACTGTGTGGTCATGGTAATGAATTCATAGTCCTTTGTCGAACTCTTTTTAGATTTCATCTCGAGATATTCCTTTCCTATAATTTGCATTTTGATTACACATAAGCATGCCTTACCGTGAACATCATTGATACTGTGCAGTAATTGTTTATGTGTTACGTCCTAGGCCGTAAAGATCGGATTACAAAACTGGTTCACGAAATGACTTTTCCAAACTCTTGTCGTGGGCTTGTAAACAATCCTCTATTTTCAATACCCATTTATGGTCTTATGTAAATTGCTTTTTAAAATCTGTCTTCACACGCTTAGCACTACGACCACTTCTATCGGTTGACCGACCAACGATGGAATAATCTGTAGATGGGCGGGTCAGATTTGCTGATCTGCGTGCATTTCAAAACGTTTATATCAACCAACTGGCGACCAACATTTTTGACATTTTGGCCTCAGAACTTCAAAATCATTGACCAACTGCAGATTTGGTTCCCATCTGATTCAGTCTTTATCCAGATCAGCCATGCTTCTATAAAAGCGACATCAGTGCATCATCTGTCTCACCAGTTAACGAACTCGGGCTCTACAGAAATGGGTCTCGTTTCAAAGTTGCTTGCCTTCATCTTGATCCACCAGTTGCTTGTATCAGCGGTCTTATCTGATGGTTCGATTCGCTCACACCATCTTCCTCACGAGTTGAGGTCATTGCCTATTAGGGCCACAAGAAGGTCTCCTCCACCACCTCCTCGGGTGAATGCTCCTCTTAGACCAAAGCGCCTGCCGCCGCCGCCTCCACCACCATCCAGCTATACAGATTGATGCGATCACTTTACCAATTCCTGCAATTTTTCCTCATGTTTGCTCTCAATGTTTGTGACTCGATTTCTAGATTGTTTGGTTCGATATTGAAATGTGTACTTGAATGTAAGAGAACATAGATGAATAAAAGCGGTTCACGGCCCTGTCATTCTTCGAAGTATATATGATCTCAATATACGTGCGTCGGCTTAAACTTTTGGGTATGGAATTTGCCAAAGCTATCCACAGTTATTATGGTCAAGAACCTCTTTAACTGCAGAGCCCAACAAGATCCAAGACCCATTGCGGGTCCAAGCTCCTTTTCCCCTTTGGCTGCTGAGCTTTTGGGTTGTATGTATTCAATGTTGATCGATCAGTTCTACCGAGTGACCCAAATAAATCTGCAATTTGTCTCCTCGGGACCATTGACTGACTTTTCAGAGTAGTTGGTTGGTAGTGAGATTGATACGCAAAATTAAAAGACGACGGGGGTACATTCATCCGGTGGGCTATTTATAACGGCAATGAATTGCTTCATCTGCCTCTCATCTAACGGATCCCCAACACCATGGTCGCCATTCCTCTAAAGTCTCTTGCTCTCATCTTGATCCTCCAGCTGCTTGTATCTGCAGCTTTGTCTGATGAAGGTTCAAGGGATCATCGGTCGAATGTGGCATTGCCAGACCGGCTCGCCAGAAGATCACCTCCACCACCTCCCAAGCCAAGTGTCCCTACCCGTACCAAACCATCCGTCCAACCACCCCTCTGGCCGCCGCCGCTGCCGCCGCCTCCGCCTACACCATCATGCAGCTAGTGATACCACCATCATCACATTCTTGATTCCTGCTTTCCTATGTGCTCGAACGTAAGAAAACTTCGAGGAAATAAAAACGGATCAAAGAGACTGAATGTTCCGCAACTTCTGGTTTTCCTCTTATTCGTGTCAAGATTTTGATTTGGTTCATTTTCATTGAATGACTGGACGCCTGTGGATTATGTTAAAAGCTTCAGAGTTAAGAGGACGAACAGGATATCTCAACCATCCGACTTGCCCAAAATTTTCTTTTGCTCGCTAAGCTCTCGATTTGTTACACACATAGACTACATGTTCTCCCGCAGTACACTGACGCGATGCCGGGAAATTAACTCTTTCCAAATTTTAGATACAAACTGGCCTTTTACCCCATATTTTGGACAGCATCAAGGACCAGAAGATTAATGAATTTCCAAAGATGTCATTACATGTCGAATTTCATACGTGTGTGTAAAGAGGTATACCCCCTCCCTCATAATGAATAAAGGGAAAACTGCCAATTGAATAAGGTCTGGTATTTAGACAACAACAGAGGAAACATCAATAAGAGGTTTCCTTCCAATCTCCAAAATGGGCAATTTTATAAAAACCCTTTTCAACCTGAAAAGTTGATGTCTCCACACCATAGTCTCAGATCCAAAAAAGTTGCATATTGATCTGTATCGATATTGTACACATCAATAAACTCCTCACGTTCATGTCGTTGCCTCTCACTCCCAATCTTCATCACTCAATTGATCCTCAACCTCTTCTTTTGGCGGCCTCACCACCAGCAACACCATCCCTAGACTCTCCTCCACCCCCATTTCCTTCAATCTCCACCCTCTCTCCACCTTTAATCCGTAGCCACCCCCGGCGTCGGCATCGGCATCCACCGCCACCATATAAAAGCCTTCGTCCTCGACCACCTCCTTCCTCCCCGGTCGGCCACAACCAAGATGGCCTCCTCCTTGTACCACCTGTTCACCTTCCACGGCAAGGCCCTGGCATCCGGGAACGCCACCACCACTCCTCCGCCGGACAGTCTTGCCACCGGCTCCCACCCCGGCAAAACCACCCACCTCGCCCACCCTTTATCCGCCACCACCACCCCAAATTCCCCTTCGCTCTTGCACCGCCACGGAGCCTCCAGGACCTCTCTTTCCCTCTCCTCCACCCGGCACACCGGCAACACCACCACCGAACTCGCCTCCGCCACCTCCCCAGTCTTCATCCTCACCACCGGCACCCGAATCCCATCCTGCACTTGCCCTTCTTTTCCATCTCCCTCACCACCTTTCCCTTCCAATTCCTCCAGGATCACGCCCTTCGCTTTCTCCGTCTCCGCCACGCTCAGCGCCTGCTCCAATGCCGCCGTCCTCTGCTCCGACGGGTTCCTGTGCTCTCTGCTCTGCCTGTAGTACATGAAGGACAAGCAGTCTCCGGGCAATTTATACTCGAACTTCTCCCACCCCCTATCCCCGCGCCGGCGGGGGAAATCCTTCATGGCGCGGGCGAGGTCCTGCGCGCCCCTCGCGTCGAACTTGTTCCTGACGATGAATTCCGCCGCGGCGGACCGCTGCGCGGCGCTCAGGAGCCGGATTTCGTAGAGGAGCTCGGCGCCGCCGATGTCGAAGGTGGCGACGACGTCAGGGTCGGTCTTGGATTGGATCAGGGAGTCCCGGACCTTGGCGGCGACGACGAGGCGGTTCTGCTCGACGCCGGAGATGCCGGTGACCTCCTCGATGGAGGGAGGGGTGAAGCCTTCCTGGATGAGGGAGGGGATGAGTGGGGCGTACTCGAACCAGAGGCCGAGGCGGTTGGAGAGGATGTCGAGGCGGCTGGCGGTGTCGAGGGAGCGGAACTGGGAGGGGAGCGGGGAGGGGGAGGGCGGAAGGGCTGGTAGGGCCGCTGCTGCGGCGGCGGAGGGGAGGCCGGGATTAGAGGGTTCGGGTTGAGGCTGGCGGAGATGGGCCTCCGGCCGGCCGAGTGGTGGAGGGGAGGGGAAGTGAGGGGTTTGAGGATGGTGGTGGTGGTGGTGGGATTGAAGAATTGGTGGTGGTGGGGATGGGTGGTGTTGATGAGGGCTAGAGAGAACATGGTGGCGGTGGCGGTGGCGGTGGTGGAGGCGGAGGCGGAGGCGGAGGCGGTGGCGGGAGTTGGTGGTTCAGGGAGGAGTGGAGGGAGGTCACTGTGGGTTTTCAGTGAAACCTTATCTGAACTGAAGTTCACTGATGGCTTTGATATTTTTTTTGGGGAGTTTTTTTTTTTTTTTTTTTTTTTTTTTAGGGACAAGGCTTGGGGAGATTGAAGGGGAAGAGGGAAAAGTCAAAATTGATTTGAGCTCAATTCTCAATCAGATCAAGGAGACAGGCTTCTGCTTTGGAAGTTCTTCAATGGGCCAGAGCCCAAATTAGGAATTTGTTTGTGAATTTCCCCCATTTTCACATTCATTTCTTTTCTTTTCTTTTCTAATCCTGTCCACTCTTCCAATTTTCTTTTTGTCTTGGAATCCTAACTTCTGTTCAATTGAATCAAAAGTTAGGAATTCATGCATCATTTCAACTCATGTAACGGGGACTAAACCCTACGGGGTTTGTTTAAATTGATATAGTACTCGAATTATCATATAAATTTAGATTCTTAGTTAATTCTAGCCTTCATATTTTGTGCATTAGCTGTAGCTAGGAATAACACGCTCCTAAACCCTTTATGGGTATGAAGGAACTAAAGAATTCTTTCTTTTTGAATTATTTTGAGAGATTTTTAAGTGTAGACTGAGATGTGTCTTTTTTTGACTTGGCGAAGTAAAGTCCTCCGCAATGAACTCAAGAAATATCATACATGTATGTAAGCTAAAAGGAGAAATCTATACCTTAAAACGAGTGTCCATACAATGGTACCTTAGATTTATTTCATCAAGCCATCTTAGCATATGGGTTTATGTTGATGGAGGAGGCCCATTGTGTTTATGTAAAATAGGTGTGCAAAAGAATTGGGACCTACCCACCCTACGATGGACGAGATGGTTCGCACCTCGCCCCTCAACCGCCAGGGAAGGGGTTCGAAACTCCTCGCCCCCATTGCGCGACTCACCTGCAACTCGTGGGAGGTGGGTCCCTGCAAGTCGCCCCGGGTTTACGCCGTTGGCTGCCGACTGTATGGCGGTTCCCGGGTCACCAAAAAAAAAAAAGAATCGAGACCTATCTGGATTACTTAGAATCGAATCGAAACCGTCCGGAACCGATGGTTCTTAGAAAATCGGTCCGATTTCAATTCTAATTTATGAGAACTGATAGGTACAAGTTCGATTCCAGGTTTCATGGGCAGATCCGCCATTCCACCCACTTGGACTAGACCGATTATATTATAATAATATATTTATTTTTAATATTAAAAAATTCAAAATTATCAAATTTGAAATTTAGGACTCCAATCTCTCAATTCACTACTCTCTTACTAGGATACTCCATCTCGTTTCTCTCAGTTCGAACTCTTCCTCAGCTCCCTCTTCCTCTCCGATTCACCTATGAATCTGCTCATCTCCCTTCGAGTCTTTGTCCGAAAGCAGCTAGCTTGGCAAAACAATGAGTCAATTCTCTTTTTCCCTCTTGAACTTTCTCTCCACGTCATCGCCACATCCTCATTCACTATCATTGTCATCCTCGTCGTTGCTGGGCTCATTCACTTACTTCTATATTGCCACTATTAGGTGACGAGCTTCATTTCAGCTCGGAGCTCATCCGTCTTTCCCTTTCGTTGCTTGGGGTCTGGCGATAAATCGATGTTTCCTCGCTCCTGTTGCAGGGCTTCTTTTGTTGAGTTGTTCACTTCTGTTTTTGTGTTTGTTCAAATTCATGAAACGCTATTTTGTATGGAGCTTGACTTTGGCTCAAATTTAATGTGTGAAAAGCTAATTTCTCTGTCGTTTCATGGGCGATCTATCACTTGAGTTTAATGAATTTTCCTCCATGTGTCTCGTGTGTTTTGGCCACTACTATCAACTACTAGCTATGGAGGATAAATCAATGGTAGTTTTTTTTTTTTTTAAAATATTTAGTAGTTTTGAGTTGCAGAGAGAGAGAGAGAGAGTCATTTCCTTTTTTGAGTTGGTCTCTATTTCGTATGTTCCTTTTTTGAGTTGGTCTCTATTTCGTATGGATCTTGACTTTGGCTCAAATTTGATGTGTGGAGCTGATTTCTCCATTGTTTCATGGCCACCACTTGGCTTTTGCTGAGATTGGTTTCAAGGATCCACCTGGGTACCGGACCACCACTCCAGTCCACTTCCCTGGTGGATCCATGTAATTAATGGGCGAGATTCCCAGTCCTTAGCAAGCAGTTCCCAATTCTAAGTCGCAAACTGCCCATTCAGACCATGCACACCCCTAACGTAAAAGGGTCCAAGAGAGTTTTATGCTCCGTTTTCCTTTTCTTCTTTTATGTTGATAACACAGGCTGGAAATGAAAAGAATTATTCCACTAATCAATGTAGACTTTGATGGGAACCAAATGCCTATTCATATACCTTTATCATCCGAGTTTCAAAGTGGAGGCTTGTTTACTTATGTTTTCTCATAAGAATCTCTTATGTCCAGCCATTGTGAATCCTATTTCTGTGCCGGTAGTTGTCCTCCAACTTTGAGAGGGAGTCCATGGGTGAGCTAGCTATGTGCTTGGTATCAAGATTGTCAGAGATAGACTTAATATTCTTAGTTTGTCTCAAGAGACTTACATCAAGAAGCTCCTTGAACGATGGAAAAAATAATTTTTGATTGAAGTGCAGGTGCAATTCTTTCTGGGGTTGTGTTGGTGATGTAATTGGTGACATAGCATCTCCATCCACATGTATGCGATTGCTCCTGTATCAAATTTGTTTCTACCCTCTGTTCAACCCAACGGGGACACCAGCACAAGTGAGGTGAAGACTGAAGACTGTCATCTTGAAAAAGGGGCTTTCAAAGCCAGCTGAAAGCCCTCATTAAGAGCTTTCTTACATCACCACCAGCGTAAGCTTTGACCAATCCTTTTCCCTTTGAATATTGAACTTCTAAAAGACTTTCAATTGCTTCTGGAACTTTTTCTGTCGAACCCACTGAAAAAATGTGTTTTGGAGGACTAGCCAACCCTTTTAATCGGAGACGGCCCACACATCATTTTATTTATAGACTATGGTTTTTTTTTTATTTTATCTAACTGTAGCCGCATAGCATCATGATTAACACAAGCCCCCACGTATTGCCCTTATTATATCCATTTCTTGACCAACTCTTTAGGGCCTGAGCACTAGAGGGATGGTACAAGAGGCCAGGGCTTGTCATGGGGTACAAGGACAGTGACCCTTTCTTTGCATAGGATTGGCACTTGTTTAATTTAAACGTTTCTTGAAAATGAGTTTCCTTCTAGAATTTTGCTATTGACATGGCGTTTGAGCAGCCATCCTTGAGCGAACAACTTGATGTAATTACCACAAGGTTTGAATATCAATTGGGTGATTAAATGCGCTTTAAATATCATTTGGTCATACCGGAAGTGGAAATAGTCTGGCCCAAAAATTTATCATGTGTTTTGAAGTTTTTTGAACTAAAGATATTCATTCTTTTTGGTCTTCACATTTGAACCCATTATGAATTTTCTTTTACATCAAACACTTTTAATCTTTCCGACACATAGACATGACCATTTTGAGTTATTTATAACTTTATCAATGTTGTCCTAAATTTAAAAAAATTCGAGTGCTAATGTTGAAATGTAATTGTCCCAAACATAACACCCCTAAGTGAAAAACAGTAATATCCTTGGCATCGCCCTTAAATTCCTACAAGAATGACTAATGAGAGAGATTCGAGAATTAGATGGATTAACACTGTTACTCTGAAATCATGAAAATCCAAATCGAACCATCCGACATTCCTATTTAGATTAGTGTGAAAGGGGCTTTTAACTTTGTTTTGGTCTTCCAATGCGTTTCCAGGTCAAAGTTTGCCATGCAGACTCTAGCATCATTTGTTCATATTATCACTATTACCAGTTGCTTTTGATTAAAGTTGGACTATCACTGTCTTTCAAGAATTAATAATGGCCTCCTAGACTAATCACCAAACAGGGTCTTGCTTGCACCATGTTTCATAAAGAAGGAAACGAAAAGATCAATCGTGATTTGAGTCATTTGACGACAGAACTTTCTTTTTCTATTATTATTGCTCATGATTAAAGAATACAAATGCCACGACGGCTATATTCTGTAGCTGGAATGTTGACAATTGAGTGCTTTGCTACTGAACTATTGACCTGTTTCTGTGCTTCATTATAAAAAATCAGAGTGAAATAGCTCGAGTCTAATTAGCAAAGATATTATGGAAAAATGGACAATATCTAGACCCGACGGTGGAACCGATCCTGAAAAAAAAGAATTAATACGAAATTTTGTACCTCACAATCATATCTAATCTATAATTTACTAATCACACAAGATGATACGCGTGATGACGATCAAGGCTAGTCTTGATTAATAAAAAAGATATAACAAAATCTATTCCTCACAATGGGGTCTCTACCAACGTGAGGCGATTTAGACACAAGCACAAAGCCATAAGCTTGTGTTACAGCCCTCTAAATTGGTTGTTCATATTGTCTAAATATGATACATCTTGTGTGGAAAGATTTTTTAGTTGCTAGCATTTTGATGGAGCAATAGTAACGAGCTCGCCAACATCAAATTTTTGAGTCGTGAATGATATATAATAGTTACGGCTCAAATCATATATTTTGTAATAGGTGCGATACGCTTATAATAACGTGAAGGAGCTTGGTAGCGTTGGCTGTCCCTCCTCACTATTTCGCTATGCATGCACCGGCATAACCTCTTTTCTCTATTTGTCGTGCAAAGAATGAGGGCACATTTTTCTCATTATTTTTCGTTTTCTCACTTTTTGTCCATTTGTGTGAAATCAAGGAAAGTTACAACGGGGAAAACCTAGGCATCATCATCGTCAAAGGGACAAAGAACTAATGGCACGGACCGATTCAACGTACCTTCCACAAGTGGCTTGAAAGAACTTGGCCCCATCTGTTTTCCTTTTTCTTTGTCCTTCCTCAGATCTTCCCCAAATTTATTTTCATCTTCCTACGGTCCTTCCCAACTCACCATCCGTTCTTCTCTCCTTCATGGACTGCTTGATCCTCTTCAATGGAAAATTCAAGCCCCGATGGCCAGTTTGAATATGGTCAAGCACAATATGTGTTGGCAACAAAAGGAAGACGCGAAGGGTGTAGTCAATAGTAGTCTCATGTGAACCTTAGCCATCATCAATATACTTTTGATAAAACTGAAGATGTGATGTTATTATCATATTTGAAATCTAACATGAGAAATCACCTAATCACAACACAAAAGAAAAATTGAGAGCTAAAAAATGAGGCATGCTTGTTCCAACTCATCGAAAAGTTTGAATGTCTAATTAAATTACTTTGTCAGTGTTCAAATGAAGAGAAACGGCATAGTCTTACAAAATTTGAAACTTTGCAACTAGTAGGTGGCTTTTCGCACAGAAATAAATGCCTAAACTCGCAAACTAATTCACCAAAATCCCCTTCCTTAGCCATCTCTACATATCTTGGACATTAGTATCCAATTCATCAAACCATGAAAAAGCTTCAAAAGCATCAAAGATTTCAAAAGACTAGCCAAATGAGTGATGTCTCCACTTCAGAAGACCCCTTCAAGTTGCTTGAAAACCTGGCTACTATCCAAACTTCAGGCCACCAGCTGACCAGGACATGGCAAGTGAGCAGCGCGACAAGTGGATCCAAATCCACACATGCACGTCCCTGTCGCCATGAATCATCGAAACGAAAATGAAATCATCAGATGATGTCACGTTGAATTCTCATCTGACCAGAGGCCGCCATGCCCACGAGTGCCTTTGACTCACGTGCGCAAATTTTGATTTCTGGGGTCCTCATTAACGACCACGCTTTCTAACCAGTGCCCACCAAAGTTCATCCAATCTTGCCCTCTTTTCGATTCCCCCCCTATCACGATCTCCATCACTTTTGGCCTTTTCCCCTTCGATCATGTGAACTCACATTTTCCTTTTTGAATCCCAACAGAGTTCCCTCCCTCCTCCCTTCGTGCCTATATATGTTCAAATCGCACGAGGCCACCACCTTCAACTTCATGTGACCACAGCAGCTCGCTTTCTTGAATTTGCTTCTCTTGATTTCTCGGTCAAAGAAGTGATCGAAATTCAACATACAACACCATCATGGATTGGGATTCTTCTCTCTTCCAGTACCCGAGTTTATCGGAGTTCTCCACTGATTGTTCTTCCTTCAATTCCTCAGAATCTCATCATTTTTCCCTTGATTGCAACCCCGGTACTTACTTCGCCCCGCCCTCGCTTCCTTTCAACGAGAACGACTCCGAAGAAATGCTCCTCTACGGAGTCCTGGCCACGGCACAGGACTACTCCTTGGACACCATCTCTTCCTCGCACGTCGCTAGAGACCACGAGGAGGTGAACTCGAGGTCGGGAGACGTCGTCAACCTGGACGGCAACGAAGGCGAGGCCGCCAGGGAGGCCTCGTACCGGGGGGTGCGGCGCAGGCCGTGGGGGAAGTTCGCGGCGGAGATAAGGGACTCAACGAGGAACGGGGTCCGGGTCTGGCTCGGGACGTTCGACACGGCCGAGGAGGCTGCCCTGGCCTACGACCAGGCGGCGATCGCGATGCGGGGCCCGCTGGCCGTGCTCAACTTCCCTCCGGAGGTGGCCTACAGGTCCCTCCAAGAAATGGCGGGTCAGGACAACGGCATTCTGGGGCTTCAGGAGGGCGCCGGCTCGCCGGTCCTCGCCCTCAAAAAGAGGCACTCCATGAAGAGGAAGTCCGAGATGAAGAAGAAGAAGGAGAAGGAGCAGATGCTGAAGAATGTGGTGGTGCTGGAGGATCTCGGAGCTGCCTACTTGGAGGAGCTCCTCAAAGTATCTGAAGACCCTAGCCCTTGGTGATCCAAGACTTCTTTTTTTTTACTGTAACTTGCAAGAATCTACCGAAGGATTTCTGCCGAGGAGGAGTTGTTTCTTAGACTTCAAATCTCTCTTCTTCATCTAGTAAGCTTAGATTGTGCAATCTGGGTTCTTCTCTGGATAAGCTGAGATTGAACCTCATGATTGAGATAGTGGAGGGTACCCAAGTGGTAATCTACTATTTTCGTAGGTCCTATGATTCTTTTGTCAACAAAGACAAGGGGGGGACACCTTTTTTCTTTTGTCTTTACACGGTATTTTGGGATGGTTATGATAATACAGGTTGCTGCACATTGATTCTGACCGTTGTGACAGTTACAGGACCGTGTCCTGGTGGTGCTAATTGTGCGTCTTGGGAATGGCTTTGGACCAAGGAAAGATGGGTTTTGAATTATAAGGATGAATCATTTGTTGATTTAGTAATGATTAATGCAATATGTCGACATGAAATATAGAGCCTACACTCGGCCACGGAGGCAAGCAGGGGATGCACGGCACCCGCCCTCTCACCCCGATCACCTTCCATCTATAAAGAGCGTCTTGTTAATTTTCATCAATGTTCGATTTTTCTTTATTTGGTGCAACAATCTTTCTCCTTTCCAAAAAAAAAAAAAATTGACATTTGAAGGAACTTTTCTATTAGTAGATACTACGATAGTAACAAAGTTAATATGTGTCTTTCCAAAACAAGAAATTTTACAAAATAAATTTGAGAATTCATAACAAGAAATAGTAAACTCTTAACAATACCCTTTGTCTCATTGTTATTTTGTTCTTCAATTCTTTAAATCACGCGACTCCTCTTTCAACCCCTAATCAATAGATCAAATATGCCGAATTTATGGGCATGTCTTATCTCACATTCGACAAGGGTCATTGTGAAATAAAATCAGTCGGTCCCTACAATCAACCCCTCTTTTTTCCACCAAATTTCAGGACCTGCATAAACTTTTTGGATTTACTCAAAACAAAATATCTCGAATCCGTTCAAATGTAGAACCCCATACACTATACTTTTCCCCCTGTTTGTGGAGGCGAATATGCCTAGAGCATCTTTTGCCCTTGCATTGGAGCCCAAGTCCCGAACTTGGACCGGTCAAACGGCTTCTCCCGCACGTGAGGCTCGTGAACTCAACGAGAAACATTTGACCGAGCCGGCGAAGAATAGAATCCTCGGCTTCGATTTGGAGAGTCCTAGGCTAGGCCGCTGCCACAGAGGTGAAAACTGAAAAGCAAACGTCGTTTCTTGTCCAAAGCCATCGAAACTTGTCAGACCCATGTCCGGAACCGAACCGAGCAACATAGGAATGGTCGAATTTTGGTCCCTCAGGCAAGGGACTAGAGCCCCAGGTGAATTTTACTCCAGCTAAATGGGGAAGAACAATCGAAGAGCAATGTTCATGTGCATCAATGAGAAAGTGTCAAGAAAAGCAGCCTGGTGATGATAAAAGATGAATCTTTCATGAAAGCAGCAGCAAAGACATGGCTAAATTCGAGGCTGCTTCATGGGAAAAGCAGGCACGTGCAGTTTCGCATCGCTCCGTCGCTTCTTCAATGCTGTCCCGCTCGAAGATCTCACCTTGGCCACGCTCTCGTTTCCACGGTCAATCTCTCGAGCATCTCGCAGGCACGCCACCCTCACGATCTTTCCGTCGACCTCGACCGGACCAAGCAGGCCCACGCCTTGTTGACCAAGACCCACTTCGCTCGTACTCACGTGGGTCATCAACCCCCCTTGGGTTCTGCGGCTCATGTCGATTTCCTCGTGACATCTTACATCAAGAACGGCTCTCCTGAAGCTGCAATTGGAGTATACGCATGTGCGCGTGAAGCTGGTTACGTAGTGGACTGTTTTACCATACCTTCAGTCCTTAAAGCCTGCGGGCAAGTTTCGTGCGTGCGGGTGGGGAAGGAGATTCACGGGTTCTCGACGAAGTCTGGATTTGACGGCGATGTTTTCGTGCTTAATTCGATGGTTTTTATGTATGGGGAATGTGGGCATGTGGCACTCGCGCGGTCTTTGTTTGACGAAATGCCCAAAAGGGATGCTGTTTCCTGGAGCACGATGATTCGGTGCTATGGCCACAATGGACTAGTTGAGAAAGCGTTAGAATTGGTGAAGGAAATGCACATTGTGAATGTGAAGCCTAATGAGGCTGCCTTGGTGAATATGGCCAATCTTTTCGCAGATTTGGGTAACTTCGGGATGGCGAAAGCTATGCATGCTTATGCAATAAGAACTGCAACTGGCGGCTATTCTGATGAGAATATGGGAGTTACGTTAAGTACTGCTTTGATGGATATGCATGCCAAATGCGGCAACTTGGCTTTTGCGCATGTGCTCTTTGACGGGTTGACTCAGAAGAACATTGTTGCATGGACTGTGATGATTTCAGGCTACATCCGATGTTGCAAATTAAAAGAAGGAGCTGATCTTTTCAAAAAAATGCTTGAAGAAGGCCTTCTCCCAAATGAAGTAACATTGTTGAGTTTGATCATAGAGTGTGGATCTGTTAAAGCTCTGCAACTCGGCAAACAGATACATGCCTATATCTCTAGACACTGTTTGGACATCTCTATAGCTGCGTCCGCTGGTCTGATTGATATGTATGGAAAATGCAGCAACACTAAATATGCTAGGGCACTCTTTGATCACATAGAGAACAGAGATTTCTTCTCATGGTCAGCAATGGTTTCAGCTTATGCTCGAGCAGCACTCGTTGATCAAGCTTTCTATTGCTTTGTCCTAATGAGGGCTGAAGGGTTAAGTCCAGATAGGGAAACCATAGTCAACATCCTACTCGCGTGCGCAGGCACTGGTGCATTTGCCTTGGGCAGGCGGATCCATGTTTACCTCAACAAGTGTGGCATGAATGACGTGATTCTCAAAACTGCACTCGTCGATATGTATGCTAAGTGTGGCGACATAGTTGGGGCCCGCGTGCTGTTTGCTGAGGCAATATATCATGACATGTGTATGTGGAATGCCATGATTGGCGGTTACGGAAAGCATGGTTGTGGAAAAGAGGCTCTGGAACTCTTCCGAGAAATGGAGGAATCGGGCATTAAGCCGAATGATATGACGTATATTGTAGTTTTGCAGGCTTGCAGTCATGCTGGGTTAGTAGCAGAAGGAAAGAGGGTTTTCCATGAATTGGTCAATAGCCGCGTGTTGGTCCCCAAAATTGAGCACTATGGATGTATGGTCGACCTTCTTGGTCGAGCTGGGATGCTTGAGGAGGCATATGAAGTGATCAAAAGCATGCCAATCAAACCCAACTGCATTATATGGGGTGCTTTATGTGCTGCCTCGAAGCTGTTTAAGAATTCTAAGATGGAGATGTTGGCGTCCAAGCAGATTACGGAAATTGGACCTCGGAGTTCTGGTTACAATGTTCTTTTATCGAATGTGTATAACGCTGCAGACAGATGGAGTGATGTAGAAGAGGTTAGGAGGAGAATGACGAATTCAAGAACTAAGAATTATGCAGGTGTGAGCGTCATCGAAGTTGCCATCAGAGGTTGATTAGGGTGACTTGGGGAAGAAAAGGTGGCTTAAGTTGGGAATTAGGAACAAGCTCCACCTGATAATTAGATCCATCCTTCTTCAGCGGGAAGTTGTGGAAGCAATTGTACAATTTTCTTCCAAACAGTAGAGTGAATATTTAACTTGTCCCTAGAGTATAGTAAATTTACATAAGTTGCATATGCAGATAAACAACATAGATAACGATAAACACAGGAATGAATCTGTGACCTCTCTCTCTCCCTCTCTATGCTGTCCACAGTAAAATGTGCATAAAATATACTACGTTGCGCGGGCCTCATCTTAACGGCATTCATTTCCTTCAACACCTCACCTGTGACGCAAGCATGTGACAAAGGAAAATTAGTTCTGAGGACAGTAGATTGTCTATCCAGGTCGCATTGCAAGAAAATTCTCAGTTTGATCAAGAAGTTCCAATCAGTCAATTCACAGTATGCCGGGTGATTTTTGTTTGTACAAGCAATTCCTTATGAACAATTGATGTGAATAATCCCGATAATCACCCTCCCCCATGAAAACCAATTACTAATGCTACACAAGGAGGAAGAAATGTTCAACCAAGCCATTGCTGAGCGCGACGATCTCCACTACCTCCAACAGAATGCCTAATGCTGATCTTTTCAGTAGAATATTTTTGCTGAAGCCACTCAAAAGCATTCACGTCAAGTTTCCCAGACACAGATTTCCCTTGCTTTCTTCGAGTTTGCTGTTCTCGAATGGAAGCCCAAAGTTTTGTTATGGCCTCCCTCTGTTTAGATGTGAACCTTGACACGTTATCAAAGGCATGCTTTACTAATATGTCTATGACCGTCTGACACCTGCAAAGAAGTTTCCACTCTCAAAATATGGTCGATATTGAATCACAAGCAAAAAGGAAACAAGTTTCTTGACACGCCCAAAGAAATTACCATGGAGTTTTGTACCGCCGCGCAGCTATCTCTAAACAGACAATCAAGGCTTCTCTCTGCGACTTGAGAAATCTCTTATGTTCGTCCTCTTCTTCCTTCCTCATCTTGGCTGCCGTATCTTTCTTTCCCTTTGAATTTTCATCTTTCTTCGCTTTACTCGGGATAAGCGCATCAAGCCCAAATGGGTCAAGCTCTCCCTCATTATTGGCTCCCAGACGATTATCAGGAGGCAGCTCCTGATTCCCGGGCAGATCAGTTGATTCCTTCTCAGCTTCCAGAGCTGCAGCTTCCTCTATGTCATCAGCCTCAGTAGCAACTGGTAGATTGGATATGGTGTCTTTTATTCTTACAGCAGTTTTGGAGAACTTGTGATATGTCCCAGGAAAGAAGGCCATTCAAACAAAGATAAGATGGTCCATCAGTTTCAACCAAAAACAGATGAAATGGTTTGTCTAAAAGAATCGATCTCTCACAAACAGCAAGGATATTATACTTCCAATGAGAAATTATAAATTTGTGTATACGGATTTTCAAAGTTGCAACACTGCATCGAGAGAAAAGAATATTCAGGTGTCCTACACAAAGTGTATGCTTACCAGAAAATGCTCTTGAATAACTTAAAAGGAGACCATTTAAGATAGGAAACAAGACCACTGGGGTAAAATCATACTAAAGCCCACTGTGGAACCATACAAGAAAACTTAAGTAGTAATTGCAATCGAACTGAACGCGGCATTATAATGTTAGAATTTCTTTTTTATCGGTGAAAACTTAGTTAGCAATAATAAAAATTATACGATGCGAGATAAGGACGGGCATATACTGTCAATTTCCAAAAGTACGTGTAATAAAAATTTGGAGTTGCTTGCAGGATATATAAAAATGATATTACCATGAGTTAATACCAATTCTATCATAATGAGAAAAAACTTAAATACAAAAAGAGGATTAGTCAATTACAGGATACTATAAGTATAATCTAATAATTGAATCATACTGCTACTTCCTGCTATCCAATGAGAAATCAAAAGAGAATTATATTTATATGTTAATATGTCATGATATAATCAAAACTTTGATATTTTGATACACAAATTATGAATGATGTGGCACATAATTAATTGAACAATGAAAGTACGTTAAATAAATTGAAATGATGTTCTTTTTCCTGAGTATAATATGGCAAGTATTTTATACATGTATACCACGTTATACTCCAAAGGAACAAGTATTTTTTCGTAGATTCAATAAAGGTGCAGGAGATGGAAGTTTCATTGATTATCATGCAATTTACACTAATATATGCAAAATTTTGACCTATTTAACTAACAAAGGGTGAAATGGGGTCGGGATGAAAGGCCAGTGAAGCTACCAGCTCTACGCATTACCATGATGGCGTTACTGATGATGCTAAACAAAGACAATATTACCACTACCACTTATCGAACTATTACCATACAGAGCCAACACAACTGCATGATACTTTAATATGGGAAGACCATCAAAAAGAGAACTTAAGGTTATTCCTGAGAAAAACCGAAACTTAAATGGCCACCGACAAATGCTACACAATTTACAAAAACTTTCCTTAGACAAAGAGACAACTAATGATGCAAGCATGAACATTGAACTAGAACAAGATAAATCCAAAGGCAAAGACAAAGTTGTACCACAAAGCTGTCATCAGTGAACAGATCATTTGCCACCACTGCCTGAATTGTCCATGTAGTCAACTGATTTTTTTGCTTATCACTTAAATGCTGGAAGAAAACAATAAGGTAGTAGCATCTTTAGGGATTTTTTATCATAATAACCCTGACATATCAAACTTCATTAATAATAGGAGCCCCGTCCATACCTCAGCTGCATCTTGCGCCGCAGAGAACAATTCATGATAATCTGCCCGCACCGATTGATCAGTACAAGCTGTCGACGAAGACATTGCAGCTTCGAGTATGGCAAAGAAGTAATCCCTTGTCCCGGGCTTCACGCTCCCTGCCTGTATCAACTGTATGGCCAGCTTCGACGCCTTGCCAAGCTTTGTGGGATTTCGGATGTGAGATGCAATTTTCTTCATGGCATCTATGACTTGAGCTTCCGAGGCATCCGTATGCGTCTTGAACCTCAAACGTTTCCCCGATTCGGCACCTAAACATGAATGACAAGCCATTCAGATCGATCCACGAAAACACTAACACCTCCATCGCCACAAGAACAAATTTTTCTCACAAGAAACAACTCCACATTTAGAACTCCTTCATATCACTTGCACTTGAACAAACACAAAACTTCTTTCAGCTGCTAGGGCTGGCAAATCATCAATGGGACTAACGCCAGCACAAGTCACAACAATTCCAGCCGTTCGACAGGTTCCACTAGAAAAACCAATCTCGCAGCCCTCGAAACGAGAGAGACCCATCAAGGATCAACCTCAAACGGAGCACCCACAACACACCCGCGACAAAAACGATCAAACCCAGAGCACGGAACGAGCAGTACCCATCAAAAAAGAAACGACAGACAAAACCGACCATCTACAGGAAACGGGCTGCGCAGCTCGGCGAACGGAGAATTCGGGTACCTGGAGGGGGATTGGGCTCGTCGGACTTGGGCCGCTTGAGGGCGCTCTTGAGAGCAGGACGCGGCGGAGGCGATGGCGGAGGCGGAACAGGGGACGGGGCGCGTAGCTGCTCTTGCTCTGGAGCTTGGGCTTCTTGTGGGTTCGAAGAAGGTGGCGGCAACCCTTCGAACAGATCCTCCACCATTTCCTCTGCTCTCTCTCTCTCTCTCTCTCTCTCTGAGCGTGCCGTGCTGCGGTTCTCCGTCCTCCCCTGGATCAGCAGCAGCAGCAGCTCGACTGCAAGATCGAAGCTTTTCGTCATTCGTACAGGACTCGATCCGAGGAAGGATTCGGTTCGGGCCGCGTCTTTTCGGGCCCACAGACCAAGCCCCGAAAACACAGCCCAGGCCCAGGATCCCCGTCAGGGCCCGGCCCGGCCCATAGGCTCCTGTGGTTTTGGGTCGAACCGTGGCCCAGTTGAATCTTCGGCGTGTCCACTTGGACAAGACGTATCTTCTTCCACCGAAAGTCGGACGAGAATTGAAGCCTTGATAAAGATAAAAGGCAGAAACCCTAATCAGATGATTTGGCCGCTGATGGTTTTGACAAGGAGATGATGGAATCAGTCACTTCGCACATGCCCCCTAGTCGTTCTAGACATTCGGTGGGATTTTCCCAATTTGCGTAAGTTTTATTTATATGATTCGTATATTTAGTATCCTTTGACACGTGAAATAACTAATTTAATCTGGAGTACATCATATATGTGCTGGAAGATGATTTCATGTGCCGGAATTTGCAAAGTTTTATTTAAATCATGGGCATATTTAGTATCGCTCAATAACGAGAAATAATTAATCCGATTCATGGTACTTCGTAGTACCGGAAGATGATTTTATGTGGCGCGTTTGTATAGTTTTATTTAAATCATTAGTGTATTTAGTATCGCTCGATACGAGAAATAAATAATCCAATCCACAGTACATCATATATGTGCCGGAAGACGATTTCATGCTCTAAATTCATCACCCTGATTTTCGTTGGGCTCTTGTTTCAAATGACGAGGCAGGTTCATCTATTTAAAAAAAAAAAAAAATTGGAGGGAGAATCACGAGTAAGATTGAGAACTTTCACTAGAAGGTTATAATATAGGAAAAAAAAAAAAGAGTATATTCCATCTGCACCTCGGTCTAAAATTCATCAAAGATTTGACTTTTTTGGGGGGGTCGCCATTGCCATAACTCTCATTGAATGAAAATTTCTCGAAGTCATCATCAATTGGTTCATTAAACAATTCGTGGTATGTCAAACTATGAAACTGCCATCCTTAATTTGCTCGAGTATCATAGTGTATGTATGTGTCTCGTGTTGGTCGCATTGACCTAAACTTTAGTAATAATCACTTCCCTTGCCTAAGTCAACGCCAGGTTTGGTGAGTATTATTGAAATAATGTCTATAAAAGGAATTTAAAAAAAGAAGCAAAGTAGAACAAAGATTAGGGTTTCATCACACCTCTTTGCCAGCGATGTAATTTTTTTGTCCACAAGTAATATATCATGACTAAGACATGCGAGCAAGTGTGCAACTCTATTATATGCATTATATATATATATAGAAAATTAATCACTCCAAATCACATCAATAAGTTTAATTGCCCGTGACAGCTTTGCACGCGTCACGAGATGTCTCACTCGAGACGCAACCACTTTGCCTAGAAGGGCAAGTCCGTCCCCGCGACCCCAGGACAGCACCACCAATCCCACCATGCCATAGTGGTGGCGTTGAAATTTCGCGCTTGAGCAATCCTATTAAGCTCTATGCTTCGATTATTTCGTGCTTATAATCGTTAACAGAAGAAATAAAAAAAGAAATTATTTTTCGTGAGTGATGGGAAGGGAAGCTAAAGTAAGCTCTGATACGGATTTGTCTTTCATTCAAAGGTATCCACGCGTTTCATATTCGCTCGAAGTTTGCTCCTAGAAATACAACCACAAACTAAATCGTCATCAAATTTGATTTTTTTTTCCATTAGAGGGGGCTCGTACATGCACCTGCAAATAATATACATACTACCGTCGCTTTAGCGCACCAGATCGCAGTTTAAAAAAGAAAGAAATATAAATAAAGAAATACAAACCCTACCCTAGCTAATAGGCACACATTAGATCAAGACTTCAAAACACATGCTCATCAAAATCAAAACCCCAAAAAAGAGGACCAACCTTCCCCAAGCAAACCCTCCCCTTATATTAAATTAATCATGCTGCTAGGTGATTAGTCAAAGTGAAAGAAAAGATTTGCACCTTGTATGTTCATAGAGAGAGAGAGGCATGGACCATGCAAGCTGCCCAAAAAGGCACGGGGCCACCAGAGCCGAACGAACGCACGAGCTAAACAATTCGATCCGTCCATTTCCTTCGCCATTTAACAAACTTATCTCCTCCACCTCAACTTGCCCTTAAAAAAATAAGCAGAAAAAATGGTTTCGGACGGTCCAACGCCCTTTCGCTGTGTCGTGTTAATTAATCTTTTGGCTTTCGCCAGGTCAAAACCCTCAGTTTTCTTCGGGTTACCTGCGACCGCAATTCACTGGTTGCTTGTTGTGACCCAGATGGATTTTTCTAATCAGGATTAGGTTTTCCCTGCCCCCTCTTTTTTTTTTTTTTAATTGCATTGCGGTCTGTTGATGCTATTATTCAAACTACGACTGATTCTAAGATTGCATTGTTCGAAATGTGAATGAGTAGGAGCGATTTCCGGCGAGCGGAACTCGAGCTCGATTGAATGCATCTTTTTAACCAGCTTTACACCTCGAGCAGGTTGAGTTTGGTGCGTGTTGAAATATAGGCTTGGTCGAAGAAAAGATAGGCCTGTCTTTGATCGAATCAGAAAAGATGAAGAGATAATAACCCCTACCCCGGGTTCATTGGTGACCTTTGTTGATCTTGATTTTAAGGTCGGTGGGTCATTGGAAAATGTCTCTACTAATGGAGGATGATAGAGGACCCCGATCTTGACTCATAACTGAATTGAATAGTTAAGAAACCTATTGTATTGGTGCTAATTTAGTTATAAACATTTTAATTGTGTCGATTTAATCCTAAACATTTTGAGGTAATGTTAATTTAATCATTTCAACTAATTTTAGTCGAGCGTTGCTGACGTGGATATCAGTTAGCTTTCGTGGCACCACCAAGGCTAATTGGAACAAAATTTAATAATATTTAATAAAAATTCTTTTTTTCTTTTCTTCTTTCTTTTGTCAGTAACTAGCCACCAGCCAAGGCCAAGTAGGCTAGCCTTACCTAGGCAAGGGTCGCCGTCGCTCGCCACAAGCAAGGCCTAACTAGGCAAGGGCAAGGCCTGATGAGGGCTCCCTTTATCAAATCTGGTATGGCCGACTGTCACCAGGGCTTGCCCTCGCCCAACTGGGCCTTACTTGTGGCAAGTGACGGCAAACCTCGCCCAAGCAAGGTTGGCCATGGCTGATGGCCAATCATTGGCAAAAGGAAGAACAAAAGAAAAAAATTATAAAGTATTATTGAAAATTGTCCATATCAACAATATCCTACCAAAATTAACCGGATGATTGAATTAGCACTAAGTTAAAATGTTTAAGATTAAATTTGTACCACTACAATATGTTTAAGACTTTTCTGACACATTTCCTTAGTTGAGAGAGAGAATTTGCAGTGATGGTACATACGGGTGGCATTGGCACAGGATCATGTGGTTGGCGGCAGGTGGCGGCTTCAAGGGGGTGGCTAGCTCAAACATAAAAAAACGAGGTGGCTAGCCTTTCCAATGCAACGGTTGGGCTTGAAAATCAAAAGAAGAGAGAAAATGCCCGATTGGGAGTAGGACTTCTTCGGGATTAAGCATCTCAAATCAGCTCTAAACTATCGATTTTAAGAATGATGATGCAAATTGAAAGTATTAATTTACGCTCTGCATAGGATGTTAGACTTTTGGTCCTATGTAATGTCAAATACTCGTGTTCCTATCTTGCCATCTTGGTCTCTTATCCAGAATTGAACTTCATTCCATAAAAATAACAACTTCAGTTGATATTTTTATCGTATCCTGACTATTAAAATATCATAGTTATTTTCCTTTGAGACAAGCAAATCTTACTTTTTGGAAGTATACATTATTACTAGCACTATAGTATTAATTATGTTTAATTTACTGTATAGACTCTACAACTATTGACGAAAAGGCTTCTTCCGAGGCCAGACAATGGTCCCATTAGACTAGAGACACACGACTTCGTACATTGCATTTCTGGGAAAAGAACACATAAGCTGAGGAGCTCGAAATTATCTTTCGGAACACTCAGTCCTAATTTAGCAAGAGATTGTCCTTATTGCACATTCCAGACCATTTTTTAAAAGCTTAAACATATTTAAAATATTCTATAATGTTTTCATCCGACAGTACTTATTAAATAATACGTATTGTTGGTGATTTCTGGCATCCAATGTTTCATCATTTTATGCCTTTTATAGTACAAGAGAAGGTGATGTGAGTTTTAGAAATTGAAAAGACATACAATTTTTAGATGTGGAAGCAAATGATCCCGGCTTTTGAAGGTGATAGGTGATCATAATTTCTAAACAATCAAGTTGATCAGGTCTTTTTGGCCAATATCAATATCAAAATAATTAAGTAATCAACCACTTTTTTTTCTTTTCAAAAGAAAATTGTATTCGTTGCTCAAAAGGATATATAAGAAACACATAGACTTCATATCAAAACAACTTGAAGCATAATAAAGCCAAAAATACTATACAACAAAGCTAAATGTAGAAAACAAAGAGGATCAACAGAGCACCAGCATGATTAAGTACACACTCGTTCTATAAGAGTAGAATTGTCAAGCAAGTTAATCGGCGACCAATTACTAGATCTTGTATTATCATTAGTGATGAGCACACATCATAAACTCATTCTCTAACAACTATGGCATTGCTAGTTGGCGATATGTACCTAAATTCGGCTTCCTCTACACTATCTCCATATAGAGATAATCAAAATAAATGAAAAAACACAGATCTAACATTTGAAAGAGAAAATTTTCGTGGTTCAATGAGATGCCAAAGCTACTGTGATCACCATTGAAGCTGGAGGCATAACACAGTACACGAACAGAATATAGGGTGTCGAATTTGCGAAAACATAGTTATGAAAATCACAAATCTAGAGCGGAAGAGCATAGCTTAGAAAAGTTTAAACTCTCAGATCTAAAACTAGATTGGGAGAAGAGAACTATCAAATTTAGATTGGAAGAAAAGAAAAAATAAGAAACAAATGAGAATACACAAACAAAATCAATAAGATGGGCAAGGAAAGGCTAAAACCCTCCTCCATCGCTCAAGGCTGAAAAAGATGATAAAGAGAGAAGAGAAAAAGGGAGAGACAAAGACTTTTTGACTACTTACATATTGGATTAATAGCACACAAAAAAACTCCAAAATGATATATCTTTAGCAAATTTATTGCAAATTAATTTCTAAACCGGCACACTTATGACAAATTTACACAAAACTAATTTTTTTTACCATCAGCAACCCCAAACTAATATATTTGTGATAAATTTACCCTCTATTAAATTCCATTATATTAGATTACAACCACAAAAAACCATAAATGAAGGGTAAAACCCCAAATCGATATATCCATCGACAACTACATGTCATCTAATTCAGCAATTTGACGATAAAATTTAGCAGAAACTAAAAGAAGGTAAATTTGTCACAAGAGTACTAATTTGAGATTTTTTATGGTAAAAAAATTAACTTGGATAAATTTGTCATAAGTGTATTAGTTTGAGATTTTTTATAGTATTAATTTTACATATTTTCAGCCAAATTACATACACAAAAAGGATGCAATTTTCCATATCACAAGGACAGGGTTGATATGGACATTAATTAAAAACTTTGTAATTACCAAATGATGGACAATCACAAGAAGACCTAATTATGAGCTTGATGCGTTGAGCTAAATAATGCCTTTTGGACTTGCGGTGTAAGAGCAGCGTCATATTCAATAAACTTTTCCAAGGCTGACAAATACTTGTAAGTGACTCCATTTCTGCGGCTGGCTCATTGCTCGGCTAGGCTGGCCTTTTTTGCATATGAAATCTCAACATTTTTCGAGTCATGAGTGAGTTTGGACAAGACTCATTAGGCTTGAAATTGAGTTTGATTGTCGAACCTCTAATTTTTCTATGGTTCCTAATTGAGCCTACTATGTAAAGCTTCGGGTACATCCAGTACATCCTCAAGACCATTTGTTAATTATTACATTCCCTAATTTCTCGCATGCATCAAATTGAAGCTCAGTCATAACATGGGTGAGCGTGAAGTAACATGACATGGTAACCATGAATAAATTTATTGACCAGTGCTTCCAAAATGCTTATTAAGCTAAGAAACTTTATAGTATTTAAATGTATTAACTGTGATTGTAAACTGTGTATTTAGTGTTTTATACATAAAAAGTTTCCTACAAAGTGTGCTGAAGTCATGAAGGCACTCCTAAACGAGATTCAAATATAATATCGGTAACATGTAAATGACTTCTTCTACTCTTTTAAAAAATTGTGTATTCCTCTTGGCCTTTTAACAGTAGCAACAGTTACTTCACACCTAGAATTCATTGAAACATGAACAAACATGTTTTTCAATGACACAAAGGGACATTATTTAAAGCGAACCCTAATTTTTTTTCCTCAATTCGTGGAATAACTTAAACTATAAAATGTTGTCAATTTGCAACTAATACAATCCTTGAGTGTATTGACCCAAAAATGTCCTTGAATGTACCCCGTATTAAAGTAAATAGTTAAAATACATGTCAAACATCTTAACCAGGTCGTTAAATCTTAATGATTAGTTTTTATTTGTTCACTCGACTTATTAAACAACCGAAAATGTGTTATCTTAATTCTACAATGCTTTCATGTTCGGATGCTCATTTTAACTGGCCTTTATTATCCATGTCATGGTCCTGCCCTACTCCTTAAAAAGACAATCCACGTTTCGGTGACACGGAAATTGACCACGCCAATCAAGAAAAATTCAATGTAGGCTTGAACAAGTACAAATTACAACAATAATCTACGGCCTAAGATATATAATATGATGCAACTACTAATGACCCTTTTTACTATTTCACCGCATACTTTTTTCTGCAACACGGATCTCTTATCGAATTGTTTACGATTTAATCATAGCGTCACATAACAAAAGTCTCATGCCGCACGAAGAGAGGCCGCGAGCGATTGGACACCATTCCACAATCCCATATTAAAAAAACAATTGTTAAAAGTAGGGAAAAGGAAGGTTAAGATTATCCCCACCATGCAAACGGCCTCCACAAGACAGAATCATGGCCAGTCTGATCATAAGACGCAGTCGCGAACGGCACATCAGGAGCCCTAAGGAAAGCGACCGGGAGGAAGATGACTGATTTTGCGGTCAAGATTGGAGCCCGCCCCGCTTTTAACATTAGTATAATTGAAAAACCCTCCCCCGGCGGGGTCTTTTTTTTAAAATTCATTTAATAGGGGACATCAGCTTCTTGAGAAATGAGGTCAGTTTTATTCATATAAAAATGATCCGACTAACATATTGCGCGCACCTTTCCTCAACCTCTCGCGCATTTTTGATGATATATGTATGTCGGGACGCGAGAGAGAAGGAAAGAGAGAGCAGGAGAGAGAAGAGGACGTGCGACCCACCATTTCACGCGCACGCGACCCCACAGCGCAAACCCTAAGTCCCAACACCATTACCATCTTCTTCTTCTTCTTCTTCTTCTTCTTCTCCTCCTCCTCCTCCTCCTCCTTCTCCTTCTTCTTTACCTTCTCTCTTCTCCCTGACCGCATCACTTTTGTATTCTTGTGGGGGAGACAAGAGTTTAAAGAAGAACCACGCACCTTTTGCACTCCCCATAAGCAAGCCAAAGCGGGGTTCGTAAAGAACACCCAGAAAGAAAAGAAAAGAAAACAGAGGGAGAGCGAGAGATTCTCGCTTACTTAAGCTGTGGTTTTTTCCTGTTCATGCTCTCTCTCTCTCTCTCTCTCTCTCTCTCTCTCGCGCGCGCGCGCGCGCTTGCTTCGTCACTTTTTACTCTCCCTTAGCTTTCTCAAATCGTTCGCCTTCCTTAACCTCTACTACCTTTTCCTCTTTCTGTTTCTCTCCAACTCTCTCCAACTCTCTCCAACTCTCTCCAACATCTGCCTTCTTGGGAAAGATCGCTAGAACTAGCGGTCTCTTCTGGGGAGGTCATCTCTTTGTCACATCTCTCTTCACTTTTTGCAGCGATTTTGCTTCTTCTCCTCGTTGAGCTTTTGCATAGAGAAGAAGTGAATTGACACAGATAGATCTGGGGGTCCATAAGGAATTCAAGTGCTGATCAATCCTATAGTTTCGACAGCACATAGTTTGCCCAATTTTTTTTTCACGAGGAAGAGGAATCATGTCAAATCCATGGTGGACAGGGCAGGTCGGGCTCCCCGGAGTCGAGACGGCGACGAGCTCCTCGCCAGCAAAAAAGCCTGATCTAGGGATCTCCATGAAGGACAACAGTGGAGGAGGCGGTGTCGGGGAGGAAGACGAGAGAGAAAACAGCGATGAGCCAAAGGAAGGAGCTGTCGAGGCCGCCTCTCGAAGGCCAAGGGGCCGTCCGCCGGGCTCCAAGAATAAGCCGAAGCCGCCGATCTTTGTGACAAGAGATAGTCCTAACGCGCTTCGGAGCCATGTGATGGAGATAACCAACGGCGCAGATATAGCTGAGAGCGTGGCCCAGTTCGCCAGACGGCGACAGAGGGGTGTCTGCGTGCTCAGCGGGAGCGGCACAGTCACCAATGTCACACTCCGGCAACCCACAGCCCCAGGGGCGGTCATGGCCCTTCACGGCCGCTTCGAGATTCTCTCCCTCACCGGGGCCTTTTTACCTGGTCCTGCCCCGCCAGGGTCGACTGGATTGACCATATACCTAGCTGGAGGCCAAGGTCAAGTGGTTGGCGGAAGCGTCGTGGGCTCGCTCGTGGCTTCGGGGCCTGTCATGGTGATCGCAGCGACCTTTTCTAATGCAACTTACGAGAGACTGCCCTTGGAGGAGGACGAGGAAGCGGGCAGCGGACAAGGGCAGATGGGGAGTGGCTCGCCACCGGGGATTGGCGGCGGCGGGGGACAGCAACAAGGGGGGATGGCGGACCCCTCATCGATGCCGGTGTACAATTTGCCTCCGAATTTGCTTCCAAATGGTGGACAATTGAACCATGAGGCTTATGGTTGGACCCATGGCCGGCCAACTTATGGCTAGAAAAGGATAATTTAGAGAAGTCGTGAGGACAAGAGGGAGAGGGAGAAATAGAGAGAGCTTCAGGTCAGCTACTTTATCTTGTATTGTGTCAGGGATATGGAAAAACAACTTGCTCATGTCTTTTTCTTATTTTGTATATTAAACCATGACTATCATCATTTTGGTACTTCTTTATGTGCAAATCAAGGCAAGGGTTTTATTTCAATTTCCTTCAATTATTTTAGTTTTCACAACTTTTCCACTGATTTTTGTGTTTCACTCCATAAAATACTCCTCATTTCTATGCTAATCTCTTCATACTGTTGCATAAAACTTAGAGCAGTCAGGAGCAAAACTAATACTTTAAATCCAGTCTACTGAGTATTTTATTTAAAGCCTTGAATAGTGACAACTGTAATTCATTTAATTTCTGCATATGCAATTTGCAAGGAGTTCCATGTAGATCTGACCCTGGCTAACTTCATGTACTTCAGTATTTTCTTTGTTAGTAATTATAGCAAAGTTTACACAAGCGACTTTATACACTATTGAATTGAGAGAGTGGATGTTATCATCTTCAATACAGGGGCAGAAAAGGTCGCTTGTGTAAATTCCTTTTATGCTGGCGGTATATCATCTATTATTTCTTTTTAAAATGTGCTATTACTCAATTTTCAAAGAGTGTTGGTATGTATTGTAACTCTGTTTAGTGGTCTGCTCTTAGGACAATCGTTAAGAAGAGCTAAGATAAAAATATTGAAGGCTTCTTGATCATGGAAATAGCTTGATTAATTATTCCAATTATTTTCTTCACCTTTTCTCTTCCTCCTCTTCAATTGTCTTTTCTGGCAGAGCTGAAGTTTTCTTATTTTTCCAACCTCCTCTCTAACATAATTTTTTTTTTATATCTTTGTGTCTCATAATTAATCCATGATCATGGCTTTTTTTTCTTTCTTTCTTTCTTTCTTTTTTTTTTTTTTGGGGGGGGGGGGGGGGGTGGTTGTCCCTGAAGAACATGCTCTTCTTGCTACTGAATTTCACTTTGAATCTGATAGACTTGGAGCTTGAAGGGAACTACACATATTACATTTAGAGTGAACCTAGCCAATTATGCGAAAAATCTGGAGATGTCTTCTCAAGAATTCTCAAGTCCCACAAACATTGACTTCTGGTTCTGGTGGCCTTTTAGTTGCAAACATCATTCTTCGAGCAAAGCGTGTGCAACTTTAGGCGATGAACTGATGATAAGTTGCTAAAATAGATCCAAACATTGTGACTTTTTGAGAGGAAAGAGATAACTTCAGAATAAGCAGTTCCTCATTTGCCAATTTCTACGCAAACATTTGAAGGATTTGGGTGTTTTATCCAAGATTATATACTAATCAACTACTGCATTAGACTATGGCTGAAACATCAGCAGACCCGATTTTTCTGCACTTTTGAACATAAAAAATTAACCCAAAGTTGTTCAGAAAAGGTATGCTCCTGGTGCATGCTTTAGTTTGCTAGATGAGAGCATATTAGATACGAAATCTAATTTACTAGCGTGGAATTTGACACTTAGGACGATGACTAGTAGTGATCCAGAAGTCAAGATTTTCACTTGTTAAAACAGCAATGGACACTTGCATTCAGCATAAAAGAGCCATTTTTCTGGAGCTAGTTAATGCTTTTACCAGTATAGTAACAGGTTCTATCCATTGCAATTATTCGATTGTACATATGATCACTAACTTAAACGATGCTTTTTGTGATGCGGGAAGTATTGTCTAGCTGGAAGAATACAGGCAAACTAAATATATATGATGATGAAATTAATCAGAATGAGGGAACATACTCAAATCTCGGATTAGAAAGATTAACTGCATCATCTGTTATCAATGCTTCAATCATGTGTAGAAATTTATGTCCTCAAACTGCAAAATATTTTTTTAAAACTAGTTGTATGATCACCCAAATGCAGGAAAAAAGCAAACGTATAATCACACATGTTGAGTTTCATTCAGTGATGTTTCAATCATGTTTCGCATACATCTGTCTCCATCCTGTAAATTACTCTTTGTTCAAACAACGAGACCTAAAATAGATCTTTTCAGTTGATTAGGCTTCCACAATCCGTACGGACATATTATATGTTTTGTTTTTAAAGGTTTTGTATATTGGATAATCAAGCACCACTTTATGCCTGAGATCAGTATAGTGCCCTTAAAAGGATGTTTTTCTTTTCTTGACATACTCAAAGGATCCTAGAGTTGAGCAGCAAGGAGGACCCTCTTCACATGCCTTCACATGTCAATGTTAATATATATTATTAAAAAATTAACGCTAGCTCTTTTTCTTTCTTGCAACATTCCAGTGGTAAAGCACCAGTACCCATTGAGCCCACCTAGGGTTTTAAAATGTTCAACTGTACGATTTAAATAATTAAACCCGCCGACGATGAGGAACGACAATTAATGTAGTCGCCTCGGTTCCTATCAACTGTCATTTTTAATTGATTTTTGTCAACAACTCCAAACCCTAGATTAATGTTTCAGCCTAAACAAGCCAGTAAATGATGAACTTTGAATTGGATTCTGTGGAACCGGAGTAAACTAATATGGACCATCGAAATGGAGCCTTTCTTGTTCATTATAAAAGTGATGAGCAGCTAAGTTTTAAAATATGGCCACTGCTAATGGAGAATCATGCATCAGCAAAGGGGAAATTCAATGGCATTTTGCTTTGCTGAAATCCCTTGATGCCGAATATCTTTATTCGATCAGGAGGCGCACTTGCCGTGAAGTACACGTCGTCTATTTCGTCGGGATTAGGTGCAATTTGACCTAACTTTCAAAAAACAATTATGCTAATCTTCTCTTTAGTTAAAGCGTCTCTCCATTTTCGGGCCGGTGGCCAATCACAATGCAGGAAATTCCCTATTGTTGAGGATGTGGTGGTCATTCATTCTGCAAGTGCCAAAGTATAGTTCAAACAATTCACCTATCTCAACACGATCTTCAGGTAAATCATGATTAATATTCCTCAAACAACATAATTATATTAGCTAGGTGACAATCAACTCCTTTAAGTAAAATCTAATGTTAGATTCATGGGAAGAGGTGAATCAGTTAAAAAAAACATTAGCAGGAGAAATATTCAAAAAGAACAATCTCCTGTTGGGTAATCATATGTTTAGCAAAGTAAAACATTAATAAATTAGCAACTAAACAATGATCCCTTTGACAATGTTTCTACAGCTTATGATAATTACTAATTAATTGGGAATATTTCGCATCCTAGCCAGCCAAATCATGGTTTGTTACATGTATAAAAGAACTATGCAAAGCATCTTGTTGCCTCTGCGTAGACAGCTCACTGTGTTTAACAAGGAGATTGTTAATGTCAGAAAAAAACAGTATAATCCTTCGTTGCTAGCTAGAAATTTAATCATTCTCGATTAGTTCAATTTTACAGTAAAGATGATGCAGTTATTGTATGATCAGGGTTATCAAAAATGACAATTTGAAGCTATCTGAAATGACGATGAGTTTTGGTTTTAGGGCACGGTAAATAACAACTGAACTAATCAAACTAAGGAGAATCTTCAATAAGAAAGGTTATTACTGAATAGAAGAGTAAGTTGCTGATAAATGTTCTGTTAATAGATATGGTTAAAAAAAAATCACCAGTTTGACCAAAAAAAAAAAAAAACTGCAACATATGCAGTTCTAATCAAATGCGAGAGTACTTGCGATGAATAACTGTACTTAGATAGTTTCGGCTCTGAAGGTCAATGAAGGATAGGCTAAAAAGAGTGGTTAAGGACTAGAATGTCTCTGAATAGAACTTTCGACCCTTTTTTGGCTAAAGTAGTTAATAATATATGTAGAAAAATGAGAAACATAAATTATATGCAAGCGAATTTATTAACTTAACAAAGTGGAAGATCCCGTACAGCCTCATGATAGTAGGCAACTCCATCTTCTTCATTTTTCTTTTTTTCTTTTTTTTTTATAAGTGATTCCATCTTCTGCATAATAATATTATGATAATATGACTATTTTCGTGCGTATTAATTTTCACCCATGTCCTCCTGCTATGTATATATATAAGCAGAAAATGGAAATGAAATGGAACTACAAGATAGACTGCATATAGAGCATGAAGCTTAACCCGCAGAACTTCCTTGGGAATGCATCTGCAAAATTGTAAAGTTCTCGAAGAGATGGAAACTTGCATATGTCTCATTGTGAGTTAGCAACCGACGGTTGGTTGAGCCTCAACATCCACCCTAAACCTACGGTCCTTTCGATGCTTCGAAATCAAGTTTGCAAAATCGATGTATTGATGTATTGACTACGAGCGACAATTTAAATAACCGGCTCATATTCAACACCAGAGAAAAGGAGTCTCCCGCGCGAATCCAATCACCGGACGACTCGTTACACGGAGTAATATCACGACAAGAGTTTCAAGCATCCATGAGCTCGCCTCGCTTTCTTGACCATCGTTGGTTTGAAGGGTTCAACTGGAGTAGGGCAAAAAGATGGCGCAAGTCCCATGCGGAGCAACCTCACGACCCCTCGAGATTCTCAAGGGAGAGGGAGGGCATTCACGGGAACAGGAAAGATGGGAAAACGACAAGGAGGGGGCCGTGGAAAACGACAGAGCTCCGGTCGGCAAAACGAGGGAGGAGTGCGCCGGGGGGGAGTTGACCTTTGACCTGGTTGGAGGGCTGACGATGATGCCAGCTGCAGAAACCCCCGGAAGACCCGCCGGGGAGGGAGGGAGGGAGGGAGGGGGAGGCGTCTCCCGGTGCAGTTGCGCCCTGCTTGGGGAATCCCGCCGTAACGTCTTCGCTCTCCCACAGGGACTTTGCAATTTGTCGCACCTCCATTTTCGGTTTTCCAACGTTTGAGAAAAGTTCTCGTGATTCGGCGGACTGTCACATCAGTGGATTGGTGGTCTTTCTTCTTAGTTCTGGTGATGATCAAGCCCCCGGTTCGTGCAGTCGGGCCGGTCTTATTCGGGGAGCCACCGACCAGCTAGAACCGGCCGGTTGCTGCGCCAAGTTGGTGAATCAGCCAGCTCGAGTCTCGGTTTCAAAAGACTTGAAATTTATTTGGCTTAGACCTATCTGTTCATTCTCCCTAAAAAAAGGGAGGCTCCTTTGTTTTTTGGAAAAAATTGAAGGTTCAAGTTTTGAGCTAGATAAAGAGCCGATCCCTCGACCTAATACTCGAGTGCTTGTTCCGATAGCAATTCATGCAATTTAGTTCCTTTTAAATTTGTTGGGTAAGTACATTAGAAGTGCCAAAAATTATGTACGGTGCTCACTTTCATGCCAAAAGTTTATTTTGGATAACTTAA
Organism: Eucalyptus guilfoylei; assembly: GCA_016097605.1. Taxonomy (NCBI): domain Eukaryota; kingdom Viridiplantae; phylum Streptophyta; class Magnoliopsida; order Myrtales; family Myrtaceae; genus Eucalyptus; species Eucalyptus guilfoylei. Next base: position 49,636,716 of record CM027867.1, read on the forward strand.
GTGCCAACAAATTCGAAAAACGATCATTTCAATACCAATGCCGATCTAATTGACCGGAAATCCGACGTTACACTTTTTTATTAATTTTTTAAGCTGACGTAACTCATCGGAGAGTATAATCAGCATCAAAACAACAAAATGATGCCGTTTGGTGTCTTTCCCCCAAGTAAGAACCCTAAATCCCCAAATTGTAAGAGAGAGAGAGAGAGAAGGCATGGGCTTTCTTCTCATCTTCTTTCTCGAAGAACAACACCAGTAGCGGCACCAACAGTGGCACCTTCGACCTCCCTTCTTCCTCCTCCTCCTCCTCCTCCGCCCTTGCCTCCTATTCTTTCCGCCACTTCTTGCCTGAGTAACAACCTCAACCTCTCCTCGCTCACCTAGTCGAGCAACTATGGATGTGCATGGTCCAGGCGGGCGGTTTCTGACCTAGAACCGGGAACCGCCCGCTAAGGACCGGTTCCGAAAAATTGGAACTGGGATCCACCCGTTTGTTACATGGATCCACCCGGGAACCGGACCGCCGGTCCGGTCTGGTTCTCGAGTGGATCCATGGAACCGATTTTGACGTGAAACAATTTTGGTTTTCAACATAGAATGACTACGTGACATCAAAGCAAGCCAAAGAAAAAAAAAACCAAATTTAAGTAAGTGGAACAAACTTATCAAGTAGAGTAAATTAGACAAGTTTACACTTTACAACGACGCAACAATCGCAACAAGATTCGCCTAAAACTTCACATCTTATAAAGCTTGTGAATCCCAAGTTTTGAGCTCTGAAATTCCAAGTTCCAATCTCCAAAAAGTAAAACAATAATTAATAGATGATTAGGAGGAACCAAGGAAGAGACAGAAAGAGAGAGAGAACCGAAGAGTCGAAGACGAAGGGAGTGAGATGAGACTAGGGTTTCTTTTAGTAATTTTTTTTTTTAATATTAAAAAGGTTCCAGTCCGGTCCAGGTGGGCGGGCGGGCGGATCCACCCATGGAACCGAGAACCGGACCAGTACCCACCGGTTCCCATAAATTGGAACCGGGAACCGGACCGATTCCCTCAAGAACCGCCGATTCCGAGCGGTCCGAGCGGATCCAGGGTATTTTGCACACCCCAACGAGCAACTACAATGGTGGCGGAGTGACGGTGGCCGAGCGACGGTGAGCGAACGCGTTAGGCGAGGATTGGACAAAGAACCCTAATTTCAATCCCCATATGAGATATACAGCGTCATTTTTGTAAGGCTATCCACGTATGACAGCAAAATGACGTTGTTTAAAAGCCACAACTTTTTTTTAAAAAAATATAAAGCCACGTAATTAATTTAGCCGTTATCTCTCATCGGGGCACCAAAAATTATCGTTTTTTCTCCAATTTGGCACTTAAGTGATCCGACGGAAACTTTTGGCATCAAAGTGAGCGCCGTACACAACTTTTGGTACTTCTAATGTACTTTGCCCCAATTTTGTTTATGGAGTTCACAACGAAATAGGATTCGAACCTACGACTAGTCAGTTAACAGCCGACCGCTCTACCATTGAGCTACTGAGGAACAACGGGAGATTCGATCTCATAGAGTTCAATTCCCGTTCTCAACTCATAACCAATATGAGCTCGAAGTTTCCTTCGTAACTCCCGGAATTTCTTTGTAGTGGACCAATGGGTGGACCAATGGAACGACCAAATAAATGACTATTCATGATTCCCTAATTAAATCATAGGTCATCGAAAGGATCTCGGAGACCCACCAAAGCACGAAAGCTAGGATCTTTCAGAAAATGGAATCCTATTCGAAGAGTGCACCGCACTGGGTCTGGCTTTTTCAATTGCTCCTGATCCGTGTAAGACCTTGGAACAATTAGAAAATTACAAAAATGACCAATTCAGTCCATTTGGTCAATTTAAACCGGAAATTGTTAACATGGACGTCAAGCGTTCGACGTGGTATAACCGGAGCTAACGTGCACATTTTTATTAAAATTTTTGAATTTTTTAAAATATTTTTTCCTTTCCCTTTTCTTTTCCTTTTCTTTTTCCAATGGCCGATCACAAGCCAAGGGTGAGCGTTGATCGTCCAAGTGAGGCCCCCCTCGCCCAAGCCAAGGCAGCCTCACCACACCTCACCTAAGTGAGGGTTGGCCTTGCTAGGCCTCACTTAGACAAGGGTGAGGCCCAGTGAGGCGCGGCAAGGCCACCTTGGCCTAAGTGAAGGTCGACCTTGCCAGATTTAGCGAGGGGAGCCTCGTTTGGATGGCCAATGCTCACCCTTGGCCTAGCTAGGCCAATCCTCATTGGCCATAGTTGTGAGGCCATTGGCAAAAAGAAATGGGAAGGGAAAAAAATTCAATAATTTACTTTAAGAATTCAAAAAAATATTAAAAATATTATTAACAATGTTCACGTTAGCACCGATCGGCAGGGCGAATGTTCATATTAGCAATCTCCAGTCTAAATTATTCGGATGAATTAAATTGGTACCAATATAAAAAGATTTAGGATTAAATTGATCAAATTGAAAAATTTAGGACCGAATTGGTAGTAATGCAATAGTTTTAGGGCTTTTTGGTATTTTTCCTCTAGCAGGTTTAAGAAGCAGATTGAGCCCATATATATATATATATATATATATATATATATATGTAGAAAAGATCTTACGAATGTCCAAGCTTTACTAAGCCAAAGATCTCTCACGATCCTAACCAAGAGGCATCAACTTGAAAGGAGGGCTCTCTCCTTTGGGCTTCTTTGGATGTGTAATGCGGTGGAAGAGTGATGCTGAATCCAAGCTCTTGGACCTGAGTTATGGCCCAAAACACTCTTGTGAACTGTTGAGCCAGCCATTCCTATTTTCCCTTTCCTATTTTTGGCCACCGTGAAACTCTGTAATTAAACTCCTCCTATGTCATTCCCAATTGTGCAATTAGGTATTAAACAACCTCGGCACGTTCCACATAGGCATTGTCGAAGGATTTAGTTAGATGAATCTCAAAGTAAAAGGAGGCAGAATGCGTATCTATCTCCTGAACTCATTCTAACTACTGTACCAATCGATCAATTACCGAGATGCATCTTTTGAAATCAAGTTTTCATCAATTATAGAATTTGATCAATTATTTGGTTGAACCATAAATAATTGAATTTACATCAAATTTCGCCCGCTCAACTGACCCAGCTCATCCCATCAGTACAAAAAGGGTCTTCCACATTGCGACCGAGAGGTTTTTCGACCCATCGAACGGACAATTTTCATTCGATCTAACAGGGTCCCATAAAAAAGCAACAACTGAAAAAAGCCTTTTTAAAGAGCCAGTAAACAACTGTAAACGTGTTTCTCTGCAGAAAGACTTCACAGATATATATATATATATATAGAGAGAGAGAGAGAGAGAGAGAGAGAGAGAGAGAGAGGCTTCGTGTAGTACATGCTTAAAAAGTGCAACTTGATATTGTACATGGCATAAATTTTGTGCAGTACATGCTTTTTTTTTCTTTTTTTATGACACAATGCAGTCAGTACATGCTTAGAAAGTGCAACTTGACATTATATATGGCATAGATTTTGTTCTCTCTCTCTCTAACACATGAAAAGATTCCGCCTTTAGCAAAGAAAAAATGCGTCACTGCCACTAACATTCAGTGATCACCTACTCAAGATAGTAAACAAATAAAGAATCATGCTACCTCAGAGTGCTGTGCCAAACTGTTGACTTCTATGCAAACTACAATCCAGAAATGCTCGACCCACGTCTGAAACCCGAGACAAACAACTCTTGCCACGGCGCTACTACCTGTAATCAAATTTTTTAAGGAACTTCAGCAAGCTTCACGCAACAACCAGATGCACGCAGACTTAACTTAGACACTCACATTGCCATGTGCCTTAATAAGGTTCATCCACACAGAACTTCTACTGCATGTATTTTACGCCTGTTGCTCAAGAACACAACAGAAGGGATGGTGCACGACTAAACAATTTGGGTCCACGCTATTAACAGCTCGACCGGTCCAGAATGCTCCAATATTGCACCAGATCATACAAAACACCTGCCCTTTTCTTATTTTGAGAGAATGTGCACGACTGGACTGTTCATTTCTACTGCACTTTCAGATAATCTATTCTTGTGAATCTCTACATAATTCTTGTGGATCTGAATTGATCCGATGAGAATTTGAGTAAAAGCTACATTTAAGCCTATTGGATTCTATCGATAAGCAAAAATAAAATGGTTAGTAAAGCATAGTGACTGCATTTTGTCTACATCATGCGAGAAGAATCAACACTGTCATGACAGGGAAGTATAAGAACCGCCTATCAATGAATTCATCACCTCCTACGCCTCATCATACTGCTTCCCCTGCTCGCTGCAATACTCGTCGAAGTTCATCGGCCACCCCTTGCAGGACTACCGGTTTCCATAGCACGCCATTCATTCCCGTCTGTAGGCATCTTTCCCAAACATGTTCCTCAGCACTCGCCGTCAGTGCGATGATTAATGGCCAGTGACGGCTGCGATACTTCCTTATTCTCATTGCAACCTCGAAGCCGTCCATATTGGGCATATGAAGATCCAGAAAAACCACTCTGAGAGAATTATCTGTATGGCCCAGGGCATTAAGGCATTCTAGACCCGTCGAAACTGAAGTCACTTGACAACCAAGCTTTTCAAGAAGCTTTTTGGTCACAGTCCTGTTGACATCATCATCATCTGCAAGTAAAACCCGGAGGCCTCTAAATAGAGAGTCCAAGTTTTGTTGCTCCATGTGATTTCCAGGAGGTAACATGGCTCTTGCCCGAGAATCTTGCTTTAGGAACCTGAGAACCAGTGTCATCCTTTGAGGAAGACCTCGAGAATTTGAAGCGATCCAGATATTTCCTTGCATCATCTGCACATGGTTTTCACAGATCTATAAGTTGTAAAGAGACACTTCAAATGGCTGCACAGACAAGGTCCTACCCCAAAATTTTGCTACAGAATCATCAGTTTCAAGGTACAAAAATGCAAAGATAAGATCAAATGAGTTGTTAATAGGTATCTCAAATAAAACCCCAAGTCAAATTTCCTCATTTTCGACAGAGTCCGACCAAACAAGTTTAACAGCATGGGCAGATTCCGGAGCTAACTGCTCATTAGAAGTCTATCAAGTCTTTGAAGTTTACGGTATGTATGATGAATTATCGAGTGGAACCAAATTAACAACACAATTCACAATGATTACTCAATTTGATGATAGCATTACCTATTGCAACCAAGTTAATGACAGAGTACAGAAACATCTAAATCAACCCATCGTCCAATCTGACAACAGGACAGACATTATGATTAGCAGACTTCTGATCATTTCTTGTACTATCTGGTAATGACAAGCCTACTGTTAAGAAGGAAATATGATAAGCACTGCAGTCATACAGTTACCCTATAGTACAGCAGCCATGAGATATCATGCACCCTCTTCCAAATTCCTACATTTTTTGTGTATCCATGAAGCTCCAACCAAGTGGGTTCACTTCACAATGACAAACCACATGGAAACAGCAAAGATTATGCAGCGAAAAATTGCATCCAAACCTAATGTGATGAGGAAACTCATGGTTGTTCAGTGAAAAATGATAAATACAAGGGAGCTCAAGCACCAACCTGGACAAGCTTTTTGCAGACATTGAAGCTCAGGGTATCTTTATTGTTGTTGCTACTGCCACGACTCTGACCAGCTGAGTGCATTACAGGAATTAAGCCACCAGAAGGAGCACTTCCACTTGCAATCTCAATTTCAAATTTTACAGTTACAAACTCATTAACCAGGCTTATTGCTTGAGGACCCCGAGTCTTATCATGCTTCACCTCAGTATCGCTCTCACGAGAGACCCGAAAAGTGACATTACCCCCTCCATCATAGATATCCAAAAGATAACCAAACATATGCAGTATCACTTGAAAAGTCCTCCTTTCATCGCCCATAACCTGATCGGGGGGAGAACTTTTAACACTGATCTCAAAACCACAGCCCCTATAAACACAGAGGCATTTGGCAAGGCAAGAGGCTTCCTTGATCATAGCATGTAAATGAAAACGTCTCATCTCAAAAGGGAACTTCCCATCATCTTTAGCAGACATTTCCATCACGTCATTAATTAAAGTAGAGAGGACATTACTGGTCGTCGCCATTGCGTCAACGGTGAGTTTTTGTTCAGGGTTCACAGTTTCTTCTCTAAGAATCGACAGTAGGCCCACGATTGAGTGCATTGGCCTCCTCATCCCATGACTCATCACTTTCTGAAAAGAATTTCTCGCCTGACTAGCCATCATAGCATTTCTCCTAGCTTGTTGCAAAGCGCGGTTTTGTTCCGCCAGTTTCTCTCTCATAAGCTGAGATTCTTCAAGAACTGCGGCATGAGAAAGGGCCACGGCCACCTGATCGGCAACTACTTCCACAATCTCCATTTCCTGGTAGCTCCAATCTCTAGGATTTGCTTGTGGAAGAACCAAAACTAGTATTGCATAATGTGTATCAATCGACTGTGGTGTTCCTCCTTTAAAGTTCGATGCCTGAAGCATCGGCATCCGGATTGCAGCCACAGCACCTAGCTCATCAAGCCCACCACTACTCACAACTGCCAGGGCTGAATCTGGCCTCAAAATTTTCACACCCTTGCTCCCTTTAATCTCTATCACGTCAGGATCATTGATCGGGATGGAGCGACTGTAACTCGTCACTGAACTTACCTTCAACTCATGGGTAATAATCATTTCTGTCCGATCATTATTTGGCATCCAAACTGCACAATTGTGCAAATCCAAAGTTTTAGAGAGCTCAACCAGAGTCGTGTACAATATCGTATGCTTATCCAGCGACTTCCTAATTTCCCGTGTCAGCATACGGACATGCCAGCTAGCCTCCTTCTGTCTCTTCATCATCTCAACCTCTTGGTCTAATTCCAATACGTTCCGTCTCAAGAAAGTTTCTCTCACCTTTACTTTGAGCAGCAGAGGTATCAAAGTGAAAAGGGTTATTGCAGTTACACATGAGACCACCGCGGTGCAACCCTTTGCAATTGTGAGGGACAGCATCAATAGGAATGAGTGAGGGCCATAGTAAGTCCAAGCATTGATCAAATGTGTCAAACCACAGAGGACAATAAACCCTATGAACTGAGCGACCACCCATTTGAATGGCACATTCGACAAGCTAACAAAATATAGGAGTTCGAGTGGTATCGAAAAGTACGCCACAGCAATCAAGAAATCACTCACTCTCTGGCACTCCAAGATTCTCTCGACGGTCCAAAAGCCCTCGTCGTCGCAGCAGCTATATCCATTGTCATCGGCGTAAGCACGGACGGTAAGGGAAGACAGGAATAAGCCAAGAGCAACTGCTCTTAACATTGCCCCCAGAGTGAGTGCCTAAACACAATTCATCGCCCCCCAATGTTCACCTTCCAAACCAGAGGCAACCTCCAATCCGAGGAAATCGAAAAGACACCAATCTCATAGCAAGAGAAGACCAATCTGCCAAATCCCAAGACGTGTCAATCTGCGATACGAAGCAGGAGGACTAGCCCTTCATGCTTGAGATCTAGCAAGAACTGCAAACCAGAGCAACCACAGTCCCCAGCCTCTCGACCATATAACACCTCATTTCTCTTTCCTCCTCCCGCTCACTAGTTCTACAAAACACCCAAAAGAAAAGATCAAAAGAAAAGAAAGAAAAGGCAAGAGAGAATCCCCAACAATGCTCAACCCCACAAGACAACCAACTAATCTGAAGCGAACTGCCTCCAATCGACAGAGCACAGATACCAGAATCAAAGCTGCACAGGAAAAGGGCAGCTGCGAAAAACCAAAAAGGCACTCTCTTTTTCTTTTTTTTCAAACCATCGCCAGTGAATCGAGAACTAGGACGAAATGGGTACCTAAAAAGAGAACAACCGGAGATCAAAGTCGGCCTCTTTCTTGATCGCTACCCCCCGCTGAAAAAGATCAAGAACCACCAAGAAAAGTCACCCCAAAATCCCTCCCAATCACCGAAAAGCGAAATCTCTTTCCCTCCCCCGCAGCAAAAGCAGGTGAAAACGCTCGAATCCCAGAAGTGGAAAGGAGGAAAATAGACCCGGCCGGGGGGGGAGGGGAAAAGAAAACCGGGTTTTCCTGAAAAAGAAACAGTCAAAAAAAAAAAGAACCACGGCCGAAACTCGTTTCTTTTCACTTATTTCTTGGCTGCAGAAAAAGAAGAAGACCAGGACATCGCGCCGGCAGAACAGCCGCAGAAGAAGACCGAAGAAGGGTCAGACAGGAATCCCCCGAAACAACACTGCAAGCTTCGAACTCAAGTAATTCAGACAACAACAAAAGTAGAAGATGAAGAACAAGAAGAAGAAGAAGAAGAAGAGCCAAGAAAGAGAGAGAGGAGAGAGAAAGAGGTGGGGGGTGTGGGGTTTAAGGGAGGTGGTGGGACCCACCAAATATTACGTGAAGAGAACCTGGACGCCCTTTTTCCTCCCCCCCCCTTTGCTAGCCTCGTCAGCCTTGGAGGACCCTAGAAAGCATCTCCCATTTCTTTCTCTTTTTTTATTTTATATTATATTATATTATATTATATTATATTTTTTATTCTCGAAAAAAAAAATCCATAAAAGCGGCGATTTTCTCGTCTTAATTAATTTCATTGGGCCCAAATCGCCACTTTTTTCTGTTATTAATTAACGTCGGTCAGGACTTCAATGTCAAGTTATCTCCTTTCCCTGTCTTTTCCGAAAACAATTTTCCTTTTCTGTTGTCTTTACCGTTGACACCGCCCATAGGTCGTTTTTCTTAAACGTTTTTTCGGATAATTTATGCCCAACCCAGAAATTTGAGTTTTCCGAGAATACCGTTGAAATACTCAAAACGAGTATTCTCGAGACACTTATTTTAAGATTGATTTTCGTTTCGCAAGAAGATCTCGGACCGTCATCTCCAATGCTGAGTGTGCTTTTCATTGACGTTTTATTGAATATTTGGTCGAAATGCATACAGGTCCCTTTACACGATAATCAACTATGAGATGTATTTAATATGGGACGTGTGGTGAAACGTGTGTATTCTGATTAGATATCGGGCGACGTGCCAATGGATGATAGATTTTCAGTGCTAATTGGATTTTTTTTTATGAGAAGAAGTATAGTTTTTGGTGAATATGCTGTGTAGTATGAGTTCGAGAATTTTAATGACACTAACCTTACGAAAGAATAAAGAAATGCTAGCGACTTTCAATGCACCTATCAATTCTATGAAAAGCGCAATGACGTATGTATTCTGATTGGATATCAGACAAAATGCTGACGGATGATAGATTTTCGATATCAATTAAACTTTTTTGTGAAAGGAAGTATGATTTTGAGTGAATATGTTATGTAGTATGAGTTCGGGATTTTTTTAATAATAATAACCTTACGAAATTATAAAGAAATGCTAACGACTTTCAATGCACCTATCCATCTCGTAATATAAACAATTAATATTTTGAAATCTGAATATTTATATATTTAGCAAGCACACCGGATGTACTTGCTAACAAGATCACTAAGAATTCTAGCAAAAAAAAAAAAAAAGATCACTAAGGAGGTCAGTTTTTTTTTTCAATAAGTCACTTAAAACGTTGAAGGCTTGAATATATATCAATTGAGTTTAATGAAAAATATCCGATTTTCAAAATAATATATTATGATCAACTGGATAATTCTTTGTTTGATCGGCTAGTTTTTTTTTTTTTTTTTTGGTCGGTATTTGATCGGCTAGTTTATTTGTAATGAAAGTGCATTTACCTTTTCAAATGCTACCAATTTAGGACAAATGACTATCAGACAAAACCCACGTGACACACGTGTCGCCCCACCCGTTGAAAAGGCCAACCCATAACTGGAATCATAAAATCCGCACCGCCTTTGATTTATTCGCGGAGCCATAATTACATATTAATGACCTAGAATAACTCATAATTGATTTGAAAAAAATATATTTTTTCAATAGAAATCGCTCCAAATAATTTACTCATAAATGATATTTTCATTATCAACAATAATTCATATTTTAATATTTTCACAAACGATAAATTTATCTTTCATTCCTTCATTTTTATACTAAATCATTTATTTGTCTTGATAGCAATGTTTGTGTTTTTTTACATATAAAAAGGCCCACTTTGATTGAGAAGAAAATAAATAAATAAATACACGTGGGTATTTAGAAAAAATGTTCGGAATACATCAAAGTATACGTATCGGGGGAGTGAGCAAAAAATGCGAGGGACGTCGCGGCTGGGGGTACCTTTCGAATTGGCAGTATATGGAAAGGATATTTTTGCAAGAAAAGCAAAGCCAAAGCGTGGAATCGAAAGTGCAGATGGTGACCCCCTCCGTCGCAATCGCCATCGCAATCTCGCCGTGGTGGCGAGGCAGCATTCGTCAGGGGACGTCAACCCCACCCTTTAAAAATATCAAGTCGTATCGTATCACATGGTCTCTCGAAATACGCTCGATTAATTCGTTATGTTTTTCTCGAGTTTTACTCGGAAAAGGGAAGTCCTCTCGAAGGTGCGGTTCGTGGGACCCACATGCTCTAATTTTAGACGGAAGCAATGAGTATATGTGTGTAAGATGAATCACTATCTGTCTTGTCATGAATAATTTATTAAATAGAGAAATCATTTGGTAATGATTCTTTGTAAACTATTAGAATAACAACATATTTTGGATTATAGAAAAATCAAATAAAAATAATTATAAATTATTGGGGAGTTTTTTTTTTTTTAAGAACTTGTTACTCATAATAAATTGTTATTTGTGCTAGCAAAATCCAAATATAATTAAAAAGGAAAAGGGAAAGTGTTTCATGGGCATGGTAAGAAATTCTGATATTTACTGTTTGATTGTGGCATTTGCATGGATTTTTACAGGCGCATATTGCCAGCTGATCTTCCCTGCTCATCTTGGTTTTTGGCATGGTTTAGCACAATGTGCAAACTAAAAGAAGAGAGAGAGACTTATCTCCTTTATTGATTAATGCAGAGTTTCATGTTAATCATCAATAAATTATAGAGAGAGGTTATTTGCAGAATTCAGCGAGTCACATTAAGCTATTGATCCACCTCAACTAACAAAACTTCCATGCCTTGGAGTGACAACGTCCTAAATCGTATCATATCATATGGTCTCCCAAATTATAAATGATCAATTTATCATGTCATCCTCAATTTACTCGGAAAAGAAAAGTCCCTCTCGAAGGTGTGATTCGTGGGATCCACATGCTCTAATTTTAGATTAAACCGACAAAAATTATTCGTATAATCCTTCATGAGAAAAACAAGCATATGTGTTTGTACTATTTTGATAGAGAAATCTCTATCTGCCTTGTCATGAGCAATTTATTAAATATATGCTTGGAAAGGAAAAGGGAATGCATGGATTTTTACAGGCATATATTGCCAGCTGATCTTCCCTGCTCATCTTGGTTTTTGGCATGGTTTTGCACAATGTGCAAACTAAAAAGGAAGGAGAGAGAGAGAGAGAGAGATTTTATCTCCTTTATTTTGATTAATGCGGTGTCTCATGTTAATCAACAATAAATTATAGAGAGAGGTTATTTACAGAATTGAGAGTCACATTAAGCAATTGATTCACCTCAACCAACAAAACTCTCATGCCCTGGAGTGACAATAGCAGAAGGCAAGATTATCCTGTAATTCCACACCCCAGTTCGGTTTGCGTACCCTGCGAGGGGAATTCTTCGGAATACACCTAATCCACGGCCTTACAGAAGCAGAACTGTGCTCAAGAAAGATTGCATCCCGACTCAAGTCGACAGAGGGTATCCCTGTCTGTTCATCGATCATTCAGAACGTGGTAACAAGAAGCTGAAGCCTGAGTTCTCGTGGATGAGCGGCGGAGGCTCGATGTCTGCTATGTCCATTTGTTCCATTGACTTTGATATGTCGTCCACCGAGAACGGAATGCTGCACAGAGAATAGTTAGTCAAAAAGTTGTGTGCATCGCCTAAAGAGAGACTCTATGGAAGATCAAGTAACGTAGTGGTGTAATGGTAATCGAGTAAGCATTGGTTCTGTTTCGAGTAAATCTCAAAGCTCACCTGGAATCGTCGTCGAGTAGGAATGAACTACTGACTGCATTGTTCGAATCTTCGGTCATCAACACCCTCATATTTGAAATGACCTGAATGAGAGTTGTTCAGGAAAGCAAAGTTCCAGGTTAGCATTCCTTTCCATTTAAGTATGCTGAAAGAAAATGACCGAGGAATCCTCCACAGACAAGAATGACTCTAACCTAGTTCTAGAGCGAGTAATCCATCGAGAGAAACTTACATCCGGAGATACACTGTGCGTGCCATACTTGTCGTCCCAGTACATCGTACTGATCCGGTACAGCTGCTGAATGCTTAAAACCTGTGACGCAAAAAAAGGAGTTAAATCATATAGGAGCTGAGCAGAAGTACAGGGTACTGGAGCTGTTCCGAATCGCCAAAGTTAGCTCGGTGAGTGAAGAAACTCACTGGACACAAATCATGGCTTATTTCATCCAGCGTTTTCTTCGGCTTTTGATGTATGACCTGCATTGCCAAGACCAAACATTTGAGTGATTCTGGGCTCATCTTTCTACAATAGTCGGGGGCAAGTACCAGAAAGTAATGAAACGGACAAAGTAGCCCACTTACCAGAAACCCGATTGCCTGTCGAATATGCTTAAGCTCATCCCAAGCCGAACCTGCATACTGCATAGCTTGGCTTGATTAGAAAGAAACCTAGAGAACAACAACTGAGTCATGGTGTCCAAATTGTACCTCGTCCGTTGCCTTGTAACACCAGTGTTCCAGCTCAGCTAAGCCTGCTTTGACATATTCCCCATTGCTAAACGAACAGCATTCTCGCCGCAACAGAAGACTGGGGGAAAAAATGAAGTAAGATTCTGGTTCATAGCTCAGAAACAATTGAAAAACACAATTTTCTAAGTCCGGTACCTGTTGAATAGCTGGACGTTGATGAATGAAAAGATTTGAATGAATACTTTACGAACCAAAAAGGGCGGCACCTGGAACATAACAAAGACAAACATACTCAAAAAATGTCACAACTGCTGAATTGCGCAGATAAATGAATTACAAGATCTTTGCTACCGGGAATATAATTTTGGCCAGCAACTAAGAAGAAGATGACACGGGAGCAATAAAATGTGAAATTCTAAATAATTGAAGCTCATCATGCTATATATAATTAGGGAATAAAGCAGATGCATAAAAGGCCTAAATGCAGTTTACTGACATGATTCGATTTCAGGGTATCTAAGAAGTTCCCGAGGCTCTTCACAATTCCCTGCCAGTGTGCAATTAGAGCTTGCTGGGCTGCTGTATTTGCCACCGAGCGAGCCCCCTTGACTAAGCTTGCTCTTGATGTTCTTGGTGCCTAGTTCATCATTGGCAAAGAAAACTCGTGTAAGCTATTCTTGACTGAAGTTATTACTGCAGACACAAACCTTGTTATCAATTGCCGAACATAATGTCAATCAGCAGTCACTACCTGGATGCATAAGCCGAGTAGTGGAGATATTTCCTTTTTCAGGTTATCTCGAATCATTCCATATATCTTTTCCACGTATGCCGTCAATTGCTGTTTGAAAAGCAAAGCTGGATATTTCGCTTCAACTTGCCGTAAAGAATCCATTCCTCCGCCAATGCTGCCGTTGATCATGGATAGGTTAACACCTTGTGGTGTTCCACGGAAACTCTGAAAGCAAAAAAAGGCAAACGTAAGAATGGGTCGGAAACTAAATTAGTTGAAGTTCATCATACCCATGAATTTATAGTGTTCTCATTCATCCAAAAATGAAGAGCCTCGGGTCAGGCTTAATGAGGAAATTTACTTGTGTCATTCTTCCAAACAGGGTGGCGGACGATGATCTTCGACGCTGTGGCGCCATTCCAGCTGCACCACTTGCTTTTAGTGTGCGTTGGAGCAAAAGCAAAAGTGTTGAGGCATTAGACAACCAATAAGCCAAAACATCGTTGTTATCCTGAGTCTGCTCCATTTGATAATATTCAAGTTAGAAAGGCATCAAGTATGGAGGAGATCAAAATGAGGGAGAAAATAAAAGCTGTAATATTATGAGGTGTCTCTGACCTCAATAGCATTGCCTATTGTCTGAATGATCCGATCAAAAACGCTTGTACGCTCAACTTCAAAGGATCGCCAGTGTAACAAACATTTATATATGATGCAGGCAGCGATTGGTCGGTTCCCAGAAAAGCCGAGGTGCTGTGCGATACATCTGATGAGAAGCTCTTGATTCTCCTGCTGCTTTTCGTTCAATGACTTTTGAGGTTTATCCTCTATTTCGGAAGACTCTCTGTGGTTGATCGAATGACTATGTAGATCCTATTCCATTAAAGACACGTCAAGTGAGAAAAACTCAATATAGAGGACTTCAGAAGTCTTTATGTACATCTTGGAGAGTTTGTCATACCAGATTTGGCCTCGAGTCTGTTGACAGATGACCACTGTCAGCACCTCTCTGCCAGATTTGCAACAAGACAAGAATTATTTTAGGTCATGATGCTACCAGTGAATCTGGAAATATATGATCCTGAGTTTACCTGAATGATTGATCTGGATCGACCTGAAAGGAACTTATTGGGTGCCATTGACACAGCCTGCTGACGAAATACTTGATTCTCTGATTCTAGATTATTGATCTTCTCTTCTAACCTAATTATGTGATTGCAAACTGTCAACTGGCCTCACACTTAATTTCACAGATATTAAAGTATCTCAAATACGTTCATGAGAACATCAATGTCCCTTAAAATGGTACCCAGATATCAGCAAGCCATGTGTGTCACAAGTTATAAGTGTCATGAAGATGACATGGGAAGTGTACTTACAAATGGATATGTTTAAATGCATGCTTCACTAATATCAATCTATATGTGTTTTTGTTAGGATATAGGAGTTCATTCATTCATAATAGAGAATGAGTTATCTGAAGGAAGAGTTACCTGGTCAGAGATTCCTGGAGTTGATGAACCTTCTTTTCTGCTTCTTCTAGCTTTTTACGTCGTTCTTCACTGTTCTCCAGGGCTTCTGTGTACTTTTTATCTGATTCACCTGCTCTTTCTCGCTCTGAATCCAGCATGGCCTGGTTGATCATATATTGGTTATAGTTTAACATCTTAATAAATGTCCATCTAAATCCGCGATGTTATGACTATTTGATGACATCCTTCATGCAAATTACCATACCTTCAGGTTCTCCACTTCTGATGTTAGAGATTCGACTTTCTTTGTGTCCTCCACAAAAACTTGGGTTTCTTTAATAACAGGAGGTGCTTCTTCAATGGCTTTTTTGGCAGCCTCTCGTTCCTTGACAAGCTCTGCATTTGATTCGTCGACCTTGGTCTGCAAGGCTTGCACTGTATTTTGCAACTTTGCTATCTCCTGTGCTTTGGCTTCTTCTAAGTCAGTCTGCACAAATGATTTCACTTTGAATGAGAATGCGGTCAAGTACTTAGAACACAGTATCCCAAAGAGGCTTTATACTAGGTGGCCCATAAAAGAGGGAGCTCCACACTAAGAAACCAGATATTACCCTTAAACGTTTTTCCAGTTGTAGGCGCCACGTAAGTTCTTCCACATGTTTTTCAAGCTTATCCTTTGCTTCTTTGAGTGCACCCGTTTCCCTTGCAGCCTGGAAACATGAAAGGAGTTGAAAGTGTTCAGCCCAGTGAAAACAAACAGGAATGCCACGAAACAATTCGTAAGAACGTCCGCGTAATATATCTCCATTTCTGAACAGTATTGACAATTACGTAGCCATGAAGAAGACATATCAAAGAACAACTCGAAGATATAATCGACACATCTTTTAGATAGATTCATGTCACCATCTTCATTCCCTTCCATTGAGGTAAAAAACTTAGAAACCAACATAACCCGCCTATACTTTTATTTTTCCTGCTAGACCGTTTCCCTCAAGAACTGTTGCATCATTAGTATCGTCTACAATATGATGGAAAATCTGCATAGTATTTTGTGTGGCAAAGTACAGAAGATTATGTAGTGCATACCATTTTCAGTTTCCTAAGTTCTCTTTTGGCAATCCTTCCTCTCCATCTACATTGTGCAACTATACATCCCCTTTGAAGCCTCTTGTAGTAGGAGGCAGCCCTATGACACCGCCATCTCGTCTGCATTTGCAAGAAGCAAGAGAACATAAATTGTTAGCATGTACTACACTTGATATCAAGTGATGCAATCGAATTATTCCTAAAATTTAACCTGAATGATGATCGCTGCTTTTGTTCGCTTCCTGAATCTGAATTCTTTTCGTGCAGCCATTGACCTTAAACCCACTTGCAAGACGAGCACTGAAGCACGGAGTTTGCTGTAAGTCATTCTAGCTTGGTACCTACGTATGTGTTTCTGAATTTTCACAGTGTTTGCCTCCCGCCTCATCTGATCGTAAAGCTTGCAAGCCAACCGTCCTGTCATCATGTAGAACAAGATGAGGATTTTTTTTTCTGAAGTGTGGGAAAGGCATGACTTTTCTGGTTACCCTCCTATAAAGGGGAAAAAAAATGCATGACTTGCCTCTCCACAAAGATTGAACAACAATCGTTGCCTTTCTAACAGCAATGAATCGCTTGCGAGCATGGTGGGTCCTTATACGTCGTTGGATTGTTTTTGCAGCGTTGCTCAGTACCTCTGCTCTCCGTGCATCTAATTCAGCCATCTGACCGGCCCTCAAGAAGACTTTTGTTTTACCTATCTGCACACATAAATGGTGTATTGACATTAAATTTTAAAGAACTAATGCAAACTTCAATGTGTTTAAAACATTTTTAAGCAAAGACAATTCCTTTAAATAAGAAACTATGGTTGCAGCATAGAGAAAACTCAAATGTTTTGGCTACCAAAAGTTGAGGGCATGAAATGATTGGTACTGATCACACAGACTGAATAGCAGTCACTAAGGAGAAGTATAGAAACTATAGGAGCTACCTGAAATCCTTTGAGCCCCTTCTTTTCGAGAATCTTCTTGCAAGCTTCCTTTTCGTCGAAGCTATTTTTGCAAGAAAATGTAAAATTCAAACATCAGGAAATCCAATTGTTTTTTCTACAATAGTCAGCAAAAACTAGTAATAATAAAGGTACGGCCATGCATCTGCAGCCGAACGGCAATGTTCTAGTTGATTTAAACTGTATATCAGATACTCACTTTCCTTCCACAAACTCCGGAGCAAGAATTCCAAAGCGGTTAATGAAGTCGAAGAAGGGGCGGCGAGTTGGGTATCCAGCACAGCTGATTCTTATCGCCTCTAAGACACCCTGCAGAAGACACTCATCATGTCTAGCAGCATACCAGATATTCATATAACAAATGAAGATGAGGTATGAAATCATGTCGTACTCACACCACAACGCAATTGTTGCATGATATTGACATTCTCAAATATGGCTGGTTTGAGAAGGTTGTTTGGCTTAACACATCTAATATAGTGGGGTTCCGTGGAGTTCAATGTTTCCATTAGTTGTTGTAGTTGCAGCTGCATTATTAAGTCATCGAAATTGTTAGGAATGAGGTATAATAGGGAAACTGGGAAAGAAAAACACTAAACCAAGATCACCTTGAACCGAGATCCGATGGAGGAAAACTTGGAAGATTTGCTGGTCTCCTCTGGGGGAGGAGGAAAAAGGCCAGCAACAAAACTACACTGCGACGCACTCAACAAATCTTGATGCTCCGGCACGACATAGTCCTTGTTCTTGTCTAGGAATTGGTCAGATTGGTACAAGACCTGAAAAAAAAAAAAAAATTTCAAGGAGAGAACGTCATGGATGTGAAAGCAATTTTACTTTCACATATATTAGAGTCCATCAACATATCATACCTCTCCAGCATAATGTGCAATGGTAAAATCAGTCCGTGACAGTTTTGGCTTGATGAAGCGCTTGTTAGTTTTGAATGTCTGATAAAGTTTGTTTGCGAATGTTTCATGCGTTGACTTGGGAAACATACTGCAAATAAAAATTCTTAACTATTAACAAAGTCAGAAATAGGGACCAATCTCGTGAATAAGACAGAAATCTCGAAGAGGACCACAATCACCAGCTCCCTAACTTTGGATGGGGCAGAATATTGTCAGATGAAATATTCTATTTGAAACTAGAACCTGCAAAGTGATAAATGGGCAAAATAGGGGATTGTACCATGCTTCATCCAGCAGGGCGACAATTCCACCGGGTTTCTGCAGCAAGAAAACAATACATGTAAATTAATGGAAGTTTTAGAATCCTTCATGATGATAACTAACAAGAGACGGATCGAACCTTTTCAATAAGATCCAAGACATCTTGATTATCGACGAATTCTATGTAGCTCCAATCAATCTCTTCTTTTGTGTATTCTTCTTGTTCCATCTTGAAGACGTGCTGAAATTCATGAACAAACATTATGAGGACAATATTGATAAGGCCAAAGTAAAGTTATAGGGTAAGCATAACAATCCTTACCTGGTTGAAGTGTTGTTGCAGTTTCTCATTTGTAAAGTTAATACAGAACTGCTCAAAACTGCAAAATGATGTCGAAGTACCAGATTACCAAAAAAAATAGCTTTGAATCTACTGTCGTTCATTACAGTGCTTTTAAGTGGTTTATCCAATGCTTACCTATTAGCTTTGAAACTTTCAAAGCCATAAATATCAAGGACTCCAATCAGTGATTTTGAAGTGGCATCTTGTCCAATCGAGGAGTTTATTTTGTCAACTAACCTGTGCATTGGCAGCATAGAGTTGTCAGGCAGAAACTCATTACACCTTCATAAACCTTTGTCATTAGAGTCAGTTTGGCACTTTACCAATCAAACAACCGGGAATATATTGTCTTTGCTAATCCATCCCTGCTAACAGTTGCACTTTGAGGATCAAGACACCGCTTTATGACCTCTTCAGGAGTGATCATAACACGTTTGCATAAAGCATCTTCCAGCGCTGTGGCGTCACACCTTAAATTAATGGAAGATCATTATTACCACCAAATTCCGTACATGTTATAGGCCTGTCTAGAATAGAACAAAAAATACACGTAATTATAGCTTAGTCCAAGTACAGTCACGACAGTTCTTACATGAGAAGCTCTGCTGTCATTTTGAGATGAAATTTTCCTTGATCATCTTGGGGGACGGATGAATCAATTTCCTTTCCCTTGCAAAACACAATATTTCCAAGATGGAGAATCGCAGCAACAACTCTAAAAATTGCTTCCTGAGGGGAGAATAGGAGTCAGGAGACCTGAGAAATCAACCTGTCGGTACTGTAGATTACTTACTGCCAATGATTAGTCGATCGATATACCTGATCTTTTGCACTTATTCCCACGATGTCCATGGCTCGTCTAGTGGCAAGATAGTCATGTGCATCGTTTACACCAACCAGCTCATAGCATTTGGACTGGTTGAGATAATGAAATGATTTGGGATTTCCTAGCTTGTACTTCTCAATTTCCTATGGAGATACAGTAGTAACAAGAAATATGAGATGTCCATGAACATAGATGTGGACAAATAGAGGGCCGTGGATGCCATAATAATAGCAATACCTCCTGAGGAGCTGCACAAAGCATGTAAAAGCAATGGTAATTGCGCTCCGGATCATTAATTTGGCAAACACGAGACCTCTCTAAAAGGTATGTCCTAATGGCTGCGCCTGATATTCTTCCGTGCTTATCAAACTGTATCTCCACAAACTTCCCGAAACGACTGCACCAATTTAATTTGTAGAGTATCATGTCAATTTCTTGACAAAGTCAAAATAACTCTACAACACAACTCATGCCAATGCCCTAACATTGAGTGAGAAAAAAAAACTCAACAGCTGCTTTGGTTTTCATTCTAACCTGGAATTGTTATTTCGAACAGTTTTGGCATTCCCAAATGCTTCAAGAACCGGATTTGACTGTATTTGCACAATTTCCAAGTAAGAAAATAAAATGTGGCCTCATGAATAAGTATGGTTAGACCAATTAAGAGTAACTGGGCATTTAATCATACTTCTAGAACTTGTTGTTCAACTGTCCGTCCTTCGGTTGCAGCTCGGCCTCCCAAAAAGGCAAGGTATCTCATAAGCATTTTCGTGGTCTCAGTTTTTCCTGCTCCACTTTCTCCACTGACTAGAATAGAATTACTCTTTCCCTCATGTATCATTGCCCTGGTTTCACATAATTGCACTACTATTAGTAACTGGGTCCTCAACTACAGAAATGAACGATTAAGTCTTTGAAGTTTTAAATTGAAGTTACCTGTATGCGACATCAGCCACCGCAAAAACATGGGGGCTCAGTTCGCCAAGGGGCGCTCCCTTGTATTGTTGCATCATGTGAGAATCGTAGATATGAGGAAGTCTTTGGAATGGATTAATGGCAATAAGAATGCTTCCGGTGTACGTCTGCCATGAACGAAGCACAATCAACAATGTTGTCAATGGAAACTCAGTAAAAATTAAGGAACAGCTCTGAAGTTTGGAAACATTAGGATGTAAAAAAGGCAAGCGAAATTACATAGATTTCATTCAATTCGTATCTCGTCTTCAGATTCTGCAGAACTCCAGGCTCGTGCAAGTACGATAACTTGGTCATGTCATCAACTCCACCTGCCGGAGCTTCCATGTCTTTCGGGTATAATTTCGATAAATTTGCGACCAACTGAAAAGAAAATTTGTGTTAGGAACCATTTTCAAACCTGCAAGTATGATTGTAACGGGCTTCAGTGACAACTTAAGAACCATGTAATAGGATGCACCCTTTGAGCTTTTACCTTATCATTGTTTTTCAGTGAAGACAACTACATATCATCTGCTGATCAACTACAGATATAAATACGTTGAGCATAGCAAAATCTTTTGATTTATAGGAAGATAGAGCATAGCACCTTCCCTTGAGGCCGCTCTATGAACAAAGGACATCCTATGTCATTGATTATGCAAATGGTTCAGAGTCTACTTTTAGAAAAGAAGTCTGATGTGACCATGCTGGGGGAAAAATATAACAACAATAAACTCAACTCCACCTCCAAAAATCACGAATAGGACTTGTGTCAGTGCAGTGCATAAAGGGAACTAATAGCAGGTACACAATCGCCTTCACTAAAACCTTAGACATTACTGTTAAGCTTAGTCAAAGTCACCACATTTGAGTAATTAGTAATGTCGAACCTTCTTCCCATTAGTGGCCTGAATCTCAACTTCCTGCCCATTAATCTTCAACACCTGCCCGTCAATCCAAGCTAATTCAGGGTCTTCGACCCAGACATGAGAACCGACAATTATATTCACCGGTGTTCCCTGCAGATGCGAATGCAAAAACATAAGACTTTCAGCAGACACATTATGACATGCGAGAACTTGACTTACCCATGAAAATACAGAGAAACTCACGATCATCTACATTATTCTTTTTATTGGATCAAGAATAGGGAAGGATATACGAAGATCGTCAGGACTTAGAAGAAGAAACCAACAGCTATTTACATATTTTGGATATAGCAAATCATTAAAAAAAAAAAAAAAAGTCTAAACTTTGTGCAATGTCAGTTAATATAGAATCAAGCAAACATCAAATGGATCGCAAATGTTTGCTTAGCACTAAAAATAACGATGAATGTGGCTCGAGTCATTTCAGACAAGTATGGCATTGCTGTCAATAGCTAATTTAGATGAATTGATTGATTGGAAGAAATTAAATCAATGAGTCCTCTTCTGATTCATCACCAGATACCAGTTTCCAGAAATAAAAAACGGTTTGTGTCCGAGTAGATTTCCTCAAACACCATTATTTTTCTTTCACGACAATCACGAGCGATTCAATTACTAGAGTCCCCCCACAACGAAAAAACACACTTTTTCCAGCAATATCCGTTTCATTCGACTGCATGCCGATCTTCCTACGATATCTCCGGCATATGCAGTGGCTTAAATTGTCTTCACTAATCTGTGATGCTTGCTTATCTTATTACATTTGCAGAAACCAAGTCTTTCATAAATTCCACCTATGATCCAGAGACCCGAAAACATGGGACATGCAAGCCAACATTGCACGGGGTACTCAAATGGAAACATAGTGAGCACAAACGCTGCAAAAGCAATGCAAATTAAAAGCAGATCAAAGGTGATCACAAGCAAGACATACCATTTTGAGCTTCAAGATTGAGGTTTCTCAGTGAACAGGTTTTTGGTTTAGAAAGGTCATGACAATCTCAATGACTGCCGCACCAACCCGAAATCTTCAGCGTCACACATTTCGCCTCTCCAACTGAAAGTTATCAACTTATTGATCCCACCATTGAAATCTTCAAGAGCAAAAATTATGCCGAAGATATGGAAATCTATGCCCTCAAATGAATTGGGCTTTCGGGTACCAGGAAGGATCAATGATGCATGATCCAGTTGCAATCACTGGAAGCGGACAACCACCCAGAATAGAGAGGGAGAAAAAAGGGGGAACAATGATGGGATTAGTGGCAATATTTTCTGGAGAAAGTGAGAGAAAACGGGTCTGTGATGGAAAAGAGGAGAGAAAAAGGAGGAGTTCAATGGGGGGCTATTGCAAAGTCTTCATTTTCTCTTTTTCATGTCTTGTGCAAAAGTGGATGTGGGAGAATGGAGTGGTGTTCGCAATGTGACATTCTTCAAGAGGGCCGTTAAGTTCGGTGCCTTCCCTCTCGCGCCAATTCCTGACCACATAAAAACCATCTCTCTCTCTCTCTAAATGAAGAAGAGAAGACATGGCCAACCCACCAATGCACTCTCTCTAAATGCAGAAGGGAAGACATGGCCGCCAACCCTCCAATGCAAATGAAAAATCGCACAAAATTAAGGAGTTAAAAAGTGAAATGATTGACGGCTGAGTCATGTGGGAGGGCGAGGAACAGACCGAAAAAATGGTGGGAAAAGAACTGTAACTTACAAAGATAAGATCAACCGACGACACAAATGGTGTCTTGTTAAGACCAAGACATCCTCAACAAACAAAACCAGTGACTTGAAGTCGTATCTCCTCGTCCCAAAAGAATTTCCGAGTTGTATTTTAGAACATTAGGCATCAATAGGTCATTCGCTAGCAGGAAATCACCAAGGAACACCTTTTCTTTCGTTAGAGGTATGATGATTTTTTTTTATTTTGCATCTATAACTGAAAATGTAATTCCACCTTATTGGTGGGCTGAGTGATCCATCAAAAAGTTATATCTAATTAAATGGAATTTATGTATGAAAGAAACTGATACATGGCATTGTTTGTACTGAGGTGACGATTAGCATTTTCCTTGCACTGTTTTAACTGTCTTTTTATTGCCAGAATAGACTACTTAATTTGGACTCTTCAAAACTCTTTTTTAGCTCGATGGTCCAATGTCTCATAATAGTAATAATACATGTGACACCAACTAGACTTGTCTTTTAAAACTTGATCTCTGTAACTTTTGCAATTTTGACAATTTGGTCGTCAAATTTCTTGCAATCTTGGGATTGGCACTTGGAGACTACTAAACATGGAAAGGCAAATGCTTGTCCCCCAAAAAAATAAAAAATAAAAGACATATGTGGAAAATCAGCAGTATTTACCCACTATTTACGATCGAAAAATTTTGTGAAGCCATTACCATCAAGAATATGGCGTCTTGAGTTTAAATTCTATAGACCCTATATTTGCCTTCCTTATTATATATTTCTACAATTAGTCTTGGGCCCAAATTCAGTCTACGTGTGTAAGGGAGTGTTAGAATATTAAAATATATATATATATATATATATATATATATATATATATATATATATATATATATATATATATATATATCAAACATGCCTTATTTAATGGCTTAAACTTTTAAAATGATCGGTAGTAATCTCACAAAATATTTCACAAAATATTTCAATGATAATATATTTTTTTATTTTTATAAAAAATACATAAGAGTCAAGTCAAACAGACATAATGGAGTTCTCTACTCATGTATAGTAACAAAGATTCGCATGTTATTCCGTTTTAGGTACTTCACATCAACTTTATAAAACTCTATTAAATTTAAATCATTTGTTGCTCTTTATATAAGTATCTAATTATTTGCATTTTATAGTTCTTATATCAAGTAACGTTTGCCTTTCTTCATAGCATTGTCTTACGATAATCGGTCGAGGAAACATCCTCATGCAAGGGTGGCTCACTGCACATTAATTTCTCTCTCATTCCAATTTCTTATCATGGTAACAATCAATTAATCATCAGTTAAGCTCATTACAATAAGCATTTGATACATAGAGCTAATGCCAGCAGAAAATATGGTGGGCATGCATTATCGATTTATATTAAAAACATATTTCTTTTTTGGAAATAGAAGCCCAAAAATGATACCCATTAACAGTAAGGATTTTTCAAGAACACGTGCTGAGAAGAAGAGACGTGTTCTTCTCTATTCGGCCAAAGCGGCCATAAAAGACAATCTTGTTTTCTGGACACAGGATGCAACGCACAACCAGTGTCAACAGTCAACAAGAATATGAAACCTTGATTTTAAAAAAGAGCGCATCAGCACACATCTTCTAGATGGCCTCATGACTAACTTTACTCTCATAAAGAATATAATAAACCTAATACAAAGATTAATCTTAATAATTAGTTTGATTACGCATCCACTTACATCTATCACATCCTTTTATAAATTAATTTAAACCCATGATAACGTTTCTATCATTTCTCTAAGAAAAAATTGTGCATTTTCAGTTATAGGATATCAAGAATACTTCATTAACAACTAGACTGAAGTCATTAGTACAAACAATGGCATCAAGGTGGTGCCAGAAATAGAAACTATAGTGTAAATGCTAAATCTAAGGTTAAGTATTTGGCTCATAGCCAGTATGGGTTTTAGCCAAACACATGATTTTGGAAGAATTGAAACGATAACAGGTACCTAATGTGACTGGATGAGTGCTCTTTGAAATTGCATGAGTTGCATATCCTTTTGAGGGAGAAGTGCATGATGACATTATCATGAGGAAGGTCGAGTCCAGCGAAAAGGAAGCAGTTGATAGATGGACAGGCACGTGTTTGAATCTGGGTATGAATTCTTCTCTGGGTCCGGGTCTTTTTATGAGAATGCTTTCTAGATGGAGAATATTTCACCGAGGAATTCCTTGGCGACGGACTAGAGACGTAACATTTTTCGGCGTGGGGCACATATAGATGAGAAAATCTGGGCACATATCAAGGTTTACACGCGCCAAATCCAGATCTCGCCGGCGCGACCGCTAGGGACTCGAAGCCAGCTTCGGGGTCTTGGGTGTTTACCTGTTGGGCACCCAGGTCGACATGGACTTAACAAAGGTCTGGTTCAAGGAGGTCCTATTAGTCGAACCGGCACCCAGGTCCGACCACCAGGGACCCGGCGACGTGGACACAACCGGGGACCCAATTCTAACACCTAGGTCCCGGGCCGAATAATTTGGGATGAAGGTCCCACTAGGGTCTTGTGTTTGGCTATTGGGAACTTGAGTCCGATTGCTAAGAACCCCAAGCTC
The DNA here is from genome assembly GCA_016097605.1 of Eucalyptus guilfoylei. Taxonomy (NCBI): domain Eukaryota; kingdom Viridiplantae; phylum Streptophyta; class Magnoliopsida; order Myrtales; family Myrtaceae; genus Eucalyptus; species Eucalyptus guilfoylei. Next base: position 49,662,315 of record CM027867.1, read on the forward strand.
TCACATCAACTCGTAATCAACAAGCCAAAGCCTCGGACCCAGACATTAGAGTCTCAGATTCTAGCAAACGCGATCCTATTCCTAAGACCGACCCCAGAGTCTAGGATTCAACCCCAGGGATGAGGCGCCCGGTTCAAAGGTTGGCAGCTCGTGCTTTACAATTCACAGCTTGGATCCAGCACGTGGGCACCCAAGTCTGACCTTGGACACCCAAATCTAAGGCAAATGGGCCCGAATGGTCAGTTGAAGATTATAATGGAGGTCAAGCGAATCAAAAGAAGATTTTTTATTTTCAAAAGCATAATCCATTTTTCATTTTTATAGGAGTGATTTTCATTGCCAACGAAATTAATTCCTAATTGATTCATAATTCTATGCACAAAAACAAATGAGGAAATTTGAACAACCATTTTTCCCTTGAAAGAAACTCATTAGATAGGCGTGAGAAAACCACCATAAACGTTTGGAATATTAAATAAAACATACATTGACCAGAACTCTTCATAAATTGAATAGACTTCTAATTGGTCTGATGAATTGAATTCTAGACCCACTTTGTAGGTTGTGCACGACATCTTAGGGGTTGATGACAAATCATCAATCAATCAATGGAATCAATCTAGAAAGGCTTTCTAGTTTCTACATGTATGGTCAGGGAGACTAGCAATTTGATATTTGACTGATGAGAGCGACGTTCTTCTAGCACGTGGATTTGGTGAAGACTGACAATGAAAAAACCGACGGCTATAAACATTGTCAAGTCCCTCATTTTATCTTTGCATAAAATTATCACAAAGCGATGATTCCAGTATTTAAATATGACACTAAAAAGCGACATGTAATCATCGATTATCGAATATGTTTGGCATATTTATAATTCTAGCTAACCATTCTTTTGTTACGAACATACTGTGATTTTGGAGTTTAAACATCATGAATTTAATATACCACCTTCTATATATCATTGGACTGTCGTAACCTTTCTCTTTAAGACAATTCATAAATAGACAAAATCCGAGCATCGCCAAACCCCGCACTGCGTGAACATAATGACAATATTGCATTATCACTCTAAAAAGTGAATGAAATTAACCCATCCTATCCCCAAGTCTATACATTTATGTACTTTTCATGTTAGCGACGGACCGCCATTGCTTGGTTCTCTATACAATATATGATATGCATAAAATAATGTTATGTATATGTAAATTTTTCGTTGAGCACTACTGTTAGTAGTCAAATGAAAAGAACAAAAAAAAGGTCCTTGATAAAGACAAGAAGCCTTTGGAGGAAGCTGGAACGAGGGCAGACATTTTGGAATTCTGGTCGCTATATTTGCATGGTCATGCAATTTTAATCTCTCTGGTCATCTTCTTTGCTTTTTCCAATTTTGTCTCGTCTTGGATCCCCGGTTTCTTGGAAGCTCCACTCGATTTCACTGTTTGGCAACATCTTTTACTCTCATGGCTCGATTCGCCATAAGCTACAGCATCTATAAATTGAAGCTTCTGTGAAATTAGAGAGATATTGCTCTGTACCTTCTCCCCACTTACATCATTATGGGCAAGCTCAATTTTCACCAGATTGCTAAAAGCCAAAAACCCACCAATTTAGCCAGGAAGAAACCATTGAAGATCAGGTACATTTCGAGCCCCGTCATGGTGAAGGCCAGCAATGCTTCCGAGTTCCGTGCGATCGTCCAGGAACTGACTGGCAAAGACTCCGACGCCGGGGGGTTCTCTGAGTACAGCAAGGATGGGAGCCGGAGTTTAGGCCGAAGCAATCTGCAATCACAGAAGAATGGGGAGCCAGGTTATGTTTCATACTCTGTGCCCTTCAATGGGCTCTTGGATGAAGGTTTCTCCTGGAAAGAGTGCTCAGAAGGCCTGTTGGGGTTCTATTCTCAATGTCTCTTTGTATGATCAGATAAAGAAACTAGCTTCCATTTCAATTTTTAAGATAAGTTATTGTGGATAAGATAATTGTTGCTGTATAATTAAGAGTCAAGTCGTTTCAGCATTCAGCATTTCAATGAGATTACTGCCAAATTGAGCATGGCAACTGCAAGTGTCCTGTTGAGTAACATCACAAATTTACAGTGCTTTCTAATACTCCTGGTGAAATGAAGAGAAATCAAAGCGTACGAACACGATGCAAGAGTCATAGAATTGTCAAAGAATTACGGGCAAGACTGGCAAAGCTTCAGGTTTACTAATTAGATGGAGTTCACATGATGTTATTTTGGCTTTTGAACCTGTCACTTTCGTGTTCTTGTGTTTAAATTTGGTTTTGGGTGAACTGATATGGTTTGAGTTTCTCTTGGAGACTGATTACCTCTGTTTGAACATCGCAAATCTGACCACTTTAGTCATCAAACAACAATATGATTCTAACATGTCGGAAGTAACTAATGGACCTAATTGCAAGTCGTTGATTAAGGCTAAGCAGCTCCCAGATGCTCATGGTTCAACAATTCGAACAAATAGACCCATCGCATCTACCCATTTTCCAGCTTCCGTTCTCGTCCTGTTATGGAAAATTGCTCAGTTCTGTCTATCTCATAATCATCCTAATTGCAGCAAAAAATTATCAGGCCGATGAGATTCTCTTCCTTACGCTAGACTTGCCCGAGTCAATCTTTTCTGGGGCTCAGTTATGTTCACATGATCAAACTTCGATTCGGGCTCAGAGGTCAGGATCATTAAGAAGAGCAGATTCAAAATGTCACATTCAGCAACGGAAAGAAACGAAATAGGCCAACCAAGAGCAGAAACGCATGGCGATTCAGTTCAACCTAGAGAATTTACAGCATCAATGCATCACCTACCCAGGAAAACGAAGAACAACATAAAGCTAATCGATTAGTCTTTCTTGCGCATAAGCCTAACAAGCAAGTAACTATCGGGCCTTCGAGGGGGCTCGAGCGTTTGCCATCCTCACCATTCAATTCCCTTCATGATCTGCGGCTTTCAAGTAAAGGGTTTCTCCATTATCGCCACCCGGGCCGCTCAGTGAGCTTGCTCCTCGGCCCTCAGAAGAAGTCGCACTGCCCACGTCGTTCTTGCTCCCGCTCGACATACCTGTCGAGGCGTGGGCGAACTCGGGGAATCCTCCACCTCCGACACCGAACACTGAGCGGCCGATGCCTGAATGGCTCGCCTCGCTGTGGAGGATGTTGAATCCTGTGCCTCCACCAGAGCTCGCACCGAGCTGCTGCTGATGCAGTGCAGAGAAAGGCTGCTGAGGGTAGAGCATGGAGGATCGCATCGTCGCAAGTGCCTGCGGCGTGATTTGCTGGTGGTGAGCGTACTGCGCTCCTGGCTGCATAACACCACTCGAAGAAAACTGCAAGATTACAAAGTCAGGGTTCTCCAGATTAAGGTCAAGGTGTCTCAAGGTGCTAAAACATGATGACTTCATTAGAATTAATGAAATGTTAATATTTGTCCCGGGTTGGAATAAATTCAGTTTACCTGTGGATGAATGTTTGGAGGTGGATGAGAATCAGCTATGGCTGCTAGGTACATGAGATTTCTCTGCAGCCTGGCCTGGTTTCTGCAGAACAATACAAAAGCGATATCAATGAAATTATAAGCTTAGACTTTCAAATCAATTCAACCTGGACCTTAGTAAACTGCAAATGAAGGCATTGCTTACTCTGCACATTCACTCATTTTACCCGAATTCTGGCTCTCGACGATCTTCAAAATCAGGGACTTATTCTCATCTAGGTACTGCATGCATTCAAGCGAAACAACAGGATCATAAGTACCACAAGACACAATAGCACAAACCAAATACTGCAAAAGACAAAAAAGTTTCGTTTTTCAGGGAAAAATTTCTCCATCTGATGTGCTAAATTGGGGTAAGAAGGATTTGGAGATGGTCCTGAAGATCTTCAAGTCAATAACCAACCATTAGCACTAGCAGAAAAAAGGAGAAAAGAACAAGATTTTCGAGCTTTATTTTACTCTGTTGGAAGTTTATTCCACAACAACTTCTATCTTAATTATGCTTCACGCATAGGAAATGCCACCATTGGAAAATATGCTTCCATAGAAACAAGAAAGAAAGACGAGACTAAAAACGCACCAATCCAACACTTCAGTGAAGACAAGCTTAAAGAATGGCAGAGGAAACCAAAGAGATGGAGACGGTGAGAAGGGAACCTGTTGAATGTGATCAGTGGTGACGTTGTTGGGGTAATAAGCTGCCATTATGAGCTGCTTCTAGTTCAGCATCAGGTGCTACTGATGTATTTCTCTTAAAACTCACCAGCACACAGTTTCTCTCTCTCTCTCTCTCTGAGAATCAAGAAACCAAAAGAGCATACGACAGAGATATCTTTGGCCTCTCTCTCTCTCTCTCTCTCTAGTGATGAGTAAACCGATGCACATTCAATTGGGTGTCCTATCTTAGTCAATGTCATCTCATCAACACACCTGTTACTTGACCTGGCACTTGCTTCCTGCAGTGTAACGACTAAACTTAGAGGTCTAAGTGTGCTTAAATAGTTAAAGATCATATCGACCACAGTTACAATTTGATGGTTCATTTCATCGGAACATATTAGACCGAGTTGAAGGCTCGATGCAAGAGTTGCATCGTTAGATGTTCTTCGTGACTGTTCGGCTGTGACATTCAACAATCAAATGAACTAGTCTAATATGTCGTCACTGATGTAATAGTCCAGTGATCCCCTGATCACTAAATTGTCATTTAAGATCTAGATAGATAAGCTAAGGGGAGTGAAAAATTTGAACAAACAAAACAGAGGCCATGCTTGCTTGTCCTTTGGCGAGCCAGTTTCCAATATCAGTTCATGGAGCCTTCCCCTGGATCTCCCCATGGTTTTTCACTTTCGCTTAGGTCCAGTCTCCTTCATCAGACAATCTGACAAACTTCCTCTGTGTTGTCTTTTATCTTCCTTTAGGGGAAGCCCTTTCGAGGGTCCCCAATTTTTCTTTTTCTCAAAAGAATGTTTTTTTACAATGGAATGAGACGTCTGAAGAGGGTGGGGGATAGTAAAATGGCTTCTGTCTTTTCTAACATAACGTGTGGCTGGGGTTCTCCCTCTCTCTCTCTCTCTCTCTTAAATGCTTTGATTTGTCCTCACCTCTGAATTGGAAAGATGCTGCTCTGTTTTGTCCACATCTGCATGGAGAGTTTTCTGCACTTGATATGTCTTTTCACTGTTTTGGTCTTATCTTGCTGCCTCCCCTACTTCAATAATTTTGGTTAGATTTTTCTTTTCCTTTATATATATTTTTATTTTTATTCTTCTTCGATTTTTCTTCTCCTTCGGTCTAGGGTTTTCTCCCTCCATCTGAATCCCTTTGAAAACCTTATGAGTCTGTTGAACCTTACGCAAGAGTCAATAGTTGGAATGAGATTATGACTTTTTACGCGGAACACTTGGAATTTTTCATAATATATGAACATTAGTCTGCACGACGTATATAAATTTCCCTCGGAACATAATCTTTTTGCATTTCAAATTCTAGAAACGAAGTTATAAGTGAAAATTAGAACTACATAACATCTTTCTAAGTTGGACTCAGATGATACCCTAAGGCATGACAAGCTTGGTGCCACATGCTTCCATAGGTTCTCTTTGGCTTAATAATCCTGGATATACTGAATGCAACTCTCACTCTACTTGCTTATTGGTTTCTCAAGGAGCAAGTTTCAGAATGAACTAGCAACTATTCTTCAAACCAGCGATACCATGTCAACAACAGCAGGGCAGTCTAAAGCATGTTATCCATGTATAAACAAAATGATTACGTGCCTCCAATCTTGATGAAACTCTACTCTTTTTCCCCTTGTTACCGAGGGAGCGATTTAGGTTATAAAACCTATAACTTATCTGTCAAAACATATTTCTTAATTTTTGAAATCTAGAATTTATCTTATCATAGATTTCATAGTTAGTTCCAAAGTTTATCCATATTTTACTTATACTATTATTTGAATGATTGTAGTAAATCATCATCTTTAATGACGATCATTTACTACAATTCACCAATCACAATTCACATTTAAATATAAAAATTTATATTAATAAAGTAAAAGTCTTAATTTACTAATGATTTCATATTACACATTTACTATTTAATGCTATAGGATACTAGAAAAACATAAAACTCGTTCTAGGTTTTAGGTTTCTACCTATTAGAACAAATTTTCCAATTTTTGAAATTTGAAGCTACCCTACGTAGCTTAGAATCCGGGATTCTCAGATTTCTGATTCTATACTGGAATTATGTTTGCTCTTACTCATTACTAGATGAACTATGTCAGAAAGTGCTGCTCCAGGCATGTTGTGGGCGACACTGCAAGCGCGATCATTGCAATGATTCCAACTAATCCGAGGACCTACCCACGTCCGACGCTCTCAAAACCGATTCTGTAACCGTGGTTTCCGCATTATGCATCTGATCAGCTGGGATAATTGACCGAAATATCTCAACCGACAAAAGGATCGGTCCCTCTCTGAGCTCTCCAGCTCTCCAGCGTACAAAAGGAGTCATGATGGTGCAGAGGTCCGAAAGCGAAAGCGAATGGTGGGTGCACACGAAGGACTAATCTGCAGTCAAAGCGATAGCGACAGCCTTTATGGACACCAACCTTGGTAGCTGGGTCGTGCGTACTTCTCCGAAGTGTCGGTTTCACCTTACTTTTTCCCTGCCGAACAAGGATATAGGCACTGGCCTACTCGTGTGTGGGCTTTTGATGTTCTCTCTATTTGGCTGTCCCTGCATTTTACCATTTGACTGGCCTTACAAGGCTTGACTTGATGTCCCCGAGACTTCCGTGCAGAAAAAGGAATAAGAAAAAGAGATGGTGATATGAGAAGCTAAATGCAAAATCAGACTCTTCAGTACAATCATCTTTAGTTTATGCAAAAATCTACAGTTCACAATAGATAACAGATCTCTCTTATCATCACCTCAAAAAGTTTCTTATGGTCACATAATCTATCTAAAAGAAGCAAATTACTTGAACTGTTTGACAAATCTAATACATCACAAGGAAACCTAAATCCACGAACTAGCTTAGCATCATATACCGCATGTTTTGACTTGCATTCATTGGCTTTAAATAGTTATTGCCAAAATCCGATGCATAAAACATGAAGCAGTGAATTGAAAAGCTAAGCGAGCACTTGTATATTGCAATAAATTGGCAATGCTGAAAAGTCGGTAATTACAACATCTTCAGAAAACAAATTTGAGTAGCTTCACTCAATATCATTGCCGAATACTTTTATAAGGCTCCTGCAAGTTTTGCAAGGGGAACTCGCTTCACCACAAGAATGCTATCCTTTCTTGACATGAAACTAGATGATCGATCACTCATGTGGAACATTATTTTATCAGTTCAACAATATCTGCCACATGGCCATCCCTACAGTAATGCTTGACCTCAGGAACAGAACTTCAATGGTACTTATCAGGAAAGGAAAAACTAAAATGAAAATCAGAGGAAAGAAACCAAAGAGTAATCATAATCCCAGATAAAGGGTGCATAAAATCTTTCCTCCTCAGATTCAGTGTTTGATCATTACTTGGTTGAGAGACATCAGTCTCTAGGTTTGACTATAATGTTGAAGTTGCTCTTGATAAGTCGTCTTAAAACAAGAGAAACGACAATTTGAAGATAGAACAAGACCTCTAGACCGACATCAAAGGGAATATCCTCTAGCAGCCCATCAAATTCACGATCTTTTTCTTCATTGTCACAGAGTACACCGTTGAGGCAAAAGTTCTAGCTACTACTTCGTTCCTTATCACTGTCGAAATGAGTTACCCATGCTTTTGAATAAAGATGAAATTAAGGTTACTTTTTGCTTCCTGGATGACATTATATAGGGGATAATTGCATCGTAGCCAATTATGCTTACACGTACCTTTCATGACGATAATCTTCACAAAACACAGTACTCCTGAAGCTGCAACTTTTAGGGGATTGTGATATACGAGATGCCGCAGATCTGTCTGCAGAAGGAGGCAATGGCATTGTTTTGACATCTGGAGAGGAATAGATACACATTGGTCAAGCAGAATTAGCAGAAAGTGGTTACATCAGATAAAGAGTCCGCTTCTCTTTTTATCCCCCAACACTGGACTTCTGGATAGCCACAATGCACGAGAACTGGTGCAGATTTCTCTTCGTATTTTCTCCAAATTCAATGGCAGAACGTTATCTCAAGCAGCAATTTACGGACATGTGCAGTCATTATTGCATTTGTATTGGTTTTTCTTTTCTCGAATCAGAACATGTTCTTTTTCAATCTCCAAGGACATCGACATCAGGCATTAAATCCATAGTAAACAGTACCCAACAAGCAAACGGAAGTAGTTTTCAAATTTAAACTCTACCACCTCTAGACAGTGTTGCCTCATTCCCAGCACCACCATCGTACCATCGTACAGCTCTGCAAATCAAATTGACTTTAGTTTTAAGCCTTTTCATGTTTGACAGGCCCTAGCTTCTGATTCTCAATATTGGGGGACGGGGGGAGGACAGGGTTCATAATTGGAGTTGACTTCATATGAAGGTCCCCGCATGAAACTCTCTTAATATGGCCAAAGTAAGAGAAGTATGTGAACCAAGGACTACATTCTGTACCCCGCTATGCTCTTTTCCTCGTAATAAATTTAACTAACATACACAGAATTACTAGCAATCGATGAAGCAAGCCCAGCTTTCTCTCATCAAGATAAAGGTTAGCTATTTACTATAAACAGAGTCATAATTCATGAAAGTTTATGCACCCGGTGTAGACTTTCAGGATTCTAATGTACTGTTGGACGAGGCACTGCAAATTTTAGCCGTGGATGCATCTGCAGAAAAGCCTCCCTCAATCATCTTTGCCTAGAAGAAGCATTTCTCTCACTTTCTGACCGTCTTCAAGGAGTGCTTGGACGATAATATTATTCGCAAAACCATCTGGAGAGCATCCCTACTCGCTCATATCACGAAGTAGCTCACAAGCTTCATGTATTTGGCCAGTTTTACATAGTCCTTTATGATGGCTTGAAATGTCACGACATCAGGTTGCAAGCCTTTGGCATTCAGCGAGTTGAAGAGGTTCGTTGCACATCCAAGTTCCCCTGCCTCACACAAGCCGTTATTTAGGATGTTGCAGCGGATTGTATGAACATCCTCCATGCCATCTTCCAGATGTCAAAACAATGCCATTGCCTTGTTGACTTGTTCATATGTACAAAGACCATCCAACATGATGGCACAAGTTTGTTGATTTATATTATTGCAAGCTGGCCTCCTATAAAACAGCTGATATGCAATCCCAGGGTTTCCAGCAAGGAAAAAGTCATCTATGATACAACCATAAGCGGCAACATTAAAGACTAATCCTTTCTCCAATATTTCCCCAAGGAGACTTATCGCCTTATCTACTCTTTTAACCATGCAGTACCCATTAATCAATGAGCTATAGCACAACATTAGGATTGCATTTCCTTGCAGTCATCAAATAAACGTAATTGCAGCATCATCCATTTGATTTTGAAGGCAATAACCATTGATCAATGATTTATAAGTAACTACATCCGGCCCAACAACCATCTCGATCATCAAATCAAATATGCACTTCGCCTCATTAGTCATGCCCTGTTTGCAGAGCGCATCCAAAATAATAGTAAAGGTTCGATCATCGGGCCTTGTTCCTCCCTGCAGCATCTCACTCGACAGAGCTTGAGCGTCTTCCTATTGGGCACAACGGAAGACCTTGGATGAAGGAGTTATAAGTCATAACATTTGAGCCGATTCCATCATTAATCATCTTCTCTAACAAGGCCTTCGCTCATTTCCATTTTCCTATGCAGCATAAGCCATGAATCAAGGTATTGTAAGTGAAGATATCGGGTCGAATTGCCCCGTGACTCGTACAGTTGAAGAGGCCACATTGCCTCCGCCGCCAGGCGCTGGTCCTTCCTTGCAATAACCATTGATGATTGTGATGTATGCGACCACATCCAGCTCGCGACCTCTTTCTTCCAAATTCCTCATTAACCGAAGGGCTGACTAAGTATTATTGGTTGTGCACGATCCCTTCAAGATGACACGGTACGTAAAGACATCAGCCTTGAAACCTTTGCCCCACATTTCTTCTGCCAACAGTCTAGAGGCTCGCGCGATCTCACCCTCTTCAGAGAGGCCGTCGAGCAAAGTGTTAAAGGTCACCACATCCGGTTCGAGCCCAAGCTTGAACATTTTGGTCGAAACGAAAAATCCAGGATCGGACATTTTCAAGTGGCATAGGCAATCTATCAGAATGCTTAGAACGTAAACGTTGCGGGATATTCCCCATAGAACCCATTGGCCCGATTATGTGGATGGCATCAGCATAATGCTTGGTCCGCGCTGCGGCTGCCCAAGAGTTGGACGAAGCAGGGAGTTGAAGGCGAAGGGCTCAGCCGAATCATAACCCTGAAGAAACGCAAAGCATCTTCTGCTTTTGCCAACCTGCCCTTTTTGCGTTGGTTGATCACAGATACAAGGGTGGATTGGGTCGGATCCAAAATAGTCTGATCCAAATAAACTCATTTTCATGCAATGCTAATTTAATAGTCCATATCCCACGCAAACTTAACCCCACCCGACCCTTATCCAACGCTAGCTCAACTTGACCAATATTATTAAAACATTTCCACATTTATTCTAATTTAGGAAAACTCGTACTCAAATAGAAGTGAGAGTGCAGAGCGAATGCGCGGATCAAATGAAGACAAAAGAGAAGGATTTTTTTTTTTTGTCGGTCCTACTCTAATCCTACTCTAAATCCATTTATGACTCATTTAACTCTCTTATTATGTTTAAACTTATTTATGACTTCTCTATTGAATATAACAAACACATATAATCATCTATGGATTCAAAAATGGGTTTGTAATTCATTTTTATTGGTCTAACAAATCCCAAAACTTAGGATTGATTAAAATATATTTTAGCATTGGTTGAATCTATTAAAATTTTAATTTATCTTCATGATGCGGTAATTGTTCTGTTTGGTTATAGGACGAAAATAAGGGGAATGAAAAAGGGATCCGAAAATTTTAAGATGTTTTTTAAATTTTTTGTGAAGAGGGTACGGAGGGAATTTAAAAATCTGCCCAAATTTTGTTCGGCACCCCCGGAGTAAATGGATATAATTGAACAAAACATATTGAGTTGGTTTGTTTTTGTGAAAAAAAATAACAACTGAAAAAATAATATGCAAAAATGATTGTTTGGATCACTTATCAATAGGGATGAATATAAAAAGTTGTTCATCACAAATGCAAATATTTAAATATAAATTGTTATTGATAATGAAAATATTTACACAGAACTACTTTTTCAAAGCGATTCATGTGTGTCATTTTTAGGAAAAAGAACTTTACGAAATGTTACAATTTGAACCAAATATACTTATCAACTACATTTTTGTTTAACTTTATACATTTTATAGTTCTTGATCTAGTAAAATTTAATAAACTGCAAACGAAATTTGACAAAAAATGTGAATAAATTTAAGGGAAAAAGATACCAAAAAATTCCTAAACTTTGTCAATTGTGATGTATTCACTCAATTTTTTTGTGACACCAGAATTCCTAAATTTATACTTGTGTGATACATTTATTCAAAACTTCTTTTGTGACACCATATGTTATACGGATATAAGTTTTTGTATCACAAAAAAATTGGAGTAAATGTATCATATTATATAAATTTTGGATAAATGTATCATATATGTATAAGTTTGGGATTTTTGGTGTTATAAAAAGAGTTTCAGATAAATAAGCCATAATGAGCATATTAGGTTTTTTTGGGGCTTTTACCCTAAATTTTAAAATAGAATAACTCATAATTAGATTGATTATATATTTTTAATATGTTTTTTGGGGCAAAGTGCTGCTTCATGAGTTGGGGAATGGGAAACGGGATTCTCGACCTTGCACCACTGCTCGGTGTCCATCCTTATGCTCTACTGGTGGCAGCTCGCATGACCTGAAAAAGTTTAGTCAACTTTGCCATTATCTTATGCATGGCACATGCTACCCCACTAATTGTTAATATAGGAGGAAAAAAGAGAGAGAAAAAGGAGGAAATCATGAGCTTTTAAGGAGGGACAAACTTAGTCCAACTCCCCAATTTCCCACTTACACAAAACTTCCCCCAAATAAAGAAAAGAATAGGAGGGTCCAAAACCAAGAACGCACAACCAGAAAGGCCCAAAAGAGTCAATTCCAAAAATCAAATTCTCAAAACCCAAATCCACAAGGGCATCAAGATACAATCCTTCTCTCTCTCCTTCCTCTCTCTATATCCTGTCCCCTTTGACCTAAATGCCCCGTTCTCCCTTCACACCCAAAAGCAAGGGCTCTGCATAATTTCCCCTTCTTCCCATCCTCCCCATCGCCCTTCTCTCTGCCTCTCTCCCTCTTCTGCCCCTGCCTTTCCCCAATCTCTCCCCCTCGGGTTTTCCATATTTCTCCTCCCCCCACACAACACAACACCCCACTCCTCCTCCAATTTACCCGCCAATTTCCCTCCCGTCTCTCCTCCCGTTCAAATCCCCGCGGCCCTCCCGGTTCGATCGCCCCCGAAACCCTAGCTCCGATCCGGCCTTTCGCCGTCGCGGTCGCCGTCGTCAAAGATCGCTGCTTTAGCGGATTCTGGAGGGACCCATCTCCGGTCCCTTGCTCTATGGGGGCTGGCTCCGTTGATCCGAGCTGGGTCGAAGCTGGGTTGGTTCTTGAATTCTCAGGTGATTGCCAGTTTAGTGTGTTGTTCTAGGTTTTTCTGGAATTGGGTTGGGTTGGTTTGGTTTGGTGATGAGCTTTTTGATTCGAATTACACTGATCGCTTACTCTCCCGCTTTATTAAAAAAATAGAGAAACTGAAGCTCGGGTCTTAGAGCTTGCGGTTGAGTGTTTGTTCTGAGGTTAGTGAGTTTAGTGGTCAATAGAGATTATAGTTTTGCGAGCACTTCTCTATTGAGTGGGAATTTTGAAGCTTTCGTGATGGATGGATTGGATTGAAGCTTCAATCGAGTTATAGGCTGCTCCTCGCTTAAATTTTTAATTATGCGACGATATGGTCAAGGATTTCGAAAATCCGGGAGATGTAGGATGAGTAATTAATCCAGTTCCATTGACTTGCCCCCGGGGATGGGGGAGGTGGGGAAACATGGTTAACGGGATAATGCTTGCCGTATTTATTGCTGCTTATCATTCTTTCTATTTGCACCAAAAAAAAAAAAATCGTTCTTTCTGTTGACTGTCCTGTCCTTGAGGGGCAAGTAAAGAGAAAGAGGGGGGGGGGGAACAGAGAGAGAGAGAGAGAGCAGGATCTTGTTCTTCATTGACATTGGCTGATTCTTGTGCTGTATTTATTTACGATTTGCACATGGCAATCTTTGAATATGAAGCATAAACTCAGTGAACTGTCTGTACATTTGAATGTCCTAATGCCCTGATTGTATACATGCAAGCTTTCTTGGTAAATTTGTGTCACGGTTGTTTGTTTTATAATCAAGGACGGTTGTCTGCTTTGCAGGTCATTTACAGGACAGTTGGAAGTCTCTTTCTAATGCTAAAGTCACCATTTGTTGAGTGGCTGGAGAAGTTATTCATATACTGAGATTCGTTCTTCAATGGCTAACCACGATTTGATATTGGGGCAAAGTCATAATGTAGCTCTAGCACAAAATCAGCACTTCGTGCCAGGACATAATCATAACATAGGACTCAGCCAAAACCATGATCTGGAACTTGGACAGAACCACGAGCATCATCTGGGTTTGGGACAGACACATGAGCATGAGCTTGGTTTAGGACATGCTCATGATCATGAATTGGGCTTAGGACCAAACCATGATGCTGAGGGAAGCAGTGGCCACGGCTATGTGCATGACAATGAGCTGGCTATGGACAGGAAGCCTGATCATGAAGGCCATGAATTGGCTTTACCTGCACCGAACCATGAGCTTGCATTATCAGAAAGCAATGAGTTAGGAGTTTCAGAAAATCAGGAACTTGATGAGAATCTGGAGCTAGCAATAGATCATAACCAGGAAATGGCAATTGAACCTGCAGAGGATCTGGATGTTGAGCATGCACTTGTTGCCAGTCCTATCATTCAAGCCCGTACTGTTGTTTCTGGCGCAAACTTTGAGCTATCAGTAGGGCAGGAGTTCCCTGACGTCAAGAGCTGCCGGAGGGCTCTGAGAGATACAGCTATTGCACTTCATTTTGAAATTCAGACCATAAAATCTGACAAGACTCGTTTTACTGCCAAATGTGCAAGCGAAGCATGCCCATGGCGCATTCATGCAGCAAAACTACCAGGTGTTCCGACTTTTACTATTAGGACCATCAATGATAATCATACATGTGGAGGAATTTCTCATCTTGGCCATCAACAAGCATCGGTTCAATGGGTTGCGAACTCCGTGGAACAACGCCTAAAGGAGAATCCTAACTGCAAGCCAAAAGAAATACTTGAAGAGATCCATCGTGTTCACGGCATCACCTTGTCATACAAACAAGCTTGGCGAGGGAAAGAGCGTATCATGGCAGCTATGCGAGGTTCCTTCGAAGAAGGGTATCGCTTACTTCCACAATATTGTGACCAGGTTAAACGGACAAACCCAGGGAGTATAGCATCTGTTTATGGAAATACTGCGGATAATTGTTTTCAGCGCCTATTCATATCTTTCCAAGCATCAATCTATGGTTTTCTAAATGCCTGCCGACCATTACTTGGACTTGATCGGACATATTTAAAGAGCAAGTATCTTGGTACTTTGCTTCTTGCTACTGGTTTTGATGGGGATGGAGCCCTGTTTCCTCTTGCTTTTGGTGTGGTTGACGAGGAGAATGATGATAATTGGATGTGGTTTCTATCTGAACTCCATAATTTGCTTGAGATCAACACAGAAAATATGCCGAGGCTCACAATTTTGTCGGACAGGCAGAAAGGTATTGTGGATGGAGTTGAAGCAAATTTTCCTACTGCTTTTCATGGGTTTTGCATGCGCCACTTGAGTGAGAGCTTCCGTAAAGAGTTTAACAACACGATGCTTGTCAACCTTCTGTGGGAAGCCGCATATGCTCTCACTGTAATTGAGTTTGAGGCTAAGATCTTGGAGATTGAAGAGATCTCGCAGGATGCTGCATATTGGATTCGAAGAATTCCACCTCGCTTGTGGGCAACTGCCTATTTTGAGGGAACGAGGTTTGGACATTTGACAGCTAACATTGTTGAATCTCTCAACACTTGGATTTTAGAAGCCTCTGGCCTCCCAATAATTCAGATGATGGAATGTATTCGGAGGCAGCTCATGACGTGGTTCAATGAACGCCGAGAGACCAGCATGCAGTGGACCTCAATACTAGTGCCTTCAGCTGAAAGGCGGGTTGCCGAGGCTCTAGATCGTGCACGAACCTTTCAGGTGCTCCGTGCTAATGAAGCCGAATTTGAAGTTATATCCCATGAAGGAACGAACATAGTGGACATTCGCAATCGTTGTTGCCTCTGTCGAGGTTGGCAATTGTACGGTTTGCCTTGTGCTCATGCTGTAGCCGCCCTGCTTTCATGTCGGCAGAATGTGCACCGGTTTACAGAGAGTTGTTTCACAGTTGCCACTTACCGGAAGACCTACTCACAAACCATACATCCAATTCCTGATAAGTCACTTTGGAAGGAATTAACTGATGGAGATCCTAATGCCAACAGATCTGTCGAGATTATGATCAACCCTCCCAAGTCGCTGCGTCCACCTGGAAGGCCAAGGAAGAAACGTGTCCGAGCAGAAGATCGAGGCCGTGTGAAACGAGTTGTGCACTGTAGTCGCTGCAACCAGACAGGCCATTTTAGGACAACATGTGCTGCGCCTATCTAAGTACTTAGCACTCTCTTTAGGTCGTGATGCAAAGCTGATTAGATACGTTTCTGTGCAAAATAATTTGTCTTCTTCCTTTTCTTCTTAATTGTTCTTGTAATTTTATTAGTTAGGTTTTGCAGTAAATGCTATATTTCTCTTCTAGTGATGTTTAGGGTTCCTTTGAACTTTGCCTAGTGTTTCTGCTGAAGCAATGGTCTCTGCGACTGAATAGCTGTTGTCAGATTTGCCAATCTGCTATCTTTACTCTTTCCTCATATTGGTTGCTTCCTGTAGTTAAGTCTGATTTATCTGCATTATCAACCTGATGCTCTGTAGATGTACATGCTTCGATACTTCCAGGTAACGAGAATTGCTGATCTTGTTTGATTCTGTGAGATATGCTTGACGGTTGACAAAGCGCCATCCGCTTGGTAGATAAGTATATCAGATTGACCGTGGCCATTTTCTGTAATGAGTCCTATTCTGATTCATAGACTGGATTTCTCTCGAAGAAGGTAGTACTAGGTTTCTGGTGTTGTAGAGTATTGAGGAGATGCCCTGTTCATGCTCTGCAAATTGTAACGCCAAGAGCATTTTTCTTTTCTGATGAATGACTTACCGGTTGGATGTTATCCAACTTGAAGAAAATTGAGCGGCGCTATTCCCTCTCAGACCCTGTATACTGCAGAAACTATACCCTCTTTCTTTTCCGCTTTGAGGCTTTTTCTCTACGTGGCTCTTTCAGAGTAAAATCTGTTTTCATCTTTCTTTGTGAATTAAAGGCCAAAAATACGTGTCTTTTCTTGAATAGGAGGGTTTTCAAAAATTGAATTGTCCAAGAAACATCTAATTTTTGTGCCAATTATGCGGTCAAGTGAAGAAATAATAGAGTCGTTCATTGATGTCAGTAGGGTTTCTGCCAAGAACACTAAAAGAATCAGGAGAAGGTGAGCCGGTTGGACTACAAGTTCTGAGGCAGAAACATGAGTGGGTGCCTCTCTAAAATTCCTTCCTTTTCTCTCCCTTTGTCCTTTTGTCTTGACCCAAGAAGTGAACTTTAACCAGATTCCAGATTAGACGTGCATGAGAAAATGTCTGGGACGCACTCACAGAAGATAGTAGACATGGTGGAAACATGGAGTTGGGGCATTTGCATTTTGCAATTTGGCAGTGTTGTTATCTGCACGAACGACACGCACTGTGAAACTGGTTAACAAAGGGTTAGATGCTAGTTTTGTGATAAAGGCTTGTTTGAATAAGGTAGAAATGCGACATTTTTCTTTTTTGTATCGTGCTCTATGGTTGAGGAGAGAATCTTCTCTTCATTAATATATTGACGGGGAGCGAATCTGCTATAAGTGACTCCCCTTTGAAGAAGCCAGATGATTTGACTGAGAATCGAAAATGCCGAGAGACGGCAGCGTCTCGTGGAACACCAATCCAAATGGATCCTACGTTGTCAGTTCTGTCTCGAAGGGCATTGTCAAAAGGTGTTGTCGGAATCTCGAAATCAGTCTGGTTCCAATCTAGGAATCGGACTGAATTGACTGGCTGTGAGCGGTTTTTTGATTCTAAGTGTGGAGCTGAACCGCTCCGACCAGATCAATAACCCTTCATTTATAATTCCTTTTTTCTTAAAGAGTATAGATGCTTGGTTGCATTTCTTTCTGACATTCAATAGAAATAGAGTAATGACTACAAATATATCTCCACATATATGTATTTTTATATTATTTAACATATGTTGATGCATAATGCCATGTAATAGAGTAATGACTACAAAATCCAATAGAAGACTAGTCGATCACCAATTGATGCCGCGATCCCGATCATGTAAACATTTATCTAACGAAAAATCGAAATAATGCTCTTTTTTTTTTTTTTTTTTTTTTGCTTTTAATGCTGGGAAACTCCAAATTGCAGCTCTATAATCAAGAAGATGCATATGGAAGGTACAAACAAAAATGAGTGTCAGACACCCAAAATGCGAAAACTTAGTATGGGTGGACACTTAAGTGCCAAAACTTCCAAAATGTACATTTAAGTACTAAAATCGAAGAAGAAAAGAACAATTATGTGTCAATGGCGTAAATTTCTGACTAAACTGTTGACATAACATTTTAAGGTGAGTATTTTTACTCACAGTCGCTCGACGGTTGCTGTTATTATTGAGGTCCAGGAGTTGGTGCAAGCTAGTGCAAGCACCAGCACCTTGTAGCAGCACACCGCCACCATTATGATGGTTGGTGGTGGTGGCTGGTGGTCGTGGTGGCTAGTTCGTAGTGAAAGGATTTAGGATTTTTAATTTGGGGATCATGGAGACGACGTCGTTTTGCATATTGATTGCTAAGTAGACAACTCTAGCAAACCACGTAGAATGCTTTTATTTTTAAAAATAATGCAACGTTGGATTTGCGGCTAGAGTGTCCAATTTTTTTATTTTTTTTTTAAAATGGCATTTAAGTGTACATTTTGGAAGTTTTAGCACTTAAGTGTTCACTTGTATTAAGTTTTGGCATTTGCGATATACTTTTGCTAAACAAAAACTGATGCGGAAAAGAACAAAAAATAAAGTGAAACCATTGAATTTATCGGAACATAATGCAAGTACAATTGCTTTAGTAGATAGTGGAAGCAATATTACCAAATGTAAGCAAAAGGCCATGCCAGGCTTTTGGAGTTAAAGATATGGAGAATAGAAGAAGGCTTGGCTATTTCCACCCTTATTTTGGCTCTTGACACCCATTTTCACATTAAATTGACTATAATACCTTTTACATGTCCCAATCCAGATTTAAGATTATTTCTTGTCTTTATTTTCTTCTTTATCTTTTATGTCAATTTTACTAAAAGACAAAACTACCCACATTCCTTTTAAATAACTTTTTTTTCACCCTAATTGCTTCTTCCTCACCCATTACATTCAACATTTCCTTCATTTTTGTCTTTGTTTGAACTTATTTTCCATTATTGTTTTATAAGCAAGCACAAATCATATATTGGATTAAAGAAATGTTTGTTCCATCTGCAAATTTGTGTACTTTATTTCCCTAGATTATCCCCACAATCGTGAATTTTTTGACTTCCACGCTCTTAACTTAAGATTATTTCTTGCCTTTTTCTTTCTTCTTTATCTTTTATTTGAATTTTACTAAAAGACAAGACTATCCACGTCCTTTTCATATAGTTTTTTTTTTTACCCTAGTCGCTTCTTCTACACCCATTATGTTCAACACTTCCTTCACTTTTGTCTTCATCTGAACTTATTCTATATTATTGTTATATAAGCAAGCACTAATCATTTATCAGATTAAAGAAATGTTAGTTCCATCTGTAGATTGTTTTCTTTATTTCCCCAAATTATCTTCATGATCGTAAATTTTTCAACTTCAATATTATGGTACATGCATATACACAATCTACTCATTTTTCATTATATTATTTTTTGTAGTGCACTCACTATTGAAAACAATATTATTTTTTTTGCTTGAGTGTATTTATTGATGATAAAACTATGAATGGCAAATAACAATTAATCATGTCAACAAGTTCATTTGAAATTTTACTTGGGAATTTTCTAACATAAGAGGATCATTTGAGTAGTGTGCAGATGCATCTTCTTGCTCAAGGTTATGTTGTCTCTATGAAAAATTCAAAGAGAGACATATATGTTCTTCTTAGTTGTGACTAGGGAGATAATTATCATGATCGACATAATATTTCTGTTGAACATCAGAGAAGAAAAATGGGAACTCATTTGATTAACTATCCTTTGGAAATATGTTGCAATAAATAGAAGAACCAACCAGGGTCATTCAAAATATTTAATGCTCACATAATAAATAATTAGAAATTTGACTATTAGATTCACTGAACAAAATAAAAATTAAGTTGTTAAAATACACGGATTAAAACATAATGACACATACTAAAGTTATAATTAAGTGAAATGTGAACTAAATCCTAGTAAAAAAAAGAAATATACAAATCATTAACACAATAATTAGCTTTTTTTGTCAAATAATTAGTTAGCTATCTACCAAATAATTATTTTTTTAAAAAGAGGTACACAAATTTTGTTTCAAATGGAAAAAGAAAAGGGAAAAAAAACCAAAAACGAAGAAACGAAAAAAAACAATAATCTTAAATCAAGAGTAGACCCCATTTTTAACCTTAATAAATGTTATTTGAGAGGAGTATGGGTACTTTCATTTCTAGTAAAATTGAAAGGATAGAAAAAGAAGGATAAAAAAAGTCGAGAAAAAAAATAATCTGAAGTCAAGAGTGGGCGATGGATAATTTAGTTAATTCAACGTGAATGGAGTGTCAGGAGTTAATTTTTTTTGGAGGGGGGGGGGATAGCGTGAGTTCAGGAGAAACCCAAAAAAAGAACAACTAATAATATGAGAATAAAAATGTGAATCCAAAGCCCTTAGAAAGATGTGGACCTAAAGATAAGTGAGTCTTGTTGCCAATTTTGCTGATCATCACTGTAAAAAAGAAAAAAAGGAATAAAAAAAGAATTAGGTCTTATCTTCCTAAGCAGATGGAATTGGATATGGAAAAAGCCGGTTACCCGTTTTTCACCATTACTAGGACATCTTCATCATTAATATGAAAGGAGTGTGTGGCCAGTGTTGTGCGACTCTATGGAGAGGGAGAATTCGAGTAGTTTCATTGACTAAACCATTTTTAGTCTTCGTCTACGCGGCTAGAGAAAAGCAAGCGCTAAACTTGATGGATAAGCATTGTGATCACCTAAAAAAAACAAACAATTAACAATATGAGAATAAAAATAGGAATCCAGAGCCCTTAGAAGGATGTGGACCTAAAGATAAGTGAGTCTTGTTGCCAATTTTGTTGATCATCACTGTAAAAAAAGAAAGAAAAAGAATTAGGTCTTATCTTTCTAAGCAGATGGAATTGGATATGGAAAAAGCGATGGTTACCCAATTTTCACATTCACTAGGACATCTTTGTCATTAATCTGAAAGGAGTGTGTGGCCAGTGTTGTGCGACTCTATGGAGAGGAAGAATCCGAGTAGTTTCATTGGCTAGACCATTTTTAGTCTTCGTCTACGCGGCTAGAGAAAAGTAAGCGCCAAACTTGATGGACAAGTATTGTGATCATCTAAAAAAAATGAACAACTAATAATATGAGAATAAAAAAGGGAATCCAGAGCCCTTAGAAGGATGTTGACCTAAAGATAAGTGCGTTTTGTTGCTAATTCTACTGATCATCACTGTAAAAAAAGAAAAAAGAAAAAAAGAATTAGGTCTTATCTTCCTAAGAAGATGGAATTGGATATGGAAAAAGCGATGGTTACCCGTTTGTCACCTTCACTAAGACATCTTTGTCATTAATCTGAAAATAGTGTGTGGCTAGTGTTGTGCGACTCTATGGAGAGGAAGAATCCAAAAAGTTTCATTGATTAGACCATTTTTAGTCTTCGTCTACGCAGCCAGAGAAAAGTAAATGCCAAACTTGATGGACAAGTATTGTGATCATGTCAAAAAAACGAACAACTAATAATATGAGAATAAAAATAGGAATCCAGAGCCCTTAGAAGGATGTGGACCTAAAGATAAGTGAATCTTGTTGCCAATTTTGCTGATTATCACTGTAAAAAAAAAAAAAAAAAAAAAGAATTAGGTCTTATATTCCTAAGCAGATGGAATAGGATATGGAAAAAGCGACGGTTACCCGTTTTTCACCTTTACTAGGACATCTTTGTCATTAATCTGAAAGGAGTGTATGGCCAGTGTTGTGCAACACTATGGAGATGAAGAATTTGAGTAGTTTTATTGACTAGACCATTTTTAGTTTTCGTCTATGCGGCTAGAGAAAAGCAAGTGCCAAACTTGATGGACAAGCATTATGATCATCTCAAAAAAACGAACAACTATGAGAATAAAAATAGGAATCCAGAGCCCTTAGAAGGATGTGGACCTAAAGATAAGTGAGTCTTGTTGCCAATTTTGCTGATCATCACTGTAAAAAAAAGAAAAGAAAAGGAATTAGGTCTTATCTTTCTAAGCAGATGGAATTGGATATGGAAAAAGCGATGGTTACCCAATTTTCACATTCACTGGGACATCTTTGTCATTAATCTGAAAGGAGTGTGTGGCCAGTGTTGTGCGACTCTATGGAGAGGAAGAATCCGAGTAGTTTCATTGGCTAGAACATTTTTAGTCTTCGTCTACGCGGCTAGAGAAAAGCAAGGGCCAAACTTGATGGACAAGCATTGTGATCATCTAAAAAAAATGAACAACTACTAATATGAGAATAAAAAAGGGAATCCAGAGCTATTAGAAGAATATGGACCTAAAGATAAGTGAGTCTTGTTGCTAATTTTTCTGATTATCACTGTATGAAAAAGAAGAAGAAAGAATTAGGTCTTATCTTCCTAAATAGATGGAATTGGATATGAAAAAAGCAACGGTTACCCGTTTTTCACCTTCACTAAGACATCTTTGGCATTAATCTGAAAGGAGTGTGTGGCCAGTGTTATGTAACTTTATGGAGAGGAAGAATCCGAGTAGTTTAATTGGCTAGACCATTTTTAATCTTCATCTACGCGGCTAGAGAAAAGTAAGCGCCAAACTTGATGGACAAGCATTGTGGTCATCTCAAAAAAACGAACAACTAATAATATGAGAATAAAAAAGGGAATCCAGAGCCCTTAGAAGGATGTGGACCTAAATATAAGTGAGTCTTGTTGCTAATTTTGCTGATCATCATTGTAAAAAAAAGAAGAAGAAGAGGAATTAGGTCTTATCTTCCTAAAAAGATGGAATTGGATATGGAAAAAGCGACGATTACCCGTTTTTCACCTTTACTAAGACATCTTTGTCATTAATCTGAAAGGAGTGTGTGGCCAGTGTTGTGCGACTCTATAAAGGGGAAGAATCCAAGTAGTTTCATTGACTAGACCATTTTTAGTCTGCATCTACGCAGCTAGAGAAAAGCAAATGCCAAACTTGATAGACAAGCATTGTGATAATCTAAAAAAAAACGAACAACTAATAATATGAGAATAAAAATAGGAATCCAAAGCCCTTAGAAGGATGTTGACCTAGAGATAAGTGAATCTTGTTGCCAATTTTGTTGATCATCACTGTAAAAACAAGAAGAAGAAAAGAATTATGTCTTATCTTCCTAAGCAGATGGAATTGGATATGGAAAAAGCGACGGTTACCCGTTTTTCACCTTTACTAGGACATCTTTGTCATTAATCTGAAAGGAGTGTGTGGCTAGTGTTGTGCGACTCTATGAAGAGGAAGAATCCGAGTAGTTTGATTGACTAGACCATTTTTAGTTTTCGTCTATGCGGCTAAAGCAAGCAAGCGCCAAACTTGATGGACAAGCATTGTGATCATCTCAAAAAAACGAACAACTAATAATATGAGAATAAAAAAGGGAATCCAGAGCCCTTAGAAGGATGTAGACCTAAAGATAAGTGAGTCTTGTTGCTAATTTTGCTGATCATCACTGTAACAAAGAAAAGAACAAGAATTAGGTTTTATCTTCCTAAGCAGATGGAATTGGATATGAAAAAAGCGACGGTTACCCATTTTTCACCTTCACTAGGACATCTTTGTTTTTTAATCTGAAAAGAGTGTGTGGCCAGGGTTGTGCGACTCTATGGAGAGGAAGAATCCAAGTAGTTTCATTGGCTAGACCATTTTTAGTCTTCGTCTACGCGGCCAGAGAAAAGCAAGCGCCAAACTTGATGGACAATCATTGTGATAATCTCAAAAAAACGAACAACTAATAATATGGGAATAAAAAAGGGAATCTAGATCTCTTAGAAGGATGTGGACCTAAATATAAGTGAGTCTTGTTGCTAATTTTGCTGATCATCACTGTAAAAAAAAAAGGAATTAGGTGTTATCTTCCTAAAAGGATGGAATTGGATATGGAAAAAAGCGACGATTACCCGTTTTTCACCTTCACTAAGACATCTTTGTCATTAATTTGAAAGGAGTGTGTGGCCAATGTTGTGCAACTCTATGGAGAGGAAGAATCCAAGTAGTTTCATTGACTATACCATTTTTAGTCTTCGTCTACGCAGCTAGAGAAAAGCAAATGCCAAACTTGATGGACAAGCATTGTGATCATGTTAAAAAAACAAACAACTAATAATATAAGAATAAAAATAGGAATCTAGAGCCCTTAGAAGGATGTGGACCTAAAGATAAGTGAATCTTGTTGCCAATTTTGTTGATCATCATTGTTAAAAAAAAGAAGAAGAAAAGAATTATGTCTTATCTTCCTAAGCAGATGGAATTGGATATGGAAAAAGTGACGGTTACCGGTTTTTCACCTTTACTAGGACATCTTTGTCATTAATCTGAAAGGAGTGTGTGGTTATTGTTGTGCGACTCTATGGAGACGAAGAATCCGAGTAGTTTGATTGACTAGACCATTTTTAGTTTTCGTCTATGCGGCTAGAGAAAGCAAGCACCAAACTTGATGGACAAGCATTGTGATCATCTAAAAAAAACAAACAACTAATAATATGATAATAAAAATAGAAATCTAAAGCCCTTAGAAGGATGTAGACCTAAAGATAAGTGAGTCTTGTTGCTAATTTTGTTGATCATCACTGTAAAAAAGAAAAGAAAAATAAATAGGTTTTATCTTCCTAAGCAAATGGAATTGGATATAAAAAAAGCGACGGTTATCCGTTTTTCACCTCCACTAGGACATCTTTGTCATTAAACTGAAAGGAGTGTGTGGCCAGTATTATGCGACTCTATGGTGAGGAAGAATCCGAGTAGTTTCATTGACCAGACCATTTTTAGTCTTCGTTTATGCGGCCAGAGAAAAGAAAGCGCCAAACTTGATGGACAAGCATTGTGATCATCTCAAAAAAACGAACAGCTAATAATATGAGAATAAAAATAGGAATCCCGAGCCCTTAGAAGGATGTTGACCTAAAGATAAGTGAGTCTTGTTGCTAATTTTGCAGATCATCACTGTATGAAAAAAGAAGAAGAAAAGAATTAGGTCTTATCTTCCTAAACAGATGGAATTGGATATAAAAAAAGCAACGGTTACCCGTTTTTCACCTTCACTAGGACATCTTTGTCATTAATCTGAAAGGAGTGTGTGGCCAGGGTTGTGCGACTCTATGGAGAGGAAGAATCCGAGTAGTTTCATTGGCTAGACCATTTTTAGTCTTCGTCTAAGCGGTTAGAGAAAAGCAAGCGCCAAACTTGATGGACAAGCATTGTGATAATCTCAAAAAAATGAACAACTAATAATATGAGAATAAAAAAGGGAATCCAGATCCTTCAGAAGGATGTGGACCTAAATATAAGTGAGTCTTGTTGCTAATTTTGCTGATCATCACTGTTAAAAAAAAAAAGGAATTAGGTGTTATCTTCCTAAAAGGATGGAATTGGATATGGAAAAAAGCAACGATTACCCGTTTTTCACCTTCACTAAGACATCTTTGTCATTAATTTGAAAGGAGTATGTGGCCAGTGTTGTGCGACTCTATGGAGAGGAAGAATCCAAGTAGTTTCATTGACTAGACCATTTTTAGTCTTCGTCTACACAGCTAGAGAAAAGCAAATGCCAAACTTGATGGGCAAGCATTGTGATCATGTCAAAAAAATGAACAACTAATAATATGAGAATAAAAATAGGAATTCAGAGCCCTTAGAAGGATGTGGACCTAAAGATAAGTGAATCTTGTTGCCAATTTTGCTGATCATCACTGTAAAAAGAAGAAGAAGAAGAAGAAGAATTAGGTCTTATATTCCTAAGCAGATGAAATTGGATATGGAAAAAGTGACGGTTACCCGTTTTTCACCTTTACTAGGACATTTTTGTCATTAATTTGAAAGGAGTGTGTGGCCAGTGTTGTGTGACTCTATGGAGAGGAAGAATCTGAGTAGTTTGATTGACTAGACCATTTTTAGTTTTTGTCTATGCGGCTAGAGAAAGCAAGCGCCAAACTTGATGGACAAGCATTGTGATCATCTCAAAAAAACGAACAACTAATAATATGAGAATAAAAATAGAAATCCAGAGCCCTTAGAAGGATGTGGACCTAAAGATAAGTGAGTCTTGTTGCTAATTTTGCTGATCATCACTGTAAAAATGAAAAGAAAAAGAATTAGGTCTTATCTTCCTAAGCAGATGGAATTGGATATGAAAAAAAGTGACGGTTATCCGTTTTTCACCTTCACTAGCACATCTTTGTCATTAATCTGAAAGGAGTGTGTGGCCAGTGTTGTGCGACTCTATGGAGAGGAAGAATCCGAGTAGTTTCATTGACTAGACCATTTTTAGACTTCATCTACGCGGCTAGAGAAAAGCAAGCGCCAAACTTGATGGACAAGCATTGTGATCATCTCAAAAAAATGAACAACTAATAATATGAGAATAAAAAAGGGAATCTAGAGCCCTTAGAAGGATGTGGACCTAAAGATAAGTGAGTCTTGTTGCTAATTTTGTTGATCATCATTGTAAAAAAAGAAGAAGATGAATTAGGTCTTATCTTCCTAAAAAAATGGAATTGGATATGGAAAAAGCGACGGTTACCCGTTTTTCACCTTCAGTAGCACATCTTTATCATTAATCTTAAAGGAGTGTATGGCTAGTGTTGTGCGACTCTATGGAGAGGAAGAATTCGAGTAGTTTCATTGACTAGACCGTTTTTAGTCTTTGTCTATGCAGCCAGAGAAAAGCAAGCGCCAAACTTGATAGACAAGCATTGTGATCATCTGAAAAAAGCGAACAACTAATAATATGAGAATAAAAATAGAAATCTAGAACTCTTAGAAGGATGTGGACCTAAAGATAAGTGAGTCTTGTTGCCAATTTTGCTGATCATCACTGTAAAAAAAGAAAAGAAAAGGAATTAGGTCTTATCTTCCTAAGTAGATGAAATTGGATATGAAAAATGCGACGGTGACCCGTTTTTCACCTTCACTAGGACATCTTTGTCATTAATTTGAAAGGAGTGTGTGGCTAGTGTTGTGCGACTCTATGGAGAGGAAGAATCTGAGTAGTTTCATTGATTAGACCATTTTTAGTCTTCGTCTACGCGGCCAGAGAAAAGCAAGCGCCAAACTTGATGGACAAGTATTGTGATCATTTCAAAAAAACGAACAACTAATAATATTAAAATAAAAATAGGAATCTAGAGCCCTTAGAAGGATGTGGACCTAAAGATAAGTGAATCTTGTTGCCAATTTTGCTGATCATCACTGTAAAAAAAAAAGAAAAAAAAGAAAAAAAAGAAAAAAAAGAATTAGGTCTTATATTCCTAAGCAAATGGAATTTGATATGGAAAAAACGACGGTTACCCATTTTTCACCTTCATTAGGACATTTTTGTCATTAATCTGAAAGGAGTGTGTGGCCAGTGTTGTGCGACTCTATGGAGAGGAAGAATCTGAGTAGTTTCATTGGCTAGACCATTTTTAGTCTTCATCTACATGGCCAAAGAAAAGCAAGCGTCAAACTTGATGGACAAGCATTGTGATCATCTCATGGCATCATTGGCGTACTTATGCCGGCATTGCAGTGCTATCTTCTATCAGCAATTAGCAAAGTTTGTAGTCTATAAGAGTGAAGAGAGAGTTCAAAAGAACCCGAGGCGAAAATGGAAACGTGGAACAAGATCGAGGAGAAAATCGAAGATGTAATGGAGCTGTTATGGACGAAGGTCAAACCAGAAGATTTGGAACCTGGCGAACACATCTACGCGTACAGGCTCGGCGGCCTTTATACTCACCATGGTCAGTGCTCTTCAAACTCTCTAATGCTTGCTAATAAGATCTCTTCTTCCCCGTTCTTTCTCAATTGGGTTCTTTTCTATTTCTTTAATTGGGTGAAGTTTCCTCTTCAGACTAATTAAAATCAAATTTTTAGCTTCCTTTTCTGTCTCCCCTGGCCCAAAAGCAGGGTTATGAGGTGGAATTTGCCGAATAATTGGCCCAACGAACGTAGAAGATGGTGATGCCAATTGAGATCTATGATTAGCATTTGAAGTTAGACGCAAAAAAATACATGCCTTTTCTGAGTCAAAATGAGTACTTTATGGTTTCTAGATTCATTTCCTACGTTCTGTTAAACTACTGTAATAATTCGGATGATTTCTTTGATGTCATCACTTTTTGTATTCTTTTCTTGTTATGCTCGTATTGTCCTTTTAGTTTCTTGCAAGTTCACCAGAAAGTTTATGACCAAGAAAAAGAAAGTTGACGTAAAGTCAAAGGCCTATGGTGCAAAGGCTTGCTTTATGTTGATTTGCTAGCAAACCTAAACCAGATCCTACTGCTATTGGTGTTTAATTCAATCTCTGGGGCAAATATGTGGTTTTCCTATGTGTCTCATAATTCACTAAGTTGTACCTAAACGTGCTAGGAATATATGAGGGAGGCGGTAATGTGATTCACTTTACTAACCCAAAGATCATGGAGGCCATCCTCTCACTTTTTGAAGGCAAACCGGAAACCATGCCCGCCTGTCCAAAATGTGGGTACCAGAAAAACATTGACCGCGGGGTCATTAGGACGTGCCTCGATTGCTTCCGTCGACACGGCAAGAAGCTTGATTCCATCCATTACTTCATTTATGGTGCACCACGATGGTGCTATCTCCTAAAGAATCGGACTTGCAGCACCCTTTCTTGTGACAAATCCCCTGAACAAGTAATTGAAGTTGCTTCTAACCTTCTTGGGAGCAATGGATTTGGTGCTTATCACCTCATTACTAATAACTACGAACATTTCGTGACTTACTGTAAGACGGGTGTATGTTTCAGCAAGCAGGCGGCAGTTTTGGCGAAGCATCTCAGAAAGGTTGAAGAACGCTTCAAGAAGTTTGTCGAGATACTCTATCCAACTCAGTAGTAGCCGTATGTAGTTTATGGTTCATATGTCCAAGTAGAAGCACAATGTGTTGGAAGATATGATTTACAAGATCGGTATATATTGTAAATTGATATGATTGTGTCTATCTTAGGATTAGAAAGATTACAGAATATTTAGGAGATGAAAACTTTCTTTTATTATTATTCCTTTTCTATTATATACATCATTGTACACCGAATAAAAATCAATGAATAGAGGCACATATTTTCCTCTCCAAAATTCTTCCCTACGTTCTTTCTTCGTTTTCTACCTAGTCTTGTGACATGGTATTAGAGCATTTCTTGAAGTTCTAAATTATTTGTCGTTTCCGCTTCGATTGCCTCACGTGGAACTCCAATCTACAAAAGAGAGTTGCCATAGGAATCGTTAATTTTTGAAAGGGAAGAAATTTTTTCATCATGCCTAAAGCACAAGATCTGACCTCGACTTCAAACAACCAGCCTGTAGGAGAAGCTACGCCACAAACCTTAGAGATCCAAGACTCGTCTGTCGTGACTTCAGCCACCGAACAACAAGTTAGCCAGGCCCAGGCACATCTACGGGCCCAACATGCGCAGTGGCAACCATTCCAGGCTCAGTTCAATCTGGGGCAGCCATTTATGGGCCATCCTTACCAGTGGATACCATATCCATGGTTCCAAAGGCCAAGCCCAAATACATCACTGCCAGGAGGCTACCAGAGCAACGTTGGATTCGATGGAGGCCTACCAACTGGCGAAGGGGCAAGCCCAACCATTGGCCCAGAGCAGATCGGCGGATCAACTGGACCAGGTATGGGTATGAATCCCTACCCGGCTTTTCTCAATGCGAATCTCGAGCCCGTAATTTTTCCGTATCAGATCTTTGCTGTCGGTGGCCGACCGAAACTCGGTGACCTGCTTCACACAACTAATGCCGACAGACCGGAACTGAAGCTCATCAGCCAACAATTGACCGGTGTTGACAACTACTCAAGCTAGTCGCGAGAGTTTTGGTGTGCGCTGGTAACAAAAGATAAAAAGGGTTTTCTTGACGGAACGATTTCGATTCCGTTCGACGAGAGAATGGCACGACTTTGGAAGAAATGCAACCAACTAGTTAGAACGTGGATGGGGAATTGCATCACATCCGAAGTCGCGGCCGGACTTCCCCCGACGGAGGATTCAAAACAAATGTGGGAGAATATTAAAGAGATGTATGGAAAACTCGATCAAGTCAAGATTTTTTCGTTAACACAGCAAATCTTGGAGCTTAAACAAGGGAATATGACCATTGTAGCCATTTACAACAAACTTTTGGCCTTGTGGAATGAGCTGGAAGCAGCCTAAGAGAAATTCGACTGGCCCGACCCTATTCTACAACAGTACAAAAGCATGCGGGAAAGGGAAAATGCGACAAGGTTTTTGCTCATACTCAACGAGACTTACCTCTCATTTCACTCCCAGATCCTGACTATGGAGCCCTTGCCGAGCCTTGGCCGCATCTACCAACTGGCCATCCAAGAGGAAAGTCAATAGAGGACAGCGGATTACAGCAAAGGCGAAGACGGAATGGCTTTGGCGGCAAGAAGCCATGTCTGCCTTTCGCCAAGGAACGCAGGAGGCAGAGGGCAGAAAGGGGCACAATTAGGGTTCCCCGAAGAAAACCCTAGAGGATTCGATTTCGTTGGGCGATCGGACGGCCCACGATCATCCCTAGAATCGAGTGGATCGGACGGTCCACGCGAGAGTAGCTTGACTGGATCGGATGGGCCGTGAGGAAACAATTTCTATGGGTCGGAAGGCTCGCGTGGATTACTGGTTGGTGGATTGGACAGCCCATATGGGCCGACTTTGGCCTAAGTCTTGCAGCCCACAAACAAGCCCTTTTTAGGCGCGAGAAACATTGCTTCCAAAGAAAAAAAGGTAAAATGTATTGTGACTATTGTAAACGTCCGCATCATACAATAGAAAACTATTGGAAGCTACATGGGAAACCTGGAGAAAAGGAAAAATGAAAATTCTCAACAATTTTTTCAGGCATCGGGGCAACCAACAGACAAGACAATTACCCATGATCAATATCAAGAGCTGATGGAAGTTTTAAGGAAATTGGATGCCTTTGATAAAATTGGAAGTTTCATAGGTGCATCTTATTGTTTGATGAATTCAATTTCGAAGAATCTATGGATTATTGATTCAGGTGCTAGTGACCACATTGTCTGTGATAATGGTTTACTTTCCAATATCGAAAAATTATCTTTTCCCAAGTCAGTACAGCTCCCAAATGGAAACATCATCCAAGTTGAAATGACTGGCACTGTGAATCTTAGTTCCCTCATTACACTTCGAAATGTGCTTTATGTCCCTAATTTCCACTTCAATCTCATGTTAGTATCTCGAGCTTGTGAAGAAAATTCTTGTCGCATCTTATTCAATTCTGATAAATGTTTCTTTCAGGCCCTTTCAATTGAGAAACTAATGGGCTTGGGTAGAGTTTTTCAAGGGCTATATTTCTAGATGGGCTTTTCGAACAGTCTTCAATTGTATTCCATTGAATCCAATAAATCATTGTGTAATACTGCTATCAATGATAAGAACTTCCTTCATCATCAAAGATTGGGTCATACTGCTTTGTTCCCTTGTCCTTAATGTCCTATCTGCCCATTAGCAAAACAGATACGTGCTCCTTTCCAAAATAGCATTTCTCGAGTTGATAGAATTTTTTCATTAATTCATGCTGATGTTTGGGGGCCTTATCACACTTTGAATCATGATGGGTCTCGATTTTTTCTCACAATCGTAGATGATTTCTCACGTGCGACATGGATATTCCTAATGCAATCAAAAACTCAAGTTCTTTCGCACCTAAGGACTTTCCTTGCCCTATCAAAAAATCAATTTGGGAAATCCATTCAATGTATTTGTACTGACAATGGTAGAGAATTCTTTAATGGAGAATGTGCTTCTTTTCTTTGCTTGAATGGAACTTTGCATAAAAGCTCTTGCACATATACACCACAGCAAAATGGAGTCGTTGAGCGAAAACACCGTCATCTCTTGAAAGTAGCACGCGCCCTTAAGTTTTAGGCATCTGTTCCTGAAATTTTTTTGGGGAGATTGTGTAGTCACAGCAGCATATCTGATCAATCGCATGCCATCACGTATTCTTAAAAGGAAAACTCCCTTCGAAATATTGTATAGAAGGAAACCAGATCTGAGTCATCTCAGAGTCTTTGGGTGTCTATGCCATGTGACCACAATAGGGCACAGGGATAAAATGGGACCTCGTGCACAACAATGCATATTCATGGGGTATTCGAATATGCAAAAGGGATATCAGATTTATGAACCATCCACAGAGGAATTTTTTGTGAGCAGGGATGTGATTTTTCATGAAGACATTTTCCTTTTCCGAGATGTGAATCATTTGTCTCAAGATAAAAGGACAGGTACTAAGCATTTTCTATCAGAAGAAGATCTATCTTCTGGAGGATCCTATATTATTGTTCCTTCCCCAAGACATTAGAAATCATCTGTTGCATCACCCCCGATGTCTACTAAGACTTCTACGGATCATTCAATTAAAGAACCTTCCATAGAAAGGGATTCTCAAATGACAGCTCCTCTGGAATCAAGCACTACTGAAGAATCATCTTTGATGCAACATGAAGAACCTCGGCGATCTGGTCGAGTTAGTCGTCCACCAATTTGGACGAAGGATTATGTATGTGCTTCATCAGGGTCATCAGGTACTTGTTACCCTATCTCGTCCTATATTTCATTTGATAGGCTATCATCAGAACATTTATGTTGCATGAGTCATATCTTTGAGGGACAAGAGTCCTCTGGTTATAATAAAGCAATGCATGATCCATGTTGGCAAAGGGCTATGGAGGCAGAATTACAAGCTCTAATAGACAATCGGACTGGGGATGTTGTGCCATTACCTACTCATCGAAAACCAATTGGGTGCAAGTGGGTATATAAGATTAAATATAGAGCATATGGTTCTGTAGAGAGGTACAAGGCCCGGTTGGTGGCCAAAGGCTTTACACAACGAGAAGGTTTTGACTATCACGAAGCCTTTTCCCTAGTAGCCAAAGATGTCACAATTCGTTCTTTTCTGTCGGTTGCTGCTTTTTGAGATTGGTCATTACATCAAATGGATGTCCATGATGCCTTCTTACATGGTGATTTGGATGAAGAAATCTACATGGATTTTCCACCAGGATTACAGAGACATGGGGAGTCTAAGGTATGTCGTCTCCGCAAATCTCTTTATGGACTGAAACAAGCTTCTCGACAATGGTATGCCAAATTTACTAATGCTCTTACGGTTGTTGGATTCAAACAGTCCAAATATGACTATGCTTTATTCACCTGGATGAAAGGTATGTCGTCTATTTACTTAATGATTTATGTTGACGACATACTTATCATGGGAAATGATGATTATGCTGTGAAGAAACTAAAAGAATATCTACATTTCACTTTTCATATCAAAGATTTAGGCTCGCCTAAGTATTTTCTTGGAATTGAGATAGCTTGTTCAGATCAGGGAATCTCACTTAGCCAGCGGAAATTCGTAATGGAGATTATATCAGAGGCAGGATTGTCAGGTTGCAAACCAACTATTATTCCCATCGAGCAAAATGCCAAGCTGACTTTTGTCAACTATGACACTGGCATATCTTCTTCTGATGATCCGTATTGAAAGATCCGTCGGGATATTAGAGACTTGTAGGGAAGCTTATATATCTTACCATGATTAGGCCAGACATCTGCTATGCAGTATAGACTCAGCCAATTCATGCACAGTCCAAAACAATCTCACATGAATGCAACCTTGAAAATTGTGAGATATTTGAAGACATGTCCAGGCTTAGGGATACTCCTTTCTCGAAAATGCAACATGAAAATGACGGCCTATTGCGATGCGGATTATGCTACATGTCATATGAGCAAGAGATCTATTACTGGCTTCTGTATCAAATTTGGGGAATCATTACTTTCATGGAAGATGAAGAAACAGTCCACTGTGTCCTTATCTTCAGCTGAAGCCGAATATCGATCTATGACCAAAACTGTTTGTGAAATAGTTTGGTTAAGGGGTTTGCTTCTGGATCTTGGGGCACAAGTTAAGGGACCCACTACGCTCTTCTGTGACAATGATTCAGCACTCAAACTTGTAGCAAATCCCATAGTTCATGAGAGGACAAAACACATAGAGGTCGATTGTCACTTTACTCGAGAGAAGATTCAAGAAGGTGTTATCGAGACAAGAGAGATCAGAGCCACGGAGCAACCTGCGGACATATTCACTAAACCTTTTTATCAAAGACAACATGCATATCTTCTGAGCAAGCTGGGTGTCTTGGATATATATAAGCCACCAGCTTGAGGGGGAGTGTTAGAATATATGATTTACAAGATCGATATAAATTATAAATTGATATGATTGTGTCTATCTTAGGATTAGAAAGATTACAAAATATTTAGGAGATGTAAACTTTCTTTTATTATTATTCCTTTTGTATTATATACATCATTGTACACAGAATAAAAATCAATGAATAGAGGCACATACTTTCCTCTCCAAAATTCTTCCCTACATTCTTTCTTCGTTTTCTACCTAGTCTTGTGACACAATGCAAACTAGTTGTGATGTTGTTGCCTTGTTTTTTGCTTCCTTTGTTCTTGCCGTTCGCATTGAAGAGAAGAGAGTGTCTAGCCCCAATTTTTTTTTTTCTGCTTTGTGCTAGTGATGTAGACTTACCTATAACGATTTGATCTCTCTCTTCGGTGGACAAGAGCTTGTTGAACGGTTCATCTTGCTTGCTCGATTTAAATTCTTCCACCATCTCCAGAGTTTCACATTGGTTTAGGAAAGGAGGCTATTACATACAAAGTAGCTTGATTGTGGCATAGCTTCTGGCTACAGCGATTAAAGCGCAATTGTACATTTTCTTATTCGTTCTTCCTAACTTCTGCTATGTCTTAGTGCGTTTAAGCTATTTGTGTTAATTCTCATGTTCTTGAAGTCTGGCATTCGGCCTTAGACCCATCGTTCAACAAGATTTGCCAGGTCTGACCTCTATTTTGCTCTGTAAGTGGCACTCATCTTGCCTATGTTCATTAGCAAATTAGTCTGCTTTAGCAATACATCTCACCTAAGTTTCCGTGACTGTTTTTTTTTTAATTATCTGTTTTCAAAATTAAGCTCGATGAAATGTCTTAAGGAACATTTCCTCCCCAACACCCATACTAACCCTCCGAGTTGAAGAACTTTTTTTGGGTTTTAAGAATTAGTTGGTTGCATGTATGGATGGACTGCGACATGCTCGATCCGAAAGAGCTCTTATGAAAATTTGGAGAACGCTCACGAGATAGCGGAATGTGATTAAACTAAATTGGTACAAGACTGTCCGCATTCAATGCATGTTTGTCAGGGAAGAATGTAGAGCAGAAAGTTTCCAACTCTAGACTGAAAATTTCTTCTATGCACTCAATATCTGTAACCAGGATTTAGATTAATCAAAATTGATCATAAACTCATTTCTTAACTTATATATAATGAGTTGAATTGTTATATGAGTTAATTATATTTAATAAATGAGTCATAAATGGATTTACATTTTACTTAGACTGAACCCACCTCGATGACTCTCTTCATTATCTCTTACCCTTACTCACTTGGCACTCTCATCTCGATTTAGGTATGAGTTTTCCTAGATTTAGTTTAATATGGAAGTGTTTTAAGAATATGGGTTGCGTCGAGTTTGGTCTATTTGGGTTGGCCCGACCCGACCCACCCTTCTAATGAGTCTACTAGATCCTATCTTAACTATTGACTTGTGTTTAAATTGAATATGTGTGGACTTTATTAATTAAATGGTTCGGATATATCTGGACGCATCAAAATAGATTCTCCACTAATTGGAAACATTGGTCGGAATTATCAATGGTCAACAAGTTGTGCTAGCCTAGACATGGCATAATGGGGCCCATGTTGGGCCGAGCCCATTTGGACAAAGTTGTGTGGGGAAAATTGTTTGTAAAATCTTAAATTTATGGGAAAAAATCACCAAAAACTCCAAAATTTGCCTAAAGTAACAAATTTACCCCAAATTTTTTTTGTGACATGAAAAATCCTGAAATTTGCCAACAGTAACACATTTACTCCAAACTTTTTTTCATGACACAAAAAATCCCGAACTTCTATCCATGTGACACTTTACCTTAAACTAGAGGGTATTTTGGTCTTTTTACATTTTAACTTTTTTTTTCTTTTTTTCTTCTTCTCCTCTCTTCCCTCCGTTAGCCATGGCGGAGCCGACGTCCGGTGAGGGTCACCCTTGCCCGGGCTAGTTAGGGCCGCCCAATGCAGACGTCGGGCGAGGGTGGTCCTCGGCTGGGTCGGGCGAGGGCCTCCCTCGCCAGATCTGGCAAGGGCACCCCTCACTCGGCACTGGCGAGGGCACCCCTCGCCCGACGCAGGCGAGGGCAGCCCTTGTTGGTGTTGAGTGAGGGCCTCCCTCGCCAAGCCCTCGCCGATGTCGAGTGGCCTTTGTTGGTGTCGAGTGAGGGCCGACGAGGGCGGCCCTAGTTAGCCTAGGCGAGGGCGACCCTCGCTCGACACCGGCGAGGATAGCCCTCATTAAACGCTAGCTTCCCTCCGCCGGTTCCGCCATGGCCGGCGGAGGGAAGAGAAAGAAGAAGAAAAAAAGAAAAAAAAAGATGAAAATGCCCTTGATGGAGTAAATGTGTCACAGTTTGTAAAGTTTGGGGTTTTCATATCACAAAAAAAAAAAAAGTTTAGGGTAAATTTGTCGCTTTGGGTAAAGTTTTGGGTTTTTGGTGGTCTTTTCCCTAAATTTATTGCAATTTAGTCACAAATATTTTAATTTTACAAATTGAATCTTAAACATTTTCACCTTTTACCAATCAAGTTGATCCATTCAATTTTTATTGGAATTCGCTAATATGAATGTCGGCCATTTTGCATGTCATAGTTAGTGCGACGTTGACAATTTTTAATAACATTTTAATATTTTCAATTTTTCATTTTTATTTATTTATTCATTTTTTTTTTACTTCCCTTCCTCCTCTAACTAATCACCAAGCCTCGGGTGAACCTCGTCAAGGGCGAGCCCCTAGCCATCCACTGCCTCTAGTTGACCATTGAGGCCTAGCAACCATTAGAGGAGGAAGAAGGGAAGGAAAAAAGAAAAAGAAAAAAGAAAAAAGAAAACAAAAGTAAGAAATAAAAAATTAAAAATATTATTAAAAAATTTCTATATTAATGCCGGCCGTGCCATGGAAGATGGCCGAGATCCACATCAATAAATTATGGTCCAAATTGGCTAGATGGACTCAATTGGCAAAATGTGAAAAATATTTAAGACTCAATTGATAAAATTGAAAGATTTATGACAAATTGGTAAAAGTGCTATAAATATAAGACTTTTTAGACAATTTTCCCTAGATTATGTGCCAAGCATAATCCCTTTGGTCTTAAGCATTGGCCCAAGAGGAGAAAAAAAGAAAAAAGAAAAAAGAGACCAATAATTGGACCACAGGCCTTTGAAGCCACGGCCGTTTGGCCAACTTAAAAGAAAGTAATAAATTTTCCTATAAAGTAGAGGTCTCTTATTGTTGTTTTCACCTTCATCCATCTCTCACAAGTAGATCGGTTCATCGGGTTGGGACGAAAATGATCCGATCCAAATTGACTCATTTATGTGCAATGCAGATTTGACGATCCGTACTTGCCTTTGAAGAATTGGCGATTCCATAGATCGGCTCATTGAGTTAATGAGGGGATTTGGGGGTTAGTTATGGACCGGGCATAAAGGTGGTGGTGAAAATCCTGCCTAGGGCATCAATAAATCATGGAATGGATTTCACCTTTAAGTTAGGTCTTGATAAATCACATGACATTTATCTCAACTGTTTATCCAGCGGGTGTATATCTTATCAATAAGGGTTAATATCCTGAAAAATCCCAAACTAGTACAATTGTGACAAATTTACCCCAAACTATTTTTTTGACCACCAAAAACCCCAAACTGGTATACCTTTGACAAATTTACCACAAACTGGTACACTTGTGACAAATTTACCCTCTGTTAGTTTTTGTTAAATTTTACAGTCAAATTATTAAGTTAAATGACACGTGACTGGATTTTATGCTTCGTTTGTCATAGTTTACAAACTTTTGTGATTTTTTTGTGGTATTAATCTAATTTAACGAAAGGTATATTTGTCACAAATTTACCAGTTTGAGGTTTTTTGCGGTCGAATAAATTACTTTAGGGTAAATTTGTCATAAATGTACCAATTTAGGGTTTTTTTATGGTTAGTCGGGGTAAATTTGTCACAGGTGTACCAGTTTGGAGTTTTTCAGGGTTTTAACCCTATCAATAACGACAGTTTTTGTTATTTTTTAAATGATGAAAAGTCCTAAATTATACTAACGCGTTACACGACGTAACCATGAGCAAAATCATTAACCGCAAATTTAGAAAATCTTATGATTTGAAAAAAATAAACGTAGGTGGTCCAAACGAGGCATAGTAATAGAAGTCTAGGATGATGATCTCATGACCACTCCCGACCTAGTCCCTCTCTATATTTCATCGTCTTCCTCCTCCTCCTCCTCCTCCTCCTCCTCCTCCCCTCTCTCTCTCTCTCTCTCTCTCTCTCTCTCTCTCTATATATATTCTTAAAGAGTAAAGATGCTTAATTACATTTCTTTCTGACCTTCAACAGAAATAGAGTGATGACCTCAAATTTGTTTGTCCATGTATAGGCAGTTTTATATTAATTAACATATATTGATACGATCCACAAAAAAAAAAAAAAAACGTTGATACGACACCCTGTAATAAAGTAATGACTACAAAATCCATTGGAGGACTAGTCGATCACAAATTAATATCGCAACCCTGATAATGTAAACATTTGTTTAACAAAAAATTGAAAATAATGCTCTTTTTTTCTTTCAATGTTGGGAAACTCCCACTTGTAGCTTTGTAAGCCTTGTAACCAAGAAGATGCACATGGAAGGGACAAACAAAAACTGATGCAGAAAAGAATAAAAAGGAAAGCAAAACCATTGAATTTATTAGAACATAATGAAGGTACAATTGATCTAGTAGATGGTTGAAGCAATATCACTAAATGTAAGCAAAAGGCAATACCAGACTTTGGGAGTTCAATATACGGGGAATAGAATAAATCAAAGGAATAAAAACAACAAAAACACGAATTTTTTATTCTAGGACCAGATGGGCTAGTTCCCGGTTTCAAATGGGGAACCAACCCTACCTGATCCGGTTCCAGGTTTTAGGTTAAGAATCGACTCACCTTAGAGTCGATCAGCCCTATTTAATTCCCAAGGCTTATAAGCATCTACAAGAATCCTATGCCTAATTCAAATTCAAGGGGAAAAAAGTACGCTAAATTGGAAATAAATGAGTGCAGCATGTATTTTGAAGACTTTTTTGAAAAACAAATCGATCGTCCACGGTACTTGTGCAACGAAGTCATACATAAATTCGGCATGAAATAAGAAATAAAAATCTGGAGGAAGGAACTTCCGTAACCAGAAAAAAGTAAATTGGTATTCTTTATTCGAGAATAATATAACAATAAAAATAGGAGTTGAGAGCCCTCGGAAGGACGTGGACATAAAGATAAGTGAGTCTTGTGTTAATTTTGCTCATCATCACTAATTAAGAAAAAAGAAGAAGAAGAAGTAGTTCCTATGGAAAAATTGTCAAAAAAGTTCTAAACCAATTGTATTGATACTAGTTTAGTCTTAACCTTTTAATGATGCTAATTTAATCCTAAACCTTTTGACTTGGTGCCAATTTAATCTTAAACATTTTAATGATGTCAATTTAGTCATAAGCATTTTGAACTAATAATACTTTAGTCATAAATGTTTTGATTTAGTATCAATTCAGTCATTTGACTAATTTTATTAGTTAGGTTTTGCAGTAAATGCTATATTTCTTTTCTAGTGATGTTTAGGGTTCCTTCGAGCTTTGCCTAGTGTTTCTGCTAAAGTAATGCTCTCTGCCACTAAATAGCTGTTCTCAGATTTGCCAATCTACTGTCTTTACTCTTTCCTATATTGGTTGCTTCCTGCAGCTAAGTCTGATTTATGGGCATTATTTTCACATGGCAGTAGCCACAAGGATGCAACCTGATGCTCTGTAGCTGTAAGTGCTTCGATACTTCTAAGGTAACGAGATTTGCTCATCTCATTTGATTCTGTGAGATATGCTTGACAGACGACACAGCGCCATCAGCATGGTAGATAAGTATATCAGATTGACTGTGGCCGTTTGCTGTAATGAGTCCTATTCTGATTCACAGACTGGATTTCTCTCAAAGTAGGTAACTACTAGGTTTCTGGTGTTGCAGAGTATTGACGAGATGCCCTGTTCATGCTCTGCAAATTGTAACGCCAAGGGCATTTTTTCTTTTCTGATGAATGACTTACCGGTTGGATGTTATCCAACTTGGAGCAAAAGCAGCCGCACTATTCCCTCTCAGAATCCATATGCTGGAGAAACCACACCCTTCCTCTTTTCTGCTTTTAGGCTTGTTCTGCATTGTTCTTTCAGGGAACATCTGTTTTTATCTTACTTCATGATTTAAAGGTTAAAATTACGTGTCTTTTCTTGAATAGGAGGGTTTTCGGAAATCGAATTGTTCAAGAACCATCTAATTTCTTTGCCAATTATGTGGTTAAGTGAAGAAATAAAAGAGTCGTTGGTTGCTGTCAGTAGAGTTTCTGCCAAGGACACCCAAAAAATCTGGTGAAGGTGACGCAGTTGGACTCCATGTTCTGAGGCAGAGTCATGAGTGGGCGCCTCTCTAAAATCCCTTTCTTTTCCCTACCTTTATCCTTTTGGGAGAGGAGTGAACTTTAAACAGATCTCAGATTAAATGCGCATGAGAAAATGACCGGGGACGTACTCACGGAAGATAATAGACACGGTGGAATCATGGAGCCCCCCGCCATCAGCACCTACTGCGACAACATCCGAGCTGTTTATCTACACGCAAATCCGGTCTTTCACTCCCTATGAAGCATATATCCATTGATATTCACTTTATGCGAGATTGGGTTGCTAAAGGCCCGTTACAAGTGTAACATTTGCCTTTGGTGGGAACCGGCCTTAAAAAAAAAACAAAATGAAAAAGGAAAAAGGGGGTTTAAAAGTCAACAAAACAGGGGAAGTGGACCTTTGGCTTAAGGGGAAGAGCGAGAGCACCTCGGGAAAATAAAGAGAGAGAGAAATGAATGGGGAAAAGGAAAGAGAGAAGAACAAGAAAGGGGAAGAAGAAAAGAGGGATTTTGCATGTGCACATCACAGGGACCTCGCCAAGCCGATTTAACTTTGTATTGCAATGCCCAATAAGTGTTTGTGTTCTTCGTTCATCCAATTGGGATAATTTTTGGGTTAGGGCTTAAATTCAAAGTTAAGTGAGATTTAAGCCGTGAAATCCGATTTTTGAGTTGTGGAATTTTGAGATTTCATGAAAATGGTGGATTATGTTGTTATAAAGCCGTGGGGCTTGATGGAGTTTGATTTGAAGCAACAGTTTAGTTGAGTGAAATTTTAGGATTTCAAGATTGAGTTTCATATTGCATTAAGATTTAAGTAATTGTTTTGTCTGAGTAATTTGTTAGTGTGTAGGAGTCGTTTTATTAACGTTTAGGTGTAGTTTACCCTTTTTGTAGTTGAGATAGAGTTTTGTTTGGCTTTAACAATGATTCTCATCTAATTGTTAGGATTGGGAGATTCTCGACTCGTTCAGCTAGGTGTTGTTTGATTGAGGCATTTCCAAGTGAGTAGTGCTATCTTGTCAATGAATATCTAAACCCATGTCTAGAAAGTACTAAAAAGATTTGATATATTATGAGTTATAAATAAGCATGTCTGTTGCATAAAATCTAGATCAAACATTTATTACAAGTTTATAGTTGTGATTCTTTTGCCAAATGATTTTGGAAAGTTGTCATGAAAGGATTTATGTATGTATGTATGTATGTATGTATGTAGATATGTATGTACGTACGTATGTATATACATATATGTTGATTCATGAATTTGGTTTATGAAATAGTTTGGGAAAAACATTGTGATATTTGAAATGAATTATGGATTGTGAAGGATGTCATTGTGGACTGATGTTGATGCTCAATATTAGTTTAGGATATCCTTGTGGGCTAGTCACGGGCAATATAGATGGAAACCTTGCCAAGAGAGAAGTTTCATCACCTTGTCACCAAGCATTATATGTCACTACAATTGATATCTAAGTATGAGATTGGCCAGCAAAATAGACCATTTGCGTGTGAGTTTGACGAAATTAATTGTTTGATATTATTGTAAAATGGATATATATATATATATATATATGAAACATATGTAACTTATTCTCTTATTATAGGTTTGTTATATTTTGGATTTGAGTTGAATGAGTTGTGGTTCAGTTTTATAAATATGCATAATGGGTGCTCGATTTACTTAGAGGATATACATACTACTCGTTAGGCTATGGTTGTTCATTCTATTCATCTTTTGTGTTTTTCAAATCATTAAAGTGAGAGTGCTATTGATGGAGATATCGGGACTTGGATTTTGGTGGTTTGCAATTGCGTCTTTGGCATGGAAGGACAGTTGTGTCATTACCCCTATCCATGTAGGATTTGGGGTGTGATGGCGAGTTTGTCATATCTCCACGAAAGATCAATTGGTAGACCTCCTTACAAGAATCCTCTCAAAATGAAAGCTCGTCAATTTTCAGGCCAAGATTGGCATATCCAATGGATCCTCCACTGTGCAGGGGTATTATAAAGAGATGGAATTCCCAATTAAAAACTCAAATTGTGATCTCGAAAATTGAGCTAACGACCCACAACACTCAACTGTATATGTTTGATTTTTTTTAATTATCTTTTATTTTGTTTTTGAATTTGTAAACAAATATTTGAGTGTGCATATATTGTCCAACAACTCAATGAAACTTACTCTTTTGACTCTGCAATTCTATCTTTGTTACGATCATCACATAGATCCAATCACGTCTTTCTCATTTCGTTTCCAAAACAAAAAAAAGGACATAAATCCTCATGGTAAGGCTCAGCTCGCATGGTGTCTCGGTTTTTCACATGGTACATATAACTTTCCTTTTGAGATTAATAAAGAAAATGAAAAAAGAAGAAGAAGAAATTCACCGAATGATTAAGCGCTCAAATTCAGCAAGATAAATTTTGTGCTAATACAAAATCTATTATTTTGTGCAGTGAGTGGATGTTTAGGCTATGGAAAGTGGTTGTCATAGTTATTATATATTAGAGAGACGAAAACCAATCACAGGACGAAGTGCAATACTTTTGGACCACTCCAATCTATCTTTGATCGGTGGATTTGCACACGATTTCATGTTTGACGGGAGATTGAGAGAAATGGACAGATCATGCGCATCCACATTTACAAGCATGTCCATCCAAACCTTAAAACCTACAGCCAAATTAAGTCCAGTTCAAACTGAAATTGACCAAGATCGACTGAAAAGCTTGCATGTTGCATCAATTTGACATGTACAGATACAATAAGTAGTCATTAAAAGAATTCACACAGACGTCTCTAGATATATATTTGTTGTCGATGATGTACCTACGAGACTGTATTATTTAGGAGAGAGAGAGCTCATGCCATTATTAATTATCTTCATTTAATAAGGTTCTGGACGGTTTCCCCGGTCAAATCCGACGGCTCTCTCTTTCAACTGTATCTTTCTTGGGTGAGGCCACTTTTTTTAACTTTATCGATGCCGACGAGAAATCTCTCATAACACGGACAATAAACAGATTTACCTAACCAAACCGCAAACACACATGACACCTTTTCTTAGATGGGTTGCGCATGACAACGTGTATATACTTTCTAGAAAAAATAATTTCTCATTATATAGTCACTTAGAAAAAGATTGTTGTGATAGACACGCACGAGGGTAAGTTTACTTATTACATAAACGTTCCAATTCACCAATTGTACCCAAAAATGTAATTTTGCAAACAATGCACCTAATTGCAACTCGGCAAAACTGTAATTTTTTTCTTTAAACTAAATTTGTGTCTTCTTTGAGCATAGGCATTTCTATGGACATGAAAACCTTGTCAAACCTTGTCCAATGTTGAAGCCACATTTCACCCTCGTGACCCATTGGTTATAATATACAACTGTAAACATACATGATAACTTCATTCTAAACCTTCTCTCTTTACAAGCATGATATGTTTGAGTATGAACTGTTATACTATTTATATAGATATTTCAGAACTTACGTATAGAGAGACACGATAGGGGTCCTTATGATTATATATATATAGTGCTTAAGGTTGACTGGTTATAGAAGGTGAAGGTGAAGGAGTTTGGTGAGTGGCTGTTTAGGCTATAGTAAGTGGTTATTGTAGTAATTACATACTAGAGAGACGAAACCAATCAGACAATAGCAATGGGACAACGCGTAATATTTTTGGACGACTCCCATCCATCTTTGATTGGTGGTTTGCATATATTTT
Source organism: Eucalyptus guilfoylei (assembly GCA_016097605.1). Lineage (NCBI taxonomy): Eukaryota > Viridiplantae > Streptophyta > Magnoliopsida > Myrtales > Myrtaceae > Eucalyptus > Eucalyptus guilfoylei. Next base: position 49,706,680 of record CM027867.1, read on the forward strand.
CGTGTTTGATGAGAGATTAAGAGAAATGGACCAGATCGCGCGCATTCACACTTACAAGGGCGTCCATCCAAAGCTTAAAATGTACAGCCAAATTGAGTCCAATTCAAAACGAAGATGACCAAGATCCAACTGAAAAACTTAAATGAAGCATCAATTGAACATGTCCAGATACCATAAGAACGTAAATTGTTGGAGCGAAAATGGTTGGTTGCACGAGATGCAAGCTCCAATATGATGTGATTTGCAGCGGGAAAAGGTAGTGGTCTTTTCAACCAACTCTTATGTCAAATTGCTGCAGAATTAAGAGAACGGTGGACGCATAGAGCCGATGGAGAAACTAAAGCCCTGTTCGGTAACGTTTCTATTTCTCCCAATTTTTGTTATTTTGTTTCCTGGAACAAAAAAAGAATAGAAATCCGTTTGATAAAGTCAATTAATTTTTCTATTCTTCGGAATAGAAAAGTGGCCAAAGAAGAGATCTGGAACAGAAATAAGAGTAAAAATAAATTAGTTTCTTGTTCCCAGAAATAATTTTTAGAAGTAAGTTATTTTTTCTTTTCTTCTTCCTTGCTGCCCCTCGCCCCTCACTATTGCCCCTGCTGTCTGCCCACCACCGCTTGCCGCCTGCCCTTGTTGGTCGATCGTCACTGTCGATCGCCGTCGTTGACCATTAGTCTACTGTTGCTCGCCGTTGCCGGCTGCCTGCCACTTCGTCGCTTGCTGGCCCTCACCACTGTTGGCCGCTGCCTACCGCCATAAAACTTTTGGAATAGTTTTTTTCCTTTTTGTTTATGATGGTTCTCTTTATCCCACTATTTAAAAGAGAACTCATGCCCTTATTGATTAAGTTTATATAGTAGGAGGGTTTTGGAAGATCCAATTTAAATCCGATTCTCTATCTCTCTTTACCTACTCTTAGCTACCTACCTCATTCCGCCTAGTTCTATTTACGGCCGTTCGAGATTCGTCAGTAGTATGACATTTGTAGCATTTGTCATGAACAAATATATCTCTTCTATAAGCAGCAGACGATTCAAGTTGTCGACTCCCCTCTAGTTGGAAGAAAGCCTTGAAAACCGTCATCCTACTTCTTCCGTTCAATCGCTTCTTTGTTCTTCATATCTGGTGTGACCTTCTTCTGACATGATTAAACTTAACTGCGCAAGCGACCACGTCTGCCGCTTGCTTACGTGTGAGAGGGATGACGATTTTCAGTGCTCGCAACGGTATAATCAAGGATAGGCAGCAAATAGATTAGTTGGAGAAGTCGTCAACGGACAATTTGAGTGATATTCCAATCTGCATTCCCTATCATACACGCCGCCATTTTGACATGATTAAAGCGGCTTAGAACATTTGTCATTTTTTATAGTGATGCTCCCCACGTAATGGTGGATGTAGATTCATTACTGGCGATGGCCTCCCGGAATGGTGTGCAATGGATAGTATCTCAATCGGGAAATCTTGTAATTTGAAGTTGCACTTTTTCTTGATGATCTTGATAATCTATCGAACATTATCACTAAAAAGCCGGGAAATCTATCGAATGTCATCAAGAGAGATTGGACATGCAATTAATGGGTAAAGATTTTTCATTTCTTTTGAATTGACGCGATAAGAAACTCAAAGCGTGCCTCTCTTGTTTATCCTAATAGTTGTGGTTTTTTTGTGTTTGGGACTCGCCAATCAAATTTGGCCTATGAGGTTTGATTGGGTGGATGGCTGAATAGTACATCGATTTATTAAGGAAATTTTGAGGTGTATGACCAATCTGTTCTATTCTAGTACAAGTGTAGAGTAGCATTTCCAACGGACGAAGTATACTGCTGGAATCTCTGATGCCGAATCTAAACCAAGTCGAATGGAACTTCTGAAATAAAAGGAATTGCAGCTGTTTTGACCTTCTGGAGTCTTCCCACCTTCAAATAAACGTAAGACTTCTTCCTTTCCCTGTCTCCAGAAACCCCCCCCCCCTCTGGAGGAGGATAATTAATTTTAAGAACCGTAGTGACAATTAAAATAGTTTTGGAGCATTTTGATTTGAAGTGACTAAGTAAGGTAATATTGTAGCTCCATCTTTCTCTTGCTAGAGAAAGGTGGAAGTGGGTATGGACGCGGATAGCGTCGTAGTTCTAGATCCTCAAATTGTAGAGAGGTCTTTCTTTTTCAAGACCTTCCATCTATCTTCATTGAGAGATCGCCTGATCTGATAGTAAATATAGAGACCTATTTGAAACCCTATTTTTTTTTTTTCACAATTACAATCAAATAGTTCGAATGTAAATTCATTTAAACCCTGATTAAGATTATCCCATATGCTATTACGCATGGAGGAAAGGCAAAAGGTATCGGTCGAATTCAGAGAGAGCAATGGGTCAGTATCACCAGTTAAACCAAGCCTAATTCAACCCACTTGCTCTTTTTTGTTTAATCCTTAACTACAGACGGACGAGAGTGTGGCTATTGCAACATGTCCATGTTCTTCCTCTCTTATTTTTTTTTTCGTTGCTTATTCTTCGCCTATGTAAGCACTCCCTCCTTAACCAACCGGCCATATTCAAGCGCGCTCTCTTGCTCCTCCTTGATATCTTTCTCTCATTTTCAACATCATCATCATCGAACGAGACCCAAGGTACCCTTTCGTTCCAGCCTCCTCAGTATCGATCCACACTTAGTGTTCCTACCTTCTTCAAGTCCTCTCCCAGGTCTCGATCAATAAAAACCCACCCCAGCTCCTATTCCGTCAAAGCACACAAGGTTTTTCTTTCTTTCCGAGGAGTGACAAAACCCGCTTAAATTTCTAGGCCATTATAAATCATTTCTCTCGCCGGAGTTTCTGTTCTCTCACCTGTGTGAAAACCAGGTCTCTTTGTTTTTCTTTCTTTCCGACGGGTTACAAAACCCACTTGAGTTTCTAAGCCACTATAAGCCCGTCTCTCTCGCCGAAGTCTGCCTGTGCTCTCACGTGTGTGAAAATAAATCCGTCTCTCTCGCCGAAGTTGGTCTGTTCTCTCACCTTTGTGAAAATCACGTCTCTTTTTTTTTTCTTTCTTTCCGACGGGTGACAAAACACGCTCTGTCTGTTCTCTCTCACATATCATCAAACCAGACCCGACGTGCCTTTTCCCTCAGTCCACTCATAATCAATCTAGATTTGTGTTCCGACATTCTTCAAATCCTCTCCTAAGTCTCCATCTAGAAAAACCTGGTCGTCTGGACTTAATACTGCTAAGAATCCCTCACGGGAAGCTTTAGGTGTTCATAGATCCCAGAGAGACCAAAAGCTGACTACCTTCCAGACGTTACCAGCGGTTAGGCTGCAGCAGAAGCTTCATCGCGCCCTTGTTAATCAGAAGCTCCTCCATCCACTCCTATTCCGCTCGCTCTTTCAGGCGTGTCAAAGTTAATCTTAGACCAGATCATCAAGAACGAGAGACTTCGGAAGGACCCCAAAGGGATAAAATGGCGGTTCAGATCATCAACAAATTGATCACATTATGGATGCTACTCTGGAAGACCACGGTCAGACAGGAAGAGCTTAATCCTGGGGATCATATTTACACTTATCGGCGGTTTCGCCTCTACTCGCATCATGGTTGGCCATTCATCCTCTTTTGCTTTTCCATTGATCTTTATCATTTTTTTGTAACCTGGTTACCTACTCGACTAAATCGTTATTTGTTATTGTTCATATTGCCAAAGGACAGTATCCGTATGTGCTTGACCTGATAGTTCAACACAGCGATTATAAATCTTGCTCTTGTCTTCTTCTTTTCGGTTCCCCGACAAGCTCTCGAGGACTTTTTTTTTCCTCCCATTTTACCTTCTTCGTTCTTCCATTTCTACGGTCACCCATCCGGCCTCCTCATCCATGGCCTCATCCTCACCTTCACCAGCTCTCCGACTCATCAGGTCCCCAACGAGCTCTTCATCGGGTCCTCAACAAGCTCTCGAGGGCAAGCTAATGACCATGTCACTTAGGGTGCGTATAACCATTCTGTTTCAGGACTAATTTCTGCTCAAAAATAATTCTTTTTTATTCTGTTCTCTGGACGAGTTTCTGAGCATTTGAAAATGTTTGGTAACTGCTTAAAATTTCTATTACAAGAATAGAAATCCATTTGGTACGATCCTTATTATTATTATTTTTTGGCGACTTAGAATTTCTTTTAATTTTTCAATACTTTTATTAGACTTTTATCTTTTAAATTTTAAAATAAATTTATTATATTATATTATTTTTAAATTATTATATTATATATTTTAAATTTTATTATATAATTTTAACATATTTTAAATATAAATTTATTATTTAATTTTATTATAATTTTAATACATTTTTATGGTATAATTTTATTCATTTTTTAAAAATTTATTTTAATTTTTAAATTATTTTATTTTATTTTTGCAACCAGCTAGAGGAAAAAGAAGAGAAAAGAAAAGGAAAACAAAGAGAAAGAAAATAAGAAAAGAAAAGAGAAAAGAAAAGAACATGATTTGGTTTTCCGGAATTGTTTCTTAGAATAAAGAATTAACTTTTTTCTACTTTTTGATTCTGTTCCAAGTCTATTCTTAAGTAAAAATTTATTCTTGAAAACAAAAAAGTTACAAAATGGATTTTTGTCGTTTTTTTGTTCTAGGAGATAAAAAAAACAGAATTAGACATTATCTAGCACGTTACTAAATAGATCCTTAAGTGGCCGCTCTTATCCATATATATATATTCATTTTACCTTCTTTGTTCTTCCAGTTCCATAGTTGCTCATACAGCCTCCCCATTTACGGCCTCATCTTCGCCTTCACTGGTTCTCTGACTTATTAGATCCTTGACGAGCTCTGAAAGGACAAGCTGATTCTTATGTCGTAAGCTGATGACTTTGTTGCTTAGGTGTCCGCTCTTACCCACATTATTTAGCCTTTGTTGTAAGACCCACTCATTTGTCCATCCCCCCTCTCTATGCTTGTAAATAAAAAAAAAAAGTGGTGAGTGTTATTTAATGTACTATTTAATACATTGACATTTATAATAAATATTTATTATATTTATCTTATTTAATGTACCTATTATGGTACATTTGTATTCTATATTTTAAATACATCTCTCTATCCAATGAATGTTCATCTCTCTATCCAATATATGTATTATCTAATACATTGACATTAATGAAAAATGCATCCTTATTTTCTTATAAATAGGAGCTTAGTTTTGTCATAGTGGTGATAGAGTGATAGAAAAAGAAAATAAAAAAGTGAAAATAAAAATTTCTGCTTTAGCTTTCTCTACGATCTTTGGTGTCTAGCTTTCTCTACTATTTTTGGTATTTATCTGCTTTCTCTACTTAATCTCTCTCTATTCTCTCTATTATATATTTGTAACGTAATATTTTACAACCGTGAGAAGCCAACATTTGATTTTCCCCCAGACAATTCGAGTTGTAGATATCCAATGATAGAAAATTATCCGATATCTACATCTTTCCTCGTTCGGTTGTCTCTTTGTGGATATTCTTCTTCACATTTCCGGAACAGTCGAAATTAGTTTGTGTAAAACCGTTCTTCAATTAAATTCACGTAAATATTGAAACTTTGTGATTCATCATCATTGAAGTATATTTTCTATTAATCTTTAATTCTCCAACACAAAGACTAATATATTACGATTCACTTAGACAATTCTCTCTCACTCACATTTATTTGCTTCTCATTCCCTATTAATCAGCTGATTATGTGGTAATTACCTGCTATGGGTGATTTGGACAACTGATTCTTTTTCTTTATTGCATGTACTCACTACTGATTCTAATAGGAATTTACGTTGGAGAGGGCAATGTCATTCATCTCACAAGAACAGGAGTCGATAAGACTTCTCTTGATACCTTCCAACGAGAAGGCGAGAAGCTCCATTCCCTCCATTCGTATGCGTATGGACGGCCACTACTGGAGTATTGGCTGACATGGAGGGGGAGTCGCACGATTTTACTCGATACCAAATCGCCCGAGGAAGTCATAAACAAAGCTTGGGAGCTTCACGAGGGCGATAATTTCGGCAAGTATGACATTTTTAATAACAACTGTGAGCACTTTGCCACGTTTTGCAAGACCGGCATTCGAGCAAGTGCACAAACAGGATTAATCAGTGCTTTTGAACCGAAGGTCAAGGAAGTCAAAGACTGGGCAATCAAGATTCTCCAAGGGAATTAAGCTCAAGTGAGCAATTATTGTCTGTCCAACTTGCCTTTCCAATCTCTCTCTTTGCTAGCAATTATTGTCTGTCTTTTTGAGAGTTACTGTTGTGAACAGCAGTAAAAGGAATGAGAGTTTAGTCTTTCATATCCAGTATATCCAATTTAATAAAAAGTGAAATCACACTCTATAACAGCTCCCTCTCTCTTTCTGTTGATAATATCGTCTTTCTTTCAGTATAGCAATTCTTTACGCCATCATAACATGAAATGATGATGAAATCCTTTTACCGGATTTAATGATCTTCGATTTAGTTGTTTCGACTTCTGAGTGAGTGATGGTGATGGACACATGATCCCACACGATAAAAGGGCATAAATCTATGATTGGACAGCTTTTGAGACTTTCCTGTCATTTGTGACAGAGGATTGCTCTTTTCCAGTGCGGGGATCTTAATCAAATGTTTGGAAGAAAATGATTATGAATTGTCAACCTTGCAATTGATTATGGAAAATTACGATCCACGGAAAGAATTACTCGCTGCTAGGGCCTTTAAATTTACAGAATGTGAAGGAAATGTTATAATCATTGAGCTAAGTTACTAAGAATAAGCAAACATAGTTTACAATAAATTTAGGTTGCCTAATCTATAGTATTCCCTCAAAAGTTATAAAATATTAGGAAATTCAACAAAGGAAAATTTGAGGTAAATTACAATATTTGAAGGATTATTACTAACTTGTCATTTATATTGACTTAATTATTGAGTATTAATACTTTCAAGTTACGATTACAGACTTTATAGTCATGCAACCATTCACAAATGTAAGTTATTAGTTATAAATGAGAATGAATATGATGATTAATAAATTATGGCGCATAAAGTTAAATTTCGGCATTATACCGGGGTCCCATTTCTTTTCTACAGTAGTACAAACTAAAGAAGCACGTTTTTGATGTCTAGTCCTACATTCGCTCATTCTTCAAATAGAAACGTGATAGATGAAATTGAGGGATTTTTTATTTGACTTTATCTAATACTGACATGTAATCTTGCACGATCTGAGGATAATTTAATTTTGGTTTTAAAGGACTAAAACTTGTTCATACTATATATTTAAGCAACAGTTCCTTAGCATAGACATACAATCATATACATCACAATAGTAAGAAAATGAGTAAATTAACATTAGTTTTATTGTTATTTCCACGTTCCATTAAGTGTATCCAGATTGAGCCCTAGATTATTGCGCTTGAGTTGTAAATCTGATCCTGCCTCCAATTTACTGTTATTTATGTTCGGGAGAACAAGAAAAGACAAGAAATAACAATTGTTCCAGCTACTAAAACTTACCAAAAGGATATTCACCGAAAAAAGAACAGAGAAATCTTCTACTCCTTGAAATATGTCCCTTATTCAGCAGCAAAAAAATTGGACATGCCTTAGCTGCAACATGAATAGCACCAAATGACCCATTTTTCACATTCTGAATGGACAACTGAGCAGTTCTTTGCTTTACATGACTTCATTGATAATCCAACCATTTTTCAGAGCTCAAAATTTGCTATGATAATGGACCGGACCGCATAACACTTCATGAAGAATGATTGGGGCTGAGTAAAACACGAACAAGTTCATGACAGCAATAAAAATGAGCTTCTGCTCGTGTTCAAAGCCTAAGAAAAAAAGAAAACCAAAGAGCTCGGACTCTTGAAAAGCTACGGCCTTTTTTTTTTTTTAGGTAAACCTTTGTCTGCAAACAGGACTGAGAATAATCATAGAAAAACCATTCCTCTCTTAAAAAAGTGAAATCAAAATATCTCAGTTCTTAAGCCAGTTCATATATTGATATATAAAATTCATAAATATTCCAAAATTCAAATTCAAGACTTTCCACTCTAATATTATGTGAGATTTTATGGAATCATTACCAACTGATCTAAAAGTTTCAATTATTCGAAAAAGTTGTAATTTAATATATAAATATTTTGATGCTTGTTTTGCGACGAAGGTTTGATGAAATAAGGTAGAAATGCTCAACTTCTATCATATTCTTTGGTCAGTCTCCTTGTCTTGTAGGATATGGTCAAAGGGTGATGTCGGAATATTGAGACCAATCATCAATAATTCCAAGACCAGCTTTTGCGTACAGTTGCGAAGGTTGTGTGTGGCTCTCCCGTCTTTAGGCCCCAGGGGGGATATTGACGAGGAATACATCCGTCTACAAGACTACTACCGAATAAGGTCAACGCCTAATTCAATTTACGAACACAAAAGTTAATTTAGAAATAGGGAAAAGAGATTCTATTCTATACACCGTGATGAAATATTATTTTCATCCAGACTGATCTAAATGAGTGCGACATGCATTTAGAAGAATTTTTAGAAACCAAATGACCATGTATATAAATGTCGCTTGTGCAACCAAGTTCTACATAAATTGGGTACCAAATAAAAATTTGAAGGGAGAAATCTCGATACCAGATGAAATAAATGGGTAATATTTAGTAATGAATCATACGAGAAGAAGATAGGAATGAAAGCCCTTTAGGAATTACAACTTGTTGCAGAACATAAGCAAGTATTTTACAAATTTTGCTAATTATTACTGTTCAAAACGAATTTAGCACGTAACTTCCAAAGCAGTCCAGAAAAACAAGCACGAAACTTGATGGACAAGCATTGATCATCTCCTAGCATTGTCTATATAAGGGCCGGCTTCACAGTGCCATCTTCTATCAGCAAACGAGTGTGCAAAGTTTAAGTTTTTGAGATTAAAGAGAGAGTCCAAAGAACTGGAGGTGAAAAAAGAAAATGATGAACAAGATCAAGAAAGATATTGAAGATGGAATGAAGCTGATATGGAAGACGGTCGACCCAAATGATCTGAAACCTGGCGATCACATCTATGCTTATAAGCGATACAGCTCTTATAGTCACCATGGTCAGTCTTCTTCAACCTCTCCAGTGCTTGCTCATGAGATCTCTTCTTCCTTGTTCATTTTCTCAATTGGATTCATTCGAAGATGGTGATGCCAGTTGAGATCTACGATAAGCATTTGAAGCTAACTACGAAAAATACATGCCTTTTCTGAGTCAAATGCATACCTTTGGGTTTCTAGATACCTTTCCTACATTCTGTTAAACTACTGTAATAATCCGTGTGATTTTTTTGGTGCTATCACTTTTTATGTTCTTTTCTTGTTTTGCTCGTATTGTCTTTTTAGGTCCTTAAAAGTTCACTGGAAAGTTTATGACCAAGAAAAAGAGAGTCGAGCGTAAAGTTATTCAAAGGCCTATGGTGCAAAGGCCTGTTTTACAATGATTTGCTAGGACCAGATTCTACTGCTATCGGTGGTATAATTCCATCTTCTGGGCAAATCTGTGGTTTTATCGAGTGTTTTGTTATTCACTAAGTTGTATCTAAACATGCCAGGAATATATGTGGGGGTGGTTATTTGATTCACTTCACTAGGACAGAAAGCAAGGAGGCCATCCTCTCACTTTCTGGGTCGAGCCAGAAATGGTGTCTGCCAGTCCAGAATGTGGGTACCAGAGAAAGACTGGCCACGGGGTCATTAAGACGTGCCTTGATTGCTTCCGTCAAGGTGGCAAGATGCTGCATTCCTTTCATTACTTCATGTATGGCGCACCGCAATTAGGCCTTCTCCTGAAAAATTCAGGAACTTGCAGCACCCTTTCTCATACCAGATCCACTGAACAAGTTGTTGAAGCTGCTTATGAGCTTCTCAGGAGCAATGGATTTGGTAAGTATGATCTTACTGGAAATAACTGTGAACATTTCACGACTTACTGTCAAACGGGTGTATGTGTCAGTGTGCAGACGGCTTTTTATGATGCTTGTTTGATAAAATACAGAGAGCTGAAGAACCGCTCATGAAGTTTGGAGAGAAGTCTTATTTCCACTTGCAATTGTTTCTTAATCAGAGATTTCTCGCATTTTAGCAGGTTTTGTACAAATTCGAGATGTTCTATCCATGTCAGAAGTAGTGGAATGTAGATTTTGATTCATATCTTCTTCAAGTAGAAGCACAATTGAAAATGACCGCGATGTTCATGCTCATGCACTTGTTTAGTGAAATGATGAGTCAACTTTCTTGATGCTTCCACCCTCAAACCAATCTCACGGATACTATGCAGAACCTTGATTCTAGGAAGATCTAGCAGCGCTCCTACGCCACAAGTGCTTTTCCATGTTTTGCGTCAGGGCATTGAATTGTTCGATTTTTTGCCTTTTCTTCCTTTCTTGTTGGCATGGTTTCAATGATTCGTTGCTCAGAGAATTCAGTGTGTTGGTCTTATGATATAGCTCACTCGCAGGATACAAGAGTTAAAGGATCTTCTATTCGAATTGTCTATGATTTTAGGACTCCATCTATTGGATTTTAGTTACATCACGCTGGAGTTGGGACTGCAGTGTCATTGGCAATCAAGTGCAAAGATCATAAATGTGCTTCAATACAGCTGCCAAAAGTTCCTGAAGAAACATGAAGAAGGCAACACAGATGGGAGAAATTCGATTAGACTCAACCAGATCTTCAGTTCTTCCTTATGTCAACCTACACTGATTCCCTGTAAAGCAGAATCAGCCGTTGGGTAGCCAAGTTTTGAAACACTTTTACTCCTTAGTCATTCGCATTGAAAAGAGAGTCGTCCAGCCCAGTGCCCCAACTTCTGTTTCCAGGCACAGTTTGGTCGACCGGATCATCATTCCGTGGCTGTTTTCTTTGACATGCCGCCCTCATATGCAGAACAGAAGTTCTGCTTGAAGCTTAGAACTTTCCTGTTCTGCTCTAGAACTTTGTTCGCTTGTGGGAGTGATGTAGACTTATGTATAACGATGGAATCTCTTTCTTCGGTGGACAAGAGCTTGTTCAATGGTTCATCTTGCTTGCTCAATTGAAATTCTTCCAGCACGGCATCTTCAGTGCTTTACATTGGTGTAGGATCGGGGGTTCTTTCATAAACGTAGCCTGACTACGGCATAGCTCCTGGCTATGTTCATTGAAGTGTAATCGTACATTGGCTTATCCCTTTTTCCGTAACTTCTACTTTTGATGGCCAAGATTTGCCGGGTCTGACCTCTTTTTCCCTCTGTAAGTGGTACTGATCCTGCCTATATCCATCAGGACAGGATGTGAATTAAGTAAGTATGCACTTAGTTAATTAAATGGTTCGGATGTATTTGGATGTATCCAAATTGATTCTCCATTGGTAGGAAACCGGTGGTAGAGAATAGCAATAGCCAACAGGCCTCGTCGGCTCACGCACGTCACCATTAGGCCATTGTTGGGCCGGGCCCATTAAGGAAAAAGCCCCTTTGCTCTCGGGCACTGGCCAGGGGATGAAAAAGTGAGTCCAGTGGTTGTCTGGCCAACTTAAAAGAAAATTATCAAAATTTCCAATAAATTAGGGGTTCCTTCTTCTCTTTCTCACCTTCATCCCTCTCGCATATTATAAGAAATTCTGACTTTTTAATAAATTTCCTCTTTGTATATAAAATTCCCTCATTATTTTACGATATATTTGAACGAAAAAATGCATCCGATTTGGGTGACCAACTAAGTAAGAAGACGCATGGAAATTCTTAGAGACCAAAAGACTTTCATGTAGCGTCCAAACATAGCTAAAAGAGTTTTTACCATGACCCACAGTTCGCGTGAACATTTATTGCCACAGAAATGGCGCAACGTGGGTGTGCATGTCCAACAGGAGCAAGGCGTGCATATATCCGGACTACTAGACCAAGTATAACCTTGAATTATCATTTTTTGTTTCGTGATGTGATGTGTACTCACATTTTGTCTTTGATATTTAAATTTTTTTATTATACGTTGACTTTGTGTGATTTTTATTGTGAAAATTATGATGAATTATGTATAAATAAACTTTCTATTTCCATGAGTTTTTACTAATTTTTTAAATTTATTGAGAAAATTACAAATTACAAACAAAAGAAAACCAAGCCTGAGCATAACGTACTCAAGTATAAAGAGAACTGTAGTGCTGTGGTCAATCAAGTATTTTCCTGTATCTATTCATACAATTTCATTCACAATACGTGAAATCCAAACTTCCCATTAAACGCTGCCTCTGCTACATTCATGTACTAATGTATCATTGATCTATCTTAGCTGCTTGCACCCAGAACTTCCTAGCTAAGCCTATGAAATTCCTATGACAAGGCAACAAACCCTATGGAATATATTCCATCGCATTTGGTGTTTCCGAATTAATATTAATATGTATACAATATGGTTATATCGATTCATTTGCCATGCATTTGAATTGATCAACGACTGCTTTATAAGAATGATGGCTCTGGAGTCTTTCACGTGCTTCTATGTATGTTATGTAGTGATTTGTCACGTTATAAAGATATTCAAATTGAGGTGCATCAGCCATTCCAAAATCCCATTTCTTCAATTTCATGTCTCTCCATCATGGCCGTGAAATTCTAAGATGAAGTTACTTCTCTCTCTCTCTCAACCAACTTTAATTCAATCTTATAATTGGTTATCCATTTCCTTTTTGGAAACGTAAAATTGTTTTTGTTCTTTAGTTAGGTTGAATTTTATTTATATCTTTTGTCAACTCTATATATTAGTCTAAAATAGTGATTTTATTTTAATTTTATCAAAGTTGTTTCTTTTACAAATAAAAAAAACAAGTAGGTCTAATTTCATTGTGCATCAATTTTTGCAGCTGGGCTAAACATGCATGCAATGCCTACATGGAAGAGTCAATGCAATTAGCATTAGATCCTTGGATTAAAAGGAAAATTGTCCAAAAATTCCTCAATCTATTGTACAGTAGGCAATTTAGTTATAAACCTTTCAATTATGTCAATTATGTCCTAAATATTTCAACGGTGTTAATTTAGTTTTGAAGATTTACTGATTTAATCCTAAATCTCTTTGCCAATTTACTTATTCTGGCCAATTTTGGCTTGGCCATAAATTGCTTATGTGGACATAAGCCTGCCGCCAGCCATTTTACATGGTATGCTTGGCGATGATCTTATTTTTTTTTTTTTCCTTCTTCCTTTCTCCTTTCTTTTTCTTTCTTTTCTTTGCCTTTTACTTGAGGGAATTTTTTTTTTTTAAATGCAAAAAATTATCTACATCAGCACTATACACACTATGTAGGATGGTCGTCATTGACTACATGCATTGCTTGATTTGTTGGGAAAGTCTTGGGCTAAATGAAACAGGGTATATTTCATGGAAGGTGTATTTTATATTATTTGGAAGAGTGACATGTCATTTTGTTGATGTATATAAGAATTTTCCATGATATATACCCTGTTTCATTTCGCCCAAGACTTTCCCAACATATCACGCGTGTAGTCGATTTTGGGCTGAATTCATGGATTATTACGCATCACGGTTACCAAAATCACAATAGAGATCGCGACATATAATCAAAGTGTTTTTGGTTTCAAATCTGGTCAACTAAAACTAATGAGTCTGTCAGATAAATACATTGGTTTCAATTAACTAGATCTTGCCTACTCCGATAGATATATTGACTTTTATTAATTAGATTTAAAGTCCAATCCGAGACTTAATTAGAAAATTCATGCAACTTCGTGAACTTGATTAATCAAATAAACAGTATAAGAACTCAAGTAAGAAGAAAAAAGTATGCTAGTTTGGAGCAAAAGTAGACTTTTGCCTTTCATAAACACAAAACAGGTTGTAGCCAAAACTTTTTACTTTCGAGAGTATAAGTTGGGTAAGATCCTTTGCCCAAAAAGTACGTTGAATACTCCCTGGGTACATTTTTCAATAAGGGTTCTTTCTACCTTAGTCTTTTTCAATAAGTTAAGTTAGGGATATGCAAAACAAACCGCCCGAACTGGAAACTGTCGAGATCGAACCAAATTGCCTAGTTGGGTCCTGTTTCTGAGAGTGACAATCTAATTCTTGGTTCTTAAAAGTGAAACCGGTGTTTAGGCGGTCCAATTTCTAGTTCCTCCCGTGTTTCCGATTCCAAGAGGGAATCGAACTAGATCAACTACATACATTTTTTTTATTATTATTTTATTTCTTCAAAAAAATTATTCTCTTTAATTTATTGCTTCCGAGAAAAGAGGAGCCTATAATTGGGCAACAAGATATCTGAATGAAAGTATAGGATTTATCTCGAGTTTTGAATTTGTTCGTGATCATGCTTTGGACAATAAGATGAAAGGAAAAAAAAAAGTGATTAGTTCCATTGAACTGGATCAGTGGTCCGGTTCCCAGTTCTGGGACCAATTGGTTCGATCCCTGATTCCTAGTTCCACCTTTGAACTAGACCGAACCACAAACTAATTATCTCTAATTTAAGTATCGGAATGTCCTCCTCAAGCTACGCCCAGAGGTTTCCTTTACTATATGTCCAATTAGGTTCGGTCCTTCGGAGGTCCGAGCAAGCCTATTGGGACCTAGGAGACTGCGCATAAGCAAGACAATTGCCGATGTAATTCAATTAAGGCTTGTAGCAGGACAGGCCCATTGAATAAATAAGTTCTCTGCTTATACAAGAAGAAAACCTCATCAAGGTTTTCTAGACATAAAACTAGTCATCAAAGTTGGACAATAAATACGCGCATTATGGAGATTGCAAGAGCCATGCACGACATGCATTTTCCATTTCCAAAGCGAAGCGAAACGAGATGAAATTAATCTTGCAAAGCAACCCTGAATCCTTAAGAAATAAAACATCCGTCAAACCAGAGTGATGGTTTTATGCGATGGGCTTAAGGCCCGTCCGCCCATGTTGGGCCTAAAAGTCCGGCCCACAAAATTAGGGCCCATGGATGGAGGGATACGATGAAGGGGTACGTTTCTATTTTTGAGGGAACGTATATAAGGGAGGAAAGAGAGGGAGAAGACACCCTTTGGCATTTTCAGCGTACGTCTTCTCTCCTCCTCTCCCTCCAAAAAGAAATTGAACGCTAAAGGTGACGCCGTCTTCCCTTCAAGGCCAATCGACGTCATCGGATCGATCGGGATCGGTTTTCTCTTCCTCTTGTCGGCATTGGTGTTTAATTTGTGGCTAACAAGGTACGCTCGAATCCGTGGTGTACTTTAGGATCGGTGATACGTGATTTTCCCGGGCTTGTCTTCCGCATTCGTTTTAGGGATTCGATTTAGTGTCGAATCCGGTTTTTGGGAATCCGACATTCCCAACATTGGTATCAGAGCCCTAGTTCATGTTTTCCCGACCCTTTTCATGTTTCTTGATTAATTTTTCGCGAAGATATTCGGCCAACACGGATCGGGGCGAGAAATCCTGACACCCGAGCACTGTTCGTCTATTTTTTCGAGTTTCTGTAAGTCGAAATCGATTTCTGAAGGTATAGGGTGAAAGGGCTCGTCGAGACGAGTCCGTCGACATGTCGTGCGCCGCCGGGTGACGCCGCAAGCGCCCACACGCGCGGCCAGAAGGCGTTGCGCGTGGGCGCCACGCGCCGGACGGCGAACCGGCACGTGCGCGCCGCCGGCGGCAACCGGCACGCGCCGGTCGGCGAACCGACCCGTGATGACGTCACCCAACGGTCGGTAACCGCTGGGATGACGTCATCGATGACGTCAGCTGGCCGGGCGGTCACCGGCCGGCGACCCGACCCGACCCGACCCGATCCGCGGAAGCTGGCATGCGCGCGGCACGTGCCAGCTGACGTCTGCGTGACGTCAGTCCGCGCACGCGTGCGGCATGTGCGGTCGGTTCGTCCGACTCGGCCCGACCGGCTCGACCGGTCCGACCGGTCCGACGACCCGCCGCCCGTTGACCCGTTGACTGACGACCGTTGATCGTTGACCGGCCGTTGACCCGAAAAAAAAGAAAGAAAGGAATTTGTTTCTTTTTCATTTATGCCTATGTGGGTAATATGTAATCAATTATTTATTCTGCATTTGTTGCATGAATTTTGGAAAATTATGTATTTTCCCTTATGTATATTATGGATTATAAGTAATCCATTTTTTAGTTCTGCATTTGTTGCGGGAACTATGATGCGTTATGCACGGATACCGCAATCCCGAGAACGGACGAGGGAAGTGCAAGACTTAAAAGGCTGATGTCGATTTAGCTAATTATCGATGGCATGACGGTGATTTAGTATCACATGTGGTCAAGGTCAATCGGATGATACGGAAATCATCTGGAATGGTTATCTTATGCCGGATTTTGAGAAGGTGCCGGCTTTGATGAACACTCTTCCACCCGAATGGCAAGCGGTGTTAGATCGGCTATGGGAGGTCAACGTGGTCCCGGGTTATAGGAGGCTAGTGGTAGCTTTTGTGAGAGAGTACTATAGGATTGAGTTAATCAAAACTTCAACCCTTAGATTGAGCGCCACATGGTGCAGAGTGAATGCGCCTTGGAGGCGACATGAAAGCTCTCCAAAGGTTTTTCCATGGTTGGCAAATGTGCCTTCAAATTTCTCAGATATTTTGACTGATAGATTAGAAGGGACATTCCCTATTTATTTCTTAGATTAGTTTGAGATGTTTTTGAATGTGAATATCTCTTTCTATGTTGATTTTTTTTTTCTTTTTTCTTTCTTCTGTATATATTGCTTAGTGTAATGGATAGTTGTATTATGTGAAAGCATTATTATTCTATTTGGATGTCAAATATTATTTGCTTTCTGTTATTGTTGACTGATGTGGGTAGTTTATAGAAGTTTTTGTAACTTCATAGAATTTATTATGCATAAGACAATTATATTAATAATAGTTTTAAGTTAGGATTTTTGGAGGATGATTGGAAATATAGTGACCTTTTGATTCTGAAACCTTACTTGAAATTGTTCATTGATATGATGGGTCTGCAAAGTGGATGCATAAATGATAGGCATTAATTATTCGTACATATATGTCTCGATGTGTTCGAGATTGATGGTTTCAGGCAACTAAGAACGTAATTGCTGATATGAACGGCAACAATTGTGAAATATTGGATATGAAGATTCAATATGTGCTGAAAAAGCAAGAAGCATTAGAAGCTCTTGACCATGTTATGGAAGATCTTGAGAATGCTTTGTGCGCCACCTTGAGCTAGTAGAGGACCGCCTAACGGCATTTGAGTCAAAAATAGACATTTGCAATGCCGGTTCTAGCTCAGAAAGGGCTTTGAGCTCTAAGCGCAAGCGTATTGATTCGTTCAATATGTGGGAATGCAAAGGATCAAGTCCTTATTGCAAGAAATCAAGAGTTAACCAACACAAGAGAGGAAAACGTCCTCAAGTGAAGAAAATGTCCAGGTTGAAGTGTTACAACTATGACAAGAAGGGTCACTATGCTCGCGACTGTCGTGAGCCAAAGAAAGTATACACCCCTTGTACTTTTCAGAACTTTGCTTTTGTGTCAAGTTCTGTGTTCTTAACTGAGTCTAATCCTTTGTGGACTGTGGATTCAGGAGCGACAGACCATGTAGCGAAGGATAGAGAATCCTTCGTGGAATTCCGACGATACCAACTGAAACTAAGTGGATCTATGTGGGAAATAACTCCAAAGCTGAAGTTAAAGGGATTGGCACCTGTCAATTAAACATGCGTGGTGGACGCACCTTGTTCCTACATGATGTTCTATATGCTCCAGAGATTCGTCGAAATTTAGTGTCTGTTTTAGTGTTGGTTAAGTTTGGTTTTTGTGTGAACTTCCATAATAGAGGTGTAGATTTGTATTTGGATACAAACTACTATGATTGTGGTCATTTTCTGGATGGTTTTATTGTACTAAATGTTGACTGTGGTGATGTCAATATTTGTTATTCCCTTCTCACATCTCCTAATTCATATGATAATGATGTGAGTGTGTGGTGTGTGGCATGCTAGACTTGGTCATATTGGCCAACAACGTATGAAAAGACTAGCCAAAGAGGGCTTGTTGGGCAACATTGAAAAAGTCGACTTGCCTATATGTGAGCATTGCCAAGTAGGGAAAAACGACAAGGAAACCATTTGGAAAAGGTAAAAGAGCTGAATTTCCTCTGCATTTAATCCATTCTGACGTCTGTGTTTCAATGAATGTGAGAAGAAGGCATGGGGCTGTTTATTTCATCACTTTTATAGATGATTATACTCGATTCGGATATGTTTATTTGATTTCTCATAAATCTGAAGCATTGAGTTGTTTCAAAAGGTTTATGAACTTGGTAGAAAATCAATTAGACGAGAAAATAAAAGCATTGAGATCCGATTGAGGTTGAGAATATTTATCTGATGAGTTCAGAAAATTATGTGATGAAAAAGGAATAGAAAGACAGTTGTCTATTCCATATACTCATCAACAAAATGGTGTTGCAAAGAGAAGAAACAGAACCCTACTGGAAATGGTTAGGTCCATGATGGCGCATGCTAACTTACCTATTACTTTTTGGAGTGATGCATTGTTAACTGCTGCCTATATACTTAACCGGGTACCTTCCAAATCAGTTACTTCCACTCCATATGAGTTATGGACAAGTAGAAAATCGGACTTAAGTTTTCTTAAGCCATGGAGTTGTGCTGCCTATACTCATAAGTCCTCTCACAAGTTTGGGAAATTGGGTCCCAGAGGAAATAAGAGTATTTTAATAAGATACTCGGAAAACTCGAAAGGGTATGTGTTCATAGGTGAGCAGGAAAGTGGGAGTATAACTGAATTTGAATCACAAGATGTCACATCCTTAGTGGATAAATTTCCTAAGAATATGTCACATCCTTAGTGGATAAATTTCCTAAGAAGGGCGAAATAGGAGAAGATTACTCCCTATTTGAAACCATGGATCAAGATAATGATATTAGTGGAGTTCGTCCAAGTGGGAGTAATATGAGAAGTGATGAATTGAATTCAACTCATTCTCAATTACAACCACATGATGAGATGATATCATCATTATCTAATCCAAGTGGGAGCATTATGGGGAATGATGTGCTAAGTGTACAATCTCCCATACGGTGAACAAGTTGCCAAAGTATTCCCCGTCGACGTTTTGACATTGAAGGGGAAACTTTTATGATTGCTCCGCAAGATAAGGATGAGCCAAGAAATATTAATGAGGCTCTGAATTGCCCTAGTAAGGAAAAAATGATTCATGCAATGAAAGAGGAAATGGAGTCAATGAAATCAAACCAAGTTTGAGAACTGGTTGATCTTCCAAAAGGGCGCAGAGCTATTGGGAACAAGTGGGTTCTCAAAATAAAGCGAAAGGCTGATGGCTCGATAGAAATGCATAAGACTCGCCTTGTGGCGAAGGGGTATAATCAACAGGAAGGAATTGATTGTGAAGGATTATTTTCTCCTGTAGTGAGATTTACTTCGATTCGCATTATTCGGCAATAGTGGCAAGTATGGATCTTGAGTTACATCAAATGGATGTAATGACTTGCTTTCCTCAATGGAGAATTAGATGAAGGAATATATGAAACAACCTGCTGGTTTCATAGTGAAAGGCCAAGAAGAAAAGGTATGTCGACTTTTGAGATCGATAAATGGCCTCAAGCGTCATCGAGACAATGGTATATACGTTTTCATAATGCCATAATGGCATATGATTTTACAATGATTAATGAGGATCATTGTGTATATATCAAAAGATCCAAAGATCAATTTGTGATCATATCATTATATGTTGATGATATACTAATTGCCGGAAGCAATATGGAGTTTGTTAATACTTGTCAAGAGTTGGTTGTCTTCCAACTTTGAGATGAAGGATATGGGTGAGGCTGCATACATTCTTGGAGTTAAGATTTCAAGAGATCGTTCGAAGAGATCGTTGTCTCTTTCGCAAGAAACATATATAAATAAGGTTCTTGAACGATTTCGTATGCAAGATTGTAAACCCATAGACACTCCTATTGCAAAAGGTGAAGGATTGAGCCATAGACTGTGTCCAAGGACTCCACAAGAGAAGGAACAAATGAAACTTGTTCCTTATGCTAGTGTTGTTGGGAGCTTGATGTACGCTATGATGTGTACAAGACCTGGCATATGTTTTACAGTTGGAATGGTGAGTAAATACCAATCCAATCCAGGTCCAGCACATTGGAAAGCCGTTAAGAGAATACTGAGGTATCTAAAGGGGACTGCTGATTATACGCTGAGTCATTAAGGAAAGGATCTGCGACTCTAAGGCTATTCTAATGCTGATTGGGGAGGAGATTTAGATGAAAGGAAATCTACCTCTGGGTTTGTTTTCTTACCGAATAATGGCACCATATGTTGGAGCAATAAGAAACAAAAGTGTATAGCCTTGTCTACGATGGAAACTGAGTTCGTGGCATTATCAGCAACAGTGTAAGAAGATGTTTGGCTTAAGAGATTATTGGATCATTTAGGTGTTAATGGAAGTGCTGCAGATTCATTGTTGGTTAACTGTGATAACCAAGCAGCAAAAGCGTACACCAAAGATCCAAAATATCATGGCAAGACCAAACATATAGATACCAAGTATAATGTTGTCAAAGATATAATTGCACGAAAAGATGTGAACTTACAGTACATATTACGCATAGAATGGTAGCAGATCCTATGACAAAGCCAATACCTAGAGATGTGTTTTGTGGCCATATGAAATCTCTAGGATTGCGTAGAGTCGATGTCTTGGATTGTAATTTCCCTGAAGTGTTCACATTTGATGAATTTGTGTTTTTTCATCATTAATGCCTATGAATCTTTGTTTGATCTTTATGCATCTTAATGCTCGGTGCATTACTTTAAATTGAGAAAGTATGTCGGACAGATAAAAGATTAGCCCACTCACACGGGTAATCGCCTCTATTTACTTGTGTAATAAATAGAGATGAGACTGTTTTTAAGCTTATTATCTAGGTGATAATCGAGAGCTCAAGCTTAAAACACGTATGTCGCCTTAACTGAGTGTTAAGATGAGGACATAATACTTACTATGTCCGAAAGTAAAATACCCCACATATTTTACTTTATCTGTCTATGATGCCAGATGTGAGTTCTGATGAATTTTGTGAATGGGTAGATACGTGAACTCAAGTTGGATATTGGGTATGTCTGAACTATCATCTGTACGGTATTGAAAGTGTAGACATACGCTCCATGGGAAAGGAGTTAATACCGTAATACGTATTTCATACTATGTATGCATGAGACGACCAATAAGAGTGACAAAAAGTTTGATCTCAATTTTTATGTCGTGTGAGACTCTTGAGGAAAAGAGTTCCTCAATTTTTAGTCCCCTCATGACTCTTACTTATTCTCAAGATTTCTATTTAGTATTTGCTATCTTAGGATGTTGCCAATGGTCATGAGTTGATTCGATCTAATGGGACATTTCTAGAAAAGCAAGTTGAACTGAAATTGAGAGTTTGAAGGAAAGAGGAAGATCGAATTTGGAGAATCACATTGTAGTTTTGTATTCACCGGTTAACCAATTATGACTATCTTTGTGATAATCATAATTGTGAATACAATATATGTATCATTGTTTGAAAGAGATCAAGAGAGATATAAATGTGATCGATCGATCTAGGGTACTGCATACTAAATCTACTCGGGATGTGATGCCCATTATGAGCTGCTATATATTCCTAACGATGTATAGCAACGAGCTCTCAAAGTATGCTGGTCGCACGGATTATTCACCGGTATGAATGTTGAAGAGAGATAAAGAGAATCCTGTTCGGCCCACCATGTGCGAGTGGGAGATGATGGTTTTATGTGATGGGCTTAAGGCCCGTCCGCCCATGTTAGGCCTAAAATTCCGGCCCACAAAATTAGGGTCCATGGATGGAGGGATACGATGAAGGGGTACATTTCTATTTTTGAGGGAACGTATATAAGGGAGGAAAAAGAGGGAGAAGACACCCTTTGGCATTTTCAGCGTACGTCTTCTCTCCTCCTCTCCCTCCAAAAAGAAATTGAACGCTAAAGGTGACGCCGTCTTCCCTTCAAGGCCAATCGACGTCATTGGATCGATCGGGATCGGTTTTCTCTTCCTCTTGTCGGCATTGGTGTTTAATCTGTGGCTAACAAGGTACACTCGAATCCGTGGTGTGCTTTAGGATCGGTGATACGTGATTTTCCCGGGCTTGTCTTCCGCATTCGTTTTAGGGATTCGATTTAGTGTCGAATCCGGTTTTTGGGAATCCGACATTCCCAACACAGAGAAATGCGAATGAACGGAAATGATACCAATTCAAAAGTGAATTGCAACCGAAGAGAATGCTCTTGTTTACAGGGCGCCATCAACCCTCGTGCCAATGCAGATTATTCTATATCCTTTCATCTTGTGCACGGACCTTCTTATGTCCTCTACAACAGCCTCGCAAAGCCTACGCTTTTTTTGACCTTCATGCAGAATTCAGGAAGTATGGTAAATAGAACGTTCTAGTTAGCGCAGATAATTGAATGGTATTAAATGCTCGAAATGGTTGTGTTCCACCATCCACCTTTGTATTATGTCAATGCCATGTTTTTTCTTTTGTTATTTCACTAGAAAATGTCAATGTCACGTTGGTATTAGTTGAAACGAAATATGTAACCATCATAATGAATAAATTAAAACCCTCATTTCCATTCGAATGGGAGATAGAATATTTGACTTTCTATCGATGACCTTATCTTATCATAATGAGGTCGTAAGGTAAAGGATGATCGATCCTTTGATCAGCAATGTCTTCTTTAATTGGTCGCAAATATATATCATCGAAATCGAGATGTATGCGACGCCGGAATTTCATACGACATGTTTTTGGAGACAAGCATATCTTGTAACCATGTGTCCTTCATCACAATCGCTTATACTTTAATGGGAAAGGTTGTCAAAAATGCTAAACTATACTCTATGTGACACATTTACCTTGAACTTTTTTCCCGTGACATCAAAAAATCCCAAACTTATGCCTGTGCGACACATTCATCCTCCATTAAGGTTTGGTCAAATGATTTTCCAGTCAAAATAACGTCACTTGTATTTCGCTTAAGTCATGTAAGCATCATGTCGGCTCCATTTGCCTCTTATCAGATGTTGCTAGCTCAGATCACCTAGAGAAGGTGAATAAGTGATAATATAAAATCTTGACTTAAATTAAGCGGAATAAAATAAGTCAAGATCACCGTATGCACTAGGTCTAGATTCTAGAAGAAGGTTTAGAATCTATAATGCTGTAGAACGAACTTAAAGAACGACTTATAAGTGTGCAATAGACTTTAACAAGAATAACAAGAGAGTAAGGATTGGAGAAATTGTACACAAGATTTTATAGTGAGTCGGCTTAGATCAAACCTCCGTCCACTCTCTACGTTGACAACTTATTTGCTGGATTCCATTATATGATCAATAAGAGATTACAATTTTAAGTGTAAACACTCAGTGTTATATCACACCATCTCACTAAGTTACTCTTTTGATATTTCTCTTATGATCACAAACGTTTAAGCATGCTAAAAACAAGTGTAAGATTGAACTTTGCTTGGACTTTGGAATTATAGATTCTAGGCCTCATCTCTCTTTATTGCTCCTCAGTACCATGATCTCCTTATATATTCTCCCACTTCCAAACTAACTGTTGGACAGCGTCCAAATGATCATCTTCCATTTTGGTCAATGGACAAAACTAAATCAAGAAGATATAGTGGCCGATGAGTGATAAGGATAGAATCTCCACTTGATTTTGATCGTTCATATAATCAAAATCTTAGTTTTCATAAGTAGAGCTTTTTCGATTTGGAAAGAGCTTGTCTTGAGGATTGATTCCCTAATCAACTTGATTTAATCAATCTTTTACAAAGAAGTGAAATCAAACCAAATTTGCTAGTCGTTGTAGAATCTGAAATAATTCTCATTCTGAATCTGTTTCCTTCTAGATGAATGCATAGATTTCATTTTGTATCAAATAAGTATCTGCCAACCGAGGTTGTCAGGATAGAATATGTTCTTCTTCTCCAAAAAGAGAATATCTTGGAATTAAGAGAATATATGTGATTGAGTTATGTCTATGTCTAACTGAATTCTAATTGAATGCCGCGGAATGTCTAAATACTTGAAATGTAGATTCTTCAAACAAAGTTTAGTGAAGAGTTTGTCAGCTTCAAAACCTTTGGGAGTTTTCTCTAACAATATCATCCATGTAGGCAGATCTTTTTTACAGTGCCCATTGATGGAACCTTGATGGAGGTGAACGTGTCACGCAGTTACAAGTTTGGAATTGTTTGTGTCACAAATGAAAGTTTACAATAAATGTGTCACAGTGAGCATAATTTGGAGCTTTTGGCAACTTTTTCCCTATTCTTTTGGGACGAAGTTTTATATGTCTAAGGCAACTCGGTGTGCTCATTATTCTAGACTTACATTCCTTGACCTTACTCTTCAAGCCCCACTTCCCAACAAGTGGTTGCCCGATACGCATGGTGTTGCTTTATATATCTTCTCTATTAGAATATTTATATAATAAACTATATTTTCATCTAAAAGCTGAAGATATAAAGTCATACCCAAAAGCTTAAGCTTATATATAGAGGGAGACTACATGAATGTAAAAAACATTTAGGACTCATTGTCAAATAATATAAGACAATACTTCAACATCCCCTCTAATGGGAAAAATTACCAAAAAAGTCATAAACTTGTTACAATTGTGCCAATTCAGTCATAAACATTTTGCATTTATACCAAGTCGGTTTATTCAAACAATTTTAGTCGGTCAATGCTAACGTAGACACTGGCTGTCTAGGCAATGTTGACATGGTAATTTTTAAATAATTTTTAAATTTTTTTATTAATTTAATCTTTTCTTTTTCTTCCTTCCTTCTTCTTTTGTTTCTCACTATGGTTGATGAGGCTTTGGTGACGATCGATAGAGCTCGCCGGTGTTAGATTATCGGTGTTAGATTTTTTTTACATTAAGTGCAAAAATAGAAAAAAAAGAAAAAAATGTAAACATCTTTATTTCAAGAGAAATTAAATTCATGATTACTATTACCGTTGCAAAACATTTTTACATTTGTAGTTTTTTAATTAACAACTTGTTTGTTTCACAGAGAAAATAGAAAGAAAAAAATTAGCAGCCCCAAATTCTAAGAGCCAGTGTCAATGAACCGAGTTCTTTTTACCCAAAAGTTAGTGTTCCAAATTGATGATTTCGAGCAAATTCATCAATATAGAAAACTTAACCGTGGGTTATTATATCCCTTAAGTAAAGTTTATGCATTTTGTTCATTCAAAAATTGAAGATAGTTTTGTCCTGTATATAATCTATGCATTTTTTTTGGGCAATTTGGCTGAAAGTATTCTAAGGGAAAACATTTTTAACGCCATTAAAACAAATTACAAATTTTTTAAGACCAATATTCTAGGATTTTGTCATTCCATAATAAAATAATAATACCACATGAATTTGCTTTTCAATATCTCTATAGTTATGGGCTTCGAAATCTTTTTGACTTTCTCAACCTCCGATTGCCAAATCCTCACAAATGGGATTTTGTGGTCGTTGTAACACTGCTGTTTGTGGTAAATAATGGTACCGTCATATTAGCAGGACCTTGTCTAATCAAATGCATTTCCTCTTTGTAGCAGTACGATTATAGACGACGCACCATAATTTGAGTGGCCGTATACATGTGTGTGTGTACATCTCTCTCTCTCCCTCTCTCTGAACAATGTAAAAATGTGTAACGTAACTTTACGACATCGACTTATTCGACAATGTGTGTAGGAATGGAGGATGGAAACGTGAACCGCATGCAATGGACCAAAATGTTAAGACTGCTCGTTGTTCTTGCTAGTAGTTGTCACCTACCATAACTTGTTTCCCTTTTTGGCCTGTCTTCTTTTGGCTCCGCGGCGGGGACCATATGTGTACTGACCCGCCTTCTGTTGACCCCCTCGCGTCGTTTTATGGAGAAGGGGTCAATCCCTTCGATTCTTCGACGGTGAAGTCCTGTGATTGGCCAGAGTCGCCATCGCTTGGACTCAGAGCTCATCGATACCATCATCATCCTCTCGATTCTGCACACGTTGCCTCAACCCCACAAGTGGCCCGCCAGACATGTGCGGTGTTGTCGTATCAAACTCGAAGAAGATGGTCGGCGAATCCGAGTTGACAACTCGCACGTATTGCGTTTAAACGGGACGATGAAAGACCCAACCGCATGTTGGCTCGCCCCCACGGTCGTATTCGAGCGTGGCGTGAGCCGCGTCAAACCTTGTCGATGAAGTTTCCTATCGATAAGGCAGTCCACACTAGTATGGTTGGCTCGCCCCACGGTCGTATTCTCAATGGAAAGATCTCCCTAGAAGCAACGTCGTAATATTACCTCATCTTCATCGTCCACCTTCGTCTGGGCTTGCTTGTCAAACCAGTGTACCTTTTTTTTTTGATCCGATGGGTCTCCACTGCCGTTTCAATCAGTAAGCCATTATAAAAAACCACCTCTCTCACCAGTGTCCGCCCAGTTCCTATTCCGTTTTGCCCTTTTAGGCTGGCCAAAGCTTCATCCAAAAGGCCAGTAAGGGAGCAAAAGAAGGGGACCCAAAGGTATGAAAATGGTGGCCCGGATCATCAACAAGAAGTTATTTGCGGTGTCGATGCTACTATCCTGGAACGCAATACGACAGGAAGAGCTGACTCCCGGAGATCATGTTTATACTTACCGGCGGTGCGGCTTGTATACACACCACGGTTAACCACTAATCCTCTCTTTTCCTTTCTCCATCATAATTATCATTCTTTTTCCATAAACATGGTTACTGGCGCAAATAACTTATTATTGTTTGTTTTTTTTTTTTTTTTTGTGTGTTTTTATATACTTGATCGATCAACTCAGCGATCATCAAGGCTTGCTCTTGTGTTCTTCTTTTCATTTCAATGGCTGCTAATATATCTGATTTTGATCACCCCGTGCATTTCCAAGAGAGAGAGAGAGAGAGAGAGAGAGAGAGAGAGAGAGAGAGAGAGAGAAGTCCCATAATATGCCGGTGTCCATCTCTAGAACGAGAAAATATGGGCCATGCACGTGACTCACCAACCAGTCCTTTGTCTCTCTCTTCTGCACCTCTCCTTTCTTTTCTTCTTCACCGTTGTTATATCCCTTTGTCTATCTCCTCTCTTCTGCACCTCCCAAGGCCAAACCGCCCGCCGATCCCCCCCCTCCGGCAACGGCTCCACCATCGAGGTCGTCTGCTGCCCCCCAGGTCCAAGAACAAGCACAAGACCCTGTCGTAATTACCTGCGACCCGAGCCCTCCCTCAGCCCCTGTGTCATAGAGGTGTCGTCGTCTCCGTCCACAGCTTCCGGATCTGCCACGAGGGTCGAGCCCTTGTTAGATCCGGCGAGGGCCGCAAGACCCTCGTTGGCCATGGCCTAGTACCGGCCACAGGCCATGGCCGGAGCTGCCAGGGCTGACGGACCCGACCAGATCGGCCATACGACGGTGGCGACGGCCATGGACAAGCGTCAACGCCATTCGTCCAAACCTGAATCTGGAGAACTCCAGATATGGCCTTGCCCAACTGAGTCTCCAAACGCCGATCAGGTCTGGCCGGATGATGCTGCCGATGGCCATGGACGAGCGTCGGCGTAGCTCGCGGGCCTGGCTCGTCCATGACCGGTGGCGCCACTGCCCATGTCTGCAGGCCCCTTTTTTGTCAATGGCCTCAAAAGGCAAAAAGAAAGTCAAAGCAAAGAGCTGAAGAGAGTCATGGAAGATGGAAAAGACCTGAGAAAAGTGCCTCAGTCTCGGATGGATGCGTGGCGATCTGTGGTGTTGGATTTAACTATTTGCCATGGGCGATTTTTGGACCATTGATTACCGATTTTTTTATTTTATTTATATTGCACGTAATCCCTATTGCTCCTGACAGGGATCTACGTTGGAGAGGGTGACGTGATTCACTTCACAAGAACAGGAGTTGAGAAGATTTCTCTCGATTCCTTCCGGCGGGTAGGTGAGGACCTCCATTCCCTCCACTTATATGCATATGGGCGGCCACTGCTGGAGTATTGGCTAACGATACGGGGGACTCGCACGACCTTACCTGATACCAAATCGCTCAAGGAAGTCGTAAGCAAGGCTCATGAGCTCCATGAGGGCAATAGTTTTGGCGATTATGACCTCTTCAATAACAATTGCGAGCACTTTGCCACGTTTTGCCGAACCGGGGTACGGGCAAGTGCACAGACGGAATTGGTTAGCGCTTTTAAATTGAAGGTCAAGGAGGTCAAAAGACTAGGCAATGAAGATTCTGCAGAGAATTAAGCTCAAGAGTGCCAATAACCCTCTCTGTATCTTTACAAGCAAGTTATTTTCGCCTGTTCGAGAGTGATTTCCAAATTTGGAGACGGTGAAATCACGCTTTATGCACGTTTATTGAAAAAGCGATCTCTTTTCTGTCTGCATCTCTGTCGACATTATCGTCATTTAGTCTACGTGAGCCCACAGGACAAAAAGAAAAAAAAAAAGGAAAGGAAAGGGACAGCTTTAAGACTTTTTCCTGCCTTTCGAGACAGTTAGAAGGATGTCTTTTTCAGGAGAAGTCGTGTCGTGATCCAGAAAACCGTCCAGCGCGCGCGTGAGGGAACAATGATGACACTTCTCAGTCAATCCTGACCACCAACATTTAAGATATCGTGTTCCATCAGGATATCTTTTGTTATTATAAATTTTTATGTGGAGGTTTGACCATTTGAGATTCCGAAACACGTAAAGAACCTTCTATAATAATTCACATTTTTACTTAATCCAGCCTCAGCCTCGCAAACGTAGCTCGCCTCTCCGTGTGGCCAAGGCACATCCTCACCTACCGCCGGGGGGTTTGGATGACATGGGCCAACGAGCATGTCCATTGGCTAAACTAGTTTATACAGAAGAGATGATGAATCTGCAATGAGTGGAGACGATGAATAGAGAATTTACTAAGCGCGTCCGAGAGAAAGACAGCCCCAGTTGGGATCAATTGTATAAGAAACAGTGTTTTCTATCAACCACAACTAATTCTTTCTAGGGTTTCCACGACCTTCATTCATCGATGGCTGGTGCTTGGACGAATACCGGAGACATTGGAATGCGAGTGCGGCTACGTCAAGAGCATCCTTCAGAGGATATAGCCCTTTCAAAAGAGAGTCCATGATTCTTGTCGATTACCTTTTAGAAAAATGAGACTTGACCTACTCTGCCAAAATCTGCTGATCAATTTGATGATTTGCATCATATGCTCGCATTCCGGCCAAAAACTCAACCAATACCGTCCCAAAGCTATAGTCATTGCTCTTCACATACAAATGACCTATTCAAACAAAATGATGTGATACTCTAATGATTTTGCTAAACATGGCACCAGGCGGCCGAACTAAGTCCAAAGTCCAATGCTCTCTGCTATGATCACCCTAAGCAATTCAGAAAGCCCATCATATTACTTGTGGCTATATACTCGGGTCTTGCGAAGCGATAAGTTCCAATAACCTGTGTCGTCGCATGTGACATGTCTTTGTCTGGACCCTTTATTGCTAACCCAAAATCTGATATTTTAGCATTAAAGGACTGTCGACACACATGCCAAAGAAAAGATCAAAGTGGACAAGGTCTCTTTCTACTGCTAGTGTGATCTATACACGAGTGAACCTGGACAATGCAGATTTAATGAGCTTAGCTCAGGCCAGTGATTTGTATCATAAATTAACTATGAAAAGAGTAGCTTGGGAGAATGCAATTTTAAAAGACCATAACAACAAAGCCCCTCGACCAAAAAATTAGGAAAAGACACATAGCTGGCGAAGCAGGTTTTGAAGATGCTTTGCAATGATAACTCCCACATTTTCTGCGAAAAACTAGCCTGAAAGTATAAGGTTTCCAATTCTTGCTGCTTCCAGAATGACAAGAGGGATTGCAAAAAGAGGGATCTTGCAAATATGTGAATTATTTCAGCGCAGGAGAAGATTTTAAAACCAAATTTTAAAGTTAACAACAATGTGATAGTGCTTCATTTAATCTAAGTAACGAACATGAGACTTACTGAGTCCAGCAATATGTTTGTGGGCATGAAATCTCTGCAGATTATTTGCCTAACTGGTGCAAGAACGCGAGGACTTTGGCTGCTCCTATTGCAATTTTAAGCTAAGCAGTGTGACCCATGGAATTGGTTTAATGGCCGAGCCCCCTGCAGCAGGAAAGACACATGATTTGTATAGAATATTGAACCAAGAAAAGATCATATTTATTATAAATTTAAAGCGAGCATGTATGTATTGCCCAAGAAAGAACCTTGCTTCCAAGGAGATGGCTCTTTAGGGTACCCTTTGGCAAGAACTCATGGGCAAGTAGTTCTTCATGCTCCAAACAATATCCCAATAGCCTGACAATCCTTCGGATGAAATAAGCCAACCCAGGAAGTTCACCTCCAACTGCAAAAAAGTCAAAATAGGGTAAAACCTCATAATTTCACATTTGTTTCAGTATATGATGAAGCAAACAGGCATTTCCCACAGAAAAGAGAGGAGATAGAATGACGAATTTGTGCGATAAGAAATTAAAGAAACCCTCAAGGGCATCCTAAGAGCCATCTGCTGTGGATGCACCCTGCAAAATTTAGATGGTAACAAAAAATCTGAAAGAAAACTGGGATGAAATATTCAATGATCCATCATCACCCATGCTCAATAGTAAATCCTGACATGTGAACTGCACAGTTGAATTTCATATGCCTTACTGTAAACACACAACCTCATATTCATGAAAATCAACCAAGGTATAAACAAATCTTGATTGCTCAACCTATTTATAAAGCAAGTAAACATCCCTCGAATGATTTTGACATTGGCAAAGCCAATAGAGGATAAGATTGATGACAGCATGGGTGGCCTTGTAGAGTCTAAAACACAGAATCATACCAGGTCTGATATGCAATGTGATCGAAAAGAATGCATTCATCTTGTGTATTACAAAGTAGATGTCCACCTTCCAAGAAAGACAATAGCATTCTGAATGATGATCATTTTTGAAAAATTTATATGCTTACTAGATTTATGTGGAGGTTAAGTCCTTCTGTCCTCATCTTCTCCCTTTTAAAATACTTGTATGCTAATAACGTGTTGACCTCCATTTACCAGGCGATTCATAAAAAGTAAATGGCAGGATCTTATTCATTCTTTTTAGGATGATGAAGAAGAGTAGTTATGTCCAATTTCTTCTAAAGTAGCACGTGTTTTGACTCAAACAATTAGCTCACCTCACTTTCAGGGCCAGCCAGCATATTTTTCCACAAATAAATTATCCTCACTAAGGATGGTTGTAGTTCCTAGAACTATGATGAGAAATTCCAGAAGTGGTTCTAATGTCATAAAACTCATTTCGGTATTTAATGTTCCAGGTACATTATAGTGACATCTTCTGGGTTTAGCTTGAATGGCAAGGATATAAGTCACAATAGTTTATGATTCAGGGCCTAAAGTCCTTCTCTGAAATGCAAGAAGAGTCCCTACATTTCAAAATTTACACGCTACCATGGGACTTCACCTTAATATTCATATTTAATGAACAAGATTTAGAAGACGTTTCTACTCCAGCACTCAAGAAACTTAGAGTTAGAAGCTAAGCTGGCAAAGCTCTCTCCTCTTACTTGTTTCCTCCAACTCTGTGCTGTTTGGCCGCTGGAAAACAAACATACATGTAGTATGGACTACACAACTTAGACATAACAACTGTAGGACAAGATAGTGGAATCTCAAGATTTAGGTCAAGAGCACAGATGCCCACTTGAGGTATCTATAGATCAAATGTTCCTAGAAATTACAGTGGCTTGCCTTCTAATCCACACACCATGAGATGGCCACTCAAAATGTGCATACCAAAACATCTATGCCTTGACCATTTGTGCTTTACATCCTGACAATCTGTTCAGCAAATTGATGAAAACAACTCTTCTCGATTGACTATTTGAATCTTCAATGGTACATGCCTGGGGAAACTTATAAGAGCCATGTAATTCACCCAGCACTCTGCTTGCTGTTTTAATTTTGAATAGAGATAAAATAAAGACTGGAAAATTAACAGCACCAGGCGCAGAATATGCAAATTTTTTACTCTTCTATTGTATGTAGGGAAAATACTTACACTGACCCCGGAAATCCTTGAAAACAGAATCTCACAAGATTTTTTAATGTTTTTACCTGGACTTGAACTATACAATGGAAAAGTAAGCTGACTTTTCTCCAAAGTCTTGCCTAGAATTCCTCCTGGTCATAGGACAAGTCACAGACCCCAAAATAAAGGATAAGAGGAGCAAGCACTGTCTTCTCCTAAATAATTGCAATCCTAACATAATTATATGGTCCACATCATTGATCAAACCGCAAGAAATATGTGTTCAGTTGGGCAAAGGCGTATATTCTCAAAAGGAAGAAATCAAACTGAGATAGTGAGCTCCCTGTGAAATTAGCCACACAAAACCAGAACTATCTAGCCACAATAAAGGTCACTAACATCTATCATTTCATTTTCAGTTTTCTATAATAAACTACATATCTGGACACGATTCTTCTCCCACCATCATAATAGAGCTTCTTGCTAAAAATGCAATAGTGCAAACATTAAATTCTGCAAAGCACATGCAACCTGAGCTTCCCTGAGGGGAACTAAGATTATCTTCCACTTTTTGAATCCTTGCATGCTCTCTGGCATGCTCTCTGGGTTCAACTTTTTTACGGTAATTGCAGTCATTTTGACCAAAAAAAAAAAAGTCCATTCTTTTGCTCTGGGAAGACCCTTTAATATCAAGGCGGCCTTTGAAGACTCTACCAAAACCATCCTCTCAAAAATTGCATCAAATCTGAAGCTTCTTGTTGCAACTTTCAGCTCAGCACAACTAAAGATTCTGACTTCTGAATTGGGAGCAACATAACCATTTGGAATAGACTCATTTGACCTCCCTCGCAAGCTCCTGCTTGGGCCATCCTCAGAAGATGATGAATTGCTTAACAGTCACAGCTGGTCCTCTGGTGATAACACAAGTCAAGGGAAAAAGGTGAAGAATTTGTCATGAGCTGAAGAATGGAGCTAGAGAGGAGCAGGAACCAATTGAGATATAGAGATGTGAGCGGGTGGGAAAAGAGTGAGTTAGGGAAGTTAGAATCTGAAGTTGTTATTGGACATGTGTATTAAGCATATTCCTTCATAATCCGCTTTGTCTGTAAGTTGGGGCTTGCGTGAATTTCAGGATTATTTAGAAAGCAGGAAAACAATAATTAGTATAACATGCAGAATATCTATAAGATATATACCTACGATTCAAGCTCTTGCATTGAAACTCCAACACAATGTTAAACAGAACTTCATCCCAAATGCTCAAACTGTTGGGACTGAGTCCATCTTGCATATCAAACATATTCTATAAGTACACCATGACCAATATGTCCATTCTTGTAGCATATGCCTCCTTCTTCTCCTCGTTCATATCCGCTCTATCAATCACATTATTCTCATTTCTTGTCTCAATTTCTTTCTAATTTTCTTTAGCTCAGTACTCCAGCTAAAGCACCAAAACTTAATCTATTCATCCAATGAAATACCCAAACCAAATGCCTAGGGTGGTCAAACCACGGAAGGAACTAAAACCAAAGTTCTGTATCAAAATTTCCCACTTTCTCACTCATATCCGACAAAAAGAACTAAATCTCATAAGCCTTAACCCATGGAATCAAAATTTGAAGTTCAGAATTATCATAAGGATATGACAAACACCTGCATTCTGAGGGCAAGACCAGCTGGATATTACATCATGAAAACGCACAAGTCATGGTGAAAAAGACACTTGAAACAAAACAGGAAAGCAAACAAATATTACAGAAGAAACAAGAAAATTACCGAAACCAAATAACGAACACTACTAGACCCAACAAACTTAAAATTCTATCAATTAAATGAGAAATGGATATAAAAAATTATGTAAATAACTTCCTTAACTAAGACTTGACTAAACTACGCTTATTTGGCAATAAAATGACTTCTATGCCGACCATAGCAGAACATTCATTGTTGTCTGCTGTATGGGGCAGCTCTCCCGACGAATTTGGTCACGTCATATCTCTCTACTGAACTCCAATTCCAGCGAGATTACTGCCAAGAGAAAGCTCTATTGAAATATTAAAAGATTCCAAACCATAACTCCAAATCGATATCTGTAAAATCCATGACACCACAACATCCTAAAATTTCATTATCACATAATTTTTCAGCTAAACAACTCCAGCAACTCAGAATTCAATTAGATACGAATCCGCCGCTTTAACTGCGAAAAATTCCTTCGATTGAACGAATAAAGAGTTTGAAACCTTACCGGGCGCTACACCAAGTCGTGGACCCGCACAAAGCGCATGTCAGAAACCTCCTTTTTCTTTTTCTCCCTTCTTGCTGCCGTTGCTTTGCCTTCTTTCTGTTCTACACCTCTGCAGGGAATACAAGAGCCTATTAGATGGGCTAAGAAGGCCGACCTGGGCCTCTGGGCTTTGGGCTTCCCTTTTTACTGCAAGTCCCATTTTGTACACATGATTCCCTCGCTATTTATGATGTAGCCTGGTTTGAACAACAATGCATCCAATTTGGGTGACCAGCTGAGAAGAGAAGACGTATTGGAATTCTTAGAAAATATAGACTGTCGTGTGGTGCGTAAATAGTATCGAACGAGGTTTTCACTCTAATATGCGTACTTCGACTTATCAAGCATTTAAGTTCAACGATTTGTACCGTGTCTCCCATCAGTAGAAAAAGCAATTTTTATGATTCCATTAAATGGTCTTTCTGATGTGACATGGTCTACGACAAACCCAACCCTTTGAACTTGATTTGCATGTCTACAATATCATGAAGTGATCAGTTTGGGTAAACCAGCCTCATTTGATGACTTGGGCCTAAAAACTCAGAGGAAGCCCGATCTAAATCCGTTGACCTAATCTTAGGAAATCTATAATCAAGACATGCATTATGAAAATTGCAAGAGCCACGCACAGTGAAGCGAAACAGGTTAGAATTAATCCTGCAGGGTGACCTTGAATCCCCAAGGAATATAAATTATGGCATGAGCTCTCCTGCTAATGCAGACTAATCTAAAATGTTTCTTCTTGCCCATGGATCTTCTTGATTCTTATGTCCTCCACAGCAGGTTTCCAAGCGCCTGCTCCTTTGTTGTTCCCGGGAAAACCATCTACCGGTCGAAAGCCACCTTGAGAGCGAAATGGAAAGCATGGTGAGCAAGTTGAGGGAGTAGTTGTAATAGATTGGATGGAAGGATGATCAGAAAGAAGAAATTGAAAGTAAATTACAGCTTGAAGCCATATCGCATCACATTAGTACTGGTAGTTCTTGATCAGTTTCAAAACTGTGTATGAACCGCCTTTTGTTGACCCGCATTTGCATGGTATATGCAGTCAAATGTTCTTGGGCCTATAATTAATGTAGTGGGTCCATTGACGGGACATTATACTCGCACACATATATGTTTGTATTAGTAATGTAAATCCGTAGCCACCACATAATTCACCGATGGGTGATAAGAGACTTGACTTGACAGAACGTTTGTAGCATTTCTGATGAAGGAATATTTCTCTTCTGGAGACAGAAGACGATTCAATCGGTTGACTTCACTCTAGTTTGAGAAAAGTCTTGAAAATTGGCATCCTTCCTTGATGCCGTTGAAATCAGCGCATACTGGCGTGCGTTCAATTTTGATATAAGGAAATTTCGAGGTTTAGAATCGATCCTTTTTATGCTAGTACTTGTATAGATTAGCCTTCCCAATGAATGAAGTCTATTGCTGGGAATCTGTATCAATTCCTGAATTAAACTAAGTTGAATGAAACTTCTGAATGAAGTTATTGCAGCCTTTTGTTTTTAACCTACCAGTGAAGAAGTCAGGTGAATAGAACTTTCTTGTAAGCGAAGGTAATACTCAAATCGACGCTCTCTGGTCGGAGAAAGCGTAGAAACTATCAAAACATATAAATATGTAGCTCTATCAAGATACCATGAATTTTTTTTTGAATTAGCAAGAATGAGAAATAAACTTTCCACAAGTGGAACCTTTGAAAATGGACATAAGATCTCAGCTTTGACTATAAATTGAAGAAAAAATGTACCAGTTTGATGCTATCAGCTTTACCAAGCGTTATCGCTAAGAAGCAGGGCCCAGCATTTATGAAAAATCCATTCTCTCTCTCTCTCTCAAAATAGCTGTAGGGACATTTGATTTGAAGTGACCAAAATAAAGTAATATGTAATTCATTTTTACTTGATAGACAGAGGTGGAAGTGGATTACATGTTGGTAGCGTCAAAGGTCCGGTGCCCAAATTGCTTGAGTTGCTCTCCTAGCGAGAGATAAACACGACTGAAGGTCACATCGACACTAGATGTTCGGCTCTCCGCCTACAAAATTCTCAATGTCCACATGACTGTCCATGCTCCGCTCGTTTTTATGTATAGCTACCAACTTTCTTGTCTTATCATTGCAATTTACTCGTGTACCCACTTCTAGAAAAAAAATTAAAAGGGTTTTTCCTGTTCATTTCCGGCTACCAACTTTCTTCTTTTATCATTGTTCACACTCCGCTCATCCTTTGGTTGCAGCATGGGATGCAACTCCAAACACGACAATCTCATGATAATTCATACAAAGAAGCTGGTTTTCCCTCGACCCAATTGATAATCAAGTTCTTCACTTATCTCGGAAGGACAAAACCCATGTTAATACACCATATTTATCAAAGCATCTAAGTTAGTACATATATTTGTCTATATATATATATATATATATATATATATATATATATATATATAGATATAGATATTTCACATGTCAATCATCAATAGAAAATACAATTCTTACCATATATATCATCTGGCCATAGGTAAACTATTGTACTTTTCATGTATAATCCATGAATGTTGCCATTGAGAGATTTCTAGCAGAAATAGTAACCTAGACGCATGACTAGGGTTGCCGAGTTTCCCATCGATGGGGCATAACACCATCGAAATCATTCTCTTCAAGTATTCCAATTTCTCTTCAGTCTTGCTCGATATCGATTCGCGCCTATTTCAACTATCTATGACATTTTGCGACTGTTTGTTGGACCAGCATTCACTTTAGCGTCCGTACGACGATGTCTAGCGCTTGCGGTAGCGGAATCAAGGCTGACAGAGAATAGATTAGTTGAAGAAGTGGGTAGTGGTCCCTGGAGAGATAAAAGGGAGATAAGATCGTAGGACCCATTTGCCATTTGCCGTATCTGTTCAAACTTGGGTCTTATATCTTGTTTGACAAGCCAACACCGTCCAAAAAGACTTTCTACCCGAGCTCTTCTTTTTCATCTTTTTTAACTTTTGGGATCCAGGGTATTCCTCTTTTTTTTTTTTTTTTTTTTTTTGTCTTTCATCGTCTCACCTTGTCTTCCTAGCTATATGTGCATGGAGCTATGATTTGATGGAAATGTAGAAAGTTGTATTCAGCTCTATTTTGTGCAGCAAGTACTCTAAATGATGTAGATACATAACAACCTCTCTACTTTTATAAGAATCAATCTTAAGGGATGGATGCTGTACTTTATGAGTTCAGAACAAATGGCTCTTTGCTCTCAAACGAAAAGGATGAAAGGGTTGAGGAAATGAGTTTGATCAATGAGTGATCGACGACGGTGGAGTCTTCTGATGAAGACATTGATTTTCAAGCCCACTGATCGCCACGGATGTGCCCAAGACAAAATCCACCAAAAGAAGAAACGTCGTTTTGAAATGAATGGGACATAGTCATTGGGCTATTGTGAAAGTAATAATTTATTATAAGTCACAAATTCTCGAAGGAATAGGCCTTACAATAATTTATAATATTTTGTTATTTGATTTTTTTATGGTCTAAAATAGATCGTTATTCCTACAATAAATTAAGGACTCTCGTCCAATTATGTTTATTTGGGATCCTATCATTATGTTTATTTGGGATCCTATCATTATTGAAAGGCTGAAATTCAAGAAACAAATAAAAAGTGAACCCCAAATGTCTTGTCCCATCAAATTGAAACCCCTTTCTCATTAGGCATTATCAATTCGGTTCTTGACATAGAACAAAGAACCAATCCCGTAATTCTTGGTTTCCAAAAATTGGAATCAAGAATTGCCGGTTCCATAATCAAGCGATTTCAAAAGAAGTTCAATTGTTTTTTGGTCCAGAGAAATCAATTTTGATCAATTTTTTATAATGAGATATTACCGTTGTATCATTTTTCGATAAAAACAAATGTTGGTCAAGTCGATATAACAATTTCTTCATGTTGAAGTCCATAATTTGACTCTCCGTATGTGCAAAAGTGTTTTTTTAGTGA
Organism: Eucalyptus guilfoylei; assembly: GCA_016097605.1. NCBI lineage: Eukaryota > Viridiplantae > Streptophyta > Magnoliopsida > Myrtales > Myrtaceae > Eucalyptus > Eucalyptus guilfoylei. The sequence continues at coordinate 49,745,200 of CM027867.1, forward strand.
CATGTTTATACACATTTACCACAAATAAAATTCTTTTACCCTAATTGGGACATTTTTACCACGAAAATGAGTTTTTTTAGCATAACCCAACACACATCAACTGCATAATTTTTTTTATCATAATAAAAAAAATTCCTTTTTCCAGATTTGAGACACCTTTACCATGAATATGGATAAATTGGGACACATTTATTGCACAAGACCTATTTACTGGAAAATAACGGAGAGGAGGGGTGGTGATGTTTCATGGATAAATTGAAAAAACGAGAACATTTATAAGTCACTTCCGTTTTGATTCCTCTCATGTTATTCAACAACACATTTAGCACCTGGCGTTGACGAGGACTCCTACATGTACCATCGTATAAGGTTCAATACCGTGAAGAGAACATTAAGCGGGTGCGATGCATTTTTAAATCGGTGAACATTGGAACACCAGTTCCTGCTTCCCGGATAGGTTCCAGCCTTGAAACTGGATCGGTTCTCTTGATTCAGTTCGGTTCAGATCAGTTCTCAGATAGAACCGGATCCGGTTCTCACCCCTACCCTCCGATTCTTTTGGGCAGTTGATTGATTGATTGATCCTTTGGTCAGCACCATACTCTTCAATCGGTGCCAAACAATGTATCATCGAATTCGAGGCGGACGTGATGGAGGAATTTTAGACGCGTAATTTCCTATGAAACATGTTTTGGGAGATGGGAAGAGAAGAAGAAGAAGGATAATCGTACTGCTCGACCAAACTTAGAAAATTCTTCGCGTGGGATCCGTCAATCCCTTTCATTCAGGAACAGGCAAAGGACTTTTGCTTCCTTTCATGCCCCATGCGACATCTCAAATGGGCCAAAGTCATTATTTCTTTTTTAATGAAGTCTGAAAAGTACTTCCCCTGTCCAAGAAAATAGTCAGTGAAGTCTTTGTCCGATCTGATCATCGATTCGCATCCATGCATATCGAGTCCTCTCTGCGTTAGTCAAAGACATTCTTGGTGTAGCTTTTTACGAGACATCATGTCACTAATTACCATGAATGCAGACTTTTCAGACCAAACCCCAAACGCACGGCATATTTCTTAAAGTTGTATGACCCCACATGCATATATCTTGGCCCCGTCTCTCTCTCTCTCTCTCTCTCTCTCTCTATACGAACAAATATGTGTAAAAACGTGTCAGTTGATGATGCGTGCTGAATGGAGAACGACAGCATTAACTGCAGATGATGGACCCGAAAAGTGAACTGCTCTGATCTTTCAACATACCTCCAACTTGCAGTAAACACCAGATTCTTTCTCGCTCGCCCCCGCGAACAATGTCAATGGAACCTCATATATCCCCTCATCTCCATTTCTTAGTCAAGTTATATGACCCTACATGGATACATGCGAGTGCATCTCTTGGTCTCGTCTCTCTCTCTCTCTCTCTCTCTCTCTCTCTCTTTCTCTACGAACAAATATGTGTAAAAACGTGTCAGTTGATGATGCGTGCTGAATGGAGAATGACAGCATTAACTGCAGATGATGGACCCGAAAAGTGAACTGCTCTGATCTTCTTTCAACATACCTCCAACTTGCAGTAAATACCAGATTCTTTCTCGCTCGCCCCCGCGCACAATGTCAATGAAACCTCATAAATCACCTCATCTCCATTGTCACCAACACCACCCCCCCCCCCCCCCCCCCTTCTCCTCCCTTCAGAGTAAAAGCCAGCTCTCTCTCTCTCTCATTACCAAACCAGATCCAAGGTACCCTTTCATTCAAGCCCACGCAGTATCAGTCGAGAATCGTTTCTTAGCTGCTTCAAATCCTCTTATAAGTCACGACCAAGAAAAAACCGCCCAGCTCCTATTCGGTTTTGCTCTTTTAGGCTCGTCAAAGCTAATTCAAAACCAGCTCAAGCACATAAGTGCAAGAGACTAAAGAAGGATCCAAAGGGATGAAAATGGTGGCTGCGATTATCAGTAAGTTCTTCGTGGTGCTGATGCTATCGTCTTGGAATGAGATAAGACAGGAAGAGCTTATTCCTGGGGAACATATTTACACTTACCGGCGGTGCGGCTTGTACACTCATCATGGTTAGCCATTCGTCCTCTTTTTCCTTTTCCATTATCTTTTTCATCTTTTCCCTGCTCTACTAAATTATTATTTTTAATGTTGTATATGCTTGGTAGATCAACTGCGCGATCATCAAATCTTTGCCCTTGTCTTCTTCTTCTTTTCATTTCAATGTCTGCTAATATATCTGATTCCGATCACTTGTGCATTTCCATGAGAGAGAAGTCCCATAGTAAGCTGGCGTCATCTCCAAAACGAGAAAATATAGGCCATGCTTCACTCCACTTATTGATGGCAATCTGTCCGGGTGAGGCCGCTTTTCAGATTTTTTTTCTCCTACTCTCTCCTAAAAGCACAGAACATCTCTCTAAGCTCGCTCTCTGCAACAACAATGGCCTCTCTTTCCTGCCTCCGGCCATCTCCCTCACCTGCACTTCCCATAAGTTTACCAAAAAGCTCTACGACAACTGCACCGACCTCTCCAGCTTGGCACATACCTCCCGCAACCCGTACAATGCCTCCGACTCCTCCCTCTCCTTCGTCGCCCTCAAGCCGCCGCCGTTGCCTCCGCCTCCTGTTATTCTCTCCAGTGGCCACCGAGGAGCTGTCTAACTTGATGCCATGTTCTCCGGCGTCAGCCTCCGGTCCCTCTTGCTCGAAAAACCCATGTCGTCATGCCCCGCCCTCTAAGTCCGACCTCCGCGCCTCTCCCACCGTGGCCACTGGCGAATTCGCCGGCGCCGACGGACCCGACCAGATCGGCAGAACGACACCGACGACGGCCAGGGATGAGCGTCGGCGGTCGTCGGCGTCGCTCGCGAGCCGCTCGTCCAAATCTGGAACTGGAAAACACCAGATCTGGCCTTGCCCAGCTCAGCCTCCGAACGCCGATCGGATCTGGCCGAATGATGCCGATGATGGCCAATGGACGAGGGTCGGCGTGGCTTGCGAGCCCAGCTTATCCATGAGCGCTGACGCTACTCTTGTCCATGTCTGCGGCCCCCCAAGAGCATGTACAGTAAAAGCATAGAGATGGACTGAGTTATGAAGGAGAAAGAAAGGAAAGATCTTAAACGTGGCCCCACGCGGACGCGTGGCGATCAGTGGAGTGGAGCATGACCTACGCGAAAATTCAAGACCACCCAATAATTTTTTCACCAAAGAAAATTTATTTTAATTATATAGATTAAATTAGCCTCCACTGTGGGAACTGCTCATTACTTCTTGGTTTGTCCATTTCCTCTCTCTCTCTCTCTCTCTCTCTACATATCATATGCTAGTAAATGAGAAACCTGATGGAGAAGCCGACGCTCCGAATTTTTCATACCTTGACAATTCCGGCTATTGATGTCAAATAATAGAAAATTATCCGATTTGCATGGTTTTGAACTCCCCAGAACCAGAGAGAATCTCTCTCTCTCTGAAAATTCTTCTCCACATTTCTTGAGAGGTCAAAATTAGACGGTAAGAAAGCGCACCTCAATCAAATCATATAAAACGTTGAAACTTTGGGTTGGCCGCGATCGAAGTTTATTCTCTATTAGTCTTTGAGTCTTTGGTCCAAAGACTCATAGATATTCGCTTATCGACCCATAGATATTCGCTTCTCATTCCCTATTAAGAAGTTGGCTCTAGGATTACTATTTGCCATGGGCGATTTGAACCATTGATTATTTTTCCTATATTGCGCATACTCACTATTGATTCTGATAGGAATCTATATTGGAGAGGGCTATGTGATTCACTTCACAAGAACAGGAGTTGACAAGACTTCTCTTGATTCCTTCCGACGAGAAGGTGAGAAACTCCATCCCCTCCACTCATATGCATATGGACAGCCACTGCTTGAGTATCGGCTGACGAGATGGGGGACCGGCACAACCTTACCCGACACCAAATCGCCCGAGGAAGTCGTTAACAAGGCTTGGGAGCTTTTTGGGGGCGACGGTTTCGGGGAGTACAATCTCATCAACAACAACTGTGAGCATTTTGCCACGTTTTGCAAGACCGGCGTTCGGGCAAGCGCACAAACAGCATTGCTCAGCTTTTGTCAGCATAAGGCCAAGGATGTCAAAGAATGGACAATGAAGATTCTGAAGAGAATTAAGCTCAACTGAGCCAAGAACCCCATCTTTATCTTTACTTTAAATTATTTTCATCTATTGGAGAGTTATATCAAATTGTTGAAACAGTGAAATCACGCTCAATTATTGAAACAGCTTTCTCTCTCTGGACAATATCATCATTTAGGCTTCATTTTTTTTCCACCGAAAATAAATGATTTATTACTTATAAAATGAATAAACGAAAAACATTATCATTGTTTACGAAATTTATGTTCATTATCAAGTATTTCAAATAATACAAGTAATCATTTTTGGGAATATATTTTATAAATTATTTATTTTTGGTGAAATAAATGAAACCTTACTTTTTCAAAATATATTAATTCTTCATGCTGTAACAAAACGGTACCAATTATAAAACGTGAAATGATGAGGAGATCCTTCTGGTGCATGAAATGACGTTCGATGGGGTCAGCGACAGTGACGCCTTCCTGCCTTACGTTACGCATGAGCCGCACACGACCAAAAAAGCAAAGGGACAGCTTCTAGAGGCTTTTCCTGTCTTTCCAGACACCTTTTTAGGAGAAGTCGTATGTCGGCATCGGCGCCCGTGCCGAAACTCAATTGGCAACGACGAACGAGGAACTTCTCAATCAGATCCTGACCAGCACCATTATTTAGGATATCAGGTTGTTATTATATATATATTTTATGTGGGGGTTTGTTTGAGAGTTTGAAATCCCAAAACACCTAAAGATGCTTCTAAGATAATTAACATCTTTATCAGGCCTCACAGATGCAGCTTGGCTTACCGCGCGGTTAAGGCCTCATCCTCAGCAAAAACTGCTGGCGGGTTCGGGTGGAGACTCTGGCATGGGGATAGCGAGGTTGAATGCTGAGGAGGCTGGAGCCACTCGACAAAATTGTTATTGTCGGAAAACATGGTCGATTTAGGCATGGATGGGTCAGTCCAACGTTGGCCAATGAGCATACCCATTGGCCAAGCTAGTTCATACAGTAGAGATGATGAATCGGCAATGAGGCAGAGGCGATGAATCAAGAATTACTGACCGTGTCCGAGAAACGATGGTTGAGTTGGGATCAATTGCCTAGGAAACAGTGTTTTTCTGACAGCTGTAACTAATTTTTTCTCGATGGCCGGTGCTCGGGCATACACCAGAGACACTGGAATGCGAGTGCGGCTATGTCAAGAGCATTATTCAGAAGAAATCGCCCTTCCAATTGAGAGTCCATGATTCTTGTCGATTTCATTTTAGGAAGATGACGCTTGACGCCTCTTCACTAAAATCTGTTGATTACGAGGACGGTTTATGTGATATGCTTGCATTCCCATCAAAAGCCCAATTAGTACCATCCCGAAATTGTAGACATCGCTCTTCACATACCAAAGACCTGTTCAACCAGAATGATGTGATACTCTAACATGAATTTGCTAAACATGGCACCAGGCATGGTCAAACAAAGTCCAAAGGGCAATGCTCTATGCTATGATCACCTTAAGCAATTCAGAAAGCCCATCATATTACCTGTGGCTACATACACGGATGCTGCATAGCCATAGGTTCCAATAGCCTCTGTCGTCGCACGTGATCTGTCTTCATCTGGACCCTTTATTGCCAACCCAAAATCTGATAGTTAGGCATTATAGGACTGTCGACACACATGCCAGAGAAAAGGTCAAAGTGGATAAGGTCTCTTTTCTACTGCTAGTGTGATCTATACACAAGTACTTGGACAATGCAGATATAATGAACTCAGCTCGGGCCAGTGATTGGTATTTTATAAACTAACCATGAGAGAAGTAGCTTGGGAAAATGCAATTTTAAAAGACCATAACAACTAAGCCCCCCGACCAAAAAATAAGGAAAAGATACACGGCCGGTGAAGCAGGTTTTGAAGATGCTTTGCAATGACAACTCCCATGTTTTCTGTGAAAAGCCAGAATGAAAGCCTGAAAGGTTTCCAATTCTTGCCGCTTCCCAAATGGCAGGAGGGGATTGCAAAAACAGGGATCTTGCAAACATATGTGAATTATTTCAGCACAGGAGAAGATTTTGGAACCAAATCAGGTAACAACAATGTGGGATTGCTTCATTTAATCTAACTAACAAACATGAAAATTACCAAGTCCAGCAAAATGTTTGAGGGCTTGAAATCTCTGCAGATTATTTGCTTGTCTAACTGGTGCAAGAACGCGAGGCCTTTGGCTGCTCCTATTGCGAATTTAAGCTAAGCGGTGTGACCCATGGAAGTGGTTCAATGGCCAATCCCCTTGCAGCAGGAAAGACACATGATTTGTACAGAACATTGAACCAAGGAAAGATCATGTTTACCATAAATTTAGAGCAGGCATGTATATATCGCCCAAGAAAGAACCTTACTTACATGGAGATGGTTCTTCAGGGTAACCCTTGGCAAGAACTCACGGACACGTAGTTCTTTATGCTCCAAACAATATCCCAATAGCCTGGCAATCATTTGAATAAGCTGCCCAGGAAGTTCGCCTCCAACTGCAAAAAGTTATCACTCGTGTCACAATAGGGAAAACCTCATAATTTCAGATTTGTTTTAGTATATGATGAAGCAAACAGGCATCTCCCGCAGAGAAAGAGAGGAGATAGAACGATCAATTTGTGCGATAAGAAATTGAAGAAACCCACAAGGGCACCCTAAGAGCCATCTACTGTGGATGCACGCTACAAAATTTATGGTAGCAAAAAATCTGAAAGTAAAACCGGGATGAAATATTCAATGATGCATCATCACCCATGTTCAATAGTAAATCCTGACATGTGAACCGCACGGTTGAATTTCACATGCCTTACTGTAAATACACAACCTCATATTCATGAAAATCAACCAAGGAGTAAGCAAATCTTAAGTGCTCAACCTATTTATAAAGCAAGTAAACATCCCACGCATGATTTTGACATTGGCAAAGCCAATAGAGGATAAGAATGATGACAGTACAGGTGGCCATATCGAGTCTAAAACACAGAATCATAAGCTCTGATATGCAACATGATCAAAAAGAATGCACTCATCCTGTGCCGTACAAAGTAGATGTCCACCTTCCAAGAAAGACAATAGCATCTTGAGTGATGATCAATATTGAAAAATTTATATTCTTACTAGATTTATGTGGAGGCCAAGTCCTTCCGTCCTCATCTTTTCCCTTTTAAAAGACTTGCATGCTAATAACGTGTTGACCTCCATTTAACAGGTGATTCATAAAAAGAAAAAGGCAGGATCTTATTCATTCTTTTAAGGATAATGAAGAAGAACAGTTATGTCCAGTTTCTCCTAAAGTTGCATAAGTTTTGACTCAAACGATTAGCTCACCTCACCTCACTTTCAGGGCCGGCCAGCATATTTTTCCACAAATAAATTATCCTCACTAAGGATGGTTTTAGTTCCTAGAACTATGATGAGAAATTCCAGAAGTGGCTCTAATGTTGTAAAACTCATATCAGTATTTAATGTTTCAGGTACATTATAGTGACATCCTCTGGCTTTAGCTTAAACAGCAAGGATATAAGTCACAATAGTTTCTGATGCAGGGCCGAAAGTCCTCTGAAATGCAAGAAGAGTCCCTACATTTCAAAATTTATAAGCTATCACAGTACTTCACCATAAAATTTATAAACAATGACCAAGATTCAGAAGACATTTCTACGCCAGCACTCAAGAACCTCAGAGATAGAAGCTAAGCTTGCAAAGCTTCTCTCCTCTTACTTGTTTCCTCCAATTCCGTGCTGCTTGGCTGCTGGAAAACTAACATACATGAAGTATGCACTACACAACTTAGACATAACAACTGTAGGACAAGACTGTAGAATCTAAAGATTTAGATCAAGAGCACAATTGCTCACTTAAGGTATCTATAGATCAAACGGTTCTAGGAATTACAGTAGCTTGCCTTCTAATCCACACACCATGAGACAGCCACTCAAATGTGCATTCCAAAACATCTATGCCTTGACCATTTGTGTATCATCACTTTACATCCCAACAATCTGTTCAGCAAAATGATGAAAACAGCTCTTCTCAATTGATTATTTCAATCAACAAATGGTACATGCCTACGGAAACTTATAAGAGCCATGTATTTCACCCAGCACTGTGCCCGCTGTTTTAATTTTTAATAGAGATAAAATAAAGACTGGAAAATTAATAGCACCAGGCGCAGAATAAGCAAATTTTTACTCTTCTATTGCAAGTATGGAAAACACTTACACTAACCCCAGAAGTCCTTGAAAACAGAATCTCACAAGATTTTTTAATGTTTTTACATGGACCTGGTGTATAGAATGGAAAAGTAAGCTGACTTTTCTACAAGCTCCTGCCTAGAATTGCTCCTGGTCATAGGACAAGTTACAGACCCTAAAATAAAGGATAAGAGGAGCAAGCACTGTCTTCTCCTAAATAAAGGCAATCCTAACATAATTATATGGTCCACATCATTGATCAAACCCCCAGAAATATGTGTTCAGTTGGGCAAAAGGCGTACATTCTCAAAAGGAAGAAAGCAAACTGAGATAGTGAGCTCCTGTGAAATTAGCCACGCAAAACCAGAACAATCTCGCCACAATAAAGGTCCCTGACATCTATTCTCATTTTCAGTTTTCTAAAACAAACTACATATCTGGACACGATTCTTCTCCCACCATCGTAATAGTGCTTCTTGCTAAAAATGCAAAAGTGCTAACATTAAAGACTGCAAAGAACATGCAACCTGAGCTTTCCTGAGTGGAACAAAGATTATCTTCCACTCTTTGAATCCTTGCATGCTCTCTGGGTTCGACTTTTTTATGGCAATTAAAGTTATTTTTAACAAAAAAAAACAGAGTCATTCTTTTGCTCTGGGACGACCCTTTAACATCAAGGCAGCCTTTGAAGACTATGTCAAACCATCCTCATCGAAAATTGTATCAGATCTGAAGCTTCTTGTTGCAACTTTCAGCTCTGCAGAACTAAAGATTCTGACTTCTGAAGTGGGGGCAACATAACTGTTTGGAATAGATTCATTCGACCTCCCTCCCAAGCTCCTACTCAGGCCATCCTCAGAAGACGATGAACTGCTCAAAAATCACAGCTGGTCCTCCTGTGATTACACAACTCAAGGGAAAAAGGTGAAGAGTTTGTCGTGAGCTGAAGATTGGACCTAGAGATGAGCAGGAACTAATTGAGTTATAGAGATGTGAGCGGGTGGGGAAAAAGTTAGTTCGGGAAATTAGAATCTGAAGTTGTTATTGGACATGTGTATTAAGCATATTCCTTCATAATCCACATTGTCCATAAGTTGGGGGTCGCATGAATGTCAGGATTATTCAGAAAGCAGGAGCACAACAACTAGTGTAACTTGGAGAATATCTATAAGATGTATAGTTATGATTCAAGCAGTGTGCGAAACTTCAGAAATTCACTCTAACCAAACCGTAACTCCAAATTGATATCTGTAAAATCCAGGCTCCACAACATCCTAAAATTTGATTATTGCATGATTTTTCAGCTAAACAACTCCAGATTGAACCCAGCAACTCAGAATTCAATTAGATACGAATCCGCCTCTTTAACTGCGAAAAATTCCTTGCCAGGCGCTACACCAAGTCGTGGACACATGCTCAAAGCGCATGTCAGAAATCTCCTTTTTCTTTTTCTCCCGCGCTTGCTGCCGTTGCTTTGCCTTCTACATTCCAAACTTCATGAGCGGTTCCTCATCTCTCTGTACTTCATCAAGCAAGCATCATAAAATGCCGTCTGCACACTGGCATGTACACCTGTCTAACAATAAGTCGCAAAATGTTAACAGTTATTACCAGTAAGATCGTATTCACCAAATCCATTGCTCCTTAGAAGCTCATAAGCAGCTTCAACAACTTGTTCAGGGGATCTGGCATGAGAAAGGGTGCTGCAAGTTCCCGGATTCTTTCTTAGGAGAAGGCCTAATTGCGGTGCGCCATACATGAAGTAATGAATGGAATGAAGCATCTAGCGGTCTTGACGGAAGCAATCAAGGCACGTCTTAATGACCCCGCAGCCAGTTTTTCTCTGGTACCCACATTCTGGACAGGCAGGCACAGTTTCTGGTTCGACCCTAGAATGTGGTAGGATGGCTTCCTTGCTTTCTGTTCTGGTGAAGTGAATCACATAACCACCTCCCACATATATCCCTGGCATGTTTAGATAGAATTTAGTGAATAATGAAAGACTCGATAAAATCACAGATTTGCCCAGAAGATGGAATTAAACCACCGATAGCAGTAGGATCTAGTGCTAGGCAAATCATGGTAAAACAGGCCTTTGCACCATAGGCCTTCGAATAACTTTACGCTCGACTCTCTTTTTCACGGTCATAAACTTTCCAGTGAACTTGGAAAGACCTAAAAGGACAATACAAGCAAAACAAGAAAAGAACATAAAAAGTGATAACACCGAAGAAATCACACGGATTATTACAGGAGTTCGACAGAACGTAGGAAAGGAATCAAGAAACCAAAAGGTATGCATTTGACTCAGAAAAGGCATGTATTTTTCGTAGCTAGCTTCAAATGCTAATCATAGATCTCTACTATCATCTCCATCTTCAAATGAACCCATTTGAGAACTAACAGGGCAGAAGAGATCTCATGAGCAAGCATTAGAGAGGTTAAAGAAGACTAACCATGGTGACTATAAGAGCCATATCGCTTATAAGCGTAGATGTGATCGCCAGGTTTCAGATCTTTTGGGTCGACCTTCTTCCATATCAGCTTCATTCCATCTTCAATTTCCTTCTTGATGTTGTTCATCATTTTCTTTTTCACCTCCGGTTCTTTTGGACTCTTTCTTGACTCTCAGAGACTCGGAACTCTGGGCGTTCGTTTGCCGATAGAAGACAGGCACTGTGAAGCCTGCACTTATATAGACAATGCTAGGAGATGATCAATGCTTGTCCATCGAGTTTCGTGCTTGCTTTTCTGGACTGCTTTCGAAGGTACGTGCTAATTCGTTTTGAACAGTAATAATTAGCGAAATTTGCACAATACTTGCTCATGTTTAGCAACGAGTAGTAATTCCTAAAGGGCTCTCATTACTAGTTTCTTCTCGTATGATTCACCACTAAGTATTTGGTAAAGAAAATCCTTCCTTTAGAATTTTATTTGGTACGCAATTTACATAAAACTTTGTTGCACAAGCGACATGTATATAGAATAGAATCTCCTTTCCTAATTTCCAAATTAACTTTTGTGTTCCTAATTTGAGTTAGGTGTTGACCTAATTCAGTAGAAGTCTTGTAGATGGATATATTCCTTGTCAATATACCCCTAGGGGCCTAAAGACGGGAGAGCCACACACAACCTTTGCAACCGTACGCGAAAGCTGGTCTTGGAATTATTGATGATTGGTCTCAATATTCCGACACCACCCTTTGACGATACCCTACAGGACAAAGAGAACTGACCAAAGAATATGATAGGAGTGGAGCATTTCTACTTTATTTCATCAAACCTTCGTCCCAAAACAAGCATCAAGATATTTATATATTAAATTACAACTTTCTCGAGTAATTTAAACTTTTAGATCGATTGACAATGATCCTACAAAATTTCATATGATATCAAAATAGGAGGTCTGGAGTTCGAATTTTTGGAGTATTCATGAACTTTATATGTCAATGCATGAAATAGCTTGAGAACTTAGATATTTTGATTTCACTTCTTTAAGAGAGGAACGGTTTTTCTGTGGATTATTCTCGATCCTGTCAGCAGACAAAGGTTTACCAAAAAAAAAAAAAAGTCCGTAGCTTTTCAAGTGTCCGAGGTCTTTGGCTTTCTTTTTCCATGCTTAGGCTTTGAACACAAGCAAAAGGTCATTTTCATTGCTGTCATGAATTTGTTGTACTCGGCCCCAATTAATCTTGATGGAGTGTTATGCGGCTCAGTCCATTCTTATAGCAATTTTTGAGCTCTGAAACATGGTTGGGTTATCGATGGAGTCATGTAAAGCAAAGAACTGCTCAGTTGTCCATTCAGAATGAGCAAAATATGTCATTTGGTGCTATTCATGTTGCAGCTAAGGTATGTCCAATTGTTTTGCTGCTGAATAAGGGACATATTTCAAGGAGTAGAAGATGTCTTGTTCTTTTTGGTGGTGAATATCCTTTTGGTAAGTTTTAGTAGCTGGAACAATTGTTATTTGTTATCTTTTCTTGTTTTCCCTGAACATAGATAACGTAAATTGGAGGCAGGATCAAGATTTCCAACTTACAGTTTATTGAACATGGAAATAACAATAAAACTAATTTTAATTTACTCAATTTCGATCAGGTGCCTATGCTGAGGGACTGTAGCTTAAATATGTAGTATGAACAAGAAAGTCCTTTAGAATGAAGTACCCTCTCTTTCTTTTTTCCAAAATTGAATTATCCTTGAATCATGCAAAATTACATGCCAATATTAGATAAAGTTAAAATAAATATTCCTCGATATTATTCCTCTTTCTATTTGAAGAATGAGCAAATGAAGGACTAGACATCAAAAGGGTACTTCTTCGGTCCATAAGCGGGACCGGTCCAATATAATGCCGTAACTTAACTTTATGAGCCATAATTTATTAATTATCATAACTCGTTTTCATTTATAACTAATAACTTACATTTATGAACAACTTGAAAATATTAACACTCAATAATTAAGCCATTATGAATGACAAGTTATTAAGCATCCTTCAAATACTGTAATTTACCTCAAATTTCTTTTGCTGAATTTCCTAATGTTATAACTTTCCGGGAATACTACAGAATAGACAACCAGCATTTATTGTAAATTTTGTTTACCCATTCTTAGTAACTTAGCTCAATGATATTGTAACATTCCCTTTATATTTTATTCATTTAAAGGCTCTGGCAGTGAATAATTATCTCCATGTATCGTAATTTTCCTTAACCGATAACAAGGTCAACAATTTGTAATCATTTTCTCTTAAACATGTAAATAATCACTACTTTTGTACAATCATGGATGTTAATTTTTCCCCCTAATTGTTATAGAATTTCCCGATGTCAAAATATTATACTGAACTTCAAACAGCCGAATGCTTTTTCCTCTCGTTTGTTTCCCTCACTTTCTTCCAATTTGGGAACTAAGCCATTTTGCCCCTCTTCCCTCCTTCCCCACACGGACTCAAACTCAACGACTTGCAGCACAGTGGAAATGAGACAACGAAGATCATCCTACCTTTTCTCTTATCCTGTCAAAATGAAGAAACTAAAGAGAGAGAAAAGAAATGAGACACCCTTGAATCGAAATATCTTATAAGATTTGAAAAAAAAAAACACGAAAAACGTTTCCGCATGATGATAATTCACGAACCATGATCAGCTTCAAAGATTTCAATTTGAGGACGAGGGAAGAATCTTCGGGTGAGAGTTGCACGAGTTGGGCTTGCAGTAAAAAGGGCAGCCCAAAGCCCAGAGGCCCAGGTCAGCCTTCTTAGCCCATCTAATAGGCTCTTGTATTCTGTGCAGAGGTGTAGATTGCTAGCGAGCAGGTGGCATTTACAGTGCATTTGAGAAGACTTTTGGGGAAATGTAAAGTCCATTGAGTGAAAGTAGTTTTCCAAAATACAAATTATGTTTGGTAAATGGGATAAGTGCTGTAGAAGTCTTAAAATTTATCACGAAAATGCAATTGAGTCCTAAAACTTGCAAAAAATGTAATCAAATTCTAAAACTTGTTAAATTATTTCAATCGAGTCATAAAGTTAATACCGTTAGCTTTTTTCTGTTAAAAATGTTGACGTGGCATTTTAAATAATTTTTTTTATTTTCCATGTGGATTTTTTAAATTATTTTTTATTCATTTAAAAAAAAATAAATTTAAAAACTAAAAAGAAAAGTTAAATTTGTATTTTTAAAATTTGTTAAAAAAAAGAAAATAAAATCAGCGTCTCCTCCCTGCCGCCGCCCATCGCCGGAGGGGCCGGCGACCGTCGCCCGCCCCGGGCGACGCCTCGTCGACCCTCGCTTGGGGCCAGCGAGGCTCGCCCAGATCTCGGCGGGCTCGCCCAAATCTCGGCGATGGGCGGCGGCTACCAATTTTTTTTTCTTTTTTTTTTGAACTATTTATTTTTTAAATGATTTTTTACTTTTATTTTCTAATTTTTAAATCTAATTTAAATAAAAAATAATTAAAAAAGCCACGTGAAAATTGAAAAATTAATTTTAAATGCCACGTCAGCATTTTTAATGGAAAAGGCTAACGGCATTACCTTTAGGGTTCGATTGAAACAATTTGATAAGTTTTATGACTTAATTGCACTTTTTGCAAGTTTTAGGACTTAATTGCATTTTCGTGACAAGTTTTAGGACTTCTGTAGCACTTATCCCTTGGTAAATTGTATTGTAAAAAGTCATTTGTAAAGTACTTTGAACAAAATAGTATTTGGAGAAATTATATTTGCAAAAGACTTTTGTTATTAAAAGAAAAAAAAAAAAAGATGAGTTGGCCAGCCAAGGACTGGTGATCCAACGAAGGGCAGGCGGTCCGGCGAGTGTCGCCGTGACCAGATTGCGGGGCCTCAATGACCTCCACATAGAGGTCTCACTATCACGAGATTTGGGTCACTGTGACCCTCGCCGGAGGATCGCGCGACCCACCATGTCGCGACCTCGGTGCATAGGTCACCGGGGCCACGCAATTTGGTCGTAGAAACCTCCACATAATGGTCACGGCGACCCTTGCTAGACAGCTCATCCTTCGCCGAACTGCCTACCCCTCATCGGAGACCGTGCACAGATGCTAGTCCTGTTCAACAGAGAAAGGAAGAAGATGAAGATGAACAATCATCAAGGGCAAAACCGGAAAAGCAAATGGTTAGCGAGGATAATTTCGGGAGAATATTTTTTTACTAGCTAAGGCCAGCATGCTGAGAAGGCCCAAGGCAGTCCCTAAGCTATTTGGGCTTTCAGAAGGCTTGCATTTGGGAAATGGGGTTTAAAAAAAAAATTGCCAAACACTCTTTATTTGGCTTAAGGGGCTTTGGGAAAGCAGTTCCCAAACGCACCCTAAGAATGCTTGCACTCTAGCATTATAGTACGTAAATTAGGGTACTCTATCCAAATCAGTAGTGGTGGAATATAGATTTTGGTTCATATCTCCATGTCGAAGCAGAATGCAAAATGGCCGTTATGTTCTTGCCTTGTTTTTTGCTTCCTTTACTCTTGCCATGATTTCGATGATTCTATGCTCAGAAAATGCAGGGTGTTGCATCTTATGGTGTAGCAAACTCCCAGGATACGATAGCTAGAACTATTCTATTCTGATTGTCTATGATTTTAGGACTCCGTTTATTAGTTGGGACTGCACTGTTATTATCAATCAAGTGCACAGATCACATAGCGCTTCGAGGTAGCTGCAGCCAAAAAACGGCCCTGGTGTGAGCCTGATTGTTCATTTTTTCAAATAAGGAACACTGGGAATTTGCGTTGGCCCGGCCTCTAATCGGGGATGACAGCCGAAGCAGCTTGTTCTGGAAGGAATAGCCTCTCATCATATTGCAGTAGATTCAAAAGTAGGAGAAGGTTTTGTATTAATGAATCGATAAGCCAAGGACCTACGAAAGTTGGGGCCTTGGTCAATATTGGATCAAACAATAGCCATATGAGTTGATACCATCAAGAGAAAGGTATTGTCCTTATTTTTGTGAAAATACACTACCGGATATATTCGTGTTACTTCGTCCGCACTGGATCGATGGCAGCAGCGCCAGAGGTGCATGCCAAAGACGGGCCAGGGTTCGGTGGAAGCCGGTCTCTGAGAAAAGACAGAAGTTCCTGAACAAGCATGAAGACGACAACTGAAGATGAGCGCGGAATTTGAGATCTGGCTCAACAAGATTTTCAATTCTTCCTTATTTCAACCTACTTCGTTTCTTTGCATAGCAGAATCGGCTGTTGCGGTTGGGAAGTTCTGTGACCTTTTTACTCCTTAGTCATTTGTACTGAAGGGAGCGTCCAGCTCCATGCCCCGGACTCTTTTTTCATTCAAAGTTTGGTCGACCGGACCATCATTCTGTGGCTATTTTCTCCAACATGCTGCCACTCATATGCAGAAGGGAAGGTCTGCTCGAAGCTTGGAACTTTCCTGTTCTGCTCAAGAACCTTGTTCGCTTGTGCGAGGGATGTAGACTTATCTGTAACGATCTGGTCTCTTTCGTTGGTGGACAAGAGCTTAGTGTATAGTTCATATTTTTTGCTTGATCAAAATTCTTCCACCATCTCCAGAGTTTCACATCGGTTTAGGAAAGGAGGCTATTACGTACAAAAAGCCTGATTATGGCATAGCTCCTAGCTACAGTGATTGAAGCATAATTGGACATTTGCTCATCCGTTCATAATAACTTTTGCTTTGTCTTGATTCTTTATGCTATTTGTGTTAATCCTCATGATCTTGAAGTCCGGCATTCGGCCTTAGACCCATCGATCAACAAGATTTACCAGGTCTGAGCTCTTTTTTGCTCTGTAAGTGGTGCTCATCTTGCCTATGTTCAGCAGCAAATTAGTCTGCTTTAGCTGATACATCTCACATAAGTTACCCTGAGTTACCCTGAATGTTTGTTTATCTGTCCCTCAAAACTGATCTCCATGGAATGTCGTAAGGAACATTTCCTCCCCGACACCCATACAACTCACTGAGACGAGGACCTATTTTTGGGTTATGAGAATTACTTGGTATGCTTGTATGGATGGACTGCGACGCGCTCGATTCGAGGAAGCTCATATGAAAATTCAGAGAACGCCCACGGGACAGCGAAACGCGATTGAACTATGTAGAGGAAATTGCGAGGAGGAATTGGTGATGGTATCCACACTAGACTGAAACATTCTTCTATACGCTCAATGTATGTATCAAGCCGTTGAGTAGCGTTGGCGCGGAGTGACCACGGGGCCTTTGAGGCTGAGCCAGTTTGGCCAACTTAAAAGATAATCATTAATTTTTTCTATAAATTAGAGGGCTCTTTATTTTATTTACACCATCCATCTATCACCAAGTTTTTAGAAGAATTTCGGCTTTCTAACAAAGTCCCATTTTGTACACACGATTCCCTTGCTATTTATGATATAGCCTGGTTTGAACAACAATGTATCCAATTTGGATGACCAACTGAGAAGAGGAAATGTATTGAAATTCTTAGAGATTATGGACTTTCGTGTGGTGAGTAAATAGTATCAAATACAATTTTCACTATAATAGGAGTACTTCGACTTATCAAGCATTTAAGTTCAACGATTTGTATCGTGTCCCCCATCGGTAGAAAAAGCAATTTTTATGATTCCATTTAAAGGTCTTTCTAATGTGACGTGGTCTATTACAAAACCCGACCTTTGAACTTGATTTGCATGTCTACAATAACAAGATGAAGTGATTATCAGTTCCAGTAAACCAGCCTCATTCGGTGACTTGGGCCTAAAAACTTAGAGGAAGCCCAATCTATATCCGTCGAATTAATCTTATAAAATCAGTCAGACGTGCATTATGAAAATTGCAAGGGCCGTGTATGGCGAAGCGAAATGGGTTAGAATTAATACTGCAAGGTGACCTTGAATCCCCAAGGAATAAACTCTGGCATTAGCTCTGCTGCTAATGCAGACTAATCTAAAACGTTTCTTCTTGCGCATGGATCTTCTTATGTCATCCACAACAGGTTTGCAAGCGCCTGCTCTTTTGTTGTTCCCATGAAAATAACCATCCGTGGGTCGAAAGCTACCTCAAGAGCGAAATGGAAAGCATTGCGAGCAAGATCAGGGAGAGGTTGTAACAGATTGGATGGAAGGATGATCAGAAAGAAGAACTTGAAAGTAAATTACAGCTTGACGCAATATCACATCGCTAAGTACCAGTAGTTCTTGATCATGTCGAAAACTATGCGCATGAACTGCCTTTTATTGATCCGCATTGGGTATGGTAATTGCAGTCAAATGTGCCTAGGCCTATAATTTACATTCTTTATGGGGTTTGGAGGATGAATAATGTCTGTAAATACAAACCATCATGTTTAGTATTAATAATTTGATGGGACATTACACTCGCACACATATGTGTTTGTATTAGTAATGTAAATCCGTATCTACTCCTTAGCTACCTACTTATTCCGCCTAATTCGCTTATGGGTGATAGAGACTCGATTTAGTAAAACGTTTGTAGCATTTGTCATGAAGGAATATTCCTCTTGTAGAGACGGATCAATCTATTGACTTTAATTCGAGGAAAGTCTTGAAAATTGGCATAGATCCTTCTCTGTTCGACTACTTCTTTGATCTTCGAACTTGATGCCATTGAATCGCCACCGATTGGTGTGCATTCTATGTTTGATATAAGGAAATTTTAGGTCTAGCATTGATCCATTCTATTTGAGTACTAGTATAGAGTAGCCTTCCCGACAACAAATAAAGTATACTGCTAGGAATCTCTATCAATTCCTGAACTAAATCAAGTTGAATGAAACTTTTAAATGAAGCAATTGCAGCTTCTACTGACCTCCCTGTGGAAGTCGGCAAGTCAGGTGAATATAACTTTAGGAAAGGTAATTAGGTTGTGTTTGGTTTAACTTTCCAATGGGCTTTGAATCTCTAAAGCCCTTGGGGAAAGTTTGAAGTGTTTGGCAAACTTATTTGTGACCCCTTCGGCCAAATGTTGCCTTGGCAAAGCTAAAAGCTCCACCTACCTTGAGCCTTTAGCATTTATGGAAGGCTATTTCTAAGGTTAAGTAAACTCGTTTTTTTTTTTTTTTTCAAAACTACCATCATCAAATTTTTATTTTTTTTTTCGATTTTGCCCTCATTATTATTGTTCATCTTCTTTGCACAAGGGCAGCTGATGAGGGATTGACAAGGCCATATCTTATTGTGGAGGGGCGGTGAGGGCTATTTGAGGTCACATGACTCAGGCGGCCCTTGCCGGGGTCGCACAACCCCTTGCTGGGGTTGTTTAGTGTAGCATAGACCATGGTACCCACAATTTGTGTTGAAACATGTGAATTGCCCATAATTTCCTCTTAGAACTACACAAGAAAGATAGACCTGCAACTGTTCTAAAAATTAAATTGTTACATGAAGTTGTGGTTTAACATTTAAGTATCATATCACTCACCATCACGTTGGTCCTTTTGCTTATCATTAAACATGGGGTCTAGAAATATTTGTATTCAAAACATCTTTCTCTGATATTATGTGAGATTTTATAATACCATTGTCAATTAATCTAAAAATTTAAGTTATGAAAGGTACGTATGATTTAATATTTAAAAATATATTGATGCTTGCTTCGTGACGAAGGTTTGATAAATAAGATAAAAATGCTCCACTCCTCTCATATTCTTTGATCAATTCTCTGTGTCTCGTAGGATATGGTCAAAGGGTGTTGTCGAAATATTGAGAGTGATCATCAATAATTCTATGGCTAGTTTTGCATACCGTTGCAAAGGCTTGGAAAAATTCGAATTTAAGACCTCTTACTATAATATCACGTGAGATTTTTATGGGACCATTGTCAACTAATCTAAAAGTTTAAATTGTTAGAGGAACATATGATTTACTATATTGATACTTGTTTTGTGACGAAGGTTTGATCAAATAAGATAGAAATGCTCCACTTCTATCTAATTCTTTGGTCAGTTCTCTTTGTCTCGGAGGATGTGGTCAAAGGGTATTGTCGGAACATTGAGACCGATCATCAATAATTCCAAGATCAGCTTTTGCGTACAGTTGCAAAAGTTTGAAAAGATTCTAACGCAAGAGCTCTTACTCTGATATTATGTGAGATTTTATGCGATTATTGTCAACTTATTTAACAGTTTAAACTGTTAGAACAATGTATGATTTGATATATTGATGCTTGTTCTGTGACACAGGTTTGATCATATAAGGTAGAAATGCTCCACTCCTATCATATTCGCTGGTAAGTTCTCTTTTGTTCTGTAGGATATGGTCAAAGGTGTTGTCGGAATATTGAGACCGACCATCAATAATTCCAAGACCAGCTTTTGTGTACAGTTGCAAAGGTTGCGTGTGGCTGTCCCGTCTTTAGGCCCAAAGGAGAAAATTGACAAGGAATATATTCAACATCTACAAGACTACTATTGAATCACATCAATGCCTCATTCAAATTGAGAAAACAAAAGTTAATTTGGAAATCAAGAAAGAGGATTCTATTCTATACATCATGATGAAATGAGTTTATGTTCCAAACCGAGCTAAATAAATGTGACATGTATTTTGAAGATTTTTTATGAACCAAATCGACCATGTATATACATGTGACTTGTGCAACAAAGTTTTATATAAATTGGATATTGAATTAAAATCGAAAGGGAGAAATCTTGATGCTAGATGAAGTAAATGGGTATAATTTACTAATGAATCATGCAAGAAGAAAATAGGTATGAGAGCCCTTTAGGAATTACTACTCGTCACTAAACATAAGCAAGTATTTTACAAATTTTGCTAATTATAACTATGCAAAACCAATTAGCACGTATCTTCCAAAGCAAACGAGAAGTACAACCACGAGACTTGATGGACAAGCATTGATCCTCTCCTAGCATTGTCTATATAAGTGCTGGCTTCGCAATGCCGTCTTCTATCAGCAAACGAATGTGCAAAGTTTAAGTCTTTGAGAGTCCAAAGAGTCCAAAAGAACCTGAGGTGAAAAAGATAATGACGAACAGGACCATGAAGGATATTGAAGATGGAATAATAAATCTGATATGGAAGAAGGTCAACCCACAAGATCTGAAACCTGGCGATCACATTTACGCTTATAAGCAATACGGCTTTTATAGTCACCATGGTCAGTCTTCTTCAACCTCTTTAATGCTTGCTCATGTCATCTCTTCCTCCCTGTTCTTTTTCAATTGGGTTCTTTTCTAATTGGGTGAAGCTTTCTCTTCAAATTCATGAAAATCGAATTTCTCGCTTCATTTCTTGTTTCCCTGGCCCAAAAGCAGGGCCATTTGGCGGAATTTGTCAATTAATAGATCCAAAGAACGTGGAAGATGGTGATGCTAGCTGAGATTATGATTAAAATTTGAAGCTAGCTGCAAAAAATACATGCATTTTCCGAGTCAAATGCATACCTTTGGGTTTCTACATTCCTTTCCTACGTTTTGTTAAACTGCGGTAATAATCCGTGTGATTTATTGGGTGCGATCAATTTTTATGTTCTTTTCTTGTGATGCTCCTAGTGTCCTTTTAGGTCCTTACAAGTCATTGGAAAGTTTATGACCAAGAAAAAGACAGTGGAGTGTAAAGTTATTCGAAGGCCTATGGTGCGAAGGCCTGCTTTATCTTTGATTTGCTAGCAAATCTAACCCAGATCCTATTGCTATCGGCGGTTTAATTCCATCGTCGGGGCAAATCTATGGTTTTACTAAGTGTTTCCTAATTTAGTGAGTTGTACCTAAACATGCCAGGAATATATGTGGGAGGCGGTTATGTGATTCACTTCACCAGCCCAGCGAACAAGGCGGCCATCCTCTCACTTTCCAGAGTTGAACCGAAAACCACAACCACCTGTCCGGAATGTGGGTACCAGGAAAACACTGGCCGTGGGGTCATTAAAACGTGCCTCAATTGCTTCCGTCGAGACGGCAACACTCTTCAATCTATTCATTATTTCATGTATGGCGTACCCCTATTAGGCTTTCTCCTGAAGAAAAGGGGAAGTTGCAGCACCATTTCTTGTACTAGATCCCCAGAACAAGTTGTTGAAGCTGCTTATAAGCTCCTCAAGAGCAATGGATTTGGTCAGTATGATCTTACTAGTAATAACTGTGAACATTTTGCGACTTACTGTAAGACGGGCGTACGTGCCAGCATGCAGACAACACTTGTGCCGCTTGTTGGATGAAGTACAGAGAGCTGAAGCTGAAGAACCAACCGCCCATGAAGTTCGGAAAGTAGTCTTATTTCCACTTGCAATTTCTGCTTAATCTGAGAATGCTCGCATTTGGCAGATTTTGTACAAATTTGGGATGCTCTGTCCATGTCAAAAGTAGAGGAATGTGGATTTTGGTTCATATCTTCAAGTAGAAGCACAATGCAATATGGCCGTGATGTACATGCTAATACAATTGTCTAGTGAAATTATGGGCTGACTTTCTTGATGCTTCGACCCTCAATCCAATCTCATGGATATTGTGCCAAACCTTGATTCTAGGATGATCTAGCGGCACTCCTACGCCGTGAGCTCTTTTCATGTTTAATGAATGATTAAACGGGATACCAAAATTTAAGTGTCAATTCCAATGTCAATCAAATATTTTTCTGTTGCTATTCATACAATTTCATTCACAACACATGAAATATGAACTTCCCATTATAAGTTGCCTCCTATACATTCGTGTAGTAAGTAACTAATTCTTCAATATGTCACCGATCTATCTTAGCTACTCGTACTTAGAACTTCTTAGCTAAGCCTATGATATAAACTAAATTTTATTAAATATAATCCATATAGTTTGGTCCAATATGCAATGTGATCCTTGAACTTTTGTAGTCCCCGAATTTTTTATTTGTTCTAGTAATTCCTAAATTTTTTATATATGTTCAAACTAGTTCATGTATTATATGAAAATATTTAATGATGTCTCTGAACTTAGCTTAATGTAAGGACAACATTGAATATTTTCATATAGTCAAGGACTACTTTGAACATGTACTCAAAGTTCAGGAATTACATTAAAAAAATAAAAATTTATGGACTACAACATTGAATAAATTAAAAGTTCAAGGACCACATCACATATTGAATTAAAGTTCAAAAACCATTTATGTTATTTTCCCAATACATTACATTAAGGTATGCTATTAGGTAATAAACTCGATGGAATATCTTCTAATGTTTTGTGTGTAGTCAGATTGACATTACATCATATATAATATGGTTATATCAATTCATTTGGGAAAAAGTACCAAAAAAGCTTTAAATTTATTACATTGATATTAATTCAGTCATGACTTTTTAATTGAACCAATTTATCATATACATTTTCACATTGATACAAATTGATTCCATCTGGCCAATTTGGGTTAGAAATTACTAACGTGGACCTGATTGTATTACATGACAGAGCTGACGCTTGCATGGATAATTTTTTTTTTTTTTAATAATTTTTTTTTTTTTTTCTCATTTTCATTTCCATTGGTCTCTAGCCGCTAGTTGGCATGGCCAACAACCAAGGTGAGGACGTTGTAGCCCCTGTGGCCTATAGCGAGGGCGACCATGGCCCAAGCTGTGAGGGTCAAGCCCTTGCCAAATCCCCCAAGGGCCGCGACATCCTAGCCGGCCCTCGCCTAGGCTAGTCATCGATCATGGTTGAGTACCTGCCAGCTACCACAAGCCAAAGGGAAGAGAATAAAAAGGAAAAGAAAGAAAAATTCAAATAAAAATTCAAAAAATATTTAAAAGATTTTTAAAAAATATTTAGTTAACACCAGTTATGCCATGTAAGATGCTAAACGTCAACATCAGTAATTTTCAACATAAATTGATCACACAAATTGAATTAGTACTAATATGAAAATGTTTCAAGTTAAATTAGTCAAAGGCGAAAGGTTTATGACTGAATAAATATCAATATAATATGTCTATGACTTTTTTCTTTGTACTTTTATCGAATAAAAGAGTCATTGATTGATATCAATAGAATTTCTGCCAACAACATTCAAAAAAATCTGTAGAAGGTGATGCAGTTGGACTATATGTTCTCTGGTGGAATCATGAGTGGGTACCTCCCTAAACTTCCTTTCTTCCCTCTGTCTCTGTTAGGGTGAATGAAGATAAACTCTTTCGTTCATCCCCCCACCCAACTAGGTCCTACAATATCCACCATATCTCGATCCAAGAAGTGATGCTTTGACCAGATCCAGATTGATCGTGCATGAGAAAACGACTCGGGGACAGGCTCAAAGAAGATAGTAGAGATGGAGCTGGGAGTTTGCATTATTCATTTTGGCAGTGTCAAATGAGTGAACAAAGTGTTAGATGCTTGTTTTGTGATGAAGGTTTGATGAAATAAGGTAGAAATGCTCCATCTTATCATATTCTATGAGGATCTGTAGAATATGCTTGTTTTGTGGCCATAGAATATGATAAGATGGAGCATTTCTACCTTATTTCATCAAACCTTCATCACAAAACAAACATCTAAAATTTGGTCACTCATTTGTATATATATTAGGGTCTGTAGCCATAGAATATGATAAGATGGGGCATTTCTACCTTATTTCATCAAACCTTCATCACAAAACAAGCATCTAACACTTTGTTCACTCATTTGACACTGCCAAAATGCATAATTATAAATATATATATACATATGTCAGTTCCCTTTGTCTCGTAGGGTATGGTTAGAGGGTGCTGTCGGAATATTGACACTAATCATCAATAATTCCAAGACTGGCTTTTCCTTGCAGTTGCAAAGGTTGCGTGTTGCTGTCCAGTGTTTCAAAGCCCCACGGGGATATCGATGAGGATTATATCCGATGTCTATACAAGGCTATTGCTAATTCACGTCAAGGCCTAATTCAAATTGGGAAAGAAAGAATTAATTTCGGAAATAGGGAAGGGAGATTCTATTCTATATATCACAATTTAATAATTTTATCTTCCAAACCGATCTATATAAGTGAGATGTGCATTTTGCAGAATTTTAAGAAAATAAATCGGCCATGTGTATACACGTCACTTGTGCCAAAGACTAATGTAATTTGGAGACCAAATATTGATCTTAAGGGAGAAATCTCGATACCAAGTGAATAAATAGGTATGATTTAGTAGCGAATCATACGAGAAGGAAATAGGGACGAGCCCTTCGGGAATTACCGCTCATTACTAAACATTAGCAAGTCTTGTACCGATTTTGCAAATAATTACTGTTCAAAACAAATTAGCACGTAACTTCCAAAGCAGATGGGATGGAATGGACATGGAAAGAGATTTGGCAACTCATTTTTCAACCTCATCAAGACATCTCCATTGGTAATCTGTGAGGGGTCTTTGACCAGTGTGGCGCGTGGAGAGGAAAAGTCCGACTTGCTCATTGACCAGACCGATTTTGTCTCATATATACAGTCAGAAAACAAGCATGAAACTTGATAAACAAGCATTGATCATGTCGTTGGATTGTCTATGTAAGTGCCGGCTGCGCGGTGCCGTCTTCCATCAGAAGAATCTGGAACTTGCAGCACCCTTTCCTGTACCAAATCCCCACAAGAAGTTGTTGAAGCTGCTTATGAGCTTCTCAAGAGCAATGACTTTGGTAAGTACAATCTTACTGGAAATAACTGCGAACATTTCGCGACTTACTGTCAGATGGGTCGACGTGCCAGCATGCAGACGGCATTTTACGATGCTTGTTTGATGAAGTACAGAGAGCTGAAGAACCACTCATGAAGTTGGGAAAGTAGTCTTATTTCCACTTGCGATAGTATTTAATCTCAGAATACTTGCATTTTGGCAGATTTTGTAAAAACCTGAGATGCTATCCATGTCAAAAGTAGTGGAATGTGGATTTTGGTTCGTATCTTCAAGTAGAAGCACAATGCAATATGGCCGTGGTGTGTAAGAATTATTGTGGCCCATATTATGTGATTTATTATATGGTTTACTAATTATTAAAATACTATAAATAATTATTGGTTACGATAAGTGACGACTCTAATAAAATGAAAGGGTATATTGCTTTGATGGAAGGCACATTTTCAATGAACGTATAAATAGAGTCCGGTCCTCTCTCCACCCACAATAAACAACAATAACAGAAAGAATTTGGTATTCTCTCCTCCATCAATTGAATACATTAAGGTTTAGTTGGTTAAGGGAGAGAAATCGGATTTCTTCTTTTGGTTCGAGATTATTGGATTTTCTACAACAATCATCATCAAGCGTAAGCTATGGATAAAAGTATGTCTTTATCTAATTGTGAAAATCATGAAGATCAAACGATCACTGATTTGTTATGTATTTCCGCATCAAGTTTTATATGAATTTATCTAACAGTTGGTATCGGAAAGATTTGGTTTATGATCTCATGATTTTTTTCGTTTAAAGAAATATTATGATTTATGTTTGATGATTAGTTGAACGATCCTATTCGTATTATTTATTGTTGTTAAAATGTTTTCGGATGATTATGGATAAAGAAAATCCGAATGATGGAACGTTCTTCATGGACGAAAATGGCGAAGAAAAGTTACTGTGCGCGAGTGGAAAATGACGAAAATGGAGTAATTCGGAATTTTAAGGACAAAAATGGAGGAATTCGGAATTTTAAGGGCAAGATAGAAACTCTCCCATTCCGGGCAAAATCCGGCGACCCACCGCTTGATTTCGCACACATACGGTCGCACTGCCATGAGGAACGTTAGGCATGAGTTTTTCCGGTATATCGGTGTTCACCGGAAACGAATCGGGCGGTAGAAGTCGCCGTGGTTAGGGTTTGCGTTTTGGGGAAACTTTGGTTTGATTTGGGGCCAATTTCTGCGTCATTTTCGTCGAAACTTAAAGCCATGTGGTCGTGCCGGCATGCTCTTCAAAACCCATTATTTATTTGTGTCTGGGATGGGCTACCGGAGAAGGAAACGCCGGCGAAAACCGCGGCGGAACAGCGAAGAGACGCGTTCGGTCGCGCGAGGAAGAAGGCGCTTGGGCTCCACGCGCGCGCTGCAGTTGCAGGCGCATGGAACCCACGCGCCGTCACGCGCGCGGGGCTTCCCGCGCAGTTGCAGGCGCGTGCGGGGCACGCGCCCGCGGCAGTTGCCAGGCACGTGCCCAGCACGCGCTTGCGCGCCGAACGCGCGCGTGCGGGGCACGCGCCTGACGTCTCCGCGAGGCACTTTTAAGCTTTTGCCCCTCCCGCGGCTCCTAATTACCGTTTTGCCCTTCTTTTGATGGTTATTTACAATTATGCCCCTGTTTAATTTATAAATACAATTCAACCATTACTGATTATTTACCATTTTGCCCCTGGATTATAAATTTATGATTATGCCATAATGGAATTATTTTTTTACGATTTTGCCCTTATGCTTTGATTAAGTTTTTGTCCTTGTGTGCAAATTTGGTAAATATTTGTATTTTACAATATTAAAAATTCATATTATGAATGGTTTGTTAGTCACCAAAGTGGCCAAACCTTGAAGTCTTTTGAATTTTTTGATATTGTAAATTATTTTATTCAATTACCCATGATTAATTGATGCTATATATGAAATTGATATGTTTTATATCATTATTGGAGTTATGCGTATATTGAAGTTCATTTATTATAAGAACTTAGGGATTAACCCAAAGGTTAATTATTTTCTTATAATTCATGAACATGATGGTTGATAATTAGTATGATTTGTTAAATTTGTTTGTATATCCAAAGATAACAAATAAATTTTAATAAGATATATTTACAATTATCAAATAAAAGTTATTAGCATCATTATTTGTATATCATAGGATCACCCAAAGGAGAACTATGATGTACATGTGTTGTTTAGTTTGAATCTGATTAGGTGATATTCTCAAGCATTAATGTATGAGTATTTTCTTGCACATTTGCGTATGATCGTACTGTTTCACTCCATTCGCACGCCTCATCTGTTCCCTTATTCAATGAGATAAATTTTCCTAATTGGAGTGAACAAGTCCAATTTCACTTAGGTGTCCTGGATCTTGATTTAGCGCTTCAAGCTGAGAAACCAGCTGCTATTATTGATGAAAGTAGCGATGATGAAAAGTCTTTCCATAAAGCTTGGGAAAGATCAAACGATCGAGCTTAATGTTCATGCGAATGACAGTTGCAAACAACTTAAAGACTTCTCTTCCCAAGACTAACAATGCTAAGGAATTTATGAAATTTGTGGAAGAGCGTTCTCAAACTGCTGATAAGTCACTTGCTGGTACATTGATGAGCACACT
This sequence comes from Eucalyptus guilfoylei, assembly GCA_016097605.1. Classification (NCBI taxonomy): domain Eukaryota; kingdom Viridiplantae; phylum Streptophyta; class Magnoliopsida; order Myrtales; family Myrtaceae; genus Eucalyptus; species Eucalyptus guilfoylei. The sequence continues at coordinate 49,773,288 of CM027867.1, forward strand.
AACCACCATGAAATATGATGGTTCGCGTACCATGCATGAGCATATACTTGAGATGACGAATTTAGCAGCAAAGTTAAGGACTTTGGGAATGAACGTGGATGAGTACTTTTTAGTACAATTTATACTTAATTCCTTACCTTATGAGCAATATGGGCCATTTCAAATGAATTACAACACTATAAAGGATAAGTGGAATGTAAATGAATTGGCCAGTATGCTAGTTCAAGAGGAAACAAGGATAAAGAATTAAAAGGCTCATTCTGTTCATCTCTCAAGTCATCAAGAAGTTCAAAAGAATTTCAAGAGGAAAGGTGGAAGGAGCAAGAAGAAAGGACTACACATCCTGAATGACTCTTCAAAGGCTTCTCAAATCCACAAGAAGGAACGCAATCTTATTAAGTGTCATTTTTGCAACAAAATTGGGCACTTGAAGAAAGATTGTCTGAAATGTAAGGCTTGGTTCGAAAAGAAAGGTAAGCCATGTGCTTTAGTATGTTTTGAATCAAACTTTACTGAAGTTCCTTATAATACTTGGTGGATTGATTTTGGTGCCACCACTCATGTGTCAAATATGATGCAGGGATTTCTTACGATCCAAACTATAAAGCCAAATGAAAGTTATGTGATTACGGGGAACAAAAACAAAGCTCCAGTTGAAGGCATTGACACTTATCGTTTGATCTTAGATACTGGACATTATTTGGATTTGTTTCGAACCGTTTATGTACCTACATTTTCTCGCAATTTAGTTTCTTTGCCAAGACTTGATGTGGCAGGTTTTTATTGTAAGTTTGGATCTGAATCTTTCAGTCTATTTAAGAGTGATACTCTTATTGGAACTGGAACTTTATGTGATGGTCTCTACAAATTTAGACTTGATAATACTTTTGTTGAGACATTAATGACCTTGCATCATAATGTTGGCACTAAACGAAGTTTGGTAAATGAGAATTCTGCTTACTTGTGGCATAAATGTTTGGGTCATATATCCAAGGAAAGAATGCAAAGATTAGTGAAGAATGAAATTCTTCCAAATTTGGATTTTACTGACCTTGGAGTGTGTATTGATTGTATTAAAGGTAAACAAACAAAACACACTAAGAAATGTGCCACAAGAAGCACAAAGCTTCTTGAAATTATACATACTGACATATGTGGTCCTTTCGATGTTCCATCTTTTGGCAAGGAAAGCTATTTCATTACCTTTATTGATGATTTTTCACGTTATGGTTACATTTATCTATTGCATGATAAGTCTCAATCGTGAATGCACTTGAAGTGTATATTAAAGAGGTTGAGAGGCAATTAGATAGAAAGGTGAAAATAGTAAGATCGGATAGAGGCGGTGAATATTATGGAAAGTATGATGAATCGGGACAATGTCCAGGTCCATTTGCTAAATTCCTTGAAAGACATCGCATTTGTGCTCAATACACAATACCAGGTACACCACAACAAAATGGTGTAGCGAAAGGCGTGTCGTACTTTAATGGAAATGGTTAGGAGTATGATGAGTCATTCATCTTTACCCTTATCTTTGTGGATGTATGCTTTAAAGACTTCTATGTATTTATTAAACAGGGTTCCTAGTAAGGCAGTTCCAAAGACTCCCTTTGAACTATGGACGGGAAGGAAACCTAGTTTACAACACATGCATGTTTGGGGTTGTCAAGCAGAAGTAAGAATTTACAATCCACATGAAAGGAAATTGGATTCAAGAACGGCCAATGGTTATTTCATTGGTTATGCAGAGAAATCCAAAGGATATAAATTTTATTGTCATAATCATATTACAAGAATTATTGAATCTGGAAATGCTAGGTTCATTGAGAATGGTGACATCAGTGGGAGTGAAAGAATGCGTGATGCTTGCATTCAAGAAGTAAGGGTAGAAGTTCTTGTACCCAAAGCTTCTAAAGTTGTTGTTCCTGATATTATAGTACAATCTAACAATAATCGAGAACAACAAATTAATGAACAAACACTCCATAATGATGTCAATAATGAACCTCCAATAGCCGAGTCACAAGAAATAGCATTAAGAAGATCTCAAAGAGAAAGGAGATCGGCTATTTCTAATGACTATATGATTTATCTACAAGAGTCAGAAATTGACTTAGGAATTGGAAATGATCCAGATTCATTTTCCCAAGCCATGGAATGTGAAGATTCTAATGAATGGTTTAATGCCATGGAAGAAGAGTTAAAATCCATGCATCAAAATCAAGTTTAGGATATTGTTGAATTGCCTAAAGGATGTAAGAAGGTCGGATGTAAATGGGTCTTTAAGACCAAGCGCGACTCAAAAGGCAATATTGAACGACATAAAGCCGACTTGTTGCAAAGGGTTTTACTCGGAAAGAAGGCATTGACTATAAAGAGACATTTTCACCAGTCTCTAAGAAGGACTCACTTAGAATCATTATGGCTTTGGTGGCTCATTATGACTTGGAGTTACACCAAATGGATGTAAAAACCGCCTTTCTTAATGGGAATTTAGAGGAAGAGGTTTATATGGACCAACCCGAAGGCTTTTCAGTTAAAGGAAAGGAACACATGGTATGTAAATTAAAGAAATCAATATATGGACTTAAACAAGCTTCCCGACAATGGTATCTTAAGTTTAACGATACCATAACTTCATTTGGATTTAAGGAAAACACCGTTGATCGGTGTATATATATGAAGATTAGTGGGAGCAAGTTTATTTTTTTAGTTCTGTATGTTGATGATATTTTGCTTGCTGCTAATGATCTTGGTTTGTTACATGAAACCAAGAAGTTTCTCTCTAAGAATTTTGAAATGAAGGATATGGGAGAGGCGACATATGTGATAGGAATAGAAATATTCCGTGATAGATCACAATGATTATTAGGATTGTCTCGAAAGCCTACATTGAGAAAATTTTAGAGAGATTTAATATAAGTAAATGTTCGTGCGGAATAATTCCAATTCAGAAAGGTGACAAATTTAGTCTTATGCAATGTCCGAAAAGTGAATTGGAACGAGAACAAATGAAAAATATTCCTTATGCATCTGTTGTGGGGAGCTTAATGTATGCACAAACTTGCACCGAGACCGGACATCGGTTTTGCCGTCGGAATGTTTGAAGGCGGGTATCAAAGTAATCCTGGAATGGATCATTGGAAAGCTGCAAAGAAAGTTCTTAGATACTTGCAAGGAACGAAAAATCATATGCTCACTTATAAAAGATCCAATCATCTCGAGGTGATTGGATATTCGATTCAGACTTAGCCGGATGTGTCGATACAAGAAAATCAATGTTTGGTTACTTGTTTCTTACGGGGGAGGGGCAATTTCATGGAAAAGTGCGAAGCGATCGATTATTGCTGCATCCACTATGGAAGCTGAATTTGTAGCATGCTTTGAGGCCACTGTTCATGGATTATGGCTGCGGAATTTTATTTCAGGGCTTGTGATTGTCGACAGTATTGCCAAGCTGCTGAAAATTTATTGTGATAACTCTGCAGCAGTTTTCTTCTCTAAAAATGACAAGTATTCTAAGGATGCTAAGCATATGGAGATCAAATACTTGTTTGTCAAAGAAGAAGTTCAGAAACAAAGAGTGTCAATTGAGCACATTAGCACTAATCTTATGATAGCAGATCCCTTAACAAAAGGACTGCCGCCCAAAACATTTAATGAGCATGTTGAAAGGATGGGCATTATTGGACGTCATTAATGTTTGTATTATGATTGTATTAAGTTTATGTATTTGACACTTTGAGCTCACTTACGTGTTTCTGATATTTCCTGTTTTCTATTTAGTATACATTATGGAAATAGATGAATGCTAAACAGGATAGTTTCTAAAGAAACATTATGGTTGGACTATTACTGTACTTCTCATTTATGGATCATGTTAAGTAAAGTGCTATAGTTGTAGTGCATAGAAGGGACTATGTCGATTAATGACATACAACCGCTATGACTCGTATTAGTTTTCTTTACTTAATTGTGATTATTATGTGATTACCAATTTAATGAAATTTTATAGCATAATCTTATTGTGCACATTACAGTCTTTATTAAACCATGAAAGGAACATCATATGGGCCAAGTGGGAGAATGTAAGAATTATTGTGGCCCATATTATGTGATTTATTATATGGTTTACTAATTATTAAAATGCTATAAATAATTATTGGTTACGAGAAGGTATGACTCTAATAAAATGAAATGGTATATTGCTTTGATGGAAGGCACATTTTCAATGAACGTATAAATAGAGTCCGGTCCTCTCTCCACCCACAATGAACAACAATAACAGAAAGAATTTGGTATTCTCTCCTCCATCAATTGAATACATTAAGGTTTAGTGGGTTAAGGGAGAGAAATCGGATTTCTTCTTTTGGTTCGAGATTATTGGATTTTCTACAACAATCATCATCAAGCGTAGCGCTATGGATAAAGGTATGTCTTCATCTAATTGTGAAAATCATGAAGATCAAACGATCACTGATTTGTTATGTATTTCCGCATCAAGTTTTATATGAATTTATCTAACATGGTGTTCATGCTAATGCAATTGTTTAGCGAAATGATGAGCTAACTTTCTTGATGCTTCCACCCTCGAACCAATCTCATGGAAACTGTGCCGACCCTCAATTCTAGGAAGATCTAGCGGCGCTCCTATGCCATAAGTGCTTTTCCATGTTTTGTATCAGGGCATTGAATTAATTGTTTGATTCCTTGCTTTTTCTTTCCTTTCTTCTTGCCATGGTTTAGATTATTCAAATGCTCAGAGAAATCGCTGTGCTGTATCTTATGACATAGCACACTCACAGGATACAAGAGAGGATCTGCAATTCGAATTGTCTGTGGTTTTTAGGACTCCATTTATTGGATTTTATTCACATCATGTTAGAGTTGGGACTGCAGTGTTATTGTCAATCAAGTGCAAAGATCATAAATGTGCATCAACATAGCTGCCAAAAGTTCCTGATGAAACATGAAGAAGACAACACAGATGAATGAGAAATTTGACATTAGGCCTAACAAGATTTTTGGTTTTTCTTTATGTCAACCTACTTTGATTCTCTGTAAAGCAGAATCAGCTGTCGGGTAGCCAAGTTTCATTACTCTTTTACTCTTCAGTCATCCGTATTGACGGGGGTCATCCATCTCCGTGCCCCAACCTCTGTTTCCAGGCAAAGTTTGGTCGACTGGACTGTCATTCTATGGCTGTTTACTGCTCGAAGTTTAGACTTTCCTGTTCTGCTTGAGAACTTTGTTCGCTCGTGCAAGGCATGTAGACTCATTTTTAACGACGGAATGTCTTTCTCTGGTGGAGAAGAGCTTGTTCGATGGTTCATTTTGCTTACGCAATTGAACTTCTTCCAGCATCTCCCGCGCTTTACATTGGTGTAAGATCGGAGGGTATTTCATACAAGTAGCCTGATTACAGCATGACTCCTGGCTATAGTGATTGAAGCATACTTGTACATTTGCTCGTCTCTTTTCGTGCCTGCTGCTTTGTCTTGATTCTTTATGCTATTGATGTGAATTATCATGATCTTGAAGTCCTGCATACGGCCTTATTGATCGACAAGATTTGCTGGGTCTGACCTCTTTTTAACTCTGTAAGTGGTATTGAACTTGCCTATGTTCATCACGAAAATGGTCTGCTTTAGCTGTTACATCTGACATCACTGTCTCTGAGTTACTGTGATTGTTTATTTTTCCGTTCTCAAAATATGAACTCCATGGAATGCCTTATGTTGACATTTCCTTGCCGACAGACGTAACATCTCATCGATAAACACCGAGATGATGACCTGTTTTTAGGTTACAAGAATTACTTAGTTGCACGTATGGCAGGATTGGCACATGCCCAACTGGAGAGAGCTCACATGAAAATCTACAAAACAATCGTGCCACGTTGAAACTTGATAGAACTATGTTGGTAGCATAAGACCGTACTGGTATCGCGAGTGTTCTTTAGGGAAAAATGTACAACAAATGGTGAGGAGGAATCGAAACAGTTTCCACACTAGACTGAAAAATTATTCTAGACATTCAATGCATGTGTCCTGGAACCTTTTGAATTGTTAAGTTACGTGGGTGCTATACTAAATTATGTAGTAGACCTTATTAATTAAATGGTTCAAATGTACTTGGACGTATCCAAATAGATTAGGATATTGTCACAAATGATGATTGAATTTTAGTTCAATGTGCAATATGGTTTTTATGAACTTTTAATTTGTTTAATATAGTCCTTGAATCTTAAGTCAATGTGTAATGTGGTTCGGAACTTTTAATTTGTTCAATGTAAACTTTGAACTTTGGGTACATGTTTAACTTAGTCCATGAACTATATGATATTGTTATAGTTCATGGAGTGAATTGAACATGCATCAAAAGTCCGGAGACTACATTAAACAAATTAAAAGTTCAGAGATCATATTGCAAATTGGACTACAGTTCAAGAATCTCATTAAATAAATTAAAAATTCATGAATCACATTACACATTGGACTAAAGTTTATATACTATTTGTCTTTTTTTCCCAAATAGATTCTTCATTGGTTGGAAACCGGTGGTAGGGCCTCGTCAGCTCAGGAGCGTCACAATCGGGCCCTTGTTGGGCCGGGGCCATTAAGAAAAAGGGGCTTGCACATGCAGGCACAGCCCCTTTCCTCTTGGCACTGGCCTGGGGATGAAAAAATAAGCAATCGTTGGGGCCGAGGCCGATTGGCCAACTTTAAAAGAAAATCATAAAAATTTCTTATAAATTAGAAGTCTCTTCTTCTCCTTCTCACCTTCATCCCTCTCGCATATTACCAAAAAAAAAAAAAACAGAGTTTCTAATAAATTTCCACTTTGTATATAAGATTCCCTCGTTATTTACTATATATGGCCAGTTTGAACAAAAAAAAAATGCATCCGATTTGAGAGACCAACCAAGTAAGAAGAGACGGAAAATCTAAGAGACTAAAAGACTTTCATGTAATGTGCAAAAAATGTCAAAAGAGTTTTCATCAAGATCTATAGGTGTACGTCCAACAAGAGCAGGTCGTGCATAAACCCTGACCACTAGACCAAGTATAACCATAAAATATTGTATTTTGTTTTTGATGTATCGTGTACTCACATTTTGTTTTTTAATTTTGAAAAATCTTATTATCCGTTGATTTTTTGTGATTCTCATTGTGAAAATTATGATGAATTAAATAAAATTTCTATTTCCACGAGTTTTTATTAAAATTTTTAATTTATTGAGAAATTATAAATTAAAAGCAAAAGAAAAACAAGCCCAAGCATAATGTACTCAAGTATAAAGAGAACTGTACCGATGTCGTCGATCAAGAATTACTCTGTGTCTAGTCATACAACTTCATTCGCAATACATGAATCCAAACTTCCCATTACAAGCGGCCTCCTCCACATTCATGTAGTAACATAAAAATTCTTCAACATATCGCTGATGTATCTTAGCTATTCATACCCAAAACTTCTGAGCTAAGCCTATGAAATAAACTAACTTTAATTATAGTAGTGCACGCGACTAGGCAATAAACCTGATGGGATATCGTATATAATATGGTTATATCAATTCACTCGATTGGTCAATCACATGTGTTATAACACTAATGGATTTTTGAGTCTTTTGACTGCTTCTACATATGTCATGGGGTGATTTGTCATGTTACAAAGGCATTCAAATTCAAGTGCACCATCAACCATTTTAGGATCTCACTTCTTCACTTTCATGTCTCCCAATCATGAATGCGAAATTCTGAGATGAACTTACCTATGTACACTTACACATATTTTCATCGTTTTTGACGGTCAACTTCAATTAAAGGGCTCGATTAGAAGAAGGGGAAAAAGCTAGTATAGGGACCAAAAGTAGACTTTCTTTGCCTTTTAAAAAACCCAAGACATGCAAACCTTCGCACTTCCACTCATGGGTTCAAGCTCCGCTAAAAGTGGGCCAAAAGGCCCGGCCCATGATACCCCACTGTGGGGCTCAGACTGCGGGCCGGGGCCTAGACACGTACAAAACCTAGCCTCAAAGGCCTAGGGTGAGAGGCCCAGACCCTCTGTCTGCTCATGAAAGGGTACTTTAGCTTCATAGGACTCCAAACAAGAGTACAAAAAAAAGGTGAAGTTCTTTGCCCAAAGGATAAATCGGATCGTCCCTTTGGACAATTTTTTATTTTTAATGAATGACCCTATTTTCCTTAGTCCCTCGCTTTCGCTTATCTCTTCATCTCTTGTCCACTGACTTGAGCATCAAAGTGTTCTCTTCAGGCCAAACCAACCTAGAAGGCTTCCTTTGCTTTGCAAGGTGTGCGGCTAGGTCAGGTCCTCTGGAGAGGGTGTAATATCACTATGATTCAATTCAGGCTTGTAGCAGGCTGGATCCATTAAAAAATTACATATACAAGAAGAAGAACCTCTTTGCAATTTACCATGATTTCTAGACCCATAATACATATACTTCAACTTATCAAGCATGAGTGTAATGAATGAGTATAGATTCAATTGATTTGTGTCGAGTCCACCATCAGTAGAAGAAGGAAGCAACTCCATTAGCTGATTCTTGCATTTCGACTCGGATGGGACGTTGGTAGGTCAGCCTGGGCCTACCCAAAGAATCATCACTAAGATGCGCACGGGGTCAAGGATAACAATGATGACTTCTGATTGAAAGAGAATGTTCATGCATGCTAACGTGCCACCACTTCTGACTTTCTTTCATGGGATATAGTCAAACAAGTATAGTTTTATACCTACTCCGAAGGAGAGGTTTATAATATAAATGACAACTTCGCAAGAACCCTCCTCTTTGGCTGTGCCTGCGAAAATCACCATCTGTTGGTCCAAAAGCAGCTACCTGCAGAGCAAAATGGAAACCATGTCGAGCAAGATCAAGGGAGAAATCGAAATTCATTGGACGGAAGGATGATCTAAAAAAACAAATTTTGAAAATAAGTTACGCCTTTTAGCAATATCACATCACTTTAATGCCAGTAGTTCACGATCAGTTCTGAAAAAAATGTGTATGTAAATACGTACACCAGCTGATTTGGTATTAACAATGAGGACAAACTCTGCCTGTCATTTTGTCGACTGTGGCAAGAGTTCAACAAATTAACATCGTTTAAGGCCACAACGTTACCAACTTTCATGCTATAATATTAGTTTTCCAGTCCAAATCTGTGTTATTAGTGGGGTGTGTAAAAGAATCGGGATCCGCCTGGACCGCCCGGAACCGGTGGTTCTTGAGAGAACTAGTCCGGTTCCCGGTTCCAATTTATGGGAACTAGTGGATACCGGTCTAGTTCCCGGTTCCATGGGCGGATCCGCCCACCCGCCCAGCCGGACCGGACCAATTAATTTTAATATTAAAAAAAAAAATTACGCATGCATCCTCACTCATCCTCCTTAGCGGTAAATAGAAGGCCTTCCATCCTATCCTTCGCTTTACTCTTCTCGAAAAAGGTTACCCAGCATCAAAAGACAAGTAGTGCACGAACCCCTTTGACAAAACGCCGAGCAAATGGAGATGTCCAGAAGTTAAAAAGTCTAAACCGACTTTGACAAAACGCCGAGCAATTAGTGGGCAAAACTCAAAAAGGCCAGCACGCGAAGAAGCAGGGTTGCAAGAGGAGGAGAAGAAGAATAGGTCTCGCGAGGAAACCAGTTTCATGGTGGGATTTAAAAAGTGATATTATTATTATTGTGAGACCGGTTCCATGGATCCACCCAGCAACCGGACCGAACCGGCGGTTTGGTTCCCGGGTGGATCCATGCAACAAACGGGTGGATCCCGGTTCCAATTTTTTGGAACCGATCCTTAGTGGATGGTTCTCGATTCTAGATTAGGAACCGCCCGCCTGAACCATGCACACCCCTAGTTATTAGTCATCTTATGTATGGATCAGTTTGCTGTGTTATTAGAGATAACGATAGCCTATGCTCTAAGCTTTATTCTAATGCTTTCTCATGAGGTCTAAAAGTGTCATGCACGTCAACAGACTAGAATGAGGCTAAACTAGCAATAGATTGAGTATAATGCGAATGCACAATTCAGTATCACGTAAGACATATATGAAAGCACACATGAAAGACGAACGAAAATTGAAAATTTTACCTTACTTAAGATCGTTGTATTTGATTCAATGAGCATGATCGCCGTTTCTTGTTGTTGAAAAATAGATATCTAAAAATTTTATAGCGGTATGTCAATCAATATGGAATAGGTGGGTTGAATTTGAACATTATTAATGTCCCATTTTATCAAGGTAGCTAACATGATTTTCCTAGTGGACCCAATTTCACCATGGGATCAACTCTATATTCTTGTCTTTTCAGGGGAATTACCCCACCTACATGCTAAAAAAAATTAACATGAATACATTTAAATATATTTTATAGCATGGCAATGGTTTATATAAATTTGGAAAAATTACCCAATTAATGCTAAATCTATTGTATGGATGCTGACTTAGTTCTAAATTTTCCAATTTGGAAATGTAATCCTAAATCTTTTCATATTTTTTCAATTTTAGTCCATATGGCCTAAATTAACTAGAAATTATTGAGGTAGCAATTTTGTCATCATTGACTATCTTACCCGATTGAAGATTTGACTTGAAACACCTTTACTCAAAATGATTTTTTAGTAATCTTCTGAATTTTCCATTTCTTTTCTTTTCTTTCTTTTGTCTTTTACTGTTCATCTTCAACTTTAGAACATTGAAAACCTAGATGTAGCCTTGGAATTTTCTTTTAATGTTCATCGACAGCTTTCAAAACCAGAACACTGAAACCCATATCAATGGAAGTCTCACCGGTTTTCTTCCAGTGATGAGGGTATGCTCTCTGGTACTGTCACACAACTGTAGGGAAAAAGCTTTCTCAAGTAACATGTTCAAAAGGGCGGATTGCTATTCATCTTCAATGAGAGATGGGATTTCAGAGCAAAAACACTTCAGGATCACATGAATAAAAAAACAAAGACAATCCAAGCCCTGATTCTGGCATAATCTTCTACATGAAGTTCAGATCTGGCTTTGGGAATTTTTCTTTTTCGCTGTTCGTCGATGGCTACCCATCACGCCTGGTCGCCCTCCAAGCCCTGAAGCAGGCCACCTCTCCGACCCCAACAACTTCATTGCCAACTGGGTTAGCCCCTCCGTCTGCGACTACTCTTGCGTCTTCTGCTCCCTACCCCCCAAGACCCCAGTGTCCACACTGTCGCCAGCATCAACCCCAACCATGGCGACATTGCCGGGTACCTCCCGGAGGAGCTCGGCCTGCTGGCCGACCTCACCGTCTTCCACCTCAATTCTAACTGATTCTGCAGCACCATGCTGCTGAAGTTCTGGAATTTGAAGAGGTTCTTTGAGCTGGATCAGAGCAACAACCGGTTTCGCCGGGAAGCTCCCGAATTGGAGCTCACGGCGCTGAACTTCTTGGACCTCCGCTTCAACAAGTTTGAGCTCTTTGACAGAGATCTGGAAACCTTTATCATCAGTGAAAACCAATCTCGTCTTATGCCACGAGTAAGATGTTAGGAACACCTTGCGAGGAGCTTCACCGCATTTGCTGGGGGGAATTTTTCGTTTAGGGTTCCTTTAAAAGGCGAAGGGAAGAAGATGAACGACATAGGCGAAAGGAAAGATTGGAAAATAGAAGAAGATAAAAGACAAAAGAAAGAAAAAGAGAAAAAGAACAAGAAAATTGAGAAAATAAACTCAATACTATGTCATTTTGTTTAAGATTGTCCACATTAGACGTCACTAGTAACACCTAAAACAGTCAACATTGGTAAGTCTACAACAATATTTTTAGACCATAATTTATCGGAATGATTATATTAAAAAATTATCATGAGATTTAAGATCACAGTAACTAAATTTAAAAGTTTGGAATTAATTGTGAGTTGCACAATAAATTTTGGATTCTTAGGTGTAATTATCCTATATATTTTTAAATTTGATAAAATTATGCCAAGATCGAGTTCTATTATACCATGAACATGTAGTTGTCATTCTGAAAATTGTCAAATATAACGACATACATGAAATGAAAAAAAGCTAATGGAATATATAGATGATTAACTAGAAATAAAAAAGAATTAAAAAAAAACGGATTAGTTGAGAGGATGAGAGTATTATTTATGGGGCAATCACCCTTTTGTGGAGCCTTCTCGAAGCTAACGTCTAGATTTGATTGAATTGCAAAAGAGAAAATTATAATAGTCAGATGTTTAATAGAAATTAAAAAAAAAAAGGGAGTAGTTGAGACTTACCGTGAGAGTATGATTGAAAGTGTACTCCCTTTTTTGTGGAGTTTTCAAAAAGTCAAAGATCTAGCATTCATCATATGAGATTTCCGTGGGCAGGTGTCTCTCCGTACATTTAGCATGCTTGTTTACTCTCTCTCTCTCTCCCCTCCCTCCCAATAATATATGTACTCTCTCTATCCATACCATTTTTCTTTCGACGAGCAAACTTATCAAGATTGTAATTGCAACTTTTTTTTAACTTATATATATGATGTATGCATAATTCATTTCATTTAGCAAGTCAACTCCGCACCTTCGCAAAGTGTTTGTGATATGAAGGCTAAGAGTTGAACCCTATGCAATAAGTATGCTTGCGTCTTGTCCTCTTCACATGTTTATATATATATAGATGCACACATAAAAATACATGTTCATATCATCTAATCTCATATCACATGTTAGAGACACGAGACTAGTCATATAGTAATGACGGAAAACGAAATGTAATGTTTTAAGACCACCTTTTCCTCCATTGGATTTTGGATCGATGGACTTGCACACGTTTACAAGCTTGATGAGAGGTTAAGAGAAATGACGACTCAAGTGCATCCACCATTTACACGCACATCCAACCAAAGCTTAAAACTTACTGTCAATTAAATCCAGTTCAGAATGAAAATGATCAAGATTGATTGAAAAACTTAAACATAGCATCAATTAAACAAGTGCAAATACAAAAGGTATTTTTTTTTCAAAAAAAAAAAAAAATTACACCCCCACACACACGCACACACACACACACAGGTTCTGGGTAGTTTAATGACAGAAGTCAAGCCATTATTTAGTATTTTTATATAATAACTCTTTGGAAGGGTCTCCCCAGCCAACTTTGACGACTCTCTCTTTCGATTTTATCTTTCTTGCTGGGGCACCCTTTTCAAACTTTGCTTTTTGCTAACCCGTCATGGTTTGGCCCACCCAAGTGCTGTTCATCACTCGTGGTTGTTTTCCATTTCTACATAAGATAATAGACAAAACCATATATAATACCTATATTATAATAGACAGAGCCACAACCTTATAATTTTTGCGCGTGTCTATATATACATATACATACATATATATATATGTATATGTATGTATGTTTTTGTGTATGTGTGTGTGTGTTTAAATATGTAAGTGCTCTTCATCACTTGTTCTTGTTTTGCATTTCTAAATCAAATAATAGACAAAAACGACCACAAGTAATTAAGAGCACTTGTAAATTACACCCCCCCGCCCTCCCCCGCCCCCACCCAAGTGCTCTCCAGTCTTCATCACTTGGGGTTGTTCTTCATTCTACATCAGACGATAGAATATATATGTATATATATAGTTAGTGTGTACGTGTGTGTGCGCGTGTGGTGTGTTGTGCCGGTGGGGGAGGGGGGTAGGGTGAAGGAATTCAGGTTTTTAAGCTTTACCTAAGCTAAGAGATCCCTTTTTTTAATTCGGACAATACCCAGATTTTCTCTAACCTAACCACAAAACGCCCACAACACCTCTCTTAGATGAGTTGTGCATTTACTTATGTTTATTATTAAGATTTTTAAACACAAAAATTAAGATAACCCCATATGCTGGGATCAGAAAGCGTTCTCCATTCCAATTTACAAGTAATTGAGGAAGGTCAACTTCTATAGTTTCCCAGAAAATGGATTTTCGTATGGTAACTTTCGGTAATTCTCCATAATTTTATAAATACCACAGCATGCATAAACTCGACATTATTTTACAATCCATAGAACAATATTTACACTTTCTTTTTCCTTTTTCAATTCAAAGGTGTGATTGAGAGGTGGTCATCCGTTCTCCCAGTCCTAAACTCGAAGAGAAGCATATCAGGGGCATGGGAAAATGGAGCGAAATTAGGTTCAGAGTCTCGGGTGCTTCCAATATGCGGTCCCACCCTGTGTCTTGTCGACGTGCTGGTCAAACCAGTCTGTCGTTTCTTTCATGGGTCACCACCATCATTTTCAACCTCTCGGGATCTCCCCGGTCACCGCCATCATTCGCAACCTCTCTCGCCACCATCGCTCCCTCCTTCCCTCTCTTCCTCGGCGTCATTTCGATTGCCAGGGAATTAGGAATTCACCTCTATCCCCTCCACCATCGCTCCCTCTTTCCCTATCTTTTCTCAGCGTTTGAAACCCAGCGCATCGCGACGACAGAAGCCAAGGTATCCTTCGTTCAAGCACGCGCAGGTTTAACCCAGAACCGTGTTCCTAGGCACTTCAAGACTTCTCATGAGTCGCACCACTACCGGCGCACTCGTACTCTTACCCAAGTTCATTGCCACCCAACTCCCTCCCCTTTCCTCTCCTCCCATCCCTGCATAAACTTCCGCCTCCACCGTTTCCATCATCCTGCCGCCATCAACCTTTTGAGACATCCCAAAGCTCAGCTTCTGGCGTACGCACAGCTTGGCAGCAGTGTTGCTGGTGGTTAGCTTTCCAAAGGGCTTTCAATCTTCTTTTCTTGTTCTTATTCAGGTTCAAGGAAAAAAAAGGGTCTACAACTGTAGCTGGAAATTTCAGACCCCCCATACTGACCTCACCCTTCACTTTGCTCTCTCCATCAGTTTCGTTCCTTTATGTGCGTCGAAGCTAATCTAAGACCAGCTCAAGCACACAAGTCCAAGAGAGAGATTAAGGCCCCGAGAGAGAGAAAATTATGGCTCAGATTATCAACAAGGTATTGGTGCTACTGACAGGGAATGTGGAAAGACTGGAAGAACTTAAACCTGGGGATCACATCTATACTTATAGACGATATGGCTTATACAGCCATCATGGTTAGTGGTTCATCTTCCTTTTCTTCCTTTTCCATTATCGTTCTCGTGACATGGATATCTGAATATGTGGCTCAACTAAATTATCTTTTCTTATCTTTCATTGTTGGCCTAAGAACAGTAGTTGTATCTGCTTGAGTGATCATTTCAGGGATCATCAAATCTTGCCATTCCAGGTTCTTGCTCCGATTTAACATTTGATAACATTTGCACTGTAAGAAACAATTGATGTTGAATTTAGTTCTCCTGCAACGGTTGCCTTCTTTTCATTTGAAGGGCTGTTCAGGCGGCTGATCTTAATCACACATGGATTTCCAAAAGAAACAAGTCAACAAACAATGAACAATTCACAAAAAGGAAAATGATAACGATAATCTTGTAAACCCTAATTGCTTGGTAACCTTGGAGAGAAACTCCTTGACACTCGATAACATTTGCACAGTAAGAGACGATAGATGTTGAATTTGATTCTCCTCATCTGTTGCCTCGTTGTCATTTTAAGAGCTGTTCATATAGCTAATTTTAAACACATGGATTTCCAAAAGAAATAAGTCAACAAACAATGAACAGTTCACTGAAAAGAAAATGATAACAATAATCTTGTAAACTCTAATTGCTTGGTGACTAGAGAGAGAAACTCCATAACAAGCCAGTAATAGTCGCTCTTTGCGGTTAACACGCTACCAATCTACCCAGAATGATTGAAACGCCCCCAAAGAAAGAAAAGTCTACAGGCCCCTTAAATCCCAAAGAGCAACCCTTACATTCAGCCACAGACATCAACTTATTTCTTTATTTGCTTAACCAAAAGAATCAACCATCAAAGTTCTTTTGTCTGATAGGAAGCACTATCTCATGGACATAAACATGGTCTTACATAATTAAACATATTAGATCATAGAGATCATTTCACTTCAAAATGGAATAAAGTATAATTTTCTGCTAGATATAGCCATATAAGAGATTGTATTCACATGGGTAACCCATTTTTAGTTACTTTCTAATACAAATAAATTGATGCTGGCCTGGCCCATTGGATAAATCTCATCGGCTTGAGAAGGGACACGCCCACAGCTAATGAGTTTTAGCACTTCATGTCATTCAAGGGGGGACTAAGGTAAAACTCCGATATTAAATCCGGGAGAGTACGAAGACGTGATAGGGCGTTTGTTTTCTTTTGCCGAACTCCTAATGAGTGACTATTCAGCATTTTTCATGCGTACTTTATTATATCAACTTTAGCAGAAATTTTCCATGACCCTCATGCCACTCCTCCCCATCTCTCTCGTGACACTACTCTCCTTTTTCTTTCTTCTTCATCATCTTTTCTCGTTCGGTCGTCACTCTTTCTGAAAATTCTCCTTCGTATTCTCATGTAGTCGAAATTAGTCGGTGTAGAAAACGTACCTCAATTAGATCACGTAAAATATTGAAACTTGTGATTTGTCATGATCGAAGTTTAATCTCTATTGTAGCCTGTTTGGTTTGGCTTTTGGGAAATGCCATTGAGAAAACGCAAATACCTTTGAGGTACAGGGATTTTCCGAAATACTTTAGTGTTTGGTAAATTATAATTTAAAGTGCATTGGAAAGTGACTTTGGTGTACATACCGTTTGATTAACCCTATATTTGCAAAGGGCTTTTATTAATTTTTTTAAAAAATTAAAATCAAGTCCGATGAAACTCCGTCGTTGACCAATGGCTGACCATTCGCCGGTGGCTAGATCTGGCTGCCGGCGAGGCTACCTGAGGTCAAGCGAACCAAGATTTGGCCACCGGCCAAGCTGCTTGAGGTCACGCGACCTTAGGCGATGTCACCTAAGCCTCGCTAGCAGCCAGATCTGGCCTATCTCTACCTAGGTAGGTGTCACCTGAGGTTGCGTCACTTGGGTCCGCGAGACCTTGGGAGGCGTCGCCTAGGTCCCGGCGTCACCTGAGGTCACGCAAACCCAGATCTGGCCACCGGTGAGGCTCAAGAGGCGTCGCTTGAGGTCGTGTGACCTTAGACAGCCCTGCCGACAGCCAGATTTGGGTTCGCCCGACCTCAGGCAACCTTGCCGGCGGTTGGCCGACCTTTGGTAGGTATGGGAAGACGAACGCTCGGGAAAAAAAAAATTAAGGTCAACAGATGAACAGTAACAGGTGGATTTGCATTTCCAAAATGTCAAAAGCCCAAAGCAAGTTCGGACCTAGTTTGGGTTTTCAGCATTCCCAACGTTGATATTTGGCCAAGGGACTTCAAAAAATGTTTGCCAAACACCTAATATTTTCTCCAATGGGACTTTGGGCCCCCAAAGCTCTTTGGGAAAATTGAACCAAACGGGGCCTTAGTCCTTGAATCTCCAACACAAAGATCTAACATCAGGCACATAGCAAATTGCAGATCCCATTGCGGCTAATCTATTTTTGCTCAATCCGCAGCTTAATCCATCCAAACTTGTAAAATATGATTCACTTGTGACAATCCTCTCTCACTCATGGTTCCACATCTATTCACTTCCCACTCCCTTTGAACTAGTTGATTCTACGCTAACTAGTCAATATGGGTGGAATGATTTGGAGAATCTCTTCTTCTTTTTATAGAGCCTTGCTAGTATAATAATTTTTAGGCTATTATAAGAATAACGGCTTATTGTGAGTAACAAATTCGAAAGAATGAATCCTATAACAATTCATAATTATTTGTTATTTGGTTTTTTATAATCTAAAACAAACTATAATTCTCACAATATATTAAAAAATGTCCCCAATCATTTCTCTTTTCTATATTTCACATACTCACGATTGGTTATAATAGGAATCTACGTTGGAGAGGGATACGTGATTCACTTCACAAGAACAGGAGTCGACAAGACGTGTCTCGGTTGCTTCTGCCGAGAAGGTGAGAAAGTCCATTTTCTACACTCATACGCTTATGGGCGGCCTCTGTTGGAGTATCGACTAAGGAGATGGGGGACTTGCACGACTTTACCCGATACCGGATTGCCCCAGGAAGTCGTGAACAGGGCTCGGGAGCTTCACGAGGGTGACGGTTTCGGTGAGTATGACCTAATTAATAACAATTGCGAGCATTTCGCCACCTTTTGTCGGACTGGCTTACGGGCAAGTGCACAAACAGCATGGGCTAGTGCTTTTGGGCAGAAGATCAAGGAAGTCAAAGAATGGGCCATGGAGTTTCTGCAAACTAATTAAGTTCTAAGTGACTAAAAAAGTCCACCGCTCTTCCCTTCACTATATGTCTCTTTACTAGCAACTACTTTCATCTGTTTGAGAGTTATCGTCCGTCATCCAACCGCAAAAGGAATGAAACTTTAGTTTTGTATATCCAGTTTTGGACTGGAATGGGCAGCGACAGACATGAAACCGTGCACAGAGGAACAACTGATATAAGAAAATATATGACAAGATAATGTGCCCGGAGTTATGTAAGGACTTCTGTCTGTTGGTGCTTGGTCCTCCTAATTAGACTTGCCAAAAGAAGGCAACGTTTAATTCTGAATGAATTCCCCATATTCAGATCACTTCACTTTGTTGCATTTCCCAGATACATTCTTTTGGTATCCGAGAAACAATCAGAAAAACAAGACAACAGCGGAGTCACACTACTAGACTATCAAAAAGAGTTTGTTCCACAAGTGCACGACTCCTTCCTTCTCAGTGATCTCTCTCTCGACAATGTTGTCGTTTATTTTGTTCTTCATTTTTGGCCGTCGTGGTCATTTATTTTAAAACATGAAATAAGTGGCCTAGTTTTTCTTCACGCGATCTCTCTCTCCTCTCTCTCTCGACAACAGGAGTTCCAATTATAAAACATAAAATGATGACCGATCCTTTTACCGCATTTGATATTGTTCGATTCGGTCTTTTTGAAGAGTGTTAGGGATAGGATGCATCATTCCTCGCGATAAAAAGAAGACGGTATCTATGATTAGACAGCATTTTGAGGCTTTCCTGTGACTTGTGACAGTTATTGAGGGATGTCCTTTTTTCTGGAGAAGTTATTATGCCGGGATTCAAAAGTTATCCAGCATACGTGGGGGAATGTTAATTGGTAATGATGCGAAACTTTCGAAATCAGATCCTGACCACCTATATTTGATGATGTTCGGGCCCATCGGGATGTCTTTTCTAGTTATGAATCCCTGAATAGGTAAACATCGTTCTAAACTAATATTATAAGTATTCTATATGACATATGACATTTTCCTCTTCGATGGCTGGTTCATATAGTCACTTGTTTAATTAGCCTACAAGAACAGGGAAGGAAGAACTTGGCCCGAAAGGTTTATGATGAGGCCACAATTATTTCGTGAAAAAAGGTCGGGTTTTTTTTTCCTAACCTCAAATGCAGCTTGCCTTACTGTGTGATTAAGGCGTCAGCCCTAGAATCCCCGGGGAGTTTTTGGGTCGTGACTTGAGCATTGAGCAGGCTTGAGCCGCTCAGCAACATTCTTAAGTTCAAAGAACATGGCGGGTTCCTGCCAAACCATGGCGGCTTCGGCTTACTTTCTCTTTCTTACACACCCACACACACAATCAACATGGGAGACTTTGAACTTTAGGCATGGACGGGTTAGTTTTGTTGAAACATCTCGCATTACTTAACAATAGGGTTTGTATACTCTTTATATACAGACGGTTTTCTTCCACCTGTTAATTTAAACTTTTGGATTATTCATTCTATATGATATCAGAGTCTAAGGGTAAGACCCATGTTAATTGAATTTCACGTGCCACTCCTAATCTAGCTTGCATGCAAGAGGTGGTGGATTCATATGTCCTTTATATACGTTGTCTCCTTAAGTTGGACTTTCTCAATAAGTCCAACGTGAGTCATCAAGGAAATCCATAAGCCAACCTAGTTCATACCCAAGTTCTTTGCGGCCCAGTGGACACTTGGACTAACTAACGACGAAAGTGAGAAATGCAGCACACGAAACAAAAGTGCGAACGATTCCCGTCAAATCCATTAACACGAAAAATTATTAGCTCTACAACTCAACTAACTTTCCCTTCTGCAGTAACTGTCTTTCTTTGCTCTGCAAAGTTACAAAATCTATGAGTCTCTTTATTAGTATCGCACGAAGCAATTATTGTCAAAGTTTGTCAAAGAAATGCCACGCCGGATTCATATTGAGAAAAAGACCGCAATGTTTCTTCAAGATTTCAACAATGCCTTGTCTGGATAGTTCGGCGACATCCAAACCATTCACCTGCCAACTCACAAAGCCTATCATATACTCGGGCGCTGCATAACCTTAACTTCCAATAACCTGCGTCATATGTGATACGTCTTCATCCAGACCCTTTTTTGCCAAAATCTATGAAATTCCTATATTTGTTTTAACTTCGTTGAGATCCCTAGGATTATTTTTTTAAAGATCACCATTTCCATAATTCATCCTATGATCTTTCCATGGTAGGGTTTTGCTCTCTAGACTTTAGAATCTTTGTGAGGATCTGATCCTTGAGGTTACACACTTTGACTTATTATTACAAGAAATGGGTGCATGTAGGAGCCAAATTGAGTAAACTCGTTGAACTAGACGGGCCGCCAGTGAGATCTAAGTGATCCAATGGATGATATGCTATGGACTCGTGTGTCGGAACTATGTAAGTATTACTCTTTTAAGTTCTTCCGATTCAATCGAAGTTGAGACATTAATATTAATAAGTAATTTATATGTAATATGGATTGTTTATGTAATTAAAATGTTTATAGTTAATACGTCATTTTTGAACAGCCTATGATAGTTATGATGCGATGTCGTGATTTCACGAAGCTTGGAATCAAAGAGTGAAAATGTTCGTGGATGCTCACGTGCCGCAACTTTTGACCTTTTCATCTGGGATAATCAGAAGTTGGCCATAGGTAAACCAGTGTACTTCCTAAATCTAATCCATAGATAGTATCATTGAGAGATGTCTAGCCTATATTCTAACCTAGCAGAAAGTGTATTCTTTTTAAGATACCTGTTAAACTAACCATCTCCGCTCAAAAGCGGTCCAAAGAGCGAAATGATAGCATAGTGAGCAAGATCGGAGGAGAAATTTGAATATGTGGAGAGAATGATTTGGAAAGAGTAATGGCCCGAAGATCTGAAACTCATTTGACTATCCGGAACAATTGACGATTTGTTGGAGGACCAGGATTCAGTTAAGTGTGCGAACGACGATGTCTACCGCTCCCAATGGTAGAATCAGGGATAGTGGAGGATGGATTGATTGAAGAAGTTGGTTACTATATATAACACGTAATTCAGGCTACACTTGTTATGCAACAAATATTTTGCTAGAAAATATTTTCCGACGTATGAATTGCTTAGGAAAATGATTACACGGAATATCTTTCCATAGTCAATGAAAAACCCATACTTTAAAATAATAATAATAATAATAATAATAATAATAATAATAATAATAATAATAATAATAATAATAATAATAATAATAATAATAATAATAATAATAATAATAATAATAATAATAATAATAATTTCCTTATCTATGAATTAATAATTATTTTTTATATTGACTCTCGATGCTTGACAATATGATCTCAGAACTTTAGTCAAATGTGTAATGTTATCCTTGAACTTTTAATTTTTTTTTTAATATGGTCCCTAAACTTTTGGTACATGTTCAATTTAGTCATCGAACTATATCAAAATGTTCAATATTGTCCTTCTATTAATTCAAGTTCAGAAACAATGTTGAACATTTTAAGGGAAAATTGTCCAAAAAATCTTAAACCTATTGTACTTTTGTCAATTCAGTTTTGAACTTTTTATTTTTCCAATCGGTAAGAATTGAATATAACATTTACTTGATATCAAAGAATGGAGTTGCATTCATGGTAAATTATTCAATTTCAATTCCCTAGTTGCGAGGGATCTGGGGTTTATTATGTGTCCAAGATTACATGATCAAAAATCATGGTTTGTAGAATCATTGCATCATTGTATAATATTCAACGACAAAGATGGTCCGACGCCCCATGATTCACCCAACTCAATGCCGTAAGTAACTTTTCGTTCCTGATTCATCTATTCGATTATTTTTATTGTCGTAGGTAGATGGTTAGCACCTTCCATTTAAAATCCCCCCTTAAATTAATTCTAACCCCTCTCACCAAGAGAAAGATTACCATTTCGCCCCTTCCATGCAGCTTCCTCGTGTCCCTTAAATTAATTCTAACCCCTCTCACCAAGAGGAAGATTCCCATTTCGCCCCTTCCATGCAGCTTCCCTCGTGTCCTCTATAAATTATGGTTTGCGACCGTCTCTCCAATTCCAGGCAATTCTAGAGAGAACTGAGAATGATGAAGTCTTCCAAAGCAGTTATCTCCTTTTTTTGTTAACCCTCCTGTTGTTCTCCGACATGTCTCGAGCTGCTCGGCCGGCACCGGCTGGAGCCGATGTGGCAAGAACTCGACCCGAGGTAGGTTGTCTCCTGTTTCTCGAAAACAAAAAACCGTGTTGCTAGGCACTTCAAGACTTCTCATGAGTCGCACCACTACCGGCGCACTCGTACTCTTACCCATGTTCATTGCCACCCAACTCCCTCCCCTTTCCTCTCCTCCCATCCCTGCATAATCTTCCGCCTCCACCGTTTCCATCATCCTGCCGCCATCAACCTTTTGAGACATCCCAAAGCTCCGCTTGTGGCGTACGCACACCTTGGCAGCAGTGTTGCTGGTGGTTAGCTTTCCAAAGGGCTTTCAATCTTCTTTTCTTGTTCTTATTCAGCTTCAAGGAAAAAAAAGGGTCTACAACTGTAGCTGGAAATTTCAGACCCCCCATACTGATCTCACCCTTCACTTTGCTCTCTCCATAAGTTTCGTTCCTTGATGTGCGTCGAAGCTAATCTAAGACCAGCTCAAGCACACAAGTCCAAGAGAGAGATTAAGGACCCAAGAGAGAGAAAATTATGGCTCGGATTATCAACAGGGTATTGGTGCTACTGACCGGGAATGTGGAAAGACTGGAAGAACTTAAACCTGGGGATCGCATCTATACTTATAGGCGATATGGCTTATACAGCCATCATGGTTAGTGGTTCATCTTCCTCTTCTTCCTTTTCCATTATCGTTCTCGTGACATGGATAGCTGAATATGTGGCACAACTAAATTATCTTTTCTTATCTTTCATTGTTGGCCTAAGAACAGTAGTTGTATCTGCTTGAGTGATCATTTCAGGGTTCATCAGATCTCGCCATTCCAGGTTCCTGCTCTAAGTTAACATTCGATAACATTTGCACTGTAAGAAACAATTGATGTTGAATTTACTTCGCCTTCAACAGTAGCCTTCTTTTCATTTGAAGGGCTGTTCAGGCGGCTGATTTTAATCACACATGGATTTCCAAAAGAAACAAGTCAACAAACAATGAACAATTCACAAAAAGGAAAATGATAACGATAATCTTGTAAACCCTAATTGCTTGGTAACCTTGGAGAGAAACTCCTTGACACTCGATAACATTTGCACAGTAAGAGACGATAGATGTTGAATTTGATTCTCCTCATCTGTTGCCTCGTTGTCATTTTAAGAGCTGTTCATATAGCTAATTTTAAACACATGGATTTCCAAAAGAAATAAGTCAACAAACAATGAACAGTTCACTGAAAAGAAAATGATAACAATAATCTTGTAAACTCTAATTGCTTGGTGAGTAGAGAGAGAAACTCTATAACGAGCCAGTAATAGTCACTCTTTGGGGTTAACACGTTACCAATCTACCCAGAATGATTGAAACGCCCCCGAAGAAAGAAAAGTCTACAGGCCCCTTACATTCAGCCACAGACATCAACTTATTTCTTTATTTGCTTAACTAAAAGAATCAACCATCAAAGTTCTTTTGTCTGATAGGAAGCACTATCTCATTGACATAAACATGGTCTTACATAATTAAACATATTAGATCATAGAGATCATTTCACTTCAAAATAGAATAATGTATAATTTTCTGCTAGATATAGCCATAGAAGAGATAGTATTCACATGGGTAACCCATTTTTAGTTACTTTCTAATACAAATAAATTGATGCTGGCCTGGCCCATTGGATAAATCTCATTGGCTTGAGAAGGGACACGCCCACAGCTAATGGGTTGTAGCACTTCGTGTCATTCAAGGGGGGACTAAGATAAAACTCCGATATCAAATCCGGGAGAGTACGAAGACGTGATAGGGCGTTTGTTTTCTTTTGCCGAACTCATAATGAGTGACTATTCAGCATTTTTCATGCGTACTTTATTCTATCAACTTTAGCAGAAATTTTCCGTGACCCTCATGCCACTCCACCCCATCTCTCTCGTGACACTACTCTCCTATTTCTTTCTTCTTCATCATCTTTTCTCGTTCGGCCGTCACTCTTTCTGAAAATTCTCCTTCGCATTCTCATGTAGTCGAAATTTGTCGGTGTAGAAAACGTACCTCAATTAGATCACGTAAAATATTGAAACTTGTGATTTGACATGATCGAAGTTTAATCTCTATAGTAGCCTGTTTGGTTTGGCTTTTGAGAAATGCCATTGAGAAAACGCAAATACCTTTGAGGTACAGGGATTTTTCGAAATGCTTTAGTGTTTGGTAAATTATCATTTGAAGTGCATTGGAAAGTGACTTTGGTGTAAATACCATTTTGATTAACCCTATATTTGCAAAGGGCTTTTATTAATTTTTTTAAAAATTAAAATCAAATCCAATGAAACTCCGTTGTTGACCAACGGCCGACCACCCGCCGGTGGCTAGATCTAGCTGCCGGTGAGGCTACCTGAGGTCAAGCGAACCAAGATTTGGCCGCCGGCCAAGCTACCTAAGGTTGCGCGACCTCGGGCAATATCACCTGGGCCTCGCCAGCAGCCAGATCAGGCCTATCTCTATTGAGGTAGGTGTTGCCTGAGGTTGCGTCACTTGGGTCTGCGCGACCTTGGGAGGCGTCGCCTAGGTCCCGACGTCACCTGAGGTCACGCAAACCCAGATCTAGCCACCGGCAAGGCCCAAGAGGCATCACCTGAGGTCGTGCAACCTTAGGCAGCCCTGCCGACAACTAGATTTGGGTTCGCTTGACCTTAGGCAACCTTGCCAGTGATTGGCCAGCCTTTGGCAAGTATGGGAAGACGAACTCTCGGGGAAAAAAAATTAAGGTCAACGGATGAACAGTTGAAGGTGGATTTGCATTTCCAAAATGTCAAAAGCCCAAAGCAAGTTCGGACTTATTAGTTTGGGCTTTTTCAGCATTCTCAATGCTGACATTTGGCTAAGGGACTTCAAAAAATGTTTGCCAAACACCTAATATTTTCCCCAAAGCCCATTGAGAAAACTGAACCAAACAGGGCCTTAGTCCTTGAGTCTCCAACACAAAGATCTAACATCAGGCACATAGCAAATTGCAGATCCCATTGCGGCTAATCTATTGTTGCTCAATCCGCATTTTAATCCATCCAAACTTGTAAAAAATATGATTCACTTGTGACAATCCTCTCTCACTCATGGTTCCGCATCTATTCACTTCCCACTCCCTTTGAACTAGTTGATTCTATGATAACTAGTCAATATGGGTGGAATGATTTGGAGAATCTCTTCTTCTTTTTTATATAGCCTTGCTAGTATAATAATTATTAGGCTATTATAAGAATAACGGCTTATTGTGAGTAACAAATTTGAAAGAATGGATCCTATAATAATTCATAATTATTTGTTATTTGATTTTTTATAATCTAAAACAAACTATAATTCTCACGATATATTAAAAAATGTCACCCAATCATTTCTCTTTTCTATATTTCACTTACTCACGATTGGTTATAATAGGAATCTACGTTGGAGAGGGATACGTGATTCACTTCACAAGAACAGGAGTCGACAAGACGTGTCTTGGTTGCTTCTGCCGAGAAGGTGAGAAAGTCCATTTTCTACACTCATACGCTTATGGGCGGCCTTTGTTGGAGTATCGACTAAGGAGATGGGGGACTTGCACGACTTTACCCGATACCAAATTGTCCCAGGAAGTCGTGAACAAGGCTCGGGAGCTTCACGAGGGTGACGGTTTCGGTGAGTATGACCTAATCAATAACAATTGCGAGCATTTCACCACCTTTTGTCGGACTGGCTTACGGGCAAGTGCACAGACAGCATGGGCTAGTGCTTTTGGGCAGAAGATCAAGGAAGTCAAAGAATGGGCCATGGAGTTTCTGCAAACTAATTAAGTTCTAAGTGACTAAAAAAGTCCACCGCTCTTCCCTTCACTATCTGTCTCTTTACTAGCAACTACTTTCTGATAGGGCTAGTATAAGCACCTAGAGGGGGGTGAATAGGTGTAAAAACAATATTTTCGAGATAAGTGTGCATCATTCAATAATAGATAAAGAGAGTAGGGAAGAGAATATGAACACAGAGATTATAGTGGTTCGGCTTATTCCAAGCCTACGTCCACTCTTCCGCACTGACAGCCCACTGGCTGGATTTTACTATGAACAAAAGAGATGTTACAGTAGCTCTTCCTTGATTCCACAAAGTAGAGACTCTACTACCCTTCCTCAAGGTCTCTCAAAGATATAGACTCTCTTTTGTGTACAAGATTTCGCTCAACAGTTTAATTGACTAAGAACAAGGAGCTTCAGACTTTGGAATTCTTCTATCGTGCACACCTTCAAACGACTAGAACGTCTTCCTTATATACTCCTTTATGCCATCATACCCGTTGGCACTTACCAAAGGAATTCTTCCAATCTACCCATTGGACATAATCAATTAGGAAGATCTTTGAGCTATTTAAGGAACATGACGATAGCCCATCAATCCTGCTCGCCCATACAATCAGGATCTTGGTTTCCATAAGCAGAACCTTCCAAGAATACTTCGTCAATCATCGGATCCAATCATCCTTGAATCAATCTTGATTTGAGTAAAGGATTCCGACATGTTATATCCAGCCAAGAGATTTAATCCTGTCGATAAGGTCAAATCTTTAACGAAACATCCAGTTCTGGATAAGCCTTTCGACGGTCTAGAGATTGTCAATGGGATAAACTTTGAGTCTTGAGTCTGGTGGTCCGGAGGTCTTCAGACTTTGATGGAAGAGTCTACAAGTCTTCAAACTAGACTGATGGAAACGTTTTGTCAGCTTCAAAATATTTCAAGGACGATTTCTCCAACAATCTCCCCCTTTTTGATGGTGACAAAACTTTCCTGCAGATTTGGATATCTTTGACCTGCAAAACAATACTTAGGCAAATATGGATATCTCATAAAGATAAGAGGCTTAGAAATAACACTAAAGTCTGCATCTACAGAAGATAGGTTAGTCCTGTAAATGAACAAAGCCATGAGATAACAATATTACTTAAGACAACCAATTGTTCAAGCAGTCAAAGTCAAAGTCAAATCCAAAAACAGTCCAGAACCAAACAACCAAACACAAAGACAAGTCAAACAATAAAAGTAAAGTTCAAAACAAATCTGCACCACATCTCTCCCCCTTTTTGTCATTATTAAAAAGGTAGAGATGAAAAGAGAATAAAAGCTTAAGATTGCTTGGGGACACGAACAAGCTGGAAATCTCCCATCGACTGAACAATCCCTTCTAGCTTTTTTAAGTCCTCCTTCAGTTGCTCGACATCTTCACCCTTAGCAGTTGATTGAACTTGACGAGCAAGGGCCTGAATTTGATCATGCAACGAGACCAAGAGGTTTGCCCTGCATTATGCAAGTTCTGTACTTCGCATCCCAGAGCATAAATTTGACCTCGCATTTCCAAAAGAACATCAAGAATTCTGCGAAAGTCTGCCGAATTATCAATCGAGTGCGGCTTCGCACGATCAGATGGAGTATGTGCAGATGATGGCAGATCAGCACGCAGATTGGGCGATGAAATTTCATGTTCCTCCTCAGGAAATTGAGAAGCATAGATGTCCTCTGGATCGGCTAGAGAACGACTTATTCCCTCACTTATTCCCTCACTAGTGACAGGGAATGAGGACGTTCCTATTTTCTCAGGATCTCACCCTGTTTCCAAGCCTTCAGGTGGAGAAAAGTATTCCTCCTGCTCTGCTTCCTCTCTCGCTTTCTCTTTTTCTTCTTGAATTCTCATCTCCTTTGCATCTCTCTCCTCTTCTTCTTTCTCCTCTGCTTCTCTCTCTTCTTCTTCTTTCTCCTCTGCTTCTCTCTCTTCTGCTTCTTTCTCCTCTGCTTCTCTTTCTTCTGCTTCTCTCTATTCTGTCTCAACAGTCTCTTTTTCTTGTTGCTCAGTGAAACTTCGAACAGAACGACTCAAATTCTTCAAAGCCAAAGCAGAAATAGTGATATCATCCTCATCCTCTTCATCCTCAATGATGAGGGCTCTTCTTTTCTTTGGAGGAGCAACCATGGGCTCCTTCCCTTTTCTCTTTGCAGCCGAATATAAGAGATGGGATTTGACAGGCGTTTTCTCCTTGAATTTCTCCAACGCCTTGTTGAGTTCCTTCAGATGCATCTTAGTGACCATTCTCAGTCCCACCACCATGTGATCGCACGTTCTAACACAGAAAATCCTGGGAGGTTGAACATTCAAATGTCTGAATAATTTGGTCACAAGAGCTGCATACGGAAGTTGACCCTTGTCTTTCACCACTGCTCTGTACATGTGGAACATGATAGTGTGTGGAAGAGAGAATTTTTTACCAGCATTGATGGCATACATCAATTTTGCCTCTGAGTTTGAAACATCTGTCTTTAAAGTTGACTTTGGTCTAAGACAGTTGATCACAATCTTGTGAAGCAAAATGTTGAACGCATTCATTCTCGAATAAGAGATTTTTTCTTCCGTCTTTCTATCCTTGACAAGCTCCAACGTTGCACGAGCAATAGACACATTGATGGGTTGATATCTTCCTCTTTCCACTCCAATCACATCAGCTAGTGCATTCATGTCAACCACATAATCCTGGTCTCGAACACTAAAAGAAAATCTATTCGCAGTCAAAAAACTGAGATTCGAATAGAAATAAGCAGTAAGTTCAGCATGACCTTCTGTGGTGTCAGAACAGAACTGTTCGAGTTGAAGAAGATTGAATTTTTCCCGCAGATTGATATTTATAGAGTCAAGAAAATCGAAGTCCACACTTCTAGGGTTTATCACCCCATGCTTCAGCAACTTAGAGTATAGTTGCTTGTGTTCATCCGATCGAAACAAGTCCGTCCTTTTCGCTCGGATTTTTGCCGCAATGCCCATTCTCGGTTTAAACTCACTGTACATCCTGTCATCATCATTTCCATCTGGCTGACTCAGCCCTCCAACACGTGGATCAACTGGAATATTTGCCAATGCCTCATCTGCCGAACCAGCAGGGGCAATTCCCAATCGTTCCATTGTGCGTAAAAAGAATGTTTCATTTCTAAACCCTCTTTCATTCAGAAACTCATCAATATAATTCAACGGAGTACCACTCCTCTTTAAAGCACGATAAAGTTTATAGGTGAAAGCGGGCTTGAGAGTTCTTACAGGATCTGCGTCTTCGATAATTTCTTCCTCCTCTTGATGTACAACATTCTGAGGACTAGAAGGAGGAGATTGACGCTGCTGAGAATGTTGTGGGCTCTGCTGCTGTCTCAGAGATTCTTCTTCCTCGGTGAGATCAAAATGCGTAGGCCCCTCTTGCATTTGCTGTGGTCCCCTGTTTGCGATTCTTGAGGACTTTCTTTGGGACGACATATTTTACTGTCTTTGAGAGATTCCAAGCTTGTTTTTTCAGAAAGATGACAACTTTTCAAAAAAAAAAAAAAACAAGGGAAGAAGACAGAAATGGAAGATCGATGCTTTCTTAGGATTTTTGTGAGAGAAACGAAGAGAAACCACCAGTATATAAAGCAATCGAAATGAAGCATACGAAACGCCGTAAAAAGAAAATGTAAAGATGCCTTTTTAAAAATAACTGCCTTTTCAAAATATTAGATAACTGTAAACGAAAACCCCTTTTTCAAAAAGGAAAAAAATGAAATAATCGCGGAATTAGAACCAATCAAATTTGGATAGAAGATTTTACCTTTTCAAGATTTGATATGAGAAATAGTAACAAAACTTACGAGACATGAATCTTGATCATCGAGTCGGAGCGCTTTTAGACTTTTAGACCGAGTCGAACCTCTTCGAGACTTTAAGACATTAAGTCCGGAACGAATAGCTTCAAATTGATTTTTCTCCAAAGGCTTTGTAAAGATATCCGCGGTTGATTCTTTGAGTTAATAAACTGAATATATACTTCTCCACTTTGAACATGATCTCTAATGAAATGATACTGAATCTCTATATGTTTTGCTCTTGAGTGAAGAATCGGATTTTTGGTGAGATTTATTGCGCTGGTGTTGTCACATTTGATTTCAGTGCAAGAATCTTCAATTCCAAAGTCTCTTAGCTGTTATTTTATCCACAGAATTTGTGAGCAACAACTTCCAAGAGCTACATACTCTGCTTCTGCTGTAGAAAGAGCTATTGTACTTTGCTTCCTTGAAAACCAAGACACTGTCCTGTTTCCAAGTAGTTGACAAGTGCCCGAGGTACTCTTTCTATCAACTTTGCATCCGGCTAGGTTTGCGTCAGAGTATCCAGAAGAGTAAAATCTCCTCCTTTAGGATACCAGAGACCTATTTTTGAAGTTGAAGCAATGTATTTGATAATACGCTTTGCAGCACTAAGATGAGATTCTTTAGGGTCTGATTGAAATCTGGCACAAATGCAAACACCAAACAAAATGTTAGGTCTAGAAGCAGTAAGATAAAGAAGTGACCCAATTATACTCCTGTATAGCTTCTGATCAACTTTCTTCCCTTCTTCATCTTTGTCTATCTTCAAGGAACTTGACATTGGTGTGTCAGTCTTTTTGCAATTCTCCTGTCCAAACTTTTTGACAAGTTCATTGGCATATTTTTCTTGATGAATAAAAGTTCATTCCTTCAGTTGTTTCACTTGAAGTCCGAGAAAGAAGGTTAGTTCACCCATCATGCTCATTTCAAATTCATCATGCATAGACTTAGAGAATTTCTTGCATAGACTTTCATTAGAAGACCCAAAAATAATATCATCAACATAAATTTGAACAAGTAAGAAGTTTTTGCTTTCTCTTTTGATAAACAGAGTAGTATCTACTTTACCTTTGACAAACCTATTTTGAATTAAAAACTTACTTAGTCTGTCGTACCAAGCTCGAGGAGGTTGTTTTAAACCATATAAAGCATTTTTCAGTCTGAATACAGAGTCTGGTTTTCTTGGGTTCTCAAAACCAGGTGGTTGTTCCACATAGACTTCCTCTTGGATGAATCCATTCAGGAAGGCACTTTTGACGTCCATTTGGAATAACCTGAAATTCTTATAACAAGCAAAATCAAGTAATAATCTAATTGCTTCTAACCTTGCTACTGGAGCGTAAGTCTCATCATAGTCTATCCCTTCTTCTTGCGTATATCCCTTGGCTACGAGTCTTGCTTTGTTTCTTACGACTTTTCCTTCTTCATTCATCTTGTTCCGAAAACCCATTTAGCCCCAATGATAGTCTTACCTTTTGGTTTAGGAGTCAATTCCCAGACATCATTGATGTTGAATTGTCTGAGTTCTTCTTGCATAGCTTCAATCCAGCTTTCATCTGTTAAAGCTTCTTCTATGCTTTTGGGTTCTATTTCGAAATAAGAGCCACGACACTAGACTCTTCGCGCCTTTTGGATCTTGTGCGAATTCCTTCATTAATATCGCCAATAATGAGATCTTTGGGATCACTTTGGATTTATGCTTCCGAGTTGCTGTTATATCTGTCGTCGATCGTGTTGATCTTTTTCTTCATTTGAATTTTCTTCGATCAATTGTTGCTAGTCTTTTGAAGTCTCGAGCGCTTACGGAGATTTAGACTTTGTAGAGTCGGAGCGGGATCGAGAATCTTCAAGATGAGTCGAATTGATTTAATTTGCGTAGAGTCTTGAAATTTAACATTCATAGATTCCTCCACAGATTGAGTCTTCTTGTTATATACTCTGTAAGCTTTGCTTGTAATAGAATATCCAAGGAAAATACCTTCATCTGATTTTTCTTCAAACTTACCAACTCGATCATTTGCATTTTTCAATATGAAACATTTACATCCAAACACATGAAAATATGAAACAATGGGCTTTTTTCCTTTGAATAACTCATAGGGAGTCTTCTCCAGAATAGGCCTTAAAAAGACTCTATTAATAATATAACAAGCTGTAGAAACAAATTCAGCCCAAAAGTGTGAAGATATGTTACTTTCAATTAAAAGGGTTCTAGCCATTTCTGAAGCGACCTATTCTTTCTTTCCACGACTCCATTTTGCTCTGGAGTGTATGGAGAAGAAAAAACATGCTGAAAACCAGATTCATCACAGAATTTTGTAAAGTCTTGATTTTCAAATTCACCTCCATGATCTGTCCGAATACTCAAAATAACATATCTTTTCTCATTTTGAACCTTTTTGGCAAACTTTACGAAATGAGAAAAGGTTTCAGACTTACTTGCTAGGAAATAAACCCAAGTGAATCGTGAATAATCATCCATAATTACTAAACAATACTTCTTACCTCCAATGCTCTGAGTTCTGGTAGGTCCAAAGAGATCCATATGCAAAAGCTGCAGAACACAATTAGTGGAAACTTGATTTATTGGTTTGGATGAGTTTCTTACCTGTTTTCCTAACACATATGGTGTGCATAGATCAGACTTTTTATATGACAGTTTGGGTAGTCCTCGAACAAGCTTCTTTGCTGAAATTTTGGCTATTTGCTTCATGTTAATGTGCCCAAGCTTTCTGTGCCACAGATTTGCTTCTTCTTGAATCAAGATTAGACATTGGGTTTCATCTGGTTTGACATCCGAAAGATAGATATTTCCATGTCTTCGACCCACAAAAGACGAGAGGAATCCTTCGGTTCCCGAACAAATTCCTTCTTGAAAATTGATTTTGAAACTAGTGTCGCATAGGCGGCGATACTTAGCAAATTATAGTTGAGTCCTTCCACTAAGGAAACATTGCTAATCATGAGGCTTCCAATCTTTACAGTACCGAATCCTACAATTTTTCATTTGTTGTTTCCTCCAAATGAAACTTTTCCACCATTAACTTGAACAAGCTTTAAGAAGCAGCTTGAATCTCCTGTCATATGCCTCGAGCAACCACTATCCAAGTACCATTTAATCTTTTTCTTGATAGTGACCTGCATTTAGAAGATAGACTCAAACTTTCTTTGGTACCCATACTTTCTTGGGTCCATTGTTGTTAGTACTATATATAGTCTTTGCCCAAACCTTCTTAACGGTTTTCCAAACCATTTGACATTCTTTCTCAAGATGATCACGAACCGTAACACTTAGAACATTTAAGAGCACTGCGACCTACTGATTTTACAAAAAAATTTTGGAAATGATTTTTGTAAGCATCTCTTGTAGGTCTTTGCTTGATTCTTTCCTTTACTTTAGGAAAATCAATTAGAGGAATAGTTTCAGCAGACATTCCTAAACCTGATTTGTTGAAATAAGGTCTTTGAACTGAAAGAATTTTTTCAAGTTTCTCAGACCCTATTGAAATTTTTTTAGAAATATTTGAGATGTCATTTTTCAAGAAAGCATTTTCTTTTGAGAGGTTATCTTCATTTTCTTTCAAAGTAGTAACATTTTCATCTAAACTTTTGACCTTTTCTTTCCAAACATTTTCCTGTTGTCTTAGAGCAGAATTTTCTCTCTTAAGTTCAGAAATTCTTTTAAGAGATGTTTTGAGACTAAGACATAGTTCATCAATGTATCTAGAAACTTTAGTAGGGATTTTTAAGTTTCTTACCTTGATTTCACTGTCTGAATCTGAGTCTGTTTCAGAGTCTGAGTCGAGTCGATTGCACCATGAGACAAATGTTGGCATAATCATCATCACTTTCTTCACATTCTGTATCACTCCAAGTTTCTGCTTTGAATGCCTTTCGAGATTTCTCGGTTTTCCTTTCTTCTTCCTCAAAAGGGGACAGTTAGATTACGATGTGTCCCTTTTTCTTACATTCAAAACAGACTACATCTCTATTGGATTCTTCATCTTCAACAAACTTACTCTGTTGCTTTTGGAAGCTTTGTTTCTTTGGATTGAATCTTCTTCCTTTTCTGTTTAGCTTTCTGAATCTTCTTATCATGAGAGCAAGCTCTTCATCATCCATGTTGCCTTCTGAGTCTGTGACATCATAATCATCATTAGACTTTAATGCAATGGATTTCTTACCTTTAGGATCTTCGTCTTCGTTGATTCGCTCCACTTCATAAGACTGAAGAGTTCCAACCAATTCATCGACAGAAAGTGGCATAATTCTTTGTGTCTCTCTTATTGAGGTTTTTATGTGATTCCAATCCTTGGAGAGTCCACGCAGTAGCTTGTTTACTTTCATGGGATCTGAAATTGGTTGACCTTGATTTTCAAGTCCATTCACGATATCTGTAAAACGACTAAACATGTCAGTGATAGATTCTCCTGACTTCATTTTGAATGCTTCATATTGACCGAGTAGAATGTTGATTCTGGTTTCTTTTACTCGATCAGTTCCTTCATAAGTAATGTGTAATCTATCCCAGACTTCTTTGGCTGTAACACAAGAAGATATTATGTTATATTCAGTAGGTGATAATGCACAATATAAAGAATAAATTGCTTTTGCATCAAGAGCTTGTCTTTTGGTCGTCTCTTCTTGAGTCATTTCGCTAGACTCAACAACTTCTTTTCCTCTCTCTAGGACAGGTGCAGCTTTAGGAATGATTCCTTTGTCTACTACATCCCATTCCAGATGATCCTTTGATCTTAAGAAAGCCTTCATCTTGTTTTTCCATATGTTGTAATCCTTCCCATCAAAATAAGGTGGTCTGGTATTGCTTTGCCCTTCAACCAATCCTGGAGCCAACATACTAGCCATGGATCTTTAACTCAAGTAAAACACTTCAATTCAAATGAGTACTCGTGCTCGATACCAATTGATAGGGCTAGTATAAGCACCTAGAGGGGGTGAATAGGTGTAAAAACAATATTTTCGAGATAAGTGTGCAGCATTCAATAATAGATAAAGAGATGAGAGTTTTTCTCTTAATAAGATACGATCAAAGTAAAAGAGAGTAGGGAAGAGAATATGAACACAGAGATTATAGTGGTTCGGCTTATTCCAAGCCTACGTCCACTCTTCCGCACTGATAGCCCACTGGCTGGATTTCACTATGAACAAAAGAGATGTTACAGTAGCTCTTCCTTGATTCCACAAAGTAGAGACTCTACTACCCTTCCTCAAGGTCTCTCAAAGATATAGACTCTCTTTTGTGTACAAGATTTCGCTCAACAGTTTAATTGACTAAGAACAAGGAGCTTCAGACTTTGGAATTCTTCTATCGCGCACACCTTCAAATGACTAGAACGTCTTCCTTATATACTCCTTTATGCCATCATACCCGTTGGCACTTACCAAAGGAATTCTTCCAATCTACCCGTTGGACAGAATCAATTAGGAAGATCTTCAAGCTATTTAAGGAACATGACGATAGCCCATCAATCCTGCTCGCCCATACAATCAGGATCTTGGTTTCCATAAGCAGAACCTTCCAAGAATACTTCGTCAATCATCGGATCCAATCATCCCCGAATCAATCTTGATTTGAGTAAAGGATTCCGACATGCTATATCCAGCCAAGAGATTTAATCCTGTCGATAAGGTCAAATCTTTAACGAAACATCCAATTCTGGATAAGCCTTTCGACGGTCTAGAGACTGTCAATGGGATAGACTTTGAGTCTTGAGTCTGGTGGTCCAGAGGTCTTCAGACTTTGATGGAAGAGTCTACAAGTCTTCAGACTAGACTGATGGAAACGTTTTGTCAGCTTCAAAATATTTCAAGGACGATTTCTCCAACACTTTCATCTGTTTGAGAGTTATCGTCCGTCATCCAACCGTAAAAGGAATGAAACTTTAGTTTTGTATATCCAGTTTTGGACTGGAATGGGCAGCGACAGACATGAACCCGTGCACAGAGGAACAATTGAGATAAGAAAATATATGACAAGATAATGTGCCCGGAGTTATGTAAGGACTTCTGTCTGTTGGTGCTTGGTCCTCCTACTTAGACTTGCCAAAAGAAGGCAACGTTTAATTCTGAATGAATTCCCCATATTCAGATCACTTCACTTTGTTGCATTTACCAGATACATTCTTTTGGTATCCGAGAAACAATCTGAAAAACAAGACAACAGCGGAGTCACACTACTAGACTATCAAAAAGAGTTTGTTCCACAAGTGCACGACTCCTTCCTTCTCAGTGATCTCTCTCTCGACAATGTTATCGTTTATTTTGTTCTTCATTTTTGGCCATCGTGGTCATTTATTTTTAAAACATGAAATAAGTGGCCTAGTTTTTCTTCACGCGATCTCTCTCTCTCTCTCTCTCTCTCTCTCTCTCTCTCTCTCTCTCTCTCTCGACAACAGGAGTTCCAATTATAAAACATGAAATGATGACCGATCCTTTTACCGCATTTGATATTGTTCGATTCGGTCTTTTTGAGGAGTGGTAGGGATAGGATGCATCATTCCTCGCGATAAAAAGAAGACGGTATCTATGATTAGACAGCATTTTGAGGCTTTCCTGTGACTTGTGACAGTTATTGAGGGATGTCCTTTTTTCTGGAGAAGTTAAAATGCCGGGATCCAAAAGTTATCCAGCATACGTGGGGGAATGTTAATTGGTAATGATGCAAAACTTTCGAAATCAGATCCTGACCACCTATATTTGATGATGTTCGGGCCCATCGGGATGTCTTTTGTAGTTATGAATCCCTGAATAGGTAAACATCGTTCTAAACTAATATCTTAAGTATTCTATATGACATATGACATTTTCCTCTTCGATGGCTGGTTCATATAGTCACTTGTTTAATTAGCCTACAAGAACAGGGAAGGAAGAACTTGGCCCGAAAGGTTTATGATGGGGCCACAGTTATTTCGTGAAAAAAGGTCGGGTTTTTTTTTTCCTAGCCTCAAATGCAGCTTGCCTTACTGTGTGATTAAGGCGTCAGCCCTAGAATCCTCGGGGAGTTTTTGGGTCGTGACTTGAGCATTGAGCAGGCTTGAGCCGCTCAGCAACATTCTTAGGCTCAAAGAACATGGCGGGTTCCGGCCAAACCATGGTGGCTTCGGCGTACTTTCTCTTTCTCACACACCCACACACACACAATCAACATGGGAGACTTTGAACTTTAGGCATAGATGGGTTAGTTTTGTTGAAACATCTCGCATCACTTAACAATAGGGTTTGTATACTCTTTATATACAGCCGGTTTTCTTCCACCTGTTAATTTAAACTTTTGGATTATTCCTTCTATATGATATCAGAGTCTATGGGTAAGACCCATGTTAATTGAATTTCACGTACCACTACTAATCTAGTTTGCATGCAAGAGGTGGTGGATTCATATGTTCTTTATATACGTCGTCTCCTTAAGTTGGACTTTCTCAATGAGTCCAACGTGAGCCATCAAGGAAATCCATAAGCCAACCTAGTTCATACCCAAGTTCTTTGCGGCCCAGTTGACACTTGGACTAACTAACGACGAAAGTGAGAAATGCAGCACACGAAACAAAAGTGCGAACGATTCCTGTCAAATCCATTAACATGAAAAATTATTAGCTCTACAACTCAACTAAGTTTCCCTTCTGCAGTAACTGTCTTTCTTTGCTCTGCAAAGTTACAAAATCTATGAGTCTCGTTATTAGTATCGCACGAAGCAATTATCGTCAAAGTTTGTCAAAGAAATGCCACGCCGGATTCATATTGAGAAAAAAACCGCAATGTTTCTTCAAGATTTCAACGATGGCTTGTCTGGACGGTTCGGCGACATCCAAACCATTCACCTGCCAACTCACAAAGCCCAGCATATACTCGGGTGCTGCGTAACCATAAGTTCCAATAACCTACGTCGTATGTGATACGCCTTCATCCAGACCCTTTTTTGCCAAAATCTATGAAATTCCTATATTTGTTTTAACTTCGTTGAGATCCCTAGGATTATTTTTTTAAAGACCACCTTTCCATAATTCATCCTATGATCTTTCCATGGTAGGGTTTTGCTCTCTAGACTTTAGAATCTTTGTGAGGATCTGATCCTTGAGGTTACACACTTTGACTTATTATTACAAGAAATGGGTGCATGTAGGAGCCAAATTGAGTAAACTCGTTGAACTAGACGGGCCGCCAGTGAGATCTAAGTGATCCAATGGATGATATGCTATGGACTCATGTGTGTCGGAACTATGTAAATATTGCTCTTTTAAGTTCTTCCGATTCAATTGAAGTTGAGACATTAATATTAATAAGTAAATTATATGTAATATGGATTGTTTCTGTAATTAAAATGTTTATAGCTAATGCGTCATTTTTTAACAGCCTATGATAGTTGTGATGCGATGTCGTGATTTCACGAAGTTTGGAATCAGAGAGTGAAAATGTTCGTGGATGCTCACGTGCCGCAACTTTTGACTTTTTCATCTGGGATAATCAGAAGTTGGCCATAGGTAAGCCAGTGTACTTCCTAAATCTAATCCATAGATAGTATCATTGAGAGATGTCCAGCCTATATTCTAACCTAGCAGAAAGTGTATTCTTTTTAAGATACCTGTTATACTAACCATCTCCGCTCAAAAGCGGTCCAAAGAGCGAAATGATAGCATATTGAGCAAGATCGGAGGAGAAATTTGAATATGTGGAGAGAATGATTTGGAAAGAGTAATGACCCGAAGATCTAAAACTCATTTGACTATCTGGGACAATTGACGATTTGTTGTGGGACCATCATTCAGTTAAGTGTGCGAACGACAATGTCTACCGCTCCCAACGGTAGAATCAAGGATAGCGGAGGATGGATTGATTGAAAAAGTTGGTTACTTTCTATAACACGTAATTCAAGCTACACTTGTTATGCAACAATATTTTCCTAAAAATTATTTTCCAACTTATGGATTGCTTAGGAAAATGATTCCATGGAATATCTTTCCATAGTCAATGAAAAACCCATACTTAAATAATAATAATAATAATAATAATAATAATAATAATAATAATAATAATAATAATAATAATAATAATAATAATAATAATAATAATAATAATAATAATAATAATAATAATTTAATAATAATTTCCTTATCTATGAATTAATAATCATTTTTTATATTGACTCTCGATGCCCGACAATATGGTCTCGAACTTTAGTCAAATGTGTAATGTTATTCTTGAACTTTTAATTTTTTTTTTTAATATGGTCCCTAAACTTTTGGTACATGTTCAATTTAGTCATTGAACTATATCAAAATGTTCAATATTTTCAATCTATTAATTCAAGTTCAGAAACAATGTTGAACATTTTAAGGGAAAATTGTCCAAAAAGTCCTAAACCTATTGTATTTTTATCAATTCAATTCTGAACTTTTGTTTTTTTCCAATTGGTCAGAATTTGCTAACATGAATGCTGGACGTCCAATGTGGCATAGCTAACGCTGATGTAAAACTTTTTATTATTTTTTTGAATACTTTTTTAGAACATTTTTTTAATTTTTTTTTCTCTCTCTCTTCTTCCTCTGCAAGTCGCCTAGCCTCAGGCCATCAGCCAAAGGTTGCAATCGTTGAGGGTTGGCCTCTCCAAGATCTGGTGAGGGACAACCTCGTGGGCCTTGGGTAAAGCTCGCTGCCAGTGAGGCTAACCCTCGCCCTCACTCGAAACAAGCGAGGGGCGACCTCGTCGACCGTGAGCAAGGCTCGCTCTCGCTAGATCTAGCGAGGGCAAGCCTCGCTTAAGGTCCGCGAGGTTGTCCTTTACCAAATTCAATTCCCGATGGGCCGACCCTCACCGATCACAACCACTGGCCGATCATGGGAGGCTGGGCAACCAACAGAAGAAGAAGAGAGAGGGACAAAAAAAAGAAAAGAAAAAATTTTAAAAATTCAAAATAATATTTAAAAATAATAAATTTTGTTCACATTATCGTTAGCAGTGCTGCGTTGGATGATTGGCATCCATGTTAGCGGATTTGAGCCAAAATTGATCAGATTGACTTAATTGACAAGAAGTGAAAATGTTTAGAACTCAATTTGCTAAATTGAAAGGTTTATGATTAAATTGGCAAAAGTGCAATAGGTTTATAACTTTCTAGACAATTTTTCTAACATTTTCATGTAGTCCAGAGACTAAATTGAATATTTAGCTAAAGTTCATGGACCACATTGAAAAAAATTAAAATTTTAGGATCCACATTGCACATTAGGTTAGAGTTCAGTAATTATATTGAACAAAATTTAGAGTTTAGGTACCATATTACACATTAGACCAAGGTTTAGACCATTTATGTCAATTACCCAATTGGCTAAGATAAGGTAAGTTGAATTCTTCGTTGGTTCAATTTTCAAGAAGGATTCTCTCTCCCTTAGCTTTGCTCTCTCTTTCGCTTACCTCTTCATCCCTCGTGCATTGGCTAAGCGTCGAAGTGTCCTTCTCAAACCAACCCTAGAGGTTTCTCTTACTTTGTAGCGTACAATTAGGTCCGGTCGTTTGGAAGTTCGAGCAAGCTTGGCAGGACCAAGGAGACCGCGCATTAGCAAGACAAACGTCAATGAAATTTAATTTAGGCTCGTAGCAGGACCAGTCCATTAGGTAAATAAGTTCTCTACTTATACAAGAAGAAAACCTCATTATAATCAACCATGATTTCTAGACGCATGACATGCATACTTCAACTTATCAAGCATCTAGGCGTTATGAATGAACATATATCAACGATTTGATTTATGTCCACCATCAATAGAAAAAAGCAATTTTTATGATTCCATTTAAGGTCTTTCTGATGTGAGATTGTCTCTTACAAAGCCCAACCCCTTGAACTCGATTTGCATGTCTACAATAACATGATAAAGTGATCAGC
This sequence comes from Eucalyptus guilfoylei, assembly GCA_016097605.1. Classification (NCBI taxonomy): domain Eukaryota; kingdom Viridiplantae; phylum Streptophyta; class Magnoliopsida; order Myrtales; family Myrtaceae; genus Eucalyptus; species Eucalyptus guilfoylei. The sequence goes on from CM027867.1 coordinate 49,814,340, forward strand.
TTGGGTAAACCAGCCTCATTTGGTGACTTGGGCCTAAGAACTTTGGGGAGGCCCGATCTTAATCCATCGAACTGATCTTATAAAAAAACAGAAAACAGAAAAACCGGTTATCAAGGTTGGACAATATACACGCACATTATGGAAATTGCAAGAGCCACGCATGACAAGCATTTTTTTCCATTTCCAAAGCAAAGCAAAACAGGTCGAAATTAATCTAGCAAAGCAACCTTGAATCCTTAAGTAATCCGGCACACTAGAGAAATGCGAACGAACTGAAATGATATTAATTCAAAAGTGAATTACTACCGAATGGAATGCACCTATTTATAGCGTGCCATTAGCTCTCCTGCTAATGCGGATTAATCTGAAGCTTTTCTTCTCGTGCATGGACAACAGCCTGGCAAATCCTAATCTTTTATTATAACTGTGAAAATAACCGCTGGGAATCTCTGTTAATCTCAGAACTAATCCAAGTCAATGGAAAATCCTGAAATAAAAGCAATGGTCAGCTTTTTGAAACTTGGTGGAGAAGTCAGGAAGTTAGGTATATAAAAAGGCTCTTGTCGGCACTAATAATTACTCAAATCCATGCTCTCTGGTCGAAAAAAGAATAGAAACTATCCAACCACATGTCAAATATATTAAAAAAAAAAAAAAAACGGAGAAACGTAAGTAATGGTTCATATATACGTATGCAGCTCTATCCAAATATCATGACAATTTTCAAATGGCGAGAGTGAGGATCAAACTTTCCAACACGCAAAACCTTTGAAAATAGACTGTAGAAAATGTGCGGGCTTGACGCTATCCACATGTAATCTATCGATCATCATCGCTAAGAAGCCAAGCCCCATCGTCCATTAAAGCCCGCAACCATATTGAGAAATAATATCCTCTGTCCTTAATTGACTTAATAATCGACTTACGCATGAAGAAATCTAATGGTTTAACTTGACTTGATCTCTAGCGTGAGACAAATCCAACAGATGTTCGGGCCTGTCTTTAAATAAACAGACCACCTACGAAATTGTTAATAACCGCCGATGACATATGCATTCATGCATGGTACATGTCCACATGACATTACTCGTACCAAACTTCCAGAAAAAAAATAAGATTTTTCTGTCCATGTCCATTATTGTTTACCTCCTGCGTATGAACTTATGGGTGCAGCATACGATGCAATTCCTAAAAAGGCACCATCTCATGATAATTCACAGAAAGAAGTTGTTTTTCTTCGCTCCAATAGATAAATCAGTTCTTTACTTATACAGAGAAAAAAAAAACCTAATTGTAATATAGCATAACTTGTAGACCCATGATATGTATACTTCAATTTATCGAGCATCTACGTGTTATGAATGAGTAAATGTTCCATGATTTGTATTTTGTCCACCATCAGTAGAAAAAGCATTTTTTATTTTATTTTATGATATATACTATTTTGCCTCTTGTAACGCCTTTTGGGTGGTCTCGAAGGGTCTTGGGACCCGTCTTTCCATGTCGTTTTTCTTTTGTGTTTAATGCAAACTTCTAACGCCATAATCAATTGTAGGAACTCCAAGTCCAAATTACATTGGTTATTATGAAATAATAAGAATGAATAGAACGAGGGGAAATTGAACATTTCAGCAATGGCTAAGTGCAGATTCTAGGTGGAAGTGATAAATAAAAATCACGTCAAGTGCGACCATCGAAGTTAAGATATTTTCTATTTATAAACTACTTCTAACTTTTTGCTTAAGATTGGTACCCTAGAGTTGAAATATTTTGAAATATTTTGGGTCAAAAGATATGGAAATCTTGTGTAGGAGCCGGTAACATTTTTCCCTAGGTAATGATCCGAGCCCTTTCTCTTTTGACAGTGAACCTTGCCTTTCATCCTCTTGCCTGACCTTCCTAGCTATATGTGCGTAGCGATCTCACATGATGGAAATGCGGAAAGTTGTATTCAGCTTGATTTTGTGCCATAAGTTTTCTAAGTGATCTAGATATGCTATGAGGAAGTTGGTTTCATTAATGAGTGATTGCCACATTCTTGTGATGACAATGAAGTGGAATTATAGATATATCAATGGGCAAGATCTCACTTCTCCCATTCTTCGAATTATGTATTGAGTTCCACTAACTCGAGTTACATTCAAATCATGTGGTTTTTATCATGCTAGCTAATATCCTCTTGTGAAACTTTGGATTTTATCTTGTAGATAAGAAAAAAAAAAGGAAAAGAGAAAAGCTTAGGGTATTGTAGTCATGGAAACCTCATATCATAGTATTATTAAGTAGAGATGAGCATACTCTTTTGGTTACATTTGCTTGATTGGGGAGTTAATGCAAGCAAGCCCCTTTCATTGGCCGAAAGGAACGGACTTGATTGGGTGGCTAATAATCTATCGAACATCATCTTTAGGTCATCTCTAGGTCATGCTCAATGCCCACGTCAACTATCAAGAAATCAAATGAAAAAGAAGAAAAGAGGGACGCATGTGGGATTTGGAGAATTTAGTAAAGGCCGAAACTCAAGAACAAAACAAAACATGAACCGAAGTGACTTGTCACGTCAAATTTGAACCCTCCAAATTCAAACCCTCCCTTTTCCGCAATTGATTGATCCTTTGATCAACATGATTTTGGAGATGAGCAAGAGAAAATAACACTTAACCAAAATATCCGAACGTCACTGCCGTTCGTGTTAGTGATTAATAAGATGGTCCGCCAGGGATATACTCGATTATGGTTGGGCGGAGCGTGTGAACGATAGCCAGCTTTTTGACCGTCTTCCTTTTACCTTTCTTGTATGACTCAACAACGTAAGACAAACTCAGCCACGCGAATTTTTATCGCTTACGCTATCATGTCATCATTATCATGTCAGACTTGCATATGTTGCCTTGCTCTTGAAGTCTCAATTCCCACGAGTGCTTGCCCGACACGTGTGGTGTTGATTTTTTCTAAACTCTTAAGAAGGCTTTCCCATTTTAAGAAAATAGTCTACGAAATCTCAGTACAATCTCATTAACAATTCATATGTATATGCATATAAATGAATGGCCCTTTTGTGCCTAATCAAATACACTTTTTCCTACTAGGGGTGCGATAATTGACGACATACCATGAAAATGTATTCGGCTTTTAATTAATCTTTTACTTATATGCACATCATGGGAGATTATTAATTGCCATGAATGCAGACTTTTCAAACATCCCAAACATCATAACACCTTTCTCATGTGATGATGTCTTTAGGAAGAAACGTTTTTGTTAATTACCTTTTGAAAGCTCAGTGTAATTCCCTAAACTCTCAGCTACCACCTTTGATATGCCAATTTCTTTTCCTGATCTAAGAAAACGTGCTCGTCATCTGAGTTTTTTTTTTTCAATGATGGTTTTATGTGATGGGCTTAAGGCCCGTCCGCCCATGTTGGGCCTAAAAGCCCGGCCCACTAGATTAGGGCCCATGGATGAAGGGGCACGATTCCTTTTGGAGGGAACGTATATAAGGGAGGAAAGAGAGGGAGAAGACACCATTTGGCATTTTTCAGCGTACGTCTTCTCTCCTCTTCTCCCTCCAAAAAGAAATTGAACGCCAAAAGGCGAGGCCGTCTTCCCTTTAAGGCCAATCGACGTCATCGGATCGATTAGGATCGTTTTTCTCTTCCTCTTATCGGCGACGGTGTTTAATCTATGGCTAACAAGGTACGCTTGAATCCGTGGTGTGCTTTACGATCGGTGATACGTGATTTTCCCGGGCTTGTCTTCCGCATTCGTTTTAGGGATTCGATTTAGTGTCGAATCCGGTTTTTGGGAATCCGACATTCCCAACATTGGTATCAGAGCCCTAGTTCATGTTTTCCCGACCCTTTTCATGTTTTTTGATTAATTTTTCGCGAAGATATTCGGCCGACACGGATCGGGGCGAGAAATCCCGACACCCGAGCACTGTTCGTCTATTTTTTCGAGTTTCTGTAAGTAGAAATCGATTTCTGAAGGTATAGGGTGAAAGGGCTCGTCGAGACGAGTCCATTGACACGTCGTGCGCCGCCGGGCGACGCCGCACGCGCCTACACGCGCGGCCAGAAGCCGATGTGCGTGGGCGCCACGCGCCTGAAGCGCTGGCTCGGCCAGCGCGTGTGCCACACGCGCCGGTCGGCGAACCGGCACGTGCGCACCGCCGGCCGGCGAAGCGGCACGCGCCGGTCGGCGAGCCGACGCGAGCTGACGTCACCCAACGGTCGGTAACCGCTGGGATGACGTCATCGATGACGTCAGCTGGCCGGACGGTCACCGGCCGGCGACCCGACCCGACCCGATCCGCGGAAGCCTGGCATGCGCGCGGCACGTGCCAGATGACGTCTACGTGACGTCAGCCCTCGCATGCGCGCGGCATGTGCCAGATGACGTCTTCGTGACGTCATCCCGCGCATGCGCGTGGCACGTGCGGTCGGTTCGTCCGACCCGGCCCGACCGGCTCGACCGGTCCAACCGGTCCGACGACCCATTGACCCGTGACCGACGACCGTTGACCGGACGTTGACCGTTGACCGTTGACCCCCAAAAAAAAAAAAAAAAAAGGAATTTGTTTCTTTTTCATTTATGCCTATGTGGGTTATATGTAATCAATTATTTATTCTGCATTTGTTGCATGAATTTTGGAAAATTATGTATTTTCCCTTATGTATATTATGGATTATAAGTAATCCATTTTTTAGTTCTGCATTTGTTGCAGGAACTATGATGCGTTATGCACGGATACCTACAATCCCGAGAACGGACGAGGGAAGTGCAAGACTTAAAAGGCTGATGTCAGATTTAGCTAATTATCGGTGGCATGACGGTGATTTAGTATCACATGTGGTCAAGGTCAATCAGATGATACAGGAAATCATCTGGAATGGTTATCTTATGCCGGATTTTGAGAAGGTGCCGGCTTTGATGAACACTCTTCCACCTGAATGGCACGCAGTGTTAGCTCGGCTATGGGAGGTCAACGTGGTCCCGGGTTATAGGAGGCTAATGGTAGCTTTTGTTAGAGAGTACTATAGGATTGAGTTAATCAAAACTTCAACCCTTAGATTGAGCGCCACATGGCGCGAGTGAATGCGCCTTGGAGGCGACATGAAAGCTCTCCAAAGGTTTTTCCATGGTTGGCAAATGTGCCTTCAAATTTCTCGAGATATTTTGACGATAGATTAGAAGGGACATTCCCTATTTATTTCTTAGATTAGTTTGAGATGTTTTTTGTGTGTGAATATCTCTTTCTATGTTGATATTTCTTCTTTGTATATATTACTTAATGTAATGAATAGTTGTATTGTGTGAAAGTATTATTATTCTATTGGATGTCAAATATTATTTGCTTTCTGTTAAATTGTTGACTCACTGTGGGTAGTTCATAGAAGTTTTTGTAACTTCATAGAATTTATTTTGCATAAGACAATTATATTAATAATAGTTTTAAGTTAGGATTTTTTGGAGGATGATTGGAAACATAGTGACCTTTTGATTCTGAAACCTTACTTGAAATTATTCATTGATATGATGGGTCTCGTGCAAAGTGGATGCATAAATGATAGGCATTAATAATTCGTGCATATATGTCGATGTGTTCGGATCGATGGTTTCAAAGAACTAAGAACGTAATTGCCGATATGAACGGCAACAATTGTGAAATATTGGATATGAAGATTCAATATGTGCTAGAAAAGCAAGTAGCATTAGAAGCTCTTGACCATGTTATGGAAGATCTTGAGAATGCTGTGCGCCACCTTGAGCTAGTAGAGGACCGCCTAACGGCATTTGAGTCAAAAGTAGACATTTGCAATGCTGGTTCTAGCTCAGAAAGGGCTTTGAGCTCCAAGCGCAAGCGTATTGATTCGTTCAATATGTGGGAATGCAAAGGATCAAGTCCTTATTGCAAGAAATCAAGAGTTAACCAACACAAGAGAGGAAAACGTCCTCAAGTGAAGAAAATGTCCAGGGTGAAGTGTTACAACTGTGACAAGAAGGGTCACTATGCTCGCGACTGTCGTGAGCCAAAGAAGGTATACACCTCTTGTACATTTGAGAACTTTGCTTATGTGTCAAGTTCTGTATTATTGGCTGAATCCAATCCTTTGTGGACTGTAGATTCAGGAGCGACAGACCATGTAGCGAAGGATAGAGGATCCTTCGTGGAATTCCGACGAATACCAACTGGAACTAAGTGGATCTATGTAGGAAATAACTCCGAGAGATGAAGTTAAAGGAATTGCACCTGCCAATTAAACATGCGTGGTGGACGCACCTTGTTCCTACATGATGTTCTATATGCTCCGGAGATTCGTTGAAATTTAGTATCTATTTTGGTGTTGGTTAAACTTGGTTTTAGTGCGAACTTCCGTAATAAAGGTGTAAATTTGTATTTGGATACAAACTATTATGGTTGTGGTCACTTTCTGGATGGTTTTATTGTACTAAATGTTGACTGTGGTGATGTCAATATATGTTATTCCCTTGTTTCACGTCTTCTACTTCATGTGATAATGATGTGATTATGTGGCATGCTAGACTTGGTCATATTGGCCAACAACGAATGAATAGACTAGCCAAAGAGGGCTTGTTGGGCAACATTGAAAAAGTCGATTTGCCTATATGTTAGCATTGCCTAGAAGGGAAAACGACAAGGAAACCATTTGGAAAAGGCAAAAGAGCTGAATTTCCTCTGCATTTAATTCATTCTGACGTCTGTGTTTCAATGAATGTGGGAGGAAGGCATGGGACTGTTTATTTCATCACTTTTATAGATGATTATACTCGATTCGGATATGTCTATTTGATTTCTCATAAATCTGAAGCATTATGTCGTTTCAAAAGGTTTATGAACTTGGTAGAAAATCAATTAGACAAGAAAATAAAAGCATTGAGAGCCGATCGAGGTCAAAAATATTTATCTGATAAGTTCAGAAAATTATGTGATGAAAAAAGAATAGAAAGACAGTTGTCTATTCCGTATACTCCTCAACAAAATGGTGTTGCAGAGAGAAGAAACAGAACCCTACTGGAAATGGTTAGGTCCATGATGGCGCATGCTAACTTACCTATTACTTTTTGGAGTGATGTGTTGTTAACTGCTGCCTATAAACTTAACCGGGTGCCTTCCAAATCAGTTACTTCCACTCCATATGAGTTATGGACAGGTAGAAAACCGGACTCAAGTTTTCTTAAGCCATGGGGTAGTGCTGCCTATACTCATGAGTCCTCTCACAAGTTTGGGAAATTGGGTCCCAGAGGAAATAAGAGTATTTTCATGAGATACTCCGAACACTCAAAAGGGTATGTGTTCATAGGTGAGCAGGAAAGTGGGAGTATAACTGAATTTGAATCACGGGATGTCACATTCATAGAGAATGGATTTCCTAAGAAGGGCAAAATAAGGGAAAATTACTCCCTATTTGAAAACTTGGATCATGATAATGATATTAGTAGAGTTCGTCCAAGTGGGAGTAATATGAGAAGTGATAAATTGAATTCAACTCATTCTCAATTACAACCACATGATGAGACAACATAATCATTATCTAATCCAAGTGGGAGCATAATGGGGAATGATGTGCAAAGTGTACAATCTCCCATACGGCGAACAAGTCGTCAAAGTATTCCCCGTTGATGTTTTGACATTAAAAGGGAAACTTTTATGGTTGCTCCACAAGATGAGAATGAGCCAAGAAATATTAATGAGGCTCAAAATTGCCCTTATAAGGAAAAATGGATTCATGCAATGGAAGAGGAAATGGAGTCAATGAAATCAAACCAAGTCTGGGAACTGGTTGATCTTCCAAAAGGACGCAAAGCTATTAGGAACAAGTGGGTTCTCAAAATAAAGCGAAAGGATGATGGCTCGATAGAAAGGCATAAGGCTCGCCTTGTGGCTAAGGGGTATAATCAACAGGAAGGAATTAATTGTGAAGGATTATTTTCTCCTGTAGTGAGATTTACTTCGATTCGCATTATTCTGGCAATAGTGGCTAGTATGGATCTTGAATTACATCAAATGGATGTAAAGACTGCTTTCCTCAATGGAGAATTAGAGGAAGAAATATATGAAACAACCTGCTGGTTTCATAGTGAAAGGCCAAGAAGAAAAGGTATGTCGACTTTTGAGATCGATATATGGCCTCAAGCAGTCATCGAGACAATGGTATATACGTTTTCATAATGCCATAATGGCATATGATTTTACAATGATTAATGAGGATCATTGTGTATATATCAAAAGATCCAAAGATCAATTTGTGATCATATCATTATATGTTGATGATATACTAATTGCTGGAAGCAATATGGAGTTTGTTAATCTTGTCAAGAGTTGGTTGTCTTCCAACTTTGAGATGAAGGATATGGGTGAGGCTGCATACATTCTTGGAGTTAAGATTTCAAGAGATTGTTCGAAGAGATCGTTGTCTCTTTCGCAAGAAACATATAAAAATAAGGTTCTTGAACGATTTCGTATGCAAGATTGTAAACCCATAGACACTCCTATTGCAAAAGGTGAAGGATTGAGCCATAGACTGTGTCCAAGGACTCCACAAGAGAAGGAACAAATGAAACTTGTTCCTTATGCTAGTGCTGTTGGGAGCTTGATGTACGCTATGATGTGTACAAGACCTGTCATATGTTTTACAGTTGGAATGGTGAGTAGATACCAATCCAATCCAGGTCCAGCAAATTGGAAAGCCGTTAAGAGAATACTGAAGTATCTAAAGGGGACTGCTGATTATACGCTGAGTCATTAAGGAAAGGATCTGCGACTCTAAGGCTATTCTAATGCTGATTGGGGAGGAGATTTAGATGAAAGGAAATCTACCTCTGGGTTTGTTTTCTTACCGAATAATGGCACCATATGTTGGAGCAATAAGAAACAAAAGTGTATAGCCTTGTCCACGATGGAAACGAGTTCGTGGCATTATCAGCAGAAAGGTGTAAGAAGATGTTTGGCTTAAGAGATTATTGGATCATTTAGGTGTTATTGGAAGTGCTGCAGATTCATTGTTGGTTAACTGTGATAACCAAGCAGCAAAAGCGTACACCAAAGATCTAAAATATCATGGCAAAACCAAACATATAGATACCAAGTATAATGTTGTCAAAGATATGATTGCACGAAAAGATGTGAACTTACAGTACATATTACGCATAGAATGGTAGCAGATCCTATGATAAAGCCAATACCTAGAGATGTGTTTTGTGGCCATATGAAATCTCTAGGATTGCGTCGAGTCTGATGTACTGGATTGTAATTTCCCTGAAGTGTTCACATTTGATGAATTTGTGTTTTTTCATCATTAATGCCTATGAATCTTTGTTTGATCTTTATGCATCTTAATGCTCGGTGCATTACTTTAAATTGAGAAAGTATGTCGGACAGATAAAATATTAGCCCACTCACACGGTAATCGCCTCTATTTACTTGTGTAATAAATAGAGATGAGACTGTTTTTAAGCTTATTATCTAGGTGATAATCGAGACCTCAAGCTTAAAACACGTATGTCGCCTTAATCGAGTGTTAAGATGAGGACATAATACTTACTATGTCCGAAAGTAAAATACCCCACATATTTTACTTTATCTGTCTATGATGCCAGATGTGAGTTCTGATGAATTTTGTGAATGAGTAGATACGTGAACTCAAGTTGGACATTGGGTATGTCTGAACTATCATCTGTACGGTATTGAAGGTGTAGACATACGCTCCATGGGAAAGGAGTAAATGCCGTAATACGTATTTCATACTACGTATGCATGAGACGACCAAGAAGAGTGGCAAAAGTTTGATCTCAACTTTTATGTCGTGTGAGACTCTTGAGGAAAAGAGTTCTTCAATTTTTTTTTAGTCCCCTCATGACTCTTACTTATTCTCAAGATTTCTATTTAGTGTTTGCTATCTTAGGATGTTGCCAATGGTCATGAGTTGATTCGATCTAATGGGACATTTCTAGAAAAGCAAGCTGAACTGAAATTGAGAGTTTAAAGGAAAGAGGAAGATCGAATTTGGAGAATCACATTGTAGTTTTGTATTCACCGGTTAACCAATTATGACTATCTTTGTGATAATCATAATTGTGAATACAATATATGTATCATTGTTTGAAAGAGATCAAGAGAGATATAAATGTGATGGATCGATCTAGGGTACTGCATACTAAATCTACTCAGGATGTGATGCCCATTATGAGCTGCTATATATTCCTAACAGATGTATAGCAACGAGCTCTCAAAGTATGCTGGTCGCACGGATTATTCACCGGTATGAATGTTGAAGAGAGGTAAAGAGAATCCTGTTCGGCCCACCATGTGCGAGTGGGAGATGATGGTTTTATGTGATGGGTTTAAGGCTCGTCCGCCCATATTGGGCCTAAAAGCCCGGCCCACTAGATTAGGGCCCATGGATGAAGGGGCACGATTCCTTTTGGAGGGAACGTATATAAGGGAGGAAAGAGAGGGAGAAGACACCCTTTGGCATTTTTCAGCGTACGTCTTCTCTCCTCTTCTCCCTCCAAAAAGAAATTGAACGCCAAAAGGCGAGGCCGTCTTCCCTTTAAGGCCAATCGACGTCATCGGATCGATTAGGATCGTTTTTCTCTTCCTCTTATCGTCGACGGTGTTTAATCTGTGGCTAACAAGGTACGCTCGAATCCGTGGTGTGCTTTACGATCGGTGATACGTGATTTTCCCGGGCTTGTCTTCCGCATTCGTTTTAGGGATTCGATTTAGTGTCGAATCCGGTTTTTGGGAATCCGACATTCCCAACACTTTTTAATTAAAGTAACATTTTATTCATTTTTAGGGAAATACTGGCCGTTTTTTATTTATTTATTAAAATCGCATGACCTCAAAACATGAGTGAACTAAGTCAATGTCATAAGATTCTACGTGTACCAATTTGTGCTCGTTTAGGGAATACTGTCCAGCAAATTGTGAGAGACATCGAAACAATATCCACACTGGACTGAAAAATTACTATATCCATTCAATGTACTTATCTTGGATCCTATTTGAACTTTTGAGTTATGTTGGTGCTATACTAAATTAAACACGAGTGGACTTTGTTGATTAAACAGTATGGATGTATACGGATGCATCAAAATAGATTCTCCGCTAATTGGAAACATTGGTCAGGAACAGCAACGGCCAACATGTCGTGCTTACCCAGGGACGACACGATTGGACCCATATCGAGGTCAGCCCTATAAATTAGATGTCTCTTCCTCTCCTTTTCACCTTTATCCTTCTCTCACAATTCCAAAGAATTTCAACTTTCTAACAAATTTCATTTCGTGCGTACGTCGAAATGATTTGTTCTACCTCTGTAGATCATGTCCTAAGAGTCATAACCATATTTAGCTGGCTCTCTGGCTTCTATACCTGTATTCCAAATGTTGCGAAAAGCAGTATTAATCTTTTTTAAGTCAATAGTCAACCTCTCCCTTTTTCAATGGATCAGAGGCCCAAAAAGCCACGGTCGAAGATTTTTTCAACCATCCACCACCGATTATTGTCAAATTAGGGTTTGATACGAGTTCTTTTCACGTGTTTCTATTCTCCTCTAGCTGAGAAATGGTCAAACGTGTTCACACTGGGGGAAAAGCTGTGAAGTATTCAAGTATTAAGAGAATTGTATAATTTTTGTCGATCGAGTGTTTTCTTCCATATCAAAAACGGTGTTTTTATTGTTTTGGAGAAAATAATAATATTACACAATCTCACGTAGGTCCCGTCTTTTAGAACAAAATATTCTCATATGTCTCTTCCAAGTGACATGTCCCTTGTCCAAATAATATGAAGTACTCCTTACCTTCAACAACATATACCCCATTTCGTTTCGCCAAAGACTTTCCCAGCATATGTGGCAGCCACGGTCGAGAATCAAGAGCTGTATTCACTATTCATGAATCATAGTTTATCGAAATTTCCATAGAGATCGTAACAATCTCATAATAAAAAATTTAATCAAGTTTCTTTGGTTCCGGATTCGGTCAATTGAAATTCACAAGTCTATCAAATGGATACATCAGCTTCAATTAAGCAAATTTGAGGTCTGTTTAAGGACTTCTTAGATTAAAGTTCAAGGGCTCGATCGGAAGGAAAAAAGATAATAGTTTTGGGGACCAAAAGTAGTCCTTTTGCCTTTCAAGAAACAGAAGACACGTCGTAGCCAAAATAAAAGCTTCTGGATGTTGGTAGGACTATATCGGAGGCTTTTGGACCAAAAGTAGTCCATATTGGAGTGCCAAAGAGTAGTGCCACCAGATGTGAACGGGGTTAAGGGTGAAAACGAAATCTTAAGAGGAAAAGAACACGTTCATGCACGTTCACGTGCCGCAACTTGACTTTTTCGCGTGGCATGTAATCAAACTTAATGTATAGTTTTATAACTAACCTCTTATTATACGTGTGCGCGTGAGAGATTTACTGTATAGATAGCAACCTCGCAAAAACCATATATGGGTCAAAAGCTACCTGCAAAGCGAAATGGAAAGCCTATGGAGCAAGATCAAGAAGTTGGAATATGTTGGATGGAAGGATGATTAGAAAAAAGAATTTGAAAGAAAATTGCAGCTGGAAGCAACATCAACCTCACATTAATACTAGTGGTCCATGATCAGTTCCAAAAGAATGTGTATAAACCGCCCTTTGTTAACCCACATTTGTATGCTAATTGCAATAAAATTGCATTTTTAACGGGGGTTTTGGTGAGATAATTTTCCCAGCTGTGACTGGAAAAACACATTCAAGAAAGAACAAAAGGTAACGACCTTACCCCACTCACTAAAAAAATCTCATAAAGCAAAACCATCACATGGATTCAATCCCTTCTTTCTCATTTTTCTTCCCCAACAAGGACAAAAATCATCATAATTAGGGCCCAGTTCGCATGGCCACTCGGAATGCTAATGGTCAAACGGGACACGGTAGCTTCCCTTCTGGGATTGAAGAACAAAAAGGAAAAAAACTAATGAGATTTGACCAATGGCACACGGAACGGTATGGTAATTATTTCCTAGATAAGATTTCACAGTGGGAATTAACATTTGAGTTCGTCCCTCTACTCTGCTAAAGCTATACGTGAACAAACTGTGTATATATGTACGTTGATTAGGCCTGTATTTTTTATTTTTTATTTTGGTAATAGATATTCCTTCTTGCACAACCACATGCATGTGATGATATATACATCCTTGCATTCACATAATCTTATTGCAACTTTATTGTAATTTCTAAACAATATCTCATGTTTCTTTAAATTAACTACCCTTCTTATCATTGAAATATTAATGTATGAGGTCGTCAATATTTCAATATTATGACATGAATGTCACTATTGACATATTAGTATACATACATAAGTAAAAAACTTAATGAATAACTAGCCAACAACTTTTTTATAGATAATTTTGTACATCGGTTAAAACTCTCAAACTTAAAGAGAATCTTCCAATCAACTAATAGGCCTACCGGTCAACCGTCAAGAAAATTTATGCTTCTTCAAATTCCGATTGAAATTGTTGGTGGCCCTCATAGAGGTTAACGAGCAGATTGATCAAGAAGTTGAAACTTTCGAATTCCTTTTGAAAATAACGTTTTTTTATTTTTTAAAGTGGCTAAGGAAGAGACTTTATCACAAAAAAGATATTTTATTATTTATAAACAGTATCGGTTTTTTCTTCTTCTTTTTCTATGCCTCTTCCCTTAGCATATATCTTCTCAAATGGGTCATATCACAATCGCTCATTATAGTTTCACCCCATCATTGACATTTTATAATGAAGGTTTCCAAGGCAACTCAGCCAACTCATTATTCTAGAATTCCATATGTTTTTTTCCCAGCAAGTGTCGTGTTGCTTTATTAAACTCTAAAATGTCTCCCGTATTTAAGAAAACAATCAGGAAAATCTTTGTCCGATCTAATTAAAAACTAAAAATTGGGTGCATTTTCAGTCGTCTTCGCGTTAATCAACTGCATTTGTCTTTGCAGCGGGAGCACGATAGATGACACACTGTAAATTGAAGGGCCCTTTTGTGCCTTTATGTTGACTGATTAGAGGGTTTTAATTAAGCTTTCACCTATAAGTGCACGAGATATCATGCTATTTATTTTCATGAGTGCAGACTTTTCAAACCAAACCCCAAACACAGCACATTTCTCAGCCGAGCTGCACGACCCTACATGTGTGCATGTGTGTATATATATGTGTGTGTCTCTATATACGCACATATTTACATGTAGCGTTTTGGGGAAAATATCAAATATATAACAACATATAATTTTAGAAACAATATGAAATGGAAAAAAGAAAATGGAACATGCAGTTGATTTAATAGAAATTAAAAAAAAAATGGAGTGGTTGAGATAATGAGAGTGATTGGAAGGGTGCTCCCTTTACTGAGTCTTCTAAAATCAAAGATATGACTTTCATGTATTAAATTTCCTTGTGCATCTTTCCGTCCATCTCTCTCTCTCTCTCTCTCTCTCTCTCTCTCTCTCTCTCTCTGTGAGAGTCACTCATGGTCATGGATCATCCGTCTCGCTTCTCCGTGATCATCGTCAGGCGCCTGCTGATTGTGACGTGATCCATTTGCATCTAATCATGGAAAATCAGGTTATATTCAAATCATATGGCTTTCATTATTGTAGTTGATAAACTCATGCAAAAGTTTGGATTTTGTTGTGTAGATAAGGGGGAAAAATGCTTAGGCTATTGTAGCCATGGAATGGTCATATCATAGTAATATTAAGCAAAGATGAGGATAGTCTTTTAATTACATTTGCTTGATTGGGGGGCTAATGCAAGCAAGCCCCTTTAATTGGTCGAAAAGCAACGGACTTGATTGGGTGGCTAATAATCTACTGAACACCATCTTTAGGTCATGCTCATTCCCCATCTCATCTATCAAGAAATCAAATGAAAAAGAAGAAACGAGGGACCCTTGTGGGATTTGGTGAATTTAGTAATGGCCAAACTCAAGAACACTGTCACATCAAATTCAAACCCCACCGCCCCTTTTTCACGATTTATTGATCCTTTGATTAGCAACCCATTCCTTACTTAGTTACGAAAAAGGTATCATCAAAATCGAGGCGTATGCAACACGGCAATTTCAATCGTGTGATTTTACATTTCAACATGATTTTGGAGACAAGCAAAAGAAACATAAAATAGTGCTTAACCAAAATATCCGGACATCATTGTCATCCGTGTTAGTGGTTAATACAATGGCCTGCTAGCTGATAAAAAGGCACGATACGTTCGATTAGGGTTCGGCGGGGCTGGTGATTGATAGCCGGTAGCTTTTTGACCTTCTAGAGATTGGAAAATTCTTCGCGTGGGGTCCGTCAATTCCATGGATCTCTAAACAAGTATTGCTTCCGGCTTTCTTGTATGTTTCAACGATATAAGACGAACTCAACCATGTGAACTCTTAATGTTTCTAGACCTGCATATGTTGCCTTGCTCTTGAAGCCCCAATTCCCACAAGTGCTTTCCCGACACGGGTGGTGTTTTTTTTTTCCTAAACTCTTAAGAATTCTTCCCTATTTTAAGAAAATAGTCAGCGATCTCAGTCCGATCTAATTAACAATTCATATGTATCTACGTACTTATGAATGGTCCTTTTGTGCCTAATCAAATGCATCTGTTCCCACTAGGAGTGCGATAGTGGACAACGTACTATAAAATTGAATGGCCCTTTTGTGCCTCATGGCGACTGATTGGAGGGTGAAAATATATTCGGCTTTTAATTAATCTTTTACTTATACGCCAATGGAAGATTATTAATTGCCATGAATGCAGAGTATTCAAATCAAAGCCCCAAACATCAAAGCACCTTTCTCATGTGATGTTGTCTTTAAGAAGAAACCGGTTTTATTTCTTACTTTTGAAAGCTTAGTGTATTTCCCTAAACTCTCAGCTACCACCTTTTATATGCCAATTTCTTTTTGTGATCTAAGAAAAGGTGCTCATCATATTTGAGTTTTCTATTTCTGTTTTGTCAAAATAACATTTCATTCATTTCCACGGAAATATAAAAGAGAAACATCGCAGTCCAATTACAAACAAAGACAAATCCCATACGACTTTCAAACAAAATAAGCTCTATATAACAAGAGGAATTATCAAAATTAATGTTAAATTAATGTCTCAATTTTGAATTTGGATAACGATTTGTTAAATTGAATTTTGTTAAGGAAGATTTCCAGATTTTCAAAGCGGATTACAAAGCGGATGAAATTTTTTTTTTCTATTAGACTTTCTTTTGGACGTGCAAAATAAGCAACGAAACAGGGAGGATATGTTTTGTCACTAGAAAATCAAAAAAAAGGGACACACTATATATTTTTATCCTTAAGGGAGATAAAAGAAAAAGGAAGAAAGGTTTTCCGCACATTTACGTGCAGCATCCCACCTCCCATTGAAGGAGAAAAGAAGTCCTCTGCACGTGGAGCCAAAAGGTGGTGGGCCCTGGTCAAATTGTTGACCTTGGGCGCGCGCACATATAAAAGGCGTTACTTTTTCCTGGAAAAAGTGTCGTGAAGACCTACGGAGAAGAAGGAGAAGCACGTCCAGAGACAAGCGAAGCAATACATACGTATAGATAAAAAAAGACGTTGGAGTTGTTGATTTTGGCATATGTAGAGCGTTTTACTTTGAGCTTGAATGCACGATAATTTTGTACCGTGAGTTTATGTTCAAGTGAGTTGTTTATTTATAAACAATTTGGATTTGTGGTTAAATTTAGATGTGGGAAATACTCAAGCGTGTGAGCGATTATAAACTCTAATTTTTCGATTACTGGTAGGTATCGATACTCGGACTGAACCACGTAAATTTATGGGGTCTTAATTATTTCTCGCTTATTTCTTTGGTGATTTTGCGTTGGCATGAATTACGAAGATCCAAATCATTTCCGCGTAATATATTCCAATAACAAGATTAAGAGTCACTCGCTCAAAGAGCAGATATGGGATTTCTTGATACTAAAATTGGCGGTCAATTAACGAATTTGTCTTTAGATCTCTATCTATTACTACGGTTTTACCTTTTGATGGTGCATACCTAGGTTCGCGATCCCCAATGCCATTATCATTTAGGAAAACAAGCTTGAACAAGCATAGATTTGACATTTGCAAGAGCAAAACCTTCACTAAACTCTTCCAATCTTATTCGAAATTGAATTTGTACACCAACAAAATCCGAAAAAAAAAAAAAAAAAAAACAAAAACTCAAAATCATACATGAAAAATCCCTAAATTAGACTAGATCAGGATAGAAATCTCCTTGAAACAAAAGAGAGAAATTTTTAGATCTAAACTAGATCAAAAGAGAAAAAAAATCACAAAACGAGAGGAAACAAGACAAAAAAAAAAAAAAAAAATGGAACAAAATCAGCCAAATAAGAAAGAAAAAGGAAGGGGAGGGAGAGATTTGGCCGGCCGACCATCAAGTTTTACCCCGCTTGTTTCATTTGCTTGTACCTCGCCCCCATCCTTTCAGGGGGGAAGGCGTCGCGAGTATCCACAAGTGCTTTCCTTACCTCCCTGAAGGGAGGCTGTGGCCAGAGAGGCAATGGGGACAAGACCCCTTAACCCTGGGGTCTTCCGTCTGGGGGCCTTTGTTTAAGGTTCTTAGGCTGGACCAAAACCCTCCCATCCATAGAGGTTGAAGAAACAAGCTATGTAAAAATTAGAGAGATGAGAAAATCATCAGAGAGACAGAGATGATCTTTCAAAGCACCACTCAACTAATCTGATATTAGTTGGGAGACAATAATTTTATTTTGTCAATCAATGGATCTTTATGTCTGAATATGTCGTCATCTACCGAAATTATTATGCAAATTCAAGACCTTATCATCATCTAGATTAATTACGCTAAAGATTTGGAACCTTTTGCTATCCCAAGAAAATGTGTTTAGAGAGCCAAGAGATACACGAATCGCATCCCGTTTCTTCATTCATTAACAGTATCGCTTTTTCTTCTTTTATTTTTATTTTTAATGCCTCAACGATTTACACTGCCCCTAACCATACGTCCTAAATCAAAATCACTTAAATTTCCATGCCATATATCCTTTGGGAAACGCAACAAAAAACTTTAAATTATATTCATTATAATATTATATTTATCTTGAATTTTTTTATGACATAAAAAATATCCAATTTATATCGATCGTGACATGTTTACTGTAAATTTTTTCTGGTGACATCAAGAATTCCAACCTTGTACTCGTACAACACAATTACCCCAGCCAAAGTTTGATCGAATGTTTTTTCAGATAAAACGATGTATTTTGTATTTCGCTTAAGTCACGTGGGCATCATGTTAATATCGTTTTCCTTTTGTTGTTTATATAGGTTACATTTTTATAGTGCTCATTGACCAAATCTTGATAGAGGGTAAATGTGCCACATAAAAAAAAGTTTGAAATGTTAGTGTCACAAAAGAAAATTTTTGGTAAATGTGTCGTAATTGTTATAATTTGATATTTCTACTGATTTTTTTCTCATTCCTTTTTGAACGAAGTTTTATGTGTCCGAGGCAGCTCGGCTCACTCATTATTCTAGACTTGCATTTGTTGCCCCTGCTCCTCAAGCACCACTATCCACAAGTGCTTGCCGGACACGTGTGGTGTTGTTTTATATGTCATCCCTATCTAAGAAAATATTCAGCAAAATCTCAGTCCGATCTAATTAACAATTCATATGTATGTACGTACGGCAGTCTTTGATATCTAATCAAATACATTTCGTCCTTGTAGTGGTACGAATATAGACGACACGCTATAATTTGAGTGGCCGTTCACATTTATTGTACGAGTTGCGTGACTGCACATGCATTAAAAAGTACCAAAAAAAGTCATATATCTATTGTCTTGGTGCAAATTCAATTATAAACCCTTTAATTGGACCAATTTAGTCCTTAATGTTTTTGTATTTAGGCCAATTTAGTCAATTCGGCCAATTTTGATTGGAAATTGTCAATGTAGACACCCATCGTTCTACGTTGTGCAGGCGATACTAAAAATGACTTTTTTTTTTTTTTTAATAATAATTTAAATCTGTTATAATTTTATGGTTTTTTTTTTCTTCTCTTTACTTTTTTTTTTTAAAGGAGAGAAGGAGGGCTAGCAAGGGTCCCCGGCTTTGGGTGAGGGCTGCAACACCCTCGCCTCACTTGATGCCCTCGCTGGCCACAATGAGAGCATCATGCCCCTTGCCTCGGATGAGGCCTTGATGCCCAAATCAAGCAAGGGCCATGATGCCTTCGCCTAGTGTTGGCAAGCCTTGTCGGCCCTTAGCCCTAGACAAAATAGAGAGAAGAAAAGAAAAAGAAAAAAAAATCATGAAAATTTCAAAATATTATTAAAATATTATTAAAAAATGTCAATGTGAGTGTCGGCCGTGCCATTGATTTCTAGTCAAAATTGGCCGAATGGACTCAATTGGCACAAATGCAAAAATTTTCTAACTAAATCGGTTCAATTGAAAGGTTTAGAATCGAATTTACACCAAGATGGTAGGTTTATGACTTTTTTGGCACTTTCCCCTATATATATACACGTGTGTACATCTCTCTCTCTCAACAATGTAAAAATGTGTGGTGTTAACCCTTAACTTTACCGCATTGACTTATTTGATAATGTACATTGGAATGGCGTATGAAAACATAAACTGCATATGATGGACTAATTGGTTGTTAATTTCCTTTTCTTCCTTTTTCCTTTTTTTTTTTTTTTTTTTTTTTTTTTTTTTTGGTTTTGGGTCCACGGCAAGACTTAGTGGCGTCAATTTCGTTTTCCAATCAAAAACAAAAAGAAAAAAATGGTGCTCATAAAGAATGTGAAGAGTGCACCAATCGGCCGCCTTTATTGGGTTGACACAGCAGAGGCTTAATACCTTCATAAGGGAAATCACCAAGAGAGAGTCCAATTTCGAGTCAGTCAATATACCTAGTGGGACTCACGTTTACTAATAAATTATAGATCAATAAGATATTTTAACTACCATGCATTATACTGCAACCTCATAATTTATACATATATATGTACCTCTATATTGTCAAATAGCAAGAGGGAGAATCAAACTCTCCAACGAGTGGAACCTTTGAATATAGACATAAAATCTCACCTCCAACAATACACTGAAGATAATATATTAAATATGTTCGACGCTATCAATATATAATTGTATGTCGCATCCGCGTAGATGGTCGGGTCTCTCTTCTTTCCTAAAAAGGACCACCTACGAAATCGTCAATATCCGCGGACAACGTATGATGGACCCACTGAGAAATGTCATCACCATGCGCCCGATTCAGAGGATCAGGAGTGATTCCTCTTTGATCCACGCCCATATGACATTCCAACTTCTAGAAAAACAGGATTTTCTGTTCATTTCAATAATCGTTTCTCTATCAACGAGTCTTATCTTTCATCATCTCACCTGGCCTTACTAGCTATATGTGCATGGCCCTTTGACTTGATTGGGATGTGGAAAGTCGTATGGAGCTCCATTTTTTGCGACAAGTTTTCGAAATGATCTCAATAAATTATAGTCTCTCTACTTTAATTAGAGTCTATCGTAAGAGATGGATGCTAAATTTTACGAGTTTAGAACAAAGGGGCTTTGGCTCTCAAATGAAAAGATAAATTATGAAACGAATATGGAAGACAGTTTGATTAATCAATGATCACCATTTTCTTGTGACGACAATTAAGAGAAAATCTTAGGCTATTGTAGCCCTGAAATCGTCATAGTATAGTAATGTTAAGCAAAGATAAGGATAGCCTTTTGGTTACATTTGCTTGATTGGGGGGCTAATGCACGCGAGCCCCTTTCATTGGAAAAGCAATGGACTTGATTGGGTGGCTAATAAGCTTTGAACGCTATCTACAAATCAACTACTTCGTTTGACCCCCCAAGAAATTTGAAAGAAAAAAACAAAATATTTGGGAGTGGGCCAGTCCACAATTATCCTCCCTGACTTTGCACATGTCGCCTTTCCCACGAGTGCTCGCCCGACACGCCTGGTGTCGTCGTACTAATCTTGGCGTGGTACACAACCCACCACCACCCCCCCCCGTAGCTCGTATCCTCATCTCATCATTTCTTCCTTTCATCTTCGTGCATTCTGCAACAGCTGGCGAGTGGCGACATCGATGTCTGTCCTAGTGAAAAAGCAACCAAAAAAAAACACGTCCCGGTAGAACAACATCCGGCTCGTGCCGCATTCATATGCTCAGTTCGAAAAGATCTCTCTCTCTCTCTCTCTCTCAGCAACCTCATAACATAATACCATCTCCATCGTCCACCCCTCGTCTGAGTATTGCGTGTCAAACCAGTGCACCCTTTTGTGTTTTTTCTTTTTCCCCGACGGGTCACCTCTAAGCCCTTATTATTATAAAAGCCACTCTCCAGCCAGTATAAGGTCACTCCCCTCTTTTTCTGCAGTGTGAAACCCAGCTCACGCCCGGTTCCTATTCGGTTCTGCTCTTTTAGGCTCGTCCAAGCTCCCAAAAGACCAGCAGCTCAAGCACTCGAGCGCAAGGGAGTAAAAGAAGGGGGCCCGAAGGGATGAAAATGGTGGTTGGGATCATCAACATGTTCTTCGTGATATCGATGCTGCTGCCGTGGAAGGTGATACAGCAGGAAGAGCTCACTCCTGGGGATCATGTCTACACTTACCGGCGGTACGGCTTGTACACCCACCATGGTTAGCCATTCATCCTCGTATTTCCTTTTCCATCATTATTATCGTTTTTTCCACAACATAGTCACCTGCTGGACTAAATTAATGTTCTTTTATGTCGTATATACTTGATAGATCAACTCAGCGATCATCAAATCTTGCCCTTGTCTTCCTCTTTTCATTTCAGTGAATTGAATGCTAATATATCTGATTTTGATCACCCGTGCATTTCCATGAGAGGGAAGTCCCATAATGAGCTGGTGCCCATCTCCAAGTGCCCATCTCCAAAACGAGAAAATTTAGGGCATGCTCCCCCTCCACTTATTGATGGCAACGTGTCCGGGTGAGGCCGCTTTTCAGATTTTCTCTCTCTCTCTCTCTCTCTCTCTCTCTCTCTCTCTCTTAGCTCGCTCTCTGCAACAACAATGGCCTCTCTTTCCTCCTTGCCCTCTCTCTCTCTCTCTCTCTCTCTCTCCTTCTGCCTCCGGCCTTCTCCCTCACCTTCACGTCCCCTAAGCTTACCAAAAAGCTCTACCGTCAGCCTCTGGTCCCTCTTGCTTGAAAAACCCATCTGGCCCTATAAGACCGACCTCTGCGCCTCTCCCAACGTCCCCACCGGCAGAGTCGCCAGCACTGACGGACCTGACCGGATCAGCCGAACGATGCCCACAACGGCCACGAGCCGCTCGTCCAGGTCTGGCTGGACGATGCCGATGACGACCTTTGACAAGCCGGCGTCGCACTCGAGCTTGGCTGTCTATGACCGGCTACGCTACTGTCCCATGTCTGCAAACCCTTTTTGTCCATGGGCAAAAGGTAAGTCAGAGAAAAGAGCGAGAGACAGAGTTTCGGAGGAGAGAGAAAAGATCTGGACTCCTGGAAAGTGACCTCACTCGGATGCGTGGCGATCGAGGTGGAGCGTGACCTACGTGAAATTTCAAAGTTCATCCACTAAATTTTTCACCAAAGTAGATTTTATTTTAATAATAGCCTCTGTAGTACGACCCGCTCGTTCCTTCTTGGATTTTTTTTTTTGGTCTAAGTTCCTTCTTGGATTTAGATTGTCCACTTCCTCCCTCTCTCTCTCTCTCTCTCTCTCTCTCTCTCTCTCTCTCTCTCTATGCAAATAAATGAGAAAAAACGATGGAGAAGCCAAGCTCCAATTCTTTTCCCACAAATGACTAAGTGATAATCTTTTTTTTTTTTTTTGGTAAAGACTAAGTGATAATCTTTAACCTAGTATAAAAATAATAATCTGTTAAAGATTATGACATTAGTAAAGCCCTTCTTTTCTTACTTGACATTTCTTGATATTCATATCAAATGATAGAAACTTATCCGATTTATATCATTTTGATCTCTCCAATATCTGATTTATATCATTTTGATCTCTCCAAACTCTCTCTCTCTCTCTCTCTCTCTCTCTCTCTCTCTCTCTCTCTCTCTCTCCTATTTGGACCATTGATTCTTTTTCTACGTTGCATATACTCACTATTGATTCTAATAGGAATCTACGTTGGAGCGGGCCGTGTAATTCACTTCACAAGAACGGGAGTTAACGAGACTTCTCTCGATTCCTTTCAGCGAGAAGGTGAGGACCTCCGTTCCCTCCACTCATATGCATATGGACAGCTGCTGCTAGAGTATTGGCTGACGAGATGGGGGGTCCACCCAACCTTGCCTAACGCCAAATCGCCCGAGCAAGTTGTTAACAAGGCTTGGGAGCTTTACGGGAGCGACAATTTCGGCGAATACGACCTCATCAACAACAACTGTGAGCATTTCGCCACGTTTTGCAGGACCGGCGTTCGGGCGAGCGCACAGACAGCATTGTTCAGCGTTGGTCAACATAAGGCCAAGCAGGTCAAAGAATGGACAATGAACCTTCTACATAAAATTAAGCTCAAGTGAGGCAACAACCCCACCAACTTAGCCATCCCCATCTACCTCTGTTATAGCAATAATGTTGGCCCTTTTCAGACTTAATGTTGTCGGTAGTGAGGTTCGGTTGAGACTTTCTGGGCAAGTGATAGTGATGGGGGTCCGCGAGCTCCCACGATAAAATAAGACATATCTATGATTGGACGGCCTTTTTTTAGACTTTCCTGTCACTTGTGAAAGTTAAGAGGAATGTCCTTTTCTGGAGGTGGTCCCGCACACGTGCGGGTATCTTAATTGCTAACGTTATCAGGAACATTCCAAATCAGATCTGACCGCCGATATTTAATGATGTCCGGTCCCCCTCAGGATGTCGTTTGCTGTTATGATTTTTTATGTGGAGGTTCGAATATTTGGAACCCTATTTGGAACCCCAAAAAAACGTAAACATCGTTCTGAAATAATTAACATTTCTACCTGGCCTTGAAAGGCAGCTTGCCTTAACCTGTGGTTGAGGCGTCAAAGTCACCCACAGGAACCGTTGGCAGGTTTAGCCTTAAGCTCCAAGTACTTGTGTCTGTCACATATGATCTGTCTTCGTCTGGACCCTTTCTTGCCTAACCAAAATCTGGTATATTCGCGTTATAGGACCGTCGAAACACATGCCAAACTATAGGTCAAAGTGGATAAGGTGACTTTTCTGCTGCCAACGTGATCTATCCACAAGTAAACATGGACGATGCACAGATTCAATAAGCTTAGCTCGGGCTAATGACGGGCATTATAAACTAACTATGAAAAGAGTAGCCTGCAAATATGCATTTTTAGATAACCACAACAACAAAGCCCCCCGACCAAAAAATAAGCAAAACATACTCAGGTGGCGAAACAGGTTTTGAAGATTTGCAGAAATGACTCCCATGTCCCGGAATGAAAGCCTAAACGCATAAGGTTTCAGATTGTTGCTGATTCCAGAATGTAGGAGGGAATTGCAAAAAGAGGGATGTCACAAACTTACGTGACCAGCACCTGAGAAGATTTTGGAACCAAGTTTCTAAAGGTAACAACAATGTGATATTGCTTAATTTAATCTAAGTAAGGAACATCAAACTTACTGAGGCCAGCAATAAGTTTGAGGGCTTGAAATCTCTGCAGATTATTGGCTGCTCCTACTGCAAATTTAATCCGTGTGACCCATGGAAGCGGTTTAATGGTCGAGCCCCTCTGCAGCAGGAAAGACACGTGATTTGTGTAGTACATTAAAACAAGAAAAAGATCCTATTTGCCATAAATTTAAGGCAAGCATGTTTATATCACCCAAGAAAGAACCTTACTTCCATAGAGATGGTTTTTTAGGGTACCCTTTTGCAAGAAGTCATGGACAAGAAGTGCTTTTTATCCTCCAAACAGTATCCCATTAGCCTGGCAATGTTTGGATGAGATAAGCTGCCCAGGAAGTTCACCGCCGACTGCTAAAAGTTATCACTCTCATATCAGCATAGGGCAAAACCTCATAATTGCACATTTTATTAGTATACGAAGCAAACATGCATCCCCTGCAGAAAAAGAGAGGAGACAGAACAACCAATTGTGTGATAAGAAACTGAAGATACCCATAATGGCACCCAAAGAGCCATCTACCGTGTCTGCACTCTACAAATTTTAGATCGTCGTAAATAATCTGAAATAAAAGTGAGTGAAATATGCAATGATGCATCGTCACCCATGTTCAATAGCAAATCCTGACATCTGAACCGCATGGTTGAATTTCATATGCCTTACTGTAAATACACAACCTCATATACATGAAAACCAAGGAATAAGCAAATCGTGAGCTCAACCTATTTATAAAGCAAGTAAACATGCCTAGCATGATTTTGACATTGGCAAAGCCAATAGAGGATAAGATTGATGATAGTATGGGCGACCATGTAGAGTCGAACACAGAGATATGCAACATGAGAAAAGAACACACTCATCTTCTGTAGTACAAAGTAGATGTCCACCTTCCAAGATAGACAATAGCATCTTAAGTGATGATCATTTTTGAAAAATTCAAATGCTAAGTGGAGGCTAAGTTCCCTTTTAAAAGACTTGTATGCTAATTACATATTGACTTCCATTTACCAGGTAATTCATGAAAAAGAAAATGGCACAATCTTATTCATTCTTCCAAGGATACATGAAGAGGAATTGTTATGTCCAGTGTCTCCGAAAGTGGCATAAGTTGGGACTCAAACAATCATGTCACCTCACTTTCAGGGCTGGCCAGCATATTTTTCCAGAAATAAAAAATCCTCACTAAGGATGGTTTTAGTACCAAGAACTATGTTGAGAAATTCCAGAAGTTGCTCTAATGTTGTAACACTCATATTGGGAATTATTGTTTCAGTTACATTGTAGTGACATCCTCTGAGTTTAGCTTAGAACGGAAGAATATAAGTCACAATAATTTATGATGCAGGACTTGAAGTCCTTCTGTGAAATGCAAGAAGAGTCCCTACATTTCAAAATTTACCAGCTATCACAGTACTTCTACATAGTATTTATAAACAATGAAGATTCAGAAGATGCTTCTACGCCAGCTCTCAAGAACCTTAGAGATAGAAGCTAAGCGGGCAAAGCTTCTCTCCTACTTGTTTCCTCCAATTCCATGCTGTTTGGTCGCTGGATAACACACATGCATGTAATATGCACTACACAACTTAGACATAATAACTGTAGGACAAGATTGTGGAATCTCAAGATTTAGATCAAGAGCACAGGTGCTTACTTGAGGTATCTGGTCCTAGGATTTACACAAGCTTGCCTTCTCATCCATATATCCCGAGACAGCCACTCAAATGTGCTTTCCAAAATAGATATGCCTTAACCATTTGTGTCTCATCACTTTACATCCGGACAACTAGTTCAGCAAATTGGTGAAAACAGCTCTTCTCAGATTCTTTTGACTATTTGAATCTCCAATGGTACATGCGTATGGAAACTTATACAAGCCATGTATTTCACTTAGCACTGTGCCTGCTGTTTTGATTTAGAATAGAGATGAAATAAACGCCGGAACTAACTGCACCAGGCTTTGGATAAGCAAATTTTTGCTCTTCTATTGCATCTCAGGAAAATACTTACACTAAAACCAGAGGTCCTTGAAAACAGAATCTCCAAGCAAGGTGACTTTTCTCCAAGCTCTTGCATAGAATTGCTCGTGGTCATAGGACAAGTCACGGACCCTAAAATAAAGGATAAGAGGAGCAAGCACTGTCTTCTAAATAATTGCAATCCTAACCAAATAATCTGGTCCACATCATTGATCAAACCCCCAGAAATACGTGTTCAGTTGGGCAACGACACATATTCTCGAAAGGAAGAAAGCAAATTGACATAGTGAGCTTCATATGAAATTAGCCACACAAAACCAGAACAATCTAGTGACAAAAAAGGCCACTAACATCTATCATCTTGTTCTCATTTTTCTACAACAAACTCTGTATCTAGACATGTAATAGAGCTTCTTTTATCCAAAGCAGAAAAGGAAACATTGATCAAGACAGTTGTGCAAGCCCTGCCTCAATATGCCATGTCCATTTTCAAAATCCCAATCTATGTATGTAGAGCAATTGAACAAAGGATTGCTTCCTTCTAGTGGAAGCAAAATGAGGCGAAATCTGGGCTCTGTTGGAAGGAATGGGAAACTCTCAAAACCAAAAAATATAGTGGGGGATTGACTTTCATGATCTTATCTCATTCAACAGAGCAATGTTGGTTAAGCAAGCTTGGAGACTCTCACAAACACCATCAGCCCTGTGGAGGCCATTATTCAAGGGAATATACTTCCCTGAAGGATATTTTTGGAATGCAGAAAAGGGATCACGTCCTTCTTGGGGTTGGCAAAGTACACTTGTTGGCAGGGATTCATTAGTTGAGGTAAAAGATGGGCAGTTAAAGATTGGAAAATCAATTAAGATCCAAGAGTAGGTGCCTGGAAATGGGTGTAATTGGTGGGCCAGCAAACTTTGACGAGCCTCAGAGAGTGGAGGACTTTATTAATCAGGAGAACAGAACCTGGAATGAGAATAGGTTGCGAACTCTCTCTGATGAGAACATAGCCGACGAAATTCTCGCTATCCCTCTAAACAGATATCCAGAGGAGGATCAGCTGCTCTGGACAGGGAATAGAGCTGGGACTCATGCAGTTAATAGTGCCTACAACGAGCTATATTCAGCTAACCAACAACAGCAAACAGCATCACCCACCACCTCATTCCAAACTCCGAGATCCTTTTGGACAAGACAGTGGAAATTAAACACTTATCCTAAAGTCCGAATCTTTCTATAAAGCGCCTGTCAGATTGCCCTACCCACCAGAGAAAACCTTCACAAGAGAAAGATCTTACCCGCCCCCATATGTCCTCTGCGTAACCGAGCGCCGAAATCAATCGAGCATGTCTTTCTTATTCGTCACTGGGACAGCTGCAATTCGGGCGAACCCGCGGCGAAAGCTGCAATCTTTAAGCCAACCCATCACTCGTTCGGACAAATGGATCCCACCAATGCTCTGAATCAAACACAAACCTGCGGTCAAATGAGGAAATCGCGGCCACTCTTTGGCTAATACGGAAGGCGGGCAACGCCCGCATCTTCCGAGCGTGCCGGCCGGACCCGACTAGGAAAATTAGCCTCGCAATCACAGCAGAGTACACAAGCTCCTCGAGGTGGCATCCCGACACGAAAAGGAAAAGGAAACACTCATCAGAATTACCTCCTACTCGGCAGCCACCGGCGAGAGGGTCGCCCAAGATGAGCATCGAATTGTTCGAAACCGAAAGGCTCGCCGGTCCTCGTCGCCGCCGGAGCTGTTCGCGGCCACCCGGCGGTGCTGATCCATGGCTTCGCGAACTCGGGTCTCGCGGGATCGGTGCCAGCAGCCGACACCACAGCTTCGTGCGCGTCTTCAGTTCGTGGAGGAAGCTGTGGACAGAGATTTGCTTGGACAGAATTTAAAAAAAAAAAAAAGACTACGAAATTGTTAATCTTGCTATTGATCAAGGAAAATTACCACATGCGAAGGTAATTTGTTAATGGAATAGAGAATTTACCATAAATTCATATTGTCAATGATATTTCATGAAAGTTACAACATGTTAGCAACTTCAGCCTTACAGGGCTTTTTGACCCAAAAAAGAAAAAACTTTACTAGGCTTTGAGGTAAATTATAACATTTGAGGGACGATTGCTAACTTGTCGTTAACAATCACTTAACTATTGAGCATTAATATATTCAGCATTAATATATTCAAGTAACGACGATTAACAATAATGACATGTCAATTCAAATTGTAGTCATATAGAGGGTTTTCCTGTTTTTTCCCTACGGACCTAAGAAATACCGTTTTGATGTCTAGTCCTTCATCTGTTCATTCATGAGAGAGATACAAGATAAAAAATTTTGAGAGAATTTTGATGTGACTTTATCTGATACTGGCATGTAATCTAAGAATAATTTATTTAAAAAAAATAATGTAATTTAATTTAAAGATTAAAAAACTTGTTTATACTCTATATTTGAGTAATTATCCCCTTAGCATAGGCACCCGATCATATACATCATAATAGTCAGAAATTAATTAAGTTGACATTAGTTTTATGTTGTTGAGATTTTGGATTTCCGAATCCTACAAATCCTCATAATCCATAGTTTGTGTTTTAGAACTTGTCTTGTTATTACCATGTTCAACAAACTGTATTCAGATTGAGCTTAGATTATTGTGCTTTTTACCGTCTTGTACATTTTGAATGGACAATTGGGCAGCTCTTTCCTTTACAAAACTTCACCGGGAACCCAACCGTGTCTCAGAACTTAAAAATCGCCATGAGAATGGACCATATGGCATGACACTTTGTGGAGATTGATTGCGGCCCGAATATAGCATGAACAAATTCCTGACTATAGCAACAATGAACTTCTGGTCACATTCGAAGCCTAAGCATGAAAGTAAAAAATAAAACAAAACAGAAGAGCAAGGACTTATTTTGTAAACCTTAGATTGGTGATGGAATCGAGAATTAGCCATCGGAAAAACCATTTCTCTCTCAAAGAAAGTGCAATCGGTCCATCTCACTTCACAAGCCAATGCATGTACTGATACCAAATTCATGAATAATTCTAAAGAACTTAGAAGAGAACGCAACACCTAGCAATTATTGTTGCTTCTATTGATTCCGATTCTTCAATGACCTCAATCATGGAATGGCTCATTAAGAGTCACTTGGAGGTATTTTAAAGCTAGATGTGCTTATTTGGAATGTAGAATCTATGCGATCATCGTTCTCCAATCTAGTGTCCATTTTATAGTCTTTAGTTTTCATTTACTTAATAAGAGTGGTCTGGCCCATTTCACTAGATAATGTTTCCGTGCCGGACCGTTCCAATCTATTGCACTTAAGACCCTTTGTATCTCAAGCGACACGACACCGGACATGCAACTCACACGTCATAATCTATTGCATTGAGAATAGAGAGAAAAACATTTTACACTACAGTAGAAAATGTTTTATTGGATTACAAGTTATTACGTATTCAGGGGCAGTATAGCCCATGTTGGTACAACAATTCATGTGACTCGCCCTCCAGAGGACCAAACTTCACCTATTAAAAGTTCGAGAGTTTGGCCATGTAAGATTGCAGAAGAACCGGATGGTAAATTAAAACGTAAGTAATGGACGGTGTAAGTTGCAAACTTTCATATTCTGGCAAAATACAATATGGGGATATCTGGAAGTAGCTGGGGATTGGTTCATGGTCTCATCTCTTGTTCTAGAACAGTTATTATTATAGCAAAATTTCTCGAGTTTTGACATCTCTTAATATTAGGGTCTGTTCGTTTCACGGAAAATAGGCCATTTTCGAAAAATATTTTCTCAGAAGTCATTTTTCAGGAAAATGACAATATTTTATGTTGTTCGGCTAAAACCTAGAAATGTTTCGGAAAATATTTTCCGGTGTTTAGTAAGGAAAATATTTTCTAAGACTTCACCACTTAGGCATACATCACTTATCGACCTATAAATCCATCAAATATGAACTTGCCTTTAAATTCAAGCAAACTTATTTCATATCTTTGTTCCCTCATTGTCACAAAACGCTCATTTACTCTAAAAAATGTTCGTATGGATTTTAAAAAGAGGCAAAGGAGAAAAGAAGCAAATCATGTATAGCCCTAATGAGAATCTTTCAGTTGAGTGGCTTGTTCTCCCCCTACGTCTTTTGTGTTCCAATAAACAAAAGAAAAAAGAAGCAAAACATATAGAGCAATTTGCTTGAACAATGTATAATTGCAGGGTAGAGTAAATAAAGAAAATGATAAGCAAGAGTGCAGAGCGTGAGCTTGAGATCGCCGAGCTCGAGGTTCGCCTAGCAACGGCCGACGACTAGCCAAGAAAGAAGAAGATGGGAAATAAATAAAAGAAAAAAAAGAAAAAGAAAAGAAAAAGGAAATTAAAAATAATTCGAATTAAAAAAGAAAAAGAAAATTAAAAAATAATTCAAATAAAAAAAGAAAAGAATAAGAAGAAATGGGAGGAGGAAGTGAGCATTTGTAGGGGTGTGAGAGTGGAAAACATTTTCCCCTAATTTAGAAGACTTTTTTCCTTTCATCGAAAACATTTTCCCTAAGGAATTCATTTTCCGTGAAATGAACGCCGGAAAATCTGGAAAACGTTTTCCCGAAAGTTATTTTCCGCAAAACAAACAAAGCCTTAGTTTCCTCACAAAAATACGCAAGAAAGCCGAGCCTCGGGCAGCCCTGACCGCAATCTTGAGGCATTAATTTCATGGAAGCTAAGCAACGGAGCCCTATGTCCGAGAGTAATGGACGGTGTAAAACATAAGTAATGCTTAAATGCAAGTACGACCCTATTTAACTATTCCCGAAATAACTGATTCTATTTTTTTGTTCCCTAGAACAAAAAAAGAACAAAAATCCATTTGATAAAATTTTTATTTCCAGAAATCTATTTTTTTTTTTGTTCCCAAGAATAGATTTGGAACAAAATCAAAAGTTAAAAAAAGTTACTTTTTATTCCCGGGAATAATTTTAAGAATCAAGCCTAACTTTTTTTTTTTCCTTTCTTTTCTCCTTCTCTCTTCTTCTTCTTCCTTTCAATCCCAGCCGACTAAGCGAGGTCCGGCGAGCTCGCTGGAGGCTCCCCTAGCCACGGCAAGCCTCAGCCTCGCCAGATTTAAGCAAGGCCAAGCCTCGCCAGTGGCCAAGTGATCCGGTGAGGCTCGGCCTCACTTGGCCACTAGCAAGACTCGACCTCACCTAGGCAACGTGAGGTCAACCTCCGCCTTGGCCTAGTGAGGCCAAGCCTCGCCAATGGTTGGGCAAGGCTCACTAGGCCAAGGCAAGGCTGATCTCATGCTGCTTGGGCAAGGTCAAGCCTCACCTAGCCACCGACAAGGCTTAAACGCGCCTAGATTTGGTGAGGCCGAGGTTCGCCATGGCCAAGTGAGCTCAATGGACCTCACGCAGCCGGTCGTCGGCCGCTAGCGACTAGCCACAAAGAAGGAGGAAGAAGAAGAAAAAAAAGAGAAAAATATAATAAATGTATTAAAAAACTAAAAGAAATAAAAAAAAATCAATAATCTTACCAAACACATTTCTATCCCAAGAATAGAAATTTTGTGCGATTACCAAGCGCATTCTTTTGTCCAGAAATCGTTCATGAGAACAAAATAAGAAAAAATTATTTCTAATCAAAAATTGTTTCCGGGAACAAAATGATAACCAAACGCACCCTACAGATTTTAAATAGCTTAAATTTTGAAATCACTACATTCATTAACTACGACTATCAACTGATCAAGAAGATATGCTTTGAACAATTGGCATCCTTATGGAGACATTTTAGAAGTTCACAAGAGTGATTAGGCTACTTGCTTCTGGAAAGGTCATTGTTCAAGCTGCCCTTTTGTATGAGCTCATATACAAACACTAAATTTTCATCCTCTTCCCAAAATCCCAAGAACTTGGCAAGGCCGGTAGGGTGAGATAGCCTTCCGAGAAACTGTATCTCCATGCTCCAACCTTTGTTTCCAGGCATAATTTGGTAGATTGAACCATTGTTTTGTGGCCTATTTTCTTCAACATGCTGCCACTCATGGGCAAGAGGAAAGTTCTAATTGAAGTTTAGAGCTTTTCTGTTCTGCTCGAGAACTTTGTTTGCTTGGTCGAGTGATGTCGACTGATGTACAACAATGTGATCGTTGATAGATCAAATTGTTGAACCTTGCGGAAACATAATACAAATATAACTCACAAACTATTACAATATTTTTTCACACTACATACAATATTCGGACAACTCTACACAATTCCTCTCACACTCACATGCATACATAGCACACTCTACACCACACACTCTCAAGACCCCTACACACACCCACTCACTCTTTATCTCTCTACACTTACACTACACACCTCACGCACGCACTCCACTCCACTTTTCACACTCACACACTCCAGGGGCAAGAGCCCCTATTTATAGGGTGTAAGGTCGGTCAATGAACCGCGCTTCCACACTCCTCCTATTATTATCTTATTACGAGTTGCTGATCATTTGTCAACAATTGCGGCTGAGAAATTATCTAGAGAGAGAAAAATTTGGAGGAGTAGAGAGAGATCTGGAGAACTCCAGAGAGAGAGGCGGTGCTTTTTCTCAACACAAATCTTCCACAATCTATGCCAATACCCTTGATAAAGTCAATCTTCCACAATCTGTGCCAATTCCATTGAAAGAGCGAATCTTTCACAATCTCTTGAAGTTGGTGGTACTAGGTTTATGGTGTTGTAGACTATGAAGGAGATGCCGTGTTCATGCTCTGCAAATTTTTCCACCAGGAGTATTCTCTTTTCTGATGAATAACTTACCGGTCGGATGTTATCCAATTTGAAGAAAATTGAACAGCACTATTCCCTCAAAGAGCCTATATACTGGAGAAACTACAAACGTTTTCTTTTCTCCTTTTAGCCTTGTACTCTATATGGATCTCAGAGAGAAACATCTGTTTTCAGCTTCCTTTATGAAGTAAAGACTAAAAAAATACAATTCTTTTCTTGAATAGGAGAGTTTTCCAAAGTTAAATTGTTCAAGACCCATCTAACCTTTTTGCCGATTACGCAGTCCACGTGAAGAAATAAAAGAGTCGTTGATTAATGTCATTAGAATTTCTGCCAACAACACTAAAAAAATCTGGAGAAGGTGATGCAATTGGACTATATTTTCAGAATCGTGAGTGGGCGTCTCTCCAAATTCCATTCTTTCCTCTCTCTCTCTCTCTCTCTCTCTCTCTCTCTCTCTCTCTCTCTCTCTCTCTCTATCTGGGTGAGTGAAGATAAACTCTTTTGTTCATCCCCCCTCGTTTGACTCTTTTGTTCATCCCCCCTCCCCTATTAGGTCCTACATCATCCACCATATCTTGATCAAGAAGTGATGCTCTGTTAGACTCCAGATTGAATGTGCATGAGAAAATGACTCGGGACACCCTCACAGAAGATGGTAGATACGGTGGGATCAAGGAGTTAGGGAATTTGCATTTTCCATTTTGGCAGTGTTATCATGAATGAACGACAACCCACTGGGAAATGAGTGAACAGAGGGTGAGGTGATTGTTTTTGTGATGATGGTTTGACGAAATAAGTTAGGGAATCAAGCAGTTCTTTCTGTCTCGTGGGGTATGATCAATAGAGACCAAACATCGATAATTCCAATGCCGGCTTTTCCTTAAAGTCGCAAGGGTTGTGTTTTGCTGTCCCGTCTTTAGGCCCCAAGTGGGGATTTTGACGAGGAGTATACCCAACATCAACAACACTGCTACAAATTCACATGAAGGCCTAATTCAAATCGGGAAAGAAAAAGTTAATTTGGAGATAGTGAAAGGATATTCTATTCCATTCGGCCCTTGTCCCATCGACGGACAAGATTCGCTAGGTCTGACCCCTTTTTGGCTCTGTAAGTGGTACTCATCTTATCCATATTCATGAAGAAATTAGTATGCTTTAGCTGATACATCTCACATAAGTGTCTCTGAGCTACCCTGAGTGTTTGCTTCTTTGTTGTCAAAATTCAAACTATATGGATATGGAATGTCTTAAGGAACGTTTCCTCCCCAACGCACAAACATCTCACCGAGATGTAGACCAGTTTTTGAGTTATAAGGCTTACTTAGTTTCATGTATGGATGCATTACAACATGCTCAACTCCAGAGAGCTCATATGAAAAATTGGAAATAAAATCGGGTGACCGCAAATCGTGATTAAACTAAGTGGCATAACATTCTATGTGTACCAATATGCGGTTGTTTAGGGAATACTGCACAGCAAATTGTGAGGAGACATCGAAACAATATCCACCCAAGACCAAAAAATTACTCTATCCATTCAATGTACTTATCTTGGATCCTACTTGAACCATTGAGTTTTGTCGGTGCTATACAAAATAAAATACGTGTGCACTTTGTTAATTAAACGGTGTGGATGTATATGGATGCATCAAAATAGATTCTCCACTAGTTGGAAACATTGGTCATGAGTAGCAATGGCCAAACAGGTCGTCCTTATCCGAGGACGACACGATTGGGCCTGTGTAAAACTGGGCCCTACAAACTAGAGGTCTCTTCTCTCATTTTCACCTTCATCCTTCTCTCATAATTTTAAAGAATTTCGACTTTCTAACAAATTTCATTTATTGCGTGCAGCGAAATGATTTATTCTACTTCTGCGGATCATGTCCCAAGAGTAATGACCATATGTTGGCCGGCTGTCTGGCTGTTATTCCTCAAGTCCAAATGTTGCAAAAAGCAGTACAATCTTCTTTAAGTCAATAGTTAACCTCTCCTTTTCTCTGGGTCAGAGGCTCAAAAAGCCACGATCGAAGATTTTTGAACCATCCACCACCCATTATTGTCAAATTAGTGTTTGAAAGTGCTCTTTTCACGTGTTTCTATTCTCCTCTAGCTGAAAAATGGGCAAACATGCACACACTGGAGGAGAGACTGTAATGAATTCAAGTATTTAGAGAATTGTATAAGCGTCATCGATGGAGTGTTCTTTTCCATGTCGAAAATGGTGTTTTTATTGCTTTGGACAAAATAATCATATTACACAATCTTACGTAGATGCCATCTTTTAGAACGGAGTATTCTCATATGCCTTAGCAAAGTGACATGTCCTCCAAATAATATGAAGTACTCCTTACCTTCAACAATATACACCCCATTTTGTTTCACCCAAGACTTTTCCAGCATATGAGGCAGCGACGGTTGTGAATCAAGAGCTGTATTCACTATTCATGAATCATGGATCATCACGTAATGTAGTTTATCGAAATTGCCATAGAGATCGTAACAATCTCATACAAAATATGATCAAGTTTCTTTGGTTCTAGTTCGGTCAATTGAAATTCACGAGTCTGTCAGATGGATACAGCAGCTTCAATTAAGCAGATTAGAAGCCTATTCAAGGACTTGTTAAATTAATTTAAAGTTCAAGCACTCAACTGGAAGGAAAAAACATGATAGTTTAGGGATCAAAAGTAGTCCTTTCGCCTTTAAAGAAACGGAAGACGAATCGTAGCCAAAAATTTTCACTTCTAGTTAGGGGCTAAAGCTTTGCTAAAGGGTGAAAATGAAAGCTACTGGATGTTGGTAGGATCCTTTTGGAGTGCCAAAGAATCGTGCCACCAGATGTGAACGCGGTTAAGGATTAAAACAAAAGCTTAAGATGGAAAGAACACGTTCAGGCATGTTCACGTGCCCCAACTTAACTTTTTCGCGTGGCGTGTAATCAAACTTAGTGGGGTTTTATGCCAAACCTTTTACTGTACGTGTATGCGTGAGAGATTTTTGTTGTATAGATAGCAACATTGCAAAGAGCATATATGGGTCAAAAGCTACTTGCAAAGTGAACTGGAAAGCGTATGGAGCAAGATCAAGGAGAAGTTGCAATGTATTGGATGGAAGGATGATCAGAAAAAAGAATTTGAAAGCAAATTACAGCTGGAAGCAATATCAATCTCACATTAACACTAGTGGTCCATGGTCAGTTCCCAAAGAATGTGTATCAACCACCTTTTGTTACCCACAGTGGCGTGGTAATTGAATAATTGCGATCGATTTTGCTTAGGTCTAAAATTGCATTCTTTATGGGGTTTGGTGAGATAATTTTCAAAGCCGTGACTTTGGAAATTCACGTTCGAGAAAGAACAAAAGCGAACGACCATCACATGGATTCAGTCAATTCTTTCTCATTTTTTTTCCCAATAACAAGGGCATAAATCCTTTAGGATTTTTCATATATACTTTGTTACTGTTAAATTAAGATATGTTTTGAATGTGAAATGTATGTGAGAGGGACATGGCTGAGGATGAAGAAAAATAAAGATTTATTATAGTATCTGGGTTTTTACAAGAGCACAAGAAGAAGAAGCAAGGGATTTGATGGCTGTAATTGGTCTGTGCATCCAAGAATTGACCACTAGAAGCATATCTATAGCCAACTCCACCGACTTAGCCACCAAATATTGCAAAGATAATGGCGGGTAATTTTTTGAGATTTTTTCTTCTCCTTCCAATATCCACTGCCTAAGTAATTTTCCCACACAATTTACCTACCGTTAACAATTACAAGGGATAGAGAATATTGTGGACTATTCTAGAAAGCTTTGGAAAATGGATCGTTGTTTAACGGTTATATCAACTTCAGCAGTAATTCTCCATAACCCTAGTAACGCTCCTCTTTTTGTCTCTCGTGACACTACCCACCTATTTCTTTCTTCTTCCTCAACATACTTTCTCTCTCAGTCTCCTCTCTTACTGAAAATTGTTCTTCAGATTTCCTAAATAGTCGAAATTAGTCAGTGTATAATACGTACCTCAATTAAATCAAGTAAAATATCCACATGTTTGATGATCGAAGTTTATTCTCAATTAGTCTTTGAGTCTCCAGCACAAAGATCTAACATCGCGCACTCGGCATATTGCAAATCGCGTTGCGGTTTATCTCCTGTTGCTCAAATCCGCAGCTTAATCCATCCAAACTTATAAAATATAATTCACTTGTCACAAGTCTCTCTCCTCAATGATCCACTTCTATTATCCACAAATATTCGCTTCCTGTTCCCCATATAATTACCACATATAATTAACACATATAATTACCACATCAACATATAACTATATGCGTCTAAATGGAGGCTCAAGACATACATTGCACATGAACTTTTTAATGTACCAAGTTTCACTTTTCTATAGTTGTAATGTGACTAATTTCAAATCAAATACTTTCTGAACATGTCTATCATCTATATGGAATTGGAACTAAAAATCGGTACCAATTAATTAGTTCCTTTTATTTTCGATTGATGTGCATTCACCATTCAACTAATGGATCACAACGTGGGAAGGAAAAGGGAAGAGAACGAGGTGCTTGTTATTCTTCTTTCCGCAGTTCGCCATCTTGCAATATAAATATACATTTTTTTTTATGTGTATCATGGAAATTAATCATGCTAAAGGTTTGTCTAACCTATGTTATTCCAAGAAACTGTGTTCTGAAAGTCGAGAAATACACAGTATCTCTCTCTCTCTCTCTCTCTCTCTCTCTCTCTCTCTCTCTCTCTCTCTCTCTCTCTCTCTTTTTTTTCTTTCTTTTTCCTTATGCCTTAATGATTTATTGCCAACTCAAACTCATGCCAAGATTATGAGTTAATTTCACGGGTTGGAGTGGCATATCGCTAGGGTTGAGAGTCTAGGAACAAAGGATGGTGATCTTGGTTGCAACGCTGACTTGACACGCTTAGATGTTCTAAATTTCTAATTCAAAAATTTTAAATGTACATAGTTTCTTCATTCGAATTTGAAATTACGTCACTTTTAGGCCTTTAGAAAGCTTGCGACCGGTATTCTTTCGCGTGTCAGTCCGGACCTGTAAAATCGAGTCCCAAGTTTAAAATGGCAAGCCTGTGTCTTTTCTATAGTTAAATTGCATGAACTCAAACCAAGCATCATTGGTCATATAGGAGTGAGGACTATTCGGATACGCCACATCATTGCCCCACTCAACTTTGTCCTCTTGAATGGAGGCCGAGGCGAAGGCACGGTAGCTCAGATTCATATGCCATCATTGCTTCTGGTATTAAGGTTTTGGGATGACTCCATGCACTCATTAAATTTAGACTTCGCTTATGTTGCCTTGCTTTTCATGCCACACATTGCCCCATGTGCTCGCGGGACCTGTGTGGCGTTACTTTATCAAATTTTAAAAAATCTTCCCTTCCTAAGAAAATGGTCAGTAAAATTTTTGTCCGATTAAATCAACAATTAATATGTATGCATTTCTATAGTTAAATTGCATGAACTCAAACCAGGCATCAATGGTCATATAGGAGTGAGGACAATTCGTATACGCCACATAATTGCCCCACTCAACTTTGTCCTCTTAAATTCTGACCAAAAAAAAAAAAAACTTTGTCCTCTTAAATGGAGGCCGAGGCGAAGGCACAATAGTTCAGATTCCCATGCCATCATTGCATCTGGTATTGGTATTATTATTAAGGTCTTGGGATGACTCCTTGCCCTCATTAATTTAGACTTTGCTTATGTTGCCTTGCTTTTCATGCCGCACTTCCCCCCATGTGCTCGCGGGACCTGTGTGGCGTTACTTTATCAAATTTTAAAAAATCTTCCCTTCCTAAGAAAATTGTCTGTAAAATGAACTATTAATATGTATGCATATACAATCGTCTTCGGATCTAATCAATTACATTCATCTTGCAGAGGCAATGGCCCTTTTTCCGTGTCGCGTGCTGGCCGATTAGAGGGTGAATGTGCGTGGCTTTTATTTAAGCTTTTACCTAAGTGCACTTGGAAAACCATCCTATTAATTACTATGAAGGTAGACTTTTCAAACCAAACCACAAATACATTAAACAATGTAAAAACGTATGGTGTCAACATGTAAGGTTTTAATAGAGCCCCTCCCCCAGAAAAAAAAAAAAAAACATACGTAAGGTTTTACAATAGTCTGGGTTTAAATTGAGGATCAAGACATACATTGGACATAAACCTGCGAATGTACCATGGTTTCGCTTTTCTATAATTCTAACACGGCTAACATCAAATTAAATACTTTCTAAATATATGTGTCCGCTGAATGGACATTGGTAGAAAAAAATGTACCAATTAATTAGTTCATTTTTTTTTTATATTGCTGGGTTGGGATTCTCTATTGAATGGATAACAAAATTCACTCTATCACTATGTCCAAGGAAGACAGGGAAGCAAAGAGGAGGAGAAATCTTTTGTCAGAAGTGTTTGAAAATTATGTCCCCCATAAGCCCTTCTTTAGCGTTTGAATATCCCCATCTTCCTAAGAGCTTCTTTTTCTGAGTTGCACTATTGAGGATCCCAGCGAGACCAAAAGCACCAAGATTTTCTGTCCCACACCCACCGCACGCTTGAAGACCCCTCATATCATCATCCTCATCGCCATCGCCCCCTCTCCCCCAAGTTCATTTTCTCTCCCTCCTTCCTTTTCCTTTCCTCTCTCTGCACTATTGAGGATCACCCTATCACTATGTCCAAGGAGGACAGGGAAGCAAAGAGGAGGAGAAATATTTTGTTCAGAAGAGCTTCTTTTTCTGAGTATCTCTCTCTGCACTATTGAAGATCCCAGAGAGACCAAAAGCACCAAGATTTTCTGTCCCACACCCACCCACACGCTTGAAGACCCCTCATATCATCATCCTCATCGCCATCGCCCCCTCTCCCCCAAGTTCATTTTCTCTCCCTCCTTCCTTTTCCTTTCCTCTCTCTTCCAACGAGGCTGCCGTCTTTCTCCTCCGTTTTAGTCATCCCAGCCATCGACCTTTTTGGTAGCAGAGGTAAGTATTTTAGCTTCCTATTCTGAGTTTTTTTTTCTCTTTTCTGCACTAATTATGTGAGTTCTCTACCTTGGGAGTTGTTTACAGGTAAATCAGTCCAAGCACAAGTTCAAGAGTGTAGGAAAGGGCCACAAGATCAGATGGTGATGCATATCATCAACAAGGTGTTGACGACGTCGGTGCAGTTGATGGTGGAAAAAGTGAGACCTGAAGATCTGAAACCTGGAGATCACATTTATAGATATGGGCTATACGGCTTATACAGCCATCATGGTGAGCCCTAATCATCTTTCTGATTCTGCACTAGTCCTTTTTTTTTCCCTTCTTTTTCTGCATCTAGACAGGCGCTACCACCATGTGGTCAACGCCGCCGTCACTATGTCAGATCTAGAGTCATCATTGGTCTCTGTGTGTGTCTGTGTGTGTCTGTGTGTGCGTGCGCGTGCGTGCGCGCTCAATGAGAGATCCGTCGAGTGTCCAAGTGCTTGCAGTGTTGAGTTCGACTTAGTGTGAGGTCGCCGTTGTCAGCAAGGTAAGCGGTTGAAAGTTCTCACCCTGACAAATCAGAGTGAAGCCAGCGCACCGATCGAAGGAGATGGAGATGGTGGTGCCGCAAAGCTCATCATCTTTCTGATTCTGCACAGTCCTTTTCTTCCCCTTCTTTTTCTGCCTCTAGACAGGCGCTACCACTCCGACCGAAAAAAAGGAAAAAGAAAGGACAGGCGCTACCACCTTGTGGTCATTGCCATTTTCATCAAGTCAGATCTAGAGATGGTGGTGGCGCAAAGGCGGTGCCAGTGGCAGTGATCGGCACAGTTGCGGAGAGGCGCAGAGAGAGAGAGAGAGAAAGAGAGAGAGAGAGAGAGAGGAGAGGGGGAGGGGGAAAAGGCGGGGAGGAGTGTTTTTGTGGTGCTGGGTTCTTTAGGGTTTTGAATTTTACATGATTTCACTTCCACACCAATTTCTCCCAACCAAAATAAATGATGAATCAATTTCCCACGATTCGGAGCCGCAGCTTTACTCAGTTTACCTTTCGCTTTGGAGGCTCCATTAGGGTTGAGTTCAATCCCTCCCCAAAATTTCTCTCTTCTCATGCCATTTTCGTTCATTTCAAGGCAATTCTTATCCATTTTTTTTCTCCAGAGGAAAGGCAGGAAAAGTTCTAATAACAATTCAAATCTAGAAACACTCCGCCTCGGCCCGAAGTGAATGATAAATTCAATCCCTACTCTCGAAGAATCCCGGACGAGCCTGGGGTCAACGATCTATCAGTGTTGAGTATAAGCCATTCCCACTTTTTCACTCTCTCTAAATTCTTTTTCTTTTATTTCGCGGCTATTCATATCTGAGTTCAGTCCAACATTCCGTGGAGAGAGAGAGAGAGAGAGAGAGAGAGAATCTATACGGTTTTTGGCTTCACAGACACCGACCAATTAACCATAAAAGACGAATAAAAATTATTTCTATCTTTATTTTCTCAGCCAAGAAACATTCCTAAACATCGATTTATTGGAAAAAGCACTCTCATGAAATTTAGTCATTCGCTCCAAATGAGAGTGTATGATAATACTAGACCCATCAAATGGGTGGAAAATGTTTGGATCCAAATAGACCCATTTAATTTTTTTTTTACCCATTTCTATGCGATGCAAATTTAGTGATCATACCCAACCCATTCTATATTTTTGAAGCACTTCCATATTTAACTAAATCTAAAAAAAAAAACTCATTCATAAAATGAGGTAAGAATACAGAGTGAGCGAGCACGAGATTGAGTGAGAGCCAAAAAGAATGAAAAGAGAGTCATAGAAGTGGGTTGGGTCTAAATAAGTTATAAAAACCTATTTAACACACATATTATATTACATTTTATCATTTTAAACTTATTTATGATTTATTTACTGAATATAATTAACCTATATTGTAATTCAACCCATCATAAATGGTTAAGAAATAAGATTATATAACCTACTTTGACAAGTCTAAATTGTACTGGGAAAAAGAGACTACGAAAATGGTTGCAAAGAGATGTAACTGAATGAGCTAAATAAAACAGAGAAATGGTAGAAAGAAAGAGTAAAAAGCCAAAAAAAAAAAATGAACTGAGAAAGAATTTAACTAATTTTGTATGTCAGACTATAATTAATCACTTATAGTAAGGATGCAGGCCAAAAGCAAACATACAAATATTGCTCACTTAATTTATGTCGATTGCAGCATGTCTTCTTTCGGACTGTGATTTGTGTGGGTTATATATCAAAAAGGAGTGTCTTTCTTGACATATTGAGTTTGAGTACGAGAGATCTAAACCAGTCAAAGAGATTAAAAGTAACAAGGCCGCCAAGAAGTGTCAAACTTGCTCTAAATGTCCATCGGGGATAATATAAAGAAACTGATTGTTTTTTCTTTCTAGATTCTGTCCACAGTTTCAGTGCGTGGAATTTATGTGTCTTCCCTTGAGTTGGGAGCTGGAGTGAGAATTCTAGGGCAGATGGAATTAAAACAGATTAGAGTTCTTTGGGAGGAAAGTACACTAGGACCCTGTTTGGTAAAAAAAATTATGTTCCCCCGAATAACTATTTCTGTTCTTTTGTTCTAGGGAACGAAAAAAGAACAGAAATCTATTTGGTAAAATTTTTGTTCCCAAGAATAAAAATCTATTTTTTTTGTTCTCGGGAATAGATTTGGAATAGAATTAAAAAGTAGAAAAAAGTAATTTCTTGTTCTCGGGAACAATTTCTAGAATCAGTTCCTACTTTTTTTCTTTTCTCCTCTTTTCCTTTCTTTTCTTTTCTTTTCTTTTCTTCTCTTCCCCTTTCTTCTTCTTCCTTTTGGCCGGTCACCGGCCTCGATTATGGTCGGCAATCGGCTAGACGAGGGCCAACGACCCCGCCCAAAGCATCGCCGGCCCCCGGCGACGCCCAACCAAGGCTAGGCTTCTCCCCCAAATTTGGCAAGGCCGAGGTCGCCCAGCCACCGGCGAGGCTTAGCCTCGCCGGGCCACCTCTAGGTCGACAATGGCCCGACAAGGTCAAGGCTCACCTTGGCCCGGCGAGGCTTAGGTGAGCTTACCGAACCTCACCCAGCCAGTTGCTGGCCACGGTGGTGGTAGGCGACTAGCTATAAAGAAGGAGGAAGAAGAGAAAAAGAAAAAAGAAGAAAGAAGAAATTAAAAAAGATAATAAAAGTATTAAAAAATTAAAAGAAACAAAAGAATTTAAGAATCCTACCAAATGCATTTCTATCCTAGGAATAAAAAATTTTGGGTAGTTACCAAGCGCGTTCTTTTGCTCAGAAATTGTTCTCGGGAATAGAATCAGAAAAAGCAATTTCTGATCAAAAATTGTTCCCGAGAACGGAATCGTTACCAAACGCGCCCTAAAAGTGTCAAAAGTTATGTACAACGCTCACTTTGATGTCAAAAGTTTCCGCCGGATCACTTAAATGCCAAATCAGAGAAAAACGATCACTTTGGTGTCACCGACGAGAGATTCCGACCAAATTGATTATGTGACTTTTATATTGGAAAGAAAAAGTTGACATGGCTTTTAAATGACGTCATTTTCTATCCTCCTTAATAAACGACATCGTTTTGCCGTCATACGTGAACGACCTAACAAAAACGATGTTGCACAGCTCATATGGAGACTGAAATTAGGGTTCTTCATTCGATCCTCGCCTGACGCCAACCGTAGCTCGTTGCCCACCATCGCTCGCCTGCCATCGCTCAACCAATGTCGTAATTGCTTGACCAGGTGAGTAGCGATGAGGTCATTCATGGCGTGTGTGCCCCTCCTGTACAGGGTGCCCATCCCTTGCAACACGAGCTGGTGCTTGGACCCACCATTTGTGGGCTTGGCCTGCTAGGAGAAGGTGGAGAATGACCAAAACAATGGAGGCACGCGGTCATTTCGGGGCTTGGGAGCCAGGAGAGGCTGAGGTTGTTGTTCGGGCAAGAAGCAGTGGAAAGAATAGGAGGCGAGGGCGGAGGAGGAGGAAGAAAGGGGGGTCAAAAGTGGAGAGAACGAAGACAAGGAGGGTGAGGGAGATAAGGAGGGCGCAAATTGAGATGGTAGACTAGGCTCTACTCAGGAGATGACCAGAGTGGGTCCTTTTTAAGGCGGAAGGAGAAGGAGGAGGAGAACAAGAGCTTGGGCTTGTCAATAATGTTGGACGAACTGGTGGCGGAGCAATGCTGGTGCTAGTGTTGGTGTTGTTCTTCGGGAAAGAAGACGAGGAGGAAGCCCA
Source organism: Eucalyptus guilfoylei (assembly GCA_016097605.1). Taxonomy (NCBI): domain Eukaryota; kingdom Viridiplantae; phylum Streptophyta; class Magnoliopsida; order Myrtales; family Myrtaceae; genus Eucalyptus; species Eucalyptus guilfoylei. Next base: position 49,859,128 of record CM027867.1, read on the forward strand.
TGTCTGCTCTCTCTCTCTCTCTCTCTCTCTCTCTCTCTCTCTCTCTCTCTCTCTCTCTCTCTCTCTCTCTCTCTCTCTCTCTCTATTTGGGGATTTAAAGTTCTTACTTGGGGAAAGACGCCAAACAGCGTCATTTTGTTGTTTGGATGCTGACTGTACTCTCCGCGCAAGTCATGTCAATTTCAAATATTAATAAAAATGTGTCACGTCAGATTTCTAGTCAATCATATCGACGTTGGCACTAAAATGATCGTTTTTCAAAAAATTTTGCACTTAAGTGATCCAAAATAAACTTTCGGTACCAAAGTAAGTACCGTATATAACTTTTGACACTTCTAGTGTACTTACCCCCGAGTTCTTTGTAACGGGCCAGACAGAAAATTAGAAATTTATTTATTTTTTCTGATCCTTTTCAGTCAAAATCGATCTACACATCATGTCTAAAATAGAATTTTGTGTTTTATTTTCAGCATGTTCCCATGTTCGTGCCAAAATCGTTCCTAACCATAAGTTCATTTTCATTCACTTTGGATTGAAATTTGATTCTTTATCGCATTCTGCATGCGTATGTATTACAGGAATTTACGTCAGTGATGGTTATGTAATTCACTTCACCCGAACGGAGAGCAAAACAACCGTATTCCCATCACTGTCCAAGCAAGAAACTTTGCCTCCCTGCCCAAAATGTGAATACCAGAAGAACATCAAGCGTGGGGTCGTCAAAACTTGTCTTGATTGCTTCCAGTGGGACGGCATAAAACTCCGATCCCTTCACTTTTATGAACACAAGTGGCCACTCCTAGGGTATAACCTTACAAGGCAAGGAACGGGCACCACATTACTCTATACTAAATTGCCCAATCAAGTTGTTGATACAGCTTGCAAGCTTCATGCTAACAATGGCTTTGGCAACTATAGCCTCATCAACAACAACTGCGAGCATTTCGCCACATTTTGTCGGACTGGCATTCGTGCAAGCAAGCAGACAGCATTTCTTAGTGATTGCGAGCGGAAAATTAAGGAAGCCAAAGAATGGATCATGAAGTCGCTGAAGAGAAACTTGAATTCAAGCAATCCAACCTTCCTCCAATCTTGTATTGTCTGTCTGTCTGTTGTTTTAATATCAGTTTCAAAGCATATTCAATTGGGACTGGAATGGGCGGCGAGAGGCACGCACACGTGCACAATACGCACAATAAAAAATTGTGAAAAAAAAAATGCGCCCTACTTAACTTATACGTGTATGTACATGTTTATGTGGAGATATATTTACAAATTTTTGGCAAGTGTCGCACAATGGTCATTACGTTCAATGTCCGGAAGTATGATCAATCACTGTTGGAGTTTGGTGTTCCTTATGACCATAGGCCAATGGTCATCGTAAATAAACTGTGAGAAGACAGTAGCTGAAGCTGGTGGCACATTCTCATGTCATTTCATTTATTGTGATTGTGAAAAAAAGGAAATGTTTAGGAAGGTCCACATATAGTCGATCTATCGATGACAAGGGGGGTGATTTTTTTTTAGTAGGGTTTCGAAAAATGACTCACGGCTCAACAAGTGTCTTAAAAGAACTCGTCATACAATTCTGCGAGTGAATGTTGTACTTCATTTTTTTGGAAGTTTAGCACTATTTTTTCTGCTGTGAGAGAACAGCCCAATGTCGACCGATACTACAGATAACGTGGAGACACATGGCCAACGAAATTATATTGATGCACGTATTGAGTTATGTTTTAGTCGCAAAGTTTAGCATACGCCTTTATCGTTTCTTTAAGAGAGGATTCAAGCGCCAGCAGAACAAAAACAAGTGCCGAAACGGGGTTCGAGATTATTGTCGTGAGAATTCGCGTGCACTTCACCTACAATTCAACTATACAGGCAGAGGTAGACAGAAAATGGATCCGTTTCATGAACAGACATTACTGATAAGAGTCGGTCGTGGAGTTGAAAGCAAAGAGTGTGCGGGCACTCTTGTACTCTGGCTACGTCGCGCTTTAGATCGGCACTTTCCGGAAGCGAAAAAAGACAGATCGATCGCCTCAACAAAACCAACCTCGGATGGGGATAGGAATGCTCCACGCGCTTCCGAAAAGCAGTAGACCCTAAGATGGGGTTGCGTGCATGAGATAACAAAGATCCCGAATGCTTAAAAAAGATATGTACTCGTTTCAAACGCATTGAGAAAATGACCAATTTGACATGTGTTGTGGATTCGATTAGATAGAAGCGAGATTTTCCTATATTCATTTAGTTCCTTCATTCATTCATTTACTTTTTGCGGGATTTTCTTTTTTTTATCTTTTTGCCTTTTTTTTTAATGATCATCATCATGTGGCATATCCAAAACCCACAACACACGCTCCTTTGGATTCCATTATTCACAACACACGCTCCTTTGGATTCCATTATTCATTCATCTCTCTCTCTCTCTCTCTTTCTCTCTCTCCAAAACCCACAACACAAAAATCAAAGGGTCCCACCTTCAAGTAAATGAGGCCTCCTCCTAAGCAAGAAAATTCAAAAAACCAAAAAAAAAAAATCCCTTTCTCTCTCTAAGGGTGATAATTAATTAATTAATTTTCAAAAGTGACAATTAAAATAGTTTTGGATCATTTTGATCTGAAGCGACCAAAGTAAAGTAATATTGCAATTCCATCTTTCCTTGCTAGAGAAAGGTGAAAGTGGATACATGTTGATAACGTCAAATTTCCAAATCCCATCAATTGTAGAGAGGTCTTTTTTTCCTAAACTTCTTATCTATCATCATTGAGAGATTTCCTAACCTCGTAGTAAATATAACATACTTATTCGAAACCCTGTTCTTTTTAATGCACCTGTTGAAATAACCATTTTATTGGGGGCGGAAACTACTGCAAAGACTCAAATCAAAAGGCACATTGGACTAGATCAAGGAGAAATTGGAATATGTGAAGAGGATGATTTGAAGGGACAGAGGAAAATCCACAAAAAGAAGAAATGTCATCACGTTTAGAAAAAAAAAAACATAACATGGAAGATGGAACTAAGCCAACTCCCACCAAAAAAACGTAGCCAAATTCAAACCGCACCCCTATCATATGCACAATGTGCAATACTAAAATCTTCATGTGCGCATCTGTCAATTTCTTTCATTCATAAACACTACCAGATACCCTTAGTCCAGTCACAGTTGCTTTACTTTCATGTCATCGTTATCTTCCTTTTACGGTGGACACAACACAGATTGTTGAAACAGTTTCGTAACACTTTGCTCGATAAGTTGGTGAGGTAGATGCAGCAACCTCACGAGAAGCCTACTCTGTCATTGCACTAGTGCAAATAAATGCCCACCTATTGGTCCTAAGCAATCTCCGGAGTGAAATGAAAGCATGCTGAGCAAGATCGAGTCAAAACTTTAAATTTTGGATGGGAGGATAGAGAGAATGAAGCAATAATACATCGTATTAATGCTAGTAGCTCACGCTCAGTTCCAAAGCGACTTTAATGTAAAATACCCATCTATTGAAGCACCTCATTCTTGACCCGCATATCGATCATTATCACGGAAAAAATGGTGCAAGATGGTGCAAAAGAACATAGCCCCGACGCGTCATAAAGCAAAACCAGCTCGGAGACCCAAACACATCTCTCTATATTCTCCCCCTATCCAAAGGACATGAATCAAGTCGAATTCTTGTGGATCTTGCTTGTCATTTTGTGAAGAGGGGGGACCAGTCGACAAAAACGTCAGACAGCATTAGTCACTGTCTGTATAGGCCAGGGCAGTTACAGAATGAAAAGTGAAGCACCGGTAGAGAATTAATGTCAAGAGAGCCAAAGGACTGCGCCACCAAACTCTCCTTTTCCACCGACTCCGTACAGCAACAATTGACATTTTGCGACCTTTTTTGTCAACGAGCGTAAAATGAAAGTTAGGTTAGATCTTTCTGAGTAATTGAGCCCACGAACAAGAGGATATACCTATGATTGATTGGACAGCTTTTCCAGACTTTCTGTCAATTGTGACTGTTGAAGAGGATGTCCTTTCCTGGAGGACCGGCAAGTGCTGGATCTTAATTGTTAAGGACATCAGAATCATTCAAAATCAGATCTCGACCACTGGCATTCAATGATGGGTCCCGCCAGGATGTGTTTTGCTGCTGTATATTATTATTATCAGTTTTTTTTTGGTTGAGGTTTGAGTATTTTAAATCCCCTAAATACATGAACATCACCGCAAGATAGTTTAACATTTCTATCCGGCCTATACCGTGTGGTTAAGGCATCACCTACAGGAACCATTGGCAGGTTTGGTTGGTGACTCGGGCGCCGGCATCTGATATTTTATTATATTACCGGTGACTATACACTCGGGGTGCTGCGTAGCCATAACTTCCAATAACCTATGTCTGCCACAAGTGATCTGTCTTCGTCTAGACTCTTTCTTGCCAAACCAAAATCTGATATTTTGGTGTTATAGCACTGTCGAAACACATGCCAAACAAAAGGTCAAAGTGGATAAGGTCACCAGTAGAAAACTTGGACAATGCGCAGATTTAATAAGCTTAGCTCGGGCTAATGACTGGTATTATAAACTAACTATGAAAAGAGCAGCTTGGGAATGTGCATTTTTAGATGATCATAACAACAAAGCCCCCGAACCAAAATATAAGGAAAACATACTCAGGTGGCGAACCAGGTTTTGAAGATGCTTTGCAATAATAGCTCCCGTGTTATATGTGAAAACCTGCCAGAAAGAAAGACTATATGCATAAGGTTTCAAATTCTTGCTGCTTCCAAAATGCAGGAGGGAATTGCAAAAAGAGGGGATGTCGCAAACTTATGTGAGTTATTTCAGCAAAGGAAAAGATTTTGGAACCAAATTATAATGGTAACAACAATGTGGTATTACTTAATTTAATCTAAGTAACAAACATGAAACTTACTGAGTCCAGCAATATGTTTGAGGGCTTGAAATCTCTGCAGATTATTTGCCTGTCTAACTGGTGCAAGAACGTGAGGCCAGGCTGCTCTTATTGCAAATTTAAGCCATGTGACCCATGGAAGTGGTTTAATGGCCGAGGCCCCCTGCAGCAAGAAAGACCATGATTTGTGTAGTACATTGAAACAAGAAAAGATCATATTTGCCGTAAATTTGAGACAAGCATGTATATATCGTCCAAGAGAGAACCTTAATTCCAAAGAGATGGTTCTTTAGGGTACCCTTTGGCATGAACTCATGGACAAGAAGTAGTTCTTTATCCTCTAAACAGTATCCCATTAGCCTGACAATGTTTGGATGAGAGAAAGTTCACCACTGACTGCAAAATATTATCACTCTCATATCAAAATAGGGCAAAACCTCATAATATCACATTTTTTTTAGTATGCAAAGCAAACAGGCATCTTCTGCGGAAAAAGGGAGGAGAACAACCAATTTGTGTGATAAGAAATCAAATAAAACCACATTGGCACTCTCAGCGCCATCTACCATGGATGCGCCCTACACATTTTGGATGGCAGCAAATAATCTGAAATAAAAACTGGGATGAAATATTCAATGATGCATCATCACCCATGTTGAGTAGTAAACCCTGACATGTGAACCGCATGGTTGAATTTCATATGCCTTACTGTAAACACAAACCTCATATTCATGTAAACCAAGAAGTAAGCAAATCTCAAGTGCTCAACCTATATATAAAGTGAGTAACAATCCCTCGCATGATTTTGACATCATTAAAGCCAATAGAGGATAAGAATGATGACTGTATGGGTGACCATGTAGAGTCTAAACCACAGAATCATAGAAGCTCTGATATGCAACATGAGAAAAGAATGCACTCATCTTGTGTAGTACAAAGTAGATGTCCACCTTCCAAGAGACAGCATCTTGAGAGATAATCAATTTTGAAAAATTCAAATGCTAAATAGATTTATGTGGAGGCTAAGTCCTACCCTCCTCATCTTTTCCCTTTTAAAAGACTTGTATGCAAATAACATGTTGACCTCCATTTACCAGGTGAATCATGAAAAAGAAATTGGCATAATCTTATACATTCTTCCTAGGATACATGAAGGAGAATAGTTTTGTCCAGTGTCCCCTAAAGTAGCATAACCAAACTCAAGACAATTATGTCACCTCACTTTCAGGGCACATCTTTCCACAAATAAAATATCCTAAGGATGGTTTTAGTTCCTAGAACTTTGTTCAGAAATTCCAGAAGTGGCTCTAATGTCGCAAAACTCATATTGGGATTTAATGTTTCAGGTACATTGTAGTGACATCCTCTGAGTTTAGCTTAAAAGGCAAGGATATAAGTCCCAATAGTTTCTGATGCAGGGATTATAGGCCTCTTGTGAAATGCCAGAAGACTCCCTACATTTCAAAATTTACAAGCAATCACAAGAATTTTACCATAATATTTATAAACAATGAGGATTCATAAGATGTTTCTACTTTACCTCTCAAGAACCTTAGAGATAGAAGCTTAGCTGGCAAAGCTAAGCTGGCGAAGCTTCTCTCCTCCCACTTGCTTCCTCCACTTCCATGCTGTTTGGCTGCTGGAAAATAAACATGCATGTAATTTGCACCACACAACTCAGCCATAATAACTGTAGGACAAGATTGTGGAATCTCATGATTAAGATCAAGAACACAGGAGCTCACTTGAGGTTTCTGTCAAATGATCCTAGGATTTACAGCACCTTGCCTTCTCATCCACACATCCTGAGACAGCCATTGAAACGCGCTTTCCAAAACAGAAATGCCTTAAACATTTGTGTCTCATCACTTTACATCCTGACAAACTGTTCAGCAAATTAGTGAAAACAGCTCTTTTCAGAATTTTTTGACTACTTGCATCTCCAATGGTACATGCGTACGGAATCTTAAATGAGCCATGCATTTCACCCGGCTCTGTGCCTGCTGTTTGATTTTGAATAGAGAGAAAATAAACACCGCAAAATTAATGGCTCCAGACGTAGGATAGGCAAATTTTTACTCTTCTATTGCATGTCTGGAAAATACTTACACGAACTTCAGAAGTCCTTGAAAACAAAATCTCACAAGATTTCTTAATGTTTTTATGTGGACTTGAAACCATACAATGGAAAAGCAAGCTGACTTCTCTCCAAGCTCTTGCATAGAATTGCTCATGGTCATGGGACAAGTCAAGGACCCTACAATAAAGAATAAGAGGAGCAAGCACCGTCCTTTCCTAAATAATTGCAATCCTAACAGAATAATATGGTCCATATTGTCAATCTAGCTCCCAGAAATATGTGTTCAGTTGGGCAACAACATATATTCTCAAAAGGAAGAAAGCAAGATGAGATAGTGAACCTCATATGAAATTAGCCGCACAAAACCAGAACAATCTAGCGACAAAAAAGGCCACCGACATCTATCATCTCATACTCATTTTTCTACAACAAACTATGTATCTGGACACAATTCTTCTCCCACCATCATAATAGAACTTCTTGCTAAAAATGCAATGGTGATTATCATTGAATACTACAAAGCACATGCAACCCGAGCTTTCCTGAGAGGAACTAAGATTACCTTCCACTCTTTAGATCCTTGCATGCTCTTTGGGTTCAATTTTTTTATGGCAATTGGAGTAATTCTTTTGCCGTGGGAAGACCCCTTGTCATCAAGGCAGCCTTTGAAGACTACCAAAACCACCCTTGCCGAGAATTGTATCAGATCTGAAGCTTCTTGTTGCAACTTTCAGCTCTGCAAAACTAAAGACCCTGACTTCTGAAGTGGAGCAACATAATCATTTGGAATAGACTCATTCAACCTCCCTCTTAACCTCCTGCTCAGTCCATCCTCAGAAGACAATGAACTGCTTAACAGTCGCAGCTGGTCCTCCTGTGACTACACAACTGAAGAGAAGAAGGTTAAGAATTTGCTGTGAGATGAAGACAGGAGCAGATGAGCAGGACCTAATTGAGTTGTAGAGATGTCGGTGGGTGGGAAAAGAGTTAGTTAGCGAAGTTAGAATCTGAAGTTGTCAGTGGACAGGTGTATGAAGCATATTCCTTCATAATCCGCTTTGTCTGTAAGTTGAGGCTTGCATGAATTTCAGGATAATTCAGAAAGCAGGAGGGCAATGACAAGTATGACATGCAGAACATCTATAAGATGTATAGTTAGGATTCCAGCTCTTGCATTGAAACTCGGACACAGTATTAAACATCCCTTTATCCTGAATGCTCAAACTGTTGGGACTGAGTCCATCTGGGATATCAAACATGCTCCATAAGTACACCACGACCAATATGTTACATTCTCGTGACAAATGCCTTCTTCTTCTTCTCCTCGTTCATATCCGCTCTCTCAATCATATTATTCTCATCTCTCATCTCAATTTCTTTCTAATTTTCTTTTGCCTCAGTATTCCAGCTAAAGCATCAAAACTTAATCTATTGATCCAATGAAATGCCCAAACCAAATGCAAAGGGTAACAAAGTCCAATCGCAGGAGGAACTAAAACCAAAATTCTGTGACAGAATTTCCTACTTGCTAACTCACATCCAACAAAAGCAACCAAAGATCATAACTTTAACCCATGCAATCACAATTTGAAGTTCAGAATTATCATAGGGGTACACCAAACACCTGCACTCGGAGGGCAGACCAGCTGGAGATTACATCTTAAAAACGTACAACTCATGGTGAAAAGAAAAAGACAAAGAAAACAAAACAAGAAAGCAAGAAAGAATTGCAGAAGAAACAAGGAAATTACCAAAACTAAACAACAAAGACAACTCGCGCCCAAACTCAAAATTCTATCAATTAAACAAGAAACAGATATGAAAAAATCAAGTAAATAACTTTCTAAGCTAAGACTCGACTAATCTACACACTTATTCAGCAACATAACGACCCCTACGCGTCAATGAAAAGCTTGCCTATAGCAGAGCACACGTTGTTGTCCCCGTACAGGGCAGCTCGGGCATCAAATTTGGTCATATCATCTCTTTCTTTAATGAACTCTGATTTCAGCGAGCTTATTGTCAAAATAAAGTTTTTCTCGAAGTACTAAGACATCTTAAATTTGGCCGACCCAGAAGATGGCCCAAGGAAGGTGAAAACCAACACCAAACATGGTAATTCGTAATTGGTTCCAGCTGCGCACACGAAACTTCAAAAGGCACATTTGGCAGGTAAATTCCTATCCAGAGGTACGTTTCTACCAGCCAATGCTGTTTTGCACCGAGTCAAGCCATAAATCTAAACCACCCCGCGCTATGGTATATCATTTGGCAGTTGAATTCCCACCCAAAGGCATGTGGAGTGCGTGTCAGAATGCCACTACCCACAAAGGAAAACCTGCACAAACGGAAGATGATACCTGATCCGATTTGTCCCCTATGCGGAAAAGCCCTGGAAACGGTGGAACATCTTTTTACCCTGTGCGAGTGGACCAAAGTTATCTGGCTAGACCCAAGGATTGACATAGACACCTCTCCACAAAAAAATTACTATAATGGATAAATGGGTTTTTGAGATACTGACCGAGGGATCTGATGCTCTGGGGCGAGATCTTTTCGTGGGCATACTCAGGTTGATGTGGAAAACCCGGAATTCCTTTGTCTTTCAAGCGCACGAGATGGTTCCTCAGTCGATCGCGGACGACGCCTTCGCAATGACCCGAAGTTTGATCAGTCAGCAACCAGGATCGAGACAATCGGTAAAGGACATGGCTTTCTTACCGAGAAGCGGAAGCTGCCGGGCCGAGGCTCCCGGACGCTAAACGCCGATGCCTGATGCCCCATGGGCAGGCGACAAATCGGAGGCCTCAATCGCCGGCGTTTGCGGAGACGGTCGAGGGGTTCTCGCGTGGGCTCGACGTCAACGGCGGAATCCGTAGCAGTTCGCGAAGGTCTGGTCTTCTGGTCTGAAGTCTGAACTCGAGCGAAGCGATGAGAGGGATAGCAACGACAGATCTGGAAGCTGAACTCCAAAGTGGACAGCCCATCAATGGTTGGGCTTTATCAAGCGAAGCCCATAGCCCATGGGACACCCGAAATCTAATTGAGTAATGCAGGGGCCATTCGGCCCAGTCAAAAGTAGTAATAAAAGTTGTCCATCCTCCACGAGAAGCAAATTGGCGCGCAGACCTGGATCGCAAAAGCCCATAGACTAGGGTACCTCCCTCCCAATTGGCTATCTAAGCCTCCCCAACCTCTTTGGAATTTGTTATGTTTTGATGCAAATTGTGGCTGATCTACCTAGGGGTGATCGGGAATTGTCCACTAAGGGCTAGTTTCAAAAATTAAAATCGAGAACCACCCATTAATTCCATAGATCCACCTAAAAATGGGACCACCAGTCCGGTCCGATTCCCAGGTTGAATTATGGAATTGGTCCCCAAATCCCTACAAAATTGCGTTCATCGATTAATATCATGGTGAACCTAATATCTACGTAGTCCACTAAAGCTTGTTTGGCCTTAAATTTGGATTGAATTACGAGCTATTGATTTTGATTAAGGATTGAAAATTATAGGGCGAACAAATTGATAATACTCGTTAGCTAATAAACTAATTTCTCCGAAGAAAATAGTGTAGTTCTCTTAGGTTTGGTCGTCCAGATTTTTAACTAGTATAAAACTGGATATGATATAATATGAAATCCGGATTTTGATATATTGTATCCACTTGTTTGGTGAATCACAATAATAAAATTAAATATATTCACATCATATATATATATATATATATATTGTATAAATGGTATATCATTGTAAATTAACCTAAAAGTTCACAAACGGAGATGGTAAAATCTCTCGCGACACTATTTCTTAATTTATTTTTTTTCCTTTCTTTTTTTTTATAATTTTCTTTATTATTTATTTTTCCTTTCATCATTTTCTAATAAAATTTTATTATATAGTAAATTGTACTAATATAACTAAAATGCCTAAAATATGTAATAAATATATATTTATATATTGAATTTATATTATAATATATAATTAAAGTCAAGTATATATGTAAAAATAAGATTAAGTTAAAAATAAATTTTTATTTTTGTTGTTTTGAATTTTTATATTACAATTCAAATATTGCTTATATTGAAATATAATTTTAATAATTTGTTTATTCGAAAAAAAATAACTTTCCTATTATGTATATTAGAAATTCTATCCACATTTATCCAACCTCCCCTATAAGATAATTTTATCCGATCTATACCCTTCTTATATTTGACTTTATCTCTTCTTAAGTAGGCACCAAGGGTAAGGTATAATAAATTTTATCCTATTCTGAATTTCATCATGACTGCCAAACATAATCTTAAGATTTCCCGACACCAACAACAAATGGAGAATTAGATTTTACATTAAAAGTCCTAACCTCCACATAAGTCAAAACATTAATTGTTTGATCCATCTTCTTTTAACATCAACCTAATTTAATCACATGAATGGCTAAAGAAATACCTAATTATTCTATTAAAACAAGCCATTGGACCTTAATTTTGTATCATGATGACAAAGTGCCACAATATTTATGGACATCTCCAATTGGTCTCCTCCTTCCTCTTCGTTTGTTTATTTTATTTTGACGGAGAAAGCAAGTAAATGAACTATTAGAATAAACAAAAAGTATGGAATTAATCCTATTACGCACCCAAGAGACAAAATTAGTCAATAATGTCTAATAGTACAACTATATATGTACTTATATATTGGAAAAAATTGCAAAATAATTAAGTAATTAAGTTGGAATTTCTTTGTGTGTGTGTGTGTGTGTGTGTGTCCAATTGCAAAATAATTAAGTAATTAAGTTGGAATTTCTTTGTGTGTGTGTGTGTAAAATAATTAAGTAATTAAGTTGGAATTTCTCTGTGTGTGTGTGCGCGCGTGCGTTCGTGTGCGTGCGTGTACGTGTGCGTGTGCATGTGTGGGCGTGTGCGTGTGTGCGTGTGTGTGTCTAGTCCACCCGAAACCAAGCGTTGGACTAATACTCACCAATTCTAGTAAATTGGGATTAGGAACTGGACTGGTCCGTATGAGAACTGCTGATTTTGGGCAATTCTTAGTTCCTTTGCACACCCCTAGTTCTACCATCTCTTCTAATTAATGAAAGTGTTTTGTTTTTGACCAAAAAAAAACAAAAATACTAAAAATTTGACCATCTAAACTTGAGTATAAAAATTTGACAATGGGGAATTCTATGGTTATTGAGAAAAATTAAACATCAGCTAGTTTTAGAAAGGGAGTAATTAATAAATGTTAAACAAATGGCTGTAAAATTGTTAATCTTACTATTGATTAAAGAAAATTGCGATGCATGAAGATAGTTATATAATCATGAAGTTCAGTTCCAAGAGTAGAGAAAAATTTAAATTCAGATTATTTATAATATTTCAGGAAAAGTTATATAATGTCAGCAAGTTCAACCTTACAAGGCTTCTTGACCGAAAAAAAGAAAAAAAAATTATGAGGTTTTGACGTAAACAACAATATTTGAGGGATGATTACTAACTTGTAATTTACAATGACTTAATTACTGAGTATTATTATATAATTTATATTCAAGTTACGATTACCAATTCTATAGTCAAGCTAATGTTGAGAAAAGTAAGTTATCAATTATAAGTGAAACTGAGTTATGACAATTAACGATAATGACCAGTAAAGTTAAATTATGGTCTTTTGCGGGACTGCTATTATTTCTTTCTTACGGATCAAGAAGCACCATTTTGATTTCTAGCCCTACATTTGCTCATTCTTGAGATACATACAAGATGCAAAAAAACGAGAGAATTTTTATTTGACTTTATCTGATGCTGGCATGTAATATTGCATGACTCAAGGATAATTTAACTTTGAAAAAAAAAAAACGGCAGTGTAATTTAATTTAATTATTAAAAAATCAGTTTATATCCTATATTTGAGCAACAGTCCCTTTGCACCTGATCATGTACATCACAATACTAAAAAAATTGATTAAGTTGACATTTGTCTTATGTTGTTGAGAATTCGAGTTTCCCAATCTTGCAAATCTTCGTATACCATAATTTTTGTTTTCGACCTTGTATTGATATTACCATATTTAATAAATTGTATCCGGATCGAGCCTGGATTATTTTGCTTATGTTGTAAATTTGATCCAGCCTCCAATCTACTCCTTGAAATGTGTCTCCTTTTGAGCAGATAAATAAATGAGTGAACTAATTTAATACAGGAAATCTCAAATATATCTGCCTAATCATATAGTGAGAAAATATTGGTATCTCGGTATCTTGAAATTTGGTTCACTGTTTCTCTAGGCTCTTAAAACAGACAAAGTAGAGTTTCCCGATCGCTAGCAGCTACATGGATGTATAAAGCCAACAATACTTAATTCATAATTGACGTCCAGTTACTCATTTTCTTTCTTTTATTTTCCTTTTTTTCCCTCATCATTGCTTTCTGCGTTTGAAGTGAATAAATTCATATTTAGAGTATTTCGGTAATTGGCAGGTGTGTGTGGGCAGCATTGTAGCTTTGCTTATGATTTTCTTTTTTTTGGTCAAAATTTAGAAATCGCTCTGAACTTTGAAACATCTTTAGGAATTTTGCATTACTTGAAATCACCCCTTCATGTGCTAATACTTATGCAAGTTTAAGAGATGTTTGAGGTATTCATTACGTGAAAACAACTCTTAGGAGTATGAAAAATAGACACCATAAGTTAAAAAGCATCAAACTGACTGATATGCCTCATCATATTAGACTCATTTTTTTAGTTTGAGTTAATACTATAAAAACCTTAAGCTTTGTCAATCGTGACACAAATATTATGAACTTTTATTTTGCCTTACTAAAATCCTAAACTTGCCCAATATAACACAAATGCTATAAAAAAAAAATTGTGCCATTAAAATCCCTAGTAACAAATATGCTCTAGATAGAATTGAAATAAAAGATTAATATGAATCTTTTCACATACAAAAAAAAAAATTTGAGGTATGTTTATCACAATAAGTATAATTTGAAGTCTTTATGGTATTTGTCTTTTTAAGTTTTAAAGTAATATATATACTGATATATATACTGATTTTGAAAATAAATCAAAATTGAAAGTCTCTCATTATTACGTCACCCACGTGTGCATCGTCGGCAAAGACAGGCGTTCCTCTTTCAACTGTCCAGAGTCAGAGGAGGCGGCACATCACGATCCAACTAAAATCCCTTCTCCAACGGCACAGATAAAATAGAAAGCGCGTGGGGCCCACCCATCAGTGACATGAAAAGAAATAGGAACCGAGGATCTTTTCTGTCTCTTTCCGGGGGTTGGGGAGGCACCTGGCTTTCTTTTGTCCGAATTCTACATTTTTTATATTTAAATCCTAGTTAAATAAGATTAAAAAGTAACAGGGTAAAATCCCCCCCCCCAAAAAAAAACACACTAAAAATGAAACAAAAACCTACACCGTGCTCCACCACTGGAAAGGATGCCTGGACTAGCCACCTCCACTCAAAATGTAACTAAGTTTTTTTTGTTCCGGATTCAGTCAATTGAAATTCACGTATCTATCAGATGGATATATCAACTTTGATTAAGCAGATTTGAAGACTGTACAAGGACTTGTTAGATTAATTTAAAAGTTTGAGGACTCAATTGGAAGGAAGAAAAACATGATAGTTTAGGGAGCAAAAGTAGTCCTTTTGCCTTTTAAGAAACAAAAGATGTGTTGTAGCCAGAACTTTTCACTTAATTACGGGCTCAAGCTTTGCTAAAGGGTGAAAATGAAAGCTTCTGGATGTTGGTAGGAGCCTTCTGGAGTGCTAAAGAGTCGCGTCACCAGGTGTGACCGGGGTTAAGGATAAGAACGACAGCTTAAGATGGAAAGAACGCGTTCATGCACGTTCACGTGCCGCAACTTGACTTTTTCGTGTGACGTGTAATCAAACTTAGTGTATAGTTTTTATGCTTAACCTCTTATTATACGCGCATGCGTGAGAGATTTACTGTATACATAGCAACCTCGCAAAAACCATATATGGGTCAAAAGCTACCTACAAAGCGAAATGGAAAGCGTATGGAGCAAGATCAAGGAGAAGTTGGAATATATTGGATGCAAGGATAATTTGAAAGCAAACTACAGCTGGAAGCAATATCAACCTCACATTAATACTAGTGGTCCATGATCAGTTCCAAAAGAATGTGTATAAACCGCCCTTTGTTAACCCACATTTGTATGGCAATTCCAATAAAATTGCATTATTAATGGGGGTTTTGGTGAGATATTTTTCCGAGCCATGACTTTGGAAAAACACATTCAAGAAAGAACAAAAGCGAAGGACCTTATCCCACCCCCTAAAAAATCTCATAAAGCAAAACCATCACATGGATTCAATCGCTTCTTTCTCATTTTTCTTCCCCAAGAACAAGGACAAAAATCATCATAATCAGGGCCCAGCTCGCATGGCCGCTCGGCCGCTCGGAATGCTAATGATCAAGTGGTGCGCGGTAGCTTCCCCTCTGGGATTGGAGAACAAAAAGGAAAAAAAATAATTAATGAGATTTGATCAATAATGCACGCAACGGCATGGTAATTATTCACTAGATAAGATTTCACAGTTAGACTTATCATTTGAGTTCGTCCCTCTAATCTTCTGAAGCTGTATGTGAACAGACTGTGTATATGTACGTTGATCGCCTGTATTTAATTTTTTTTTTTTTTTGGTAATTGATATTCCTCCTGGCACAACCATGTGCATATGATGATATATACACTCGCATTTCACATAATCTTATTGAAACTATATTGTAATTTCTAAACAGTATCTCATGTTTCTTTAAATTTACTTCCCTTCTTCTCGTAGAAATATTAAAGTACGGAGCTGCCAAAATTTCAATATTATGACATGAATGTCACTATTATATATATATAATAAGAAAAAATACTAAATGATATATAAGAAAGATAAAATACTAAATGGATAACCAGCTAACAACCTTTTTTTCCCAGAGAATTTTGTACATCGATTAAGATTCTCAAACTCAGAGAGAATCTTCCAAACCAACTAACAGATCTACTGGTTTTATGTTTTTTCAAGTTTTGATTGAAATTGTTCATGGGCCTCATAGAGGTTAACCAACAGATCAATCGAGAGGTTGAAACGTTCGAATTCCTTTTGAAAATAACGTATTTTATTTTTTAAAGTTGCTAACGAAGAGACTTCATCACCAAAAATTGTTTTTCCATTCATAAATAATACATATTTTTTCTTCTTTTTTATGCCTCTACTCTTAGCATAAATCCTTTCGAATGGGTCATGTCACAATTGCCTTTTATAGTTTCATGCATCATTATCATTTTATAATGAGGGTTTCCAAGGCAACTTGGCCAACTCATTATTTTAGAATTGCATATGTTGTCTTTCCAACAAGTGTTTGCTGACTAGTGTCGTGTTGCTTTATAAAACCCTATAGTGTCTCCCCTATCTAAGAATAGTCAGGAAAATCTTTGTCCGATCTAACTAACAACTAAACATTGGATGCATTTTCAGTCGTCTTCGCATTAATAAAATGCATTTGTCCTTGTAGCGGGAGCAAAATAGACAACACACTGTAAATTGAAGGGCCCTTTTGTGCCTTTATGTTGACTGATTAGAGGGTTTTAATTAAGCTTTCACCTATAAGCACATGAGAGATCATGCTATTTATTATCATGCGTGCAGACTTTTCAAATCAAACCCCAAACACACAGCACATTTCTCTGCCGAGTTGCATGACCCTACATGTGTGCATGTGTGTATATATACATACGTGTGTGTCTCTATACACGCACGCATTTACATGTAGTGTTTTGGGGAAAATATCAAATATATAACAACATATAATTTTAGAAATAATATGGAATGGAAAGAAGAAAATGGAATATGCAGATGATTAAATAGAATTAAAAAAATGGAGTCGTTGAGATAACGAGAGAATGATTGAAAGGGTGCCCCCTTTATTATCGAGTCTACTAAAGTCAAAGATCTGGCTTTCATGTATTAAATTTCCCTGTGCATCTTTCTGTCCGTAACATGCTTCTCTCTCCCTCCCTCCCTCTCCCTCTTAGTTACCTACTCATTCCACCTTGTTTTGCTTATGGAAGATTGAGACTCCCAAGCAGAACATGCGTAACATTTGTCCTGAATGAATATTTCTCTTATGTTCGAGGAAAGTCTCGAAACCGGATATCCTTCTGCCTTCCGGTCAACCGCTTTCTTTGCTCTTCGTATTTGATGCTGTTAAAATCATTGCTTATCGGCATGCATTCAATTTGTAATATAAGGTAATTTTAGGGTCTAGGCTAAATTCTTTTCAATCGTCATGAGACCTTTTCCCGACACGATTAAGCTTAGGTGGGCAAATGATGAAGTTTCGCACTTGCTTAAGTGTGTAGACGACAATGATTTTTAGTGCTTGCAACTGTAGAATCAAGGATAGGCAGAAAATAGATTAGTTGAAGAAGTCATTAATGGTAGCTCCATTGACATAGAAGCTCCCAATCTGGATTCCCGATCATTGACACAACCCTTTTCACATGATTAAGCGGCTTATAACATTATCATCTTTATAATGATTTTCCCAGAATGGTGGATATTATATTATGAGGTATACGATATAATATCTTAACTGGGAAAATCATTTAATTTGAAGTCGCAAATTTTTATTTTGAAGATCCTGACAATCTATCGAAGACTATCACTAAAAAGCCAGGCCCACCATCCATGAAAAGTCGCAGATTCCCACCTCCAACTTGAGAACTTGAAAGGATCACTGCACTTTATCACCTTTAACTTTTTCTAGTTTTAAAATATCATTCATCATAAAAGAAACCTGCTCAATAAAGAGAGATTAAACTTGCACTTCACGGGCAAAGATTTTCATTTCTTCTATCATGCTCCTAAATTTTGGATGGACAGGATGATTCTTCGAGTTCCAAGTGGTTTTAGTACAAGTGGATCTCAATGAATATGCAGTAATCATAAAATGCAAGATCTTATCTCCACTATAAGTGAAATTCGACCTTAATACCGTGTTTTATTATCACAAGCTCGGCATAATTTTCGAGTTTGATACGGAATCATATATTATAGGGAAATGATATGCTAACAGTTCCATAAGTCTCTCAAATGAAACAGTGGTTTCTCCACTTTCAATTCACCACCTTGAATGTTATGAATGGGTTTGTTTCTTAAAATAAAATTATTACTCTCTCAAGATGTGATCTGAATTGCACCATTATTTAATAGTGCCGTTAGGTTAGCAATGCTCTATATAATATGATGACATGCTAAATTGACGCAATAAGAAATTAAAAACATTGCGGATGTGTCTTGTTTATCCTAATACTTGTGGTTTTTTCATGTTTGGAACTTGTCAATCAAATTTGGCTTATGATATTTGATTGGATGGATGGTCAAATAGCACACCAATTTTTAATATAAGGGATTTTCGGGTGTAGGATCAATCCTTAGAGTAGCATTTCCATTGAATGAAGTATGCCGCTGGAATCCCTGTCGATGCCGAAACTAAACCAAGTGAAATTAAACTTCTCAAAATAAGAGCAATCGATGGTCTGGTGGAAGAAAGCCTCAGAAACTATCAAATCACACAAAAGTCACAGGGTCCCACCTTCAACAAACGCGAGAGCTCTTCCTTTTGCTGTCTCTCTCGCTCCTAAGCAAGAAAATCCAAAACCCAAAAAAAAAAAGAAAAAAGAAAAATCCAATCTCTCTCTCTCTCTCTCTCTCTCTCTCTCTCTCTCTCTCTCTCTCTCTCTCAGAATGATGACTGATTTTCAAGAAAGCCCTGTTTGTCAACCGTTTCCGTAGTGACAATTAATATAGTTTTGGAGCATTTCGATTTGAAGCGATCAAAGTAAAGTACTATTGCAGTTCCATCTTTCCTTTCTAGAGAAAAGGTGGAAAGGTGGAAGTGGATATATGTTGATAACGTTAGAGATCCAGATACATTCGAAACCCTATTCTTTCTAATGCACCTGTTAAAAAAACCATTTTATGGGGGCGGAAACTACGGCAAAGAGCCAAACAAAAAGCACATTGAACTAGATCAAGGAGAGATTGGAATGTGAGAATAGAATGATTCGAAAAGAGATACCCAGAAGAAAGAAAGAGAGAAAGAAAGAAAGAAAGAAAGAAGATAAAATCAAGGACCCCATCTCCCACCAAGAGCATGGAACCACAAAAGAAAATCCACAAAAGAAGCGATGTCATCACGTTTTTTGGGAAAATAAAAATAAAAAACATAACATGGGACTAAGCCACCTCCCACCAAAACAAAAATAATAATTAAAAAACATCGCCAAATTCTAACCCCACCCATATTTTATATTGAACGTTCCCCCGTTCTCCGAAGTCTAAACCATGTGAACTGCTGCTCCGTCAGTCAAAGTCACAATCGCTTATACTTCCATGTCAAAGCAAAGGGTTGAACCTATACTCATTCGCAACACTTGGATGATGCTTGATAAGTTGACGTCTACATATTATATTTGCCTACAGGCTACAGCAACCTCTCAAAAAGCCTACCATTATGTGAAAATACCCAGCCATCGGTCCAGTCCAAAGCAACCCTTTGGATCTAGATGAAAGCAAGCTGAGTAAGATCGCGTACAGCTCGACGCAACATCACGTCATATTAATAGTAGTGGCTCCCCATCAGTACCCCCCCCCCTCCCCGGGAAAAAGAAGAAGAAGAAGAAAACTTGTAATTAGTAACCACCTTTTGTTCTCACATTGGCATGGCTATGGCGGTCATGATTTTCAGGAAAAGAAAGTGGTGCAAAATGGTGCAAAAAGAATACAGCCCCGGTGCATCAGCAAGCAAAACCATCACAGAGATCCGATCGCATCTCTCTCTCTCTCTCTCTCTCTCTCTCTCTCTCTCTCTCTCTCGTTACTGTTTTGCCCGACCAATGGACACGAATCGAGTCGAATTCTTATGGGTCACGCTTGCAAGAGTCAAAAACTTTTTTTCTTGTCATTTTGTGACGGGGGTTACTTTTTTGCCCAACCAATGGACACGAATCGAGTCGAATTCTTGTGGATCACGCTTGCAAGAGTCAAAACTTTTTTTGCTTGTCATTTTGTAAGGGGGGGGGAGTCCGCAAATAAACGTCGGACGGGGACAACGTTAACCATTTAGAGAACCTCCGACCGAGAACCGGACTCACGCAGCACCTTCCTCATATGAGTTACGTTCATTGTTTAGTAGTCGCAGATACATGTCTCTACCAGATTTTGCTAAACGAACACAAAAATAAGATCATCTGTATGCTATTGCATACCTAGGAAAAGGGAAGGTATCGGTTGAATTCAGAAAGAGCAATGGGTTAAGTGTCACACAAGTTATCATCCCCAGCCTAATCCAATCCGGTTGCTCTTTTTGGTTTTGTCCGTAAAGTACAACAGTACGAGGATGAGGCCATGCTGCGACGTGTCCATTTTCTTCTTCTAGGCTCAATAATTTCAAAAATGGGCCCCTCCCCCCCCCCCCCTTCACCAAACCAAACTCCCACAACTCCCGATTTCCCTCTCTTTTCAAGTATGCTCTTGTGCTCCTCCTTCACTCTCTCTCTCTCATTCATCATCGTCGTCGTTGTGGTCATCAAACCAGACCCAGCGTACCCTTTCATTCCAGCCCACTTAATATCAATCCAGACCAGTGTTCCTACCTTCCTCAAATCCTCTCCTAGTTCTCAATCAATAAAGACCCACCCCCCTCCTGTTCCGTCATAGGAGAGACTACAGAAGGACCGCAAAGGGATAAAATGGCAGCTGAGATCATCAACAAGCTATTCATGTTGTGGACGCTACTGTCGGGGACCGTGGTAAGACCAGAAGATCTTCATCCGGGGGATCATATTTACACTTATCGGCGGTTTGGCCTCTACTCGCATCATGGTTGGCTATTTCTCCTCTTTTGTTTTATCCATTGTCGTTATTATTTTCTCGTAAAAGAGGATGTAGTTGTTGTAGTGGCAGAACTTGGTGTCGGTGGAATCGCAGCAAGTGCATTTCAGCAGTTCTTGCTCTGGGAACTGAGGACTCGTCATTCTTCTTCCTTCTTTATTGGTTTTCCTTTGGCCCTTTCGTCTCCTTCTTTCATTCAGTTGATCAGCTCAACCCCGTTCGGTGGCCTTCGGGATGCTGCCTCCGACAAGGATGTTGTGGAGGAAACCGTCCGCGGTCCTGGCCCCGTTTGGTTGCCTTCTTTCTTGGTTTTTCCACGGCTGACCCGCGCTACTTCGTTTACCTTCTTCCTTCTTCCATTTCCACATCCGCCTATCCGGCCTCCCCGTCCATAGCCTTGCCCTCGGCTTCGCCAACTCTCTGACTCGCTGAGTCCTCAATGAGTTCTCGAGGACTTGGAATACCAAGAAGCTGATGCCGTTCGTGGTGGGGCTCACCCACAGTAATTTGTTTACCTTCTTCGTTCTTCCATTTCCAGACCTGCCCATCCGGACTCCCCGTCTATGGCCTCGCCCTCGCCTTCACCGGCTTTCCAGCCCACCAGGTCCCCGACGAGCTCTCGAGGACTTTGAACGCTGAGAAGCTGATGGCGTTCTCCATGGGGCTCACCCACACTAATTTATTTACCTTCTTCTTTTTTGCCATTTCAGCAGCCGCCCAACCAGCCTCCCCGTTCTCCTCGGCGTCGTCCTCCCCTTCACCGTCTCTCCGATCTACCGGGTCCTGGACGAGCTCTCTCTCGAGAGGACTTTTTGGGCCAAGAAAAGTCGATGACGTTCTCGCTGGGGCCCACCCACACTAATTTTATTTAGCCTCTGTTTCGGGTCCCGCTTATTCCTTCTTTCACATGTCCCATTTCCTCTCTCTCTCTCCCTCCCTCCCTCTCCTCTTAAATGAAGAAAAGTCGTGAGATAGAGAAGCCAACCTCTGATTTTTCCCCCAGACAATTCGAGCGATTGTTATCAAATGATACAAAACTATCCGATTTACGAGGTTTCTACCCTTTTTTTTTACGTCTTCCTCAACACCTTTTTGCCTTGAGTCGGTTCTCTCTGAATATCTTTCATCACTTGTCTTGGAAGATTGAAATTAGTCCCATATAAAACCGTGCCTCGCTTATATCACGTAAAACATTGAAACTTTTTGATTTGTTGTCATCGAAGTATGCTCTCTATTAGCCTTCGATTCTCCAACACAAAGTCTAATATATTATGATCCACTTGGGCAATCGCCTTGCTCATCACATCACTTCTTGTTCCCTATTAATAAGTTGATCGTGTATTAACTATTTGTTATGGGTGATTTGGACTATTGATTCTTGTTCTATTATTGCACGTGTTCACTATTGATTCTAATAGGAATTTACGTTGGAGAGGGCAATGTCATTCATCTCACAAGAACGGGAGTCGACAAGACTTCTCTCGATTCCTTCCAGCGAGAAGGCGGGACACTTCATTCCGTCCGTTCATATGCGTATGGGCGGCCATCGCTGGAATATTTGCTGACATGGAGGGGGACTCGCACAACTTTACTCGATACCAAATCGCCTAAGGAAGTCGTGGACAAGGCTTGGGAGCTCTACCAAAGCGAAGGCTTCGGCGAGTACAATCTCATTCATAACAATTGCGAGCATTTCGCCACGTTCTGTCGGACAAGCGTTCGGGCAAGCGCACAGGCAGAATTGATCAGCGCTTGTGAGCAGAAGTTACAGGAAGTCAAAGACTGGGCAATGAAGATTCTGCAGAAAATTTAGCTCTCGTAACTCAAGGACCCCACCAACTTGCCTTCCCCATCTGTACCAGCGCTAGCAATTATATTCGCCTTTTGTTAGAGTTATTGTTGTCAAACGAGCGGTAAAAGGAAAGAGAGTCGAGTCTTTTTATATCCAATTTAATAAATCACACTTTGATAGTGATGGGATACAGGGGCCCACACGACAAAAAGAGTATTTATCTATGATTGATTGGACAGCTTTTTGAGACTTTCCCGTCAGTTGTGACAGTTAGAGGAGATGCCACGTGCGCGGATCTAAATTTTTAACGTTGTACGGAACATTACAAATCAGATCGTGACCGCCGATATTTAATAATGTCCGGTCCCGTCAGGATGATGTCTTTTGCTGTTCCGTCAGGATGATGTCTTTTGCTGTTCTGATTTTTTTTATGTCAAGGTTTGAGAATTTCGATCCCCTAAATACGTAAAGATTATTCCCAAATAATTAACATTTTTATCCGGCCTAGTAAACGTAACTTGCCTTACCGTGCAGTTAAGGCGTCACCCACGTAAAACTGTCGGCAAGTTTGGGTGATGACTTGGGGACGGCAAGCATACTTGATTGTTGGGCAGACTAGATCTGCTCGACAAAATTCTTAGCCTCGGATAATAGGGCCGCTTTTGGCCATATCATGATAAACCGGTCTCTCTCTCTCTCCCCCCCTCCCTCCCCCACTCAACAACACAGACAACAAGGACCACATTTTGAACTTTAGGCATGGATGGGTCAGCCCAACGTGGACCAACAAGCATACCCATTGGCCAAGCAAGTTCATACAGTAGAAATGATGAATCAGCGACAAGCAGAGGTGATGAATAAAGATTTACTAACTGTGTCCGAGAAAGACGGTCGAGTTGGGATCAATTGTCTAGGAAATAATGTTTTCTATCAGGCGTAACTAATTTTTCCCACAATTTCCATGACTTCGTTCGTCGATGGCCAGTGCTCTAACATAAATTTGCCAAACATGGCATTAAGAATGGTCAAACTAAGTCCAAAGTGCAATGTTCTCTACTATGATCGCCCCAAGCAATTCAGAAAGCCCATCATATTACCTGTGGCTATATAATTGGGTGCCGCATAGCCATAAGCTCCAGTAACTTGTGTCGTCGCATGTAACGTTGCTTCCAGTATGGCAAGAGGAGATTGCAAAAAAACAGGATGTTGCAAACATAGTTGAATTATTTCAGCACAGGACAAGATTTTGGAATCAAATTTTATAGGTAACAACAATGTGGTATTGCTTCATTTAATTGAAGTAACGAACATGAAACTTACGAAGTCCAGCAATATGTTTGAGTGCTTGAAATCTCTGCGGATTAATTCCCTAACTGGTGCAAGAACACAAGGCATTTGGCTGCTCCTATCGCAATTTTAAGCTAAGCAATGTGACCCATGAAAATGGTTTAATGGCGAAGCCCCATGCAGCAGGAAAGACACATGATTTGTATATTTAATTGAACCAAGAAAATATCATATTTACCATAAATTTAAAGCAAGCATGTATATATGGCCCAGGAAAGAACCTTACTTCCAAAGAGATGGTTCTTTAGTGCAGTCTCTGGCAAGAAGTCATGGACAAGTAGTAGTTCATCCTCCAAACAACATCCCATTAGCTTGACAATCCTTTGGATGAGATAAGCTGCCCAGGAAGTTCACCTCCAACTACAAAAAGTCATCACTCTCATGTCAAAATAGGGTAAACCCTCATAATTGCACATCTGTTTTAGTATGACGAAGCAAACAGGCATCTCCCGCAGAAAAAGAGAGGAGATAGAACGACCAATTTGTATGACAGGAAATTAAAGAAACCCACTAGGGCACCCTTAGAGCCATCTACCGTGGATGCACCCTACAAAATTTAGATGGTAGCAAATAATATGAATTAAAACTGGGATGAAATATTCAATGATGCATCATCACCCATGTTCAATTGTAAATCCCGACATGTGAACTGCACGGTTGAATTTCATATGCTATGGAGTAAACAAATCTTAAGTGCTCAACCTATTTATAAAGCAAGTAAACATCCCTTGCATGATTTTGACATCTGCAAAGCCAATAAGAGGATAAGATTTATGACAGTATGGCATGTAGAGTCTAAAATGCAGAAAAATACAAGCACTAATATGCAAATGATAGACAAGAATGCACTTGGGTAGTACAAAGTAGGCGTCCACCTTCCAAGAAAGACAATAGCATCTTGAGTGATGATCAATTTTGAAAAAATTTAAATGCTAACTAGATTTATGTGGAGGCTAAGTCCTTCCCTCCTCATCTTTTACACTTAAAAAGACTTGTATGCTAATAACGTGTTGACCTTCATTTACCAGCTGATTCATAAAAAGTAAATGGTAGAATCTTATTTGTTCTTTAAGGGTAATGAAGAAGAATAGTTATGTCCAGATTCTCCTAAACTAGCATAAGTTTGGAGTAAAGTAATCAGGTCACCTCAGTTTCAGGGCCAGCCAGCATAATTTTCCACAAGTAAAATATCCTCACTAAGGATGGTTTTAATTCATAGAACTATGTTGAGATGTTATAGAAGTGGCTCTAATGTCGTAAAACTCAGATTGGGATTTACTGTTTGAGGTATATTGTAGTGACATGGTCTGAGTTTAGCTTAAAAGGCAAGGATATAAGTCAAAATAGTTTCTGATGCAGGGCCTAAACCCTCCAAAATGCAAGAAAAGTCCCTACATTTCAAATTTACAAGCTATCACAGACTTCACCATAATAATTATAAATGATGAACAAGATTCAGAAAATGTTTCTACTCCAACACTCAAGAACCTCAGTGATAGAAGCTAAGCTGGCAAAGCTTCTCTACTCCTACTTCTTTCCTCCACTTCCGTGATGGTTGGCTGCTGGACAACAAACATGCATGCAATATGCACTATACAACTTAGACATAATAACTGTAGGACAAGATTGTGGAATCTCAAGATTTAGCTCAAGAGCACAGGTGCTCACTAGAGGCATCTATAGATCAATTACTCCTAGGATTTTACAGTAGCATGCCTTCTCATCCACACACCCTGAGACAGCCACTCAAATGTGCTTTCCAAAACAGATATGCCTTAACCATCTGTGTCTCATCGCTTTACATCCCGAAAACCTGTTCAGCAAATTGGTGAAAACAGCTCTTCTTGAAATTTTTTTACCATTGAATCTCCAATGGTACATGTGCACCAAAACTTATATGAGATGTATTTCACCCTGCACTGCGCCTGCTGTCTTGATTTAGAATAGAGATAAAATAAACACCGGAAAATTAACGGCACCAGGAGTATAATAGGCAAATTTTTACTCACCTATTGTGTATCTGGAAGAAATCTACACTCCCAAAAGTCCTTGAAAACATGATCTCACAATTTTTTTTTAATGCTTTTATGTGGGCTTGAACCATACAATGGAAAAGCAAGCTGACTTTTCTCCAGGCTCTTGCATAGAATTGCTCATGGTCATAGGACAAGTCACGGACCCTAAAATAAAGGATAAGAGGTGCGAGCACCATCTTTTCCTGAATAATCGCAATCCTAACAGAATAATCTGGTCTTTATCATTCCCGAGAAATATGTGTTCAATTGGCCAATGACATATATCTCCAAAGGAAGAAAGCAAATTAAGATAGTGAGCTTCATATGAAATTAGCCACACAAAACTATAACAACCTAGCGACAAAAAAGGCCACTAACATCTATCATCTTGTTCTCATTTTTCTACAAGAAACTATGTATCTGGACACAATTCTCCTCCTAGCATCACAATATTCTTGCTAAAAATGCAACAGTGATTAACATTAAATACTGCAAAGCACATGCAACCCGAGCTTTCCTGAGGGGAACTAAGATTACCTTCCACTCTTTGAAGCCTTGCATCTCCCTGGGTTCAACTTCTTTTTTTTTTTTTTTTTAATATGGCAATTGGAGTCATTCTTTTGCTCTGGGAAGATCCCATCTCCTCAAGGCAGCCTTTCAAGACAACCAAAACCACCATCGCCGAGAATTGTATCAGACCTGAAGCTTCTTGTTGCAACTTTCAGCTCTGCAAAACTAAAGACTCTGACATCTGAAGTGGAGCAACATAACCATTTGAAATAGACTCATTCAACCTCCCTCCCAAGCTCCTGCTCAGGCCATCCTCAGAACATGATGAACTGCTTAACAGTCACTGCTAGTCCTCCTGTGACTACACAAGTGAAGAGAAATAGGTGAAGAATTTGCTGTCAGCTGAACACAGGAGCTAAAAACGAGCAGGAACTTGAGTTATAGATATGTCAGCCGGTGGGAAAAAGAGTGAGTTAGAGAAGTTCGAATCTGAAGTTGTTAGTAGACATGTGTATGAAGCATATTCCTTCATAATCCGCTTTGTCTGTAAGTCGGGGCTTGCATGAATTTCCGGAAAATTCCAAAAGCAGGAGGGCAACAACTAGTATGACATGCAGAATATCTATAAAATGTATAGTTAGGATTCCAGCTCTTGCATTGAAACTCCGAAACAGCATTAAACAGCCCTTTATCCTGAATGCTCAAACCGTTGGGACTAAGTCCATCTTGTATATCAAACATTTTCCATAAGTACGCCATGGCCAATATGTTACATTCGTGTGACAAATGCCTTCTTCTCCTCCTCGTTATATCCGCTCTCTTAATCATATTATTATCATTTCTTGTCTCAAATTCTTTCTAATTTTCTTTTGCCACAGTATTCCAGCTAAAGCATCAAAACTTAATCTATCAATCCAACGAAATGCCCAAACCAAATGTGAAGGGTTACAAAGTCCAACCACGGGTAGAACTAAAACCAAAATTCTGTGACGGACTTTCCCACCTGCTAACTCATAACCAACAAAAGCAACCAAATATCATATCTTTATGAAATCACAATTTGAAGTTGAGAATTATCATAAGGGTACAACAAAGACCTGCACTCTAAGGTCAAGACCAGCTGGAGATTACATCCTAAAAATGCACAACTCATCGTGAAAAGAAAAGGACACAGAAAACATAACAAGAAAGCAAGAAAGAATTGCAGAAGAAACAAGGAAATTACCAAAACTAAACAACGAACACAAAATCGAGCCTGAACTTGAAATTCTAGCAATCAAAAGAGAAACGGATATAAAAATTCGAGCAAATAACTTTCTTAGCTAAAACTCGAAATCTACACACTTATTCAGCAACATAACGACTCCTACATGTCAACGAAAAGCTTGCCCATAACAGAACAGTCATTGTTGTCTCCTGTACTAGGCAGCTTGAGCATTGAATTTGGTCGCGTCATATCTCTCTTTCCTGAACTCCGATTTCAGCGAGCTTATTGTCAGAATAAAGTTTTCTCAAAGTAGTAAAAATTCTTAAACTTGGCCGACCCAGAAGACGGCCCAAGGTAGGTGAAAACCAGTGCCAAACATAGTAATTTGTAATTGGTTCCAGCAGCGCGCACGCGAAATTTCAAAATTTTACTCCGACCAAACCGTAACTCCAAATCGATATCCGTAAAATCCCACCACTCCACAACACCCTAAATTTTCATTAATATATGATTTCATTGATTTGGCAGCTAAACAACTCATGATTGAACCAGCAACTCAGAATTCAAACAGATCCGAGTTTACCACTTAGCGACGAAAATTTCCTTCGATTGAACGGATAAAGAGTTCAAATCCTTACCTTGGGCGCCGCGAAACGAAGTTCATCCAACCCGTGGAGAGGCACGCAAGAAATCCTCTTTTTCTTTCTTGGTTCTTCCCAGCTCTCTGCCTTTTTTCACTCTTACTGCTGCTGATGCTTTGCTTCTGTTCTGTTCTTCAGGTTCCTCTGCAGGGAGTGGAAGATCCCATTAAATGGGCTGAGGGGGCTGATTGGGCCTCTGGGGTTTGGGCTTCCTTTTGTTTAAGCCCAATTCGTACAACTCCCATCGGTAGATATATCTTCCCATTACAAGGTGCCTCCTCCACATTCACGTAGTAACATACAAATTCTTATCACTGATCTATCTTAGCTGCTCATACCTAGAAATTTTGGGAAAATTATCAAAATTTGTCCACATGGACTGAATTGACAAAATTGCAAAATGTTTAAACTGAATTGACCAAAAAAAAAAATTTAGGACTGAATTGGAAAAATTATAATGAATGTAAGACTTTTTTGGTAATTTTCACTAGAACTTTCTTGCTAAGTTTACGAAATAAACTAAATTTTATTACAGTACTGCTTGTGACCAAGCAATAAAACCATTGAATATATATACTATTATGTTGTGTGCAGCCAAATTGATATTACTACGTATGTAATGTTATTATGTGAATTCATTTGCTAGACATCAAACTAATCTTATTAAACCAATCATCAAGGTTGGACATACACACATGCGTTAAGGAAATTGCAAGAGCCATGCATGACAAGCATTTTTCCATTTCCCAAGTGAAGTGAAATAGGTTAAAATTATTCTCACCAAGTGACATCAAATCTTTAAGAAATAGAAAATCCAGCACACTAGAGAATATACAAATGAACTGAAATGATATTGATTCGAAAGTGTATTACAACCGAAGAGAATGCACCTATTTATAGGGTGCCATTAGCTATCCTGCTAATGCAGATTAATCTAAAAACCTTTCTTCTTGTGCATGAATCTTCTCATGTCCTGTACAACAGACTCGCAAAGCCTACTACTCTTTTATTATACCTGTGAAAACGACCACCTATTGTTCAAAAGATGCCTCCAGAGCTAAATAAAAAGCATGCTGAGCAAGATCAAGGAGATCGTATAAAAGGATGAAGAGAAAATAGACTTCGAAAGTAAATTACAGCTTCAAGCAATGTCACATCACATTAATGCTAGTAGTTCTTGATCAGGTCCAAAAGAATGTGTTTTAGTCGCCTTTTGTTGAGTCGCATTGTTATGGCAATTGCAGTCAAATTTGCTTAGGCCCAATATTGCATTCTTTCTGGGCTTTGGAGAATTAATAATGTCTGTAAAGACATCTTGTCAGATTTGGTATCAACAATTTGGATAGAGTGGGTCCATTAATGGGAGATTACACTCACACTCACCCACACACACGTTTGTAATAGCAATGTAAACACGTACCTACCCCTTCTTAGCGACCTACTCAGTCCGCTTAATTCGCTTACCTATGATAGCGACTCGACTTGATAGAACATTTGTAGGATTGAGGGAATATATCTCTTCTAGGGATAGATCAATGATCAATTTGTTGACTTCACTCTAATTTGAAGAAGGTCCTGAACTTGATGCTATTAAAATCATCACTCATCAACGGCGTTTTATTTTCTTGACATCAAGAAATTTCGAGGTTTAGGAACAACCCTTTTTGTTCTAGTACTAGTGTAGAATAGCATTCCCAACCAACGAAGTATACTACTAAGTATCTCTATTGATTTTTGAACTAAATCAAGTTGAATGGAACTTTTAAAATATTAGCAATCCTAGCTACCTCCCTAGGAAGTGGGGAAGTAAGGTAAATAGAACTTTCTTTTACCATGGATAATTAGTTAAATTGATGCTTTCTTCTGAAGAAAGCTTAGAAACTACCAAACCACAAATCAAATATAGACAAATCAAGTAACATAAGTTATAGTTTACATATAAATATGAAGCTCTACCAAAGTACCATAGTATTTTCAAATAGCGAGAGCGAGAATCAAACTTTAAACCAGTGGAACCTCTGAAAATAGACATGAAATCTTCTCGTCCGATGATAAACCGAAGAAAAGGTACTGGTTTGACGCTATCAACATATAATCTGTCGATCATTATCGCTAAAGAAGCCGAGCCCACCATCCATCAAAAAGTCGCAGGGTCCCACCGTCCACCTTTGACGTGGAACTGGATCTGAAACCCGACGACCACATTGAGAAATAATATCATCCATCCGTGCTTGACTTATTAACCAACGCCCGCATGAAGAAATCGAATTACTTTGACTCGCTTGCCAGCGGAAGACAGAAAATTGCGGGTCCCATCGACATAATGTTCGGGTCCGGCTTTATTTCCCAGGAAGATCGGCTACAAAATAGCGAATAACCTCGGATGACATATGATGAACCCACTGATGAATGTCATCATTATGAACGTGATTTACAAAACCAGGAGATAATCCATAGTCTGCTCTGTTATTAGTCTGGCTATGAACTTCTTCTCTTATTATTTTAATTTACTAGTCCCAACCTCCAGAAAAAATAGGATTTTCCGCCCATTTTCAGTAATTGTTTCTCTTTTGACAATGATACTTTTCTTTCATGTGCTGTGCATGGAGATGTGACTTGATGGAAATGGGAAAAGCAGTAATCTGCTTGATTTTGTGCAGTAAGTTTTCTTAATAATCTAGCTACGCTGTGATCTCTCTACTTTAACAAGAGTCTACCATATCAGACGGATGCCAAATTTTAGAAGTTTACAGCAAAAGGG
Organism: Eucalyptus guilfoylei; assembly: GCA_016097605.1. Taxonomy (NCBI): domain Eukaryota; kingdom Viridiplantae; phylum Streptophyta; class Magnoliopsida; order Myrtales; family Myrtaceae; genus Eucalyptus; species Eucalyptus guilfoylei. The sequence continues at coordinate 49,890,325 of CM027867.1, forward strand.
CCTTTAGCTCTCAAATGAGAAGGATAAGGATGAAAAAAATGAGGAAAGCGGTTTGGTTAATAAGCAATCGCCACATACTTGTGCTGACAATGAAGTGGAATTAAAATGGATCGGTGGGCAAAACCTTCCTTATGCCATTCTTCAAATTATGTCTCAAGTTCCACTAACTCAAGTTATATTCAAATCATATGGCTTTCATCATGCTAGCTAATAAAATCATGTGAAACTTTGGATTTTAGATCATAGATAAGGAAAAAAAAAAAAGCTTAGGCTATTGTAGCCATAGAATCGTCATATCATAGTAATACTAAGCAAAGATAAGGATAGTCTTTTGGTGCTTGATCCTGGGGCCAATGCAAGCAAGCTCCTTTCATTGGTCGAAAAGCAATGGACTTGATTGGGTGGCTAATAATCTACTGGACGCTATCAAGAAATCAAACTACTTCTTTGGCCCCACAAGAAATAAAATACACACATATATATGTGTGTGTGTGTATATATATATATAAAATTTCCAGTGGTGGGCCCGTCGACAGCGATGGAGTCTTTTGGTTGAGACGATGATTTTCAAGCCCGACGGTCGACACGCACGCGCCCAAACGAAAATCCACGAAAAGGAGAAACGAGCGACATTCGTGGGATCATCATCATGTTTTTTTATTTTTTGGGTGGACACCTAACATCATTATTCCAAGGCCGAAAACTGAAGGCAGACACAGAACGTGATCAGCAACGTATCCTTTGAACAGGTCCTCATAATGTATCATCAAAATCGAGACGGACTTCACACGGGAACTTTAGACAATTAATTTCATAGTACAACATGTTTTTGGAGGCAAGCAAAAGAGAGGGAAAAAAATAATGCTTAACCAAAATATCCGGATGCCACTTCATCCATGTTAGTAGATAATAATATTAAAATATTGAAATAATAAACTAGATAATAATATTAATATTGAAATAATAAACTATCTATTTAACTTAACTTTTAGAATAATTGATAGTAATCTAAAAAAATCTCACTTTTTTTTTTTACAATGGTCAACATAATACCAATGGTATTGACCATGTCATTCAATTTCTTCCTCAAGTCTATGGTTGTTCGAGACTCTTCTATTACTAATTTTGGAAAACATACATTACCATTAGACTCGCCATTATTAGAAAAGATGGATCCTGAAAATTTGTAGTCCAAGGAAGTCGGAATCCTCATTTCCGCACTTTATTTTCCAGGTGCCGCCACATCTCCGAATTTTTCACACGCCACCTCCATTCTCTGCGCATGAAATCCACATGCCTACTATAGCCCAAACGCTCCCCACATGGCTGACGTCATCTGTGACATTAGTTTACTAGTCCGACTCACTGACCTTCACTGATTGTACCGATTCCGTTGGATTTTAGACAGGTCCAGCCCTATTTAGATTAGTTCATATTGGTTCGGCCTTATTCCAACCGGTTTGTCGCTATTTTTGACCGGTTGGACACTATTCTAACTGGTTCGTGCACTTTTAGATCGATTCTTGGCCATCTTAGATCGGTTCCCAAGGTTTTTTTTTATATATGTTTTAAGTTCATTTTGGCCTTATTTGCTCCATACAGGCTCTTCAAGGACTAGTTTCTTTGCATTTTTTGTCCAATCTATTGTGTTGAGACTAATAAAGGACTAGTTACTTATTATGGATGGCTAATCGACCCCGAAATCGAGGTCCATATGCAAGTTCATCTACCACTACTGCTACCGTTAAGGTTTCTCCTAATCGATTGTTTATCACTCTTTCATTGGAGGATCATCATTCAATTCTTCAAGAATTTGATACTTTTAGCTCCTCTAACATAAGGGAGAGTATTAGAATATTCAAATAATAGTCCACGCATTTATCTATCAGCTTAAACTTTTATGATAGTATACTCACCAAAATCTCATACGGCATTAGAATTAGGGAGTCTTGAGTTTGAATCTTGTAGGACCTTATTTCCCTCCCTGATCGCATATTTCCACGCCTTAAGCTAAGACCAAAGTCTAACCTACATGTGAGGGGATATTAGAATTAGTCTCACAAAATCTCACAAATAAAATGGCCTGCCCGTTGATAAAAAGACAAAATACAGTCTATTATGGTTCATCAGAGCACGTCACTAAAAGTGAGTGGCTTTTCGCCTTTTAGAAGAAGAAATCTCTTCTCGTAGGATCCGTTTATCCCTTTGATCCGTAAACAAGTATTGCCTTTTGCTTTCCTGCATGCCTCAACGATTTAAGACAATCTCAACAATGTGACCTCTTAATTGCTTGTCCTTTCATGTCATCGTCATCTTTTTTTTTTACTAGGCTTGAACAATTGTTCAAGACTTGCATATGTTGCCTTGCTCTTGAAGCCTCACTTCCCACAAAGTGCTTGCCGGACCCATGTGGTGTTGTTTTACTAAACTCTAGAAAGTCTGCCCTATGTAAGAAAATAGACAGCAAAATCTCAGTCCGATCTAATTAACAATTCATATATACACGTATCTCCACATCTCTCTCTGTCTCTCTCTCTCTCACAGAGACTGTGAACTAATTTTCAAGGCAGCCCTGTTTGTTAACCGTTTCCTTTTAATCGCAATTGGATCCATTGCTTGAGGTATTTGTAGAGCATTTGATCCCAATCGACCAAAAAAATTGTTATGTAAATCTTTATTTCCTTTGGCATGAACTAAAATACAAATAAAATAAAAAAAAGAAAGAAAAACTTGTCACGTTTTGTCCAACTAATATTTGGGAAAATTTCTCTTTTTCCCCCTAATATATCTCATCAAATTCAAACCCCACCCCCTATTTTATTAGTAATTTATCGATCTTTGGTCAGCAACGTACTCTTCAATCATTTCCAAATAATCTATCGTCCAGATTGAGACGTACACCGCATAGATTTAATGAAATGATCTTACTGGAATTATAGCATTTCTGCTGCGCCTATGCACATGTTTAACCGATAACTTAGTTTAATGAAACCCCTTATGCGATGTTGTCTTTAGGAAGAAACCGGTGTGCCCCCCAACTGTTGCTTTCTCCCACTTCGTTTTGTTTATTACCTTTTAAAAGCTTTGTGTAATTCCCTAAAATATCGGCTACCAACTTTGTTGTGATGCCAATTTCTATTTGTGATCTAAGAAAAGGTGCAGGTCAGATCTGAGTTTAGTCAGCAGACAACTTCTCTATTTTGTCAATTGAGGAATCTTTATGTCCGAATATGTCGGTACCTAACGAATTTATTTTGGAAATTCCAAACCTTACCATCATCTACATTAATCACGCTAAAGATTTGTATACCTTCGCTGTCCCAATAAAGCGTGTTTCGAGAACCGAGACATACACGGATCGCATCTTGTTTTTTCATTCATAGATAGTATCGCTTTTTGATTTTTTGTTTTATTTGTATAGCCTCGATGATTTATGCCGAACTCAACTGCTCTTAACCATGCATCACTAATCACAATCATGTATTCTTTCATGTCATCGTTATCTTTTTGGAAATGACACCCAAAACCCTAAACTATACCTACGGTGATACATTTGTCTTGAACTTTCCTTATGTGATATGAAAAAATCGAAATCGAGATGCATGTGATAGAGGAATTTCAGACATGTAATTTCATTATACAACATGTTTAGACAAAGGAAAGAAGTAACGATGCCTAATCAAAAAATGAGCATGTGCGTTGGGCACAGTTTTGGCAAAGGACTATAAAATCTTTATGCCAAAATTGAAATGTTTGGCAAGACAATTTCGAAGACCTTTGAGCTCAATTAAATATTTTCAGAGTCTCTTAACTTCAGTGTAAGTCCCACCCGTACTGACTTTGAGTATTTCTGGGATGCTAAATGATTTTCTTTTTCTTTCAACATTGTCTTGCATCTAAATTCCAGTTTTCCTTCACCAGCTTTACTGGGCATGATGCATCGCGCGCATCACCACAGAGCCCAACTTTGATCGGTAGGTTTGCACACGTTTTCTTGTTTGATGAGAGACTAATAGAGATAGGATCATGCGTATTCACACTTACAAGCACGTCCATACAAAGTTCAAAACCTACAGGCAAATTAAGTCCGATTCAAAACCAAAATGACCAAGATCCAACTGAAAAACTTAAATTTAGCATCAATTGAACATGTCTAGATACAATAAGTACTCATTAAGAAAAGTTCAGACAATATTTAGGTATACATTTGTTGAAGATGGTTCTCTGTGGCCTATTATTTAGAGAGAGAACTCATGCCACTATTATCTTTATAAAATAGGGTTTTGGAAGATTTCCCGAATCCAAATTTCTCTCTCTCTCTCTCTCTCTCTCTCCGTACCTACTCTTAGCTACCTACTCATTCCGCCTAGTTCCGCTTATGGGTTTTTGACTCCTTAGGAGAACATTTGTAACATTTGTAGCGTTTTTGAGACGCCTAATTCAATTTGTTTGGCTTCCCTCTATCTGGAGGAAAGTCTCGAAAGCCAACGTCCTCCTCCTTCCGTTCAATCGCTTCGTTGTCCTTCATATTTGATGGGACCTTTTTTTTCTTGACATGACTAAACTTTCAGTGCACGAAAGACGATGTTAAGCGTGTGCATGCGAGGAAAGATTAGATGGAGAAGTCGTCAATGGTAGCTTGAGTGATATTCCAATGTGGATTCCCTATCATGAACACAACCTTTTGACATGATTAAGCGGTTTTTTTTTTTTTTTGATTAAGCGGTTTATAACATTGTCATTTTCATAGTGATGCTCCCGTGATGTTAGACGTTAATTCATTATTGGGGATAGCCTCATAAGGTGTGCATTATAATATTTCAATCCTGCATATTGTTTAATTTGAAGCCGCATATTTCATCTTGATGATCCTGAAAATCTATCGGACATTATCACTAAAAAACCGGGCCCACCATCCATGAAAAGTCGCACGTTCCCACTTCGACTTCATAGCTTCAATCTCACGCCCAAGAAAAGAGACAAACAAGAGTTTTAACGGGTCAGAAGCTACTGCAGATGCAACCCCAAAACTAACAAGAATACTTTATCACGTTTTCTAATTTTAAAGTATCATGACGTTCGCTCACCATAAAAGACTTGCTCGACGTTGAGAGATTCAGCCTGCAATTAACGGGTAAAGATTTTCATTTCTTCGTTCATGCGCCTGAACTTTGGATGGACTTCCCGTTTCAAGCGGTTTTAGTACCAGTGGATCTCTGTGAATACAAAGTAATCGTAAGATGCAGGACCTGGTCCCCACCGTAAGCGAAATTCGAAGTTAGTACCGCCTTTAATTATCACAAGCCCGGTGCTGTTTTGGAGTAACTGGATGACATTCTAAATTGATAATATAAGAAACTAAAAGTACCGTAAGTGTGCCATAATTTCATGTTCAGGACTTGTGAATCAAATTTCGCTTATGATGTTTGATTGGATCGATGGCTACTTAGTATATCAATTTTTAATATAAGGAATTTTTGGGATGTAGGATCGATCCTTTCTATTCTAATACTATTGTAGGGTAGCTTTTCCAACAAATGAAGTATATTGGTGGATTCGAACCCAAAAAAGAGAGCATACTGGTGGAAACTAAATCAAGTCAAACGAAATTTCTGAAATAAAAGCAATCGATGCTCCCTCGCGGAAGAAATCACGGAAACCATGAAACCACAAAAGTCACATGGTTCCTCCCCCCGGGAAACTATGAAACCACAAAAGTCACATGGTTCCCCGTCCCCCAGGGGGCCCCCTAAAAAGAGAAAAAAGAAAAATCAAATCTCTCTCTTTTTAAGAATGATAAATAATTCTCAAGAAAACAACCTATTAGTCAACCGTTTCGGTAGTCACAATTAAAATGGTTGTGGAACATTTTGATTTGAAGCGACCAAAGTGAAAAAATACTGCTGTTCCATCTTTCCTTACTAGAGAAAGGTGAAAGTGGCTATATGTTGATAGCATCAAATTTCCAGATCTTGACAATTGTACAGAGGTTTTTCTTTTTAGACTTTTTTTTATCTATCATCACTGAGAGATTTCCTGACCTTCTTGGCCTTGTAAGAAATATAACAAACCTACCCGAAATGAAACCCTATTCTTCTTAATGCACCTATTAAAATAACCATTTCATTAGGGGCAAAAGCTACTATAAAGAGCCAAATCAAAAAGCACATTGGACTAGATCGAGGAGAAATTGGAATATTTGAAGAGAATGATTTGGAAGGAGCTATGGCCCCCCTGCCCCCCAAAAAAAAAAAAAAAAAAAAAAAAAAAAAAAATCCACAAACCCAAGAATTCAGTGCACAAACGCAACAAAATAGGGAATAAAGGTGAGAAAAAGAAATCGAAACACAAGATTTAACCTAATTCATTCTTCAACTAGGGTTATATCCAGCTAAGAATTCCATTATAATTAACATATCCATCTCTTGTCACAATTTCCCAAAAAAAGAAGAAGAGAGAGTAAAGGATTATATATTAGCAACAATAATTATTCATAGGCCTAAGCCCAAATTACTAATAAAATATGGATAAATTTTCAAATAAAGATCTCAAGTGCTCTTATTTTCTTAAATAAGGGCTTGAAGTGGTTAATCATCTTAGATAAAGGCCTTTGGCTAGCCGATAACTATTTCGACCATTGGAGAAGGGATATTTTGGTAAAAAAAAATTGTAACTATATTTTTAAATTTCTTTATTTTTTTTTCATTTTCCTTTCCTTTTCTCACTCGCCTTAGGTGAGGGCAACCCTCGCCGACCCCGATGAGGGTGGCCCTCCCCTAAGTTTGGCAACTTCCGCCATGATCGGCGAGAGGGAAGGGAGAAAAAGAACAAAAAAAAAAAAAAAGAGAATAGAAAAGGAAAGAAAAAGAAATAAGCAGAATAATTTAAAAGTAAAAGATGAAAATGCCCTTTGGTGTAAGAGGTTATGCCCTTTTTTTGAAATTGATATGACCACTTTAAGTCTTTATTTAAGACAAAATCAACTTCAAGTTTTTATTTGAGAAAACAGAGATACTTTAGGTCTTTATTTGAAATTTTCCCTCGAATATAGGCTCAAAATCAAAGCCGTCTAGGACCGGAGGTGCTACCCCCAAAACCCCACCAGGGCTGCTCGCTAAGGAATGGAACCTTTAAGGCTTCTTATCAATGGAGAGTATGAATCACACCCCAACATACCTCCCACCAAGAAAAAAATGTGGTACAATAAAAGCAGATCCAAAAAAAGAAGAGATCTTGTCTCGTTTTTTGGAAAAAATAACATAACATGGAAATGAGACTCCATTTATTTTACAAAAAAATGAATAATTGAAAAATATTTTCCTAAAAATGGTCACTTATATCATTTGAAAAATTAGTCAATAAAAAATATTTTCTTATCCAAAATAATTAATGTATAAATATTTTATAGTGAACACTCAATATGCAATACTGAACTCTTTGCGTGGGCATCCGTCAATCCCTTTCACTCATAATCAACATTTACCACTCTTGGTCCAATCACAGTCGCTTATACTTTCGTGTACTTGTTATCTCTTTTTTACAGTGGCCATAGCACAGATCGTTGAATCTGTACTTTGTTTGTAACAATTAAATGCTTGAGAAGTTGACGCGGTAGATGTAGCAACCCTGCGAAAAGCCCATGCTTTCAGTGTACTATTGAAGATAAGTGCCCTTCCATCGATCCAAAGTAATCTCCAGAGCGAAATGAAAGCATGCTGAGCAAGATCGAGTGGAAGCTTAAATTTGGATGGGAGGATGATCGTGAGAATGAAGCAATATCACATCATGTTAATGCTAGTAGCTTGGGGAAAATACCAAAAAAGTCATAAACCCATGACATTGGTATTAATTCAGTTATAAACATTTTAATTAGACCAATTTAATCATAAACATTTTTACATTAATACTAATTCAGTTCATCCGGCCAATTGTGATAGGCCAACATTGACGTGGACTCTAGTTGTTCAACCAATGCTTATATGGCAATTTTTAATGATTTTTTTTCAAATTTTTTATTAATTCTTTGTTTCTTTTTTCCTTCTCTTGTTCCTCCTTGGATTCCTTGTAGTTGTCGGCAAGCCTCCGTTGAGGCCACAATGAGGTGGCTTTGCCCAATGCAACCTTGGGCGAGGCTGGGCAAGGGCTTTGTGGCCTTCGCCCAGCGGCCGTTGAGCCATTGAAGGCTTGCTGCTCACTATCGGAGAAGAAGGCCAAGAGGAAGAAGAGGAAAAAGAAAAGGAAAAAGAAAAGGTATTAGAGTAGGAGATATGATTTTATTTTGATTATCCTAATTGCGGGTTAATTAATGCGGTCAATCCTTCAGATTAGATATTCGGAATATAGAATAGGAAATGTTATTTTGTATATTCTTTCCTATTGAATATCCTTCTTGTATCATAAACGGGCTTGTAATACATGTACAAAAGTTGAGATATACATAATACAATCATTTTCTATTTAGAAACATGGTATCGGAGCACGATAATCATTGAGCCAGTCTCTTGCCTTCCATCATCCAATTTTGGCCAGCGGACCAGCCATCCGTTCGCTTCTTCTTTGGACTCATTGCCCTTCGTTGGTTTGCTTTTGGTTTGCTTTTGGTTTGCTTTGATTGATTTTTCAAGGCATCGTCGTTTTTCTTTTTTTCTTTTTTGGATTGGTTATCATGTCCAAATAATGCTCCCGGACTAAGGAATCCTCCAGCCACACATCGGCTCATGAACGGACCAGCAATATGTTCTTCCTCCATGCCTCGGATAGCCTTGGTTCAAATTTTATCAGCTTGGTTTTGACGGATGAAAATTATAGTAGCTGGTCATGAGCCATGACCATTGCTCTATCTGCAAAGAACAAAATGGGTTTCGTCATGGGAGATATTCCGAAACCTGAATCAACCGACGCCACATATGCCCCATGGGTTTGTGTCAACAACATGATATTATCATGGATCCTGAATTCCATCAACCAAGATCTTGTCCCAACCGTGCTGTACACAGAATCTGTTGTAGAAGTATGGGTTGATCTGCGTGAACGTATTTTACCATCTAATGGTCCCCACATATTCCACCTCGAGCAGAAAATGTGCACTCTTGAACAAGGTGAAGACAACATCACTAGGTATTACAATAATTTGCGGCGTTATAGGGATGAGCTGAAAAATTTGGAACCGTTGCCGAACTACTCTTCCGAGGCAAAGACATTGTTTGTGACGCAACTTGAGAACCAATGTCTTTATCAATTCTTAATGGGTTTAAACCCGAGTTATTCTAATGTGGTCAGTCAAGTTCTGCTCATGAATCCATTACCCACTGTTGTGCGGGCTTATTCACTTATTCTTCAAGTCTCAACGCCATGTTCAGTCGACTCGTTCCTCCACCGAGAACACACAATTGACGTATGGCTCCATGCTAAACATCCCACCTCAAATGGAGTCACCACTCTTGGCTCCATCCCGTAAGCACAACAAGATCGCTTCTATCCACCTTGCAAAACGCAGTCCTCCTTCACGTGCCCGTGAACGTTGTGCCTATTGCGGTATACCAAGCCGTACTCGTGATGTTTGCTTCCGCCTCCATGGATTTCCCGTAATTATAAGGGACGGCGCCATGACCAACCCCCTACCAAGCCCTCGGACAACAAGCCTACGACCAATCCCGAGAACTCCTCTTCCACGTCTCCACCACCAATCACCAATGAGCAATATAAACAAATCGTGCGACTACTTCAAGAGGTAGACATTTCCAAGGCAAATCTCATAGATACTATTCTCAATTTGACTTCTAACTCATTAAATTCTTGCACTTGGATTATTGACACCGGAGCCACAAATCACATTACACATAACCCTGAATCACTCCGATATGCACAAGCATACTCGAAACCCTTTCCCACTAATACCTAACGGGATTGGAATTCCTATCACTTCACACGGCTCGGTATCTCTGATGCTCACTCTTACCCTTACTGATGTTCTTTGTGCTCCAACTTTTAAGTTTAGTCTCCTATTCATTTTTAAAAATACTCAACACTTAAATTGCTTTGTTACTTTTTTTTCCCTCTTATTGCTTGTTTGAGGACCTCTCGACGAAGAAGATCATTGGTCAAGGCCTTGAACATGGTGGTCTCTATAACTTGGAGCTCCCTCCTGAGCACACTGCATTATCCGCTTTTCTTGATATTGGTTTCACTCAATTTAAGGCGGATTTCTTTTTATTCATGGCTACATGCAATTCCCTTATTACTATGGTTCTTGTCTATGTTGATGATTTGATGATCACAAGGAATGATGATGTTTGCATACATCTGCTCAAGTAATTTTTACATGTTCATTTTCGCATCGAGGACTTAGGTCCTCTTAAATATTTCTTGAGCATAGAAGTTTCTCAATAAAAAATGGGCATTTATCTCTCTCAAAGGAAATGCACCCTCGACATTATTTCTGATACCAGTCTCATTGACAGGCGTCCCATTAACACACCCATGGAACTGAACCTTTAGTTCGGTGAATCCCCCAAGCTAGCCGATCTGATTCCTTATCATCGCTTAATTGGACGACTTTGTACCTCACTACTACTCGCCCAAATATTTATTTTCCTATTCAGAACCTCGGCCAATTTTTGTACGCACCACATGATGATCATTGGCATGCTGCACTTCGGATAGTTCGATATTTGAAATCTGATCCAGGTTCTGGAATATATATATTTTTTTTTTACTGATTCATCCCTTGCATTATAGGGATACACTGATTCTGATTGGGTTGCATATTCATCCACACGCCGTTCAATTTCTGGTTACTGGATGCTCCTTGGCTCTTGCCCTATTTCTTGGCGTTCTAAGAAACAGCACACTGTTGTTCGGTCTTTAGCCAAGGGTGAATACAGAGCCATGGCGTCTGTGGCTTGTGAGATTACATGGGTTCGCATGCTTCTCACCGATCTTGCCGCCCCGTTGTCCACTGCCAAGCTTTTTTGTGACAACCAAGCAGCTATCCACATTTCTACTAATCTAGTTTTCCATGAGAGCACCAAACACATCGAGATTGATTGCCATCTTGTTTGTGAAAAAATTCAGGCTGGCACACTTCAACCTCTTCATGTCCCTTCCCATTCCCAGCTTGCAGACCTATTCACGAAAGCCATTTCTCGTTATCTCTTTCTTTCTTTCTAGCCCAAATTGTTGATGTTCATGCACTCACCAACTTGAGAGGGAGTATTAGAGTAGGAGATATGATTTGATTTCAATTATTTTAATTGTGGGTTAATTAATCCGGTCGATCCTTAAGATTAGATATTTGGAATTTAAAATAGGAAATGTTATTTTGCATATTCTTTCCTATTGTACATCCTTCGTTTATTATAAATGGGCTTGTAATTCATATACAAAAGTTGAGATATACACAATACAATTTTCTCCAATATTCTTCACTTTTTGTTCAAAAACAAAAGGAAAAAGAAAAAAAAAAAAAAAAAGTTAATAAAAAATTTGAAAAAAATAAAAAATCATCTAAAAATTGCCACATCAACAATCTCGGCCGATCGGTGTCCACATCGGTCTTTACCAAATTTGGCGAATGAACTGAATTTATACAAATATGAAAATGTTTATGATTGAATTGATCTAATTGAAATGTTCGGATTAAATTAACATCAATATTATAGATTTATGACTTTTTTGGTACTTTTTCCCTAAGAGCTCTAAATCGGTTCCAAAGCAACCTCAACGTGAAATACCCATCTATTGGTCCAAAGCAACCTCATTCTTGACCCGCATTGGTATGCGTATGGCTATCGCCATCGATGATTGTCACGGAAAAAACGGTGCAAGATGGTGCAAGGGATATAGCCCCGACACATCGTAAAGCAAAACCGGCTCAGAGCTCCAATCACATCTCTCTTTTCTTTTTCCCACCATCCAAAGCACATGAGTCAGGTCGAATTCTTGTGAATCTTGCTTTCTAGAGTCGAACATCTGGCTTGTCATTTTGTGCAGTGGGGGGACGAGTCAACAAACGAACGTCAGACGGGGACTGGAGAAACCTTCGACGTCCGACCACACACGTAACGCCGCGCTTAGAGGAGTTGCCTTCAATGTAAAGCTTTTCGAGCAATTACCTATGTTTAGTAACTCGCAAATAAATGTCTCTACCGATTCGTGAAACGAACATGAAATCGAGACATTTCATATGCTATTACCTAGGGCTGTCAAAAAGGCCAGGCCGTACTCGATCTAAACACAAAAAAATATGAAATTTTAGGGTATTGTTTCAGGTTAGGTTAGGGTCTTGATATCACACTCAAACACATTACTTAATTTGCTGTCTCAGTGTCTCTGAGTTCAAACATTGAAACCCATACCTGAGCAGCCTTCACTCCCCTCAGCATTTGACGCAACACCCTATCTTTCCCTGAAGCATAGCTACCTGAGGTCCTCGCAACTCCATCCTCCTTCGTCTACTCCACTGCCGTCGACTCTGACTTCTTAGTTTCCTAGGTCGGATACAGTTTGACCCTCACTCCCTATCCTATCTACGGGACGGATTCGAGTGATCTGTAGGGGGGCGGTCAAGATCCGAGGTCAGTTTTCCGATTTGCATTCGTCTAGACTCGTGGTTCTTGATTGGTTTTGGTTTTGATGGTGTCCGATTCTGGCTTTTCTCTTGAATCTCGGTCTTGGTCATCTTCCATTTCAGCTTTGTCTTGAAAAAGTTCTGCGTTCACTTTTATTGGCCTCCTATTTTTTCTTTTCTCTGCTTCTTTAGATTTAGTATCATTCTTCTCAAAGAAATATTAAATCATGGGGCCATCGATATTTCAATATTATTACATGAATGTCATAATAAACATATTAATGTACATATGTAAGTAGAAAGACTTAGTGGATAACCAGCTAACAATTTTTTTCCTAGAAAATTTTGTCCACGGTTAAAATTCGCACAGGGAATCTTCGAACCAGACGGACTTACCAATCAATCGTCAGAGAAATTTATGTTTATTCAAGTTCAGATTGAAATTGTTTCTAGGCCTCGTTGAGGTTAACCAATAGATTGATCAGGATGTTGAAACTTTCGAATTCCTTTTGAAAATAACATTTTGCATTTTTTTAAGTTACTAAGGAATAGGCTTCATCACAAAAAAAAAAAAAAAAAAAACTTTTATTTTCCCATTGATAAACAATATCAGTTTTTTTCTTCTTCTTCTTTTCTTTTATGCCTCTGCTCTTGGCACATACACTCTCAAAGGGGTCACGTCACAACTACTTATTATAGTTTCATGCCATCATCGTCAGTTTATAAAGAGGATTTCTAAGGCAACTCGGCCACCCCACTATTCTAGAATTGAATATGTTTCCTCTTGGACAAGTGCTTGCCGGCCACATGTCGTGTTGCTTTAGTAAACCCTATAAAGTCTCCCCTATCTAAGAAAATAGTCAGCAAAATCTCTGTCCGATCTAATTACCGACTCAACTGGATGCATATTCAGTCTTCGTATTGACTAAATGCATTTGTCCTTGTAGCGGGACCACAATACACGACAAATTAGAGGCTTTTAATTAGGCTTTCGCCTGTACGCACATGAGAAAACATGCTATTAATTACCATCAGTGCAGACTTTTCAAGCCAAGCCCCAGGCGCATAGCACATTTCCAAGTCCAGTTGCATGACACTACATGAATACGCGCAAGCGTACGGAACATATACTTTTTTCTGTACCACGACTTCACTTTTCTATAGTAATTCTAACACGGTTAATCTAATCAAGTACTCTCTTGATTTGAGATTAACCGTGTTAGATGGACCAAAAAAATGTACTCTCCAACTATATGCATCCTATAGATGGACCTTGGTACATATTGTACCTTTTTTTTTTTGATTGATTGGGTGGTATTCTCTAATGAATTAATGGATCACCAAATTCACTCGACACGGTGTCATGTGTGGAGAGAAAAAGAAAGAGGAGGAGGAGGTGTTGCTTGTTATTATTCTTTCCCCATTTCTCCAACTTGCATTAAAATACCACATAATCTTGCAAACTCTCATCTGTCCAGAGCTTCTCAGCTTGCATCCTTTTTTTTTTCTTTTTTTTTGGGGGGGTTGCACTTACAAGTAATTATGTTACTGGGGATCGAGTTAAAGCTTGAAAATGGTTTTTCATTTGCCATGCATTTTGATTGGTCAATCACATCTTTCACGAGATTGATAGGTTTTGAGTGTTTTGAGTGTTTGTTCGTATGGTTTTTTCATTTTTTTGTCGAACTGTTTTTATGTATTTATTTATTTATTTTTTGACCTAAATGTTTCTGCGTTTGTTATGTGGTGATTTATTGAAAGCAATCGATGCTCCGTGGAAGAAAGCCCGGAAACTATCTAACCACAAAAGTCAAAGGGTCCCATCTTCAAATACCGCGCGACTCTCCCTCTATCTCTCTCTCTCTTTCTCTGAGAATGATAATTAATTTTCAAGAGAAAGCCCCACTGTTTCCGTGGCGAGAAATTAAGAAATTCGAGGAGCACTTTAATTGGAAGCGACCGAAGTCCATCTTTCCTTGCTAGAGAAAGGTGGAAGTGGATATACGTTGACAGCGTTAAAGCTCTGGATCCCCGCAAATTGAAGAAAGGTCTTCTTCTTTTTTTAGGCTTTTTATCTATCATTATTGAGAGAGGTTTTGTGATTTTGTAATAAATATAGCAAACCTATTCGAAATGAAACCCTATTCTTTTTAACGAACCTATCAAAACTAGCCATTTTATGCGGGTGGAAACTAGTTCGAGGGGAGAAATTGGAAAATGTGAAGAGAATGATTTGGAAGGACAGAAGAAAATCCACAAAAAGAAGAGATGTCAAGTTTGGGGAAAAAAATAACATAACATCGAAGATGGAACTAAGCCACCTCCCACAATAAAAAAGAAACATGGCCAAATTCTAACCCCCAACCCCCTATTTTATAGTGAACGCTCGGGGGACAATATAAAATTTCTCCGCGTGGGCGTGCGTCAACGCCCTCCCCCGTTCTCGAGTCTTAACCATGTGTCCCGCTGCTACATTGGTCTAGTCATGATCGCTTATTCTTTCATGTCAACACGAAGGGTCGAATGTAAGTCTCATTCGCAACACTTGGATGATGCTTGATAAGTTGACCTCTACATATTATGGTTGCAGATGGCAACCTCGCGAAGAGCCTACTCTTTTATCTTACTTGGGAAATACCCGTCCATCCATCCAAAGCAACCCTTCGGATCTAGATGAAAGCATGCCGAGCGAGATCTAGTAGAAACTTAAATTTTATATAAAGGACGATGAGGAAAAAGGAATTTGAACGTAAATTAATACTAGCGGCTCTCGATCAGTTTCCCAATAGAAACAAAATGATGTGTAGTAACCACCTTTTGTTGACCCGCAATGGTTTGGCTGTCGCATCTCCCTCCCTCTCTCTCTCTCTCTCTCTCTCTCTCTCTCTCTCTCTCTCTCTCGTAGCTTTTTCGCCCGACCAATGGACATAAATCAAGTCGAATTCTAGTGAGTCACGCTTGCTAGAGTGAAGCCTTTTTTGCTTGTCATTTGTGAAGCGGGGAGGGATCCGTAAATAAACGTCGGATGGGGACAAACGTTGACCGGTTGGAGAACCTCCGACGGGGAACCGAACTCACGCAACACCTTCCTCAGATGTCCCTACCAAATTTCGCGAAACAAACACAAAACTAAGATCATCCCGTAAGCTACTGCATATGGACGAAAAGGGGAGGCATCGGTTGAATTCAGAAAGAGCAATAGATCAAGTGTCACAAGTTTTCATCCCAAGTCTAATCCAACCCGGTTGCTCTTTTTGGTTTTGTCCGTAAGTACAGCCGGACGAGGATGGGGCCATGCTGCGATATGTGCATTTTCTTCCTCTAGACTCAATAATTTAAGAAATGGGGCCCCCCCTCCAAGCACTCCCTTCGTCACCAAACTCCCACACGTCCTCATTTCCCTCCCTTGTGCTCTCGCGCTTCTCCTTCAATCTCTCTCTCTCTCTCTCTCTCTCTCTCATGTCATCGTCGTCAATATCATCAAACCAGACCCAACGCACCCTTTCATTCCAGCCCACTTAATATCAATCCAGACTTGTGTTCTTACATTTCTCAAATCCTCTCCTGATTCTCAATCAATAAAGACCCTCCCCGCTCCTGTTCCGTCGAAGGAGAAACTACAGAAGGACCGCAAAGGGATAAAATGGTAGCTGAGATCATCAACAAGCTATTCACGTTGTGGACGTTACTGTCGGGGACGGTGGTCAGACCAGAAGAGCTTCATCCTGGGGATCATATTTACACTTATCGGCGGTTTGGTCTCTACTCGCATCACGGTTGGCCATTCATCCTCTTTTTCCTTTTCCATTATCTCTATCATTTTCTCGTAAAAGAGGATGTAGTTGTTGTGGTAGCAGAACCTGGTGTTGGTGGAATAGCAGCGAGGGCATGTCAGCTGTTCTTGCTCTGGGAACTGAGGCCTCCTCGTTCTTTTTCCTTCTTTTTCTTGTTTGTTTTTTTTTTTTTTGGCCCTTCCGTCTCCTTCTTTCAGTTGATCAACTCAAACCCCGTTCGGTGGCCTTCGTGATGCTACCTCCGACGGGGATGTTGCGGAGGGCACTGCCGGCAGTCCTGTGGCCGCAGTAGGCCTTACAAAAAGTGACGCAACCAAAAGAGGTTGTTGTTTTTCCTTCTTTCCTGGTTTTTCTTTGGTCCTTTCGTCCCCTACTTTCATTCAGTTGATCAACTCAACCCCCTTTGGCGGCCTTCGGGATGCTGCCTCTGGCAGGGATGTTGCGGAGGACACCGCCAGTGGTCCTGGCCGCAGCAGCTCTTGCAAAAAGTGGCGCAACCCAAGGAGCCTGTAGTTGTAGTAGCAGAACCAGGCCTCGTCGTTCTCGGTGGGGCTGACCCACACGAATTTGTTTACCTTCTTCCTTCTTCCATTTCCACATCGGCCTATCCAGCCTCCCCGTCCACGGCCTCACCCTCGCCTTCGCTGGCTCTCTGATTCACCGAGTCCTTGAAGAGTTCTCAAGGACTTTGAATAGCAAGAAGCTGATGCCATTCATGGTGGGACTCACCCACACTAATTTGTTTACCTTCTTCGTTCTTCCATTTCCAGAACCGCCTATCCAGCCTCCCTGTCCATGGCCTTGCCCTCGCCTTCACCGGCTTTCCGACCCACTGGGTCCCCGATGAGCTCCCGAGGACATTGAACGCCGAGAAGCTGATGGCGTTCTCGATGGGGCTCACCCACACTAATTTATTTACCTTCTTCGTTTCGCCATTTCAGCAGCCACCCAACCGGCCTCCCCGTCCTCGGCGTGTTCCTCCCCTTCACCGGCTCTCTGGCCCACCGGTCCTGGACGAGCTCTCGAGGACTTTTGAACGCCGAGAAGCTGACGACGTTCTCGGTGGGGCTAACCCACACTAAGTTATTTAGCCTCTGTTGGGGGACCCGCTCATCCCTTCATTTGTGCCCTTTCACCCCTCTCTCTCTTTTTACGCTAGTAAATAAAATAAGTGGTGAGATGAGAAGCCGACCTCTGGTTTTTCCCCCAGAAGATTCGATTTACATGGTTTCTCCTATTAATATCTTCTTCCTCAACACCTTTCCTCGTTCAGTCCTCTTCTCTCTCTCTCTCTCTCTCTGGATATTCTCCTTCACATTTCGTCAAAGGTCGAAACTAGTCGGTATAAAAACGTGCCTCGGTTAAATCACATAAAATATTGAAACTTTGTGATTCAACGTCATCGAGGTATATTCTCTATAAGCCTTTGATTCTCCAACACAAACACTAACATAATATGATTCGTTTAGACTGTCCTCTCTCACTCATTGACCCACATCTATTCACTTCTTGTTCCCTGTTAATAAGTTGATTATGTGGTAACTATTTACTATGGGTGATTTGGACCATCAGTTCCATTTTCTTTTATTGTTCTAATAGGAATCTATGTTGGAGAGGGCAATGTCATCCATCTCACAAGAACGGGAGTCGACAAGACTTCTCTCGATTCCTTCCAGCGAGAAGGCGGGACACTTCATTCCCTTCGTTCATATGCGTATGGGCGGCCATCGCTGGAATATTTGCTGACATGGAGGGGGACTCGCACGACTTTACTCGATACCAAATCGCCTAAGGAAGTCGTGGACAAGGCTTGGGAGCTCTACCAAAGCGAAGGCTTCGGCGAGTACAATCTCATTCATAACAATTGCGAGCATTTCGCCACGTTCTGTCGGACAAGCGTTCGGGCAAGCGCACAGGCAGAATTGATCAGCGCTTGTGAGCAGAAGTTCCAGGAAGTCAAAGACTGGGCAATGAAGATTCTGCAGAAAATTTAGCTCTCGTAACTCAAGGACCCCACCAACTTGCCTTCCCCATCTGTACCAGCGCTAGCAATTATATTCGCCTTTTGTTGAGTTATTGTTGTCAAACGAGCGGTAAAAGGAAAGAGAGTCGAGTCCTTTTATATCCAATTTAATAAATCACACTTTGATAGTGATGGGATACAGGGGCCCACACGACAAAAAGAGTATTTATCTATGATTGATTGGACAGCTTTTTGAGACTTTCCCGTCAGTTGTGACAGTTAGAGAAGATGCCATGTGCGCGGATCTAAAATTTTAACGTTGTACGGAACATTACAAATCAGATCGTGACCGCCGATATTTAATAATGTCCGGTCCCGTCAGGATGATGTCTTTTGCTGTTCTGATTTTTTTTATGTCAAGGTTTGAGAATTTCGATCCCCTAAATACGTAAAGATTATTCCAAAATAATTAACATTTTTATCCGGCCTAGTAAACGTAACTTGCCTTACCCTGCAGTTAAGGCGTCACCCACGTAAAACTGTCGGCAAGTTTGGGTGATGACTTGGGGACGGCAAGCATACTTGATTGTTGGGCAGACTAGATCTGCTCGACAAAATTCTTAGCCTCGGATAATAGGGCCGCTTTTGGCCATATCATGATAAACCGGTCTCTCTCTCTCTCCCCCCCTCGCTCCCCCACTCAACAACACAGACAACATGGACCACATTTTGAACTTTAGGCATGGATGGGTCAGCCCAACGTGGACCAACAAGCATACCCATTGGCCAAGCAAGTTCATACAGTAGAAATGATGAATCAGCGACAAGCAGAGGTGATGAATAAAGATTTACTAACTGTGTCCGAGAAAGACGGTCGAGTTGGGATCAATTGTCTAGGAAATAATGTTTTCTATCAGGCGTAACTAATTTTTCCCACAATTTCCGTGACTTCGTTCGTCGATGGCCAGTGCTCTAACATAAATTTGCCAAACATGGCATTAAGAATGGTCAAACTAAGTCCAAAGTGCAATGTTCTCTACTATGATCGCCCCAAGCAATTCAGAAAGCCCATCATATTACCTGTGCCTATATAATTGGGTGCCGCATCGTCGCATGTAACGTTGCTTCCAGTATGGCAAGAGGAGATTGCAAAAAAACAGGATGTTGCAAACATAGTTGAATTATTTCAGCACAGGACAAGATTTTGGAATCAAATTTTATAGGTAACAACAATGTGGTATTGCTTCATTTAATTGAAGTAACGAACATGAAACTTACGAAGCCCAGCAATATGTTTGAGTGCTTGAAATCTCTGCGGATTAATTCCCTAACTGGTGCAAGAACACAAGGCATTTGGCTGCTCCTATCGCAATTTTAAGCTAAGCAATGTGACCCATGAAAATGGTTTAATGGCGAAGCCCCATGCAGCAGGAAAGACACATGATTTGTATATTTAATTGAACCAAGAAAATATCATATTTACCATAAATTTAAAGCAAGCATGTATATATGGCCCAGGAAAGAACCTTACTTCCAAAGAGATGGTTCTTTAGTGCAGTCTCTGGCAAGAAGTCATGGACAAGTAGTAGTTCATCCTCCAAACAACATCCCATTAGCTTGACAATCCTTTGGATGAGATAAGCTGCCCAGGAAGTTCACCTCCAACTACAAAAAGTCATCACTCTCCTGTCAAAATAGGGTAAACCCTCATAATTGCACATCTGTTTTAGTATGATGAAGCAAACAGGCATCTCCCGCAGAAAAAGAGAGGAGATAGAACGACCAATTTGTATGACAGGAAATTAAAGAAACCCACTAGGGCACCCTTAGAGCCATCTACCGTGGATGCACCCTACAAAATTTAGATGGTAGCAAATAATATGAATTAAAACTGGGATGAAATATTCAATGATGCATCATCACCCATGTTCAATTGTAAATCCCGACATGTGAACTGCACGGTTGAATTTCATATGCTATGGAGTAAACAAATCTTAAGTGCTCAACCTATTTATAAAGCAAGTAAACATCCCTTGCATGATTTTGACATCTGCAAAGCCAATAAGAGGATAAGATTTATGACAGTATGGCATGTAGAGTCTAAAATGCAGAAAAATACAAGCACTAATATGCAAAATGATAGACAAGAATGCACTTGGGTAGTACAAAGTAGGCGTCCACCTTCCAAGAAAGACAATAGCATCTTGAGTGATGATCAATTTTGAAAAAATTTAAATGCTAACTAGATTTATGTGGAGGCTAAGTCCTTCCCTCCTCATCTTTTACACTTAAAAAGACTTGTATGCTAATAACGTGTTGACCTTCATTTACCAGCTGATTCATAAAAAGTAAATGGTAGAATCTTATTTGTTCTTTAAGGGTAATGAAGAAGAATAGTTATGTCCAGATTCTCCTAAACTAGCATAAGTTTGGAGTAAAGTAATCAGGTCACCTCAGTTTCAGGGCCAGCCAGCATAATTTTCCACAAGTAAAATATCCTCACTAAGGATGGTTTTAGTTCATAGAACTATGTTGAGATGTTATAGAAGTGGCTCTAATGTCGTAAAACTCAGATTGGGATTTACTGTTTGAGGTATATTGTAGTGACATGGTCTGAGTTTAGCTTAAAAGGCAAGGATATAAGTCAAAATAGTTTCTGATGCAGGGCCTAAACCCTCCAAAATGCAAGAAAAGTCCCTACATTTCAAATTTACAAGCTATCACGGACTTCACCATAATAATTATAAATGATGAACAAGATTCAGAAAATGTTTCTACTCCAACACTCAAGAACCTCAGAGATAGAAGCTAAGCTGGCAAAGCTTCTCTACTCCTACTTCTTTCCTCCACTTCCGTGCTGGTTGGCTGCTGGACAACAAACATGCATGCAATATGCACTATACAACTTAGACATAATAACTGTAGGACAAGATTGTGGAATCTCAAGATTTAGCTCAAGAGCACAGGTGCTCACTAGAGGCATCTATAGATCAATTACTCCTAGGATTTTACAGTAGCATGCCTTCTCATCCACACACCCTGAGACAGCCACTCAAATGTGCTTTCCAAAACAGATATGCCTTAACCATCTGTGTCTCATCGCTTTACATCCCGAAAACCTGTTCAGCAAATTGGTGAAAACAGCTCTTCTTGAAGTTTTTTTACCATTGAATCTCCAATGGTACATGTGCACCAAAACTCGTATGAGATGTATTTCACCCTGCACTGCCTGCTGTCTTGATTTAGAATAGAGATAAAATAAACACCGGAAAATTAACAGCACCAGGAGTATAATAGGCAAATTTTTACTCACCTATTGTGTATCTGGAAGAAATCTACACTCCCAAAAGTCCTTGAAAACATGATCTCACAAATTTTTTTTAATGCTTTTATGTGGGCTTGAACCATACAATGGAAAAGCAAGCTGACTTTTCTCCAGGCTCTTGCATAGAATTGCTCGTGGTCATAGGACAAGTCACGGACCCTAAAATAAAGGATAAGAGGTGCAAGCACCGTCTTTTCCTGAATAATCGCAATCCTAACAGAATAATCTGGTCTTTATCATTCCCGAGAAATATGTGTTCAATTGGCCAATGACATATATCTCCAAAGGAAGAAAGCAAATTAAGATAGTGAGCTTCATATGAAATTAGCCACACAAAACTATAACAACCTAGCGACAAAAAAGGCCACTAACATCTATCATCTTGTTCTCATTTTTCTACAAGAAACTATGTATCTGGACACAATTCTCCTCCTAGCATCACAATATTCTTGCTAAAAATGCAACAGTGATTAACATTAAATACTGCAAAGCACATGCAACCCGAGCTGAGGGGAACTAAGATTACCTTCCACTCTTTGAAGCCTTGCATCTCCCTGGGTTCAACTTCTTTTTTTTTTTTTTTTTAATATGGCAATTGGAGTCATTCTTTTGCTCTGGAAAGATCCCATCTCCTCAAGGCAGCCTTTCAAGACAACCAAAACCACCATCGCCGAGAATTGTATCAGACCTGAAGCTTCTTGTTGCAACTTTCAGCTCTGCAAAACTAAAGACTCTGACATCTGAAGTGGAGCAACATAACCATTTGAAATAGACTCATTCAACCTCCCTCCCAAGCTCCTGCTCAGGCCATCCTCAGAACATGATGAACTGCTTAACAGTCACTGCTAGTCCTCCTGTGACTACACAAGTGAAGAGAAATAGGTGAAGAATTTGCTGTCAGCTGAACACAGGAGCTAAAAACGAGCAGGAACTTGAGTTATAGATATGTCAGCCGGTGGGAAAAAGAGTGAGTTAGAGAAGTTCGAATCTGAAGTTGTTAGTAGACATGTGTATGAAGCATATTCCTTCATAATCCGCTTTGTCTGTAAGTCGGGGCTTGCATGAATTTCCGGAAAATTCCAAAAGCAGGAGGGCAACAACTAGTATGACATGCAGAATATCTATAAAATGTATAGTTAGGATTCCAGCTCTTGCATTGAAACTCCGAAACAGCATTAAACAGCCCTTTATCCTGAATGCTCAAACCGTTGGGACTAAGTCCATCTTGTATATCAAACATTTTCCATAAGTACGCCATGGCCAATATGTTACATTCGTGTGACAAATGCCTTCTTCTCCTCCTCGTTATATCCGCTCTCTTAATCATATTATTATCATTTCTTGTCTCAAATTCTTTCTAATTTTCTTTTGCCACAGTATTCCAGCTAAAGCATCAAAACTTAATCTATCAATCCAACGAAATGCCCAAACCAAATGTGAAGGGTTACAAAGTCCAACCACGGGTAGAACTAAAACCAAAATTCTGTGACGGACTTTCCCACCTGCTAACTCATAACCAACAAAAGCAACCAAATATCATATCTTTATGAAATCACAATTTGAAGTTGAGAATTATCATAAGGGTACAACAAAGACCTGCACTCTAAGGTCAAGACCAGCTGGAGATTACATCCTAAAAATGCACAACTCATCGTGAAAAGAAAAGGACACAGAAAACATAACAAGAAAGCAAGAAAGAATTGCAGAAGAAACAAGGAAATTACCAAAACTAAACAACGAACACAAAATCGAGCCTGAACTTGAAATTCTAGCAATCAAAAGAGAAACGGATATAAAAATTCGAGCAAATAACTTTCTTAGCTAAAACTCGAAATCTACACACTTATTCAGCAACATAACGACTCCTACATGTCAACGAAAAGCTTGCCCATAACAGAACAGTCATTGTTGTCTCCTGTACTAGGCAGCTTGAGCATTGAATTTGGTCGCGTCATATCTCTCTTTCCTGAACTCCGATTTCAGCGAGCTTATTGTCAGAATAAAGTTTTCTCAAAGTAGTAAAAATTCTTAAACTTGGCCGACCCAGAAGACGGCCCAAGGTAGGTGAAAACCAGTGCCAAACATAGTAATTTGTAATTGGTTCCAGCAGCGCGCACGCGAAATTTCAAAATTTTACTCCGACCAAACCGTAACTCCAAATCGATATCCGTAAAATCCCACCACTCCACAACACCCTAAATTTTCATTAATATATGATTTCATTGATTTGGCAGCTAAACAACTCATGATTGAACCAGCAACTCAGAATTCAAACAGATCCGAGTTTACCACTTAGCGACGAAAATTTCCTTCGATTGAACGGATAAAGAGTTCAAATCCTTACCTTGGGCGCCGCGAAACGAAGTTCATCCAACCCGTGGAGAGGCACGCAAGAAATCCTCTTTTTCTTTCTTGGTTCTTCCCAGCTCTCTGCCTTTTTTCACTCTTACTGCTGCTGATGCTTTGCTTTTCTGTTCTGTTCTGCAGGGAGCGGAAGATCCCATTAAATGGGCTGAGGGGGCTGATTGGGCCTCTGCGGTTTGGGCTCCTTTTGTTTAAGCCCAATTCGTACAACTCCCATCGGCAGATATATCTTCCCACTACAAGCTGCCTCCTCCACATTCATGTAGTAAATGATCACTGATCTATCTTAGCTGCTAGAACTTTCGAGAAAATTACCAAAATTTGTCCGGATGGACTGAATTGACAAAATTGCAAAATGTTTAAAACTGAATTGACAAAAAAAAAAAAAGGTTTTGGACTAAATTGAAAAAATTGCAATGGATATAGGACTTTTTTGGTAATTTTCACTAGAACTTTCTTGCTAAGTTTACGAAATAAACTAAATTTTATTACAGTACTGCTTGTGACCAAGCAATAAAACCAATTGAATATATATACTATTATGTTGTGTGCAGCCAAATTGATATTACTACGTATGTAATGTTATTATGTGAATTCATTTGCCAGACATCAAACTAATCTTATTAAACCAGTCATCAAGGTTGGACATACACACATGCGTTAAGGAAATTGCAAGAGCCATGCATGACAAGCATTTTTCCATTTCCCAAGTGAAGTGAAATAGGTTAAAATTATTCTCACAAAGTGACATCAAATCTTTAAATACACACACATATAAATAAAATTTCCCGAGGTGGGCTCGTCGACAGCAATGGAGTCTTTTGGTTGAGACGATGATTTCCAAGGTCGGCACGCACGCGCCCAATCCAAATCTCTCTCTCTCTCTCTCTCTCTCTCTCTCTCTCTCTACGTACCTACTCATTCCGCCTAGTTCCGCTTTTGGGTTTTCGAGACTCCTTAGGAGAACATTTGTAGCATTTGTCGTGAATAGATTTTTCTCTTCTATAAACGGCAGACGATTCAATTTGTTTGACTTTCCTCCAACTTCCCTCTAGCTGGCGGAAAGTTTCCAAAACCAACATCTTCCTCCTTCCGTTCAATCGCTTCGTTGCCCTTCATATTTGATTGGGACCTTTTTTTTACTTTTTTTTTTCTCTTGACAGGACGAAACTTTCAGTGCACGAAAGGCGATGTTTAGCGCTGCCTCTCTCCCCTTGCCTTTTTTAAATCCGGGGCCTTGGCCCTTGGGGACCACACGTGAAGGCTCCTCGCCCTCTCTTTTCTTCTTGAATCGGCACATGGTTCGCATAGAAATTCTAGAATGCGCAGGTGGGCCCGTGTATGTGGACTGCAATCCAATGGCTGCACCATCGCATTCCGTGGCGTTATCGGGTTTGAAAGTTCATCACGGTCGGAAGGACATAACGACAAAGACCGGGAAAGGACATTTGACATTCTACATTTTCGTTTCTAGTAAAAGTAGGAGGACGACATTTGGTCAGAAATTCATCTTGTCCATCTCCTTCCGTCTCCTTTTTTCCCTTCCTTTTGGCCGCATCGTGATCCACCTCCTCAGTGTTTGCTTTGTCCCTCCTGCTGCGCCGCGAAACGGCGCTCTCCCTCTATGTCTCCCTCTCTCCCTCTCTCTCTCTGATTTGTCACCGAACAGGGCACTCCAAATCCTCTCATAAGCCGTGCTTCTCGCTACTCCAAGTCCTCTCCTTAGTCGCAATAAAGAATTGTAAGAGTTTTCCTAATAGTGGACTACATTAATTGATATTGTAATTTACCGTTTAACGTTTACCGTTTTACGGGATTTTGTCTAAGGTGAGATAAAATGTTTCTTAATTAGTCTAATATGGGTTGGCTAATGTGGGCCGAATTGAACCTAGCCCGTAATGAGGGGGACTGACTGGAAACTCTATAAATAGTGCTCAAATCTCTCCTCTAACCCAATTCTCACATGTATCATCACCTAAGGGGCATTTACTTAACGCTAAACGTAACGGGGCCGCCTCATTGAGCCAGTGATACGGAGAACAATAAAGGAGAAGGACTTGATGCGTGGATCCCCTTGATATGTGGGTAATCCATTTTCTGCTTCCGCTTTATGTTTGATGGATCCCAAAACAGGTGCGTTAATCTTTCTACTCAATTATGCATGTTTTTGTTCTGGTTATGGAGATCTTGGGGTTGCGCAATTTACGTCCAACATGTGGTATCAGAGCAATTGTAACCTTAGAACTTGAACACATAAAGTTTTTGCCATAATTTGTGATTTTCGAGATTTTTTGTTCAATAAAAATAAAATTAAATCACAAATTAGGACTAGGCTCGACGAGACGAGCAAGATGGTCGGCGGCGCATCGCCGGAGGAGGCCGCACGCGCCCCCACGCGCAGCCACGCGATGCCTGGGCGTCGAACGCGCGCCGCGCGTGATCTCCACGCGCCGCGCACTCAAGCGGCGCGTGTGGGCGCGTGGAGACTCTGATCAACGCGTGGCTGGCGGCGTTGGATTCGTATGATCTTCCTCTACGTCGTAATGTATTTATTTTATATTTTTGATTATTTTACGGATGTGAAAATACATAGAAATCCCTAAATACGTGTATTTTTAGTGTATTTTTCTTGTATTTTCTGTGATTTTGGAAATACAACTGTTGGGTTATAGGTATGTTATCACATAAATAGTATAATGGTGTGATTCATTAATAAAAATTAAATTTTATTGTGAACTGAAGCTAGCTTAATAAGATACAATCATTATGAGATAGTAATTGAACTATGATATCTTAAGGTAATGAGAAATAGTAAAAGTTATGGAACTTTTATTACTCAAGCATAGTTCTTTATATGCATCTTGATGTATTTTTGTTTATTTTGTTAACCTTTGAATGATGGATGTCTTAAGAACCTGTGACCAAATTGATTGTACTAATTAACACATCTGCTGAATGTGGGTACTGCATGTCAGTTAAGTCATTGCATAAAGTACCTAAACTCATCTGGTCACTGGTTAATATCTATTAAGTTGAATATTTTTTATGGTTAAGAAGTATGATAGCATTTACGCAGAGCAATAGTATCTACTGTTAAAGTTTAGATATTTGGTTCTCTGGTTTGACTCAATTAATAGGCCACTGGTTGATTACAATAATAATTTGTTACTTTAGTTGTTGGCCTTGGAGTTATTTATTTTTTTTTTTTTGCCTTATGAAACTCATGAGCAATAGTTGATCAGCTATCAAGCTTTTCAATTTGGAGTACTCTGTATTGCTATTGATGTTAACTTATGAGGGATCCTTTGGATCGGCATTCTTTTTATGTTATTTTGGTAATCAGTAATCGGGGTGCACAAGAGATGATTTCTTCTATATTATGAGAAGTTTCTTGTGTTGCTGTGATCAGTGATCTCATTGGAATATGTCTTTCAAGTTTGCTATATATATATATATATATATATTATATATATATATATATGTATAATAAAGATTTTATTAAAGAATAAAGCAATGTAATTAGCATAATATGTAATTTTGGTGATATGATGTCCCTATCACTAAAGTTAAAATCACATGTATATGATGTATGTGAGAAGTAAAGTTTATATCCCTAGAATGAGAGAATTTCAAGAATTCAATTGAGTAGTAACCGCCAAAGTGGCATGCTTGATTGTGTTTGAGAAATTTTGGTCTTGTATGATGATTGGGATGTCTCCTAGTCTAATGCGTAGTCATACTCCCAAAGGAGGTGATTGTGTATTAGTTCATGGAGAGATACATGATGGTGTGGTAGATGAGTGACTGATTCTAGTGATTCATATGCCCAAAGGTGATGAATTCACGAAAAATTGGAATATATTATCATAACCGCTATCATGTGGGGAGTGTACAACTGCATGTGATGTATTCTGCCTAAAAGTGATTATATGATTATGCGTGTAACTCTTTGGATGTGTACTTGTACATCAAGTTACACAGTGCTCACATGATGCTAATTATATACATTGCTTATTTTTCAGTCGCCTTTTCTGTAATTAATAACTCCACTATTATTGAGGTTTTTACTGCTACAAATTTTAAGTTGTGGACATATGATTTGCTGCTTGAGAAAATAGCAATCGTATTTGCTTGCTATCCATGAAGCGTTCCATTTTGGAACACTTGAAAAGATGTTTGCCTACGAACTGCACTGCTATAAGATGATGGAAACCTTAGTTGCTTGAATTATGTCTTGTCTAATATCGAAATTAGGACACATCTGCAAAGATTGTGTTTAAGTCCTAATGACATATACATCTCGTATATGGTTAAAATGTTGTTTTCAAAAGTTTTCTATTTAAGGAAAATGACCAATATAAAGAATAAACTGGTTAAAATTAGTCTTGAAGGTTGTCAGGCTTAATAGTGGCTGTGAGTATTTTAGCAAGTATGACAATGCGGAATAGCTTAAATAGTCATTTGTCAAATATTTGGTAAATTCTGGGGTGGTAATTTAATTACTATGCCTGAAAATCCTAACAAGAAGATTTGACTAAAAGGCATGATGCACCATAATTAACATGGTGATGAGTATGATTAGTAAGACTAATTTATTCGGTCTTCTGTGGGCTGATATTTTGAAATCAACTTTTTCACATACAAAATGTGTCTCTTATCAAAGTTGTTTCATAAACTTCTTTTGAGTTATAGACTGGGCATAGATTACTTAAATCATATTAAATTTAGAGGTGTTATGTAGAAGTGAGATTATCTAATCCAATTTTAAGCGCGTTGCAATTCAGATCCACTCGGAATTATTTTATATCTTATCTAGATTGTTAAAGGATTATTGATTTTATGACCCTAAAGAAGATACAAGAATTATGGAATCACATACTCTAAAGTTTCTAAAAATCGACGTAATTGTAGAGGATAGCTGCTCTCAGACTATTAAAGATAATAGTATGATGGATGTTACTGTGTTTTTGTCTTTACCTATACAGATAATTATGGAATCTCCTGTACCATAGAATAAACTTGTTGAGGTTTAAGATACTATTCTTGATATAGTTTATGATGAATTTTTTTTTCGAACCTCTCAAGTATAGAATGAAGTGGTTGTAGCTTTACTTAGGAGATTTGTTAGGAAAAGACGATCAGTTATTCCATCAGACTATATAGTTTATTTGTGAGAGCATGACTGTAATATCCATTATATGGTTGATTTAGCCATTTATATGAATGTTGTTTTTTTATCCTTAATCAAGTATGTGATTAGATGTCATAAAAGGCGATATACAGTATATGAAACATCATAGTATTTGGAAACTTATTGATTTACCTAAAGATCACAAGTTCATTAGTTGCAAATTGGCGTACAAAACTAAAAGGATTTTGCAACAAATGATTTAAGTAAACTTGTGTGTAGACTGAAAAGTCTTAATTCATGGTCTTAAGCAAGTTTCCAGACAATATTATTAAAGTTTCATAATGTTGTTATTTTGTTTAATTGGGAACAAAGTAATTCAATATACTACAAGATCAGTGGGAGGAAATTTATTTTTCTCATACCCTGTGAACATGATATTTTGCTTACAAGCGGTAACCTTGATGTATCTTTTGTCCTTTGCACTGAGATCCGTAAGGATGGTTCTCATCATATTTTATTAGATTTTCTCGGAGGACATTTGCTGATCGTATTTTGGAAGTATTCAATATACATCATTGCAAGCCAGGAATTGCTCCTGTTGTTAAGGGTGATGGACTAAATCTATCACATTGTCCTTATTTAGATATTGAGAAAATCTAATTAAAGGGTGTACCTTGTGTCAGTGCACTTAAAAGTATAATGTATGCTCGAATTTGCACTAGACTAAATATCGTCTTTATGACGGGACTTCTAGGCAGATATCAGTAAAATCCAGGATGCGATCACTGGGTTGCTGCCAAGAAGGTTTTGAGGTACTTAAAGATGACAAAAGATTATATGCTAATTTATAAACATGTTCAATTCTTGTAGTTAGTAGGGTATTTAGATGTAAACTTTGTTGACTGTTATGATGACATGAGATCAATAACAAAATACATATTTATGTTAGCAGGAAGTGCAGTAAATAAAGTTCTATATCATCTTCTACTATGTAAGCAGTGCTAGTAACATTCTTTTAGATTGTTACTTGGGCTATTAGGCTTCGGAACCTCATTAAGGAGTTGACCATTTTTAACTTTCTGGATAGATCCATACGGTTGAGATAACAAATTTGTAGTATTATTTATTTACTACAGAGGTCTTAAGGGGTCTAAATAGATGGTGGTCAAAATTTTTTACCATAAAGGAATGGTATAGAAAAGTGACGTTTTAATATTACATATTTTCACAGATGATGTGATTGCAAATCCACTAACTAAAGGCCTACGCCCGTGTGTATTTGAGCGACATGTCGTTAGCATGGGCCTAGGAGTATCTTGGGATACTGTTGTTTAGTGGAAGCTATTTTGGCTTTACTCTGATAAAGTTCACATCTGTGCTCGTTACACTTAGTAATGGTTTGATATGTATCAACTTTTGCATTCAATAAAATATTTTTGAATGTGTTGTTATTATGTTGAATACATATTGATAAAGTCTCAAGGTATTGCATAAACCTTGAGTGAAAGCTAGGGGCGTCTGGTTATTAGCCTTGTGCATATGTCTTGTGATACATAAAGAAATGTTAACCGTAAGGACAAGACATATGTGGGTTCATTGGAACCATAAAGCATTATCTAGTGGCACAAGTTTTTGTGACGCCTAAAATTAAGAGAATGGTGACTGACAAACGGGATCTCTCTATGATAGATGTTATCCATTTGCCACACTACCATATTGAATCCATATCAATAAAATTGAGAACATTCGTGACCATGGAAGGCTCTGTGTGTATACATGCAGTTACCGCCATGATTCGGTGTTTAAGACTTTATGGGATATGATTGACTATTAAGAATTATCTTTGGACCAATGTGCGCACATATAGTATGATTTCAATTAATATAGTCCAAGTGGGAGAATGTAAGAGTTTTCCTAATTGTGGATTACATTAATTGATATTGTAATTTACCGTTTAACGTTTACTGTTTTATGGGATTTGGTCTAAGGTGAGATAGAAGGTTTCTTAATTAATCTAATATGGGCTGGCTAGTGTGGGCCGAGTTGAGCCTAGCCTGTAATGAGGGGGACTGGCTGGAAACTCTATAAATAGTGTTCAAGTCTCTCCTCTAACCAAATTCTCACATGTATCCTCACCTAAGGGGCGTTTACCTAACGCTAAACATGAGGGGGCCGCCTCATTGAGCCAGTGATACGAATGGCAATAGAGAAGAATGACTTGATGCGTGGATCCCCTTGATATGTGGGTAATCCATTTTTCTGCTTCCGCTTTATGTTTGATGGATCCCAAAACAGGTGCGTTAATCTTTCTACTCAATTATGCATGTTCTTGTTCTGGTTATAGAGATCTTGGGATTGCGCAATTTACGTCCAACAAGAATATCACCCAGCTCTAGTAGAAAATGGTGAATCGGGTCATCAACAGGGTGTTTCTGGTCACGGTGACTTAGGAAGAGCTTGAACCCGAGAGCCACATTTATGCACGGCGGTGGTACGGCTTGTACACCCACCATGGTAAGTGATCCGTCCTCTTTTTCCTTTCCCATTATAATTGGTGTATCTTGGTCGCATGGTTACTGAAAAAAAGGCTCGATTGATTGTTTTGCCGAAGAACGGTTGTATCTGCTTGATAAATCAACATAGTGATGATGGGATTTTGCTGTTGTCTTCTTTATTTTTAATTTCAATGGCTGTTCATGAATCTGATCTTGATCATCCGTGGATTTTCACGGGAGACAAGTCACAGTACCTGAAGGGACCAGAAAGAAAATAATGATGACAGGGTAGTCTCTGTTTCCCTCTGTTTATGAGGAAAGAGAGAGCTTCTTCCATGGAATTGGGAAGACGAAGCCTCCAAGCTCTTCTAAACGCACCTGGAAATGAAAAAATGTGATTGAGAAGCCAAGCCCTGATTCCTTTTTCCCGACTAATCATGCTAATGACATCAATTGATAAAAAATTATCTGATTCACATGGTTTTCCTTTCCTGTTCCTTTGTGATTATACTAAGAATTTACGTCGGAGAAGGCACTGTTATTCACTTTACCAGAACACGAGGAGTCGACAGGACGTGTCTCGACTGCTTCCATCGAGAAGGCAAGAAACTCCACTCCTACCGCTCATACGCGTACGGGCGGTCATCTCAGGGCATTATGCCGACGGGATGGGGCAATTGCACAAAATCAGCCCAAGAAGTTGTGAACAGGGCTCGCGAGCTTCAAGAGGGCAGCAGTTTCGGCGAGTATCACCTCTTCAACAACAATTGTGAGCATTTCGCCATGTTTTGCCGGACCGGTGTTCGGAAAAGTGCACAAACAACGCGGATCTGTGCTTGTGCGCGGAAGATAAAAAAAAGTCCAAGAATGGGCCTTAAAGCTTCTCGGAGAATCAAGATCAAATGACCCTAAAATT
Source organism: Eucalyptus guilfoylei (assembly GCA_016097605.1). Classification (NCBI taxonomy): domain Eukaryota; kingdom Viridiplantae; phylum Streptophyta; class Magnoliopsida; order Myrtales; family Myrtaceae; genus Eucalyptus; species Eucalyptus guilfoylei. Next base: position 49,922,881 of record CM027867.1, read on the forward strand.
CGTGGTGACTTAGGCATCGAGAGTAAAAACTTGATCGTTGAGCAGGCTTGATCGGAGAACAAGGCCGGTTTAGGCACAGTTTCTTGGCGACCCATGTGATCTAATGATGCCGACAAACCCATGGTGACCTGAAAAACCATTGCGATAAAGTCATAAAATCTATTAACAAAGCAATTTATTGACAAAGCGCGTCAAAGAAATGCCATGCCATGCCGGATCCACACCGAGCAAAGGAGTACAATGTTTCTCCAAGAATTCAATTTAGATGTCGACGTGATTCAATTTAGGCTTGTAGTAGGGCCAGTCCATTAGAAAATAGGTTCTATATGTATTCGATACGGAACACCTCATTGTGATTTATCATAATTTGTGTTGTGTTCCCACCAATAGAAAAAGCAATTTTCATGATTCCATTTGAGATTTTTCTAATGTGAATTTGCCTCCTACAAAGCCCAACCCTTAAAATTGATTTGCATGTCTACGATAACATGATGAAGTGATCAACAGGGTGAACCAATCTCGTTTGATAACTCGGGCATAAGAACTTTGGAGAAAGCCCAGTCTAAATCCACATACTAATTACATAAAGGGCAAAAGCCACCGATATAGTGATATAATAAGTATAGCCGTTGATCCGTGCAATACATGAACATCTTGCCAATTTCAAGGAAAGTTGTTTTATTATTGGTGTAGCACATAGCACCGATATACAGTTACAGAAATAATTAAGATGGTGAACCGTATATATTTGGCCACTAATCATTGCCCTTCTAAATCATCTCTTCCTGTGCTAGCTGTCCACAACACAGTTTCTTTAGGCTCGTTAAATTGGTAGGTCGGGTAAAAAATGATTCCACTCAGATTGATCAATTTATATGCAACACAACTTTTGAGATCCAAACCAATCCATACCCATTTACGTGTGACATAGGACGACAACGATGAAGAGAGCTCTTAGCAAAAGGAAGGGTCTAAACTTGGGTTGAAAATGGGTTTTCTAATTAACTAGTTGATACCTTTTTTAAAGACTTCACTTCTTAAAACCCATTTATGATCCATACTTTTAAGTTTAAGATGACCCATTGAAATAAATGTGATTTAACACGTGGGTTTGTGACCTATTGGGACATTTCTAATTTTAATCAACCTAGGTCTCCTCGGATTAGAGGGACATAATACGGGGGTCTACATGAGCCGACAAGGGATATCCTCCAGGGCTCCCCCTCCTCCAGGGCTGTGTGATGCAAATGTTTCTTGTGTAATTCCTGCAATTCCTACTGCAACAGGATGGGGGGGGTCTCTTTCGGATATCCCAAGAATCTTCATATCAGATGGGAGTCGGTCGAGGGGGGAATTGCACCGTCGATTTTTTTCTTTCCAAAGAAAAAAGAAAAGGACGTAAACCGTTTCTAATTCTTAGGAGATAATTGGTTCGCTAGAGTCCGCACTTTTGTTCTACTCGCTTGGTCAAACTCGGCGATGTGAAGGCGGCCACAATATCGACTGTTTAGAAACTTCCTCACATTGGACCCCACTATACACGCCCGTCTTAAGATGAGTTGTGCATGTAGCTAGCTTCATTATTAAGCTTTTTCATGAGCTTTGCCTATGTTTATTATTCGCATGCAGATGCCTCGACCGATGTCGCGAAAGATCGATCTTTTTGAATGGGCGGGACGGGGACATTTTGTTTGTTCCTTCACATCGACGTGCGTGTAATTGAAGTAGGGCAAATGCGAATGGGGTCCATGCCCGCCTAGTGGACTGTCAAAACAGCCACTTCTATCCTTTTGTCTTTTCTTTTTCGGACCGGTCATCACCCGAATTACAAATTCGACGGGGCAATCATCAACCGAATTATAAACCGACGCATCACCCGAATTATTATTAGCTGGGTTTACTTCTATGTGGAGGAAACTCAATAAGTTGCAAGCCCAAAAAGGGCTTGAGCCCATATGATAAGTCATATGGAGAAATAGGGTTTCTCACTATCTTTTTAGTGGTAACCGTAAAAAGACGTAATAACAAGAGAAAAAGAGAGCGGAAAATTTAGGGGTTGTGGCAAAGTCTAATTTACATCAAGCTGGCATCGGAGGTCGATTCGTGGTTCGATTGAGCTGAAATTTTGTCAGCATGTTCGTGGCGCAATCTTCTCGAATTTGAATGGTTTGATTTTCATTTGAAGCTCCCTACATTAGGTTTTTCATAGATTGATCAAAACCTGCGCTTTTTGGTCAGATCTATCCTTGATCTCTTGTGAAATTCATGTGTATTGCCAAGAATTATGTTCTTGAGGTCTTTGCTGCTATGTACCTCTAATATTTGCTAGAGAAGAACATTGTTCATCCAATTTTGTTGATAGTGAAGATTTTTGGGCGGACTCCGGTCCCATGGTTTTTGATTTCGTCACATCGAGGAGGTTTTCCACGTAAAAAAAATCGTCTTATGTTCGCATGCTTAGCGTTTTTTTTTACTCTACTATATCGATTCATATTAGGTTTATACAAGAGAGGAGATTATTTTATTCCACTGCGTTATGTTCGAATTGTTACCGTTCTCCCATCAGAGTGGTATCAGAGGTTTTGGTTATTGTTTGATTTTTCTGCCTTGTGTTAAACAATGGAAATGAATACAAGTAGAATGGTTACACTGAATGGTTCGAATTATCATATTTGGAAAGGGAATATGGAAGACCTTTTATATGTGAAAGATTTTTATTTGTCCGTATTTGCCGAGGAGAAATTAGAGAATAAAACTGATGCTGAATGGTCTATATTTCATCATCAAGTGTGTGATTATATTAGGCAGTGGGTGGATGATAATGTTTTGAACTATATTATTGAGGAAACACATGCACGCAGTTTATGGGATAAACTCGAACAGTTATATGCTCGAAAGACTGGGAATAATAAGTTATTTTTGATAAAATGGATGATGACTCTGAGATATCAAGATGGTACTCGCTTGACTAATCATTTAAATTCTTTCCAAGGAATTATAAATCAGTTGGCTGCGATGGGAATCAAGTTTGATAATGAGATACAAGCACTATGGTTGTTTGGTACTTTGCCGGACTCATGGGAAACGTTCCGAACATCTTTGTCCAATTCTGCCCCCGAATGGTACGATTACCATAGATTTGGTCAAGAGTAGTATTTTGAATGAAGAGATGAGAAGGAAGACATAAGGATCGTCCTATTCACATTCTGATGCCTTGGTTGTTGAGAAAATGGGAAGAAGTGAGTCTCGAGGTCTGAGAAAGTCGAGATAAAAGCAGAGGTAAGTATAATAAATTTACTAATGTTGAGTGCCGTTATTGTCATCAGAAGTGACATATTCAGAGGTTTTGTCGCCAGTTAAAAAGGGAGAAACAAAAGGAGAAAGGTAAAGAGAAGAAAAGTGATAATGACAATGATGACAATTGCGTTGCTGCACTTAAAGAAGACTTTCTCATTATTTTTTATGGTGATGTGATGAATTTTGTATCTCATGAGACCAGTTGGGTAATTGATAGTGGTGCATCTATTCATGCTATGTCTCGTATGGATTTCTTTACATCATACAAGTTAGGTGACTTCGGATCTGTGAAGATGAGAAACAATGAGTTAGCTCAAGTTGTAGGCATTGGTGATGTGTGCCTAGAAACCAGCAATGGCACAATGTTAGTAGTGAATAATGTTAAACATATACCTGATATCCGCTTGAATTTGATTTCTATAAGCAAGTTGGATGATGAGGGGTATTGCAGCACCTTCAATAATGGTCAATGGAAGCTCACCAAAGGTTCTCTTGTTGTGGCTAGAGGTGAAAAATATTCTTCGTTGTACATTATGCAGGCAAAGTTGTCCACAGACAAAATTAATGCAGTAGACAACAAAGATGCAGCTGAGTTATGGCATAAGAGACTCAGTCACATCAGTGAGAAGGGTTTGTCAATATTGGCCAAGAAGAAGCTCATTTTAGGATTGAAAAGTTCGGCGCTAAAGAAGTGTGCTCACTATTTAGCAGGAAAACATAACAGAGTTGCATTTAAAAGCTCACCTCCTTCAAGAAAGTCAAGTATACTTGATTTAGTGCATTCTGATGTTTGTGGTCCTATGAAAACAAAATCACTCGGTGGCTCTCTTTATTTTATTACCTTCATAGATGATTTTTCAAGAAAAATTTGAATTCATACATTGAAAACTAAATATCAAGTAATAGATGCTTTTAAGCAATTTCAGGCTTCAGTGGAGAAACGGACTGGAAATAAATTGAAATGCATCAAAACTGATAACGGGGGAGAGTATATTGGACCTTTTGATGAATATTGCAGACAACAAGGTATTCGACATCAAAAGACACCTCTCAAGACGCCTCAGTTAAATGGCTTAGCTGAGAGAATGAACAGAACACTGGTTGAAAGGGTAAGATGCTTACTTTCACAGTCAAAGCTACCTGGATCCTTTTAGGGTGAGGCTTAAAGTACAGTTGTGCATGTATTAAATCTTACTCCATGCGTTCTTTTAGAGTTTGATGTTCCTAATAGAGTTTGGACATGCAAAGATGTTTCTTATGATTATTTGCGTGTCTTTGGGTGTAAAGCATTTGTGCATATTCCTAAAGATGAGAGGTCTAAACTTGATGCGAAAACACAACAGTGCATATTTATTGGTTATGGACAGGATATGCTTGACTACAAATTTTATGGTCCAGTTGAAAAGAAAATTGTAAGAAGCAGAGGCGTTGTGTTTATGGAAGATCAAACAATAGAAGATATTGGAAAAGCAGAGATGATTTTAGCATCACAGGTTAGTGATAATTTTGTTGATTTGGATCCAATTCCTCTAACAAATATTCCTACACAGGTTGATGAAGAACAGTAGAAAGTCAATGTTCCAAATAACGCACATGTTCCTGAACATGTTGAAACAAATAATACTATTATTGAACCAGAGGCTTAATTAGATGTTCCATTGGATGTTCCAATTCGGAGATCCGTTAAAGACCGACAACCTTCCACCAGGTATTCTGAAGATGAGTATATATTATTGACTAATGCAGGTGAACCAGAGTGCTATGCAGAAGCAATAGAAGATGAGTACAAAAGCAATTGGTTTAATGCTATGCAAGATGAGATGCAATCACTTTATGATAATCATACTTTTGAGTTTGTGAAGTTACCTAAAGGTAAAAAAGCTTTGAAGAACAAGTGGGTATATAGGTTGAAGCAAGATGGACATACTTCACAACCACGGTACAAAGCTAGATTAGTTGTTAAAGGATTCGATCAGAGAAAAGGGTATTGATTTTGATAATATATTTTCTCCGGTAGTGAAAATATCTTCTATTCGTGTGGTACTAGGCTTGGCAGCTTCCTTAGATTTGGAAATTGAGCAAATGGATGTCAAAACAGCCTTCTTACATGGTGACTTGGAGGAAGAGATATATATGGAACAACCTGAGAGTTTTAAAGTGAAAGGGAAAGAGAATTATGTGTGCAAATTGAAGAAAAGTCTCTATGGCCTAAAACAAGCACCGAGGCAGTGGTACAAAAAGTTTGCGTCAGTTATAATAGAACATGGCTATAAGAAGACTTCCTCGGATAACTGTGTGCTTGTCCAAAAATTTTCTGATGATGATTTTATTATTATCTTACTTTATGTTGATGATATGCTGATTGTTGGCAGGAATGCTTCAAGAATTGAGTTATTGAAAAACCAATTAAGCAAGTTTTTTGCTATGAAAGACTTGGGTTCGGCGAAGCAGATTCTTGGCATTAGAATTACCTGAGACAGAGATGCTAAGAAGTTGTTCTTGTCGCAAGAGAAATTTATTGAGAAGATCCTTAAGAAATTTTACATGAGCAAAGCTAAAGTAGTTAGTACTCCTCTTACTACCTACTTTAAGTTAAATATGAAGCAAAGTCCTACGACTGATAAAGAGAAGAAATCTATGGAAAGTGTTCCATATGCCTCAGCTGTAGGAAGCTTAATGTATGCGATGGTATGTACACGCCCAGACTTGGCGCACGTAGTTGGCGTTGTTAGTCGCTATTTGTCAAATCTATGCAGAAAGCACTAGAATGCAGTGAAGTGGATTATGAGGTATCTTCGAGGAACTTCAAATTTGAAACTCAGTTTCGAGACCGGGAAACTTGAGTTAGTTGGATACACAGATTCCGTTTGGCAGGAGATATTGATACTCGTAAATCTACTTTTGGTTATTTGATTTCTTTTGCGGGTGGAGCTGTGTCATGGAAATCAAAATTGCAGAAGTGTATTGCACTTTCTACAACTGAAGTTGAATTTATTGCAACGACTGAAGCTAGTAAAGAGATGCTATGGATAAAGAAGTTTTTAGAATAACTTGGATTCAAGCAAAAGAGGTATGTGCTATTTTGTGATAATCAAAGCGCAATTTATCTTGATAAGAATTTATCTTTTTATTCTAGATCAAAACATATTGATGTTAGATATCATTGGATAAGGGATGTTCTAGATGAAAAGTTGTTGGAACTTGAGAAAATTCATACGGATCATAATGACTCTGATATGATAACGAAAACTCTACCAAGAGAGAAGCTTGAACATTGCCAATTGATAGCAGGGATGGTGAATCCCTCCACATTGTCATGAGGGGGAGATTTGTTAGCTGGGTTCACTTCTATGTGGAGGAAGCTTAATGAGTTGCAAGTCCAAAAAGGGCTTGAGCCCATATGATAATTTATATGGAAAAATAGAGTTTCTCACTATCTTTAAAGTGGTAGCCACAAAAAGACGTAGTAACAAGAGAAAAAGAGAAAGCAAAAAATCTAGGGGTTGAGGCAAAGTCCGATTTACATCAAGCTGGCATCGGAGGTCGATTCGTGGTCCGATTGAGCTGAAATTTTGTCAGCATGTTCGTGGCGCAATCTTCTCAAATTTGAACGGTTCTACATTAGGTTTTTTGTGGATTAATCAAAACCTGCGTTTTTGGTCAGATTTATCATTGATCTCTTGTGAAATTCATGTGTATTGTCAAGAATTATGTTCTTGAGGTCTTTGCTGCTATGTACCTCTAATATTTGTTAGAGAAGAACATTGTTCACCCAATTTTGTTGATAGTGTAGATTTTTGGGTGGACTCCGATCTCATGGTTTTTTATCTTCTCACATTGAGGAGGTTTTCCACGTAAAAAAAAATTGTCTTATGTTCGCGTGCTTGGTATTTATTTTACTCTACTATATCGATTCCTATTAAGTTTACACAAGATGGGAGATTATTTTATTCCGTTGCGTTAATTCGATATTGTTCGAATTGTTACGGTTCTCCCATCAATTATAAATTCAACAGGGTGACCTCCCCTTCCATTTTAATGGGCAAAGCCATTATAAATCACCTCTCTTGCCACTATCAGGTCTTCTCACCGCATAACCCACCTCTCTCTCTCTCTCTCTCTCTCATCACCAAACCAGACCCAACGTTCCCTGGCATTCAAGACTCACGCAGTATCAATCAAAAATTGCGTTCTTAGCTGCTGCAAATCCTCTCTGAGGTAACTACCTTATTGGGTAGAATGCCTTCTACTATGGGTTATCAGCCCACCCTAGTACAGAAATGGGGTTCTTTACAAGAAAGAATTACTTCTACCAAAGAGGGATAAGTCACGGTCAAGAAACACGTTCGGTTTCGCTCTTTTAGGAACATCAAAGCTAATCCAGTCCCGGCTCAAAGCACATAAGTCCTAGAGAGTAGAGAAGGACCGAAAATGGTAACTCGGATTATCAGCAAGATGTTCCCAGTCGTGCTAAGACAGGAAGAGCCTGAACCTGGGGAACACATTTACACTTTTCGGCGGTATGGGATGTACACGCACCACGGTCAGCGATTCGTCCTCTTATTTCTTTTCCATTAGCAGCATAATTTTTTTCCGTGACATGTATTATGCCTTCTTATATTCTGCAACATGGTTTTGTGATCAGTCTCTGGTTTTGTCATAATTTCTTGGCTATATGGCCTTCATCTGCTTGATAGATCATTTCAGCATGGTTTCATTTCGAGGGGGTTCAATTAACATCATTTATAATGATAATAAGTTATGCCTATCTTTCCCTCTGTTTCCCTCTGTTTCTGAGAGAAAGAGAGCTTCCATACATAGCGTTAGAAAGAACAACAGTTTGGTGATAACCAAACACTCTTTTCTCTTGATCAGAATTCTCTGAGTCAAATTCATAAAATTAAGCTCACCTGGAAATTGAAAAATGTGATGAGAAGCCAAGCCCTGATGCTTTTTTCCTGCCGATTCATGCTATTGATATCAAATGATAGAAAGTTGTCCGATTCGCGTGGTTTTGGTCTCATCTTGCCATAATTATTATAAGTCTAATCAAGCTTTGTGATTTTACTAGGAATTTACGTTGGAGAGGGTACCGTGATTCATTTCACGAGGACAGGAGTCGACACAACGTGTCTCGATTGCTTCCGGCAAGAAGGCGAGAAGCTCCACTCTCTCCGCTCATATGCAGATGGGAGGTCACCACTGAGGTTTACGTTCACAAGAAGGGGTACTTGCACGATCTTACCCAATATGAAATCACCCCAGGAAGTCGTGAAAATGGCTTGTGAACTCCACAGGAGCGACGGTTTCGGCGAATACGACCTCTTCAATAACAATTGTGAGCATTTTGCCACGTTTCGCCGGACGGGAGTGCGGGAAAGTGCACAGACGGCATGGATCTGTGCTTGTGCGCGGAAGATCAAGAGAGTCAAAGCATGGGCATTAAAGTTTCTCAGAGAATTAAGTTCGAGTGACCCTAAAATTCGTGATGACTCGGGCATCGAGAGTAAAAACTTGATCGTTGAGCAGGCTTCGGCCGCTCAACAAAATCCATAATCTCAGAGATCAGGGCCGGTTTTGGCCAAATCATGGTGGCTCTGGCTCTGACTGGGGTGATTTCGTATTGAGTAAGATCAGGGCCGGTTTTGGCCGGTTTCGTCAGCATAAACCCTACTAGAGAGTAGGGTTTATGCTGACGAGATGGAGGATTGTACAGCCTTACCCGATACCAAATTGCCCCAGGAAGTTGTGAACATGGCTCGCGAGTTTCACGAGAGCGAAGGTTTGGCAAGTATGATCTCATCGATATACAATTGTGAGCATTTCGCCTCGTTTTGCTGGACTGGTGTTTGAGCCAGTGTACAAACAGCAGTGGTCAGTGGATGTGAGCGGAAAATCAAGGAAGTTGAAGAATGGGCCATAAAGTTTCTGCAGACGAATTAAATTCAGTGTCCTAGAAATTTTACCAATCTATCGATATATATTATGTAAATATAAAAGCTTATCAGGAACTTGGAGAGAATAATGTTTGTGAATACGAATTCATTTGGGACTTATCATTATTCAAGGCCAAAACTCAAGAAGAAAACAGTAACGACCCGGAACCTTTTCTTTTCCCCTATTTTATCTCATCATATTCAAACCAACCCCTATATTTTGGCGATTAATTGACCTTTGATCAACAGCCAAATAAATTCGTATTTACAACCCACCTCCCCCTTTTTATTGGAATTAATTAATCTTTGATCAACGACATAATCTTCAGTCAATTCCAAATTATTTATCATCGAAATCGACACATACGTCACAAATTTGAATTTCATACATCTAATTCCAACATATTCTAGAAGTTATGCAAAATAAAAAAGAGAACAATAATCAAAATATCCGGTCATTGTTGAAACATAACATTTTTATTTATTTATTCGTTTGCCTAGATAACGATGGCTTTAGATTTTAGAATTAGAAAAGTACTTTGCACGAGTGGATCACGTATGAAGCTGTCGGGACCTCTCCTCTCTCCTCTTTCTCCGCTTCTCGCCGCCTTTCTCCTCCATCATACCCGACTAATCCCTCTTATTAAAAGAGGTTTTTACGTACAAGACGTGCGCGATCGGCCTTCTATAGTAATTACAATTATATTAATTCAAGTTCGTTGATTGGCCTTATTATTATTATTATTATTATTATTATTATCCGAAAAGACCCGTCCTTTCCGTTTTCTCTTCGTGAGAGTGACAGGATGGGCCCTACGCGCTTGTTCTTTGTCTCGACATGCGGGGACAGTTGTTCACGTGCACAGTCGATAGAGCAATGGCACTTTCTGTCCACCATGCACACGCGGGGATGCTAACGGTGAGAGCTTCCAATTTGGTATATTTTAATAAATATTGCGAAGTTTTATGAAACCACAATTAACTTAACTAAACATGTTAAGCGATGTGAATATTTGAACAAGCCCTCTCAAGTCAGATTATGAATGATATGTGAAATTTAATTGATGGATACAGACGAGAAGCACAACCCAAATTTGATACTACGTTAGAAAATTTAATTCGAAAGTTTAAATTAGTACATGAAATGAGACCACATAATAAACCATATTGTTAAGTGATGTGGGATATTTTGATAAATATAACTTTTTCTAAATTAAAAAGTACTTGCTAAAGTTATACCTCCAATAAACAAAAGAGATTCCTAAAAATATTCAAAGTAGTGTTATTTTTAAAGTGTGGCAAAATAATCATAGTGTAGCTAGAATCTTACTCGAACACACCTGTTGATAACCTAAAGATATGGTCATTTTTTTACTGGATTATATCCTCTTATATCGCAATAAACAAAAGGGGTTGCATGCGTGTTCTCTGTCTCTTTCTCTCTCATTTCATAATTTACACATTCCGATGCTCTTTGCTTTCCCGTTACATTTTTTCGAAAATAAAGTTGTTACCTTGTCCTTGTCGAAAATAGACTGCTCTCTCTCTGGGCCGTTCCACGGTAACCTAACCCCAAAATACTTAAAAAAAAACACTATACCAGAAAAACAATAGCGATAAACCTCAAACGACCAAACGGCCAGTCAAATGTCATCGGTCGGGCCGTCTGTATACTTGGGGAAAAGTCAACGCTAGGAGCACTCAATTCTCTCCGATCAGACCGAGCGGCGAGTGGAGTGCCGGCCGTGATAGGGACTTTCTTTTGCTTTTCGCTCGCGAAAGAAGACCGACGACCTTCACACGCTTGGAGGGAATCAAAAATGGCTTGGGAGATCGCCGACATGGGTTCGCGCCGTTCAGCCATTCGCCTCTTTATGGCGGTCTCATCGCTAGTCGCTTAATGGCGTCATTGGTGGTCACTGTTCCTCCTGTTCGTTCGTCCCCAGGTCTAGGGTTTCGTTTATTTTTTTAATACTTTCTGTTCTCGTTTTTTCCTCTCTTCTTCACTCTGCCGAAATCAATGCACAGTGTTCTTCACTGTAAGCGTGTGTGAACAGCATCCGCCATGAATAATCGAGGCATGGACCGGCCCCCAGCCCAGCATGGGCCAAGAAGCAAATCAATGGGCCTAGCTAGCCCATGAACAAATCCCTTTCGGCCCAATCCAATCTAGCAGGCTCGTGGACATGACACGCGCACAGGATCAACTACCTTCCCTTCTGCAGCAAAACCAACCTCATTTGCTTAACTGAATTAGGGAATTTTACAAGTCTAGGTAACCAGTTCATAATATCGCACTAATACAAACAGCACGACTAAACATGACTGGCCAGGCTTGCTGAGTCATGACCTCAGTGACATCGATGACCGATATGGCATTACAAAATATAAATCCCCTGAAATGGAAGGAGTAAAGTAGTTCCCTGGATGAACATAATTACACATCCGCAACTAGTGGAGATGATGAATAAAGAACAAATGACCTTGCCAAAGAAAGTTCGCCCAGTAGGTTCAATTCTCCATGCACCAATGTTTTCTCTATCAGCTACAGCTGATTGTCTCCAATATTCCCACTGACTTCATTCATAGATAGCCAATGTTTGGGTGGATAATAGAGACGTAGGAACACGAGTGCAGCTACATCAAGAGCATCCTACAGAGGAAGTTGCACTTGTAATCGCAAGTCAATGATTCTTCTCAAAATATGATCTTATATTCTTATGTGGATCGCGAGAATGGAAATATTGCTCATAAATCTTGCATTTCCACCAAAATAGTATCTCAATAGGTCATTTTGGATTGCCTAAAAAATCGTGACATCGGATGTGAACAAGGTCAAGGTGATGATGATAGCTTGTGGTTGAAAGGCGGTTAAGCGACATGAATTAAGCTCAAATGACTTAAAAATCCTAAAAGTTTAGCCTTTCCTTATTTGTCTATGAATTTCTCACATTTACATCATGTCACTTGGGTACATATGTTAGATACATTCTTATGGTGCTCGACAAACAATCACACTGGTCCATTTCCGAAAAACACGGACAATAGTAAAATCACACTAGCCTATGGAAAAAGCTTTGTTCCACAAGTACCCAAAATCTTTTCCTTCACAGCGATCTCTCTCTCTCTCTTGACAACATGGTCCTTTAGTTTGTTCTTCTTTTGGGGCCATCGTTGTCATTTACTCTTTTTAGTACCCTATTTTGATGCAGGACGCCGCAACAAACAAAAGGGTTCCAATTATCAAACACCAAATGATGCCCATCCGTCCTTTTGCTGCATGATGTTCGATTTGGTCCTTCTGAGTGATGATAGCAGGCCCACCTAACAATAAAAGAAAAAAAATCTATGATTGGACAGCTTTCTAAGACTTTCCTTTGACTTCTGACAGTTACTTACAGGTATGTCTTTTTCTGGAGGGTTTATTATATCGGGATGCAAACGTTGTTCAACACACGTGGGAAATATTAATTGGTAATGATGAGAAACTTCCGAAATCCAGATCCCGACCACCTATATCTAATGATAACGGTCCCATCAGGATGTCATTTGTTTTTATAATCCATATGTCCATTTTAAAACACTTAAATAAGTTTTAAAACCAATAAAACGAGTAAATCGGGTCAGATCAGACACATATGACTTATATTCATACAATGTAAATTGAGAGATTTATATATAATTCGACTCAATTTATATTATTAAAATATTCATATATTTAACCTAACATGAGATAATAGTGCCAAATGCATAAGCATGAAATCAAGTAATGATAAAAGAGAATGAAAAGAGAAGAATCTATATAAATTGTAAGTTCAATTCCGATCCATTTAATGCACATTTAAACTAATTTATGACTCGTTTATAGAATATCATTAATTTACATTACAATTTATTCACCATATATAGGCTAAAAAATAACTCATTTTTTAAGGTTTAACAAGAAAACACCGTTTGGCTGATTCAAACCGTTGTTTTTATAATTAGCTTACGAGAGCAGCCAAGTAGCAACTTGAACTGAAAGATTTACGATGATGTGAAAAAAAATTTCATGATTAAAAGACTGCACTTTATTTTTTTTATTTGGCTACATAAACACAACTTGACTTGTCGTGTGATTAAGGCGTCAGCCACAAAATTGTTGGGGGGTTGGGGTCGTGAATTTGGCATCGAGAGCAAAATTGATCGTCAAGCAGGCTCGAGACGCTTGACAAAAGTCTAAGGCTCAGAGAAGAAGGCCGGTTCCGACCAAATCAGGCCCGTTCCGGCTGGCTTACTCTCTCTCAAACACACACCCAGACACACATACGCGCACATTCAACATGGGCCACTTTTTGAAATACAGGATTGTACGGGTCAGTCCAACGTGGGCCAACAAGCAAATCCAACTGGCCCAGCTAGTTCAAGCTCAAGTTCTTTGCGGCCCAGATCATCTAACGGACCCATAGACCTGGCACTGACTAACTCATGATCAAGTTTGCAATGCAGTTGGCGCGACAGAACACAGAAGTGCTAGAATAATTCCCTACAAATCTACGTACACGAAATAATACTGCCTCTACAGCTCAACTACCTTCCCTTCTGCAACAACCGACTTTCTTTGCTCTAAGAAGTTACGAAATCTATGTATTCCCTTAAATAAAATGGCACCTGGTGCAAGGCAATTATTGTCGAAGTGAGTCAAAGAAATACCGTGTTAGATATGTACTAAGAAAGAAGTATATTTTTTCTCTGAGAATCCAATTCATATGCCACTGTGAATTCAGTCTTGTAGTAAGGCTGGTCCATCAGATAAAGAAGTTCTTTACTTACACAAAACGAAAAGCTTCATTCCAATTTATCAAAATTTGTGTTGTGTCCACCATCAATAGAAAAGACAATTCTTGTGATTCCATTTGAGATTTTTCCGACAGTCAAATTATCTACTGTAGAACCCAACCCCTGAACTTGATTGTGTTGGAGTCAACACCTAATATAAAAACAAGAAGCCAAAAGCATGAAGAAAACAAAGAAAGAATTCTCCATTACACACGTGAGAATTCTAGAGAAAATGAAAGCAAGAGTTAGTCGGTTTGTAAACCGCCAAAGAGAAGTGTGCTGCAAGAAGGCACACGTTGGCCAAAGAAAGAAAGAATGGGCACATATTAAAATAATAGTATAATTGTGCTGGAGTCTTCAAGAGCAAGGAGCAAGGTGAAACTTGCGGCTGGCAACTTGGACGTGAAGGAAGACAGCCCACGATTGTTGACTCTTAGCCAAGAAGAAAAATCCAGGCGGTGGAGTTCAGGCGGTGAAGTCCAGGCGGTGGAGAAGGCTTATAAATATGTTACGTTAGTTTATTTAGGAGAGAGAGAGAGAGAGATAGCTTCAGTAGCATATAGAAAAAATGAGAGAGCTTTAAGCTTAGCAAAGCTTGTGTGTGTACTCTATTAAGCCTCTGCAAGGCATATTGAATAATATATGCTCTCTTTGTGTGTTTGCACTCTCTCCCTCCAAAATCTTTTTGGTTCCAAATCATTTTGGTTCCTACAGATTGGCATGTCAACAATAACACGATGAATTCATCAGTTTGGGCCACAACTCCTCATTTGATGACTTATGCCAAACGACTTTGGGGAAGCCCGATCTAAATCCATCGAATTGATCTCATAAGAATTAGTCGTCAAGGTTGGACAACATGCGCGTGCATTATGGAAATTGGTGCACCTAAGCTCTCCTACTAATGCAGATCAATCTAAAAACCTTTCTTGTGCATAAATCTTCTTACGTCCTCTACAATAGATTCCCAAAGCCATCACACCATTATGTTCTCTAACAACGACACCAATTTTAGTTTTACCACTTTGCATATTCAAAGCACCCATCGCCATTTATCATCAGGAGTTTAAATATTCTTGCTTTTCCCTCCCTCCATAAAATTCAAAGCAATCTTCACGACGGCCTTCAAGTATTCCCCACTTGTATTCAGTACGATTGCGTCAAAAATTCGAGCACATTGTCATGTTCAATCAACCCCCCCCCCCCCCCCCCAATTATCATGGAGAGGATTCGGTTCTTTGGGGCACATTTTGCCTTATTACACGAAATGAAAGAGGTGCTCATATCTGACCACAAAAACAAAAGAAAAAGAAAGAAAAAGAAATAGGTACTAGCATGAGTTGAATTGATTCTATAGTATTTTATTAATACGTCTATGATGGGGTGCGATTGGAACGCACCGTTTTGTCTTGATATGCTACCATGGAAAGACGTCATTTGAAAGGGTAAAAGACTCCTGAAGACAACCGTTGAGACGGTTGGAAGAAAGCGTTATCATTTTTCTTGTCCCATTTCCATAAAAGAAAAAGAAGGTGTTCCATTTCATCTTTATAAAAACAATTGGCATTTACGTTGTGGAAATCGGATGTTTTCCTCGTGATTACATTCAGACCAACGTGAAGTAATATTGTTCGTGATTCATCCGCAATTCAATGTTTGTTCCGAGGTAAATTAGTGACTACGCATCGAAAACAGGTAAGTCATCATCCGTCGACTTTCTTCCTACAGATTCCAACCGTCAAATTAGAGGGGTAGAAAGCTTGGGATCGAAAGAACAAGTTCATGCATGCTCTCGTGCCGCAACTTTTGACTTTTTCGCATGGGATATGACGAAGCTAGTGTAGCAAGTCCACGATTCTTGTCAATTTCCTTTTACATAGATGAGGCTTGACCTACTCCCCCCAAGTCTGCTAGATCCATCGGACAAATTGCATCAAATGGTCGCGTTCCCATCAAAAGATCAACCAAGGCAACTCTAAAGTTATAGACGTCGCTCTTCATATATAAATGATATGTTCAATCAAAATAATGTGATACTCTAATATAACAGCTTCAAGCATGGTCAAACTACAGCCGTAGACCTTTGTGGCTTTAAAGGTCTTTGGCATAAGGCAAATGATGTTTGGCCAATTTTTTTGAAGAGTTTTAGAAAATGCAAGGGTAGATTAGAAGGTTTTTTGGATTTTGATCATTTCCATAATGCTAATATATATATAAATAAAACTTTGCCATCACTAACCTTTCACAATTTGAAAATGTTCTCCCCTCGCATGATGTCGCTGGCGAAGAGCTTAGGTTGCCAGTAAGGCTAGATTGCTAGCAACCTTGCCGGAGGCCGCATGACCCTAGGCGGCCCAATCATAGGAGATGGCCGCCAGTGCCAGATCTGGCTTGTCGGTCGGCTGCTAACCATAAAACCCTTGGTCATTTTTTTAGAGTTTTTTTTTTTAAAATAAAAAAAAAGCAAAATTTCTTCATAAAATGTGATTTTTCGAACACCATTTAAACTAAAGTTGTTTATGCATTTTTAAATAACAGTTACCAAACACTAGTATTTTGAAAAATCCCCTTAACCTAAAGTCTTTTACATTTTCCTAAAAACCTTCCCCAAAGGCCAAAGCAAACACAACCCATGCAATGATTAGTCCAAGCAATGCACAAGGCCCATTATATTACTTGTGGCTATGTACATGAATGCCCCGTGGCCATAATTTCCAATAACTTGTGTTGTCACAATTTGTTTTCGCTAAACCTTTTGTTACCAACCGAAATTCTTCGAAATACCTATAAATTTTAACTTCTTTGAAATCCCATTTTTCATTTTTGAAAGATGATCATTTTATAATTCACACGCATATAGTTGTTAAGATGATAGTTATGTGTAACATATTGTTTGGAGAGAGAATCATTGAATGGTAAGGCTTTGGAAAGATTCCCAGCCAAATCTGATGGCTCTCTCTTTCAATTGTCTTTTTTGATTTTTTTTTGTTAGTCCTACTCTAGTCCTAGACTAATTCTCACTTTCAGACTTTTGCCCTGCCTCCTTGCAGAGTGTGGGAGTCGAAACCCACATCTAAAACTAAATTATCCCCACTCAAACCCCCTAAGAAGGTGGGGATTTGAACCCTCCACCTCCCCCTTCCATGTTGAAAGGGTGACTACTGGGAGAAACCCCCAGTGGTTGTCTTTCTTGATTGAGGCCCCCTTTTCAAATGCCCTTTTTGCTTACTCTTCACGTTTTGGGCCAACCCAAGTCTCTTCACACTTGGGAGTCGTCTTAAATATTACATAAGATAAAAAATCATATATTTTAATATATATATAAAATGGGGCATGCACGACTCACGCATTTGTACGTAAAATGAGTCCTCATATATGGCCACTTGGACAAAGAATTGTTATAATATTTATCAAGACCTGCCTCAACGATGTATAGATGCGACACGTTTAAACAATGAAATCAAAGCTATTAACATCTCGTAGGCTCTACCCATGCATTGTCTAGTAACATTCCCAGTATTGAATTCAAAGAGAAGTTTCTTTTTCCTATGACCGTAGTTACCATTACACCATGTATGAAAACACATCATGTTATGGCATGGTAACTTTGCACAGTTTAGTTAAGGGTTTCGCTTTTTTTATGGCTCTGACACAATCGATCTAAAACCATTTACTCAATGGCACTAAAATAACTTGCTTAATTAAGTGTTTTGCCTGTTTCAACAAAATAGCTTGTTTTTTTCTTCATATAATATGGTACCTACCTCAAATTCCCTAATATATCAAATTACCGAGAAAATATCCTTATCATCACCATCTTAAATTGCCCTACAGCATGATTCGATGAAATTTACGAGCGGACATTATAACTTTGGATTTGATCAAAAAATTCTCGAACATGGAAATCTAATCGATTCACGACACCATATTATATATGACTCATTAGAAGACGACACATACAAGTCATGCGCGTCTACCGATTGGTCAATAGAAACAAGATTAGATAATGCCATGTTCTTTTTTCGTTAAACCCCGAAGCATAAATGGGCGAGGGAGGCATATCATGTCATATCTCTGTCTCTTTCTCCTTCTCTCTCTCTGCATGTGTCCATGTCTCTCGTTGCCCTTTACTGCTCGATGACAGACGATAACTCTCGAACGGTTGAAAATCATTCCTAGTAAAGAGACTGGAAAGCGGGTTTGGTGGAATTTTTGGGTCGCTAATGGAGATCTTGGGGGCATAACATCCTCCATCTTTTTGTTCAGTATGCTTCTCGTTCCGTGCCTTGTAGTAGCTTTTGATTGTCAAATGGTAATTTTAACGGGTAAATTGAAAAGAATAAGCTTCCAAATAGGTTGCTATTTATACTAGAAGGTCAAGAAATCTCTCAAGGACGATATTTATGGAGTAGAAATAAAAGTGCACTAGTTTAGCTTTGGCCAACATTTCGAATATCCCGAGCAAAAAAGTCAAGTCTATGAAGTTTCCACAAAAAAGGGCAGACCCTGCGTCCTCAAAAGGAACAGATCCTCACAAAGATAAAAAAGTACAGCGTTACACATTATCATTAAAAGATAGCCAAGAAAAAAGACAGACCAAAATTAAGCTAATGATTACCTTTCTACAATCGGAACTCCCTTTTTTCCCCAAGCCATTTTGTTTTGTTTTATGTTTTCGTTTGCTTTGTCTTTGCTCAGAAGATTTGGAACAAAAAGTCCGGTGCATTACTGCGGAAAGTCACACATGCTCGCCGGCCGGCAACCTAGGGATGATTTGAGACTAGGTCGCCCGCTTCGTCAGTGCAAACTTCATGGCCCATTGTTTAACTTCCTTGATCTTCCACTCACAAGCACTAACCAAGTATGTCTGTGTGCTGGCCCGAAGGCCAGTCTGGCAAAACGTGGCAAAATGCTCACAGTTGTTATTGATGAGGTCATACTAGCCGAAGTTGTTGCGCTCATGAAGCTCACGAGCCTTGTTAACGACATCTTGCGGTGATTTGATTTCGAGTAAGGTCATGCAAGTTCCCCATCTCATCAGTCAATACCATAGGTGAGGCCGCCTATATGCATATAGGTGGAGTTCCTCGCCTTCTCGCTGAAGGGAATCAAGACTCGTCTCTTCGACTCTTGTTCTTGTGAAGTGAATCACGCAGCCTTCTCCAACATAGATTCCTGTTATAATCAATAATGAGTATGTGCAATATAAGTAACCAATTGTCCATAACTTTCCACCCATAGCAAATATTTACTTAGAATCAACTAGTTAATAGAAGCCAATGGATGTAGATTGATGAGTGAGGGAGGATTATCACAAGATTTTTTAAGTTTGGAAGAATTAACTTGCGGATGGAGCAACGGTAGATTAGCCGCAATGTGATCTGCGATTTGCTGAGTCCCTGATGTTAGATCGTTGTATTGGAGACTCAAAAACTGATGGAGAATAAATTTCAATCATGACAAATCACTAGTTTCAATATATTATATGATTTGATTGAGGTACGTTTTCTATACCAACTAATTTCGACATTCTAGGAAATATGGGAACAATTGTCAGAAAGAGAGACGACTGAATGAGAAAAGATTTCGAGGAAGAATAAAGAAAGGCGAGTAGTGTAACGAGAGAAAAAGAGGAGCAGGGTTATGGAAAATTCCTGTTAAGAGCTCGGAGAACAAAAAAGAACGTCTTATCACGTCTTTGTACTCTTCCGGATTAACTATCTGAGTTTCATCTTAGTCCCCGCTTCGATAAATAAAGTGCCTAAAACCATCTGATCGTTGATTTTTCTTTTGGTTGGAAATAAGTTCATATCCGTAATTCAAGGTAAGTTGAAATGGGGTTTTCTCTTTAAGATTCGAGGGGCTTGCATACTTTGTTTTTTGTGTGGCGTTTGATCGATTGCAGATTAATCCAAAACGGTGATTACTACTGGCTTGTCATAGGGTCTCTCCCCCTCCTATCCCAACCGCCCACCCAAGAACTTCCCCTGTCTCTGCACCAAGAACATAGTCTCTCTCTCTCTCTCTCTCTGCACCAAGAACATAAGGTCTCTCTGACTCTCTTCATCAAGAGCATAGGACTTACAAGATTATCATTATTATTTCCTTTTGGTCACTTCCAAGGAGGTCATGAACTGTTCATGGTTATCAGAATCTGGTATATGAACAGCCCTTGAAATGAAAAGAAGAAGAAGACAACTGTTGAAGGTGTACTAAATTCCTCATAAAATTTCTCTTACTGTCCAAATGTTAAGAATTGTTAACATGGAGCAGGCCTGAAGGGTAAGATGTGACGATTGCTGCGATGATACGGCTACTGTTCTTTGGCCAAAAGCTAAAGATAAGAAAGGACGATTTAGTTGAGCCACATATTAAGATATTCATGCTCAAGAAAAATGATGATGACGATGGAAAAGGAAGCAGAGGATGAATCACTAACCATGATGGGTGTATAAGCCATATCGCCGATAAACATAGATGTGATCTCCAAGTTTAAGATTTTCCTGTCTTACCACATCCCCTGGCAGTTGCACCAATATTGCGATTACAATGATGATAATATGGTCCATCATTTTCTCTCTCTTGGACCCTTCTTCACTCTCTTGGACTTGTGTGCTTGATCTGGTCTTATATTAGCTTTGACTCTCCTAAAAGATCGAAACAGAATCGAGAGATCAAAGTGAAGAATTAGATTGGTACTGAGTGGTCTGAAATTCCCAGCCACAGGTGTAGATTTTTTTTTTTTTTTTCCAAAGTGAAAGCCTAATCACCTGCTACTCCTACTAAGGTGTGTATTCCAGAAGCTGAGCCCTCCGATGTCTCAAAAGATTGAGAGAGAGAGAGAGAGAGAGAGAGAGAGATCATCACTGAGTAGAGAGGTGCAAAAGGGCCACTGAATGGTGGAAGGGACTTGTGGGGCCACATTTTGACAAAGAGCAAGTAGGACAAAAAAGACCAAGTCGAGACGTGTTCATATCATCTTGCATGCATCGTCATTCGAGTCATAGACAATGTCGTCGTCGTCAAACCAATTTGCAGATTAAAAGTCCACGTTCGGATTTTTAAAAAAAAATTTCGGAGTTAAAATCTACGCACATAAATTTCACTTAATCATGATGTTGGTTATAATTTAAGTGACATGACCAGGATATTATCTTGGCATTGTTTGATAGAGGGGCAGGTGAGTCCCATCTGCATTATCTTGATAAATGACAGTGAAGAATAACTTTTGACACCATCCAAAGGATTCATGGTTATTGAGTATTTGGGGTCTGAGCCATAAAAATGACGCGAAGCCCTTATGCAAAATAAAGAAGTTGATATGATGGGTCGATTCTATTAACACGGCACATCTATAATCTGTTTGAGCATGTCTATATTAGTAATATAACAATTCTTTATCTGAGTGTCTATAAATGAGGTAAAAATATTCTCCTTGTTTGATTATCTGGTGATGTCGCCCCATATTGGTTTCTTTAGCCAAATAGAAGGTCGAATCCACACGTCTAGGACAAGACATTCGCAACTTTTAACCAAAGTCCATACCCTAACCTTCTACGAAATTTTCTACAATTCAAGTGCAAGTTGTGCAACGGATCTACTCTAGTAAATGGAAACAGAAAGAGGGAAAGAAAAAGAAAGAAAGCGTAGAAATTTCTCAATACATGTGGCATCAAGAAAACCAACTTGCTCTTACTATGAATTCTCATGAGATTATCCTTAATGGAGTCGTACATGCGGCAATATAAAGTAAACTGATTTATACAGAAGATGAAAACTAATAGTTTAACATAAAAGTCGATACAAGTTGAATTCTTCTTACAGTTGACAAATTGACAATGAGAGTTTGGACTATATATCTCATTGGTCCATCTTATATGGTATCGTCCACATTTATAGTTACAAGTAGAATGAAAAGGGGATTAGAGGGATTTATGTATATTTTGATGTGTAGAAAAGAGCATATGGAGAGTCTATTTATAAACTTTAATCAAAATCAAAATAGATATAGAAAATCAGAGAAAATATCTTAAATCTCTAGATATTTTCAAATCTAAGGATAATTATCCTTGATAATTAACTATAAGCTTGTACGTTTGGGGTGCTTATGGAGCATGGGGTGCACACCCACTGCTTCAGGAAAGGAGACTCTTATAACAAGTTGCAAGTAAAACGGAAAAGGGATTTGAGGAGTTTCTGTATATTTTGATTTGTAGAAAAGAGTACATGGAGTGTCTATTTATAAGCTTTTAAAAAAATCAAATTATATATGCATAATTAAAATACATATAAAAAATCAGATGAAATATTTTAAAAATTCTTAAAAGATATCTAAATATCTCTAACATTCTATAGAGTATCAAGAATATTCACAAAAGGAAAAATATCAATTTTGGTGTTAAGTGCATTTCTCAAGAAAAGTGTTAAAAAAGTCATGAACATATTGTATTTGTGTTTAGCAGTCAGGATAAAATTTAGGATAGGATAAATGTTATGCGTTTAGTACCTGCTCAAGATAAAATAAAGTCGAACATCAGAAAAATATAGATTAGATAAAATTATCCTCTAAGGGAGGTGGGATAAAGCTAAATAGGATTTATAATATTGATAATAGAAAAGTTATTTTTCCCGAATAACAAACTTCTTAAATTAACAAAATTAAAATTATATTTCAATATAATTAATATTTGAATTTTAATATAAGAAATTCAAAAAAACCAAAAAATAACAATTTAATTATTTTAATTTAATATTATTTTATTTATATATTCGAGTTCAATTCTATTTTATTATATAAAATTCAATAGATATGAATTATATTTCTATTTATTACTTATTTTAGGTATTTTAGTATTTTAGTTATATTTATAAAAAATTTCTATTTAATAAAATTCTATTAGAGAATGATTGAAGGGTAAGAAAGAAATAAGAAAGAAATTAATTTAAAAAGAGAGGAAAATAAAATAAAATAAGCAAATAAAAATAAAGTAGGCAAGAGTGTCCCAAGAGATTTTTACCATCGCTGTTTGGAAAATTTTTGGTTCATTTGTACTAATATGTCATTTACATTAAATAATATACATGATATGATGTGAATATATTTGATTTTATTTTACAATAATCAAACAGTGGATAGAATATAGCAAAATTCATGGATTTCATATCATATCATATCTAATCATATTATAGTGCCAATTCAGTTTTTTCAGTTAATTTTAGTTTGATATTATTGGCATAGATGTCAATTGGCTTACGTAACAACATTGAATCTAATATTGATAATTTTTAATAATTTTTAATAATTTTCTATTTTTATTTTTTTAAATTTTTTCTTTCATTTTTTTCCCTTCTTCTACCTTTTGCCAATGACCAGCCATTGACCATTGGCCATGAGTGAGCTGGCCTCACCTGGGTGAGGCTTGCCGTCACTCACCTTGGTGAGGGCAAGCCCCATCCAAATCTGGCCCTAGAAAGGCCAAACCTCGCCTGGCTAAGGGCAAGCCCCAATGAGGGCTTCCTTTGCCAAATCTAGTGAGGCCAACCCTTGCTTAAGGTTAGGGCGGCCTCCTTGGGCGTTGCCTAGGCGAAGGTGATGCTTGGTGCGGTTGCCTTAGCTGGCAAGGGTTGGCCTGGCCAGATCTAGTAAGGGGAGCCCTCACTTGTGGCAAGCGATGGCAAGCCTCACCTAGGCAAGGTTAGCCTCGCAATGGCCGATGGCCAGTTACCAGTAAAAGGAAGAAGAAGGAAAGAAAAAGGAAAGAAAAATCGAAAAATATTAAAATATTTTTGAAAATTGTTCATATTAGTATCGGCGATGCCACGTATACCAACTTGTGTCCATGTAGCAATGTCGAGCCAAAATTTATCGAAAATATTGAATTGTCACTAGATCAAAAGGTTTAGGATTAAATTAGTATCATTAAAATGTTTAGGATTAAATTGACACAAATGCAATAGATTTATTACTTTTCTGGCACTTTTTCCTGCATTTCTTTGTTGGTCCAAGCATGTGATTTTTTTTTTGGAGCCATTAATGTCTTTCTGAAATCTTAGGTACGTCTCAAATTTGATGGAGTGCACGTTAATCAATGAAAGAAATTCATAATACATAGATATAATGGGGTACTCTATATTAATACAAGGATAATTATCAAATCCACTATTGGCGTAAGAATTTTCACACATATTGTCCTATCCAATAGCGAAAGTGTAGAAAATTTTTACATTGACAATGGATCTAATAAAAATTTCATCTATATTCTAATTTTTTTTTTTTTTTTTTTTTAAAATAAAAATAAAAACCGTGACATCCTAGTTAGTGTGTGTTTCTTTTTCTTTTCCTTCACTTGGAAATGAATGAACAATAATCTTGTTGGCTAAAAGATCAAGTGCAATATAGTTTGTCAACTCATTGCGAAAGTGAACGTCGTATAAAACCTTTGGCATTACAGTAAATGTTGTACTGAACTTTTGACACTTTTATTGTCTTTATGCTACAAAAGAACCATTAGTCCACCTCTTCTGTTATTTCCCTTGTTCAAAGGAGTTTTATTGGGTAAAATTTTGGGACAGTGTAACTCATTACTTTGGCATTGACCCCATTTAGTCGTTCATTGTATGAGATAATCAAGGATCAACCCCAACCTCTAAATAAGAGCATTGTTAATTTATATTTGCATATTAGCAGCATTCTCATTTAAAGAATGAACAAGATAAAGAAGACTTTTCTACTCCATCTCTCTAAGAACCTTAGAGATAGAAGCTAAGCTAGCAAAGCTTGTCTGCTCTTCCTACTCCTTTCCTACACTTCCATGTTGTTTTGCTGCTGGAAAACAAACACACACGCGATATGCACTACACAACATAGGCATAATAACTGTAGAACAAGATCGTGGAATCTCAACGTTTAGATCAAGAGCATAGTTGCCCTTGAAGGCAGGGAGTGGGCGACGAGGAGGGTGGACGGAGTTATTACAGCAAGATTGACATGCCTGCAAACCTGTATAGGTTGGATGAGAAAAAGGCGGAGATGAAGAACGGAGTATTGACTGTGGTGGTGCCAAAGTGCTAGAAGAAGAGGAAGGGTGTGTTGTAGGTTCGGGTGGAGTAAGAAAGCAAGCATTTCTAGATGTGAATAGGTTTTAATGTGTGGACTATGTATTAGATAGGCCAACAATATAGGTTTGCTTCTTTTAGTTGTTAAGGGATGAGATTGGATCACGTATTGTCAGGAGAGTAAGACGTAATTTTCGGGCTCTTTTCTTTTCTTGCGGGAAAAAAAAAATAGTTCGGATGTATTTGGATGCATTAAAGTTAATTCTCCATTTATAGGAAACACCGTTAGGGAATAGCAATGGCCAACAGCTATGCCGACCCAAGCACCGCACGATTTCGCCTGTGTTGGGCCACGCCCATTAGGAAAAAGGGGCATGCCTACCGCCCATTTGCTCCTGGGCACTAGCCCGGGTGGAAGAAAATGAGTCCCATGATTAGGCCCAAGGCCACATGAGTGGCCGAGGCCATTGGGCCAATTCAAGAGAAGATCCGAAAATTTTCCATGAGCTAGAGGTCTCTTCTTCTCATTGTCACCTCCATCCCTTTCTCACAAATTTTAAAAGATTCCGACTTTCTAACAAATTCTCAGTTTGTATATATATGGTTTCCTCGCTGACTTGGACGAAAATTGCCAAATTTGGGACTTAGAGATTATATATTCTCGCATAATGCGCAAATATTATCAAAAGAGTTTTCCCTATGATCCACAGGTCAAGATGAGATATTTATTGCCGCACTTAGATGAGGTCCTTACGATCGAGAGGGGAGTGTCTGCGTCTACACAAGAGATGGTGTGCTTACAGGATAGCCAGATCAAGTATAGCGTTGAAATATTAAATTTCACTCTTTTATTTTGTTAGTAAATGTATGCTTTTTCATGTACTGTGCGAATCATATTTCTTTGATATCTAAAATCTTATTGTGTTGAATTTATGCGATTTTCCTTGCAAAAGTTATGATGAATTGATTATAAATGTTCCTTTGAGTTTTTACTAATTTTTCAATTTATTAATAGTTTCTTAAATTAAAAATAAATAAATAAACAAGTCCAAGTATAGTTTTTACAACTTTTATGGAGATCGCCATCTTACGTAGGTGCCAATTATTTTAAAATGGAAAACACTAAGCATGTCAAACAGCATGTCACTTGTCCAAATAATATGAAATACACCTTACATTCCATGAAGCATACTCTATTTCCTTTTGCCCAAGACTTTCCCAACATATGAGGCAACGAGTGTAGTCACAGAGGAGCTGTATAATGGATTATTACATTTCATGATTATCAAAATCGCAATAGAAATTGTAACAATCTCACAATCCAAATGATAATCAAGTTCTTTTGGTTCCAAATTTGGTCAATCGAAACTAACAAGACACTATTAGATGGATACAGAGGCTTCAATTAACCAAATATTAGTAATTCCGATAGATACATCGGGTTCAATTACCTAGATTTGAAGTCTAATATGAGAATTGATTAGAAAATTCATGCATTTTCAAGGACTCGATTAGAGGAATAAAATACGTTGATTTGGGAACTAAAAATAGACTTTTGTCTTTTGAGAAAGACAGGACATGTTGTAGCCGAAATTTTCCACTTCCAAGTATGGGCTCAAGCTACACTAAAATGGAAAAGCAGTGGCTCGGCCCACAAGGGGTGACCCCAAGAGAGATTGCACCCTCCAACACAAAACCCCAACCCCTAAGGCTTGGGAAGAGGGGCTCTCCCTCCTCCCTCTCCCTCTCCCTCTCCCTCTCATCCATTAACTCAAGTATTGGAGGGTTCTCCTCAAATCAAGCCTAGGAGGCTCCTTTTGCTTTGTGGCATGCAGCTGGGTTCAGTCCTTCAAAAGTTCAATCAAGTAATATGGTAGGACCGAGAAAATCGCTTATCAACAAGACAATTGTTGTTGTAATTCAATTCAGGCTCATAATAAGGCTAGCCCATTTGGTAGATAAATTCTCTACTTACACAAAGAGAAAAACCTCTTTGTAATTTACAATAATTTTCTAGACTCACTATATGTATGTTTCAACTTATGAAGCATCTAAGTGTTATTGACTAGTATATATTCGACCATTTGTGTTGTGTCCACCTTCATAGAAATTGCAATTTTTATGATTCCTGTCCATGTGAAATTTTCTCTTACAAAGCCCAACCCTTGAATTGGACTTGCATGTCTACAATAACGTGATGAAGTGATCAATTTGGGTAAACCAACCTTGTTTGATGACTCGGTCCTGAGAACATCAGGGGTAGCCTGATCTAAGTCCATAGAACTAATCTCATAAAACCAGTCATCGAGGTTGGACCATATATTCCAATGGCCGAGATATCACTAGAGTGCTATTGTCTTTAGGCAGCATGTATCCAGGATTATTTCATCCTCTTCCGAATAGGGATTTCTTTTTCCACATAACACTTTCCAAATGGGCTAACCTCACCTACGTCTGCTTTGAGCCAATACCCAAATTTCCCCACTTTCAGAAGAACGAAAAGAGACCAGTAATTAACAAGGTCTCTCGGGGAAGAGATGATGAAGGTACCCAATTGTTGATTTTGGATTCTTCTCAAACCGAACCGAGTGTCACGGGGTCCTTCAAGAAAAGCAGCAAAGGGCCTAATACTACAGAGACAAAGAAGATGAGAAGGTACACTCCTTACGTTGCACAGGGGAGTAGCTCTAGCTGCCTTGGTGACAGTTAATTACTTGAAACTCCCATAAATGTTATGAAAGGTGCAAAGGAATGGGCTTTAATGGTTAGCCCTAATAAGGCACCAGAGTTCACCTCTGATAGTTCGATTTTTGAGAGCCTTGGTGGCTCAAGAAAGGCTCGATGTTACAATTCTAATTGACACAAAAAATAAAGAATCTCTAGTGCAGAAAATTAAAAAGAATCTAAATTTTCAGAATTGTTATGTGGTGATTCTGGTAAAGATTGCGAGCAAAAAGTTCTTGCTAGCTTTGCGCAAGGGCTACAACGTCCTCACCAACCACTAGGCGAGGGATTGGTGGCCTCGATGAACTTGTTGTGGCCGTTGAGAGCCTGGGTGTGGTCTGTGACACTCTTGCTAGATCTCGCTTGCCCTGGGCAAGGGTATGGCGATCCTTGTTGGCCATCACTCCAAAAAAAAAAATTTGAATAAAAGGAAAAATCATAAAAAAATTCAGCAACTATTTAAATATTATAAAAAAATGTAGACATGCGTCTATATTAGTAATTTCCATTAAAAAAATGATTCAATGGACTCAATTAGTAAATTGTGAAAATTTTTATGACTTGATTGATAACATTAAAATGTTTAGGGAACGATCTTGCAAATTACGTCAATACAAAAATACCAGAGAAATGAACAAGAACAATAAATGATACAAATGATTTACGTAGTTCAATCCAATTGTCAATACTTACGTCACGAGAAGAGTTAGCAGTAAGTAATCAAATATACTAAGGACATTAGAGTTACAATCACTCACAAGCTTTCACATCTAGAGTATCTCTAAACCCAAATATTTACAAATAAACAATTCATTACATGTAAAACTCAGTGCACAAAATTCAAGTTTTTAGAGCTCCTCATCGTGCCGCCCACACGAAACGCTCTGTGCAGCTTCGAGATATTTCTTTTTGTGGCGTGCTCAAATAGGAAAGCTACTGCGCGTCCTTTTCTTGCTTGACTCGTGCTCTCTACTGAAGGAGCCCACGAAAATTCCTTTATTTGCTACTTGGATATTTATTTAATCAAGTCTGTCGGTTAATGCTCAAACTCGAGACATAGATGTATAAGCTTTACGTATTAATATCTCGGCCGATTTTGTGAATTTTACGTGTGATTGAGGAGCGGCAATTTTACAGTACCTCAACAGACGGGTTCTTGGGTCATGACTCTTTGTAATGTTTTTACATGAAATGACGCAACCCACATGAAAACCTTAAAAGCTTTGACAATCGGCAGACGAGATTTACTCTGTTTTCAATCGAACGGTTGTTGAGAGGTTGTGCGTGATGCATTGCGTTTGGCACTTTGGGAAGAAACCATGGATCAACAACTTCCGTGCAGGAATGATAAGATTTGGATGGACATAAAAATATCGGTCTTTACGGCTTTTTAGGTCAAACCTTTCCTCTCCTTTTGGCCTCTATTTTTTTTTTTTTAAACATTTCAATTAGTAACTAATAGCCACTCTTCTCATATGTGAAATAAGAGGTTGACACATTTAGTTTTCGATATGGGTTTGACCTCCATGCTCTGTAAAGAGACATGACAAAAGTTTGATAATGAATTGAAAACTAGAAAAGACAAAAAAAGAAAAAAAATTGTATCCATATGTGATTTTAATCTCAAAGTCATTATAATTGCTTCTCAATTGCCCAAACTAGACTAAATTAGCCGGTTTGATCTAGTTTTCGAAAGTGTCGGTTCGGTTCCTAGTTTTGAAAAGTGGAATTGGTGTCTGGGCAGTTCGGTTTATGGTTCCAAAGGGGAACCGAACCAAACCGGACCGATTGCTTTTTATTTTTATCTATTTTCCAAATGTCTTACCATGCCTCCTCTCCTCTTTCGATCTTTTCCTTTCGTCTCACGACACTCATGTCTATACTATTCTTTATGTGTTTCCCTTTCTCTAGGTTTCTTTCGCCTCTCATTGAGGTCGAGACATTCTCTCATTTGAACTCGATTGAGAATCGGACCGGATTGGGAACCGATCACTCTTATTGTAAGTTGCTAACTTTCAATCCATGTGGGGAAGGAGGGAAGAGGGGCAAAATGGGTTGTCACATGAAAATTATTAGTCAATGCTAGAGCCTTTAAATTTCCCAATTGTATAAGAAAAGTTATAATCATTTAGCTAAGGGTGCGTTTGGTAACGATTCTGTTCTCGGAAGTAGATTATGATCATAAATGATTTTTTTTTTTATTCTGTTCCCGAGAACAAATTTTAAGCATTTTAAGCCGTTTGGTAATCGTTCAAAATATCTAATTTTGGAATAGAATTGCGTTTGGTATCGTGCTCATTGATTCTGTTTCAAATCAATTTCTTTTAATTTTTAAATAATTTTTATACTTTTTTCCTTTTTTCCTTTTCTTTTTTCACTTTTTCCTTTTTTTCCTTTTCTTTTTTTTCCTTTTTTCTCCTATTCTTCTTCTTCTTCTTCTTCAGGCCGGTCGCCGGACCTGTGACCGGCTAGACGAGGGCCAGTGACCTCACCGGAGCGTCACCGGCCCTCATCGGTCAAACCTAGCCAGCAGCTGGGCGAGGCTCGCCCAGCGCTCATCGGGGTCGGGTGAGGCCCGCCTGGCCATCGGTGAGGCTCGCCCAACCTTGCCAGTGGCTAGGCGAGCCTTGTCGGGGTTGGGCGAGGCTCGCCTGACCCCGGCGAGGCTCGCCCAGCCCTACTGGTGGCCAGGCGGGCCTTGCCCAGCCCCGGCGAGCTTGTCGGACTGGTTGCCGGCGACCGGCGGACGGCGGCGGACAGTGGACGTCGGCGATGGACGGTGGCGAACGACAACGGAGGAGAGGATGGGAGAGACTTGAGCTTCCAATTTTCTTCCACTTTTTTTTATTCTTTTTTCTGATTTTGGAACAAGAGTCAAAAATTTTTTTGATTCTCGATTCTACTCCAAATTTGTTCCCGGGAACAAAAATTTTACCAAATGCAATTCTGTTCCCAAACCACTCCTGAAAACAAAGAATCAGAATTTGGCCATGTTTGGATGGTTACCAAACGGGGCCTAAGTTACTAAGAATAAGGGAACATAATTTATGAGATGATGATTTTCAATAATATTTTAATATTTCTTAACATTTTTTATTTTTTTTTTATCTTTTCTTTTATTATTAAGGACTGGCAATTATGTTAGTGCCAATCATGTCAAGTAAAATGATCATAGCTAGTGTCCACATTAGTGATTTTCGATTAAAATTGATTGAATAGATTTAATAGGCAAAACGTGTAAATGTTTATAATTCAATTAGCATAATTAAAATATTTATGATTAAATAAATTAAAGTGTAACGGATTTATAATTTTTTTGGAAAATTTTTCATTAGATACAGTGGTCCATTGATCGGGACAAGCACACATCCGAGAAAGAAGAAAAGTAATCAACTTCTGTTCCAAGCCCCACAAAATCTCATAAAGCAAACCCCATCCCAAAGATCCAACCACATCGTAATCAACTTCCGTGCAAGAATGATAAGATTGGGAAGGACATAAAAATGTCGGTCTTTACGGCTCTTTAGGTCAAACCTTTCCTCTCCTTTTTGCCTCTATTTATTTATTTTTTTTTGTAATATTTCAATTAGTAACTAGTAGCCACTCTTCTCGTATGAGAAAGAAAAGAGGTGGACGCATTTAGTTTCAAATGTGGGGTTTGACCTCCATGCTCTGTAAAGAGACATGACAAAAGTTTGATAATGAATTGAGAGCTAGAATAAGACAAAAAAAAAAAAAAAAAAAAAAATTGTACCCATCTATGATTTTAATCTCAAAGTCATTATAATTGCTTCTCGATTGCCCAAACTAGACTAAACTAGCTAGTTTGATTTAGTTTTTGAAAGTTTCGGTTCGGTTCCTAGTTTTGAAAAGTGGAATCAGTGTCCGGGCAGTTCAATTTATGGTTCCAAAGGGGAACCAAACTGAACCAGACCGATTGCTTTTTATTTTTACCTATTTTTTAAATGTCTTACCATGCCTCCTCTTCTCTTTCAATCTTTTCCATTCACCCCACGACACTCATGTCTATACTCATCTTTTTGCGTTTCCCTTTCTCTGGATTTCTTTCGCCTCTCAATGAGTTCGAGACATTCTCTCATTTGAACTCAATCGCGAACTGGACTGGATTTTTTTTGTTATCTTTTCTTTTATTGTTAAGGACCGGTGGTCATGTTATTGCCAATCATGTCAAGTAAAATAATCATAGCTAGTGTCCACGTTAGTGATTTTTGACCAAAATTGATCGAATAGATTTAACAGGCAAAATGTGGAAATGTTTATAACACAATTAGTATAATTAAAAGATTTATGACTAAATTAATTAAAGTGTAACGGATTTATAATTTTTTTGGATAATTTTTCCTTGGATACAGTGGTCCACACACATCCGAGAAAGAAGAAAAGTGACCAACTTCTGTTCCAACCCCCACAAAATCTCATGAAGCAAACCCTATCCCAAAGATCCATTGATTGACGTCTGTGGAGAGTGAGCGACCATTGAGGCGTTGGGAGAGTAGCATAGATGATGAGCACTATAACTTAACTTCAAACGTCGAGTCAAGGTAGAGAATTGTTAAATTAATATCTTGAGTTTGAATTCGGATAATAATTTGTTAGCCGAGCTTGTTGATAAAGATTTTCCAAGCATATTTCAAATTGGATGAGGTTCTTTTGTTGGACTCTTTATAGCAACACAAAGGATGAAATTGTCATGTCCCAAACCCCGAGCGTGCCAACATCCCACCATGGTCATTCAAATGCGACATTCCCAGGTTAAGTCGCCGACCCATTCTTTTTATATACACATGCGGAAGCGTATTATAAAACCATTGACAATAAAATACGGGATAGAAAAGCAGGAAGCAATTTCTCAACCAATCACTTACATACACCAATGGAATTTACAAACAGAGGTCTACAACCAAAAGTCTACAAAAGACCGCCTCTTAAAAAGAAACTGTCCTACGACCTACGAGTCGAACATGTTCTCCAATCCTCCTGACTTCACCTCTGCAACTCCTCAAGGCCAACCAAAGCGATATGGCCGCTCCATCCACTAGGGACCTGAAAATATTGGCTCACAATGGGGTGAGATATTGTCTCAGCAAGTTCATCCCCTAAACCCCTATTAGAAAGAAAATACACCCAAGGGTGGCCTAGCCACAGCACACAGAAGACTTACCTCGCCTTATTTCCTTCCTGCAGGTTAGTACAATTCGTAACACTTAATCACAGGTAGTAATAAAAACTTAAATAACCGGAGTGCAATCACTTTCACATAATCAACAATCACATGAGTCTGATTTTAAGACCATATATTTATTGTACATCCCATAATCCGGCTCATCAACCACTCAGCATCCGTTCAAAATGTTATTCACTGCCACACAAAGGCATAGCCTACTCGCAGTTCGGCTATCTACTGACATTAATGCCAGGCATCGCCTCCCCACCTTGGAGCGCGGCTTCGTCACTACGTCGATGGCGTTCCCGAAGGAGTATAGGTCCATAATCAATTGCGACCCAAGCCCGTTGCGTGGGGCCTCCTATCTAGGGGCAAATCTAGCTTAGCAGCTCAGGACAATTCCTCTTAATTATCACACAATAAAATCATACCCGGTCTAGGGCACTTTGCATTTCACTCAATGCTTCCATTTAAAATAGTGATCCCGGCTTCTTTTCTTCATATTAAAAATATTCCAGAAATTAATCACGCGTGTGGGGCACGTTAATTTCGAACCAGAAAGCTAATATCTCATTTTTTTTAAACCCTACTATTTAATATAATATTTAAAATCCACTCTCGGTGTCAAAACCCGACACCTGGAATTTTCTGAATAAAATCCATATTTTTCACAATCAACATTCAATTTGCAATATCCAACCATCCAATTAATAATCTGAATACACAGTAGCGATCGGCGCGAAATTATGAGAATTTAAGGTCTCGAAATAATTTTCGAAATTTATTAAATAATTAAATTTATTCCGAAAATTAATGAAATAATAATATTTTAATAATTTCGAATAATAATATATTATTAAATTATTAAATAATTTCGAAATATTTTTATTTAATCCAAAAATACTTCATTAAAGTCAAATCAAGGCTTATTATAATATAAACCTACTTAGCCTTAATTAAACATACTTTAAACTAAACACCACTTTAATCTAATCTACTATTAAATAAATTAAACTAACCACCTAATAACACTTAATATAAACTAAGCACACCTAAAGCATCATTAACTCTCTAATCAAGGTCTACGAGGCTAAACTCACCGGAATCGCTTTCCGATGAGTCTCTGGCGAAGCTAACGGCGAGGCGATCGAAAAACCTTCTTGGGGCAACACCAAAAGAAGACCGGAAGGCACCCAAAACAGGCCTCAAAGTTTCGGATCTAGCTTGAACTCCGATGGCTGACCAAGCTTGGAGGGGGGCTGTTCTGGCCACTCCAACGGTCGGAACAATCGGACACGACCAAGCAGTGGAGGTGAGGCGACGGCAGAGCTCTGGCGAGCCAAGCGGGACCTCTGGCGACCTTGACGGCAAGCAGCAGCGGCTAGATGACGGCTTGGACAGACGGACGAAAGCGGAGTAGCAGCTGACGCGGGTTGGCTTTGGCTGGCTCATGGTGACTCTCCGGCGAGTTGGACGACGACGGGCGGCGGCAATGGAGCTCCGACAGTGGCTGGCGACCAAGGGCAGTGATGGACGGAGGTGCTGGAGGTTCGGGGTCGCACGAGCAGGGGTGGAGCAGCGAGCCGGCGCGCACGAATGGGCGGAGATGATGAGCGGCAAGCGGCTCCGGCGACGTGCGGCGGCGTCGAGCGAGCGGGAGGAGGGGCGACTGGTCGAGCATCAGGCTTGACTGGTCGCACGATTCCTCTCTCTCTCTCTCCCCTCCCATTTTCAAAAAGCCAAACCAAGGAAGAAGATGATATTGATAGCCCACCTTTTTTAGAGCAAATCCACACCCTACACTTGTCAAAATCCTCTTCACTTTGGCCCTAACCACCATGACATCACATGAGGTCATCTTCCACTAACTCAAATCCTCCACAACTATCTTCAATGGGTCCAATTTCTTTTTCCGCCGTGGCATGAAATTCAAAATCTTGTACAACACATTCTTCAATTCCATTCAATCCACTTCTAATTGAGCCAAATTAAAGTCCATAAAATTAATCCCATGTCACCACACTTCAATTCACATATTTACTTGACCATAGAACCATCTTGAGTCCCAGAAGCACGACCAAAAGCGGGCCTACTAATTTCTCGAGCCAAATTAACCATACTTTGATTAATTTGCCGAAAAACTCGGTTTGCACGAAAAATCCTCCGAAGATGAGTCAATATTCCTAAAATGATTTGTGATTCACCAAGAATTCCAATTTCTGAATTCGATCTCAATTTCACGGTTAATTTCACTTTGGCACAATACTAGCGCGTCCTGATCTACCGGGTAGCTTTTATAAATTTTCATGCATTTGACCTGTGGTTGATCAATTCAAGCCACAGTGTACATCTTTGACACATTGGTGACTTTCGGTTGTCGGGATAATCTCAAGATTTCAAATACAAACACAGTGTACCCAATCGACAAAAAAGCTGATCCAGTGTCGATCGACAAGAATTGTGTGATCTGGTGGAATCACCCACACTTGATCACATGCCTCTATCGAGTTGACCTATCTCCAGTTTCTAATCGATTTTTAATTGTGCCGTATTGACCCTTGCAGATTAGCTCGGTCAAAAGGTCGCTTCCTGGTCAAATTCTCGAGTCTTATGCATTAGAATCTCTTAACGGCTTCACCTGATAGACTAGTTTTCACATGAGTGGCCGACTCAGGGAAAAAAAACTATATATGTGCCGACGAAATGCCCGTCTCAATTTATTGAAAATAGAATTGGAAAATCGGGATGTCACAGAAATAAAATGAAAAAAAGAAAAAGAAAAAAGGAGCAAAGGTTTCTTCTTTTATCTGCAGGAGCCAAATCCCTAAAGGTTATACACGGTGGGGGCCCAGATTCAAGTTGTTGACTTCTGGGCACAATATATAAAAGGCGTGGGTTCTTTTCTTTATGAGTAGCCACATAAAAAAAGGAAAACCTAAAGAGCTGCAAAATGCTGGGGAGCACTGCACACGAGAAGAACGAAGAACACTAAGCCGTACAAAACAAGAACAAGCAGACGAATTCTTGTTTGCGGCATACGTAAGAGCATTTTGCTTGAGCTTGAAAGTGCGGTACTTTTGTGCCGTGAGTTTACGTCCAAGTGAGTTATTTATTTGTAAATACTTT
The DNA here is from genome assembly GCA_016097605.1 of Eucalyptus guilfoylei. NCBI lineage: Eukaryota > Viridiplantae > Streptophyta > Magnoliopsida > Myrtales > Myrtaceae > Eucalyptus > Eucalyptus guilfoylei. Next base: position 49,959,022 of record CM027867.1, read on the forward strand.
GGGTTTAGGATTAAATTATGTACATGAAGCACTTGAGCGTATGAATGATTATAAAATTTGATTCTCCAATTATAGTGAATTATTTATTGTTGGCTCTTCCTGTGGATGTAGGCAATTAACCAAGACCTTCAAGATAATCTTGTATGCAAAGTTGCACAAGCTTATGGAAGATACTAATCCAATCTTTCCGAGTTTTTGAACTTTTGGAATGAGTGAAATTAGGGTTTTATTCATGTTCAGGTCTAAACAGCCTAATCCCACAAAATCATCTACCAATTTTAAAATATCCAAGTGAATCTCCGGCCAATGATGCTATAAAAATTGTTTAATCATTCCATTAGGCTCCAATGCTTCCACTACTCCTAACTAGAAGACAGCTTTTTTAACCTCTTATAAGATAACTTTTGCTGTTAAAGCATTATTTATGTCCTCCCTGACCCAACAAGGACATCGATCAATAATGAGTTGAAAGTTTTGAGGGCCAACAGAGGCTCTAATTTCTTTACCAAATGGTTTTCTAGTTACTTTTTCTACTAGACAATATTCACATACGGGTAGATCAACATTAGCGAGTAACCCTAAAAGGCATTCTCTAGCTAACTTTTGCATTTTTTGTAACCCAATGTGACCTAATTTAACATGTCAAGTACTTGCATCAATCTCAACATTACTAGAAGATGCAATTAAAGAAAAACAACTATCAACATTAACATTGTACATATCATAGTCAATGTCTAATACCATAAAACCATTCAATATATGATCGGAACCATAATAAACTGTTCCAAACAAAATGTCAACATAATCACCATTGAAATTTAATACATAACCTAGGCTAAGAAGAACAACTACGGAGATTAAGTTCCATTGAATATTTGGAGTATAGAAGACATCATGTAGGAATAGACTTCAACCACCACGTAAAATTAATTTACATGTGTCGATATTTTTCACTTCAACTCTTGAGTTATTTTCAACCCTAAAGTAATTTGTCAAGCCTTTATGTTTGTTATAGTTGTCCAAATCTCAACCTATCTAATTTAGCCCTAAACATTTTGATTTTGCCAATTAAGTCGTAAGCCTTTTCATAATTTGTTTCAAACAAAAAAGACATATTCTATATATACCATACTATTCTATATATTTTAATTTTAGTTAACATAATATAACTAACTAAAAAAAAAAAGCCAAATCAAATTCTATATTTTGAATTTGAAATCTTTTTGGATCAAATTGGAATAGATAATCGCTTAACCATCCCATCAAATAAGTGGAAGATTCATTAAATTGTGAAACGTTAACTATAATGTGATGTGGTCCCAATGTCAATAAAAAGTAACCCACCTAATGGTATTTAACATCCAGAAAACTGCCAAATAAAATGCGTCCTAAGCGGAAATATCACAAGTAATCCTTTTTATTTGGCATTACCTTTGAACCACATGCAGCTAAAGCACCTTTTATTAAGGTCAACGTAGTTTGTATGTAAACCTAAAGCAATCACATGATAAACCAAGAAGTCTCCAGGACCAATTGTTAAGAGCAGTATCAGAAAACATATCGTGGGGTCGCCCTAAAGTGCTCATGGTATCATTATGAATCTACAAACCAAAATTGTGAAAGCTTAGAAATATACATACACAGTTGAGATGTAATATGATTGCATCGCAATATCTAAGGACACGATCTAATAGATCGTTGTATCAAGTAGTTGGATCATAATCTCTTACCATAAAAATAGTTGTATTTGCAGTAGCACCAACTATGAGAAATCCACCACCCTTTCTTTGCTATAGTTGATAATAATCATTTTTTGGACAATGCATATGTAGAAAGCTTGTCTTTTTCTAGTAATTTTTTTTAGTATTTACTAGCGGATTTGCCAATTAAGTCTATCTGGCTAATCAAAATAAAAGATCATTGACATAAATATGGCCTTCCTAAGCAGCATGGCCATCATTCACATAAACAATTTTTAATTTTTTTGAATTTTCTAATACTTTTCTTTTCTTTCTTTTCATTTGTTTCTTTTTTGGTTCAAAGGGCCCTCAGCCACTGGTTGAGGGTTGGTGACCTTTGTCGACCATTGACTAAGGGTCAGCAACCCCCGTTGACCCTTGGGCGGGAGCCCCCACACCCTAGCCTACCCTCGCTATGGTCGACAAGGGCTTGAGCGAGGATCACCACGCACTTGTCTCATAATATTTGGCAAGGGCTCATAAGCGCTCATTGGCTGCAGTGATGGCTTCATGGCCCTCACCTAGGGGCCAGCAGGGGTTGCCAACCCTCGACAAGTGGCCAATGAAGGTTGCTGGCCCCATCAGCCCTTTGAACCAAAAAAGGGAAAAGAAAAAGAAAAAGAAAAAGAAAGAAAAGAAAAGGAAAATAAAAAAAATTGAAAGGTCATTAAAATTTGCCCATGTCAAAGAGCTGATTGAATTGTCATGTTCACTATTTCTGGCCAAAATTACCCAAATAGATTTAATTGGCAAAACTTAAAAAGGTTTATAACTCAATTAGCAAAAATAAAAGATTTCAGGCTGAATTTGTAAAATTGCAAAACGTTCAAGATTTTTTGAACAATTTTCCCCATTTTGGACACTTTTCCCCATGATTTGCTAATCCCTCCTTGTAAGAGAATTGACAAGTAATTTAAATGTAAATGATAAAGAGAACTTATTCTTATGTAGTTGCACTTGTTGATTAATATTCTAATTGTTAATGGAGTTTAGGACGTGTTTGTTTCATGAAAAATTTAAGATCTAGAAAATATTTTTCAAAAAATGGTCATTTGTATTGCTTATAAAAATGATTGAATAAATAAATAATTTCATTATCCAAAAAAATAATTAATCATAAATCATTATCGACAATGAAAATATTTATTGTTGACTAATTTTTTAAGCGATATAATCAAAATTTTTTTTTCAAATCTTAAGTTTTTAGCAAAATAAAGAGAGTCTTAATAGCATTTTCCTTTTCATTTTGTTCTTGGTTGTTATCTTTTTTCTGAATAAAATTCCAATGTCTTCTCACAACTCTTGCGATCAATGTTTAGGGTGTTTTAGTTTGAGTGAAAGAATTTTTTTCTACTCATTAGTTTTCAACACTCTCACTTATTTGATTTGCTGAAAATAATCAGGAAAGATATTTACGGTCAAAGAAAATATGCATGTTTAAAGTTAGGAAAATAAAGTCTCTAATATGAAAAAGTGAAAAATATTTTTGTAAAAAATAGTTAGCATTTTTCTTTATTATGAAGTAATCCTCGAAACATACACACCCTTTCAAGTTTGCATATTTCCATGTGTGCATATTTAAAAAAAGGCCCAAGCTCCTCTAATGCCTTCTCTTGTAAGATAATATATGATAGGATATTACTAATTAAAAGAGATAAACGTTTATCCAAACTCCAAAGAAAATTACAGAAAAATTGGGGAAGCGATTGATTGAAACCATAAAGGAGTTGTTACACAAAGTGGAAATCACGTGATAGGTCCAACCAGATAGAAAAAATTGCATACCAATTACAAACAAATCACAATGGACAGACCGGCTTTCCCCATATATTACTTTGGTTCGAATTATAGATTCATTCGAGCACATGAAGTTGGCACAATATGTCTCAAAAAGAAGGGACGTATAACATGCCGTACAGATGCGTGATTTTGCTAAATCTCACACATGTATGAAGTACAAAGATGATTCCTGTCATTACCCATAACGCAAAATGGCGAAGCTAATGAAGACTCTTCTCTTGATTCAATCCTTTTCGCTGGGAAACAACTCACACCCATAAACGAAGCTTTACAGTTCAGGTTTAAGAAAACTTCCTTAGCACCATCAATCATTCCCTCCAACCTCTAGTCTTCAACTTACTGAGCTAGCCAACGAAAAGTAGACAAATCACTGAAATGGGTGCCAAAAATGAATAACGAGCAACGAGTAATCCGAAAGTCGGTGGAAAACCCACCTTCTCAGCATTGAACCAAATCATATATTTCACTACCAACTACCAAGCAAAAAGTACATTGAATAACTATGTTACTGTACCAAGCAAACCCTTAATCGTGCAAAGGCCGAATCATCTATACTTGATAAAGAAATTCGAGTTGCAGATCCATTGGGCCATATTGGGGAGGTAGCATCTCTGTGTATCCTTTATTGCATATGTTTCCAACCCTCTTTCTTAGCGATAGACCCCCATCATTCCTCTTTTTTCTCTTTTAGTATAATACTTCATAGCTAGGTTCAAAAAGGATCAGCGGTACCTATCAACCCCCGCTTATATAATTTAAAACATAAAGCTTAAATGTTAGTTTCAGTGTACCGATCTACACCAGATACATTGCAATGCTTATGTTTCATTGTTTCTGATGCATATGGCTCGCCAAACTCTATATTATTTTGTGCTTCAAGCCTAGCCTCGAATGACTATAAATAAATAATGTCATATGCCAGGCAATAAATAACCTAACTTCTAGGGAAAGTGCAAAACCAGCAAGAAAATGGGTGCTATAGAAAGCCTTTAATCGTACGTAGGGGAAAGCTTCAACCACCGTTATGAATAATGTCAAAATTAAAACCCACATACAGGCCCTATCCTTCCCCACAATCCACATACACACTGGAATCCACCAAGCAATTCATGCCAACATTTATATAAACTATGCTGCAAAATGAAGACCAAGCACCATAAATCAAGGGTACCCTTTCTTCTCTTGAATAAACATGAATTAAGGGGACTTAAACGGTGCCAAAGAGAGAAGACCCGATACGGGAAAAACATGAGAACGCCTCGATTAGGTTTTCTCTGCTGAGTAGTAGATTAAAAGCCCGTCAACGAAAGATTATCTAGCGCTGAGAGGTCTACTTTCTACAGCTATGAAAGAATGGGTACGTACGAAACATGAAGCTTCTTTTTACATTATTATGTCTTTTTTCTTTTGACCTGGAAACCGCCAAAAACGAAGCAAGGACAATGGCGTTGCTTAGTCCACCGATACCTATGACTTTGAGCAAAGTATACAGATGAATCTGTCGCCCATAGTTACAATTCTTCAAATTCAAGGCATGCCACCACGTCCACTTGTCAGATTTTCTTTCTACTTTTCGCTGATATTAATGCCAAAATGGCAAAAAGAAAGTTTTTAAGAGGCGGAAAACCAACCCCCACTTTCTGGGTCCGACCTCGTGCGCTCCGTCTCTTCTTCTGATCGATTCTTCTTCTTTGACCAATGACCTTGTACTAATCGATTTGTTCCTTTCTTATAGGTCTTTATTAGTTTCGTTCATTTTTCCCTTTCTGATTTTATCTTTCTGTAATCTTAATCCATGTTTGCCAATTGATGTGTTCTCAGATATTGCTGCTCCAAGGCACGCCAGTGCTCATTCTTGGCGTGAAAGTGGAGGAACTCGAGAGGTTTTTTTTTTTTTTTAGCGTCTCTTTTATGTAGGAGTGTGGAAGAAAGAAAAGCTCATATATTCTCTCAATGAAAAGCAAAGAAAGAAGATCCTAGAATGCATCGATCCATCGTAGACCTAAATTTCCTCGCAGAATGATTTCCCACTATCAGCAAAACAAAAACCCTTAAAAGAAACCCCCTTCGTAATTTTCGCAAAAACTGTTAGTTTTTCCAAGTAAGAAAGGGAACTTTCAGCTCGATGCATTATCTGATGAACAGTTTTCAATAAAAGATTCAAATACTTGAACATCTTGAAACTAAAAAATGCATGCATCCCTCAGATCTTTCAACCCCCGGCACTCAAACAGGAAAGATATCGAAAGAAAAGCTCTAAAAAAATTGATAATTCTAGAATATTTTGTCTCTGTCATGACTGATTACTACATACCGACATGCATGTACAGTACGATCTTACCATACCAAAATTTCACCATCTAATTAAACAAACCTTACACCAAAACTTGATCGCCGTGGTCGTCATCGTCATCATCTCGAGCTCAAGCTGTTGCCAATGGAACGTTCAGATCTCGGGCTGGCGAGAAGGCGAGCATAATGAGGAGGGACATGATCAGGACTGGCACGAAGAGGAGCATCAGCGGCGGTGGGGGCAGCGGTGGCAACACCAGCGGAAGCACCAGCAGCAGAAGAGTGAACAAGGCCAGGATGATCATCATCGACCTCATTAACATGTGCCCCGCTGTGCATGAAGCTATATCTTATAACCTCTGGTGATGGGTATGAAGCAACTATCAATAATCACTCGATCATCACTGGTTGTAGATCTCTCCTCCTGGATATAAGATCATCATGTGACGCCGCATGGTCCAACCGTTGCTGCGTTCATATCGAAGCCTCCCCTAAGACCCTCTAGAAACTCTTCCAGAAAGAGAGAGGGAGGGAGAGAGGGTGCGTGTGTGGTCAGTCAATAAAGGAGATTGAAAAGTTCTTGAAGAGAGTTTTATATATAAACGCACACAGCCTAGCAGGAGAGAATAAATATGATAAGTAGAGAGAATTCTGTCTGCTTTTTATTTTATTTTTCTCCAGAAAAGGGATGTGACCCTGTTCGAATCAGGGTCGGACCAATGGAAACTTTGATGATTATAATAAATTCAAATTTTAGCTAAAGGAATGTACAAATGAATGGAAGGAAGATGATCACAGTAGATGAAAAACGTGGCTGCATCATAATCTTTATTTCATCCGGTTGTGTGATAAATGTCATCTTTATGAAAGAGGGGGGAATATTGTGGAAAATTTTAAAAAGGAGAGAGAAATGAGGGAGGGTCAGTGAAAGGGACAGCCCGGCGGGGATGGGGACAGAGGAAAGGGGGGATGAACGGGAAGGGCAAGAGTGGAAACGTCTAATGACTAGGTCTTATTACAAGAAACTAACACTGGACTCGCCATTGTCGACGCCAGTCGTCTTCGACGGATACAATCCTCCATGATTTTTTATGTTGGTGTCTCGGTTCACCCAACCCTAACGTATATATACACTTCGCAACGCCCCACACCACACATCATAGGGCAGGAGAAGAGAGAGAGAGGGCAATGGGCCAATCGTCGATATCACCATTGATTGCTCTCTCATTAAATGTCGATGCTGATCCGGGGGCTTTGCGTGCTCCCCCCTTTCGATCGGGCGTCGTCATAGTCTTGCCCGTTTCGGGAAGCTTCGAAAGCATCCCCACCACCACTCTCCTCCCATTCTTGTTTTCTTGACGTCTAAGTCTCTCGACTGTTCGGTTGGGATCGAGTGGTGAAAATGATTTCGCGTGTCAACATGAGTGGGGAGTTTCCCGGGGCTCGGTTCCTAGTCAATCATGTAACCTCTTGGAGCCATACAATGAGGAAGAAATGCATCACGACTTTCGTAGTCCCTACGTATAGATGGCCAACCTAACAAAGATGATGTTGTTTTTCCTTGATGTAACACCAAAACTTATCCATGATCTACCCTTAAAACACGATCTGCACTCGGCCTTTTCAGTATACGACTCTTGCCGCTTTCCTCGGCTAATACGCTACTCCCCTCCGAGCTTCAGCCTTTTTTGTTCTTACGAGACTCCTTGTCGTCGAACGTCATGGTCGCAAGAACGACCGCGCATGGTTCCTGAATGTCCAAGGCCCTCGATCGACAACAATAAAGCCCTTGGTTTTGTGAAGTCGTTCTGATTTGGAAAGAAAATATACACGAATCTACGACAGTTCATCATAGCTCAACAACAATACAACCGGAAACGGAACCAATTGGCAATTACCTTGGAAGAATTATGTCCGAAAAGGAAATTCAAGCCTCGAAGTATAAAGAGGAACCCCTATAACCCGTGAAGAGGGCGTTTAACAAGTGGTGGGCCATGTAGATTTCTTCGTCCTTCCTTCTCGACTCCCTTGACAAGGTGCAAGGCGACTGAGTACGTGCTTTCGCTTGCGCATTTTACCCTTCTTAATCTACCATATTCTCGACCAGTAAATGGCATAGGACCAATATTATAACAAACAAGTCATTTTCAGATGACTTAACGCATGAGGAAGTTACCTAACAACAGGAAAGTGTGCGCAGATGCATGGAACCTTGCATGCATCGAATTCCATTAACTTATAATACATAGTCAATCCTCCAACTATTCTGGTCTTATTAATATTGGAAAGTTAAGGAGGTTTCACAGTAATTATCAAGATGCCCACATCGCCAAACTGATTGGAATTGATTGGGGAGAAAACTATTTCCATCAGTCATTCCAAGCTCAACTTTGTTTTGGCCTAACTTGTCCCGCACTAATTGGTTGGCTGGAGCTCAAGTTGGGAATGGAACCTGTTATACCGGCCTTTTGTCTTTTGCAATGATGCTGAAGATAACGATGTCTTTCGGACATTGGGAGACGGATTAGTTCAAAAAGATTGAGATGGTTCATTGAATGCTCCGAATGTTTCCACATGGAAAAGCTGATGATTATCCAGTCAATCAAGAGAGCATAATATGGCGGAAAGCCTAAAGTCGATACTTTTTTGCGGAAAATTCAAGGGCTGAAATCAAATCCCAGCATTTGAATTGCTTATGAGTCAATGAAAATAATTATTTTCGAAGTTAAGGAAAATGAATTTCTCTTTCGAAAAGCAAAAATCATTGCCTCAATGCTTGGGCCCCGATCTCTTGAGGCTGGGCCTAAGACCTCGACACCCTCATTTGAGTCTCAAGCAACTGGGCTCGAGACACTAGTGCTCATGTTCGAGCCCCCAGTGGCCATGCACGAGTCTTCGGTACCCATACCTAGAAACTTGGAAGTCGAGCCCAACTACCTGGCTTCGACACCCAAGACCCTTGAGGTTAAGCTTGAGTCCCCAACACCCAAGCCCCTTAGGTTAGGATTGGAACCCCAATGCCCATGCTTAGGTCTTCACTATACTGGGCTCTAGATTTGGGCTCTCATGTTCTCTGTATCCTGACCCCAAAACCCCAATGCTCATGTCTAGGTCCCTAGTGCTTGAGCCTAAAACCCCAATGACCACACTCAGGACCCTGCAGCCGATTCCATGATGCCAGAACATGGGTCCTGGATGTATTTGAGACTTTTTCCTCAAAAATGTCTTTGATAACAAATATTATGGTCTCCATAATATTTGTAAAATATAGTCAAATATCGAAACATGAAAATGGTTGTCCTGCGAAATAAGTTCATTTGAACAAATTTCCAGCAAATTCCATTTTCTGTGAAATAAACCAAGCTTTAATCAACAAAAACGAAGATTGGATGCGAGTATTTTGGTTGAAAGTGATATGCTGATTATCTTTGGTTGAATAGTATTATGACTTGTGCAAGCGCGGGCTTGTTTCAAAAACCATGAATGTAGATCCAACATTGATTTCATGCACTGAAGATCATTTCAATAAATTTCGGTGAATTACGAAATTATACATGTAAAAAAATAACTTTTCTCAAATAAGGACGAAAGATTTCTACCGTAGTTGATCTATCAAACATTTGCTTACGTCAAATTTACAGTATGCTGTATACTTTCTAACTCTTGAGGTGTTAATGGAAAATATTCACCAATATGTGTATGTGTGTGTTTATACATATGATTATTGGCTTAAAATTTGGTTGGATTTATTAGTGTAAACTATTTTTGGTTGATTTTTGCTAGGACTAATAAACATATTAATCGTTAAAAAGTAGCTTTACATTATGCCTTAGAAATTTGTATTTATATTGAGGGTAAATCAAGAGAGATTCTAGCAAGAGAGATTCTAGTTTGACTACGAATGGACATGCAAGCATTTACAAATATTATCACATAGAGCTATGTTATCATGATCGAAGACTATTGAAGTGACGAATTTCTGGAATTTAAAAGGCGCATGGGACAAAGAAATTGTTGAAGTCGCCATCTTGTTTATTATCTAGACATAGTTAGAGGAATCTGCCTGATCTCTGTTATGGGATTGGTGGTATTAAGTGAGATATAACATGTACACGAAATTGTTTCCTACACGAATATATCAAAACCCTAACAAGACCCGCTCTCTCTCTCTCTCTCCAATTCCAGAACCGCCATAGCTCAATGGCGGCCGCCATACCTCCGCCGAGGGCCTCCTCAACATCCCTTCCCCCTCTCTTTCTCTGCAAGAACCGTAAGTTGTCCGAGGCACTGACCAAACCCAGGATGCTTAGCTTGGCGCGGATCTAGACTCGACCTCCTCCACCATCTGCTGCTGCAGGAGCTTGACTGGTACGACGCCATTGGCGATGGCGCCTAAGTCAACGAAGAGGAGAAAGAAACCGCTGCTGTTGGCGGATGTAACCTGTTGGAAGCGTCACTGGAGAGAACTGTTCAACGCCGACGGGCGACGAGAGTGACTCGTATTGCAGTCGGGGGAAGAGAGAGAGAGAGAGAGCTGGGGCTGATGGTGATGGGTGTTAGGTTCTTTGGGTGCTTACTTTAGACATAGAATTACATACAGCTGACCTCCTAATGTGTAATGACCAATTAAACAAAAGGATTTGATTGGAGAAATGCATGGAATTAATATTTATTTGTGTTTGCATGGACATCAAGAGAATTATCGTATTAGTATAATGAATGAAGTTCATAGGGAATTCGAACCAAAAAAAAAAAAAAAAAAAAAAGTCAATACGAAAAATTATCCAAAAAATTTTAAACATATTGCGCTTTTACTAATTCTTTCCTAAATATTTCAATTTTGATAGTTGAGTTATAAATTTTTCACCTTTTACTAATTGAATCTATTGGGCTAATTTTGGCTAGAATTCGCTAATGTAAATGCCAATCATCTATGTGAATAATTTTTAATAGTATTTTCATATTTTTCATATTTTTATATTCATTTTTTTCCTCATCAACCACTAGTAAAGAAAAATAAAAGTTAAGAAGGAAAAAAAACGAAAAGTATTAATAAAATTTTGAAAATATTATTATACTATTAAAAATTATTCACGTTAACACCGATCGTGCCATATAGAATGACCAGCGTCCATGTTAACAAATTCCAACCAAAATTATTCCAATGAACTCAACTAGCAAAAGTAAAAAAAAATTATAACTCAATTAGCAAAATTGAAAAATTTCGAATTAAATTGACAAAAGTGTAATATACTAAGAATTTTTTGGACAATTTTTCCAAAGTTCATAGGGTAAACTCTTCATGTCACTTCGCTTTGTCAATTGTTATAGGCAAATGCAAGGATAAAAAGATATTTAAAAATCTCATCGTAATTAGGGTTGGAATTTGTGTTTTTGCATCATAATTAATGTTGGGAAAATTTTCAAAAAAGGGCTTGAAGTGTCCTAGTTTTCTCAAATAAGAGCTTAAAGTGGATATTGTTTCAAATAAGGGCATGAAGTGACCAAACTATTTCAAATAAGGACATGAAGTGGCTAAATCGTCACAAATAAGGGCCTTTAGCCGCCGATGACTTTTCTGGCCGTTGGAGAAGGGGTATTTTGGTAAAAAAAATTGTTACTATATTTTTAAATTTTTTTAATTTTTTGTACTTTTTTTCTTTTTCCTTTTTCTTTTCTTTTCTTTTTTCCTCTTCCCTTCCCCCAACATGGTTGTTGATGGCCGACGGAGGTCGCCCTCGCCTGGCTTAGATGAGGGCAGCCCTCGCCGGCATCGAGCAAGGGCATCCCTTGTCCGACCTCGGTGAGGGCAACCCTCACCCGACTTAGGGAGGGACACCCTTGCTTGACACTACCGAGGGCTGCCCTCGCCTGTCCAAGTGAGGGCCACCCTTGCCCTTGCCAGTCCGGTGAGCCCTCTTCCACAGGCCCTCGCCTCTGGTTGGCTGGGGTTGTCGGCCCTCCCCAAGGCACCGGCGACCTCGTCAGCCATCACCACCACCCCATTGGTGATGGGGTGACGGCCACAGAGCGAAGGGAGCCTCTTGCCTATGTTTTTTTCTTTTTTTCTTTTTAGTTTTTAGTTTTTAGTTTTTATATTTTTTAAAGAAAAAAAGAAAAGTTAAATTTTTTTTAATAAAAAAGACAAATTTGCAATTCACATTTGGTGAGTTTAGGCCATTCTTTGAAACTAATATATAGATATACACTTCAGACTCTTATATGAGAAAATAAGGACATCGAATTCTTATTAGAAATAATGTGCATTTTGAGCTCTTATTTGAAAAAATGATGCACTTTAAACCATTATTTAGAATTTTCCCTTAATGTTATGGAATTCATGTCTAAACCTCAACACGACAACTTTATTAATTGTGTCTTGTTCTTGAAACCCAAACACGATACTTTTATTAAATGGGACATGAAACTTTTTATATATTCACAATTTAATCTATTATAGAAAAATGTGCTTCATATCACGTTGACATATATAATCTGTTGGCCTAATTAATTCAACGTGTCTAAGACTATCATGTATAATCGGGCTACAAGGGTGAAACCGTGAACGACGTGCTTATTATTTACATATAAATAGATTAATCCATTTGCAACATTAACATACTTAAACTTGTTAGAATTCATCGCACTATCACAAGGAAATAAAGAGTAAAAGTGAGAAAAAGAAATCGAAACACAAGGTTCTATCCCGATTGATCCACAAAGTAGGGCTCTATCCAGCAGGGAATTTCACTATAATTAATACGTCTCGCTTCTCTATTACATCCATCAATTATAATAGAAAAATATCATATAAACCCAATAACTATTTATGGGCCCATGCCCAAACTACCATTAAAATATGGGCCCAAACTACAAAAGTCGTTTCGCAGCTTGGGGGTATTGTCCCCGCAACACCCACCTTGAAGTAGGATCCTCGAGCCATCCTGTCAATAGGGAGTATGAATTATACTCTAACAAAACTCACTTCAAATCTGCTTAACACCCTGTATATGTGGATCAACGTTAAAAATGTCCAAGCAACAAGCACGCAAAATAATGATAATTGTTCAAAAAGTCTTAAACTTAGTATATGACAGTTAATTTAGTCCTAAACTCTTTCAATTTTATTAATTTAGTCTTAAAATATAGTCCGCCAATTCAGGATTATATTGGCAAATCATCAAAAAGTTATGGCCTAAATTGTTATAATAGAAAATTTTAATATTTTTTTGACAATTTTCTCCAAAATTGGAGGACTGATGAGTGGCATTTCTTCAGGTACTCGTTTGTAATCTGTCCCTACAAACAGATAGCGTTACTTTCAAGTCTTGAAATCATTAATGGTTACTTATAGAACTCACTACAACCAGGACCCCATCAACAGAGTAATCGTCCTTTCATGCATGCATCCATTTTCACTGCTACGCAACAAATTGTTTTACTGTAAAAATAAAATAATACAAACATTCGTGATTAGATTAACCTGGTATAATCGCCGTGCAAAATGCGTGTTCCCCGATCATGGAGTTTGATTTAACAGCTTCACCCCCGGGTTCATTGCATCTCTCAGAAGTCTCTCCTGGCCCCCACAAGCATAAATACTATAATATAAATGAGAAACGACCTAAGTTTTAAGTTTGGAATCATCCAATCAAATCACGAACTCCGAGGTTGAGGTGTCTGACATACGAAGAGGGAATGATTCTCCCCGAAACCCATCGCTATCGGTGCCAAGTTGATCGATTTCTTAATGACCCAAATCTGTCTTTAATCAACCTGAATCTTTTAATTTGTGGGTGCTGGCAAAGGAGTAGTTGCGGGGTTAGATTTTCGGCTTTCTATTAGACCACACTTTCTTCACAGCTTGCTATTCTTTTTATAACCTTTATGACGGCCTACATGTATATATAAAGGCCACTTGAGAATATATTAAGCAACATATAAGCTTTTAACTTTATTTGAATGTGTCGGTCACTCTTAAGGCAGATTTTTGCTGGCTGTGGCTTTTCTTTTTCAAAATGGTATAGAGTAGATATTAACTTTTTTTACTCTCTTCACAATTGGTATTTTGTATTTCCAACAGGCCTTAAAACCGTGAACTTTGCTGTTTGGAGAAAACCTTGGGTACTCTTCGAACACATGCCCTACCTATCAGACTTGGTTAATGTTTGCGATGGCTGAAGAGCCTAGAGGGCTTGGGAGAGACGGCGATCAATGAGGTAAAAATTAATGGTGTCAATTCATGTTTGCGTGTCTTATGTCGGTCGATATAGAGATATGTACTACAAAACTGATTGATTCGCTCATGACACGATCAAATAATTGTGTCAACCTACATCACACGAACATGACTCGAAAATTAAAAAGTCGACACAACAAGATTTGTATAATTTTGCTTGAAAGCAGGTCGGAGAGTCAACCCAATTAGATGATCCACGTAACATAAAATCAACTCGACGACAAAAACCTAATACAAAATATGCTAAAGTTTTCATAAAACACATGAACGAATTGCAATTACTTGTTGGTAATCAATGAAATATCATCAGTTTAAGATCTTAATAGTGAATAACATAGAGAAATAATCTTATAACTAATTGTATCTAAACTGGTCCCGTACAAGTCATATCCAAAATAACCCGTTGATTTAAACGGCTTATGCTGATCAATTTCTTCTGTGTTGGGTTGGACACAAACATGACACGATTACTTATCACGCCTCACGGGTTGACACGAAATTGACCCAAATACCCAAACCCACTAATTTATTATCACATTCGAGTCACGTAATTGTACTGTGTCAAAAACTGTCATTCCTAATAGTCTTCCTGTTAGGTGAGAATTTGTTGATTATGGCTCGAAGGGTTGCCGTTGAATTCAGAGCAGCGCAAGTTTGTGATCATCAGGACAATTGAAATGTTAGCAGCGGCATGCAGACAATGGTGGAAGAGAGGCGCGAGGAAACAGCTTGCCTGGCTCCTAGATGAAGCAGGACGCCAATAGGGTACCCGGTCCCTCGACGCTGTCCTAATTCAACAATTCCATTTTATATAGAATTTGCAAAAACCCTAAAGGGTTGAGCCGTCATTCATGAAAGTGGACATCATGAGAAAACTCCTCTCTTATGACTGATTCTTATGGGTATGGCTGTTATTTAGGATTGGGGAACGCTTATTCACAAGCGCTTCAGTTGATTGTATCTCCGTTTTGCCGATTATAGTGGAATCATCCCTTCGATCTCTCCTCGTTGAACAGGCAGCATGGCTTCAAACCACATACATCCCCCGTGATCAGGTCTAATTTTTGTAAATTTTTTCTCAAATCATTTTGTTAATTGATGCTTCAGGGTATACAGAGAAGTTATTAACCCCACACATAAATAATCTCATCAAATCAAATTGTTAATATTCAACAACAGATGGTCACTTCATAAGATTACGATTTCCTGAATTATAGTCAAAACCTGCGATCACACTGGTGCCAATAATAAACCTCCTTTTCTCTCTCGCATACGTGCCGACGCAAATGTCAAATTTTTTGTCTTTTGTGCCGGATTCATTGCATGTCTTCTTCTCTCTCTGGGTTGTTGACTCCTACCTGTCCCACGTAAAGCCGTTTGTAATCGAGCGCTAGTTCACAGAGAATGATTCTCCAGGATCAACTTGTTGCGGGGCGCAGCATCTCAGGATCAACTTGTTGCGGGGTTACCTAATCCGAACCTAAGCCCTAGACCATGCCCTCGTTTTTGCTGAACTTTTTGTCCATGGCGGGTTTTATAATCTAATCCGCCGAACGCAACTTTCAGTCTCCTACCGGCTGACCCCGTGGCAACTAGCTCAACTAGTACTATGTTAAATTATTTGCCGCTCAAACCCGTACGGGTGGCCAACCTCAAATGAGGAAAAAGTTAACATGGGGGAACCCCACATGCTGTACCTAAATTCAATAATTCCATGATACCAATGGCGGTAGCGAAGTACATTGCATTTGCTTGTTTCTTTGTATCAAGAAAGCAAAAGGTGATCAGAGTTATCCAGATAACGATTAATAATGATGCTGGAAGCTAAAATATATAGGCGAAAGACATCGTCCGTACGAGGGATATAAAGTATTGATCCATCCATCAGAAGATTTAACCATATATAAATAGACAGGTGGGTCCTTATTCTGCTTGTTTGAAATGAGGATCCTTATAAATGAAGATAATAAATTGAAAATGGATCCTCATGGATGTCTCAAGAACAATTATCTAACATGTTTAGGAAGAAAATGCATTTGATTATGATGTATATATATCTAGTCCAAGTTCTTGGTGTCATTCAATTTCTCATCCAATCTTAAAGTAATAGTCTCTATCGGTTTCAATATATTATGAAAAAAATAGTGCAACTGGGAGCTAGAACTGGCGAGGAATGTACCCTTTGTCGAGCTGTAGTCTCTACAGAGTTTCATTTGTATCAAGAGGGATTTGATTTTGAAGATTTTGGTGGGATATAACATATAATTTGATGAGATCGCAGCATGACATATTTTGCTTTTGTCAAGGGAAGCATGCAATGAAAATGGGCCGGGCTATTAAAGGCCTTCCTCAAATGGGCCGGCCGTAAAAGGCCCATTTAATCAAACATCAATTCATCTATCCCTTTTGGGTTGAATTCTGTGATCCAGCACACCTAAGTCTTGCGAACGGTCCAATTTAGAGTCTCAGCCATGGAATGAAAGGGGGTTTCGATTTTGACCGCCTGATCATTTACGAAAATGGAGACTAGTCGATCGGTTGTTGTTAGTAATTGACTCGCTCATTAAGGTAAGTTGCTGACAACACGGTTATCAACTTCATGATCGACAACAATTAGGACATACTAAGACTCATGACACTGATAGGTTCCTTCGATTTAGGAATCAAATCAAGATATTGATGTATGTTTATTCATGATAGGAAAAAAAAGAAAACGGGTACAAAATAAAACGAGGTAGTTTACAATTTCTCATAGCTTTCAAATTTGCGAGAGCTCCAAAGAAATAAATTTCAATATATACATATACCATATAATACGTATAAAAGTTATGCCTCCCTAATGTTTGCAAATCTATCTCATTACACTAATGTAAAGTTTTTTTGTTAGGGATTGTGTGATGCATGTCTTCCTACATGATGTGCTTGATGCCGTAAATAAAGTTCTGTGTTGGCAAATTGGATTTCTTAATTTAATGATGGATCAGAGTTGCAATTTAGTATTTTCTTGCTTTCACTGTCCATTCTTATGGTGCTTAGGATAAGAAAGATTCCTTGTTCATGGTGTTTCTGGACATGCTTAATTGATATTTTCTTGGCTAGGTTTTCTCAGGGTCGTGATAGAGGGAGAAAATATTAACACATATGACACATTTATTGGCTGCTATAAAGTTCATGGAATATATATATATATATATACTCTTGCGATACTCTATTTTTCAATATTCTGAAATTCACTATTGATGTTGATCTTACTATTTCTCTAGGTCTTAATATAGTACACCGAATAATTGTGAGGTGTTTTGAAAATAGAGAAAAGTATCAAAAAAGTTTTAAACCTGTTGCACCATTACAAATTCAATTATAAACCTTTCAATTCTTCCAATTTAATTCTAAACATTTTTACATTAATACCAATTCGTCCATCCTGTCAATTTAGATTGCAGATTGTTGACATGGATGCCAATGTTGACGTGGACATTTTAAAATAATTTTTCAATTTAGCATTTATTTAATTTTGTTCCTTTTTTTTTTTCCTTTGTTTCCCTTTTCTTTTTCTTTGGACTGTGGATGATACTAGCCACAAATGAGGGCCAACGAGGCTGTCGTGGCCCTCGCTAGCCACGGGCAAGGGTTGCCCTTGCCAGCCCTCACCAGTCGTCTCCTATGGTGGATTGCCGGCCATGGTTAATATACCAACCATAGTCCAAAGGAAAAGAAAAAGGAAAAAAAAAGGAAAAAAATTTAAAAGGAAAGATAGTAAAAAAATTGAAAAATCATTAACATATTATTTTAAAATGTCTATATCGGTGCCAACCGTGCTTTGTAGGACAGCCGATATCGTTAGCAATTTCCAACCGAAATTGGTCGGATGGATTGAACCGATACCAATATAAAAAAATTTAAAATTAAATTGGTCCAATTGAAAAGTTTAAAACTAAATTAGTACAAACATAATAGATTTAAGACCCCCCCCCCCTTTTATACTTTTCCCTTCGGAAACATCATGAAGATTACTTTGTGAGTACCCCCAATATATTCTCATAACTGAAGTTTGCTTAATGGCCCGGATCATGTATAACCAAAAGTTGACCATATAAATTATCAATTTATATATAACCTATTTCAATGCGTAAAGGAAATGTAGATGTGAAGGACTTTGCGTTATTATATAGATAAAAAAAAAACGTTTATTTTACCTATGCAATTAGTGTTTTTATTTTTATTTTTTGGTAAAACTCATCATCATCATCATCATCATGGTTCTAGAATTATAGCTTCAAATTACTTAAACTGAAAAAGGAGTTGACTTCGTTTAAGCAATACACTGGCTAAAAAGACATTCCGTCAACAGCCTTTAAACAGTTTTTTTTTTTTTTTAAAAAAAAAAACTTACATATTCGAAAAAAGAAATGTGCAAAGACATTCTCAGACTATATACAGGATATTTACAAATACATAATCAGAACACCTAGTCGAAAGGCTACATTGATAAATTTAAATACTAATGGAGGGACTATTACTGTATTACATTATGATCTGATTCTAATGTTGTCTCGCGAATTTTACTTCCCTTCCCTTCTGACATATAACGCCAACAGTTTCTCCTTCAAAGCCTCACACTCCATCCCCCGTTTTCTCTCAACCTTCACATTTCAAATGATCATCATTCAAACAACATGCCATTGATAGATCTATATACCATGTCAAGAAATTAAAATTGCAAGTCCAGTCACGACTAAAGAAACTAATAATAAACTTACTGAAGTACCTGAACGTGTAGATTGTAGAAGGTTGTTCTTGTCCCTCCAAACGACTCAAACGTGGAAGCGTTTATCAGAGGAAAGCCATGATGATCCAGGTTAAGCAAGATCTCAGAGAAGTCGACAGTATTCTAGGTCATGACCTTTGTTGTGCATATTTGGATTGCAACCTCACTCTCACTCAAACAATTTGTCGAAATAGATGGCATCGAATTGGAAAGTGCACCTTTTCCTTTGCTGATTTCTCGGTGAGTGCAGTCATCTCTTCCTTGGGTGGCATTAATTCTTGATAGAAGTTCTTCCTTCTCTTGTCTGCACTTGCTGTTGCAGTTCTGGTATGTATTTCAGCACTCGATATATTGTCGCCGGAATACTCAACTTTTCCTATAGAAAAGGATAAGATCTAACTCTGTTAATCCCTCCGGACCCAATACTAAAAGATAACTGAGTATGTAGTGACTTGAAGCAGCTACAAATAAAAAGTGTAGAACATCAAGTTATACATTAAGGATTTAGAGAATAACACAAAAACTAGGGTTCATATGTGATCAACAACATTGTCTACTAGCTACTACTCCTTAGTATTCTCTCCATCACTTTTCCTTATTTGGCAGTGTACCCAAGGAAAGGTAATAGAAGACTAGCTCTAACAACTTCCTTGTAGATGAAGGACTTAAGGATTACCGTTTGATCAGCAGATGGAAGCAGTGAACGGAGCGCAGAGTACAAACTGTTGATTTTCTTCCACCGATCGCGCTCACAGGCATTGTGGTTCAGCTTCTTGACCATCGTGGCTTCGCCGTTCGTTGCCGCAGGTGGGATATTGAGATGATCAAGTACTACATCCGCATGAGGAGATGGTGATGAGAAGAAGGCAAAATGGAGAGGAGGTGGCGAAGAGAAAAGGTGGGCATCTCTGCGCATGTTGTTCTCTTGTTCATGGCTTGTTGAATCCTCGAAGGGCCAAAAACTAGGAGAACAAGACAACATTCGTATGACTATTTCTTTTTTCTTCTGAGGTTTCTGATATTTTCAGTTCCATAAGAAGTTGGGTGATCATGACTTGCTTATATATAAACCTCCATTAAGGATGCCAGCTAAATAATAATGGCATAATATGTTGGGAAAAGATGACTCAAGGTGAGATGATCAATTGCTTACACATAAACTTCTGTTGAGGACCTCAGCTAAAGATTAATGGCATGATGTATTGACGAAGCAAACCAAGACATCAAGATGGGAGTGATCTCTCTGGACTGCAATTTAATTATGATCTCTCTCATCGAAACTTTCTGTAGCGTGCATGGGTGTGTCTCAACTTGTGTGCACGACTTGTGGGGTTGAGCGGCTAAGCCTCTTGCGCTCACTTATTGCAGCTGTCCATCCACCAGCTTACTCCTTCATTATCCTATTTTCACATATAGAGAGATGAGAGCAGCTGTTCTTTTTTTCTTTTTTTTCCTTAATTTATTTTTTTAGTTACGTCATACGAACCAAACAAAAACATACATGTGTTGAGCTCGTTGGAGTCACCTTTCATCCCCTTTTTATGTAAATTCTCTGTCTTTTGCATAGATGAGCACCGCATAGACATATGTAGAGTTATTGTGATAAGGCATTAAATGCTTCCCGAAAGAAAAAGAGCAATCACATGCAGTACCTCGTCTTGAAGGTTAAAATTTCTATATTTAAGAGGTATACTGTTAAAAAGTTCTAGTTACTCATCGGTCGCAAGGGAGGGTCAGCCTCATCGGGTCATGCTTAGGCGAGGGCAAGCGCCAGTGAGTCTCCCTTGTGGCCGATGAGGGCAACCCTCACCTAGGTGAGGCCCGCCCTCCTCGGCCACGGCATTTGGCCTACCCACTGGCCAAAAAACAAATGAAAAAAAAAAGGAAAAAAGGAAAAAAAAATATTAGAAAAAGGTCTACGCAGACATTGTTCACATCAATAATGTCAAGTCTAAATTGGTTAGATGGACTGAATTGGTACATATACGAAAGAGTTTAAGATTGAATTTGTATCAATGTAATAGGTTTAAGATTTTTTTGGTAATTTTCCTAATTTTCATGCAAAGCGGGTCATTATTACCACCCTTACTCATGAGCTGAGGAAAAATTGTCCAAAAAGTTATAAACTTATTATACGACAATTAATTTAATCCTTAACTTTTCAATTATTCCTTTTTTTTTTTTTTTGGTCATACAATTGTTCTAATTGAGTCTTGAGTCCTCCCACTTGCTGTGGCACCCCACCTTGCTTAGCATCACCACCACCTCGTCATGGCAGCTGAGCCGGCTGAGCAGGGCCTCGAGCTCCCTCTGCGAGAGGATCTCGTCGTCGTCCCGGTCGATGAGCCTGAACGTGCGCGCAAGCTCGAGGTTGTTGCTGGCCCAGTCCCTGCCCCTGCCGCCGCCACCATTGCCGAGGACACTGGTCGGGGTCAGGGACTTGTGCTTGTGGACGGAGGAGGAGGAGGACGACGCAGCACCGAAGGAGGGCGGGTCGGAGCGGAACGCGACGAATCAACCCTTCCGGGACCTGAAGAGGTGCTTAGGGCTGAGCCTAAGGGCCTTGGAGGTGATCTTGACAAGCCTCATGGCAAGCTAATTGAACCATATAAATTTCTAGTGTCTTTATTATTTCTTGTTTATTTGTCTGTGATTTTGCGTTAACATAGAGTGCAAGATCCTCTCGTTTCAGTGTATTATATTTCAACATGTATTCAATTGTTTAGCTGTTTTCTTTTGAATCCTTCTCTTCGCGACCTTATTGCACACTCGGTTGCTTCACTTAGCATAGACATGTGACCACCTATGGTATGATGTTTGCCAGAAGTTGCATTCAGGAACGGCATCGATCTTCTTTTTGCACAATTCATGCTCTTCTTTCTTGATTTTGCCAATAAAGAAACAAACTTTGACCCCACAAAGAAGGCCAGATGCCCACATACAGAAGCGGAGGTTTTTTTTCTCACTTGTAATAGAAAAAACAGAGATATTCTCACACAGCCCAACAGATGAAAGGACATATCCATCCAAGTCAGCGAAACCTCAAGAAACCCCCAAATGCAACACCGAAAGCCTCATCCATGGAGTGGAAGATTCCATGATTTTGAAGGGGAGAGAATTTTTCTGGTGGAAGCTGACAGTAAAACTACACATGGTTTCGAAGAAGAAGTCACACCCAGCTTCAGAAGCCAAAACCCACAGAGAGAAAAGGTCACGGCTTGCCGGAGGCGGAGGTGGATCTGAGCAGACGTGCCGGAGGCGGATATGAGCTTCGGACCCAGCAGCTGCGATTGGCGAGGATCTTGGAGGAATCGGAGCCACCGATGGGGTTCCTGGACAGCGCAGGCGACGTGTCGGAGCCGAAGGCGAGAGAGTGTCTTCGGACGCAGAGAGAGGGTGTAAAATTTGAGAGAGAAGGAGACGACCTCATCTTGAAATGGATTTTTTACAAAGAGGAGAAAGGGAGTAGGCAATAAATTCATCATTTTATTGTTGGGTGTGTCTGTCCTTTCTGCTCCTAGCCAAAAGAGAGAAAAGAGAGCTTTTGATTTAATTTTTTATTCCAAGTCACGAGATATACGTCGCATTTTAAGTAGAGCTGACTAGGCTCACGTATGCCATATAGACTAGTGAAATGATGACTTAAAATCCATTGAATATTTTTGGCACCGGATAAATATTAAGAAAAGGGGTACAATGTTTCTCCAAAAATTAAATTCAGATGTTGTTGCGATTCTATTCAAGCTTGAAGTATGGCTAGCCCATTAGATAATTAAATTCTTTATTTATAATTAAAGAAATACCTCATTGCAATTACCATAATTTCTATGGTGTCCACTATTAGTAGAAAATTCAAATTCTTATGATTTCAGTTGAGGTTTTTTTAGAGAAAATTCCAAATAAGAGCCAAAAGTGTCTTCATTTTCTTTAATAAGAGCATGGAGTGTCCATATTAATCTTAAAGAAGGGCCTGAAGTGGTCATGGCCATTTTAAATAAGGGTCTAGTCTCATCGGTTGGCAAAATATTCTAGCTGATCAAGGGTATTTGCATCCAAATATAATTCAAATATTAGATTATAAAATTGAAAATTTTAAAAAAAGAAAAAAAAAAAGAAAATAGGGTGCTAGGAGGGAGCACCCTCCCGCCTATGTTTCCTTTATTTATTAAATTATTTTAAAAAGAAAAAAATAGAAAAAAGAAATAAAAAAGAAAAATTTTAAAACTTTAAAAAGACAAAATTATCCTTCACATTTAATGAGTTTAGGCCCTTACTTTGAAATTGATATATACACTTCAAGTTCTTTTTTGAAATGAGGTTCACTTTATGCCCTTATTCAAGAAAATAGTTGCACTTCCAGCTTTTATTTGAAACAATATCCACATTAAGACCTTATTTGATAAAATGAGGGTACTTCAAAACCTTATTTTGAACTTTTTTTTTTTTTTTTTTCTGATATGAAACTGTCTCCTACATGATAATGCTAGTGTGAACATCTAGAGAGGGTGAATAGATATTTGAAAGAATTTTTGAAAAGTAAAATAAATTTCGAATAAAGTCTGACAAGCACTCCTTATGGAAATTGCAAGACCCGCACGCATGACAAGCATTTTTCCATTTACAAAACGAAGCGAAACGGGTGGAAAGAAAAAAAAATGAAAAAGGTAATAAGAAAACGAGAAAAAGAAACATTAAAAAAAGGATTTATTTATTTATTTATAGTAAAACAAATTGGCATACTTTTGTCATGGGACCATCACATCGGCACCATTTGTCTTCCGTTATCCATATAAGCTGCCGTGTAAGACTTTTAGTGGTGTTTGTTGACAGAATGATGATAGAGAGCAAATGTGTCACGCAAATAAGGATTCGTAACTTTTTGTAATGCCAAAAAAAAATAAAAATTGATATATTGATCTTACAATATATATAATTTGAGATTTTTTGTGATATTGACTTATATAATATCGTTGAGAGATTCCTATTTTACTTCTCCGAGAGATTCCTATGTTACTTCTCCCTCTCCTCTTGACAAAGGGTCGCACTGCATTAAATGAGAAATGCACGCAAACATTGTTGATAAGAGTGTGGTCGAATGAATCTACACTCAAATGGGAATATATAATTTGACCTCTTTCGTTAGTCTGTTACCAGAAGAAGGAAGGGGACGGATGGAGGATTTCCGGAGGCTCAGGTGAGAATTATGTCCTGAAATCTTGGTAAGTATTGGTGTACTTAATGACGACATATGTAGTTTAAACCCTCCTTGCAGAGTTCAAATCAGCCATCTTCTGCATTAATCAGTTTCGTTTTCGTCAGTCTTCTTTTTCGTTCCCTCTTTCTGTTTCCTCTGTTAGAGTTGATTTGTTGGAAGTTGCACTTAATATGTGTGGATACGACCTTCTATTTGGCTAAGATTGGTGAAAATTGATGAGACTAGCTTGGGGAAATCGGGAAAAATGTTCAAAAAGTTCTAAACCTATTATGTTTTTGTTAATTTAGTTATAAACATTTTAATTTTGCCAATGGAGTCCTAAATCTTTTTAATGTTTGCCAATTGAATCCATCTAACCAATTTTGGCCGGGAATTGCTAATATGGATGGCCGGCATTGATGTTGCAATTTTTAATAATATTTTAATAATATTTTGAATCTTTTATGCCTTTTTCTTCTTCTTCTTTTTAAAGGGTTTTGGAGGGAGGGTCGGTGAGGGTAGTTGACAGACCCTCACCAGCCACAGGCGAGGGCCAATAACACTCGCTAGCTGTAGGTGAGGACCTTAATGCCCTCGCCCATGGCCAGTGAAGGTCGGTCGGCCCTCGCCTTTGGCTGGTGAGGTCTGCCAGCTACCCTCGTTGGCCCTCTCTCCAAACCTTGAAAAAGAAGAAGAAGAAAAAAGGGGGCCATTTGTTCTTTCCAGAATTACTGTTCTCGCTTCCTCTCTTTTGGGCGTTTGTTGTCCTGTTCACGCTGGTTATACTTCTGCTTGCTCCGGCCGCCTCAACCCTCCATTTGGCGCGAATTTCGAAGGTTTGCTTCTTCTGGTGAGCCTCTTGAATCCCACCGAACAGATTTGGCCATCTCCCTCTCTTTTGCGAGTTAAAAGCTGCCCTATCTCTTCGCCAATCGCCTGCTTCTGGTTTGCTCGAGTTTGGTGGCGCGGCTTGTCGGCATTGGTTTGGGGTTCTTCGAAGGGGACGGAGGTGTCCTCAAACCCCTTTCTCAGGGTAGCTCCCTCTTACTCGTGGCGTGGTCGAGCTTCCCCTATTGCGAGCTACTATAGTCTACTTGTTCTCGTTGCCTTGTTTCGTGCTGCTTGCGAGCTTCCGGAGGAAGTCAGAACTTCAGCACTTGCCTCACGCTCGATTAGCTTTCTTTGTATGGTCTTTGTCCTGACAATGGCTTTACCATAGAGGGTTTTACTGGCTGTGGTTGTTGGAGCATCTATGGCATCCACTTCTGCTGTGGTGAGTGAGGTGGTTAATGAGGCCTTGCCTCAGGATGTTAGTGACAAGGGACTAAGCCCCTCTTCTCGGAACCGTGCGGCCCGACATCCCCTGATATTGGACAAAGCCCCTGCGGTTGAGGTCCGGAACCGTGAAACCCCCAAAGAACAAGATCGTAATGGTCGTACTAGAGATCGAAGCAGCGTGAGGTCCACATCCAAGCGACCTCAGCCTGCTCAAAACCAATCGAGGAGCTCCAGGGCCCCTCAGGCCCGCTTGTGGGCAAATGTGGCCCGGTTAGCTACCATAGGCTACGAGCTATCGTATATACCTCCAACCTTTGAGGATAACATCCTAGTTGTTAACCTTGCTGATGTAGTCCTTGAAGCCGTGGATCCCAAATGGCATGAATGCCTTGTGGGGTATTATGTGGGGAGGAGACTCCTGTTTCAGCTCACAGAGAACTCTCTCAAGCATACTTGGAGGCAAAAACTTGTGAAGGTAATGGCCAATGATTAGGGGTTCTACTTATTCCATATCCCTGACCCGGTTTTTCGAAGGAAGATATTGGAGGATGGTCCTCCAATTGTGGCGAGGGTACCACTTATTCTACAGCAATGGAAGCCATTGTTAGAGCTGAAAAAAGTCAAGCAAACCTCGGTGCCAGTTTGGATAAGATCAAAGAACCTTCATTTCGATATTTGGACGGCGCCATCGATTAGTGCCATCGCTAGTGCTATTGGAAAGCCCCTCTTCGTGGACCAACACACGAAGCAAGCACGAAGGATCTCTTTTGCAAGAGTGTGTGTGGAAATCAAAGCCAACCAGCCAAGGATTTCATCTATCAAAGTGAAGTTGCATGGGGTTGTTCGTTCTATTGCTATCGAGTATGAATGGAAGCCGATTGAGTGCAACAAATGTGGCTCGTTCGGACATGTTTGTGCGAAGTCCCCTGCTGTTCCAGCTCCGTTGGTTGATGCTTGACAAGATCAGGCTGGTCCCGTCCATCCTACTGTTGCCCAGCTTCCCATTTCAACTTCGGTGGGGGTAGAAGGTTCTCCTGACGTGGAGAAGGAATGGAAGTAGGTCAAGGGAAGGAAAAAGAAGCACTCCACACCGAGAGAGGTTGTATCCGGCTCTCTAGGTAGCTCTGGAGATGAGAGTTGTGCTCTCAAGCAAAAGGAGGCTGTTATCAGAGGACCTTGCCTTCCACCTCAACTCGCAAAGCCTAGAGAGATTTGTGGATCCTTACCAAGGTGGATTCATCCGTTCCCACTGCTGAAGAGGAGTCCATCAGCTCGATTGAAGCTTCGTTGGAGCCGGTCAACACTGCTAGAGAGCCGGAGGACTTGGCTGAGCAGATTGAGACCTCGGATGAGGACTTGCTGTCCCTTTGCCCGTCTCCGAAAGCTCCTCCTGTTGCTACAGGTGTGGAGTCTATTCAGGATAAGCTATTGGTTTTGCAGCATCAACCACCCCCCCTCAGTTCATGCGGCTCCGCCTACCTCTAGGCGAAAGCCTCCAAAGAGGAGGTAAGACTTGATCTCTTCTCCTTCTTTGTATATATGTATATAGGTTGTTAGAATATCAAAGGTCTTGTTAACCTACTAGGAAGGCTGAGGTTCATAACCTGGTCTTTTCAAATCGGTTGTTTTTGGTTGGGTTGCTGGAAACTAAGGTGCCACATAATCTATTTACCTCCATTCCTAGCAATCTGTTGCTGAATTGGTCTTGGATTACAAATTATGAGTGCTCCCATAGGGGCAAGATTTGGGTTGGTTGGGACCCTTTATGGGTTAGCTTTGAAGCTCTTTCTGTTTCAAGTCAGGCGGTGCATGGATTCCTCAAATGGTTAGATTCTTGAGTGGTTTGTTGTGTGTCTGTTGTTTACGGCAAACACACGTTCACCCTCCGGAGATCTCTTTGGGAGGATCTTGTCTCTAAAAGTGTCACTTTACAAAATTTGGCTTGGCTTGTGATGGGGGATTTTAATGCTATTAAGGCCTCTTCTGACCGGGTGGGTGGCTCGGATGCCTGGATGCCGCGTTTTGACGACTTTGGTCAATGCTTGGCCCAAGCAGAGCTTGAAGACTTGAGGTATGTCGGCTTCAGGTACACTTAGTCAACTTCAGTACGAGGGGCTAGGAAAGCGAGGAAGATTGATAGAATACTGGTGAATTGTCGCTGGAGCATTTCTTTCTCCTATTCAGAAGCTTCTTTTCTAGCCCCAGGCATTTCTGATCACACCCCTATGGTGGTCAAGGTGCTTAACCCCGCTTCTCGGAGGAAACCGTTCAAGTTCTTTGACTTCTGGATGAAACATCCAAAATTCAATGGTATTGTTTCACAAATTTGGGAGGCCCTAGAGGAAGGGGTGCCTATGTTCAGACTGGTTTGTAAACTAAAGGCACTCAAACCTCGTCTAAAGCTTCTTAATAGAGAATCCTTCTTTGATATCTCTTCTAGGACGGCTAATGCAAGATTGGCCTTAGAGGCCACTCAGGAGGACTTACAACAAAACCCGGCCTCGGTAGAGCTTGCGGAGTTGGAGAAAGAACAGCGACAGATTTTTACCGACCTGCGATCCATGGAGGAATCCTTCTTCAGGCAGAAAAAGAGAGTCAAGTGGCTTAAGGAGGGGGATCGAAATACAAAGTTATTCCACCAGTACGTCAACAAGAGGCAATTGAGGAATAGAATCCTCTCAATACAGGATTCCTCGGGGAACATTATCACTGAGTCGATTTTGGTGCAACGAAGATTTGTTGAGTACTTTCAAGACCTTCTGGCGTCACGAGGAGAGATTGAAAGGCCTTTGGTTGAGGTGGTTCGGGAGATTGTCCACTATCCGCTCTCGGCTGACCAGATTACCTTCCTTGGCCGGCCGGTCACGGAATTGGAGGTTCGGGATACCCTTTTCTCCTTGCCTAGGGGAAAGGTCTCGGGACCGGATGACTTCATGGTGGAATTCTTTAAAGAGAATTGGGACACGGTTGGCCATCTGGTTACTGCAGCTATGATGGATTTCTTCTCCACCGGTAGGCTTTTAAGGGAGATTAATAACACCATTTCGGTGCTGGCACCAAAAGTCCTTAATGCTACATCTGTGGATGATTATAGGCTCATTACTTGCTGCAACACTATCTACAAATGCATTACCAAGTTGCTGGCCAATCGAGTTGCTTCAGTTTTGAGGAGTGCAATCGGCCCTTTCAAAGCACGTTTGTGAAAGGCAGGTGCATTGGAGATAATATTCTTTTGGCCCATGAGCTTTTCTCCAGCTTTCACATTTGACCATATCTTCCTAAGTGTGCGATTAAGGTGGATTTCAGGAAAGCTTATGACACGGTTGATTGGCACTTTCTCGAGAGAGTTCTCTTGGCTTTTGGTATCCTGAGTTTATGGTGCGTCTTATTATGACTTGTGTGTGCACTCCTAAATTCTCAATAGCTTTAAATGGGGGGCTGCATGGATTCTTTGCGAGTGAATGTGGTCTTCGTCAAGGTGATCCTATCTCTCCCTACCATTTTACTTTGATTATGGAGGTGCTTTCAGGGATTTTATTCAGGTGTTCCTCGAAGTCGGAATTTAAATTCTATTAGAGGTGCAAATCAACGAATCTCTCCCATCTGTTCTTTGCAAACGACGTTTTCTTGTTTTGCGAGGCTGACTTACCTTCGGTGGGCCTCCTCAAAGATGGCCTCCAAACTTTCTCAGCCCGGAGTGGCCTTCGGCCAAATGCTTCTAAGAGTGAAATCTTCCTTGCGGGAGACACAGCTAACTTAAGAAATCATATTCTCTCTAAGTTTGGGTTTCTTGAAGATAGCCTGCCGGTTCGGTATTTGAGAGTCCCCATTATTACTTCGAGGCTCAGCAAGGCCGACTGTTGCACTCTTGTTAGCAGAATCACAGCAAGGGTTTAGTCTTGGACTCACTGCTTTCTTTCTCTGGCTGGCCGTTTACAGCTCATAAGGTCAGTCCTTCATGCTATTCAAGCCTTCTAGGCGAGTGTCTTTATGCTTCCTATAGCTGTTTTGGACCAGATTGAGAAAATGCTCAAGCAGTTCCTGTGAAAAGGCCCAAATTTGGGTAGAGGAGGTGCCAAGGTGGCCTGAGAGGATGTATGCCTTCCTAAGAAAGAAGGAGGACTTGGTATTAGGAGACTTCGAGATTGCAACAAGGCAGCCATGTTGAAGCATATATGGCTCCTATTCTCGGACAATGAGACTTTGTGGTGCAAATGGATTCATTCCACGTTCTTAAAGGATGGAAATTTTTGGGTCACCAAGAAGTCTACTTCTTGCTCCTAGGCTTGGAAGAAACTCTTAAGTCTCAGGAGTGAATTTCGTAATGCTTTCTTTTGGAGAATTGGCGATGGCCACTTGGTCTCGCTTTGGTTTGATAACTGGCACCCTAGGAGACCATTGAACTCGATTTTCTTAGATTCACTTATCTACAATTATGGGCTTTCTAGGCAGGCTTCGGTATCAGACCTTTTTTCTGATGCTGGGTAGGATTTCAAGGCAATCCTAGAGACGTGGGATCACCCCCTTCTGATCCTCTCCTAGGAAGCAGACTGTTTCTATTGGAGGGAAGACTCGTCGGGCCGTTTCACGGTTGCAACTGCCAGGGAAACCATCAGGCAGAGGCGGACCATAGTTTACTGGCATGATTTTATCTGGAACAATGCAATTACGCCAATATATTAGCTTAACCTTTGGCTTATTGCCATACGCAAACTACCCACCTAAGCTCTACTTCTGGATCATGGTAGAATTGATAGGGGGTCTTGCGGTTTTTGCAATGTTATGCCTGATTCAATAGATCATCTATTTTTTGATTGTCCTGTCACGGCTGGTATTGCTTTCTTTTGGGCAGCTAGATGTAATTTGCCTTGGCACAATAGATCTTAGGGAGAAAATCTCCGGTGGGCCACTTCTTACTTGATGGGCAAGGACTTCTATAAATGTATTGCTCGATTCTCCTTTGGAGCACTATGCCATATTGTTTGGAAGAATAGGAATAACATCCTATTGAGGGACCAACCTCTCACCGTCTCGGCGATAAAGAACCATCTATTTAAGGTGGTAAGAGATAGGGCTAGTACTTTCAGGAATGTGGAAGACAATTTCAGGAACATAAGATTGCAAAGGAGCTGGGGCATTGATCCCATTATCTTTACCGAGGGTCTGTGAAAGATTTTGATAGAAGCCGGAGAGTTTTTTCTCCCTTGCTGAGGTGTTTGTGCTTAGTTGGTTGTTTATTCCTACTGTGCTTGTTGTTTTTGTTTGGTTTGTCCCTGTGTTGGGATGCCGCGGTTGCGGTTTTTATATCATGGCATCCTTTCACTCATAATGAGTTCTCATCTTGAGTGCAAGTTTTGGTGCCTTGATCTTTTGTACATTTGGCATTTCCTCTATTTATATATTACCTTTACCCAAAAGAAGAAGAAGAAGAAGAAGAAGAAAAAAGCATAAAAAATTCATCATGTTCAAACCCAACCAACTCCTTCCCTTTTCCTCTCTTCCCATCATTCCATATTCTTCCTCCTTCATTGCCATTATCGCTGCCAACACACCATCAATCTTTTGAGACATCCTAAGGCTCAGCTTTTGGGACACACGCCTTAGCAAGAGCGGTGCAGGTGATTAGCTTCCGAAGGACTTTCTTTCGTTTTTGTTCTTGTTCAACTTCAAAAGAAAGATAAGAAAGTCTGCAATTGTAGCTGGGAATTTTGGACCTCCCATACCAATCTAACCCTTCACTTTTCTCTCTCAATCCGTTTCACTAGCTAATCTAAGACTAGCTTGAGCACACCAGTCCAGGAGACTGACGAAGAGCCCCGAGAAGAGAATGGTGGCTCGGATTATCAATAATGTATTCGTGATTGCAGTAAGATATGAAGATCTTAAACCTGGAGATCACATCTATACTTATCAGCTACACGGCTTGTACACACATCATGGTTAGTGATTCATCCTCTTCTTCCTTCTCCATTGTCCTTATAATTTCTATCTTATGGTCATGTGAAGTGGCTCAACTGAATTATCCCACCTTATCTTTCGTTTTTACCAAAGAACAGTAGTGGCATCTGCTTGATAGATCATTTTAGTAATAATCGAATCTTGCCCTCCTAGCTTCTTGCTCCACGTGTGAAAATCTGCATAGCAAGAGACGATTCACGTTGAATTCAGTACTCCTACAACAGTTATTTGTTAAGACTATGTCTTATCTTAAACATGTAAATTATTTCTTTATTTACTTGACCAAGAAGAAAAATCAGCAGTTGAGCTTGAGAAAACACCCGAATCCTCCCTTCCGGGCGAAATATGGCACTGTTCACTAGAATACTCCTTCGATCATTCCCGGAGTTCTAGCCATCGGTTTGGCCTCAAATTTGGAGGACAGATCTCTCTGACCTTCCTCTTGATACCCACCGAAGGAATTCTAGTGGGTCGACCTACAACTCGAGATCTCCCCTTCCTTAGGTGTGCACGCGAGTTCAAGCCTGTGTTATGGTGTTTCGGTTGTTGAGGAAGTTCCTGTGATTGTATTGAGCTCAAATTTGGAGGGTGAGGTCGCCTTGCACCCCTTACCATCCCCACTGAACCGTTTTGTAGCAGGTGGCCTACAAGTCCAGATCTAGCCATTTCAGCCTCTTGGGTTCTGCTGCTGCGCGACTTCGGGAGCCTGCGGTGGTTGAAGCTTCTTGCTGGGCCGGTGCTGTGCTAATTTATCTCTTCTACCATCTCACATTATGCCATTGAAGCTGGATCTTGTAAGTCTCCTCCATCCAATGGATTTGCATTGGTAGTATACAAACTGCACACCAGGTGTTTGTGGAAATGGTTGCTGTTTCTTCTGGTGTGGCTAGCCCTAGCCTAAAAACCCAGCAACCGGCTGGTACCTCTAGGGAACGAAGCCCCACCTCTCGTGTTAATGGTAGCACACCAGCTCTTACTGGTCCGGTTGACAAGCAGAAAGGGCCGCTAATGCCTCCAACTTGACCGAGCAGCTCAAGAGGCCGTAGTCGTGGTCGGTACTCTTCCAAGAGGTCACAGCCGCCTGCTCAGCGACCAGGTGATCTAAAGGCAACCCTCGCTTGTTCGTGGCCGAGTGTGGCTCGCCTTACGGCAAAAAAATATGATCTATCCTATGTTCCACCTACTTTTGTGGATAACAAGCCTATTGTCCATCTTTCGGGGGTGGTTATGGAGGCTTCGGACCCTGTGTGGAATGAGTACCTTGTTGGCTATTGTATAAGGAGAATGCTGCCCTACAAGCTTACAGAGGAATCATTGAAGCATGATTGGGGCCCCAAACTTGTTGAAGTTTTGGCGATGACCTAGGATTATACTATTTCCACATTCCAGATCCTACCTTCCGGAGGAAAATCCTTGAAGATGGTCCTCTTTCGGTTGCAAGGATGTCCCTTTTCTTGAAGCAATGGAGGCCCCTCATGGAACTAAAGAAGGAAAAACAATACTCCATCCCCGTATGGATTAGGTTGAAGAACCTACCCTTCGAACTTTGGTCGGCACATTCCATTAGTGCTATAGCAAGTGTCCTGGGGAAACCAATGTATGTGGATGAACGAACAGAACAAAGGAAGATGATCTCCTTCGCAAGGGTATGTGTGGAGCTCCATGCGGGACAACCTAGGAGCAACTCCGTAGATGTGGTTTTGGAGGGAATCGTTCGCTCGATAGCTATCGAGTATGAGTGGAGACCGGTGGAGTGCGGAAAATGTGGTTGCTTCGGTCACAATTGCGATGCACCAAATTCCAAAGCCGATAGAGCCGTGTAGCGGGGCTAGAACGCTCCTCCATCGATGGTGGCTGGACCGTCTCACTTCCCTGCCCTGACGGCCCCTCACGCCCCTGCCCCGACGGCCCCTGTCCAGCTTCATGTCCATCTCCCGATGGTCCCTGTCCCGACTGAGGAACTTGAAGAACAATAGCATGAGACGGAGCAGGCCCTTGAAACACTGGTTGAAGCCGAAGTAGAGGTGGTGCCTCACTAGACCTGGAAACAGGTAAAAGGAATGAAAAAGAAGGCCGTTGCTCCTAAGGAAGGTCCTGCTTCCCGCCATAATAGCTTCGGTGATGAGGGCATCTAACGAGCAACGAAGTCTTTAGCTTTGGGGAAACCCGGACCTCCCATCTCTTCACGCAAGTCGACGAAGGGAATGATCACTCCTTCAAAGGGGGTCCTATCTATGTCTAGCCCTGGACCGACTAACTTCAGGCTTTTGGAACCACAAGATAGAGGAGCTAAATCGGATGTCTCATCTAGCCAGTCTAGCTATGAGAATGAGGATTTGCTCTTGCATGGTCTGTCCCCAAGGGCGGCCTCCAGAAGATTGGTGACGATGTAGGACAAGCTGCTGACTCTACTCCCTGATCCACCTCCTGCCACGACTCTTGTGGTTCCGGCTACATCTCGTCGGAAACCTCCGAAGTCGAGGTAACCGTTTCTAGTCCTTCGACTTGTATATATTATCTATGTACATAGGTATCTGGAATATTATAGGTCTTGTTGATCCTACTAGACAAGCCAAGGTCCGTAGTTTGGTTTCCTCAAATAGACTTTGCTGCATTGGCCTTCTGGAGACTAAAGTATCGGAAGCCATATTCTCTTCTATCTCTTCTAGTCTGATAAGGGATTGGAGTTGGATTTCGAATTATATCTGTGCTCCCAAAGGGAGGATTTGGATCGGCTGGAACCCTTCGATTGTTAGCTTTGAAGTGTCTTCGGTAGATGCACAGGTGATCTATGGGAATCTTAAGATGCTCTATTTAGATATGATTTGTTGTGTATCAGTTGTCTATGGCTAGCACTCTTTCACATCTAGGAGACCACTCTGGGAAGACCTTATCTTGAAAAGTGCAGCTCTACAAGATTTGCCTTGGCTAGTCGTAGGTGATTTCAACGCTATCAGAGACCCGACTGATAGACTTAGGGGTACAGACAGTTGGATATCTTGCTTTGATAAATTTAGACAGTGCTTATCTCTGGCTGAGTTAGATGATTTACGGTATGTTGGATGTTGTTTTACATGGACTACTTCTTCTGGTCCTTTGAGGAAGGCAAGGAAGATTGACAGAGTCCTAGTCAATTCCAAGTGGTGCCAGGTTTTTTCCTTCTCGGAAGCTTCCTTCCTTGCACCAGGTATCTCTGACCATTCCCCTATGGGGGTCAAAGTTTTAAACCCGGTTCATCGAAGGAAGCCTTTCAAATTCTATGACTTTTGGATGGATCATCCTGATTTCATTCCAATTGTCAACCAAGTTTGAGAAATGCCAAATGAGGGAGTGCCCATGTTTAGATTGGTGTGCAAGCTTAAGGCCCTCAAAGCTCGTCTTAAGACTCTCAACAACGAATCCTTTTCCAACATCTCCATCAGGATTTCTAAAGCGAGGGTTGCGCTCCGGATCACTCAGCTTGACCTTCAACAAGACCTGAACTCTGTTGCCCTTACAGATTTGGAAAAGTGTCAGCGGCGTACCTTCTTGGACTTGCGCTCTAAAGAAGAATCCTTTTTCAAGCAAAAGTCCAGAGTTAAGTGGCTAAAGGAGGGGGATCGCAACACTAGATTCTATCATCATTATGTCAACAAAAGGTAAATAAGGAATAGAATTCTTTCGATTATGGATGTGTCGGGTATCCAAATCACTGAACCAGAGCTTATTCACCAGCATTTTGTTAGGCATTACTAGGATCTTTTGTTGCCGGGGATTATACAAGGAAGACCCTCGGTTGGGGATATCAGGGAGACTATTCAGTTTCCCCTTAATGCTGAACAGATTAGCTTCCTTAATCGACCCGTTTCTGACTTAGAGATTTGTGATACTCTCTTTTCTCTAGCTAGAGGCAAAGCTCCTGAACCTGATGGTTTCACAGTTAAATTCTTTAAGCATAACTGGGAGATGGTGGGTCAGTTGGTTGTATCGGCAATGAAGGATTTCTTCATCTCAAGTAGGCTCTTAAAGGAGATCAACAACACCATCTTGGTCGTGGTACCAAAAAGCCCGAATGCGACTTCTGTGAATGACTATAGACCAATTGCCTGTTGTAATACCATATACAAGTGTATTACTAAAGTTATAGTCAATCGGGTTACTGCAGTGCTACAGGATGTCATTGGGCCTTCCCAGAGTGCATTTGTTAAAGGCCGGTGGATCAGGGATGATATCCTTCTGGCGCAGGAACTATTTTCTGGTTTTCACATCCAACCCTACTCACCCAAGTGTGCAATCAAGGTGGACTTCAGGAAAGCTTACGACACAGTCGATTGGAACTTCCTTGAGGTTGTCCTTCAGGCTTTCGGATTCCCCGATCACTTCACCTGGCTCATCATGACTTGTGTGAGGACCCCTAAATTTTCCATAGCTTTGAATGGGGAGTTGCATGGATTCTTTGCCAGTGGTCGTGGGCTTCGTCAGGGGGACCCTCTTTCTCCCTACCTGTTTACATTGGTCATGGAGGTACTTTATGGTATTCTCACTACTCGCTCTTTGTTGCCGGAGTTCAAATATTTTTGGAGATGCAAAACGACCAGCCTATCACACTTATTCTTTGCGGATGACGTCTTCCTGTTCTGTGAAGTCAACTTGCCTTCGGTGAAGCTCTTCAAGGAAGGCCTCCAAATCTTCTCGAATTGATCTGGCTTGGTTCCAAACACAAATAAAAGTGAGATCTTCCTTGCAGGAGGATCACCTTCCTTAAGGAACCAAATTCTCCTTACCCTTGGTTTCCACGAAGGAAGCCTACTAGCTCGCTATTTCGGGGTTCCCATCATCACTTCCAGGATCAGTAAGGCGGATTGATGCGTGTTAGTCAACCGCATCACAGCGAGGGTACAATCTTGGACTCATCGCTTCCTATCCTTCGTCGGGTGGCTACAGTTGATCAGGTTAGTCCTTCATGCCATCTAGGCATACTGGGCTAGTGTATTTATTTTACCTGTAGTGGTCTTGGATCAAATTGAAAAAATTCTTAGACAATTCCTATGGAAAGGCCTGGAGCTGGGAACGGGGGGTGCAAAGGTCTCTTGGGAGGACGTGTGTTGCCCAAAAGAAGAGGGGGACCTTGGCATCCGTAGGCTTCGGGAGTATAACAAGGCCGCCATGTTAAAACATATTTGGATCTTGTTTGCCGATAAGGAATCTTTATGGTGCAAATGGATTCACTCGACCTTCTTAAAAAGGTTGAATTTCTGGGTGGCCAAAAAACCGACATGTTGTTCATGGGCTTGGAAGAAGATCCTCCAACTCAGGACTAAGTTTCGAAGCTCCTTCTATTAGAGAATCGGGGATGGTTGCTCAATGTCCCTCTGGTTAGATAACCGGCACCCCAAGAGTCCTCTAAACTTGTATTTTCCGGACTCAGCCATATATACATCTGGCCTCTCTAGGCAGGCGACGGTGGCGGACCTATTCACCGACCATGGAGCTTTGACCAAGTTGGTCTTGGACTCTTGGGCGGAACCCCTTCCCACCCTTTCTCACCTCTCTAATCGTTTTGGTTGGAAATGAAACACCTCCCATGTGTTCATGGTAGCCTCGGCTTGGGATTTGACTAGGAGGAGGAAGACTCGGGTCTCTTGGCACACGTTCATATGGAACAACTTGATCACTCCAAGGTACCAACTAAACATTTGGCTTATTGCCAAACACAAGCTTCCTACCCAAGCTCTATTATTATCTTATGGTAGGATAGATAATGTGTCCCTTCTACAATGAGGTGTCGGATTCCATAGACCACCTATTTTTTCGATGCCGCATCTCTGCTAGCATCGCCTTCTTTTGGGCCTCCAGATGCAATCTGCCGTGGTGGAACAGTTCGTGGGTCGAGAACCTCAACTGGGCCATCTCCTTCCTTGCGGGCAAAGACTTTTACAAGTGCATTGCTCGCTTCTCTTTTGGTGCTCTTTGTTATTTCATTTGGAAGCACAGGAATGGCATCCTCTTTAGAGAGCAGCACTTATCCATTCCATCGGTGAAGAATCAACTCATCAAGGTCGTCAGAGACAAGGCCACCACCTTCAGGAGTGTGGATGATACTTATAGAAACCGGAGATTGCAGCATAGCTGGGGTATTGATCCAATCATTTTTTCAACTGGGGAGTCTTCTACTTCAGCAGGGCCCTAGCTTGGCATTTGCTGTCTGGACACTCTTCCTCCGTGTGGGTGCTTCCTTGATGGCTCTTCACTTTTGTCGTTGGTGGATGCAGGCATAGATTGTGGTTCATCCGGCCTTCTGTGGCCTCCCGCTGCTTTCCTTTTCCTTTCGCCATTGTTTTGGCTGTTTCTGCTTCCTTAGGCCCGCTCTTGCGGTCCTTTTTTTCATTCGGCTCCCTTCCACTCACTCTGACTATTGTCTTGTTGAGTGCAAGTTTTATGGTACCGGATCTTTTGTAATTGTTGGTTCAAGCTATATATTCTTACCCTTTACCAAAAAAAAAAGAAAAAGAAAAAGAAAAATCAGCAATCGACTTTCTTTTGTTTGATCAGATGCACTATGTTATGGACTTAAATATGGTCTTGCTATCTTACAAATAAGATAACAACATAGTGATCAGTTCACTTGAAAATAGAACGAAGTAAAATTTCTGCGAACTATAGCCCATCTATGGGACAGATTCTAATGATAAACCATATTTAATTACTTGTCCAATAAATATAAATTAATGCCGGCCTGGAACATTCGTCGATTTTCCATTAGCCTTTGAGTCTGCCACACAAAGATCTAACATCACACGCTCAGCAGATTGCAGGTCGCGTTGCAGCTAATTTAATGTTGCTTGATCCGCTGCTTAATGCATCCAAACTTACAAAATATGATTCACTTGTAACAATCCTCTCTCGCTCGCCGATCCGACATACTCATGATTGATTATGACAAGAATCTATGTTGGAGAGGGTTACGTGATTCACTTCACAAGAACAGTAGTCGGCAGGACTTGTCTCGATTGCTTCAGGCGAGAAGGCGAGAAACTCCATTCCCTCCACTT
Source organism: Eucalyptus guilfoylei (assembly GCA_016097605.1). Classification (NCBI taxonomy): domain Eukaryota; kingdom Viridiplantae; phylum Streptophyta; class Magnoliopsida; order Myrtales; family Myrtaceae; genus Eucalyptus; species Eucalyptus guilfoylei. The sequence goes on from CM027867.1 coordinate 49,997,321, forward strand.
GTATGCATATGGGCGAGCACTACTAGGGTTTATGCTGACAAGATGGGGGGCTTGCACGACCTTACCCGATACCAAATCGCCCCAGGAAGTTCTGAACAAGGCTCACAAGCTTCACGAGAGTGACGGTTTCAGCTAGTATGATCTCATCAATAACAATTGTAAGCATTTCGCCTCGTTTTGCCAGACCGGTATTCGAGCCAGCGCACAGACAGCATTGGTCGGTGCTTGTGAGCGGAAAACCGAGGAAGTCAAAGAATGGGCCATAAAGTTTCTGCAGATGAATTAAATTCAGTGTCCCACAAATTCTACCAATCTATTGATATATATTTTGTAAATATATAAACTTATTATGAACTTGGAGAGAATAATGATTGCGAATACGAATTTATTTGGGACTTATCATTATCCAAGGCCAAAACTCAAGAAGAAAACAATAACGACCCGGAACCTTTTCTCTTCCCCTATTTAATCTCATCATATTCAAACCCCTCCCCCCATAATTTGGTGATCAATTGACCTTTGATCAACAGCCAAATAAATTCGCATATACAGCCTCCCTCCCCCTTTTTTATTGGAATTAATTAATCTTTGATCAACAACATATTCTTTAGTCAACTCCAAATTACTTATCAACGAAATTGGGACATACGTCATAGATTTGAACTTCATACATCTAATTCCAACATATTCAATAAGGTATGCAAATTAAAAAAGAGAACAACCCTCAATCAAAATATCCAGATATTATTGTCATCGTTGAAACATAACATTTTTTATATTTGTTTGTTTGCCTAGATAACGATGGCTTGAGATTTTAGAATTAGAAAAGAACTTTGCATGAGTGGCTCACATATAAGATTGTTGGGACCCCTCGTCTCTTCTCTTTCTCCGCTTCTCGCCGCCTTTCCCCTCCGTCATGGCCCGACTAGATCCTCATATAAAAAGAGGTTTTTACGTACAAGACGTGCGCGATCGGCCTTCTATATTAATTAAGATTATGATTAATTCAAGTTCGTTGATTGGCCTTCTTATTGTTATTGTTATCTGAAAAATACCCTTCCTTTCTGTTTTCTCTTCGTGAGAGTGACAGGATGGGCCCTACGCACTTGTTCTTTGTCTGGACATCTGGGGACCGTTGTTCACGTGCACAGTTGATGGAGCAAGGTCACTTTCTGTCCACCATGCACACGTGGGGATGTTGACTGTGAGAGCTTCCAATTTTAGTATATTTCAATAAATATTGCGAAGTTTTGATTAACTTAACTAATTCAAAAGTTTAAATTAGTACATGAAATGAGACCACATATATATGAGTAGTTTATAAACTCTATTGTTAAGTAACGTGAGATATTTTGATAAATATAACTTTTTCTAAAACTGAAAAATACCCACTTTGGCACTTTTTAATTTTCAGTTTCTACTTTTTGAGTCTCCTCTTAAACAAGTTATTTTACACACCGCATACCTCCAGTATTTATTTATGTTGCATAAGTATTGGCACATTAGGTGAGTTCAAGTGAGTCCTAAAAATGTTTCAAAGTAGGGTAATTTCTAAACTTTGATAGAATAATCATAAGCATAGTTAGAATCCTACTCGAACGCGCTTGTTGATAACTTAAAGAAATTGTCATTATTTTACGAGATCATATCCTCTTACAACGCAATGTACAAAAGGGGCTGCATGCGTGTTATCTGTCTCTTTCTCTCTTTCTCTCTCATTTCATAATTTATACATTCCGGTGCTCTTTGCTTTGCCGTTATATTTTTGGAAAATAAAGTTGTTACCTTTTCCTTGTCAAAAATAGACAGCTCTCTCTATCTGGGCAGTTGTGCGGTAACCTAACCCCAAAATAGTAAAAAAGAACACTGTACCAGAAAAACAATAACGATAGACCTCAAACGACCAAACCGCCAGTCAAACGTTATCGGTCGGGCCGTCCGTATACTTGGGGAAAAGTCAACGATAGGAGCACTCAGTTCTGTCCGATCAGACCGAGCGGCAAGCGGAGTGCCGGCCGTGATAGGTACTTTCTTTTGCTTTTCGCTCACGAAAGAAGATCGACGACCTTCACACGCTTGGATGGAATCAAAAATGGCTTGTGAGATCGCCGACTCGGGCTCACGCTGTTCAGCCATTCGACTCTTGACGGTCTTGTCGTTAGCCGCTTAACGGCATCTTCAGTGGTCACTGTTCCCCCTGTTCATTTGTCCCCCAATCTAGGGTTTCATTTATTTTATTTTACTTTCTGTTATCTTTTTTTCCCTCTTTTCACCACTCTGCCACCATCACTGCACAGTGTTCTTCACTGTAAGTGTGTGTGAACAGCATCCCCAACAATGGCGGCTCAGACCTTCTCTCTGTCTCTATCAATGAGACGGCAATAAATCCACCAGCCCAGCATGGGGCCGAGAAGCAAATCAATGGGCTAGCCCATGCAGAAATCCGTTTCAGCCCAATTTTATCTAGCAGACTCATGGACATGACGCGCGCACAGGAGCAACTACCTTCCTTTCTGCAGCAAAACCTACTTTATTTGCTCAGCTGAATAATTAAAGTTCACAAGTCTAGGTACCCTGTTCATAGTATCGCACTAGTACAAAGCAATTATTGATAGTCAAATTGCCATGGCCGATAGAAATCGAGAAAAAGTACACATTTTCTCTCAAGCTTATTAACCCGATGCCTCGTTTGGATGGTCTGGAAACATCCGGAACACTAATGATCTTGAACTTGATAAGAACAGCATGACTATACATGACTGGCCAGGCTTGCCGAGTCTTAACATCAGTGACATCGATGACCGATATGGCATTACAAAATCGAAATCCCCTAAAATGGAAGGAGTAAAGTAGTTCCCTGGATGAACAGCATTACACATCCGCAACTAGTGGAGATGATGTATAAAGAATGAGTGACCTTACGAAAAGTTCCCCCGGTAGGTTCAATTGTCTAGGCACCAATGTTTTCTCTATCAGCAACAACTGATTGTTTCCAGTGTTACCACTGACTTCATTCATAGATAGCTAATGTTTGGGTGAATACTAGAGACATAGGAACGTGAGTGCAGCTACATTAAGAGCATCCTACACATGAAGTCGCACTTCTAATCGCAAGTCCATGATTCTTCTCCAAATACAATCTTATGAGGATTGCAGGAATAGAAATATTGCTCGTATATCTTGCATTTTGACTAAAATAATATCCTAGTAAGTCATATTTGGATTGCCCAAAAAATTGTGACATCGGATGCGAATGAGATCAAGACAATGATGATAGCTTGTGGATGAAAGAAAATGTTTATGGAGGTTAAGCGAGACGAATTAAGCTCAAATGACTTAAAAATTTCAATAGTTTTGCCTTTCCTATCTGTCTATGCATTATTCAGATTCATATCACATCATTTTGTTGCATACATTAGATACATTCTTGTGGTACTCGACAAACAATCGCATTGGTCTATTTCTAAAAAGTACAACAATAGTAAAATCATATTAGCGTATCGAAAAAACTTTGTTCCACAAGTACCCAAAATCCTTTCCTTCAAAGTGGTCTCTCTCTCTTGACATCATGGTCCTCTATTTTTCTCTTCTTTTGTGGCCATCATTGTCATTTACTCTTTTTAGTACCCTATTTTGATGCGGGACGCCGCAACAAACAAAAGTTCTCCAATTATCAAACACGAAATGCTGCCCATCCGTCCTTTGGCTGCATGATGTTCGATTCGGTCTTTCTGAGTGATGATAGCGATGGGTTACATTACGCCCACATTACAATAACAGAAAAAACATCTTTGATTGGACAGTTTTCTGAGGCTTTCTTTTCACTTGTGACAGTTACTTACAGTTATGTCCTTCTTCTTTTTTTGTCCAATACAGGTATGTCCTTTTCTGTAGGGTTTATTATATTGGGATGCAAACGTTGTTCAGCACACGTGGGAAATATTAATCGGTAATGATGAGAAACTTCCGAAATCCAGATCCCGACCACCTATATCTAACGATCCCGGTCCCATCAGGATGTCATTTCTATTTGTAATACATATGTCCATGTTCAAAACACTTAAATAAGTTTTAAAACTCATAAAACGAGTGAATCAAATCAGGTCAAACACACATGATTTATATCCTAACTTGACTGAATTTATATTATTAAAATACTTATATATTTAATCAAACATGAGAAAAATTATATCCAAATTGAGATAAAAGCACCAAGTGGACAAGCCCAAAAATTGACTAAGGAGAAAAGAGAATGACGAGAGGAATCTATATAAATCATAAGCCCATTTGTGATCTATTAAACACCCATTCATATTATATTTAAATTAATTTATGATTGTTTACGAAATATAACTAATTCATATTACAATTTATCCACCATATATAGGCTAAAGAATAACTCATTTTTTAAGGTCTAACAAACAAGCACCATTTGGCCGATTTAGAACGTCGTTATATAATTAGCTTACGAGAGCAGCCAAGTAACAACTTGAACGGAAAGATATATGATGGCGTGAAAACAATTTCACGATAAAAGACCGCACTATATTTATTTTATTCGGCTACATAAACACAGCTTGCCTTATCGTGTGATTAAGGCATCAGCCACAAAATTGTTGTGGGGTTGGGGTCGTGAATTTGGAATCAAGAGCAAAATTGATCGTCAAGCAGGCTCGAGCCGCTTAAGAAAATTCTAAGGCTCAGAGAAAAGGGCCGGTTCCGACCAAATCAGGGCCGTTCCGGCTGGTTTACTCTCTCTCAAACACACACCCAGAGACACATGCGCACACAATCAACATGGGCCACATTTTGAAATACAGGCTTGGACGGGTCAGTCCAACGTGGGCCAACAAGCAAATCCAACTGGCCGAGTTAGTTCAAGCCCAAGTTCTTGGCAGCCCAGATTATCTAATGGACCCATAGGCATGGCACTAACACATGATCATGTGAGAAATGCAGTTGGCGCGACAGAACACAAAAGTGCTAGAACAATTCCCAACAAATCTACGTACATGAAATATTATTGCCTCTACAGCTCAACTACCTTCCCTTCTGCAACAACCGACTTTCTTTGCTCTACGAAGTTACGAAATCTATGAATTCCGTTAAATAAAATGGCACCTGGTGCAAGGCAATTATTGCTGAAGTGAGTAAAAAAAAATACTGTATTAGATACGTACTAAGAAAGCAGTACATTTTTTCTCCGAGAATCCAATTCATATGCCACTGTGAATTCAGGCTCGTAGCAAGGCCGGTCCATATAAAGAAGTTCTTTACTTACGCAAAGCGAAAAACTTCATTCCAATTTATCAAAATTTTGTGTTGTGTCCACCATCAATAGAAAAAGGCAATTCTCATGTTTCCATTTGATGTTTTTCCGACAGTCAAATTATCTACTGTAGTTAGACTAAAAAAAAAAAAATTTATCTACTGTAAAATCCAACCCTTGAACTTGATTGGCATGTCAACAATAACATTTGATGACTTATGCCAAACGACTATGGGGAAGCCCGATCTAAATCCATCGAATTGATCTTATAAGAATTAGTCGTCAAGGTTGGACAACATGCACGTGCATTATGGAAATTGCTGCATGACACGCATTTTTCATTTCAAAGAGAAGCTAATCGAGTCAGAATTAATCTCGCCAAAGCGGCCTTGAATCCTCAAGGAATAGAAAATCCAGCACACCAGAAAATTATGAAAGGACTGAAATGATATCGATTCGTAAGTGAACTACAACCAAAGATAATGCACCTATTTAGAGGGCGCCCTAAGCTCTCCTACTAATGCAGATCAATCTAAAAACCTTTCTTCTTGTGCATAAATCTTCTTACGTCCTCGACAATAGATTCCCAAAGCCATCACACCATTATGTTCTCTAACAATGACACCAATTTTAGTTTTACCACTTTGCATATTCAAAGCACCATCGCCATTTATTATCAGGAGTTTAAATATACTTGCTTTTCCCTCCCTCCATAAAATTCAAAGCAATCTTCACGGCGGCCTTCAAGTATTCCCCACTAGTATTCAGTACGATTGCGTCTAAAATTCGAGCACATTGTCATGTTCAATCAAGCTTTTACCCTTCAGGTTAATATCCCCCAAATTATCATGGAGAGGATTCGGTTCTTTGGGGCACATTTTGCCTTATTACACGAAATGAAAGAGGTGCTCATATCTGACGATGAAAACAAAAGGAAAAAAAGAAAAGAAAAAAGAAATAGGTGCGAGCATGAGTCGAATTGATTCCAACCGTTGAATTAGAGGGATAGAAAGCTACGGATCGAAAGAACATGTTCATGCATGCTCACGTGCCGCAACTTTTGACTTTCGCATGGGATATGATGAAGCCAGTGTAGCGAGTCCATGATCCTTGTCAATTTCCTTTTCCATAGATGAGGCTTGACCTTCTCCCCCAAAGTCTGTTAGATCCGTCGGACAAATTGCATCATATGGTCGCGTTCCCATCAAAAGATCAACCAGCGCAACTCTAAAGTTATAGACGTCGCTCTTCATATATAGATGATATGTTCAACCAAAATACTGTGATACTCTAAAATAACGGCTTCAAGCATGGTCAAACTACGGCCGTAGACCTTTGTGGCTCTAAAGGTCTTTGGCATAAGGCAAATGGTGTTTGGCAATTTTTTTGAAGAATTTTGGGGAAAATGCTAGGGCAAGTTTGAAGGTTTTTTGGATTTTGATCATTTCCATAATGCCATCACTAACCTTTCATAATTTGAAAATGTTCTCCCCTCGCGTGATGTTGCTGGTGAAGGGCTTAGGTTTGCCAGCAAGGCTAGATTGCTAGCAGCCTCGCCGGAGGCCGCATGACCCCATACGACCCAATCTTAGGAGAGGAGAGGGCCACTAGTGCTAGATCTGGCTTGCCGGTCGGCTGCTAGCCATAAAACCCTTGGTCGTTTTTTTTTTAAATTAAAAAAATAGCAAAATTTCTTTGTAAAATGTGATTTTTCAAACACCATTTAAACTAAAGTTGTTTAACAGTTACCAAACACTACCTAAAGTTTTTTTACATTTTCCTCAAAACTTTCCCCAAAGCCAAAACAAACACACCCTATGCAATGATCAGTCCAAGCAATGCACAAAGCCTATTATATTACTCGTGGCGATGTACGTGAATGCCGCATAGTCATAATTTCCAATAACTTGTGTTGTCATGATTTGTTTTCACTGAACCTTTTCTTGCCAACCGAAATTCTTCGAAATAACTATAAATTTTAACTTCTTTGAAATCCCTTTTTTCATTTTTGAAAGACGATCGTTTTATAATTCACACACGCATATAGTTGTTAAGATGATGGTTATGTGTAACGTATTGTTTGGAGAGAGAATTCATGCCATCATTAATTATCTTTAAATGGTAAGGTTTTGGAAAGATTCCCAGCCAAATCCAGGGGCTCTCTCTTTCAATTTTGTCTTTCTTGATTGAGGCCACCTTTTTCAAACTCCTTTTTTTGCTTACTCTTCACGTTTTTGGCCCACCCAAGTCTCTTCATACTTGGGGGTCGTTTTAAATATTACATAAGATAAAAAAACCATATATTTTAAGATATATCCGTTTCTTGTTTTTGACGTGCCACCGCCATCCGTTCCAATATCTCTAGGGATCTCTCACCACCCATTACTCCCTCCTTCCCTCTCTTTTGCAAAGCGTGCGCAGCCAATCTCTCTCTCTCTCTCTCTCTCTCTCTCTCATCCTTCATTCAAGAACGGTGCAGTATCAACCCAGAATAGTGCCCCTGGCTACTTCAAATTTTCTCGTAAGTTGCACTCTTACCCTTCACTTCTGCTTCACTCTTTTTGGCGCATGGAAGCTTATCCAAGACCAGCTCCGCATGAGTTCAAGAGAGTGAAGAAGGGCCACCCGAGAGAGAGAGAGAACTGTGGCTCAGATGATCGACAAGGTTCGCAGTATTGATGCTACTATATTTATCGGCTATGTGGCTTATACACCCATCATGGTCAGTTACTCATCATCGTATTCTTCCTTTTCCATTATCATTCACTTTTCTTGATCATGGATATCTTCATATGTGGCTCAACTAAATCATCCCTTCTTGTCTTTCGTTTTTGGCCCAGGAACAATATTTGTATCGGCCAGCCGTCATGGAATCTTGCCGTCCCAGCTTCCTGCTCCGTGTTAACACTTGCTCACATTTGCACAGTAAGAGACGATTCATTTTTAATTTTAGGTTACGTCCGTTTCATGAAAAATGTATGATTTAAAAAATATTTTTCTAAAAATGATTGTTTATACTACTAACAGGGAAAAAAAAAATGAATGAACAAACATATCTTCATCGTTCACGAATATATTTAGACATACATTAATATCAATAATGTAAATAATTTCCATTGGCTAATTATTTTAGGCGGTAGAGGAGATTATTTAAAAAAAAGATTTCAAATCATTTATTTTTCGCGAAATAAATAAAGCATTAGTCATGCTTCGACAACTATCTTCTTCTTTTCATTTTAAGGGCCGTTCATATGTGTGATTTTGATCGCACATGTATATCTATAAGAGGCAAGTCACAACATAAACAGTTTATGACATCGGAAATGGCCAAAAGAAACAATAATAATAATAATAATAATAATAATAATAATAATAATAATAATAATAATAATAATAATAATAATAATAATAATAATAATAATAATAATAATGATAATGATAATAATAATAATAATAATAATAATAATAATAATAATAATAATAATAATAATAATAATAATAATAATAATAATAATAATAATAATAATAATAATAATAATAATAATAATAATAATAATAATAATAATAATAATAATAATAATAATAATAATAATAATAATAATAATAATAATAATAATAATAATAATAATAATAATAATAATAATAATAATAATAATAATAATAATCTTGTCCTATTTTCTTGGTGACCAGAGAGGGAATCTATAACAAGCAAATAGTTGTCACTGTTTTGGGTTAACACGCAACCGATCAACCCAAAAATACTGAAAACCGGCAAAAACACAAAGTATGCGAACACCTTAGATCCCAAAGATAAAGGTAAGTCCATATCTTACATTAAAACAAATACATAAACTTACTCTTTTACTTGTCCAACCAAATACAAAAGATCAACAATCGACTTTCGTTTGTCTGATTTGAAGACTATCTCGTGGACTTAAATGTGGTCTTGATATTATATAAATTGCATCACAGTGATCATTTCATTTACGAGAGAGTATTTACATGGTGACCATGACCAATATTTAATTACTTTCTAACACAAATAAATTATGCTGTCGTGGACCATCGAGTAAATCTCATCGACTGGAGTGGGTACATGCCCACTTCGATAGTTTTAAGTACTTCATATATATATATTTTAAATCTCCATTTGTTTCGTGGAAATTTTCCAAAACTATTTGTATTGTTCAAAATAATTAGTCAACATAAAATATCTTTATTTTTGACAATAATTTATGTCACAATATTTTCGTGGATGATGAAAATATTTTTATTGTTTATGAAACAAATGCATCCTAAATCAGGACTCAGATGAAACTTATATCGTACATTTAGGAGATTACAAAAACAAGATAAGACGTTGCTCTTTTGCCTGGTATATACTTTGTTATATCAAATTAAGCAGGAATTTTTCATAACCCTCGTACCACTCCTCTGTTTCTCTCTCAGGACACTACTCTCTTATTTCTTTCTTCTTCCTCAACATCATTTCTCGTTCAGTCGTCTCCCTTTCTCAAAAGTCTTCTTCACATTTCCTAAGAAGTCGAAATAGTCGGTGTAGAAAACGTACGTCAATCAAATCACGGAAAATACTGAAACTTGTGACTTGTGGTGATCGATGTTTATTGTCTATTAGTAAATTGCAGATCGCGTTGCGGCTAATCTACAGCTGCTCAATCGGCAGCTTAATCCATCCAAACTTATAAAATATAATTCACTTGTGACAATCCCATCGATTCAAATCTATTCCCTTCTCGTCGCCTAATCAGCTAGTTGATTCTATAGTAATTATTTCCTGTGGGTGGAATGATTTGGACAATCAATTCTTTTTCCATATTGCACATACTTATTATTGATTGTATCTGGAATTTACGTCAGAGAAGGTTATGTGATTCACTTCACAAGAATGGGGGTCGATAAGATGTGTCTTGATTGCTTCCAGCGAGAAGGAGAGAAACTCTGTTCCTCCACTCCTATGCATATGGGCTGCCACTACTGAGGTTCATTTTGATAAGATGGGGCACCTGCATGACCTTACCCGATACCAAATCGCCCCAGGAAGTCGTGAACAAAGCTGGTGTGCTTCACGACGGTGATGGTTTTGGTGAGTACGATCTCTTCAATAAAAACTGTGAGCATTTTGCCTTGTTTTGCCGGACCGACGTTTAGGCAAGCACACAGACGCATTATTCACTGCTTGTGAGCGGAGGATCAAGGAACTTGGAGAATGGGCCATTAAGTTTCTGCAGATGAAATAAGTTTTAAGTGACCCAGATATTTATAACAATCTCGCCTTCCCTATGTATATGTATATAACAGAGAAATGTTGATAAGATCATCATACAAATACAAGGCCGAAACTCGAGGAAAAAACAAAACTGACACAAAAATTCTGGATATTATTATGCTAATGGTGAAGCCCTCAAGCATAACCGCATAAGCAAGAGAAAGGAGTAAAGTGATTGGGGAATTTCAGACATATAATTACAATTACAAAATATTTTGTGAGGTAGGTCGAGAAAAGAGAGAATGATCTTTAACCAAATATTCAGATGTTACTATCATTGTTAAGAGATAATATGTATTATATAGTCACAGAAATGAAATATGGTGAACCTTATATTCTCCCTAATTTTACTAGTTAAATCTTTTTCATTTTTTCTATCCCTAATTACTTTGTTACTCTGTATGACCCAACCAGATTGGCAGGTCACATTAAAATAAATGTTCCAGCTTAATTTTATTTCCTGAAAAAACCACCTATAAAATTTACTCTCTATGGACTTTATAAACTAAATGTTTCAGATGTAATTGGATATACTAAATTAAACACGTGTGGACTTTATAAACTAAACGATTCGGATGTATTTTAATGCAAGAAAATAGATTCTTCGCTTGTTGCAAAACATTAGTGAATTACAATGGCCAACAGGTCGTGCCGGCCCAGGCATGGTACAATTGGGCACGTATCCAGCTGAGCCCATTACAATGATTGGGTCTAGGGCATTGGTTCAGGTGAACAAATGAGTCCAATGATTGGGCCTAGGGCCACATGAGTGGCTGGGGCCTTGGGGCCGAGGCCTTTCCGCCAACTTAAAAGGCAATCAGAAAATTTAAATTAGACGTCTCTTTCCCTCTTTTTCACCTTCGTCCGTCTCCATAGAATTTCCAATTTCGAACAATTCCCACTATATATATATGATTCTCTCACTAATTATGATATAGTCCAGTTAATTCGATTTAATGACTAACTGAGAAGAGGAGGCATATGGAAACTCTTAGAGATTTTTTTTTTTTTTTTTTTGAGAGTAAAGACCCTCTTGTAGTGTGTAAACAAGGTCACAAGAATTTTCATTATGAACCACAGATCAGGATTGAACACTGGTTGCTGCACAAACGGCGTCCTTGCTATCAAGAGGGGGATGTCTGCATCCAAAAAAAGGGAGGTGCGTGTAGACCCTGGCAACCAAACCAAGTATAGAAGTGTTTCAACTTTCACTTGCTTATATTATTAGTAAACACAGGTGTTTTATATACATCGTGTATTCTTGTTTTGTTTTTAATATTTGAAATTTTATTGTGCGTTGATTTTGTGTGATTCTTGTTAAGAAATCATGATGAATTAAGCATGACCGAAAGTTATATTCCTATGAATTTCTATTAATCTTTAATTGTTGACCCAACAAGGAATGCTGTGGGAAGGACCGTATGTTGACTGGCTGGCCTTTACTCCTCGTTCAAAATCTATTTCACCCAAATGTTGCAAGAAACACTACAATTCTGTTCAAGTGAACTGTCATCCTTCGATCTTTTCTATGGATTAGAGACCCTAGAATATCCGTATTCCAAATATCATTGTCCAGCATAGATATCTCAAACAAACGACATTGGCTTTTTACATAATAAAAGACTAACTTTTGGTTATTATGAATAAGTGATAGATTTAGCTGATGAGAGCAGAGTTTGGTGAATAGTTGGAGTCATCGATAAAAATAATAGTTGACAAAATAGTGGGGAGAAGTACACTATCGGTGCCATAAGTTGTGTACGGTGCTCACTTTGGTGCCAAAAGTTTCTGTCGGATCACTTAAATGCCAAAAAGTTTGAAAAATGATCATTTTAGTGTCAACTCCGATCTGGTTGGCCGGAAATCCGACATGGCATTTTTTTATTAATTTTTGAAGCTAATGTGGCTCATCGGAGTGTACGTCAGCATTTAAACAACAAAACGACGCCGTTTGGTGTGTCTCCCCCAATTCAAAACCCTAAATCTCCAGCTAGTCGCCATTCTTGACGGCCCCTGTGCTCGGCGGCCACGGGTCCGACCCCGACCCCGACCCCGACGATGGCCACTCGACGGCCAAGTCGAAGGTCGTGATCTGGCCGTTGCTCGGGGAGGCCGCCAACGAGTGCGCTGCCCCCATCTCTCCCTCTCCATCTCCGATCTCCCCGATGAGTGCCTGGCTTGCGTCTTCCGGTACCTAGGCTCCGGCGACCGGGCCGGAGCTCCCTCGTGTGCCGCCACTGGCTCGCGATCGAAGGCCAGAGCCGCCAGAGGCTCGCCCTCCACACCCACTCGAAGCTGCTGGACGCGGTCCTAGCTCGAAGAATTTGAGGACATTGAAGCTGTTGAAATGTTACCGAGATTGGGACACGGTGCTATTACGACGGAGGCTGACTGACGGCGGCCGAGCGATGGAGGCTAAGTGACTTTGGCCGAGCGATGACGGCCGAGCAACAAAGGCCGAGCAATGGCGGCCGAGCAACGAAGGCCGAGCGACGGAGGCCGAGCGACGGCAGCTAGCATTGGGCGAGGATCGGACAAAAAAACCCTAATTTCAATCCAAAAAAAAAAATCCAAATGAGTTGTGCGACGTCGTTTTCTCAAGGCCATCCACTTAGGATGGCAAAACGACGTTATTTTCTTAAGGAGGACAGAAAATGACGTCGTTTAAAGGCCTTGTCGATTTTTTTTTTTTTTTTAAAACCACGTAATCATTTTGGCCGGAATCTCTCGCCGGTGACACCAAAGTGATTGTTTTTCCTCTGATTTGGCACTTAAGTTATCCGATGGAAACTTTTGGCACCAAAGTGAGCGCCGTACACAATTTATGGCACTGATAGTGTACTTCTCCCCAAAATAGTGAGTAGCAATATTTTCGAATAATTAAGCTCTTTTAAATTAAATGTCGACAACTTAAAGAGCATTGACAACTAAGGAAATTATTGATAGCAAGTCAGTTATCTGGGAGGAACTCATAAGACATTAGCTTGTATATGCCTAGTCGCGATATATTTGGATATTTGAGTTTCTTGTGGATAAATGTTATTATAACTTCTTGTAACCGCAAATAGTATGAGGAAGATATTTAGTAATCACCTGAAGATAAGAATTCCTAGCGAAATGAATATATGAAACCAAAAGCTCCCGCAAATAGTTTATGGGGAGTTATATGGTGAAAACTATAAATATTAGTGTTTGTGTACCATAGAAAACCCCACACGATGCATAAAAACTTGTTATCATTCTATCATCTTTCAATTTCTGCACTCTAGTTATGGCTATAATTTCCAGATATTTTGCTGTTAATTAGATTTTATGTCTTTAGGTTTTGTTGTCGATTAAATTCTAGCAAAGTTTGTGAACTTTCAGTTCTATTTAAAGTGAAATTCTATGTTTCTTTGTGTTCTTATGATACCTTTCTTATCCGGAGTCACCACAGGTCCGTCTCAACCCATAAAAAGCGGAAGAATGAATTCTAGTGAAATGTATTTTGTTGCGGATGCAAATTCCGGCGAGACAATATGACTGTCAAAAGGCAGCGATCGGGCTACAATGACCACATGACAGAGCCCAATCAAACCACTACCGAAGATATTTGAACCATGCACCCATTGCATATGACTCGGCTGAGGTCCATCAGGAGGTCAACTTTGGACTGCCGGAGAATCGTGACGTTAGATGGAAAGAAAATTTTCATGCATGCTCACATGCTGCAACCTCTGACTTTTTTGCACGGGACAGAATCAAACTGGTGTAGTTTTATTCCTATTCCATCATTATTATCATGGAGAGATTTATAGTACAAATAGCGACACCACAAAAAGCCTACTCTTGTATTACCCATCTGTTGATCAGAAGCTACCCCATGTGCGAAATCGAATGCATATTGAGCAACATCAAGGCAAAATTGGAATGTATTGGATGGAAGGATGAATAAAAGAAAGAATTTGGACGTAATAAGGGCTTGAAGCAGTATCACATGACATAACTGCTAGTATTTTTCTTCAGTTTCAAACAGAAGTGCATAAACCGCCTTTTGTTGACCCGCACTAGTATGGTCATTGCAATCAAATTTACTTAGGTCCAAAGTTGCATTTTTCATGGGGTTTGATGAATTAATATGGATGTAAACATGTACCAACCGATTTGCTATTACTACATACAAGGTGTGAAATCGAATGCGTATTGAGCAAGATTGAGGAGAAATTGGAATGCATTGGATGGAAGGATGATTAGAAGAAAGAAATTGGAATGTATTGGATGAAAAGTGCTCCTATTCTGTCTATCGAAAAAATCACTTGCTTGCTAGCAGCAAGATCAAGCCCATATTGTAAATTGATTTGGCTACTTTTGGCCATTATTTGAAATAATGTCACTCTAGGCCATTTTTTGATAAATCGACCTCACTTCAAATCCTTATTTGAAATTTTCCCTAAATATACTCATGAGGAGATTTCTAGATAAATAGTAACTTAGCAGAAAGTCTATTCCTTTTTTTGGTACCTGTCAAATGAACAAACCATGTCAAAAGCAAATTGAGCAAGATGGAAAAGAAATTGGAGTATGCAAAACAAATGGTTTGGAATGACTTACACCCGAAGATTCGAAACTCAGCAACCATATTCATGCGTATACGACGAGTGCATTGCATATTCACCATCACCGTAGCGTGTCTTCTAGTCCATTCGATTATTTTTCAAGCTTTATCTATGACATTTGGCGATCTTTTATCGGACCGGCATTCGCTCAAGCACGTGAACGCCGATGTTTAGGGATCGCAACTATAGAATCAAGGATGACAAATAATGGATTATCTGAGGAAATTGTTACCGGTTGCGTATTATGTGACGTGATTAAGAGTGATAGATCCTCACTACCTGCATTCCTATATGTACGCACCACCTCTATTTGACTTGATTAAGCGGTTGACACCATTGACACCGTTATCATTGCTAGCGATGCAAAAATGATGTGGATGCTAAGGCATTGTTAGGGATTCCCATAAAGTATATATTAGAATAATTAAATATTAAACCACTCTTCCATGAAACAGCTTAAATTTTCAAAATAGTTGGCTGTGATCCCACAAAACCTTACATGGTATCAAAACTAGAGATCCTAAGTTCGAATCTTTCTAGGCCCCATTTGTCTCCATAATTAAATTTCCACGCTTAATATTAGGCAAAAAGACTAGCTTAAGCATGAGAAGGAGTGTTGTAAAAATTAAATATTAAATCACGCTTTTATCTAATAACTTAAGTTTTTAAAACAGTTGATAGTGATTTTATAAAATCTTACATGGTATCACAGCCCGGCTTTGCCAACAAGTCTGGACCCAAAAAAAAAGTCATACAAGAGAATTACAAGTTGTTGTGCGTTCGACCCAGACTTGATGTACAAAGGGGAGATCTTTGAGATTGTCCTATATCGGTTTAAAATGGGCTGGTGGTCAGTTTATAAGTGTGAGAGAAAACCTCACCATTTGAGCTAACTTTTGGGGTAAGAAAGCCCAAGACCATCCAACATTGGTATCCACATATTCATCTAATAGCTTAAGTTTTTAGAACAATTGATTATAACTAATCTCTCATGGTATCAAAGCAGAAGGTTCTAAGTTCAAATTTTTTTCAAGCCCCATTTGTCTTCCCAATTAAATTTCCACGCCTAGTACTTGGGAAAAAACCAGATTAAGCGTAAGAGGGAGTGTTAGAATAATTAAATATTAAACCACACCTTCATCAAATAGTTTAAGATTTTAGAATAATTGGCTATGGTCCAATCAAATCTCACAAGATATTAGAGTTGAAGGTCCTGAATTTGAATCTTTTCAGGCTTTATTTGTCTCCTCAATTAAAATTCCACACTTAGTTTTAAACAAAAAGACCAAACTAAGCTTGAGGAGGAATGTTGGAAAATTTAAATATTAAACCATACATTCATCTAACAACTTAAGTTTTTAGAACAGTAGATAGTGATCCCACAAAATTGTACAGCATACAATATGAAATTTTCCATCAAAGAATCTTTGGATATTTTTGACACCATGACAAGTGCCTGATATTTAGTTATTATCGATATGCAATGAAGTAGATTCGACAACCTCATATGAAACCGTCAAAATTAACGAAGAAAAAGCGAAAAGAGTGGAGAATATATTATTCGGGCATATTTGATCATCCGTGAAGGAAACCAATTTAATGGATTGAAGATTGGTCGATATTATATGCAGTTGATGACTTGGATGAAAGTATTAGCACATGCCAGCTAGTGGCGAATGATGGCTCATTATTTTACCAAAGTTGTCGATAGTGTATTAACTAAGGAGCTAATGATCGATTTGGAAGAATGCATCTAAGGCTCAGGCATGTGTAAATCCATTAAAGAGATTGTCGAGAATAGTTAGGTGAGTGGAGAATGAGATTGCTTTTTTGAAGGGAATTGACAACATGGGAAAAGATCAACTCCTTGGAGATAAGGCTACTATTTTGAAGGAAATTGACAATGTGGGAAATAAATAATTTCTTAGAGATAAGGCTACTATTTTAAAAGGAGTTGACAACATGGGAATATGGGACCATTATTTTTGGAAGTGTCAAACTACAGTTCAACCACGAAAAAACTACTCCCAGACAGTTACAAAAGAAAGTCTATAAATATCAAGTTCTATTAATTAGAAGAGGCCCCCTCGACAATCTAAATGTAATATTTTATTATTTTTTATTTTTAACACTTTATTTTTCCTTAATAGTTTTCCATTTCGTGTCGTTGATTAAATTTCGACACATACCTTTATCCCAATATTTTGTCATCAATTCAATTTCGGCGTGCATCTTTATTATGAACGTCGCGCCATCGATTAAATTTCGACTTTACATCTTTGCATGCTCTCGAGCTTTATCATCAATTAAATTCTAATATAGTTTGTACATGTGTATTGCTGTGGAAATGTTTGTATTTTCAAGCATTGTTGTTGATTGAATTTCGGCACTGTTTATATGTACAATTTGGTTTGAAGTTCGAAATAAAAGTTTGCAGATATTTCTTGTCCACTTGGATATTTCCTATCTAGAGTCACCACAGAACCCGTCTCCTCTCACCAAAAGTAGAAGAACAACTTTAGGAAAAGATGTTTCGTTGTCAAGTAGATTTTGGTGAAATAAATGGCATGCACGATGGGACCATTATGGTTGATTTAAGGAGATATGATCGTGAAAACAAGAAATCAACTTGATTATGATAGCGCTAGCAGTGACAACTCTTCATCACAACCTAGTAATAATAAGGCGGGAAAGTCATCGATTGCACTATCAGTGGCGAATCGAGAACAAGTTGGAGATGTTGGTATCAAGACAACTCACCAATGAGCAAAGAAGACAATTAGTGCCAAGCCCTACAATGTTGGCTGTCCTGCGATGGTTATTGAAGGAGCACAAGAATGAATTGATTAACTGCATGATAAAATATCTCATTGATGTGATCGAGCCAATTACCACCGATACCTCCCATGAAGTGATGAATGGGCCTGGAACATCGAGTCATTCAATTCAAGTGCAAGCAAGTCCTAATAATCCTGCAATTTTTTTAAGAGGTTGTGCCTGTCATTAGAGGCATTTCGCTTAATCTCATTCAAGTTAACTTTCGTGGTATCGGTTATAGCAATGACAAGGGGGCACGTGATAACTCTTGGGTTTCCTATTTTAAAATAATCGAATGATTAATCATTCGATTATTTTAAAAGGAGACATATGTTGACACCCAAAAATGCCCGATATTTAGTTATTATCGATATGCGATGATCATTTGGAAACAATAAAAGTGAACTCGACAACCTCATATGCAACCATCAAAATTAACGATAAAAAGGGAAAAGAGTGGAAAATATACTATCCAGGCATGGATTGGTTGATATTATAAGTAGTTGATGACTTGGATGAAAGTGTTAGCACATGTCAACTAGTGGTGAATGATGGCAGATTATTTTACCAAAGTTGTCGATAGTGTGTTAACTAAGGAGTAGATCATCGATTCAAAAGATTGTATCTGAGGCTCAGGCACATGTAAATTCATTAAGGAGATCGTGTAGAATAATTATGTGAAGATGGAGAATGAGGTTGCTTTTTTGAAGGGAATTGACAACGTGGGAAAAGAACAACTCTTTAAAGATAATACCGCTATTTTGAAGGAAATTAACAACGTGGGAAATAAATAAATCGTTGGAGATAAAGCTACTATTTTGAAGGGAGTTGACAACATGGGAATATGGGACCATTATTTTCGCAATTGTCAAACTACAATTCAACCACGAAGAAACTACTCCCAAACGGTTATAATAGAAGATCTATAAATACCAAGTTCTATCAATTGGAAGAGGCCCCCTTGACAATCAAAATGTAAACTTTTATTATCTTTACTTTTCTGCACTTTATTTTTCCTTAGTTATAATTTTCCGATTCATGTTGTCAATTAAATTTCGACACATGTCTATATCCCGATGTTTTGTTATCGATTCAATATTGGCGTGCATCTCTATCATGGGTGTCGCACCGTCGATTAAATTTTGGTGCCATATCTTTGCACATTCTTGAGCTTTGTTGTCGATTAAATTCTAACATAGTTCATACATGTGTATTACTATGAAAATGGCTGTGTTTTCAAGCCTTATTGTTGATTGAATTTCGCCACGATTTGTATGTACAATTTGGTTTGAAATTTGAAATAAAGATTTGTAGTTATTTCTTGTCCGCCTGGATATTTCTTATTCGGAGTTGCCATATAACCCGTCTCTTCTAATCAAAAGCTAAAGAATAACTTTTGGAAAAGATTTTTCACTGTGGAGTAGATTCCGGTGAAATAGATATGAAGTCGCTACTTTTCTTTCGGATGATTTTGAGATAAAAGTATCAAAGGAAAATTAAAAGAGGAGATGACTTTTAAAAGGGTTCTCATAAATAAAACCTAAACTTGCATGTCAATCTACCGAAGAGTGAATCACTGTGGAGTAGATTCCGGTGAAATAGATATGAAGTCGCTACTTTTCTTTCGGATGATTTTGAGATAAAAGTATCAAAGGAAAATTAAAAGAGGAGATGACTTTTAAAAGGGTTCTCATAAATAAAACCTAAACTTGCATGTCAATCTACCGAAGAGTGAAATTAATTGGTTTTTTACTTTCACCCTCCCCCCCCCCTCCTTCCCAAAACAAGTCAAAAATAGCAAAGAACAAGTTGTTCGGTTCATTTCAAAACATTGGAATCCCACCCAACAAAACTATTCAACAATCAAAAAAGAATACTTGCTATAGTTTTGTCTATATCAAAATTCCAATGAGATTTATTAAACAAAAATTTCTATTGTGAATTGATTGCAAATCACCCAAAGACGTTTTACAAAAAGACGTGTTAAACATTGCATCAAAATAGACTTTTGCTAGATGGCAAGCCATACTTTCAGTATTTGATTTTGATATTGAATTTATAAATGGTTCTTCAAATTCATTACTCGATTTTCTCACAAGAGAATTTTTACAGGGGATACCATTATACCAAGACCCAAAAAAGCCAAAGATAAAGACAAAGCCATTGCTGAAACTTCCAATACATCACCAAAGCCAAAGGGCTTGACACCAATCAAGTCATGGCTTCAGATGGTAGAAAATCAATCATTCCTATAACAACATCCAATATCAAATACCTCTCAACATCCAATACCAAATACTCAACATCCAATACCAAATACCCCTCTAAAAGAAGAATCCATACCAGCTCTAGCTTAGCTAGCTGCTATACTACCCAAAGAAACACTGGAAATCCTATCTTAATTTTGGGCAAGATTCGAAGTTTTATCGAAATATCTTGTCGGAACAGTGCCTTCTTGATACAATTGAGATCTGTCCCTGTATCAAATAGTGTTGTTATTTCAATAATATTCATTGTTGATTTTTATCATTATATTTATTATCCATTTCCTAGAGGTTATTTCTATTAATAACATAAGGAAGCCTGGGTCAAAAGTATCGGAAGTATTAGTGATTTCATTTTGATCTTCTAATTTTGCTTTTCCTTTTATGACAAGAGATTTTATATCAGAGATTTCTTGTTTCATTTCTAATTGTGTCGCTTTCAAGGCCTGTATTTCTAATTTTTGTTGCTTTATTTCGTTTTGGAGATCATTAATATTTATTGGCCTAGAATGGGGTTTTTTTTTTTTTTTTTTCTATTTAGAATGTCTTTTAGATTGTAGGAATTATTGGGTTTAGTATTAATATTCATTGAAGATTGTAGTCTATCTAAGTATTCTTTTTTGGCTTCTGGGTCGGTTATTTTATCAGCAGTATTGAGGATGAATTCTTCTTCTTTTGTTAACATGTCTATTTTAGGGATAGGTTTTTTTGGAGAGGTGTCTTCATTTTATGATTCTGAAGAGGCTTCTATTTCATTTATTTGAAGACCTTCTTCTTCAAGAAGTTCATCAGAAGAAGTATCGTCGGTTTCTATAAAGATGTTGTTTAATTGGTATAAAGTATTATCGTCTAGAGATAGTTCATTCAATCTTTTATTAATTCCATCTTCCTTTGATGAAACTGGACTTCACGTAATAGTTCGACTATATGAATTATTTGTTAATGATACCAACCATGAAACAGCAAGTGGGTGTAAAACCTACTTGCTTAGAATATCTAGATAGATGTCCCAAATGTGAACTGGTTTGCACTCGATGGTGTGTGAGGAATCAAATTTGTGTTCTGCACCTCATCTGCCCATGTTCCTCACCCACTAAACCAATCCCATAAAGGCATATATTAGGCAACCGGAGTTCCCTAACTTATATATCTAGATTACGTGCTCTAATCTTCGGTCAAGGTCAACACTAGCTAGTTTGCTTTCCCAAAATAATTTTGAGGCAGCCAAATCTCGAAAGGGTTATATCTTTATCTATATTTATGTCCAATCATATCTCTGATTGATAGGTTACAAGATGGATATTACCTACATGCAAATTTATATATGTATACATATACATATATATATGTATATATATATATATATACATATTTATATATACATATATATGTATATATGAGTGAAATTAATAGTTGCCATCCACCGATAAGATTGGTTGAGGAAGGGATGGAGGAAAATTTGTCGTATCTTGAAATGGCGCATCATTTTTATCTTCACTGCTTCTGTCAATTTCGTCAAGGCCTGGTCCGCGCTTTAGTTTACTTTTACTCCTTGGGTCTTTCCTAGATTTTGCTCACTTCAATAAAGAAAAGCTTTGCCTTTGCGTCCCTCCCTCACGTACAAGCCCAATGCATGAATGTTCCCCCTCGAAGGTCTCGTTTCCTTTCCATGCTATCGTGCAATAAAGAGGGTCCAAAATTCACCAAATTGTCGAATAGGAAAAAGCCACTCTCATGGTGTTAAAAAAATTACAAAAATTGATCAAAAAGCAAACTTTAGGTTGAAATTTAATGATGAGCATTTACTTTACTTTCTAGAACTTTAAACTTTGTGCAGAATGGAATTTTTTTTATACTCATAATATTACGTTGTACTTGAGGCTGCAAGATTCCAATCGTTGGATTAGATAGGCACCACATTGATTCTAGAAACATGACAGTTTCCTCAATTTCGGTCTATGATCTTTTAACGGCAATAGGCTTTACTTTTTGATTTTTTCATCTTTGTATGGATGTGGTCCTTTGCTCACAAGGTTTGACCTTTGTTGTCGAAAAGCTCATGAATGCTCCCGTGCCCCAACTTCTGAATTTTTTTTTCATGGGATATTCAAAAAGTTGGCACATAGATAAAATAGTGCATTTTTTATTTCTAGAGTTTCTAGTATAAGTAGCAACCTATTTGTGAGCCTATTATATTTGAGGCAACTGTTAAAATTACCATTTATTTGGGAAGAATTTAGTCCCAAGATCCACTGGAGGCTTTTGCCATCTCAACATAACGCATTTCTAAAGAATCGAGAAATACGCAAATCTCATTTTGTTTTCCCATTATCGCTTTTTATATTATTTATTTAATGACCTAACTATTTATCCCAACTCAAACACTCTCAGCCGTGTGTCCTCTTGCATGGGTCTAGCCCCAATCGCTCATTCCGGACTTGCATGGGATGCTGGTGGCCCTTGAAGCCCCATTTTCCCGCGCGTGCTCGCCAACACTTTGTGGTGTTGTTCTATTAAACCCTAAAAATTATCGTGTCTAAGAAAGCAGTCAAAAAAATCTGTCTGATCTACTCAACATATTATGTGAATACGTATAGAGTCGTCTTTGTGTCAAATCAAATACATTGTCCTCCTCAATAATTCCCTGTTCTCTCTCTCTCTCGCCCCTCCCCCATCCCTCCCTCTTCACCAAGCATGTATCCCACTTTGAGTACAGAGAGTAAAAAAGTCATACTAAAAACAGTAGCAGAAAGAGTTGCAAGATTTTATTCGAAGAGCTCTCTCTCTCTCTCTCTCTCTCTCTCTCTCTCTCTCTCTCTCTCTCTCTCTCATACCATAACCTCGTCGCCATCACCCACTCTCCACCGTTCATGCTCACTCACTTCTTCCGTTTCCTTTCCTCTCTCCCGATGACGCCATCTTTATCCTACCTTTTGACGGCGCAGGTGATCCTTTTAGCCTTTTCATCCTCAGTTTTCTTGCTCATCTCTTCGCTGCAACAATTATCTGAACTCTCAAACCCAATATTATCTTAGTTTGAAGGTTAACAGGCTCAAGCGCAAGTCCGAGAGAGTGAAAAAGGGCCAAAAGAGAACATGGTGATGGTGATCATCAACAAAGTATGGACGATATTGATGCAGTTGATTTGGAAAGTGGTGAGACCTGAAGATCTGAAACTTGGAGATCATGTTTATAGATATGGGTTATATGGCTTATACAGCCATCACGGTGAGTCCTCATCATCTTCCTGATTTTGCGCTTCTTTTTCTAGCCTATCTTTTTGCTCCTGGGCCAATCACTTTGCTCTCCACTCCACCGCACTCCTCTCCCAAGAAAACGTAATAACACAAAAGAATCAAGAAAAATACCGATCTACTCCATTTCCAAAAGCGTCTAGAAGCCTCAGCAGAATATAAAATATTTCCAGCAACAGTTCGTCTATATAGAAATCACCAGAGAAAAAAAAATGACTACTGAGATGTGTACTCATAGCAAATCCGGGGATGAAGCACAGCCGAACTCAGGTCACTTTCGAGCTCTGTCACTGTTGAGTTTGATCCATTCCCCGTTATCACTCTCCTCTCATATTTTTTCTTTTATTTCAAAGCAATTCATGTCTGAGTTCAGTCAAAATGCCATCTCGCCAGAGAAAAGGCATGAAAGGTTTAAAAATATGGAAACCCTAGATTCTTGGCGGGGAGAGAGAAAGAGAATATTCGCACCGATTTGGCTTTCCAGCACCAACCAATCAACTGTAAAAGAGTGTTACTCCTCCGCCACAAGATATTAGTAAAGACCAACTTGTTTGAACTGTTCCGATCAAGAAGCACTTTCTCATGAAATTAGTATGGTACTTTTCCACTCACACGAAATGAGACTGAAGATTACACTAAGTAAAAAGAAACTGATATGGCTGCAAAGATGTATATAAATGAGCTATATTTTGATAGAATAGGGAAATGGTGGCATAAAGAGTTGAAAGCAAAAAAAGTTGTACAGAATGAGAATGAAATGGAAAGACTGTATCAACTGATTTCGTAGGCTAGACTCAAACTAATTACTGATGCAGAGCAAAAGCAAACATAGAAATAATGCTCACTTAAATGATTTCGGTTATAGCATGTACTTGGTTGGACCTTGACTTATGCTGGTATATGTCAAAAAGGAGTCTCCTTCGACTCTGACATATAAAGATTAAGTACGACAGATCTAACCAGTTAGAGCGGCCATGTCCAAACTTGCTCTAATTGTCCCTCAGGGATTACTGGGGAAAATGATGTTCTAGATTCTGTTCTCGCTTTTAGTGCGTGGAATTTCTCTATCTTTCCTTAATTGAGAGCTGGAGTGAGAATTCTAGAGCTAAGCTAGAACTACAACAGATCTTACTTTTATTAACTTGCTAAACAAAAATCAGAAATTTATATAGATTAACACTTCTCAGTCAAGATCAGCCTACACGTTGTGTCAAGTTCAAGCCAAAATCGTCCCTAACCAAAAGTTCATCTTAATATTTTTTGGATTAAAATTGATTCTTTACAGTGTTCCACACGTGTATATATGATAGGAATTTACGTTGGCAAAGGCCATGTGATTCACTTTACCCGAACACAAAGCAAAATGACCATATTCCCATCACTGTCCAAGACTAGCTGCAAGCAAGAAATTTTTTCCTCCCTGCCCAGAATGCGGATACCAGGAGACCATCAAGCGTGGAGTTGTCAAAACTTGTCTCAGTTGCTTCCAGTGGGATGGCGAAAAACTCCGATCCCTTCACCGTCATGAAAATGTATGGCCAAAACTGAAGCTCAAGCTCACAAGGCGAGGAACTCACACTACGTTAGTCAATACCAAATCGCCCCATCAAGTTGTCAATACGGCTTGCAAGCTTCATGCTAACAATGCTTTTGGCAACTACAACCTCATCAACAACAACTGCGAGCATTTCGCCACATTTTGCCGGACTGACGTTCGTGCAAGTAAACAGACAGCATTCCTCAGTGGATGTGAGCGGACTTTTAAGGAAGCCAGAGATCGGACCATGAAGTTGCTGCAGAGAAACTGAATTCCAGTGATCCAACCTTCCTCCAATATTGTATTATCCGTTTTTGTGGTGTTGTAGTATCTGTTTCAAGGCATTATAATTGGGACTGGAATGGCAGCGACAGACGCACACACGTGCACAAGAAAGAAATTTGTGAAAAGAAAAGTGCGCTCAACTTATCATGTTTGTGTTGAGATGCATGTATAAATTAGGGGCAAGTGGATGTTCAATGTCTGGGAATATGATCGGTTATTTGTCGGCCTTCGGTGTCCCTTATGAGCATAGGCCAACGGTCCTCCTAGTTAAACATGCCGAGATAAGGCAATAGCTGATGCTGACGGAATCTCACATTCTCATATCACTTCGCTGATCGATATTTGGGGAAAGAAGGAAATGTTTCGGAATGTTCGACATGAATGATCTACCAATGACAACGAGGTGAGAATTTCAGTACAGTTCGAAAACGACTTGCGGGTTAACAAGTGTCTAACAAGCATTCTTCATATAATTCCGAGTCCATTTTGTATTCATTTTTCTGGATGTTTAGCTCTGTTTTTTTCCTTTTACTGGGAAAGAACAGCTCAGCGTGGACTGATAATATAGAAAACGTGGAGAAACGTAGCGAATGACCATATATGAATGTATGTATTGCAGTATACTTTTGGTTGTGACTGTTAAAATATATCTTGAGTTTGAGCCCATTGGACAAACATCCGGTCCAAATAAAATGTTTCTTGATTGTGGAAACTGAAAAGAAAGAAAGATGGGCATATTATTTCTCTTCCGGAGTTGGTCAAGCCATGAAAGAAAAGGAAAGCAGATTTGTGCAAGAGAAAGAAGAGGATAGTCCAAGATGTTGACCGAATCTCACTTTAAAATTGATTCCTTATCCAGTACGTACGTGTGGCTTATCTTCAAGGATTTAATGCACTTCTCTTCTCCAGGCGATGATTATTTAAATCTAAGGGTTTGTTTTCGTGTGTTATGCTTGCATATATATATACACTGTGGATTAAAGAGAGAACAGTCGAGCCTTGAAGCGCCGTTTAATATGCGAGTGCTTGGTGTGACTTTTTTTATGAAGAAATATTGAAGCCCCGTTCATGAGCGCTTGGCCGTGAGTTTCTCCATTGATTTCGTTCGTGCAATCACACCAAGAAGTTTTTAGTGTTAAAATCGATTAAATTCTTGTGGTAAGAATTTGTATATAATTCATTCAGGAGATTGAAAGATTATTTAGCAAGGAATTGTTGGGCTAAACATCACGTACATTATTGGGTGTAATTGGGGCTTGGGAAACACAAAGTGTTTGAGTGACTTGAGTTTGGTTATAATCTTCGTGTATCACTTGATTTATAGTGGAATTCGTCGCTGCAACGATCAAATCACATAAATTTGGTGTCCAATCTATTTTATTGTTCTGATTTTATTGTTCAATTGCTCAATTTCTGCAACAACTGGTGTCAAAGTTAAGACTTTGTTGAGTTGAAGTGAATTGCTAGCGATAGAAGAAGGAATGGTGAGAATTGATAGATTTGATAGGAAGGACTTTAGTTTCTAGAAGATGCAAATTGAGGATTATCTGTATCGGATGAAACTATACTTGCCCCTGTTTGAGGAGAAACTAGAGATGATGAAGCAAGCCGATTGGGAATTGCTAGATAGACAAACTTTGGGTGTTAATCCATTGACGTTAACTTGTAACCTTGTGTTTAACATCATGAAAAAAGAGCACCACTACTCGTTTGATGAAAGCCTTATCAAATATGTACGAGACGCCTTATGTGATCAAGAAAATCTATTTGATAGGAGTTTTAATTTGAAGATAAACGAAGATGCGTCAATTGTAGATCATAGTAAGGAATTCAATATGATTGTTAGTCAATTGAGTTCAGTTGACATTGACTTTGAAGATGAGATACATGCTTTGATTCTGTTATTTTTATTACCTGCTAGTTAGAATAATATTATGACCGCTATTAACAATTCCTCTAGATCAATAAGCTCGACGTTTAATGGAGTTCGAGATTTAATTTTGAGCGAGGACATCCATAGAACTTGTATCTACTGCTTTGATAGGTGAAAGTAGATTGAGATTTAGTATATGTGTTAGTGGTAGTTGTACAAACATAAACAGACATGGTCAGTATAGGATTAGTGATGCTATCGGTTGGAGCGGTGGCAAGAGGTTATTTTAAAAGGAATTGCCTTAGGCTAAAAAACGAGAAGGTAAAGAAATTATAATTGAGATTGTAAATGATGTTGCAGTTGTTGCTAAAAAAATTCGAATAGTGCTGATTTTATCTTGTCTATCATTAATTATTTATCATTTGATGGATGGATTATGGACATTGGTTTTTCATTTCATGCTACACCAAATAAAAATCGACTTACTAATTATTAATGCATAGATAATAGTAAAGTACAATTGGGGAACAATGCGGAATACGATGTTGTAGACGTTGGCGATGTTAGAATCAAAATGTTGGATGGTATCATGAGAACATTGACTGGAGTAAAACATGTTCCAAAGTTGAAGAATAGTCTCCTAGATTCGGTTGGGTGTCGGTAAGGGTAAGTATGTTGGATCGCCCAAATCGAGAATTGCTTGGATTTAGATTGGACTGGAAGGGTTGGTCTAGTTCCCAAATGGATCTATCCGATTCCCGATTCCATAAAAATGGAACCAGTGATTGTCAATCCGATTCTTGGTTTTGGCGAAACTGGACCAGATCAACTCTTTTTTTTTTTATTTAAAAAATGTATTTTTTAATTTCTTAAAAATAATAGTAAACCCTCAAAATAGTAACAACTCTAGTATTTTTTTTACTAGGTGGTTGATTCCATGGGATCGGTCTAGTCCAATTCCCAATCCTAAGATCGTCCGATTTGATCATCTCTAGATGTTGGTATTTTTCAAAATGTGGAGTTTTGAAAATTGTTCTAAGTGTTTTGATATTAATGAAAGGAATCAAGGATAGTGGCTTGTGTGAGCTTCAAAGTGAGATAGTGACAAATTTCGCCGTTGAGATGTCAATTGCATCTATTTAAGAGTTTGAATTGTGGCATATGCATTTGAGACACATGGGAGAGAGAAGCCTGAAAGTTTTAAGTAATAAAAAAATTGTTATGTGGTTATGTTGCTAACGAATTGAATGTATGCATGTGTTGTAATTTAGATCAATGGCAAAGAGTGTGATTCGGTACATCTGTAAATAAATAAATAAATAAATATAAGGAAATTGCAAAGTTAATTGATAGGAATGTTCATAGGTTGTTGTGGTTTCTTCAAAGAAGAGTGCTAAATTTATGCTAACAGTTGTTGATGACTGCTCGATAAAGACATTGGTGTTTGTACTTAGGCAAAAGTTTGATGTTATTATCAAGATTAGGCAATTGAGAGTTTTGATTGAAAAAAAAAAGATTTGTAAAACAATCATGCATGTGCAGACTGATAGTAGTATGGAGTTTTCCTCGAAGCTATAAAATAAATTCTGCATGAAAGAATACATAACAAAATAGTGCTAATGCCTATGAACCACAACATGTTGAAAATTGATAAGTAAAACATTACTAGAGATGGCCCATAAAATGCTCTTTAGTGTTGGTATGGCTAGGAAATTCCTAACGGATACACTTAGTATATCAAGCTATCTTATAGATAAATGTTGAACTCCTGAAGTGTGGTCAAGTAACGTTGCCGATTATTTAGTTCTTAGAATATTTGATTGCTTGTGTAATGTCCGAGTTGGTAATGGTAAACTGGATGAAGTGGTACAAAAGTGCATGTTTCTAGCTTATGCACAAGATGAGTAGGGCTCTCAGTTGTGATGTCCGGAATTATATACACTTGTTATTAGTAGAGAAGTTATATTTAATGAGTTTCTAGTATTTTTGGCTAGGAGTGATTATAATAGTGTTTATACGGATCTAAACTATGTTCAGCTTGAGGTGAAGTTGTAACAAGAAACTCCCAAGATAGCGGGTGCTAACATAATAACCAGCATAAATGGTGCGTGTAGTGAGGTGAAACTTGTAGAGCTAGTGGTTTTTATAATTGCTAATATTGAAAACTATGTTATCAATCTCCTAACAAGTATGAATTCAATAATGGTTTTGCTTTATCTGTGATAGGAGAGATTGTGTTGGAAAATCTTTGTGAAGTACTTAAAAGCGTATGTTCACTTGCTATTCTAATGAGATCCTTAATTATGATGAAATTCAAGCACGGCTTGGACTTGAAAAATATCTGTAACGATTGAGCCCATTGGGAGCTGTGGGAGAGTAGCAGCGGGGTTCAAATTTTTAGTGAAGCAATTGTGACTTGATTCAAACATTTAGCCAATATGAAGATTGTTAAAGTATGTCTTGAATTTGAACCCCATTGGATAAAACCCGATCTGATAAAATGTTTCTTGATCATTGGAAATTGAAAAGAAAGAAAGATGGGCACGTTATCTCTCTACTGGAGTTGGTAAAGTCATAAAAGAAAAGTAAAGTAGATTTGTATTAGAGAAAGAAGAGGAAAGTCCAAGATCTTGATCGAATCTCACTTTAAATTTGCTTCCTTATCCGGTACGTGCGTGTGGCTTATCTTTAAGGATTGGTGCAGTTCACTTCTCCAAGCAATGATTATTTAAATCTAATTAGAGGTTTGTTTTTCATATGTGATGCTTGCATATATATATTGTAAGTAACACCGTCAATTAACGAGAGAACAATAGAGCCTTTAGCATTGTTTAATGTGCGAGTGCTTGGTGTGCCATTGTTGACGAAGAAATGTTGAAGCGCAGTTCACGAGTGCTTGGCCGTGGATTTCTCCGTTTGTTTCGTTCTTGCAATTACACCAAGAAATTTTTAATGTTGAAGTCAATTAAATTCTTGTGATAAGAATTTGTGTATAATTCTTTTGAGTGATTGAAATATTATTTAATGACGAATTATGAGGCTAAACATTGTGCGCGTTATTGAGTGTAATTGGAGCTTGGAAAGATACTAAAAGTGTTTGAGCGACTTAAATATAATTGTAATATTTGTGTATCATTTTATCTATAATGGAATTCATCGATGTTCTTTCCGTGGATGTAAGTCACTACGACCAAATCACGTAAATATAGTATTCAATCTATTTTCTTATTTTGTTTATTTTATTGTATGATTGCTTGCTTTCCACAATAGTGACATTCAGCTTATGTCTCATTATTTCTTAGAGTGAGAGAAGCTCATCGCATTTGGCTATCATTCATTAATTACATGTGTGCATTAAGATTTAAAGCTTATTGTCTACTTTCAAGAAATATTTGGAAGAGGGAACTCACAACAAAACAATGCCGCATTTTCTAAAGATTGAGGAAGAAAGACAGATCTATAAAAAGAACGAGTCATTTGAAAAAGAAAAAGAAAATTTTTAAAATTACATCCACTTACAAACAACACAAAAATTGTCATTTTTTATATTAACTAATTAGAATCAAATTCTGTGCTCCGCAAAAGGAGGGAGATCAAGAGATTTCCTACGTGAGGTCATCAAATAAACTAGTTAGTTGGGCAGGATTCAAATAGCAGCACGTGTACTAATTTTTCAATCAATTTTCTTCGCTTGAGAACCATTTGCAATGAAATGATATTTTCATGTTCGAAAAGAAGTATATAATTCGAGAATCCAAAATTGCTCATTTTCGTCCGTAAAATTTTCTAAGGAGGGCAGGTCATGGAGATACAAATATATATCTTATTTTCATCAAATGAATGGATATACATTTTTTAAGTAATTTTTTTATGAGAATGCGTCATGTTTCTGATTGGTCCCTCATTAGCATTATTAATTTTCTTTTTCATCTGAAAGAGAAAAACGAAGGAAGCTTCTTTTCCTGTTCAATATAGGTTATAGGTTGGGCCCCACGCACTTATTCTTCATCCGGACTCAGTGGACAAAAAATTACTTTTTAATATAAGCTTTTGGCTGTCAAATTGACAAATTATGTTGTTAGCGTGTCGCAATTTTCTTGGTCATGTGTCCCTTTCTGTCCACCATGCGCACGTGGTGGGTGCTAATGATGGGAGAGACTTCCCATGATGATTTTATATCAGATGACCCATGATTTAACCATTCCCCTGGTATTTAGGATCGAGATTTAGGATCAAGACTTTTTACGCTACGTTGATAAAATTTCTTTAGTAAATTTTTTATTCCCAAAAACAATTTTCTATTTTTTATTATTGGAAGTAAATTTGAAATAGAGTCAAAAAGTATAAAAAAAGTTGATTCTTTAATCCCAAAAAATAATTACATAATCAAACCAATCCAATTTTTCTATTTTCTCTTTTTTCTTCTTGTTCTTCTTCCTCTCTCTTCATCTTCAACCATTGCCACCGCTATCGCCATCATCGGTCGCCAGCAATCGGTCCGGCCAGCTCACCGAAGGCTCACTAAGCCAAGACAAGATTTGACCAGCTCGCCGAAGGCCCGCCTAGCCACCGACGAGCCTCACCAATCCACCATGAGGTTGGCATCGCCCGACCAAGGCGAAGGCCGACCTCGCAATGACTCGGCAAGTTCCAACCCAACCAGCAGCTAGGTGAGGCCGCTTGCCTAGCCAAGGCTTGGCCAACGAGGTGCGGCCTTGCCAAGGGCTGACAACGCTCCGGCGAGGTCGCTAGCCTTTGTCTGGCTAGTCGCCGATTATCTCAGGGTAGGCGACCGGCAACCCTTGAAGAAGAAGAAGAGAAAGAAAAGAAAAGAAAAAGTAATAAAATTATTTAAAAATTAAAAGAAAATTATTTAGATAAGAAATTTTCAAAATAGTACCAAACACAATTTTTTTCTGAGAATAAAAATTATGGACAATTATCAAACAACTTAAAATGCTTAAAAATTATTCCCGGAAACAAAATAAAAAAGAATAATTTTTTATCAAAGATTTGTTTTTGGGAGCAGAATGGTTACCAAACGAGCCCTTAATTTCTTGTCTCTCGACCCTTTTGGTAGACCCCCTCTTGAGGGTTATTTTTGCCCTATTTATTAAATGATTAATATCATAACAAATTTCAAATTAATATATTTATAATCAATTTAATTTAAATTATTTTTCTATAATCAAAAGCTTTAAACTAATACATTTACAATAAATTTATCTTAAATTAATTTTTCAATCATAAAAAACTCAAAACTAGTATATTTCTATGACAAATTTACTTTTTAGTTTCTGTTAAATTAAATTAATGCCACGAAAAATCATAATGATAAACATGTGATAAATAGATGATAAAACTCCAAATCGTTGCGTTCATCAACTGTCATGTGTCATTTAATTAGTAATTGATGATAAAATAAAATGAAAACTAATGAAATGTAAATTTATCACAAGTATATTGGTTTTTGAGTTTTTGTAATAAAATAATTAATTTAGTATAAATTTATTATAAGTGTATTAATTTAAGGTCTTTCGTAATATTAACCATATATTAAACTTGTGCAAGGATTCCACTTGAAGAAGGTGATACCACCTAATGCGAAAATACATCAAAGCTCGGAGTAATTGCCATTTCGACCAAAAGTTAAATCATAAGCAAAGGTCGAACCCTACCCAAAACACACCGGTCAATAAGTTAAAGCTATCCATGACCAAAAGAGAAGAAAATAACTTAAAGATATCGACTTTTTTTTTTAACGAAATTATATCCTCAGGGGCTTGCACGCGCGTTGTTGTGTCGGGGAAATAATTGAATGTGGGCATCCCAAGATCCTGGAAAGTGGGAGAAAGATGGAAGGATACTCTCTATTATTTTGACAATGTGTGCACGCAGGCAGCAAGTGGAGATGAAAAATTGGATACTCTCTCTATTATTTTAAGAGCGAAGAGAGAACTGATTGGGGCACTTTTCCCTCCCTTTCGGCAGGAGAAAGGGTACCGAATGACCCACGTCGACTTTCACTACACTGTCTGGCAGAAGAATTTGGGATTTCTCTTTGTTCATTTATCTCTCTTTTCCCGGTACTTTCTCTTTTCTTCTTTCTTTTTTCCCCTCTTTTTGTCCTATCTTTTCAATGATCATCATGTGACAACATTTCCGATACCCACAACACAAAATCCTTTTACCGAAGGCCCCACCTCTCTCTCTCTCTCCATGAGCAGTAATAAGATAAAACACTTTACCATCAATCCACGCCTGTGATTTATCTTCTCGTAATTCTATTGCAACAAATGATTCTCCTTTTACATGAGAAGGGTCCATATCTATAATTGTGATTTTAAATATGGATAATTCTCCAATATCTTGTTTATTCACAACAAAATATTTTCTCTATAAAGCAAAAAAAAGAAAGTAAATTATGCTTATTTGAATAGAAATACTATTTCACCAATCGAGTCATAGGTATCTAACACATTAGGGACATGTTTCCCAATATTTATGAGAAACGCCTCTCTCTCCCCCACATGCATGCAAAAATACGAGAGAGAGAGAGAGAGAGAGAGAGAGAGAGAGAGAGAGAGAGAGAGAGAGAGAGAGAGAGAGAGTCCTTATTTTTTTCTCTCCTTGTTCTCTTTTTCCACACCCGCCACCATCGAGAGAGTGAGAGAGAGAGTCCTTATTTTTTTTCTCTCCTTGTTCTCTTTTTCCACACTCGCCACCATCGCTGCACGGTGTTTTCTTCACTAGAGTGCATGTGAACAGCATCCCCCAATGATAATGCCGCATGCCTCTGATTGTTTCATTTCCTAGATTTTTC
Source organism: Eucalyptus guilfoylei (assembly GCA_016097605.1). Taxonomy (NCBI): domain Eukaryota; kingdom Viridiplantae; phylum Streptophyta; class Magnoliopsida; order Myrtales; family Myrtaceae; genus Eucalyptus; species Eucalyptus guilfoylei. The sequence goes on from CM027867.1 coordinate 50,031,325, forward strand.
CATATGTTCGAACGTTGAGTGGGGCTCCAACCGCTCACTAGGAGACTCTCTTACACTTTGGGGCTGGGGGAGGGGGTTTCGGCCCAATCATAGTGGCTTAAACTTTTAAAATGAGGCATGAACGGGCCACAAGCCCGACATGGTCCAATGAAGAAAATCAACTGGCCTAGCTAGCCCATACACACAATTCTTTCTGGCCCAGCCAATCCAATAGACTCGTGCTCATGACGCCCATGAAACACAGGATCAGCTACCTTCCATTTTGCAGCAAAACTAACTTATTTGCTCAGCTAAAATATGTAAATTCACAAGTGTATGTATATTCTTCTTAGTATCACTTTAGCATAAAGCAATTATCAACAGTGCATGTTTCAAGGAAATGCCATGGCCGGTACATATCTAAGATGAAGAATAAATTTCCCCCAACTTGTATGGATATGGGTGGCTAGTACTAGGGCTTATCTTGACGAGATGGGGGGCTTGCACGACCTTATTCCATACCAAATCGCCGCAAGAGGAGGCAAACCAGGCTTGCAAGATGAGGGCAAGGGTTTTGGTGAATACAACCTGATCAATAATAACTGTGTAATCCACTCGTAGGCAGCCGTGTTGGTATTCGTTCTCTCCTGCTTTGATGCGGTTGAGAGTTTGAATCCTCACATTGCTATCGCGATTTAAGTGGAGGGCCCTGGCGGTGGGTTGCTAGGCCAACTTTCCCCGAGGTATAGGCGGCGAGGTCCGCCGATGCCACTAGGCACCAGAGGGCCATGTGACCCCGACAAGCATAAGTGAAAGGGGGCCTCAAGCGGATCCTCGGTTACAAAAAAAAAAATAATAATAATAATAATTGTGAACATTTTGCCTTGTTTTGCCAAACCAATGTTCGGGCAAGTGTACAGACAGCATTGGTCAGTGCTTGTAAGCGGAAGATCAATGAAGTTGGAAAATGGGCCACTGCAGATGAATTAAGTTCAAGTGACCCTAAAATCCCACTAATCTTGCCTTCCCTATCTGTTTCTTCGCTAGCAATAGTTATTGTCTGTCGTCGAGAAGTGAAAGGAATAAAGCTTTAGTTTTTCATTTCCAATTTTGGAGTGGAATGGACGGCGAGAGACATGCACACGTGCACAGAGGAAGAATTTCTCACATTCCTGTTAACTCATTTTGGTGCATATACGAGATGCATTTTTTTCATGTTGGTCCATTTCGGAAAAACAAGACAACGGTGAAAACACACTAGACCATCAGAACAAGTTTCTTCCAAAAGTACCCAAACTTTTTAGCTTAGCAGTGATCTCTCTGTTTCTCTTGATAATATTGTCATTAATTTTGTTTTTTCCTCTTTTGGCCATCATTGTCATTTACTTCTCAGTATATTCACATTCACACAGGCCGCCGCAACACCAGGGTTCCAATTTTCAAACATGAAACGATGCCCGATCCTTTGCCGCGTTCAACGATGTTGGGTGCCTTCTTTCTGAGTAGCGACAATGATGGGATACGTAGGCCTTCACGAGAAAAAAAATTTATATTTTTATTATTGGACAGCTTTGGAGGCTTTCCTTTCAATAGGACTGGACGAGGAATGTCTTTCTCTGTAGGAGGAGAAAATATTCAGTGGTTGCTAATCACCACGTCATTGTCCTAAGTGGCGCGCGCAAGTCTAGATGGCTCCACTAACAGGTCGACACGTGTCCTTAGACTTAGACCAGCTGAAAAATAGATAAGTCGAAAAGTCAGAGGATTTTTTTTTCTCTCTCCTCTGCTGCGGCTGAAAAGAGACTCAGCAGAAGCATTAATTAATGCTGTTGCCGCTCAAAAACCTCTCTCTTCTTTTCAATTTTCACGCGCTTTTTGCCTTCTCCTTTCTCGAGTCGAGAAGAGAAAACGCAAATACCTTCTCTCTCCTTCTCCGGCACGGCCGACTGCCTCCACCTCCACCTCCACCTCCGCCTCGCCATGCCCCTCCCCCTTCCCCAAAGCCCCCGTCGGTCGCAGGTGCTGGTCAGATCTGTCTCTGGCACGTCGCCTCCTTGGAGACCCCCGCTGGGTCGCAGCTGCTGGATCCCGAGCGCCCTTTGCCTCCGCCGACCTCCGGAGTCTCATCGGCGGCTACGATTCGTCAGCTCACTCCGCTCTCCCACCCGCGCTCGCGCTGATCTCTTGGGAACCTGGTGGCGTCTAGCCCGCCGCTCTTCTGTGCCCCCTCTCTGCAGCATCTTGCCATTTCCAGCAGTCAGAACATCAACAAGAGCGTCTTGGGGCTGCCCGCGTATGACCCAGCGTCAGAAATGATGAGGAAGGAGAAAACGCGCAACAAGCTCGCTACCTCTGGTCTTGCTCGTGTGTACGGCTGTTCTCTGGTTCTTTTCCAATCCAGGTACAAGAAAACTAGGAAACTTCACACACCCATTAAAGCTGAGCAACAGAGCAAGCCATTACACGAGGCTCTGACCTTGACTCTATCATTGAAGAAATCCAGGGAAAATTCAGAAACACCCCTCGACCTATCGACGCAGATGAAGATGGGCACTTCTTTGATGCACATGTAAATCGGGCTACACGTCCATGGCCTCCACTTCCTCCATCTCTCTCGCCTATCGGATTCATTTTTCGGCGGCATTGCAGTTAACGCTGCGGGTCGGAGCCGTGGACCGGAGCTCGGGTTCTTTAGCGTGCTGTGCTCCGGCTACTGCGCGCGCGAGGCGCTTTGCGTGCACGGACAGGGCTTCTGTCGCAGAATAAACAGAGGTCTTTCAGGTATGGAGGCTTGGTGATAGTGGCTGCTTCGGCTTCTAATTCCAGCCGGAGTCGGAGAGCATATCGGGAGGCCGAGGGGAAGAGTTCTTTGCTGGCTGTTGTGGCTCCTGTGAAGCAGGTCGCGTCCTTTGCCGTTCCCGCCGGAGTATTTGTGGTCGTGACTTTTGGTATGAAAGTTTTAACGTTATTGTTGATTTGCTGTGAGGAAGAGAGTAGGGGTGATTATTGACTATGATGAGAAGCTTTTCCTAATTGGAACCGATTAGAACCTGGTTGTTTAAGGTTTGGCGTTGCACCTTCTATTGTCTATTGTCAAAAGGTTGTTTAAGGATTATTTTTTCTAGCAGAGAGTTTGGGTTACAATAATGTAATTTGAGCAAGCCACCAGTATATCTTTCAGATGTTCTGACGAGAGTTACCGACTTTGGTGTGAAAATGTTAAACCGTGCCTGATGGATCAATTTTAGTGTTTCCATTATTCGATTATCGCTTATTTTTGCAAATAACAACACAATTGTTCACATCAGCGCTCTAGTACATGTGTTTCTTTGCCTCTTATGATTTGAAATTTCTTGTTTTCGAAGCAGCTCTTTAGTGACATGTTCTTGTTGATAGAGTCCGTGCGATGTATTCGTGAATAATACTGCTATCCAGAAGCTCCTACTGAAAAGTACTGAAAAGTCTTGACTGCAACATGTTTACCAAGCACTGAACTTTGGATGAAGTTTAAGCCTTCCAAATAGTGACAGGTTTGATATGCTCCTAGTGGCGTGCTTTTGTTTTGCTTCATTGAAGATTTTGATGGATGATGTATTTTCAGCAACAACTATGGTGGCGCACGAGGGGCCAATGCTTTGGCTAAAGGGTTGGAGGGAAACAAGTCATTGAGGGTAAACAACTCATTTTTTCCATTTTTCTTTCTAAAGGATAAATAGCTCGAATTTTGGTTGGGAATTCTGTCATTAGAATGTAGTGCATGCTCCTGTCAACGAGTTCTATAGTTATATTTATTGTGCTAACCATGTGGGCTCCATAGAACAGATAAAGATGGACAACATTTCAACTCTGAACGAGTAAAATTTTTTTCGTCTCTGGACAACAACCAGCAGAGTTGTTGAAGAAAAACTCAACCTCGCAGGTTCAAGAGTGATTTCAGCTAAGGTAATGAGTTTCACTCTTACTTATTTGATTGTCTTTGGAGTTAATGTTATTTTTTGCGCTTGGTGATGGAATTCATTTGGTGTATTTGCTGATTTATGGAGCTGATGGTAATGCAGGTATTGAAGCAGTGCTGCGTGCCCATTTAATATGTGGGCACAAGAAACTTTTGGGGCATAATCATGTTATTTTGAAGGATTTAGTTATTGATATGTGGATGCAGGAAACTTTCGGCATATACGGTTGCTTATTCAATGATGTTCTATGGGAGAGCAGACCATTCTCTTTCTAAGTGACATTAAAAACTTAATCCCCAACTTTGTTAGGTGGGAGAGCTGGTCTATAGGTGGTTGCTTTGTCCTCATGTTATGCTTGCATCTTTTACTTCTGAATGTTTATAGTCCATATTATGTTCACAATAAAGTATGGAAACTCACACCAAGTTGTTGAACCATCGTGTGTGAGAAACCTGGTATTATTGCATATTGATCCTCTCTTAATTTTGTCCCTAGGCAGTTTCAATGGTGAGCATTCAGTGGATTTCCTTTATGGTGTTATTAGAAGAAGAAAGGAGGATTGCTCAAAAGTTTAACAACTCGGGGTAACATGCTTAGCTGGATATGCTGCTGGATCTGTTGGTAGCTTCATATCAAATCCTGCCAACAATATTGTTGCTTCCATCAACAACAAAAAAGCTGACAGTCTCATGCCAGTATATGTTTGCAAGCAATTATTTACCCTGCTGTCTCAGAAAAAGTTTGATCTGATCTGTAAGTTCCAATTTTGCCACAGGCAATCAGGAATATCGGGGTTGTGAATCTGTTTACGAGGAGCCTTCCCATTAGAATTATACTCATTGGACCTGTTGTAACTCTGCAGTGGTCGTTCTATGATACCATCAAGATTCTTAGTGGATTGTAAGTGCACACTTGCCTTTCTAATTTTACTGTTTCTTTTGTCATTAACTTGTTTTATTCACTTGTTTTCTCTTTATGGGTGAGTTTTTTCTTGGATAATTGCCTAATGGACGCACAAAAAAGATTCTTCTACCTCTAATTTTATTTACAAGGTTTGGAGTATTGGTCATACAAATCCTTGTCTTGCAATTCATTGAAGAGACATATGTTGTACATCCATCTGTTTGGATCTTCGGGATACTGAAATGGCTAACTTTTCCAAGATTGTCCAAGGCATGGATTACTTGAGTATGTGGAAAGAAAATGATGAAGTGAAAAGTTTCTCGTCCTAAGGCTTCTTTGTATCCTGTAGCCAGCATTTGGATGCTTGTCTGTCTACTCGTTTGTGGACATCATTTAATGTATTCTTAAATATCCGAAGAACGTAATCAGAGAAAGTAAGTGCAAACTTTCTTTCATTTGTGTGCTAGACATAAAATGACCGTTCACCTACCTGGATTACTAAACCGCATAAAATGAAGGTTCTGTTCCAATCTGTCACCAATTATGGAATAGTTCTTTCTCATTTAATTATCGTAGACTTCAACACTTAACTTTTCTTTGCGCAATGACAAGTTGATGGTGTCTTGCAGGCCAACTAGTGGTGAAGTCTCAACTGATCCCCGAGAGAGAATATAAAAGCCTGAGCTATGCCCAAACGATCACACCGTTTTTCAGAGAGTGAGGTGGTGTCCACACCAAATAAGGAAATTACAGCCTTTTCGGGCATTCAATATGCTGGAATGTTACAATCATTGCAACTACTGAACAATTCCAAAAGACCATGAGATATGGTGGCAGCCTTTTATGCCATCACATATTGTGGCTTATAGCTCGAGTTCTAGATTTTTGCTTGACCATTGTTCTTGCTTTTAGCTCATGGAAGTTTCTCTGCATCATGTATGACGAATTCTTGTTCTTGCCAAGATTATATGGCTACTTGATAACTTTCATGCGTCACACTGCATATCTAGATTTTCATGTACTCGTAGAATGTAGCTTGGAGAAGTCTCTAAATTTTACCTGGATAATATTATGAAAGTACCAAATATATTTTACTTCTAACCCAATGACCACTTACACCCCTTTATTTTTACACATACCTTCATGCACCTCTTACTAAAAACGCCATATGGGAAATATCAAGTTGTCCTTGGGGATGCAATTTACAATCTTATTTAGCGATTTGGTTGATTTTGAATGTAAAAAGTGAGAACTTAGAATCTAAAGAGCGATACTTTTGAAAAGAACGTGATGTTTTCGTAACTAGGAACACAGGGATACTCAGTGTTTCAAGTATATATTTGGCACTTTCAAAAGCAGAGACACATCGGTAGTCAAGAGGCAAAAAATGAGTCATTTTTGAAATTTTCCAAATAAATTCTGTAGTGCTCCAGTTTTGTATTTCCGAGTCATACTCTGGGACTACAATGTAAATGCTTGTTGCCAATCAATCAATGTGTACCCGTTAATTTCCTTGGAGGAGACTCTCCACAGTGCACCCAAATTGCTATAAGATCTGCGAATTTCAATCTTTGGCAACTGAGCCATAAGGTGTAAATATTTTCTTTAGGAGCTATCATACCAATTATTCTCCGAGAGAACTTTTGCAAACATGGATGACACCAAACTTCATACTCAAAAACGACTTTCATATTTGAGGCAATCTTACGGCAAACAGCCATGACTGCAATTAGACAGCAGAAATCTGGGTTAAAAAAAAAAAAAACAAGGCAGCTTATGCAGACCACGTAATAGCTAACTGAATCTTGGTGGACATAACCACATACATCACTATAGCCAGATTTCTGCTCATCCAACCATCAGGAAGTACAGACAAGGTTATCCATCATCCTATTGTTGAATACATGGAAAAGGAGATCGCATGCCGGCCAGGATGATGGCCTCACTTGTGGGGCAGTTGCAGTGCAATTTCGAGCACTTGAAAAGCTGCATTCTCTTCCCTAGCCAAGAGCAAGCTCAACGCAGGGTCTATCAACTCTTCCCAAGCCAAACCTTGCATCTCAATATGAGTCTCCACCCATTTGACCATGTCAATATCTAAACCAAAGGATGCATTTGTCGGCATTTTCCTGCTGACAAGCTCCATCCTGTAAACATCACTTTTCTTAGCTGCCTTCAAGGAATATACATACTTTGAGAGAAAGCAAAGCAACAAGTAAGAAGAACCCGTACTATTTTTCCATATATTAGGAATAATAAACATTTAGATTGGAACAAAATGGCAAAGACCTAGGAAGTAGCAATATGAAAATACCTAGAGCAATATAGCCGTACGACCCCGCGAACCATGAATTGGACTCGGTGTCTAGTGATTCATGATTCTGGTTTCACGGAGAGTTTAGTTCACATCAGTAGATCCACAAAAATGGCACAAACTTCCTAAAGTGAACGAGAGTAAAGTAAGGATTCTTATCTTATGTAGGAAATAATCCGGTTGTGATCGCACATCCAAATTAGGCAAGAACAAACCTTAATCTGCCTAGTGAAGAAATGCAACAAATAGTTGTTACAAATATGCTCTCTAATGGGCAAAGTTGAGCACGGATCAAGTATAAACTATGGGAAGCTGCTCCCATCATGCAAAAAGAGAAGAACTAAAACTTCTGCTCTTTGTTGATGTCATAAAACACCATTAATTAACGACTGCTGTCTTCATCTGCAAAAAAAGGCTGCTGTCTTCATCTGCTAAACAAAAAAGACTACTGTCTTCATCTGCAAAAAAGGAAAAAAAAGGACAAATTTCAAACCATAAGGATTAGTCAAAAAAAAAAAATGAAAAAAATGATGTACGTCTCACAACATGCCATATACAACTTAAATACAACCATATTAGAGGTACAAAAAGGAAAGAAAAGTCTTTTGTCATCTCACGCACCTATTTTGAGGTGCCTCCTGTGTATGAGGATTCCTTTCTCTTTCGCTTCTCACTAGTACTCTTCAACCGAGTATTTGGTATACCTTTTGGCCTTCTCCGAAGAGGATCAAGTATTTGAATTCCACAATTTGTTGCATATTCAGATTCATCATTTTCCAGCAAAGAATTAACATCATCTTTACCTGTGAGATATTGCATTTTGTTCACTATACGAGAGTGAAGATCCATCAAGGTTGTAGTTGCAATCTTCTCCGTAACATCATGATTTGCACTAATGTTCATAACACTAAAAGCCAACTGCATTAACCTCTTCAAGCGCAATGTCTTTGACTGTCCCGCATCACGAGAGCTTTCTCCAACATCAGTGCAATGACTACTTTGTTTTGCAGTTTTTGTCCACCTCTTCAAAATGTATTGTGATGGAATTCTTGTAACATTTACAACATGTGTCAAGATACATAGAGTATGCCTACACAACCATCCTTGCATTTCAAATAACTTGCAGCTACATGTAATGGTTGAATCACCCGAACAAAAATGGACAATATGCTTTCTTTCACTATTTTCAGCTCCCAATATATAAGTGTGTAACGGCCCATCAATTTCTGATCTAAGAACATGTTCAGACAAAGAATGCAAGCACTCATCCTGGAATTTTCTAAAAATGACATGCGTGTACACATGTGCAGCATGTTTTAATATTCCACTACTTTCAACCATAATCCGCGGCATTCCTTGAGCACACTCAAAATCATCAATAACTTCAGAGTTGCGCATTTTTTCTGCTTGCTTTTCATAATGATTGACAAATTCAGACAAAGTCATAGTCTTACATGCCATTTCTTGAAAGACATTATTGGTGCTTTCACTTCTTTGGGTGGATCTAATTCCCGCGGAAAAAGTATCTCGACCGAATGCAGGACACCATTTATGACGTAGGCGATATATACTATCCAACCACTTATTGTCCTCAAGCTTCCACTCGTGACACATAGCTTTCCAAGTGTTTTCCATTTCAAATTCTGACTTGCACTTGTATAAAAGCTTAGTCCGATATTTATCGCGAAAGCCCGGCTTTCCAAGAAGATGTGCAATATGATGCGTAGCATTTTTCCCAATATGCCATACACATAAACGATGACTAGTGTTGGGAAGAACAGTTCTAATGGCATTTGCCATTGCATGATCTTGATCAGTGAAAATAGTCTTGGGTGCTTTATTACCCATTGCCTCTAAAAAGGATTGCAAAGCCCACACAAAAGAAGCAATAGTCTCATCCAATAAAAATGCACAATCAAATAAAACATTTTTCCAATGATGATTCAACCCAACAAAAGGTGCACATATCATATTGTATTTATTTGTACGATAAGTAGCATCGAATACCACAACATCTCCAAAACTTTCATAATCCAGCTTGGATACACCATCGGACCAAAAAAAATTGGTCAATCTTTGCTCCTGATCCAACTGAAATGTATAAGAAAAATTGCTTCCATTCAATTGTAAGCAATTAAAATGGTCAATAAGACTTTGACAATCCCCTGCAGTAATAAAGGCTCTTCTCTTTGATTGCAAAATTTTTTGACAATCCCGTAGTGTAAAGCCAACATTCTCTTGTCCTCCCGCTTCACCACTAAGGTAAGAATACGCTTTTGTAGCCCTCACACCAGCCCCAACCAAAGAAGTCAGAATACTTTCATTAGTATTCGTTATATGCCGATATGACCGTATTAAGTGCTTTTGTTTATCATCAACAAAAGGATGATTATGAACATCCTCAAATTTGACAACTACCCAAACTCCCTCTTCAATTTTGAACTTAATGCAAGCTTTACATCCAGTTCTTTTCACAGTCCTATATACATCTCTTTGTTCATGAGGTAAGATTAGTGGAGAATATCCTTCACAATTACATAGAAATGTGCAAGCTCACAATATTCCTTTACTATTGTTTGCCTTTTGTCCTTTTCGCACTCCAAATCCTTTGCAAATTGCATATGCATTGTATGTATTATAAGCTTCGTCCTCATTAGCAAATGTCATGCCAATTTTAAATTCAAAATCTTTATCAACATTATGGATGCTGACATTATCCTTTGCACCTTCTAAAGTTTAAAAAAAAAAAAAAAAAAACTCATCATTTAAAGAAGAAAGATAAATTCAAAACAAATTTAAATTCTAAAGAGATAAGTCATACCCATTTATCTCGAGAACAAGTCAAATTAGCTACCAAGGTCTACGAATTATCTGTTGAATATTAGTAAAAATATAAGTTAGTCCAAAAGTGTTTGTGTGCATACTTTATCTCAGTTATGATGGATTATAAGTGGGTTTCAAGAAAGCAATAGACGTAAAATAGTATTCTCACCACACTTTGTGAACACCCGCTTCTAATCCAGTCTCACGGCGACAACCTTAAGGCCACTTCCTTGTAATCCAGAAAATAAGCTCCCTTGTAATCCTATAAACAATAGACATTCTTTTAAGCCAAACTGAAATTTTAAGTAAATAAGAATCACACCTAGCTATGTGAGAGCACCTCTCTCTTTCTGAAACTGAAGTAGTACAAAAAAAAAAGTTGAGGTACAACATACAAGTTAAAGCATTTACAATATATACAAAGAGGTGAATAACTTATTCACACCTTGAGAATACCCGGTCAATGAGCTCCTCCTTTGTCATTCCAATACCATTATCTCTAAAATATCAAACATCATTATCAATATCCTATGAATTCCTCAGTTATTATAAAATAAAACCATATTCATCTATAAGCCATAATAGACTTATGTTATCATGATGGTTCCATTGTCAGGATCTGGTTTAATTCTTATCTCCAAATCACCGATATCTCCAAGAAGAGCAGGCTTAGTAACACTCAAGAACCTCAACTTATCAAGGGCGTCAATAGCATTGCTAATAGAGAGGGGAAAAAGGAAACCAATTTCAGCCATAAATCAACAAATAACGGCAAAGCTTAAATTTGTCACCAAGAATTATAATTTCATTCCACATAAAAATGAAGATGGTGAAATGCTCACTTGACAAACTATCAAAGAAACACTTCCTAGTGGCTGTATAAATTGTGGAATATCAAATCCAATAGATGATTGACCTGCAAAAAATGCAAAGTTTAAATTTATCATCATAGAAATGGAGGTGTAGTCCTAAACGATCGGAATACAATCTAAAAGTCACATTGAGATCACGGTTCTTCAAAACACTCAAGCAATCATAATATATTTCTAAGTAAATCATTGTGTACTAAAATTGTCACTTTAAATTGTTCTGCATGCTGATCTCCTTCAATATTTCACAATCTTCAGCAACAATCACTTCGAAAAAATAATCAAGCTTCCATTTCCAATAATCAATCATACTCTCAATTGTCATTAATAAAAGTAGCAGCATAGAAGTGCTTACAGGAAATGACCTTTGGCCTGGTCTTGAACAATATCTTATGCCTGATAATGCCAACAACTTCTAGCTCAACCTTCGATGAATCGGCTAACTCAATATTAGAGCTTTGCTCTGCATCCACGAGTTTTACTTTCTTCAATACTAGAAATGGTTTCATCAGCGGCACTTTTGAGCCCATTAATTCATGATAGCCAATAGTAAAGTGTAGACTTCCTGAAGAGAAAACCCAGTAAAGCAAACTTAAATTTTGGTATGTGAAGACAAAAGAATTACGACAGGACTGAACTCTTGAAAACAAAATGAAAAGCCATAGATAGTTTTCCTGTTAGCAATAGCATCATATAATCAAAATTAGATTAAATTTAATCAACAAAAGTAATCCAAGCAACAGTTTTTGGAATAACAAATAAATGTAATAGATAAGCAACAAGCTTTGTAACAAACTAGCAACAACCTTTTTAGTTTATTTAACAGATCCACTTAGTTGCAAAATATTGAAAGAAAAAACCTTATTAGCAGGTCACACAACCAACAAACCTCCTAGCTACAAAAAAAAAACTCTTATTGTTAATCGAAACTCTGATCTAACCAAAGGCGTTGGACTTCATTTTTGGCCATGCCAATCAATGTTGGCCGATCTCCGTCTCCACTGAACAACACCTACTCACTTGTTGGACCATCACCAAACCAAACTTCATCTACCGCCGCAGGAAAAAGCCAAAACAGAGTAAACCCAGAATTGAAGAAAGTGGACCTAGTTCAGGCATTTCGTCGAATGGATGGTGGGCGACTCAACTAGATTGTTTAGGCTCAAAATTTAGACAATAAATCACGCTAACTACACATAAATATCACAAACATCACATATTTTGGGACACGACACTTCACGGGTTTCATCCTTAAGTGAACAGGAGTAGCATGGCGATTCTTACATTTTGTGGGAGAGAATCCGGTAGCGATGGCAAGGGGATACGCTAATCTGTCTAGTGAAGACACGCAAGCAACCTGTGAAGGCGGAGAGGCTCGAGACCCGGCGCCGCAAGCTTCTTCTCGCTTTGGCCTCAAAATCGCCGCGTCGTGCCCGAGCCCGAAATCAAGAATGACCCACTCGCGATTTCTATTGCCCGAGCGAAAAGCAACGACCCCCACAAACGAAGCGAGCGGCGTGTGAAGGCGAAGAGGGCTCGGGACCCAGCACTTGAAAACTTCTTCCGCTTTGGTGCCAATGCGGCCGAGCCCGAAAATGAAACCGACCCACCCGCAGATTATATCGCCGGAACCAAAAAGGCGACGATGGCGACAAACGAAGCGAGCGGCGTGTGAAGGCCGAGAGGGCTCGCGACCCAGTAGCTGCAAATTTCTTCCGCTTTGGTGACGACGTGCCTGACCCAAAATCGAAACCGAGCCACTCGCGGTTTCTATCGTCAAAGCCCGAAAGGCGACGATGGCGACGAACGAAGTCGAAGTGGAAGAAGGAGCGCAAGAGCAAGAGGGCGAGGGCGTGAGGGCTTGAGGTGAGTGAGGACCGAGAAGGAAGACGAAGAGCTCCATGTTCAAACGTGAAAAGACCTGTGCAACAAGTCTCGAGAGAGAGAGAGAGAGAGAGCGAGAGAAAAGAGAGAGACAGAGGAGCCATTAATGGTTGCTCAGCCTACCGCCGCCTGCAACTAGCCCTAGAGGAGGGAGAAAATAATTTTTTTATTCTAGCTTCAGATGACACGTGTCGTTTTATGAGTGGAATGTATATGCCATGTAGGCAGGTGACGTGGCAGTTGCGAACCACTGAATATTTTCTCCTGTAGGAGTATTATATAGGAAAGTCGCTGGTGGGGAAGATTGTTAATGATGAGAACCTTTCGAATCAGATCCCGATCACCCATATTCAATGAGGAAAAAAATATTAAATGTTTTAAATTTATTATACTTATGTCAATTCAATTATAAGTCTTTTGATTGTGCCAATTTAATCCTAAATCTTTTTACATTTGGACAATTGAATCCATCAGACGGAGTTTAGTCGAAAATTACTATGGTTGACATCAGCCGTCCTACATGACATTGCCAACACTAACGTAAATATTTTTAATAATTTTAGAATTTTTATTTTTTCTTAACTTTTTTTTAGAGCGAGGGTGCACCGGCCGGACCTTGCTAGCCATGGGCAAGGGCCACAACGCCCTCACCTGGCCGAGATTTGGCGAGTGCCACCATACCCTCACCAGCCATAGTGAGGGCCCATGAGCCCTCACCTAGTGATCGGCAAGAGGGTGCAAGAGCGTTGAGGCCCTCGACCAAAGCCAAAGAGGGCTACAATGCCCTTGCCCATGCCTTGCAAGGGTGTCTTGGCCATCGGCAAATAAAAAGTAAAGTAAAGAAACGAAAGAAAAAGATAAAAAAATCATAAAAAATTTAAAATATTATTAAAATATTATTAAAAAATATTCACGTAAGTGCCAACGATGACACATAGGACAGTCGGCATTGATGTCAATGATTTCTGATCAAAATTGGCCTTAGGAACTCAGTTGGAAAATTATGAACATGTTTAAAACTAAATTGGTACAATTGAAAGGTTTAGAAAAATACTATAAGTTTACTTTTTCCATATTTAATAATGTTCGGTCCCATCAGGATGTCTTTTGTAGTTATAGTTTTTATGCCCAAGGTTTGAGTGTTTGGAGTCCCTAGCGTGCATATGGTTCTACAATATCGACCAAAAAGATATGGTTCTATAATAATTTCCTAAATCCTCTTATAAGTTGATGTCATTTACATTTCGATGGCCGGTACAGGCTCCCTTTTATTTGGTTAGCCTACAGGAGCAGCCAAACACGAACTTGAAGTGAAAGGTTTATGATATGGTGGCGGCTAGGGCCAAATTTTGAACATCATGCATGGACGGGCTAGTCCAACGCGGGCCGACATGCAAATCCAAATGGCGGAGCTAGTTCACACATAAGTTCTTTATTGGACCCATGGACATGACACTTGCCAATTCATGATGAAGTGAGATGTGCAGTACCCAACGGACACCCAAAAGTGCTACAACAATTCTCATCAGATCCATATGCATGAGGAGTTATTGCCTCTACAGCTCAACTGTCTTCCTTTCTGCGATAACCAGCTCTCTTTGCCCTACGAAGTTACAATATCTAATGCTTTGCGTCAATAGTATCGCACTATTGTACAGAGCAATTATTGGCAAAGCGTGTTAAGAACTGCCGGGACGGATAAATATCGAGAAAATGTGTACAATGTTTCTCCAAGAATTCGACAGTTCCCTGTCTAGATGGCTCGGCAACATCCAAACCATTCACCACATATACTGTGGGGATTCTCTATATTCGCTGAACCTTTCCTCTGATTGATCCCACTTGGCAAACTTTCTCAGCCACGGCCGCTCGTCCTTCTTCGAATATTACCCTTCTTCGAATAATACAACCTTGAAGCTACAAACATCGCTCTTCACATACGAATGCCCTGTTCAACCAGAACAATGTTATACTCTAACATGAGTTCGCTAAACACGGCTACAGGCATTGTCAAATACTCAATATTCTTGGCAAGGATCAGCCCAATCAATTCACCAAGCCCTTTATATTACACGTGGCAATGTACCTAGGCACCGCATTGCCATTAGTTCCAATAACCTGTGTCTGTCACATGTGACCAGTCTTCATTTGGACTCTTTCTTGCCTACTCAAAATCTATGAAATCCCTATATTTATTAAACTTGTTAAATCAACGATCCATTATTGAAAATCTACTCTAGTCCAAAGAGCGAAATGACAAGCTTTTTAAGGAGAAATTGAAATATGTGAACAGAATATTTTGTAAGGAGTTGTGTCCTAAAAATTTGAAACTTGACAACCACATATGCATATAAGGTTACACGCGTAATATCGATTCACACTTAATTGGCTATCCAGGACCTTTCGCGACTTTTTGTGGAAGCAGCATTCGCTGAGTGCGTGAAAAGTATTGTCAAGAGCTTTGCGACCGGAGAATCAAGGATGGCAGAAGATGAAGGACGCCATTATTGTTTTAGTGATTTCCCCATAATGGCGGACGTTATTACTTTTATTTGTACGGAAAGTCAGACATATTGATACTCTCTGGTTGAGAAAAACCCTAGAAACTATCAAACCACAAGCCAAATATAGAAATGGGAAGGCCAGTACATAAAATCAAGATCATTCCCGCGTATGGAGCCTTCCAAAACAGACATAAAATCTCAGTCCCACAAGACGATAAAGTGAAGAAAGTGTCCAATATAAAAATCTCAATCGGAGAATCTTTTAATATGAAGTGGCCATTTACATTTTGATGATCCTGATTGTTTATTGAGCATCATCACTAAAAAGCCGCGCCCGCCATTTCTCATGGTCACACGGGAGACGTAGCTTTCCGTTTGAGGTTTGAAATTAAGCAACAAAAGGGGAAAAGTTCATTAGATTGGCTGAACGATTAAGCGTTTGATTTGGAAATAACAGGCATTATGTTTAATAACCAAATCTCCCACTTTGAGTAACCTATGTTTATCGTGCATATGTGGATTATTAGTGATTTGAAAGATTTTGATATCTTATAAGAAAAAGGATGATGATATCATAAATACCTAAGCTTTTGCTCATTTTAATCAAGTGACAAATTAAGTATCTCGACATTTTAAATTGGGCTAAACAAGGTGCTTCCATTAAGCGAGGCGCTATGTGATGTGATTTTTGCTGATGTGGTACTGTCCAAAAAATGCCGAATTCATTGCCAACTCACATTATATTCAATAATGGGTGTGTTTGTTTTGTATAAAATTTCATGATATGAAAATACTCTCCGGTAAAAATCATTTTGAAAGGAACTGGTTAGTTGTTATTTGTTTGATTAGCGCACCAAAAATGTGTAACTCCTCGAATCTCATTCTCAATAATGGGTATGGAAAAAGGCCAAGAAATTGGCGTTGGATAAGAGATTAAATTTTTCTGGAAATATGATTTAGAATTCCTTTTCCCAATCTTAAGGGACGGTGGAGACTTGACGAGGGCCCCAAAAGATCTAGACTTGCCAGTTGCCACTAACGCATCTGGCGTCTGCATCCCTCTATCTCTCTCTCTCCTCTGTCCTCGAGAAAATATTGGGTACCCTAAAAGCTCCACATCAATTTTATTTTGAACCATTCAGAGTGTGACATGTGTCCGTGTCAGGTCCCACTTGTCCAGCGCACTCCTCTACTCTCTCTTCCATAGGTCCTAGCCCACCTACGCTCTCTCTCTCCTCTCTACTCTGCAACTGTCTCTCTCCTCTCTCCTCTGCTCTCCTCTGTCTCTCTCCATTAGACTGCCACAGGAAATTCGCCGCTCTGGAGAGGAATTCCCTGAACGGGCGGTCCATCGACGACCTGGGAAGAAGGCTCGTCCTTCAACTTCAAGCCTCGTTCGGCGGAGGCGAGCAAAAGAGCGAACGTGAGGTTGCCTCCGTCGCCCCCAACTCCGACGCCAACGCCGACGCCGATGCCGACGCCCCTTCGCCTCCCTCTTGCGACCTCCTTTCCGCTCTCTCCTTCTTTCCTCTATGGAGTGCCCTTACTGGCCAACCTCGATGCCGACGAACCCCCTGCTCGCGTTTTGGCTTCCCTCTCCACGAGTGAAGGTCACTCTGCTTGCTCTCTCTCTTTCCTCCATGAAGCGCCCCTTGCTCTCGTCCTTCAGCTTCAAGCCCCGTTCGCGGAGGCGAGCAGAAGAGCGAACGCGAGGTTGCCTCCGTCGCCCCCAACTCCGATGCCGACGCCTCTGCCTCTGCCTCCGCCTATGAGCCCGCTGCCGATGCTGTCGCCTCCCGCCATCGCCTTCTCAAGCCCCACCCATAGGCACCCCAGTAGAGGCGGAGGGGAGAACGGGGAGAGAGACACAGAGTAGAGAGGCGGTTTGCAGAGGAGAGAGGAGAGAGAGCGTAGGTGGGCCAGAGCCTATGAAAGAGAGAGCAGAGGAGTGCGCTGGAGAAGTGGGACCTGACACGGACATGTGTCAGACTCTGAATGGTTCAGAGTAAAAATGACGTGGAGCTTTTAGGGTAGCTAATATTTTCTCCTCTATCCCCCATTACAAGAAGCTTGGACTCAAGATTCTCCCCTCAGCGACTTCTCTTTCACGTCCTCTCTTCCTTGCCAAGATGCCAAAACTGACACAAAAATTCTGGATATGATAACGCTAATGGTGAAGCCCTGAAGCATAAGCGCACAAGCAAGAGAAAGGAGTAAAGTGATTGGGGAATTTCAAACATATAATTACAAATACAAAGTATTTTGTGAGGTAGGTCGAGAAAAGAGAGAACGATCCTTAACCAAAATATTTGGAGGTCATTGTCATTGTTAATAGAAAATATGTATTAGATAGTCACAGAAATGAAAATTAATATGGCGAACCTTATATTCTCCATAATTTTACTTCTTAAATCTTTTTCATTTTTTTAATCCCTAATTGCTCTTTTGCCGTGTGTGACCCAACCAGATTGGCAGGTCATATTAAAATAGATGTTCCAGCTTATTTTTATTTCCTGAAAAAACCACCTAAAAAATTTATTCTCCGTGGACTTTATAAACTAAATGTTTCAGATGTAATTGGATATACTAATTAAATACGTGTGGACTTTATAAACAAAACGATTCGGACGTATTTGGATGCAAGAAAATAGATTCTTCGCTTGTTGCAAAACATTGGTGAATTACAATGGCCAACAGGTCTTGCCGGCCCAGGCATGGCACAATTGGGTTCGTATCCATCTGAGCCCATTACAATGATTGGGTCTAGGGCATTGGTTTAGGTGAACAAATGAGTCCAATGATTGGGCCTATGGCCACATGAGTGGCTGGGCCTTGGGGCCGAGGCCTTTCCGCCAACTTAAAAGGCAATCAGAAAGTTTAAATTAGACGTCTCTTTCCCTCATTTTCACCTTCGTCCGTCTCCAGAGAATTTCCAATTTCGAACAATTCCCACTTTATATATATATATATATGATTCTCTCACTATTTATGATATAGTCCAGTTAATTCGATTTAATGAACAACTGAGAAGAGGAGGCATATGGAAACTCTCAGAGTTATTATTATTTTTTTTTTTAGAGTAAAGACCCTCTTGTAGTGTGTAAACAAGGTCACAAGAATTTTCATTACGAACCCCAGATCAGGATTGAACACTGGTTGCTGCACAAACGGCGTCCTTGCTATCAAGAGGGGGATGTCTGCATCCAAAAAAAGGGAGGTGCGTGTGGACCCTGGCAACCAAACCAAGTATAGAATTGTTTCAAATTTCACTTGCTTATATTATTAGTAAACACAGGTGTTTTATATACATCGTGTATTCTCGTTTTGTTTTTAATATTTGAAATTTTATTGTGCGTTGATTTTGTGTGATTCTTGTTAAGAAATCATGATGAATTAAGCATGACTGAAAGTTATATTCCTATGAATTTCTATTAATCTTTAATTGTTGACCTAACAAGGAATGCTGTGGGAAGGACCGTATGTTGACTGGCTGGCCTTTACTCCTCGTTCAAAATCTATTTCACCCAAATGTTGCAAGAAACACTACAAATCTGTTCAAGTGAACTGTCATCCTTCGACCGACCAAAAAAAAAAAAAAACTGTCATCCTTCGATCTTTTCTGTGGATTAGAGACCCTAGAATATCCGTATTCCAAATATCATTGCCCAGCATAGATATCTCAAACAAATGACATTGGCTTTTTACATAATAAAAGACTAACTTTTGGTTATTATGAATAAGTGATAGATTTAGCTTATGAGAGTAGAGTTTGGTGAATAGTTGGAGTCATCGATAAAAAGAATAGTTGAAAAATAATGAGTAGATTAAGCTCTTTTAAATTAAATGTTGACAACTTGAAGAGCATTGACAACTAAGGAAATTATTGATAGCAAGTCAATTATCTGGGATGAACTCATAACGACATTAGCTTGTATATGCCTAGTCGCGATATATTTGGATATTTGAGTTTCTTGTGGATAAATATTATTATAACTTCTTGTAATCGCAAATAGTATGAGGAAGATATTTAGTAATCACCTGAAGATAAGAATTCCTAGCGAAATGAATATATGAAATTAAAAGCTCCAGAAATGTGAAGGCATGGCTAGAATTGTTGAAGAATTGCTTATGGGGAGTTTTATGGTGAAAACTATAAATATTAGTGTTTGTGTACCATAGAAAACCCCACACGATGCACAAAAACTTGTTATCATTCTGTCATATTTCAATTTCTGCACTCTAGTTATGGCTATAATTTTCAGATATTTTGCTGTTGATTAGATTTTATGTCTTTAGGTTCTGTCGTTGACTAAATTCTAGCAAAGTTTGTGAACTTTCAGTTTTGTTAAAGAATGACTTCTAGTAAAATGTATTTTGTAGCGGACGCAAATTCCGGCGAAACAATATGACTGTCAAAAGGCAACGACCGGGCTACAATGACCACATGACAGAGCCCGATTAGACCACAACCGAAGATATTTGAACCATGCACCCATTACATATGACTTGGCCGGGGTCCATCAAGAGGTCAACTTTGGATCGCCGGAGAACCGTGACTTTAGATGAAAAGAAAATTTTCATACATGCTCACGTGCTGCAACCTCTGACTTTTTTGCATGGGACATAATCAAACCAGGTGTATTTTAATTCCTATTCCATCATTATTATCATGGAGAGATTTATAGTACAAATAGTGACATTCAAAAAAGCCTACTCTTGTATTACCCATCTGTTGATCAGAAGCTACCCCACGTGCGAAATTGAATGCATTTTGAGCAAGATCAAGGAGAAATTGGAATGTATTGGATGGAAGGATGAATAAAAGAAATAATTTGGATGTAATAAGGGCTTGAAGCAGTATCACATGACATATCTGCTAGTATTTTTCTTCAGTTCCAAACAGAAGTGCAGAAACCGCCTTTTGTTGACCCGCATTGGTATGGTAATTGCAGTCAAATTTACTAAGGTCCAAAGTTGCATTCTTCATGGGGTTTGATGAATTAATAATGGATGTAAATATGTACCAACCGATTTGCTATTACTACGTACAAGGTGAGAAATCGAATGCGTATTGAGCAAGATTGAGGAGAAATTGGAATGCATTGGATGGAAGGATGATTAGAAGAAAGAAATTGGAATGTATTGGATGGAAAAATCACTTGCTCGCTAGCAGCAAGCTCAAGCCCATATTGTAAATTGATTTGGCTACTTTTGGCCATTATTTGAAATAATGTCATTCTAGGCCATTTTTTGATAAATCGACCACACTTCAAATCCTTATTTGAAATTTTCCCTAAATGTACTCATGAGGAGATTTCTAGATAAATAGTAACCTAGTAGAAAACTTATTCCTTTTTTGGTACCTGTCAAATGAACCAACCACGTCAAAAGCAAATTGAGCAAGATGGAAAAGAAATTGGAGTATGCAAAACAAATGGTTTGGAATGACTTACACCCGAAGATTCGAAACTCGGCAACCATATTCATGCGTATACGACGAGTGCATTGCATAGTCACCATCACCGTAGCGTGTCTTCTAATCCATTTGATTATTTTTCAAGCTCTACCTATGACATTTGGCGATCTTTTATCGGACCGGCATTCGCTCAAGCATGTGAATGCCGATGTTTAGGGATCGCAACTATAGAATCAAGGATGACAAAGTGTCACACCTCGAACCTCGAGCACGTGCCCATCTCTTTGGTCGATAAAATTTGCGACTTCCCAGGCCGAGTCGCCGACCCTTTTATTTTATTGCACATGCAGAAGCGAATTACTAATCCCCTGACATCAATAGCTTGGGATAGAAAGTAGGAAACAGATTCACGAACAAAACATGCTTTTATATACACACTTAGTCATAAACAAAAGTCAACAACCACAAGCCTACAAAAGACTAGTTCTCAAAAAGAAGCTGTCCTATTTGACCTACACCTCAAATCACCACAGCTCGACTTCGGATCCTCCACTCTACGGCCCTGAAAATTGAACACCTTAATATCAAGGAACTCCCCCCTCTCTTGTAGTTGGGCACTGGATCCCTTCGGACCTGGAGAAGGTGTGACACTGGGTCGGGGTTTGGTGACACTTGTCATCTCCAGAACAGAATTCCTGCTCCCGAGAGTCAAGGCGAACGTTCCCATAATGCAAGTCGGGTTTAGGTGGAGGGGGTGGATTCGAATTCGCTTGCGACAAGTCCTAGCATTAGTAAAATGAAGAAAGACTTGTCAGAAATCGCCGGCCCACGACGGGGTGAGATATAAATCTCAGCGAGTTCACGCTCTAAACCCCGATTAGGAGGGTAATATGCCTAGAGGCATCCTAGCCACACAATCATACAATCATAAAGACTTACCTCGTCTCGGATCCACCCTACATGTTAGCATAGTTCATATACATCATGCATAAAATCGATGCACGCAACAATTGAAACGCCTTACTCAACTCAATAAATCACATGGGTCCTGATTATATGGCCAAATCGTTATGACACGTTCCATACCATGTCACACATTTTTGTCCCATAATCCGGCACATTTATTTCACTCAACATGCATTCCAATTGATAATTACGCCCCTCTAGGATACGGCCTACTTGAAGTTCGGCGGTCTACAGGCATAGTCAAGCATCATCTCACCCCATTGAGCACGGCTACATCTCTCAAAGACGGCTTTCCCGAAGGAGCATAGGTCCAAAATCTACTGTGACCCGAAACCCAATGAGTGGGTAACCCGTATAGGGTAACGTCCATCCGACATAGTTCGAGGACGGGTTCTCTTAACCAACACACGATTATTCAATTTCGACTTAGGACACTATGCATTGCACTCAAATGCTTAAATTAAAATAGTGATCCTGGCCTATTTTTTTCGTATTAAAATACTTGGTGAAAATAGTCATGTGTGGGTACACGGTCAAATTGAACCCGGAAAATTCATAACATTTTTTTTTAAATCCCACTATTTTATATAATATATAAAATCATTTTCGGTGTCAAAATCCGACACCCGGGATTTTCTGAATAAATGTCAAATTTCACAATTTTTGGAATTAAATACTCAAAATTCCAATCAGCACTCAATTTGCACAAATTAACGCTCAATTGCAGAAATTAACCATACCATTACAATCGGCACGAAATTCCGGTCACCGGCTACCCTGGCCTAATTTCCGAAAATATTTAATAATTAAACTAATTACACTTAAATAAATCTAAATATCCCTTAAACGCCATTAGCATACTAAAAGAGTTTAGTGCATAAACTTACCGGTTTAGCGCAAAAAAAAAAAAACCGGTTCACGGTGACAATGACGCGACGGCGACCGAAACTTGGACCTATGGCAGCGCGGGAGGTTGGTGGCGAGTGGTGCGGCGGCTGCGGGCACAGTCGAGATGGCTGAATTGGCACGGCGGTGGATGGCGGCTACGTGCGCGGCAAGGAGGAACGATCCCCCTCTTCCTCTCTCTCTCGCGCTCGCTTTCTCTCTTTTTCTCTCGCTCGCGGTTTCGTTCTTGAGTCTTTTGTCTTCTCACGTCCATGGCCGGTTTTGTTCCTCTTTTGATTGACTAGTTTAGTCAACACATGTAGGTGCGGTGGCGGCAAGCGGCGGAGCCGGGTGGAGAAGACGTGGGCCTTCATCCGGGTCTTCTCTTGCCAGCGCAAGAGGAGCTGCTGCGTGGCTTCCGCTTGGTCGAGATCCTCGGCTTCGCTGTCCAGCTCAAGGGAAGCCGACCTTCTGTTAGTTGACTTCGTGAGTCAACAAAGAGGATCCCGGTGGCAGCAGGAGGCAGAGACTGGTGGGGAAGACGTGGACTTCCACCGAGAATTCTGGCCAGCACTTCCCTTTCCTCATGCACGGACGTTTTTTCCTGCATTGGTCAATTAAGCAAGGTCTCGGTGGCCGTCGTTGAAGGGGACAAACTCAATGGAATGCGTGTCTTCATTTGCTGGTCGACGGTGAAGGAGCAGCGTGGCTGCCATTTGGTTCTTCTCGGTCAACATTCCCTCTTTTGTTGACCATCAAAGGAGCGTGACATCATCACGGGCAGTCCTTGAATGCGTGGACATAGCTGCATGAATTCTTCACGAGCATGCATGGGCGTGGGCTTCACTTAGTTGACTACTTGAGTCAACTAAGTGTCACGTTGGCAGCAAATGGGGAGAACAACACCGGCGTGCACGTCTTCATTTCTGCATGAAGAAAGGGCCGCGGACGTACGCATGGCCATTGCATGCTACGGGTCTTCAGCTCGGTTGATTTGCGAGGCCACTCGGGGTTAACAATTTCCTTCGTAGTTGGCAACATTGGATGTGTGCATGAAGACGTCGGGTGCTTGCATGAAAGGTTTGCTTTAGGAAGGTACAAATGTGGAAGGGGCTGGTCTCGCGAGTTACGTAAGATTTTCGACGAGACGATAAGCTATACGAATATTGGATCGTCTCGACACGGCAAAGACGTGACTACGAGGGTACATTATAAGACCATCATGAAACGTGATGTCTCGGTCTGATGATGGAAATGATGAAACGGCGGCCAAAAGTAGCGCCAATGACGCAGTCCGACGACAAATTCATCGACCTATCACGAACCGTTACGTACTCGAGGTCCGGCGAAAATCTGGATGTCACACAAAGAATGGATTATCTGAGAAAATTGTTACCGGTTGTGTATTATGTGACGTGACTAAGAGTGATATATCCTCACTGCCTGCATTCCTATATGCACGCACCACCTCTATTTGACTTGATTAAGTGGTTGACACCATTATCATTGCTAGTGATGCCCTCCTCCTCCTCCCCACAAAGAAAAAAAAAAACATGATGCGGATGCTGAGGCATTGTTAGGGATTCCCATAAAGCCTATATTAGAATAATTAAATATTAAACCACACTTCCGTGAAATAACTTAAATTTTTAGAACATTTGGTTGTAATCTCACAAAACATCACATGGTATCAAAACTATAAATCATAAGTTCCAATCTTTCTAGGCCTCATTTGCCTCCATAATTAAATTTACATGTTTAATACTAGGCAAAAACACTAGCCTAAGCATGAGAAGGAGTGTTGTAAAAATTAAATATTAAATCACGTTTTTATCTAACAACTTAAGTTTTTAAAACAGTTGGTAGTGATTATATAAAATCTTACATGGTATTAGAGCCGGCTTTGCCAACAAGTCTAGACCCAAAAAAAAGTAATACAAGAGAATTACGAGTTGTTGTGCCTCTAACCCAGACTCGATGTGTGAAGGGGAGATCATTGAGATTGTCCTATATCGGTTTGGAATGGGCTAGTGGTCGGTTTATAAGTGTGAGAAAACCTCACCATTTAAGCTAACTTTTGGGGTAAGAAAGCCCAAGACCACCCAACATTGGTATCCACATCTTCATCTAATAACTTAAGCTTTTAGAACAATTGATTGTGGCTAATCTCTCATTGTATCAGATCTGAAGGTTCTGAGTTCAAATTTTTTCAAGCCCCATTTGTCTTCCCAATTAAATTTCCACACCTAGTACTCGGGAAAAAACCAGATTAAGCATAAGAGGGAATGTTAGAATAATTAAATATTAAATCACACATTCATCAAACAGTTTAAGATTTTAGATAATTGGCTATGGTCCAATCAAACTCACATGATATTAGAGTTGAAGGTCCTTAATTCAAATCTTTTCAAGCTCTATTTGTCTCATCAATTAAATTTCCACACTTAGTTTTAAACAAAAAGACTAAACTAAGCTTGAGAAGTGTTGGAAAATTTAAATATTAAACCACACATTCATCTAACATTTTAAGTTTTTAGAACGGTAGGCAGTGGTTCCACAAAATTTTACAGCATATAATATGGAATTTTCCACCAAAGAATCTTTGGATATCTTTGACACTATCAAAAGTGCCTGATATTTAGTTATTATTGATATGCAATGACCGTTTGGAAGCAACAAAAGTAGACTCGACAACCTCATATGCAACTGTCAAATAACGAAGAAAAACAGAAAAGAGTGGAGAATATACTATTCGGGCATATTTGATCATCCGTGGGGCAAGCCAATTTAATGGATTGAAGATTGGTCAATATTATATGCAGTTGATGACTTGGATGAAATTGTTGGCACATGTCAGCTAGTGGCAAATGATGGCAGATTATTTTACCAAAGTTGTCGATCGTGTATTAACTAATGAGCAAATGATTGATTTAGAAGACTGCATCTAAGGCTCAGGCACGTGTAAATCCATTAAGGAGATTGTCGAGAATAGTTAGGTGAAAATGGAGAATGAGATTGCTATTTTGAAGGGAATTGACAACGTGGGAAAATATCAACTCCTTGGAGATAATGCTACTATTTTGAAGGGAATTGACAACATGGGAAAATATCAACTCGTTGGAGATAAAGGCTACTATCTTAAAGGAGTTGACAACGTGGGAATATGGGACCATTATTTTTGGAAGTGTCAAACTACAGTTCAACCTTGAAGAAACTACTCCCAGACGGTTACAATCGAAAGTCTATAAATATCAAGTTCTATCAATTGGAAGAGGCCCCCTCAACAATCAAAATGTAATCTTTTATTATCATTACTTTCCTACACTTTATTTTTCCTTAATAGTTTTCTGATTCGTGTCGTCAATTAAATTTCAACACATATCTTCATCCCAATATTTTGTCATCAATTCAATTTCGGTGTGCATCTTTATCATGAGCGTCGCACTGCCGATTAAATTCCGGCTTTACATCTTTGCATGCTCTCGAGCTTTATCATCGATTAAATTCTGATATAGTTCGTATATGTATATTGCTGTGCAAATGGTTGTATTTTCAAGCCTTGTTGTTGATTGAATTTCGGCACTATTTATATGTACAATTTGGTTTGAAGTTCGAAATAAAGGTTTGCAGTTATTTTTTATCCGCTTGGATATTTCTTGTCTGGAGTTGCCACAAAACCCGTCTCCTCTCACCAAAAGTTAATGAACAACTTTAGGAAAAGATGTTTCGTTGTCGAGTAGATTCCAGCGAAATAAATGGCATGCACAATGGGACCATTGTGGTTGATTTGAGGAGTACGATGGTGAGAACAAGAAATCAACTTGATTATGATAGCCTAGCGATGACAACTCTTCATCACGACCTAGTAATAATAAGGCGGGAAAGTCATTGATTGCACTATCAGTGGTGGATCGAGAACAAGGTGGAGATGTTGGTATCAAGACAACGCACCAATGAGCAGATTGGACCATTAGTGCCAAGCCCTACAATGTTGGCTGTCATGCAACGATTATTGAAAGAGCACAAGAATGAATTGATCAATTGCATGATAAAATATCTCATTGATGTGATCAAGCCAATTACCATCGAAACCTCCCATGAAGTGATGAATGGGCTTGGAACATCGAGTCATTCAATTCAAATGGAGGCAAGTCCTAATAATCCTGCATTTTTTTTAGAGGTTGTGCTTGTCAGTACATGCATTTCATTAAATCTCATTCAAGTTAACTTTGGTGGTATAAGTTATAGCAATGACAAGGGAGCACGTGATGACTCTTGGGTTTCCTAATTTAAAATAATCAAATGATTAATGAATCATTCGATTATTTTAAAAGGAGGCATATGTTGACACCCACAAATGTCTGATATTTAGTTATTATCGATATGCAATGATTATTTGGAAACAACAAAAGTGAACTCGACAACCTCATATGCAACCATCAAAATTAACGATAAAAAAGGGAAAATAGTGGAAAATATACTATCCAGGCGTGGATTGGTTGATATTATAAGTAGTTGATGACTTGGATGAAAGTGTTAGCACATGTCAACTAGTGGTGAATGATGGTAGATTATTTTACCAAAGTTGTTGATAGTGTGTTAACCAAGGAGTAGATGATCGATTCAGAAGATTATATCTAAGGCTCGGGCATGTGTATATTCATTAAGGAGATTGTGTAGAATAATTATGTGAAGATGGAGAATGAGGTTGCTTTTTAGAAGGGAATTGACAACGTGGGAAAAGAACAACTCTTTAGAGATAAGACTACTATTTTGAAGGAAATTAACAACATGGGAAATAAATAAATCCTTGGAGATAAAGCTACTAGTTTAAAGGGAGTTGACAACATGGGAATATGAGACCATTATTTTCAGAATTGTCAAACTACAATTCAACCATGAAAAAGCTACTCCCAAACGGTTATGATAGATGATCTATAAATACCAAGTTCTATCAATTGGAAGAGGCCCCCTAACAATTAAAATGTAAACTTTTATTATCTTTACTTTTCTGCACTTTATTTTTCCTTAGTTATAATTTTCCGATTCATGTTGTCGATTAAATTTTGACACACATCTTTATCCCGATGTTTTGTTGTCGATTCAATTCTGGCATGCATCTCTATCATAGGTGTCATGCCGTCAATTAAATTTTGGCGCCATATCTTTGCACATTCTCGAGTTTTGTCATCGATTAAATTCTAACATACTTCATACATGTGTATTACCGTGGAAATGGTTGTATTTTCAAGCCTTGTTGTTGATTGAATTTCGCCATGGTTTGTATGTACAATTTGGTTCAAAGTTCGAAATAAATATTTGTAGTTATTTCTTGTCCACTTGGATATTTCCTATCCAGAGTTGTCATATAACCCATCTCTTCTCATCAAAAGCCGAAGAATAACTTTCGAAAAGATGTTTCGTTGTGGAGTAGATTCCGGTGAAATGGATATGAAGTTGCTACTTTTCTTTTGGATGATTTCGAGATAAAAGTATCAAAGAAAAATTAAAAGAGGAGATGACTTTTAAAAGGGTTCTCATAAATAAAACCTAAACTTACATGTCAATCTACCGAAGAGTGAAATTAATTGGGTTTTTACTTTCACCCCTCCCCTCCCCCCCCCGCCCGGCCGCCCCAAAAAAAAAAAAAAAAAAAAATATATATATACCCATCTTCCTTTGATGAAACTGGACTTCACGTAATAGTTCGACTATATGAATTATCTGTGAATGATACTAACCATGAAACAGCAAGTGGGTGTAAAACCTACTTGCTTAGAATATCTAGATAGATGTCCCAAATGTGAACCGGTTTGCACTCGATGGTGTGTGATGAATTAAATTTGTGTTCTGCGCCTCATCTGCCCGTGTTCCTCACCCACTAAACCAATCCCATAAAGGCACATATTAGGCAACCCGAGTTCCCTAACTTATATATCTAGATTACGTGCTCTAATCTTCGGTCAAAATGGTCAACACTAGCTAGTTTGCTTTCCCTAAATAATTTTGAAAATGCCAAAGCTCGAAAGGGTTATATCTTTATCTATATTTTTGTCCAATCATATCTTTGATTGATAGGTTACGAGTTGATATTACTCACATGCAAATTTTTATATGTATATGAGTGAAATTACTATTTGCCATCCAGCGATAAGACTGGTTGAAGAAGGGATAGAGGAAAATATGTCGTATCTTGAAATGGCACATCATTTTTATCGTCACTGCTTCTGTCTATTTCGTCAAGGGCCTGGTCCGCGCTTTAGTTTAATTACTCCTTAGGTCTTTCCTAGATTTTGCTCACTTCAATAAAGAAAGCTTTGCCTTTGCGTCCCTCCCTCACGTGCAAGCCCAATGCATAAATGTTCCCCCTCGATGGTCTCATTTTCTTTCCATGCTATCGTGCAATAAAGAGGGTCCAAAATTCACCAAATTGTCGAATA
Organism: Eucalyptus guilfoylei; assembly: GCA_016097605.1. Classification (NCBI taxonomy): domain Eukaryota; kingdom Viridiplantae; phylum Streptophyta; class Magnoliopsida; order Myrtales; family Myrtaceae; genus Eucalyptus; species Eucalyptus guilfoylei. The sequence goes on from CM027867.1 coordinate 50,060,264, forward strand.
GGAAAAAGCCACTCTCATGGTGTTAGAAAAATTATAAAAATTGATCAAAAAGCAAACTTTAGGTTGAAATTTAATGATGAGCATTTACTTTACTTTCTAGAACTTCAAACTTTGAGCAGAATGGAATTTTTTATCCTCATAATATTACGTTGTACTTGAGGCTGCAACATTCCAATCATTGGATTAGATAGGCACCACATTGATTCTAGAAACATGATCGTTTTCTCAATTTGGGTCTATGATGTTTTAACGGCAATAGGCTTTACTGTCTAGTTTTTTCCATCTTTGTATGGATCTGGTCCTTTGCTCGCAAGGTTTGACCTTTGTTGTCGAAAAGCTCATGGATGCTCCCGTGCCCCAACTTCTGAATTTTCTTTTCATGGGATACTCAAAAAGTTGGCACATAGATAAAATAGTGCACTTTTTATTTCTAGAGTTTTTAGTATAACTAGCAACCTATTTGTAAGCCTATTCTATCTGAGGCAACTGTTAATATTACCATTTATTTGGGAAGAATTTGGCAGAAGGACCCCTAGAGTGTTATAACTTGGTAGAAATGGACACTTAAGTGCCATAACATACGAAAGGTACATTTAAGTGTCAAAATCGGAGCAAAATTGATCACTTAAGTGCCCAATCGGCCAAATTGCATACGTGGCATTTTTCCGGTGAAGCGAGTGCAAAACAACGCCGTTTTGGACGCTAACGTGGTCAAATATTACAGAAACGGCGTCGTTTTGGGCTGCGTGGTAAAAAAATAATATAAAAATTAATTAAATTAAATTTAGTTAAAATATTTAAAAATAATAATTTTAAAATTAAATTTAGTTAAAATATTAAAAAATAATGATTTTAAAATTAAAAAAAAAAAAAGAAAAGAAAAGGGGGAAATGACTTTTTTGAATAATTAACGTGATGTTCAATGGTATCCCCGGTCGCCGAGGGGGCCGGCGACGGGTCGGGGAGGGTCGCCGGGGTCGCCCCCCTAGCCGGGGTCGGTGACCCTGGCCGACCGACAGCGAGGGCTCGTGAGCCCTCGCCCCAAATTGGGGCAAGGGTTGCCGCCCTCGCCCAGATCCGACGAGGGTTGGTGGCCCTTGGACCGGGCAAGCGAGGGCTGCCGACCCTCACCAAATCTGGGCGAGGGCCGCGACCCTCGCCCAGATCTGTGGCAAGTGGCGAGGGGTCGTAGCCCTCGCCCTCGCCGACGAGTCGGCGATGGCTGAGCCCTCGCCACCACCCCCCTTTCCTTTTCTTGTTTTTCTTTTTTTTAAAATCATTTTTTTAAATTTTTAACTAAATTTTAAAATCATTATTTTTTAATATATTAACTAAATTTAATTTTAAAATTATTATTTTTAAATATTTTAACTAAATTTAATTTTAAATTTAATTTAATTAATTTTTATATTATTTTTTTTTTACCATGTCAGCCCAAAACGACACCATTTTTGCATTATTTAGCCACGTTAATGTGTAAAACGACGATGTTTTGGCCGGAGTGGTATTTAAGTGATCCGTTTTTCTTCGAATGTGGCACTTAAGTGTACCTTTCGTAAATTATGACACTTAAATGTTCCTTTGTGCCAAGTTATGATACTTGAAAGGTTCTTTTGCCGGAAGAATTTTGTCCCAAGATCTACTGAAGGCTCTTGCTATCTCAACATAACGCATTTTTAAAGAGTCAAGACATACACAAATCTCATTTTGTTTTCCCATTATCACTTTTTATATTATTTTATTTAATGACCTAACTATTTATCCCAACTCAAACACTCTTAGCCGTGTGTCCTGTTGCATGGGTCTAGTCCCAATCGCTCGCTCTGGACTTGCATGGGATGCTGGTGGCTCTTGAAGCCCCATTTTCCCGCGCGTGCTTGCCAACACTTTGTGGTGTTGTTCTATTAAACCCTAAACATTATCATCTCTAAGAAAGCAGTCAGAAAAATCTTTGTCTGATCTACTTAACATATTACATTAATGCGTGTAGAGTCGTCTTTGTGTCTAATCAAATACATTGTCCTCCTCAATAATTCCCTTTTCTCTCCCCCCCCTCCCCCCCCTCTTCACCAAGCATATATCCCACTTTGAGAACAGAAAGTAAAAAAGTCATACTAAAAACAGTAGCAGAAAGAGTTGCAAGATTTCATTCGAAAGAGTCTCTCTCTCTCTCTCTCTCTCTCTCATACCATAACCTCGTCGCCATCACCCACTCTCCACCGTTCATTCTCACTCACTTCTTCCGTTTCCTTTCCTCTCTCTCCCGATGACGCCATCTTTATCCTACCTTTTGACGGCGCAGGTGATCCTTTTAGCTTTATCATCCTGAGTTTTCTTGCTCTTCTCTTCGCTGCAACAATTATCTGAACTCTCAAACCCAGTATTATCTTAGTTTGGAGGCTAACAGGCTCAAGCACAAGTCCGAGAGAGTGAAAAAGGGCCAAAAGAGAACATGGTGATGGAGATCATCAACAAGGTATGGACGATATTGATGCAGTTGATGTGGAAAGTGGTGACACCTGACGATCTGAAACTTGGAGATCATGTTTATAGATATGGGTTATATGGCTTATACAGCCATCATGGTGAGTCCTCATCATCTTCCAGATTTTGCACTTCTTTTTCTAGCCTATCTTTTTGCTCCTGGGCCAATCACTTTGCTCTGCACTCCACCGCACCCCTCTCCCAAGAAAACGTAATAACACAAAAGAATCAAGAAAAACACCGATCTACTCCATTTCCAACAACGTCTAGAAGCCTCAGCAGAATATAAAATATTTCCAGCAACGGTTCGTCTATATAGAAACCACCAAAGAAATAAATGACTACAGAGATGTGTACTCGTAGCAAATCCCGGGATGAAGCATAGCCAAACTCGGGTAACTTTCGAGCTCTGTCAGGGTTGAGTTTAATCCATCCCCCGTTATCACTCTCCTATCATATTTCTTCTTTTATTTCAAAGCAATTCATGTCTGAGTTCAGTCAAACATTCCATCTCGCCAGAGAAAAAGGCATGAAAGGTTTTAAAATATGGAAACCCTAGATTCTTGGCGGGGAGAGAGAAAGAGAATATTCGCACCGATTTGGCTTTCCACCACCAACCAATCAACCGTAAAAGAGTGTTACTCCTCTGCCACAAGATATTAGTAAAGACCAACTTGTTTGAACTGGTCCGATCAAGAAGCACTTTCTCATGAAATTAGCATGGTGCTTTCCACTTACACGAATTGAGACTGTGAAGATTACACTAAGTAAAAAGAACTGATATGGCTGCAAAGATGTATACCAATGAGCTATATTTTGATAGAATAGGGAAATGATGGCATAAAGAGTTGAAAGCAAAAAAAGTCTTACAGAATTAGAATGAAATGGAAAGACTGTATCAACTGATTTTGTAGGCCAGACTCAAACTAATTACTGATGCAGAGCAAAAGCAAACATAGAAATAACGCTCACTTAAATGATTTCGGTTATAGCATGTACTTGGTTGGACCTTGACTTATGTGGGTATGTATCAAAAAGGAGTCTCCTTCGACTTTGACATATCAAGATTAAGTACGACAGATCTAACCAGTCAGAGATTAGAGCGGCCATGTCCAAACTTGCTCTAATTGTTCATCGGGGATTACTGGGGAAAATGATGTTCTAGATTCTGTTCTCGCTTTTAGTGCGTGGAATTTCTCTCTCTTTCCTTTACTTGATAGCTGCAGTGAGAATTCTAGAGCTAAGCTAGAACTACAACAGATTTTACTTTTTTTAACTTGCTAAACAAAAGATCAGAAATTTATATAGATTAAAACTTCTTGGTCAAGGACGGGCTACACGTTGTGTCAAGTTCAAGCCAAAATCGTCCCTAACCAAAAGTTCATCTTAATATTTTTTGGATTAAAATTGATTCTTTACAGTGTTCCACACGTGTATATATGATAGGAATTTACGTTGGCGAAGGCCATGTGATTCACTTCACCCGAACACAAAGCAAAATGACCATATTCCCATCACTGTCCAAGACTAGCCGCAAGCAACAAATTTTGCCTCCCTGCCCAGAATGCGGATACCAGGAAACCATTAAGCATGGAGTCGTCAAAACTTGTCTCAGTTGCTTCCAGTGGGATGGCGAAAAACTCCAATCTCTTCACCGTCATGAAAACGTATGGCCAAAACTGAAGCTTAAGCTCACAAGGCAAGGAACTCGCACTACATTAGTCAATACCAAATCGCCCTGTCAAGTTGTCAATACGGCTTGCAAGCTTCATGCTAACAATGCTTTTGGCAACTACAATCTCATCAACAACAACTGCGAGCATTTCGCCACATTTTGCCGGACCAACATTCGTGCAAGTAAACAGACAGCATTCCTCAGTGGATGTGAGCGGACTTTAAAGGAAGCCAGAGATCGGACCATGAAGTTGCTGCAGAGAAACTGAATTCCAGTGGTCCAACCTTCCTCCAATATTGTATTATCCGTCTTTGTGTTGTTGTAATATCTGTTTCAAGGCATTATAATTGGGATTGGAATGGCGGCGACAGACGCACACACATGCACAAGAAAGAAATTTGTGAAAAGAAAAGTGCGCTCAACTTATCATGTTTGTGTTGAGATGCATGTATAAATTAGTGGCAAGTGGATGTTCAATGTCTGGAAATATGATCAGTTATTTGTTGGCCTTCGGTGTTCCTTATGAGCATAGGCCAACGGTCCTCCTAGTTAAATATGCCGAAAGAAGGCAATAGCTGATGCTGACGGAATCTCACATTCTCATATCACTTCGCCAATTACGATATTTGGGGAAAGAAGGAAATGTTTCGGAAGGTTCGACATGAAATTGATCTACCAATCACAACGAGGTGAGAATTTTCGGTACAGTTCAAAAACGACTTGCGGGTTAGCAATTATCTAACAAGGATTCTTCATATAATTCCGAGTCCATTTTGTATTTCATTTTTCTGGATGTTTAGCTCTGTTTTTTTCCTTTTACTGGGAAAGCACAGCTCAGCGTGGATTGATACTATCGAAAACGTGGAGAAACGTAGCGAATGACCATATATGAATGTATGTATTGCAGTAGACTTTTGGTTGTAACTGTTAAAATTTATCTCGAATATGAGCCCGTTGAACGAACACCCGGTCCGAATAAAATGTTTCTTGATTGTGGAAATTGAAAAGAAAGAAAGATGGGCGTATTATTTCTCTTCCGGAATTGGTCAAGCCATGAAAGAAAAGGAAAGTAGATTTGTGCGAGAGAAAGAAGAGGATAGTCCAAGATGTTGACCGAATCTCACTTTAAATTTGCTTCCTTATCCAGTACGTACGTGTGGCTTATCTTTAAGAATTTAGTGCACTTCTCTTCTCCAGGCTATGATTATTTAAATCTAATTAAGGGTTTGTTTTTCGTGTGTTATGCTTGCATATAATAAATATATTGCAAGTAACACTGTGGATTAAAGAGAGAACAATAGAGCAAGAGAGAACAATAGAGCCTTGAAGCGCCGTTTAATGTGCGAGTGCTTGGTGTGACTTTGTTGATGAAGAAATATTGAAGCGCCGTTCATGAGTGCTTGGCTGTGAGTTTCTCCATTGGTTTCATTTGTGCAATTACATCAAGAAATTTTTTTAGTGTTGAAGTCGATTAAATTCTTGTGGTAAGAATTTGTGTATAATTCCTTCGGGAGATTAAAAAATTATTTAACGAGGAATTGTTTGGTTAAACATCATGTACATTATTGGATATAATTGAGGCTTGGGAAACACAAAGTGTTTGAGTAACTCGAGTTTGGTTATAATCTCCGTGTATCACTTGATTTATAGTGGAATTCGTCGCTATTCTTCCTATGAATGTAGGTCACTACGATTGAATCACGTAAATTTGGTGTTCGATCTATTTTCTTGTTATGTTCTGTCTATTTTATGTTCAATTGCTCACTTTCTGCAACAATTGATGTCAAAGTTAGGCTTTGTTGAGTTGAAGTGAATCGCTAGCGATAGAAGAAGAAAAAGTGAGAATTGACAGATTTGATGGGAAGGACTTTGGTTTTTAGAATATGCAAATTAAGGATTATATTTATTGGATGAAACTATACTTGCCCCTATTTGAGGAGAAGCCAAGGACAATGAAGCAAGCTGACAAGTGCTAGATAGATGGGCTTTGGGTGTTATTCAGCTGACATTAGCTTGTGAACGTCACGTTTAACATCGTGTAAAAGAACACCACTACTAGTTTGATGAAAGCCTCATCGAATATGCACAATAAGCATTAAGTGATCAAGTAGGTCTATTTGATAGGACATTTTAATTTGAAGATAAACAAAGATGCGTCAACTGCAAATCATATTAAGGAAATCAATGTAATTGTTAGTCAATTGAATTCAGTTGAGATTAACTTTGAAGATGAGGTACATGCTTGGTTTCTATTATCCTCATTACCTAATATTTGGAATACTACTATTACTGCTGTTAATAATTCCTCTAGATCAATAAGCTTGATGTTTGATGGCATTCGAGTTTTAATTTTGAGCGAGGACATCCGTAGAACTTGTATATGCTGCTTTAATAGGTGAAAATAGAGTAAGACGTATTAGTGGGAGTTGTACAAACATAAACAGACGTGGTCAATTTAGGATTGGTGATGTTGTCTACTGGAGCGATGGCAAGAGGGGATATTTTAGAAAGAATTGCCTTAAGCTGAAAAACGAAAAGTTAAGGGAATTATTATTGAAATTGTAAATGATGTTGCAGTTGTTGCTAGAAAAATATGAGTAGTGCTGATTTTATCTTGTCTATCACTAATTATTCATTATTTGATGGATGGATTATGGACTCCGGTTGTTCATTTCATGCTACACCAAATAGAAACCAACTTACTAATTACCAATGCATATACAATAGTAAAGTACAATTGGGGAACAATACGGAATGCGGTTGTAGGCATTGGCAATGTTAGAATCAAAATGCTTGATGGTGTCATAAGACATTGACTGGAGTAAAACACATTCCAGAGTTAAAGAACTTAATTTTCTTAAGTGTCCTAGATTCAGTTGGATGTCGGTAGGGGTAAGCATGTGGGACCGCCCAAATCAGGAACAACCCGGATTAGATTGGACCATGGGATCGATCCGGTTTGGTTCCCAATACTAGGACAATCCAATCTAATTCCTAGTCCCAAAAATTGGGAACTGGTCCTCCCGAGCTAGTTCCCGATTCCTAGGTGGAACTTGACTGGACTAGGAACCGATTACTGCTAGATGTCGGTATTTTTTAGAATGTGGAGTTTTGAAAACTATTCTATGTGTTTTCATGATAATGAAAGGAATCAAGCATAATGGCTTGTATGAGCTTCAAAGTGAGATAGTGGCAGATTTTGCCATGGAGATGTCGGTTGCATTTGTTCAAGAGTCTGAATTGTGACATATGCATTTGAGGCGCATGGGAGAGAGAAGCCTCAAGGTTTTAAATGAAAAAAATTTGTTATGTGGTTATGTTGATAACAAATTGAATGTATGTAGGTGTTATGATTTAAATCAATGGTGGAAAGTGTGATTCAGTACAATTGTAAAAAAAAAAAAAAAAAAAAACAACCATGGAAATTGGAAAGTTAATTGATAGGAATGTTCGTAGGGTGTTGCGGTTTCCTTCAAAGAAGAGTGCTAAATTTATGCTAACAATTGTTGATGACTACTCGATAAAGACATTGGAATTTGTACTTAAGCAGATGTTTGATGTTATTATCAAGATCAAGCAATTGAGAGTTTTGATTGAAAAAAGGATTGGTAAAACAATCATGCATGTGCGGACTAACAGTAGTATAGAGTTTTGCTCGAAGCTATAAAATAAATTCTACTAGAAAGAAGGTATAATGAAACACCACACTAAAGCCACTGAACAACAACATGTTTCAAAATTGATGAGCAAAAATTACTAGAGATGCCCATAAAATGCTCTTTAGCACTAGTATGACTAAGAAATTCCTGATAGATATGTTTAGTATGGCGAGCTATCTGATAAATAAATCCCCATCAACTATGATTGGATGTCAAACTCCTAAAGTGTGGTTAAAAAATGTTGCTAATTATTCAGTTCTTACAATATTTAATTGCCTGTGTTTTGTTTGAATTGGTGATGGTAAGTTCAATGAAGTGGTACAAAAGTGCATGTTTCTAGCTTATGCGCAAGATGAATGGGGCTATCCGTTGTGGTGTCCAAAATTAATTCACTAGTTATTAGTAGACAAGTTTTATTTGACGAGTCTCTAGTATTTTTGGCTAGAAGTGATTATAATTGTGTTTATACAAATCTAAACTATGTTTAGCTTTAGGTGAAGTTGTAACCAGAAACTCCCAAGGTAGTGGGTGCTAGCATAGTAATCAACATAAATTGTGTGTGTAGCGAGATGGAACTTGTAGAGCCAATGTTTGTTATAACTTTCGATATTGACAAGTACGTTATCAATCTCCTAACAAGTATGGATGCAATAATTGTTTTGCTTTATCTGTGATAAAGGAAATTGTGTTGGAAAATCCCTACGGAGTAGTTAAAAGTGCATATTCGGTTGGTATTCTATTGAGATCCTCAATTATGTCAAAATTCAAGCATGGCTTGGACTTGAAAAATACCTGTGGCGGTTGAGCCCATTGGAGCCGCGAGAGAATAGCAATAGGGTTCGAATTTTTAGCAAAGTAATTGTGACTTGATTCAAATATTTACCCAATATGGAGATTGTTAAAGTATGTCTTGAGTTTGAACCCCATTGGACAAAAAGCTAATCCGAATAAAATGTTTCTTGATCATGGGATTTGAAAAGAAAGAAAAATGGGCACGCTATCTCTCTACTAGAGTCGGTCAAGTCATAAAAGAAAAGTAAAGTAGGTTTGTATTAGAGAAAGAAGAGGAAAGTCCAAGATCTTGATCAAATCTCACTTTAAATTTGCTTCCTTATCCGGTACGTACATGTGACTTATCTTTAAGGATTGGTGCAGTTCTCTTCTCTAGCCAATGATTATCTAAATCTAATTAGAGGTCTGTTTTTCATATGTGATGCTTGCATATATATACATACATACATATACATACATATATACATATATATATATATATATATATATTGTGTAAGTAATACTATGGATTAACAAGAGAATGATAGAGCCTTAAAGCATTGTTTAATGTGCGAGTGCTTGGTGTGCCATTATTGATGAAGAAATATTGAAGCGCAGTTCACAAGTGCTTGGCTGTGGGTTTTTCTGTTTGTTTCATTCTTGCAATTACACCAAGAAATTTTTAATGTTGAAGTCAATTAAATTCTTGTGGTAAGAATTTATGTATAATTCTTTCGTGTGATTGAAAGATTATATAATGACAAATTGTGAAGCTAAATATTGTGTGAGTTATTGAGTGTAATTGGAGTTTAGGAAATATTAAAAGTGTTTGAGCGACTCAAGTATAAATGTAATATTTGTGTATCATTTTATTCATAGTGGAATTCATCACTACTTTTTTCCGTGGATGTAGGTCATTATAACCAAATCACATAAATTTAGTATTCAATCTATTTCCTTATTTTGTTTATTTTATTGTACGATTTCTTGCTTTCCACAATAATAACATTCAGCTTATGTCTCATTATTTCTTAGAGCGAGAGAAGCTCCATTGCATTTGGCTATCATTCATTAATTACATGTGTGCATTAAGATTTAAAACTTGTCGTCTACTTTCAGGAAATGTTCGGAAGAGAGAACTTACAATAATACAACGCCGCATTCTCCGAAGATTGAGGAAGAAGAACAGATCTATTAAGAGAAAGATTTATTCGAGAGAAAAAGAAAATGTTTAAAATTACATCCAATTACAAATGACACAAAAGTTGTCATTTTTTATATTAAATAATTAGAATCAAATTATATACTCCACAAAGGAGGGAGATCAAGAGATTTCCTACGTGAGGTCATCAAATAAACTAGTTAATCAGGCAGGATTCGAATAGCAGCATGTGTACTAATTTTTCAATCATTTTTCTTCGCTTAAGAACCATTTGCAAAGAAATTATATTTTCGCAAAAATTCAAAAAGAAGTATATAATTCGAGAATCCAATATTGCTCATTTTCGTCTATAAAATTTTCTAAGGAGGGCAGGTCATGGAGATACAAATATATATCTTATTTTCATCAAATGAATGGATATACATTTTTTAAGTAATTTTTTTAGAGAATGCGTCATGTTTCTGATTGGTCCCTCATTAGTATTATTATATTTCTTTTTCATCTGATGAGGCAAAAGAAGGAAGCTTCTGTTCCTGTTCATTATAGGGTTATAGGTCGGGCCCGACGCACTTGTTCTTCATCTCAGTGGACAAAAAATCACTTTTTTATATAAGCTTTTGACTGTCAAATTGACAAATCATGTTGTTCGCGTGTTGCAATTATTTTGGTCACGTCCCTTTCTGTCCACCATGCGCACGTGGCGTGTGCTATGATAAGAGAGACTTCCGATGTTGATTTTATAGACTGAAAAGTGTCTAGGGTCGAGACTTTTCAATATCTGGTCTCCCGACCCTTTCCGTAGACCCCCTCTTGAGGGTTATTTTTGCCCTATTTATTAAAGGATTAATATCATAATAAATTTCAAATTAATATATTTATAATAAATTTAATTTAAATTAATTTTCTATAATCAAAAACTTCAAATTAATATATTTATGATAAGTTTATCCAAATTAATTTTTTGACCATAAAGAATCCAAAATTAGTATATTCTTATGATAAAAAATCATTAATATTACAAAAAAATCACAATGGTAAACATGTGATAAAAAGAAGATAAAACTCCAAATCGATATATTCGTCAATTGTCACGTGTCATTTAACTCAGTAATTTAATGATAAAATAGAATAAAAACTAATGAAATTCATCACAAGTATATTAGTTTTTGATTTTTTGTAATAAAATAATTAATTTATTATAAATTTATTATATGTATATCAATTTAAGGTTTTTCGTAATATTAACCATTTCTTAAACTTGTGCAAGGATTCCACTTGAAGAAGGTGATACCAATAATGCGAAGATACATCAAAGCTCAGAGTAATTGCCACTTTGACAAAAAATTAAATCATAAGCAAAGCTCAAACCCTACTCAAAACAAACCGGTCAATAACTTAAATATATCTATGACAAAAAAAAAAAAAGAAAAAAATAACTTAAAGATATCGATTTTCTTTTTTAAACGAAACTATATCCTCAGGGGCTTGCATGCGCGTTGTTGTGTCGGGGAAATAATTGAATGTGGGCATCCCAAGATCGTGGAAAATGGGAGAAAGATGAAAGGAGATGGATTTGGAATTTGTTGACAATGTGTGCATGCAGGCAGCAAGTGGAGATGAAAAATTGGATACTCTCTCTATTATTTTAAGAGCGAAGAGAGAACTGATTGGGGCACTTTTCCCTCCCCTTTCGGCACGAGAAAGGGTACCGAATGACCCACGTCGACTTTGACTACTGTATCTAGCAGAAGAATTTGGGATTTCCTTATCTATCTTTTCCCGGTACTTTCTCTTTCGGTTTTTTTCCTCTTTTTGTCCTTTCTTTTCAATGACCATCATGTGACATTTCCGATGCCCACAACACAAAATCCTTTGACCGAAGGCCCCACCTCTCTCTCTCTCTCTCTCTCTCTCCTTGAGCAGTAATAAGATAAAACACTTTACCATCAATCAACGTCCGTGATTTATCTTTTCATAATTCTATTATAACAAATGATTCTCTTTTTATATGAAAATGATCCATATCAATAATTGTGATTTTATGTATGGACAATTCTCCAACATCTTATTCACTAGCAACGAGATATTTTTCCTATAAGGTAATAAAGAAAAAATTATGCTTATTTACAAAGAGATACTATTTCACCAACCGAGTCAGTATCTAACATATTAAGGACATGTTTCTCAATTTTTATGAGGAACGCCTCTCTCTCCCCCACGTGCATGCAAAAGCACGAGAGAGAGAGAGAGAGAGAGAGAGAGGACTCTCTTGCACTTTGAGGCTGGGGGAGGGGGTTTCGGCCCAATCATAGTGGCTCAAACTTTTAAAATGAGGCATGAACGGGCCACAAGCCCGACATGGTCCAATGAAGAAAATCAACTGGCCTAGCTAGCCCATACACACAATTCTTTCTGGCCCAGCCAATCCAATAGACTCGTGCTCATGAAGCCCATGAAACACAGGATCAGCTACCTTCCATTTTGCAGCAAAACTAACTTATCTGCTCAGCTAAAATATGTTTATTCACAAGTGTATGTATCCTCTTCTTAGTATCACTTTAGCATAAAGCAATTATCGACAGTGCATGTTTCAAGGAAATGCCATGGCTGGTTCATATCTAGATGAAGAATAAATTTCCCCCAAACTTGTATGGATATGGCTGGCTACTACTAAGGCTTATCTTGACGAGATGGGGGACTTGTACGACCTTACCCCATACTAAATCGCCCCAAGAGGTGGCAAACAACGCTTGCAAGACGAGGGCAAGGGTTTTGGTGAATACAACCTAATCAATAATAACTGTGAACATTTTGCCTTGTTTTGCCATACCAATGTTCAGGCAAGCGTACAGACAGCTTGCCTTCCCTATCTATTTCTTTACTAGCAATAGTTATTGTCTGTCGTCGAGAAGTGAAAGGAATAACGCTTTAGTTTTTCATATCCAATTTTGGAGTGGAATGGACAGCGAGAGACATGCACACGTGCACAGAGGAAGAATTTCTCACATTCCCGTTAACTCACTTTGGTGCATATACGAGATGCATTTTTTTCATGTTGGTCCATTTCGGAAAAACAAGACAACGGTGAAAACACACTAGACCATCAGAACAAGTTTCTTCCAAAAGTACCCAAACTTTTTAGCTTAGCAGTGATCTCTCTGTCTCTCTTGATAATATTGTCATTAATTTTGTTTTTTCCTCTTTTGGGCAACATTGTCATTTACTTCTCTCAGTATATTCACATTCACACAGGCCGCCGCAACATCAGGGTTCCAATTATCCTTTGCCGCGTTCAACGATGTTGGGTGCCTTCTTGCTGAGTAGCGACAATGATGGGATACGTAGGCCTTCACGAGAAAAAAAAATTATATATTTATTTTTGGACAGCTTTGGAGGCTTTCCTTTCACTAGGACTGGACGAGGAATGTCTTTCTCTGTAGGAGTATTAAATAGGAAAGTCGCAGGTGGGAATGGGATTGTTAATGATGAGAACCTTTCGAAATCAGATCCTGATATATTAAATGTTTAAATTTATTGTACTTATGCAATTCAATCATAAGTCTTTTAATTGCGTTAATTTAATCATAAATATTTTTATATTTTGTTAATTGAGTCCATCAGATAGAGTTTAGTCGAAAATTACTATTGTGGACATCAGCCGTCCTGCATAACACCACCGACACTAATGTAGATATTTTTAATAGTTTTAGAATTTTTATTTTTTCCTTACTTTTTTTTTTAGACCGAGGTGCGCCGGTCCGGACCTTGCTGGCCATGGGCAAGGGCCACAACGCCCTCACCTAGTGTAGATCTGGCAAGTGCCACCATGCCCTCACCAGCCATAGTGAGGGCCCATGAGCCCTCACCTAGTGATCGGCAAGAGGGTGCAAGAGTGTTGGGGCCCTCGCCCAAAGCCAACGAGGGCTACAATGTCCTCACCCATGCCTAGCAAGGGCATCTTGGCCATCGGCAAATAAAAGTAGAGTAAAGAAACGAAAGAAAAAGATTAAAAAATCATAAAAATTTTAAAATATTATTAAAATATTATTAAAAAATATTCACGTAAGTGCCGACGATGTCATATAAGACAGTCGGCATCAATGTTAATGATTTCCGATCAAAATTAGCCTTAGGAAGTCAGTTGGAAAATTATGAGTATGTTTAAAACTAAATTGATACAATTGAAAGGTTTAGAACTAAATTGGCACAAATACAATAAATTTATAACTTTTTAAATACTTTTTTCATATTTAATAATGTTCGGTCCCATCAGGATGTCTTTTGTAGTTATAGTTTTTATGACCAAGGTTTGAGTGTTTGGAGTCCCCAGCGTGCATATGGTTCTATAATATCGACCAAAAAAGATATGGTTCTATAATAATTTCCTAAATCCTTTTATACGTTGATGTCATTTACATTTCGATGGCCGGTACAGGCTCCCTTTTATTTGGTTAGCCTACAGGAGCAGCCAAACACGAACTTGAAGTGAAAGGTTTATGATATGGTGGCGGCTAGGGCCAAATTTTGAACATCATGCATGGACGGGCTAGTCCAACGCGGGCCGACATGCAAATCCAAATGGCGGAGCTAGTTCACACATAAGTTCTTTATTGGACCCATGGACATGACACTTGCCAATTCATGATGAAGTGAGATGTGCAGTACCCAACGGACACCCAAAAGTGCTACAACAATTTCATCAGATCCATATGCATGAGGAGTTATTGCCTCTACAGCTCAACTGTCTTCCTTTCTGCGATAACCAGCTCTCTTTGCTCTACGAAGTTACAATATCTAATGCTTCGCGTCAATAGTATCGCACTATTGTACAGAGCAATTATTGGCAAAGCATGTTAAGAATTGCCGGGCCGGATACATATCGAGAGTGTACAATGTTTCTCCAAGAATTCGACAGTTCCTGTCTAGATGGCTCGACAACATCCAAACCAACGAACAAAAAAAAAAAAAAAAAAAAAAAAAATCCAAACCATTCACCACATTGACCGTGGGCACTCTCTATATTCGTTGAACCTTTCCTCTGACAGATCCCACTTGGCAAACTTTCTCGGCCACGGCCGCTCGTCCTTCTTCGAATGTTACCCTTCCAACTGCAAGTTTATGGTTCTTGTCAATTTCCTTTTCGAAAGATGAGGCTTGATCCATTCCACCGAAATTTGCTGGTCAGTTGGATGATTTGCATCATATGCTCACATCATCGTCAAAAGTTCAACTAATACAAACTTGAAGCTACAGACATCGCTCTTCGCATACGAATGACCTGTTCAACCAGAACAATGTTATACTCTAACATGAGTTTGCTAAACAGGTCTTCAGGCATTGTCAAACTAAGCCCAATACTCAATGTTCTTGGCAAGGATCACCCAATCAATTCACAAAGCCTTTTATATTACACGTGGCTATGTACCCAGGCGTCGCATTGCCATTAGTTCCAATAACCTTTGTCTGTCACATGTGACCTGTCTTCATTTGGACTCTTTCTTGCCTACTCAAAATCCGTGAAATCCCTATATTTATTATACCTGTTAAATTAACAATCAATTATTGAAAATCTACTCTAGTCCAAAGAGCGAAATGACAAACTTACTGAGGAGAAATTGAAATATGTGAACAGAATATTTTGTAAGGAGTTTTGTTCTAAAGATTTGAAACTTGACAACCACAAATGCATATAAGGTTTCGCACGTAATATCGATTCACACTCAATTGGCTATCCAGGACATTTGGTGACTTTTTGTCGAAGCGGCATTCGCTCGAGTGCGTGAAAAGAATTGTCTAGAGCTTGCGACCGGAGAATCAAGGATGGCAGAAAATGAGAGACGCCATTATTGTTATAGTGATGCCCCCATAATGGCGGACATCATTACTTTTGGTAGCATGGAAAGTCAGCCAAATTGATGCTCCCTGGTTGAGAAAAACCCCAGAAACTATCAAACCACATGCCAAATATAGAAATGGGAAGGCCAGTACATACAATCAAGATCATTCCTACGTATGGAGCCTTCCAAAACAGACATAAAATCTCAGTCCCACAAGACGATAAAGAAGAAAGTGTCCAATATAAAAATCTCAATAGGGGAATCTTTTGATATGAAGTGGCAATTTACATTTTGATGATCCTGATTGTTTATTGAACATCATCACTAAAAAGCCGCGCCCGCCATTTCTAATGGTCACAGGGGAGACGTAGCTCTCCGTTTGAGGTATGAAATTAAGCAAAAAAAGGGGAAAAGTTCATTAGAGTAGCTGAACGATTAAACGTTTGATTTGAAAATAACAGGCATTACGTGCATACATGGATTATTATATGATTGGAAAGATTTTGATATCTTATAAGAAAAAGGATGATGATATCGTAAATACTTAAACTTTTGCTCATTTTAATCAAGTGACGAATTAAGTATCTCGACATTTTATTAAACAAGGTGCTTCCATTAAGCGAGGCAGTATGTCATGTGATTATTGCTGATGTTGTTTGCTTGCGTAGTAAAAACTGTCCAAAAAATAACGATTTCATTGTCAACTCACATTATATTCAATAATGGGTGTGTTTGTTTTGTATAAAATTTCATGATTTGAAAATAATTTCCGCTAAAAATCATTTTGAAAAGAAACAGTCAGTTGTTATTTGTTTGATTAGCATCTAGAGAATTATTCACATGAATAATTAATTAATCAAGAAGAATCGGATCCATATATGACTGTAAAACACCAAGATCAATAAGCACAGCGGAATTAAAGTGTACCTGTTTGAACCATTGCTTCACTTGAAGAAAAATAAATTACTCTGATAATCAGAAATCTATTGGAATGCCAGATCTTTTTCTCTATGACCTACTTCAATATAGCAATTTTCAATGAGATTAAGCAACTGATAGGTATAACCCACCCTTTTATATGCTAGAGAGGGGACTTAGCAAACCCTAATTAATAGCGTGTCAACTGGGCCCTTTCCATTACGGACTTCAATAAAACACAATTGCCTACACTTTACTGCTCAACTAGGCTTGTTATTAATAGATGTCAATACCCAATTCAATAAGATTACTCTAGGATCTATCAAATATTAGAATATCTATTAATCCGATTATTTAAAATAGAAAATTAATTAATGAATGTAAACTCATATTATAAAAAATTTCCAACATAGCGCATAAAAAATGTGTAACCGCTCGAATCTCATTCGCAATAATGAGTATGGAAAAAGGTGGAGAAATTGGCGTTTGATAAGAGATTTAATATGTCTGGAAATATGATTTAGAATTCCTTTTCCCAATTTTAAGGGACGGTGGAGACTTGACAAGGGCCCCAAAAGATCTAGGCCCACCACGAACGCATCTAGCGTCTTTGCATCCCCCCCCCCCCCCTCTCTCTCTCTCTCTCCTTGGCCTACCTATCTATAGGATTGTCCTCATGCAAGTCTCACAGTCAAGTCATTTTCTCAGGTCAAGTTTTTTAGTTGCACGAGTTCTGTCCTCGTTAGCCTTTCCCCTCAAGGTCAGTACCTCGGGAGTGATTAATTCCGAGTGAGATCAACCAACAATGCATTGACGAAATTCACATTTATTCATCCCTCAAAGGGCTCGGATTTCAAGATGTCACAATACTCCTTTCCTCTCTTGATACGTTACAAAATTTGATGGTCTCTTTCCGTTCCCAGTTAGATTTTCGAAAAATAAAAGATGTTAACTTGTCCTTGTAAAATCTACAAAGCTCTCTCTCTCTCTCTGGTTAGTTTTGTAGTCTACCAAGGGGCACATCCTTAAGCCGTGACTCATTGCATTTTTTTTTTTTTTCATATTTCTTGTACAAAACCTCACAACATATAGGAGCTTAATGGTCGATAGGGCCTGATTTACTTTTTCGTAATCCTCATACAAAATTCCGCAACACACAAAAACTTAAAAGGGTTCAAAAACATAGTGGGCATAATTTACTTCTTTTATCATTCGACGATCATCGAGAGATTAGAGATAGCGCTTTACTAACATAACAATTTTTGAACTACTATGAGAATAATAATTTATTATGAGTCACAAATTCTTGAATGAGTAAACCTCACAATAATTTATAATTATTATTTGATTTTTTATAATTCGGAATATATTATTATTCTCACATTAAATTAAAGACCGACGCCCAATCATTTCTCTTATCAATATCCAACATTTTCGGCTTCTCCATCTCTATCTGAACTAGACCTCCATAAACCCACAACTTAAAATTGAAGCACGGACGGACCGCCAGGCCGACAGGTCCTAGGAAGCCCATACACAAGTGCAATTTTGCCAACCAATCCTAATATACTCATAGACGTGACCCACGCACGCAGGATCAACGACGTTCCCCTCTGCAGCAAATCTCACTTTTATTTGCTCAACTGAATTATGTAGAAGTTTACAAGTCCCTGTACCCCTGTTCATAGCATCACACTAGCACAAAGCAATTATTAATAGTGGCCGTGTCAAAGAATAGCTATGGCGAATAGCTTATCGAGAACAAAATTACGTTTTCCCCGAGAATTGATCCGGTGTCTCGTCTGGATGGTCGACAAGCATCTGAAACGCTCAACCTGAGAGACCTTGGAGTCACTACAATGAACGCCATACCTATACTGCATTACAAAATCTAAATCCTGAAATGGAAGAAGGAAAGTAGTCGCCTGGACAAACAGCATTTATACAAAGATGATGAATCTGCTGCGAGTGGAGATGATGATTAAAGAATGAGCGACCGTGCCACATCGCCGGTGGGATCAAATGTCTAGGCACCAATGTTTCCCATACCAAGCGCAACTGATTATTTACAACGCTTCCACGGCTTCGTTCATCGACGGCCAGTGTTTGGGCAGATACTGGAGACATAGGAACGCGAGTGCAGCTGCATTGAGAGCATCCTTCAGAGGATATCGCTCTTCCAATGGCAAGTCCGCGATTCTTTTTTATTTCCTTTTCGAAAGATGAGGCTTGACCCACTCCACCAGAATCTGCTCATCAGTCAGGACAATTTCCATCATATGCTCACGTTCCCATCAAAGCTCAACCAGTGCAACCCCGAAGCTATAAAAGTCGCTCTTCACGTACAAATGACCTATTCAACCAAAATGATGGGATACTGTAACGTGGGTTTGCTGAAAATAGCTCCAGGCATAATAAAACTAAATCCAAAGTGCAATGTTCTTGGCATTGATCACCCCAGGCAATTCATAAAGCCCATCATATTAGCTGCGGCTATATATTCCGGTGTGGCGGTACCATAAGTTCCAATAACTCGCGTTGTCATATGATTTGTCTTCATTTGGGCCCTTTATTGCCAACCCAAAATCTACGAAATCCTTATGTTTATCTTAACTTCATTGAAATCCTTACATTTATTTTGAAAGACAATCATTTTCATAATTCAGCCTATGATCGTTCCGCAGTTAGGTTTTGCTCTCTGGATTTATCTTTGTGAGGATTGGATCTTGAGGTGGCACACTTTGCCTTATTTATACATGAAATGGGTACACATAAAAAATATTGACACTTAATTTGAGAACTCATTTAGCTACTTATTACATAGAAAATCACGGGTGGGCTTGACCCCTTAATCAAAAAATAAGTTCCACCTGTTAATTTTATACCATTTAAATTTTTATGTGTCGTAAAGTTTTGTATAAGAATTATGAAAATTTAAATTACATCCATCAATTGTAAAGCTTCTAATTATTTTTTGTAAGTTGCGGAATTTCCTATATGAATTACGAGCCCCGAGAGACCTGTGTAATTTTGACAATGACAAGTCAACAATTCTATTTCTGGAAAATCTAACGGGAACAAAAGAGGATGCGAAGATGTGTAACGCATCACAAGTCAGAGAAAGGAGAAAACAGAGAGACTGAATGAGCTCGTATTGAAAAGGGTTGTGTGCTGCTGGTTGTGGGCATGACACCTAATGATGATGATCATCATAAAAAGATAAAAACATAGAAAGAAAATCCCAGAAAAAGTTCAAAAACAATGAATAAAGGTAAACGTCAAATCTATCTATCTACTCGGATAGTCAAGTGATGGGGGTCTCTCTTCCTCCTCTTAAGGACGTTCCTCTTGCCGACGAAGAGAAAGGCCAAGCCTTCCTTGTTTCTCTTTTTACTTTTAAAACCGGAAAAGAGCGTAGAATTTCTCATCTCCACTTTCTACATTGATGTTCAAATTCAACAGTACTAAATCCAGAATTCTTGTCAACTTGGTCATCTTCTTTCATCTCTCCTTTTTTGTTCATTTACTTTCAAAGTTTTCAGAATCTAGAGGTGTCCACATTTTGATATTCCTGCACACAATAATATGCAAATGACTACCGTGATTATCGTGATATAAGAGAAGCGATGATATCTCTAGGCTTTTGGCAATTGTGTCCGAGTAAGGTTCTAGCTTTACTTATGACTTATTTTTGTTGGAATTTAGAAATTAGTCCAAACTTTGAAATGGTATTAGGATTATGCAATTTTAATCAATATTTGAGGGGCTCGGTATGTAAAATAACTCTTAAGAAGGACTGCGACGCACGACCTTGACTGAAAAGTTTATGATGGGGTGGCGACTGTTTCGCATCGAAAGGTCGCACAACAAAATTCTAAAGCTTGGTGACCAAGGCCGTAGAAAGTACTTAGATCATTGAGCAGGCTTGAGCTGCACAACGAAATTTTGAACATATGCATGGACGGGCTAGTCCAACGTCGGCCGGCAGGCAAATCCATATGGCCAAGCTAGTTCACACACAAGTTCTTTGCCGCCCAGATAATTTAATGGACCCATAGACATGACCTTGGCCAATTCATGACGAAGAGAGATGTGCAGTGCCCAGCAGACACTCAAAAGTGCCACAGCAATTCCCATCAAATCCATATAAACATGAAGAGTTATTGCCTCTAGAGCTCAACTATCTTCCCTTCTGCAATAACCAGCTCTCTTTGCTCTAGAAGTTACAAAATCTAATGTATCGCAATAGTGGTATCGCATTACTGTACAAAACAATTGGCAAAGCATGTTGAAGAAATGCCGGGCCGGATACATATCGAGAAAAGGAGTACAACATTTCTCCAAGGATTCGACAATTCCTTGTCTAGATGGTTCGACGACATCCAAACCATTCACTACGTGGACCGTGGGGACTCTCTATTTTAATTGAACCTTCTCTCCGATTGATCCCACTTGGCAAACTTTCTTCACTATGGCCGTTCATCCATCCTCAGATATTACCCTTCCGGGAAAAGTGCCAAAAAAGTCCTAAACTTTTTGGCTTTGTGCCGATTTAGTCCTAAACCTTTTTTTGATGCCGATTTAGTCCTAAACCTTTTTACATTGTGCCAATTCAGTCTTTTCCGACCAATTTTGGCCGGATTTTGCTGACTGGACATCGGCCGGCTGACGTGGGCTGATCGGCGCGCGTGTACAACTTTTAATAATATTTTAATATTTTAGAATTTTGTTTCTTTTTTATTTTATTTTTTTCTCTTTTTATTTTTATTCTTTTCATTATTCTTTTTCTTTTTTCTTCCTCCAGCCGGTCACCGGACCTTGGCGACCGGCCAGAGGCGACGGCCGGTGAGGTCAAGGTCGACCTCGCCGGCCACCTCACCGGATCTGGCGAGGATCGAGCCTCGCCCATGGCCGGCGAGGCTCGACCTCGCCAGATCCGACGAGGGCGAGCCTCGCCCGCCCGGCGCAAGGCCGCCCTCGCGGCCTGGGTGGCGAGGGCGAGCCCCGCCAGCTCGGCGCGAGGCCAGTTGGACTCCTCCCCGGCTCCGTTCTCCGATCCCAATCTCGCCCTGGAAATTTCCTCCCTCCTCCGCTCGTCGTCGTCATCGTCTCTAGGGCTTACAGGAGCTCGGGGTGTCTTCGGTCGCGCGGCTCCGGCCTCGGATTTTCGCCTGTTTCTCCCGAGGCGGCAATTCGTCGGGGGTGGGGGTTTTGTGATTCCTGGGGTTCTTCGAGGCAGCTGGCCTCGCGCCGAGCTGGCGGGGCTCGCCCTCGCCGGCCATGGGTGAGGCTCGACCCTCGCCAAATTCGGCGAGGGCGAGCCTCGCCACCCGAGCCGCCCGGGCGGCCTCGCCCGCTCGGCGTGAGGCCGCCCTCGCGGCACTAGCGAGGTGGCCGGCGAGGTCGACCTCGCCGGCCGTCGCCTCGGCCGGTCGCCGAGCTCGCGACCGGCTGGAGGAAGAAGATGAGAAGAAAAAAGAAAAAGAATAAAAGAAAAGAATAAAAATAAAAATAAAAATAAAAAGAGAAAAAATAAAATAAAATAATATTCAAAAATATTAAAATATTATTAAAAGTTGTACACGTCAGCGCCGATCAGGCCACGTCAGCCGGCCGGCGTCCAGTCAGCAAAATCCGGCCAAAATTAGCCGGAAAGGACTGAATTGGCACAACGTAAAAAGGTTTAGGACTAAATCGGCACAAAGCCAAAATGTTTACGACTTTTTTTGGCACTTTTCCCTTACCCTTCCAATTGCCAAGTTCATGCTTGTTGTCAATTTCCTTTTTGAAAGATGAGGCTTGATCCACTCCACCAAAATTTGCTGGCCAGTTGGACGATTTGCATCATATGCTCTCATTCTCATCAAAGCTCACCTAACACAACCCTAAAGTTCCATACATCGCTCTTCACATACAAATGACCTGTTGAACTAGAACGATGTTATACTCTAACATGAGTTTGCTAAACATGAATTTGCTAAACATGGCTTCAGGCATGGTCAAACTAAGCCCAATGTTCAATGTTCTTGGCAATGATCAGCCCAATCAATTCACAAAGTCCTTTACATGACACGTGCCTATGTACTCAAGCGCCGCATTGCCATTAGTTCCAATAACCTATATGTCTGTCACATGCTATCTGTCTTCGTCTGGATCCTTTCTTGCCTACCAAAAAATCTATGAAATCTCTATATTTATTATATCTGTTAAATTAACCTTCCATTACTGAAAATCTACTCCGATCCACAGAGCAAAACGAAAAGCATATTGAGCAAGATTGAGAAGAAATTGGAATATGTGAAGAGAATATTTTCGAAGGAGTTATGCCCTAAAGATTTGAAACTTGACAACCACATATACATATAAGGTTTCACACTTAATTAGCTATCCAGGACATTTCTTGACTTTTTGTCGAACCGGCATTTGCCTGAGCGCGCGAATGGGGATGTCTAGCGCTCTTGACTGGAGAATCAAGGGTGGCAGAAAATTGGGGACGCCATTAATGTTTTAGTGACGCCCCCATAATAATGGTGGACGTTATTACTTTTGGTGGTACCGAAAGTCAGTCAGATTGATGCTCTCTCGTGGAGAAGAACCCTAGGAACTATCAAACCGCAAGCCGAATGTAGAAAATGGATGGCCCGTACATCCAATCAAGAACGTTCCCACGTTTGGAACCCTTCAATACAGACATAAAATCTCGCATTTCCACACGACGATAAAGTGAAGAAAGTGTCCAGTATAAAAATCGCAGTCGGGGAATCTTTTGACATGTTGCGGCAAATTACATTTCGATTTTCCTGATTGTTTAGTGAGCATCATAGCTAAAAAGCCGCGCCCACCGTCCATTAAAAAGTCGCAGGTGTCCCCACCTCTCTCACCTGGTCAGGGTTCAGCTCCCTTGGCTGCTCGGTTTGCTTATGCTCCCAGGGGAGACGTAGCTTTCCCTCTCGGATTAAAGAAACAAAAGGGGAAAAGTTCATGAGATTGGCTCAACGATTAAGGGTTTTGATTTGGAAATAACAGGCGTTATGTTTACTCACCATATCTCCTACTTTGAATAAACTTATGTTTATTATGCATATGTGGATAAGCTTAGTCGAAAGATTTAGATATCCTGTAAAAAAAGAGAATAATGACATCATGAATACCTGAACTTTTACTCATTTATTTTAATTAAGTACCCAATTAGGTATCTCGACGTTTTTAAATTGGGCTAAACACAGTGCTTCCGTTCAGTGAGGTGCCATCTCAAGTGGTTTTTGCTGATGTGGTTCACTTGCACAGAAAAAATTGTCCAAAAAATGCCAAATTCATTGACAACTCATATTATTATCAATTTAGGGTGTGTCTGGCTTGTATAAAATTTCGTATAAAATTTCATGATAAAGGAAAATACTTCTCCGTAAATATCAGTTTGATTGTTTTGACGGCAAATTTTTAGCCCTCATTTGTTTGACGGCATACCAAAAATGTGTGACTGCAAACGTATTTGGATGTTCGAATCTCGTTTGGAATAATGAGTATCGAAGAAGGTGAAGAAATTGGAGTTCGTTGAGAGATTTATTATGTTTGGAAACGTGATCTTTTTCTATTTCAAAAGGAGAAGTCATTTTCCCAGTTTAAGGGACGGTGGTGACTTGACGTGGGCTCCAAAGGATCTAGACCCGCCACTGGCGTATCTGGCGTCAATGTGCCTCTCTCTCTCCTCTGTCCCCCATTACAAGAAGCATCGACCCAGACTCTCTCCTCAGTCGATTCTCAGCGACTTTCTTCTCTTTCACGTCCTCTCTTCCTTCCGAAGACGCCAAAGTCATCCTTCTACTCCGTTCTCGCCGTCCGCCATCTGACCTTTTGGCACTGCCACTTGTCCGATGTTTTCGGATGTTACAAGGTCAAGTAATTAGTCATGTTAGCTTCTTAAATCCTGAAGGTTGCTTGTTCTTCTCTTCGCTACGTAGTTATACGAGAGCTCAACCCAAATATGATCAGTCGGGGCGCTTTCGGTATGTAAGAGCGTCAGCTCAATCTCCCGGTCCTCCTTGTCAAATTTGACCAAAGCGAGCGATAGCTGATGCAGCTGGATTCTGTTCATTCTCATCTTCACTTCTTTATTGTATTTTGAAAGAAAATCGCAGTGGGGTTTGGTAGGTCCCTGAGAACCGACCCATCTTGTCCTTTTGCGCACGCATTTGCTCTTTTTATTTGTTTATGTTTACAACTATCGTTTTGCATGAAAAGGAAACGCCTTGAGAAGAACACTGGAAGCTGTTAAAATTGCTAAGGAAAATACTTTCTCACAAAAAAAATTATTTTGGGATATCACATCACTTTGGAGGAAACAAACATAATATTTAATTTTGAAATATTCTAGAAGGGGGTACGTATGTGAATCGTTACGAAGATTCAGAATTGATAGCGCGGCAAAATATAATAATTTACTAGCACTTTGGAATTTGAGGTCGAATATTCTTACTAGCTGAGGTGCATATGACTCAACGGAATTGAGTTTTTCCACGTGAAGGAGAATGACAGGAGACGGGTTAATAGTTGTACAGGAGATTTTTATCGTATCATCTTATCTTTAATATATTTAGGATTTCAAAAATATTTGTTCTTATTATTAGTTAGAATTCATTACTTTAGGGTAGGATCATGATTTATTGTTATTATTTCCTTGTTTGAACATACTATCTTTAGGTGTTTGTCGTTATAAATGTTGCTTTAACTGCTCATGTACTACTGCTTTTGATTTTATGCAGAAGTTAATAGACTTATAATTTATGGAACTACTAACTAATGCTCTTACTCACTTTGTTTTATTTTATCACCTTTTGAAGGCTTAGTGCCCTGAACTCTCTCAGCTGCCAGCTTTGGTATCCTAAATTGTATTTGTGATCTAAGAAAAGGTGCTGATTAGATTTGAGTTTGATCAATAGATAATGTGACATCCATGCATTAACTTACTAAGGTATCGTCTGCTTTGACCAATCCTACACTAAAATTCACAATTTTGTAATTTGGCATAAAAGTGCACATTCTCAGGAGGTTACCCATCTTAGGAGTGCTCTCACTTAAGCACGATTAACTTTGGAAAGCTTAACTCTGGAATTCCAAAGTTAAGCATTGACATATCCCGTGAATTAATTTCAGTTTTCACATGTATATCTTACAATTGCTCCCCCCATTCGGTCCACAAATTGGTTCATTCCTATTCTCTTGCCATCCTAGAAACCCGCCAGAAATCGATTATGATCACTCCTCACTCTCATCAGACCAAGTCATTACAATTGCTTTCTTTTTCAATAAGTGAATCTTATGTCCTATTATGTTGGTATGTACCGAATAAAGTCTTCAAATACAGAAACATAACCAACAAACTATGTAAATGAGAAGGTTTATTTGCATCCATGGAAATTAATCGTGCCGAAGGTTTTCAATCTTATGCTATCCCAAGAAAATGTGTTTAGAAAGTAGAGACATACACAAATTACGTTTTTTTTTTTAATTGTAAACAGTATAGTTTTTTGTTTTTTTAATGACTCAACTAGTAATCAAAACTCATACACACTAATCACATCTAGTGTTGTCTGACCTAATCGACAATCCATATGTATGTATGTGCAACCGTCTTTCTATCTAATTGAACAAATGGTCCTTGTAGTGGTACGATAATTGACAATACACTATAGATTGAGGCTCTGTCTTTTTTCGCTAAATATGGATGATTTTTAAAACATTTTCCAAAAAAAAAAAAAAAAAAAATCACTTATATCATTTTACTAAAATGAATGAACGAAAAATGTTTTCATCATTTATAAAAATATTTAGATATTTATCTTTTAATCAAATAGAATCTGAATGGCGTTTTGTGCATCATGTTGACTTTCAATCAAGTACCAAGTTGCGTCATTTTCTCGGGGCCCTCAACACGCTGAATCAAGTCTCACTGAAACTATAAACATTGCAAGTTGGAGAAATATGGAAGGAAGAATAACAAGCACAGCCTCCTCCTCCTCTTTCCTTTCCTATCCACGAACGACATTGTGTTGAGTGAATTTTATCTATCAATTGAATAGAGAATACCGCCCCATCAATCAAAGAACTAAAAAAAAAAAAAAAATTGATTGGTACAAATTTATGCACCAAGGTCCATCTAAAGAATACATGTATAGAGAGAGTACTTGATTTGAGATTAGTCATGTTAGAATTATAGAAAAGTGGAATCGTCGTATATTAATAATTATATGTTGCAGTGGACGTCTTGATCATCAGAATGCAAACAAAAGATGTCTGTTGACCAATCGAAGCTATATACAAAATGCTCACACCACATTACAAAACTCCTGTCTATTTAACTCCTAGAATAAATCCCCGAAACCTCCATTCTCTCTCTCTCTCTCTCTACACGCACACTTGAGGACAAAAAGAACCTAAGTCGTACCAAAAAGAGTCGCAAGACTTCACTTGGAAGAGCTCTCTCTCTCTCTCTCTCTCACTCACTCGAAGAACCCTTAATGCCATAACCTCATCGCCATTTGCCCACTCTCCCCCTGTTCATTCTCACTCACTTCTTTTTTTGCCTTTTCTCTGTCTTCTTCTTTCTCCTCTGTTTTCATCATCGCCGCCATCGACTTTTTGGCAGGGCAGGTAATCATTTTAGCTTCCCAATCCTTGGTTTTCTTGTTCTTCTCTTAACTGGGA
Source organism: Eucalyptus guilfoylei (assembly GCA_016097605.1). NCBI lineage: Eukaryota > Viridiplantae > Streptophyta > Magnoliopsida > Myrtales > Myrtaceae > Eucalyptus > Eucalyptus guilfoylei. The sequence goes on from CM027867.1 coordinate 50,087,474, forward strand.
TAATCATCTGAGCTCTCCATCCCAATATGTATATCTTTATTTTGGGTTTTATTTTGCGGGTAAATCAGCTCAACCACAAGTCCAAGAGAGTGAAAAAGGTCCATAAGAGAAGATGGTGACGGAGATCATCAACAAGGTGCTGACGCTACTGATGCAGATGATGTGGAAAGTGGTGAGACCCGAAGATCTGAAACTTGGAGATCACATTTATAGATATGGGTTATATGGCTTCTACAGTCATCATGGTGAGTCCCCATCATCTTGTTGATTTTGCGCTACTCCATTTTTTGCCTTCTTGTTCTGGCCAATCTGTTTTCCCAATGGATGGGCTGCTGATATTGAAAAAAGAATTGATTACATAACAGTTTTTAATATACTGTTAGAATAACAGTCTATTTTAGACCACAAAAAAATCAAATAACAAATAATTATAAATTGTTATGGGGCCCATTCTTTTGAGAATTTATGGCTTGTAACAAACTATTACTCTCACAGTAGGCCAAAGACTATTATGCTAGTAAAGCCCAAATTGAAACCGCCGGAGAATTAAATGACTATAAAGATGAGTACTCCTAGCAAATCCAAGGATGAGCCGTGGCTAAACATAGGTCACCTTTCGAGATTCCATCGGTGTTGAGAATAAATCCCTCGGTTGCACTGTCCTCTCATTTCCTCTTCTTTTATTTCAAGGCAATTCATATCTAGATTCAGTCCGATATGCCATCTCGCCAGAGAAGATGGCCTGAAAGGTTCTAATAACAATATTGAAACCCCAGATTCTTGGTGGAGAGAGAGAATATTGGCCCGGAACATGGCTTTACACACCCCAACCAATCAACCGTAAAAGAGCGTAATGCTCAGCCATGAAACATTAATAAAAATCGTGTTTGTAAAGGTCTGATTGGAAGCACTCTCTCCATAAAATTGATTATGATGTTTTTCCATTCACAACGAATGAGACCGTACTGATTGTACTTAAGAGACTACAATGGCCACAAAATATGTAGCCGAAGGAGCTATAGTTTACTAGAATAGGCAAATGGTATAAAGAAGAGTCAAAAGCAAAACAATTTTACGTAATGAGAACGAAACGGAGAAACTTTATCATTCTGTCGAGGAAAGATTGTTACTGTTTTTGTCTGGCAGGCTATATTAATTATTTATAGTAAGGAGGCAGGACACGAGCAAACATAGAGATAATGCTCACTTAATTGATTTTGATTGGAGCATGTCTTCTTTCGGACCATGACTTACATGGATAGGTTTTAAAAATAGTGCTTTTCAAATATTTAAAATTACGAGAAATCCAAAAACCCTAAACCTTTACATAGGGGATCACCAAGGGAAAGATCAAATTCAAGGCCTGACATGATCAGATAAACCACATTCACTCAAAAGTTTAAGATAATAAATTATGGGTCAATTCACATATAAAAATTACTTCACACCACACCAATTCTCCAATGTTAAATTTTTTTAACATAACTCACATCATCTTAACAATCTTCTCCTCAAATGTAAGCTCAGTGTTAAGTCTATACTCCTTTAGTTTAGGTATCTTACTACATTAGCAAGTCTCAATTTGAACTCCACTTTGTTGCCTTGCGAGGATTGCAAAGATAATGCTCCTCTTCATCCTTGGTCTCTTTCTCTAGACTAAACTATGAAGGCTACCATTGGAACAATATTGCTACACCATAATGCCCACCATCATGCATGCCTCTTTTGCTAGACCCAACCATGAAGGCTAGTCAGAAACCACATTGCTCATGAAATTCTTTCCTTAAGATATTTGCCAAACATGATACACAATGAGAGTAGGTCATTAAATAACCATCGGCTCTGCTACCTTTTTTTGGTATGCAAGCAAAATTCTGATACCTTCATCTGAGAGGATCTCCAAGAGAGAATCCAAATTTGAGCCCATCAATATATCCGGTTAGATTTCTAAACCCATCAATATATCCAGTTAAATTTACCTTCATTCAAAAACTTAAGCTAATAATATATAATCTAACTATAATATATTAACAATTACATATCATACCAATTCTCAAATATATTACTTTGATGACACTACTTACACGTGCATGCAACATTGCTGCCGAGAAGCTCAACAACCCCAAAGTCCAAACTTGTTCTAAATGTACATCCGCGATTACTTGGGGGAGATGATTTTCTTTTCCTCTCTAGATTCTGTCCTCGCTTTTAGTGCGTGGAATTTTTGTGTCTTTCCTTGGGTGGAAAGCTGGAGTGAGAATTCTAGAAGCTGAGCTGGAATCACAACACTTTTCATTTATAATTAACGGGCCAAACAAAAGACTAGACATTCATTTAGATATCTAATCCTTCTTGTGATTATCTCTAACATGTTCCTAAGCTCGCTCCAGAATCGTTCCTAACCAAAAGTTCATATTCGTACGTTTGAATTAAAATTTGATTCTTTATCACGTTCCACATGCATATATACGACAGGAATTTACGTCGGTGATGGCAACGTGATTCACTTCACTCGAACACAGAGCCAAAAAAACACATTCCCAACACTGTCCAAGACTAGCCACAAGCAAGAAATCATGCCTCCCTGCCTAGAATGTGAATACCAGGAGACCATCAAGCGTGGGGTCATCAAAAGTTGTCTAGATTGCTTCCGGCGGGATGGTGAAAAACTCCAATCCCTTCACCGTTATGAATACGGGCGGCCACTACTAGATATTAAGCTCACAAGGCGAGGAACTTGCACCACGTTGCCCGATACCAAGTTACCCCATCAAGTTGTTGACATGGCTCGCAAGCTTCATGCTAACAATGCTTTTGGCAACTACAGCCTCATCAACAACAATTGCGAGCATTTTGCCACATTTTGCCGGACTGACATTCATGCAAGTGAACAAACAGCATTTGTTAGTGATTGTAAGCGCAAAATTAAGGAAGCTAAAGAATGGACCATGAAATTGCTGCAGAGAAACTGAATTCCAGTGATCCAACCTTACTCCAATCTTGTATTTTCTGTCTGTTTTTATAAGCAACTACTCGTTGGCGTTTGGTGTTCCGTGTGACCATAGGCCTACGGTCATCCTAAGTCAAATTTGTTGATGGAATCCGTCATTCCAATATCACTTATTAATTATGATATTTGATGAAAAAGGAAATGTTCAGGTCCACATGAAATTAATCTATCAATGACAAAAGAGTTGAGGCTGTTTAGTTGGGTTTGTCAATGACTCGTGGGTTAACAAGTGTCCAACGAGAATTCGCTCAGAACGGCTTAGTGTGGACTGATGCTATCAATAACGTGGAGAAACGTGGCCAATGACAGTATGTGAAGTCATAGCAGTAGATGTAATAATTTCAAATGTTTTTGTCTTCGTTTAAAATCCATTTACATTGAAACGATATTATTGCAAACACCCGAAAAGAGGTATAAACTTTGAGAATGCATAACCGATCTTCTTCGTTCATAAACTGTCTAGTAAGAGCATGTCATGGAGATATCTTATTTCAATTCATGTCATTAGAATTGCATATAGGTTGCATTCAATTTAATCTAACATGGTTTGCATGTCATATTAGATTACTTCATTATTCTTTTGCCTGTCATTAGAATTAGATAGTATATAGACTACATCTATGCCACATTTCATCAGTTTAATTCGTGCATGATAAAATCATAATTCATGTAAACATAGAATCTAGATTAAAGTATATTCATGTTAATTTAAAATTGTTAGCATATGTTTCACGTTAATAATTAATTCATGCATGATGTTGCACTCATATTTTCATTAGTGGCTTGTAGTAACCCCATTAAGATGAAACTTTGACTTGACTTACTTAAGTTTTTGAGGTTTGATTATTATCTTGCACTTTATTGATTTTATTTTCTGAGTATTAAATTCATGGTTGCGCACCCATATTATCATCCATTGCATTTTAGCGGTTTAAGATTAAAATTGAACAAGACTAATTGCAAAGTATTTTTGAAATAAAAAGAAAAGGTATCAAAAGGCGTTAGATTTATTTAGTACAATCAAATTTACGTATCCATCAAATCTCTAGTTCACAGCAGTAAACGTAGTGAGAAAACCTCCTATATATTTTGACGTTGATAAAATTATCAATGATTTATATCAATCTTGATAAATTTGTTTGTCTTTCGGGTAACATCTGCGTTAAAAAATGACCTTTGATATGATCAGTGAAAAGATTTTGAATTAGTTTTGTTTACTTTAATTAAAACAAAAACGAAAAACGAAAAACGAAAAACGAAACAAAAAACCTTTGCCTGCGTCCCCACCCTCACATGCAACCCAAACACATAAATTTTCCCCCTGGAGTTTCTCTATTCCTCTCCATGCTAATGTGCAACTAAGCAGGTCCAGAATTCGCTGAATAAACAAAGAGGAAAAAGCCTCTCTCATGGTGTTGAAAATTTGCAAAAATCCATCACACAGCGAACTTTGGATTGAAAAGCAGTGAGGGCACTTGTGTAACATGTCATCATCTACATTCGAATTGAAATAGACGCACATGGCTGAGATGATTATATTCCTTTGTGGGACCTCAAAAGTCTCTCTAATGAAGCACAACTAATTAAAAACGTGAGTTTTTGAAATATACATGATCTTCTTCGTCATTAGGGTATGGTGTTTTAATGGCGAGGTTTTACTTTCTAGAAGTTTATCTTTGCGAGGATCAGGTCTTTAATCCCCATCATGTTACGTCGAACTTTCTTAATTTTGGTCTAGGATCTCTCAATGGTAATAGCTTTTTCTCTCGTCTTTCTATCTTTCTGAGGATCTGGTCCTTGAGGTAGCATGTTCTGAACTTATTGGACTAGGTCGAGGAGAAACTATAATATGTGAAGAGAATGATTTGGAGGAGTTATGCCCTCAAGATCTGAAACTCGATGATCATATGCACATTCCGGAAAAGGACAATTAGTTGAATTGATGCTCTCTGATTTATAAAGACACAAAGTATCAAACAACAAATAAACCGTAGAAAATTAAGTAGAATAAGGTACAATTGTATATGTGTCTAGTTCTATCACTATCTTAATGTTTTCAAGCGATCGAATGAGAAACAATTTGTGTATTCTCATCATGAACTTGGATGGAGTACATTAGAATCAAAGGAAGTTTTCTCAAGATTTTATGCTTAAATCCATAATGAAAATGCAATACACTTAATTCCATGATTCTAATAATCTATTGAGTCTTGTCTCTAGGTCATGGCTCCTCGCCCTCGTCATTTATCAAGAGTCCGGGTTCACTTTTTCTTTTTCTTTTTCTTGAGAAATTAACCAACTTTCGTTTGGCCAAAGAGAAAACCTAATATTACATTGACGAGTGAGTGGGCCCATGGATAATGAAGAGTCATTTCATAAAATAAAATCCACCAAAAACAATCGCCAAAAGCGGCTTTTGCTTTTTTGTCTTTTTCCCTTTTCTTTGGCCCTCAAGATCACACGGCTCAATCTTGCGAATTTACATTTCTTGTGTGATTTGGTGAATTAATAATGTTTGTAAGTATGAGTTAATTAGAAACCTATTCGAAGGTCGAACCTTTTCTCTTCCCCCAATTCTATCTCATCAACGACAAATCCCACCTCTTATTTTTCTCAATATACTAATCTTTAATCAGCAATGTATATTGAAATATCCCATATCACTTGACTATAAAATTTAGATCTCTTACTATCTATCAATTTAAGTTTTTTTGTTGGACTTTTCAATTATGTATCAGAGTTCAGGCTCTGCTCCAATTTATTCTGCGTTTGCATCCGCCTTGTTCATCAAATCCCACATGTTATTCCTAAATTGACTTGCTCATGAGATTCCATGTATCATTTTTAATTTGACTTGCTTGTGAGAGGAATGGATTTTGTATGTTTTTTATGCACAAATGGTTTCTCTCTACTTCTTCAATCAATTCCATATAATTTATTATCAAAATGGAGACATGCGAGATGAAAGAATTAAGCTATCTTATGTCAAAGACAACATATTTTGGTAGGTAGGCAATGAGAGACAAAAATTCCTTAACCATAAAATTCAACGTCACCTATCAGTTTTTAATTTCTTTTTTTAAAACTTTCTGACACCATGAATTAATGCTAATTGATGCACTCAAATCTTCTTAGTGGACCGTTATATGGCCTTTATTTATGATTAGTGCCTCGGTGCGATTAAGTACTGTAGTTCGCTCGCCTCGCGATGAACTTGTTATGTTCTAGTAGAAAGACATATAATAATAAATTTCTTCCTTGGCCTCCCTCCCCAGAATGTGAGTGACAGGCAACTAATAAGCGTGGAGTCATCAAAACTTGTCTCATTTGCTTCGAGGGAATGGCAAAAAAGTCCAATCCCTTCGTTATTATGACTATGGGTAGCCAGTACTAGGGTTTAAGCTCACACAGCGAGAAATATGCACCACGTTATCTGGTACCAAATTGCCCCATCTAGTCGTTGAAACCTCTCACAAGCTTCACGCTAACAATGTTTTTGACAACTACAGCCTTGTCAACAACTGGAAGCGTTTTGCCGGACCAACATTCCTGCAAGTGAACAAACAACATTTAATAGGGAATTGCAAGCATAAATTTATGGAAGCCAAAGAATGGACCATGATGTTGCTGCAGAGAAACAGAGTCCATGTGATTCAACTTTCCTCCACTCTTGTATTCTCTATCTGTTCGTTTTCATAAGCAGCTACTCGTTGGCGTTTGGTGTCCCTGATGAGCATAGGCCTAAGGTCATCCCAAGTCAAATGTGCTGATGGAATCTCACATCCTTAATATCACTTATAAATTATCACTGCACGATCGCCCTTTGTTGTCCGTAAGCTGAGAAGTAAGAGCAGGTCATGGAGGCATGAGTGGATATACGATATTTTTTTTGGCAATTTTGTTTGTTTCTTCTCTCTTTTTCCGTTTCTGTAATCTTGAAAGAATACTTCTTGACACATAGGACGCCATTCACTTAATAAACTGTGTCATGCAGCCAGTGAAAAGTCGACTTATATAGGATGTAATAATAACCCATTTGTAGAATAAAGTCCAATGCCTTCTCATATCGTAAGCTTAGGGGCATCAAACATATAAACAATTCTGGATGGACTATTAGCTCACATAGAGTGTAACAACAATGCACAGCTCATATATCATGTAGTGTGTGATATATATATGCCGCGTGATGCACCGCTTTGTTAAATTCAGCTTGGTATAAAAATCCATATTCTTATACTGCATTACCATACAATAACAAGTGCCATAAAACATGGTTTTAGTTACAATTAAAATTAAGGGTTAATACCACAAAAAATCCCAAAAAAATGATACACATGACAATTTTATCCTAAACTAATTTTTTGACAATAAAAAACTGTAAACTATTTTTATTAAATTTTACCGTCAAATTACTGAATTGAATGACATAAGGCAACTGACCAGTGTACCAATTTGGGGTTTCACTCTCCATTTTTTAAAAGATCCAATTTAACAGAAACTAATAGAAAGGTAAATTTATTACAAATGTATCAATTTCAGGATTTTTTATTATTAAAAAATTAGTTTGGGATAAATTGTCACGAATATATCAATTTAGAGTTTTCATGATAAAAAATTTTAATTTGAAGTAAATTTATCATAAATATACAAGTTTGAGAATTTCCGTAGTATTAATTTTAAGATAAACTGAAGTTGGGGTTGGCCCTATTGTTATTATTTGTCCTTTTCCTTTTATCTGAAAGAGACAAAGGAAATATCCTTGCATTTTTGTTTTTGGTTTTCTGCATGAAAGTGATAGGATGAGCCCCACGAGGGTGAAGAAATATTTTTTATATTAGCTTTTGTCGTGACAGTTGGACTCTTGCCGTCTGCCGTGCGGCCGAGGGGGGATGTTACTGTGTAGGGGGGATGTTACTGATTAGGGACATTCTAAGCATAATCATTTGTTTGGAAGATATGCCTGAAGATCCGAAAGATATGCCGGGAATTTGATATGATCTGATTTGATTATAAAATCAATCAGGGATTTGATAGAAATATTAAATTAATTTGTAGAATATTTCATTGCATTTTCTTCAAGTACATCTTGTATTATAATTATTAAGTGTTGTACATTGATTACAAGTAAAGAAATACAAAAGATTTCTCCCTAAACTTCGTTCGCTTCTTGCTTCCTTTCGCTTTCTTTCATGGTATCAGAGCACCAGATTCTTGACTCCGCTTCTGCACTAATTGCCTTCTTACCATGACTCACCCAGAGAATCTACCCCCTGCCGCTGGTGTTTCATCCACAGGAGACACCACACCTACGGGAGATACGCAAGGCCATTCTGGCACACCTACCTGTAACTCAATAGCAAGTCCAGGCCCAAGGCGTACAGTGACAACTCTTCCCGGCTCAGTCAAATATGGGGCAACCCATTTCGGGCCATCCTTACCAATGGGTACCTTATCCATGGTACGTTGGGCCAGGCCCAAATCCATCATTGCCGGGGGTAGTGAGCTACCAAAGTAACGTCCAGCCTAACGGGAGCCCACCAGCCACAAGCAGGGCAAGCCCATCCATCGAGCCAGAACAGATTGGCAAGTCGGGTGAACCAGGTTTGGGAACGAATCCCTATCCGGGATTTTTTAATGCGGGTCATGGAACCAGGTCTAGCGGATCGGGTACAGGGAGGAATCCCTACCCGAGCCTCTCACCTGGGTTTCTACCTTTTCCGATCGCGACCATCATCGGCCGACCAAAGCCTAGCGATCCTCTGTACGTGTCAACCGCCGACGGCCCAGAATTGTGACTAATCAGTTTGCAACTGACCGGGCCGGGAAACTATAACAGATGGTTGCAGGACTTCCGGTGAGCCCTCGTAACGAAGGACAAAGACGGTTTCCTCGACGGGACCGTACCAATTCCCTCGGACGAGCGACTGGCCAGACACTGGAGAAAGTGCAACCACCTCATCCGAACATGGATCGGCAACTGCGTTTCTCCAGACGTCATAGCCAGCCTTCCACCAACAGAGGATTCGAAAAAGATGTGGGAAAACATCAAAGAAATGTATGGGAAGTTAGATCGAGCAAAAAAAATTTCTCTCATGCAGGAACTCAGCGAACTCAAGCAAGGAAATATGACGGTCATGGCTTGTTACAACAAGCTCTCATCGCTTTGGAATGAGCTCGAAGCCATAGAGGAAAAGCTCGAGGGACTAGCAAAAGCCCTCAGACAATACAGATCTATGAAGGAGAGGGAAAAATCCACTCGGTTCCTTTTGATCCTGAAAGAGACGTACCTAACTTTCCGTTTGCAGATTCTGGCGATGGATCTGGTGCCTCCCCTAGGACGGATTTTCCAGCTAGCCGTCTAGGAAGAAAGCCAGTGGCTCATGACTTCGGAGCATGCACGAGGAAGCGACAACATCACTCTTGCACTCCGTGGTGAGCAGCGAGATTCAAGCGTCAAAACCTTAGCCCGAGAGAGAGAGAGAAGAGAGAGAGAGAGAGAGAGAGAGAGAGAGAGAGAGAGAGAGAGAGAGAGAGAGAGAGAGAGAGAGAGAGAGAGAGGGACTAGGGTTACACTCCAACGGCGACAAATCCCTTAAAAGGGATGGCATCAATAGTCCAGATCCTCCTCAGCGATCTGACGGTCTGCAGGGGCCTAATCTCTCCATTGAATCAGATGGTGGATATAATTCCATGATGAAGGCATCCGACGGCCAAATTTATTCTGCATCTTCAAGGAATTTTGGCCAAAATTCAAAAGGGAGAGGTAAATTATATTGCGAACATTGCAAACGTCCACATCATACAATAGATAATTGTTAGAAATTACATGGAAAGTCAGGAGAAAAAGGGAAAAAGAAAGAATATTCTGCAGCTTACCAGGTCACTGGACCTACCGGTCTAAATAGTGACCGACACATTACTTATGGGCAATATCAACAATTGATGCAGGCGTTGCAAAAGGTTGACATTGCAAATAAAGGAGGAAGTTTTTCAGGTATATCTCACTGCCTGATAAATTCTATTTCGAGAAATGCATGGATAGTTGACTTAGGAGCAAGTGATCATATCATTTGTGATACAGGATTTTTTTCCGATATGCATAAGAAATTAGATACACCTATTTCTATGCAACTTCCAAACGGGAATATCACTCATGTCACTTTGACAGGCACTGTTCAACTGAGTCCCTAAATTACCCTTCAAAATGTCCTTTATGTCCCACAATTTCAATTCAATCTTATCTCCGTGTCCAAAGTCTACAAGGAAAATTCATGTCAAGTATTCTTCGATTTTGACACTTGTTTTTTTTAGGCCCTTTCGACTAGAAAACTGATGGGCTTAGGTAGTCTTTTCGAAGGATTATATTTATGGACCTATTTTCCAGGTCATTTTGATTTGAGTTCAATTCCCCTGAATAAATTGTCATTGTGTATTGTTACTGCCAATGATAAGAATTTTCTTATATATTCGAGAATGGGTCATAATGCTTTTTTTCCTTACTCTAAATGTCATATATGCCCCCTCGCAAAGCAGTCTCGCTCACCTTTTCCTTCCAGTAGGAATCATTCCAGTAAAAATTTTTCATTAATTCATGTGGATATCTGGGGACCTTATCACACGCCACATCATGATGGTTCACGTTATTTGCGCACAATTGTGGATGATTACTCTCGTGCCACATGGGTATTTCTGATACAGTCCAAAGCTCAAGTTCCCTCTCATCTAAAAACATTTATCATTCTGACCAAAAATCAGTTTGGGAAGTCGATTCAGCGAATCCGCACTGATAATGGGAAAGATTTTTTTTAACCATGACTGCAGTTCACTTTTTTTCTCCCATGGCATCTTACATGAAAGCTCCTACATTTATACTCCACAACAAAATGGGGTGGTGGAACATAAACATCCTCATATGTTGGAAGTTGCACGAGCACTGAAGTTTTAGGGGTCTATTCCAGAGAATTATTGGGGAGATTGTGTTCTTATTATAGCTTATCTCATCAACCGCATGCCAACTCGGATACTGGCTGGTAAATCGCATTTCGAATTACTTTATGAAAAAAAAAAAAAAAAAAACCAGCACTGGATCATCTAAGGATTTTCGATTGTCTATGCTATACTACAACTATGGGACCTCGGGACAAAATGAGTCCACATGCCAAGCAATGCATATTCATGGGTTATCCCAACCTACAAAAGGGATATCGTGTTCTTGATCCATCAACAGGAGATTTTTTTGTGAGCAGTGATGTTATTTTTCACGAAAATGTCTTCCCATTTCATGAAACCACAAAGGATTTGAGTGTCCCAACCAATTCCTATCATTTCTTAAGCGAGGAAAGTGTATCTCCTGAATATTTTCTCACAGCACCTCCGGACCAAGTTATTCATTCAGCTTCAACTTCACCTAACCAACTGCATCCGGAGGAAGTAATGGAAAGTGTGCTTGCAGCTCAACTCAATATGGAGAATGATTATGATGTTTTGTCAGAAACCAATATTGAAGAAATATCTCCTCCTCCACCACTAACGGATCATCCACGTCATTCGGGGCGAGCCACACGACCACCGACATGGACCAAAGATTATATCTGTGCCTCCCTAAATTCGCCAGGTATTAACTATCCAATATCTTCTTATGTCTCTTTTGATAAGCTTTCGCCGGAACATAGATGTTGCATTAGTCGCATATCCGATGAAAGGGAACCATCTAGTTATGGGCGAGCCACACGACCACCGACATGGACGAAAGATTATATCTGCACCTCCCTTAATTCGCCAGGTATTAGCTATCCAATATCTTCTTATGTCTCTTTTGATAAGCTTTTGCCGGAACATAGATGTTGCATTAGTCGCATATCTAATGAAAGGGAACCATCTAGTTATGATGAGGCATCCAGAGATCCACGGTGGCAACAAGCTATGGCAGCAGAATTACAAGCATTGACCGATAATCATACGAGGAAATTAGTCAATCTTCCTCCAAACAAAAAGTCCATAGGATGCAAATGGGTTTATAAAGTCAAATATAGAGCTGATGGATCCATTGAGCGTTACAAAGCTCGATTTGTGGCCAAGGGATATACTCAACGAGAAGGTTTTGACTATCACGAAACCTTTTCTCCAGTCGCTAAAGATGTCACAGTTCGCTCATTCTTATCAATTGCAGCAATCCATGATTGGTCGTTACACCAAATGGACGTCCACAATGCCTTTCTTCAAGGCGACCTGGATGAAGAAATCTACATGGATATTCCTCAGGGCTTACGAAGATAGGGGGAGAATAAAATATGTCGTCTCCGCAAATCCCTTTATAGACTGAAACAAGCCTCCAGGCAATGGTACACCAAGTTTGCTAATGCTCTCACAATTGTAGACTTCAAACAATCCAAGTACAATTATGCCTTGTTCACATGGACTAAAGGTACGTCATCTATTTATTTAATGATATATGTAGATGACATCATCATCATGGGAAATGATGAAGCTGCAATAGAGTCTTAAGAAATATTTGCATACCACATTTCATATAAAAGACCTGGGAGCACCAAAATATTTTCTTGGGATTGAGATTGCTCGCTCTCACCAAGGAATTTCCCTCAGTCAGCAGAAATTTGTATTGGAGATCATATCAGAAGCCAGTTTATCAGGATGCAAGCCAGCAGTTATTCCAATCGAGCAAAATACCAGAATAACTGCAGTGGATCATGTTGGGGGAGTACCTTAGAATGATGATCCCGTACTAAAAGATCCGACGAGTTATAAGAAGCTCATTGGAAAACTCATATACTTGACTATGACTAGACCCGATATATCATACGCAGTGCAAAATCTCAGTCAATTTATGCACAACCTGAAGGAATCACACATGAATGTTGCTCTGAAAGTTGTGAAGTATTTGAAGAAGTGTCCAGGATTTGGAATACTTCTATCTAGAAGATGCAACATGGAAATGACGGCATTTTGCAATGCAGATTATGCAACTTGCCCTATGAGTTGAAGATCCATAACTGGGTTTTGCATTAAACTGGGAGAATCTCTTCTTTCATGGAAAACCAAGGAGCAAGCAACGGTTTCTTTGTCTTCAGCCGAAGCAAAATATCGGGCCATGGCAAAAACCACATGTGAGATTGTGTGGATACGAGGTTTGCTTTGGGACCTCGGAATACAATTGAAAGGGCCAACAAAGCTATTTTGTGACAACTAATCGGCCCTCAAGCTTGTAGCAAATCCCATAATGCATGAAAGAACCAAGCATATAGAAGTGGACTGTCACTTCACTCGAGAGAAAATTCAAGAAGGGATAATCAAGACAAGAGGGATTGGAACCGCTGAACAACCTGCAGACATCTTCGCCAAACCTCTATGTCAAAGACAACACCCGTATCTACTAAGCAAGCTAAGTGTCTTGGATATCTACAAGCTACTAGCTTGAGGGGGAGTGTTGGAAGATATGCTTGAAGATCCAGAAGATATGCCGGGAATTTGATTTGATCTGATTTGATTATAAAATCAATTAGGGATTAGATAGAAATATTAAATTGATTTGTAGAATATTTCATTGTCTTTTCTTCATGTACATCTTGTATTATAATTACTAAGTGTTGTACATTGATTACAAGTGAAGAAATACAAAAGATTTCTCCCTAAACTTCATTTGCTTCTTGCTTCCTTTTGCTTTCTTTCATCATTACCTTTTCATTGACTAAAAAGTACCTTTAAAAAAAAAAAAAATCCGGTTTCTACTCTTGAGCTCTAAATACATCAAATATTTGGGCCTATGGCGATTTCTAAGTAATGCGAAATTCCCAAAAATATCTCAGAGTTTGAAGTAATTTCTAAATTCCAACAAAAATAAATCACAAGCAACGCTTGGATCCTGTCCAAATAAATTTACTAATAAATTAAATATATCATCGCTTCTTTAGCATCATGAAAATCATAATGGTTTCATGAATGTCATTATATTTAAGAATATTATTAAATTTGGATACGTGAAGGTTTTAAATGCTTTAGAGAGAAAAAGATTGGCAGGGGGGAGGGGGGAAGCATCTTTGACTTTAAAGATCAATGTAGAAAATGGAGATGAGAAATTCTGTACTCTGTTCTTTTTTTTCTTTTTCTTTTTTTAAGTAGAGAGAAACAGGGAAAGCACGGCCTTTCGAGGAAGGTCCTGAGAGACCCCATCTCTTGACTAACCTAGTAGATATATAGATTTGAGAATTCCCTTTATTCATTTTTTTAATCTTCTTCCCAGGATTTTGTATCCATCTTTTTTGTCTTTTTACTATGAGGATCATCATCGCGCGACATTTCAAGGCCGGCAAGTTAAAATTCTTATATTGTCCTTGTCAAAAAATGCACAGCTTTCTCTCGCCTGGCAAAGTTCTATGGCCCATTAAGAGACAGATCCTCAAGCCGTCATTCCTTCATATTTTTCCTAATTTCCATATAAATTTCCGCAACACACAAAACCTCGAAGGCTTTACGAAGGACGGACGTTGATTTACTTTTTTACGTAATCTTCATGCAAAATTACAAACACAAAAATCTGAAAAGCTTTACAATTAACAGATTTGATTTACTTATCAAGCATTTAAGTGTTATGAATGGAGAAAATTGTCCAAAAAATCCTAAACATATTGCATTTTTGCCAATTCAATTGTAAATCTTTTAATTATCCCAATTCAATCATAAATATTTTCACTTATTACCAATTGAGTATATTCAATCAGTTTTGGTCAGAAATCGCTAACGAGGATATCGATGGTGTCACGTAAGATTGCCGAGGCTGACATTAATAATTTTTAATAACATTTTTTAATTTTTTTGAAAATCTATTTTTTTTATTTTTTTTCTTTTCTTGTTTTACTTTCTTCTTTTCCTTTTGCTGGTGGCCGACCAGTGGCCATGGCTTGCTGACTAGCCTCACCTACCATAGGGGAGGCCCGGTTAGGTGAGGGCGAGCCTTGGCAAGGGTGAGGCCAAGGTCGCCCTCCCCTAGGCCAGATCTGGCAAGGCCGCCTTGGCATAGGTGAGGGCTAACCTCACTGGTGAGGGGAGCCCTCGATCGACACCCGATGAGGCTGCCCTAGCCTCGGTGAGAGCTGACCTTGCGGCTTGGGCAAGGCTGACCTTGGTTGGGCCTCGCTTGGGCAAGGGCTAACCTCACCGGGGCTTGCCTTTGCCTAGCCAGCCATGATCGATGGCCGGCCATTGGCAAAAGGAAAAGAAGAAAGCCAAAAAAAAATAAAAATAATAATAATAATAATAATAATAAAGAAAAAAAGGAAAAACAGAAAAAATATTAAAAATTCAATAAATGTTAAAATATTATTAAAAACTGTCCATATCAACGCTGACGGTCCTACGTGGCACTATCAACATCCATGTCAGCAATTTTTGGCCAAAATTAGCCGAATAGACTTAATTGGTAAGACATGAAAAAGTTTAGGATTAAATTGACAAGATTAAAATGTTTATAACTGAATTGGCAAAAAGTGCAATAGGTTTAGGATTTTTTGGAAAATTTTTCTGTTATGAATAAGTATATATGCAACGTGAAGAAAAGGAAATTTTATGATTTCCTTTGAAATTTTCTTGAATGTCCACAATAGCATAATGAAGCAATCGGTTTGGGTCTAACTGAACAGACCTCGGGCCCATACAGCATCGTTTGATGACTTTGGGCCTAAAAAAGCCCGAACTAAATTCGTCAAATTAATCTTGTAAAATCAGCCGTCAAGGTTGGACAACATGTCCATGCATGAAGGCATTTCTTTCTTTTTCATTTCCAAAGTGAAGCATTACGCAAGCGGGACGGATTACTATGAATTTTACTGAAGTAATCTTGAATCCTCAAGGAATAGAAAATCCGATGCACTAGAGAAATTTGACGTGAAATGTTATTAATGCAAAAGTGAATTATAATTGAAAAAAAAAATGTACATCTTGCTTTATTATTAGGTTGAGAACCGGTCCTAATTCCCAATTCCAAATTTTTGGAGCTGGCCAAAACCAGTACAATTTCAAGTTCTAGACCGAATCAGTTCTATAATGATCTATGAAGCTGATATGCTAAATATTTGACAATTTAGTTCTAGCAATTTACATAACCAACAAATTAGTATTTAATATGTAAATTTGGTATACTAAATAAGTTGGCAAACCATATTGCAATTGTTCTTTAGTTGGCAACATACAATTCCTCTTTAGGATAGTTACAAAAAGTTTTAAATCTATTATACGAATGTCAATTTAATATTAAAACTTTCAATTTTATAAATTGAGTCCGAGACTTTCTGACCATTCATTAATATAATATTTTCGGCCAATCTTGGCTAACAATCGCTGACTTAAATACTAGTTGTCCTACATTGCATTTTTTTTTTTTTTTTGTAAAATTTTTGTATAATCTTTTTGGTGAGGTTTCGTGGGTCTTAGAGGAGAAAAATGGAAAGGAAAGAAAGAAAAAGAAAAAAATCAAGTAAAAAAACTCAGAAAATTTAGAGAAAAGAAAAAAAAATTATTCACGTTAGTGTCAATTGTGCTATGAAAGACGGTTAACTTCAACATCAGCAATTACCAACCAAAATTGGCTGGAAAAACTAAAGTAAGAAATCATTAAAAGGCGTATGATTCAATTGATAGAATTAAAATGCTTAGAATTGAATTATCATTCGTGTAATAGGTTTAAGACTTTTTTTTGGTTAATTCTTCTATTTCTTTTTTATATTAATGGAACACGACCATAAGTCAAATAAGATATTGTACGATCATTTTCAAATGAAGTTAATATAAACGAGGATAGTTGGACCTTAAAAATTCTTTACACTCACTGCATACCACAACCCGATTATACTTCCATACCATGCTCTCGCTCATGAAGGGGCGAACGTACGTACGTGCGTAACATTTCAAAAAAAAATATCAATCTCTGTGCTTTCGTGAACAGTTGTAATAATCCATGAATGCGTACGATACTATATAATATGGACCGACAGATACATTTAGTACACGTGTACTGGAGCAACGGGAGAGAATTATTATTGGAACTCGTAACGGATATTGGACCATGTAACGACAAGATGTATAGTCCAACCTAGAGGTGTCAAAATGGGTATTAAATTCATATTTGACCAATTTAAATCATAAATGGGTCATATATGGGTCACTTACATTTTGAAATGGGTCATAAATAAGTCATTTACATTTTAAAGAGATTAGTTAAATGGGTCTTAAATGGCTTAGACTTAAAAACCCATGTCCAACCCAACTTCCCCCTTTAACTATGTAAAAATGTTAGTTTATAAAAATCAAAATTAGATTTATATTTCATTTTTTCTTTTTCTTTTCTTTTTTTTTTCTTTCTTCTTCCTCCTTCCTTAGTAGGTGGCCGGTGACCAGCTGAGCGAGGCCTGGCGAGCTTGAGGTTGCCGACAACTGGCAAGGCTTGAGCCTGGCCAATCATCGGTGAGGCGAGAGCTCGCGTGGATTTGGTGTGAGCAGCAAGCTTGCCAGCCTTGGCAAAGTCAAAGCTTGCCTAGCTCTGGCAAGCCGTGAGCTCGCCGACCTCAGTTGAGCTCAAGCTCGCTGGATCTGGTGAGCCACGAGCTCACCGGCTGCAACAGAGCTCAGGTTTGCGTGAATCTAGCGAGCCGCGAGCTCACCGACCACAACTAAGCTAGAGCTCAACTGGATCTAGTGAGCCGCAAGCTCATTGGCCTCGACGAAGCTCCGGTGAAGGAACAAGGGGGGAAGAAGAAGAAAGAAAAGAGGAAAAAAGAAAAAAGAAAAGAAATAATAATAAAAAATTCAAAATTTTTAAAATTAATTAAAAATTGATTTTTTTAAAAATATTTTTAATAGATAGATATCCATATACATATCGGAGAAGTCTTTTTTAGAGGAAGCTCGATGTTATCTAGATCGAAATTCAATCAATATTGAAATAGAAATTCTAAACATTATAATGTAATTTTTTATTTGGTAAATCATAAATCACAATTAAGAAGTTACACATTCTCATATCCTAGAAGATTCTTATAAATAATATTAATTTCATGTCAATCATTAATAATCAAACTTTTTCTTATCAAGAATTTTTCAAAAGTATTTCAATTTAAGGTTTTTCACTTTTTTTATTTATTTTATTTACGTTTTTAATTTGATGTGAAGTTTTTATTCAAGTAACATACTCTTTGTGCGCGCGCGCGTAGGTGTGTGTGTGCGTGTGCGGGTGTGTGTGTGCAGGTGTGTGTGCGCGCGCGGGTGTGTGTGCGCACGCGCGGGGTGTGTGTGTGTGTGGGGGGGGGGTTAAATTGGTTAATACCCTAGTCGAACCTCTACTTGTGTGTGTGTGGGGGGGGGGGGGTTAAATTGGTTAATACCCTAGTCGAACCTCTACTTGTGTGTGTGTGGGGGGGGGGGGGTTAAATTGGTTAATACCCTAGTCGGATCTCTACTTGTCATTTCATCAAACTGTCGGGAATGGTCCAGCCTAAGGACCTTAAACAAAGGCTCCCAGTTATCGGAGCCCCCGTTCTGGGTAATAAAAACGGAAGGGATTAATTGCCGGGGGACCTAAACGGTGTTTGACCAACACCTCCCCCCAGGCCTAAGGAAGCTCTACTTCCCCACCGTTGGGTGGACGCGCATCTTCCGATGATGGCAGCTGGTCAAACAGCATAGTGTTCAGCAAGTTGGTTTAGCGCAGATCTCGTATTTGTCTTCTTCTGTGCGAATCAGCTTTGCTTTAATGCGGCACGTATAACTGGAGAATCACTAGGGTTTTTCCTTAGTTTAGTTCGCCACCGTGAACAGCTAGCTGACAAAGACGTGTTCATCATCTTCCCATTCATTAAATCCTACAGCTTTTCAAGAACCATTAGTACATCAATCGCAGGAAAGCAAGTCACGCTAGAATGAATCCTAAACATATGCCAACTCGCTCGACAATGAGACAGGGAATTACTTAATTTGTCTTTTCCTTACTTAATTATTTATTTTGTTATCCAAGTGTAACTCCCTAAAAACTCTCGGCTACCAACTTGAAATCCTATTTCCTTTTTTATGAATCAATGAGTCTTATGTCCAATTATGTTGGTATCTCCCGAATATAACATGCACATACAATAACAGTACAAACACAATAAACAAACGGGACAGTTCATTTGCATCCATGGAAATTAATCGTGCCGTTGGCTTGTCCGTCCTATGCTATCCCAAGAATACGTGTCAGTACGATCGCGAGCTTGCACGGATCGGGTTGCCTTTTTCCAATCATCGACAGTATCGCTCTTTGCTTTTGTCTTATTCCTCAACGTTTTATGCTGAACCCAACTAAATCACGTGTCGTCTTCAACGGGTCAAATCACGAATCCTTATACTTCATGCCATCGTTGTCGCATGGCCTCGAGTTGCAAGTGTTGCCTTTCTCCAACTTGCAGTCCAAGCATACCACATAATCCTGCTGGCCCCAGCTTGTTTCCTTGTTTCCTTGTTTTTAATTTTTTTTAAGGATAATTACTAAAAAAGTTTTAAGTCTTTGTACGAATGTCAATTTGGTCCTAAACTTTTTTAATTTTATCAATTAAATTCTAAATATTTTCACAGTTTGTTAATGTAGTCATTCGATCAATTTTGACCAACAATCGCTAATATAAACACCGACCATCGTATATTGCATTTTCGTTGATACTAGAGGAAAAAAAATGGAAAATAAAAAAAGAAAAAGCAAAATAATCAAGTAAATATCTATCATGTCACGTAAGACAATCGACATCAACATTAGTAATTGCCAACTAAGATAAATCAAAAGAACTACATTAAATCATCAAAATGTCTATTACTCAATGTGACAAAAATAAAAGGCTTATGATTGAATTAAGATTTATATAATAAGTTTGAATTTTTTTATTATTATTCATTTTCTTTTTGATAATAATGGGCACGATCGTAAGTTAAACAAGATACTGCACGGTCATTTCCAAATGAAGGTAACATAAACGAGGATAGTGGAATCTTACCAGAAAAATGAACTTCATTTAGGAAATTCTTTAACACTGACAGCAAACTAATACCCGATTATGCTCCCGTACCATGCTTTCGCTCATGAATGGACGACCGTACGTACGTAACATTTCAAAAAGAACGACCTATCTCTGTGCTTTCTTGAACAGTTGTAATTTTCCGTACATGCGTACGATACTATATAATATGGACCGACTGATACATTTCTTACACGTGCACGGGACCATCGGGAGAGAATTATTATTCGAACTCGTAACGGATATTGGACTACGTAACGACGATATATACAGTTCAACCTCTGCTTGTCATTTCATCAACTGTCGGGAAGTGTTCAGCAAGTTGGCTCAGTGCAGATCTCATATTTGTCTTTTTCTGTGCAAAATCAGCTTGCTTTAACGCTGCATGTATGGCTGGAGAATCACTTGGGTTTTCCCTAGTTCAGTTCGCCACCTTGAACAGCTCACTGACAAAGACTCCGATGGAGACCCGATCAATCTGTTGTAATTCATCATCTTCCCATTAATTAAGTCCCATGGCCTTTTAAGAACAATCAGCACATCAATCGGATGAAAGCAAGTCACTCTAGAATGAATCCTGAGTATGCACAACTCAGCTGCTCAATAACAAGACATGGAATTACTTAATTAGTTTCCTCTTTACTTGAATATTTTTTTGCCCTAAAAACTCTCAGCTACCAACTTGTGATCCCAAATTCAATGAGTCTTATGTCCAATTATGCTGTTATCTCCAAATACATTATTCAAATACAAGAACATTACCAACACAATAAATAAATGAGACGTAGGTTCATCTGTCCCATGCTATCCCTATAATGCTTGTTCAATATGGTTGAGAGGCTTACATGAATCGCATTCTGCTTTTTCCAATCATAGAAAGCATCGCTCTTTGCTTTTGTCTTATGCCTCAACATTTTATGCCGAACCCAACTAAATCATGCGTCCCCTTCAACCATCACTTATACTTTGATGCCATCGTTATCATTTTGTTAGGAGGCTTTTTGTGTTATAGAATCGCATGCGTATCCTTTCTCAACACTTGCAATCGAAGTGTACCACATAATGTTGCACTTGCCCCCAGCTTGTTTTTATTTCTTATTTTTCCTTGTTTTTTTTTTCTCAAGGAATTAATTTTAACAGCTGGACGAGTTTTATAAATTGAAAATGGTCATTTGGCGACTTCCATTTTACTTTCCATTTAAAAACAAAAAGAATGTCGTGCCAAAAGTCGAGGCAAGATGTCAACATCAGAGACCGACCCCCCCCCCCGGCCTCTTCTTTCTCTCTCTCATTGACCAGCCCTCCTCATGTCGAACGCTGTGCCACCAGTTTTTTTTTTGGTGACCGAGGATCCAGTTTCCCTTGTCAGCTTACGCTGATTCGATATTCGCGACTATACCTTGAGGGAGACTAGCACAGCAACCCACCGCTATGAACCTCTTCTTAAATCACAGAGCCAATTAGAGAGTTCGAACCCAGAACCTCCGAGAAGGAAAGGCAAGCCCTCAACCACCTCAGCCATGCATAGGTGGGTCCATCCCACCGGTTTGTTCTCACTCACTTCTTCCTTTTCCTTTCCTCGCTCTTCAGACGACGCCATCTTTCTCCTCTGTTTTCCATCATCACAGGCGTCGACCTTTTGGCAGCGCAGGAAATCAGTTTAGCTTCCTCATCCTGAGTTTTCTTCTTGCCTTCAGTTGGCGGGTCTTTTGCAGGTAAATTAGCTCGAGCACAAGTCCAAGAGAGTGGAAAAAGGGCCACGAGAGAAAATGGAAATGGAGATCATCAAGGAGGTACTGACCATATTGATGCAGTTGATGTGGAAGGTGGTGGGACCTCAAGATCTGAAATCTGGAGATCACATTTATAGGGCTGTGCAGCCATCATGGTGAGTCCTCGTCATCTTCCTGATTCTGCCCTAGTCATTTTTTGAACCTTCTTCTTTTTCTGGCCAATCTTTTCTACTCTTTAGCCAATTAATTTACACCGATGAACTCCATTTCCAACAACACCTACAAACCTCAGCAGAAAGTGAAAATGTTTCCAGTGGATATGGTCGGTCATGTTGAAACCACGAGATAAGAAATGACTACAAAGATATGTACTCCTAGCAAAAGCTATCGCTTTCCTATCAATGAGGATATAAGGTGCATTTGTTTCAACTTTCCAAACCGATAGAACTTTTAGCCTCTAAATCCTCTCAGGAAAAAGTTAGGGCCTTTGCTAAATATTTTTGGAGAGCATTGATTGAAAGCCAATACTGATGAAACCGAAAGCCCAAGGCAGAATGGGGCTTTTAGCATTTTCAAAATGCTATTGTGGGGTTTAATAAACTTTCTCCTCCTAATTTTTCCCGACTAATAATTGCACATTCCACTCTTACCCTCTAAAAACTCTGTTCATCTTCTTTCTCATACACTCTATGCTCGCTAGTTGCGCTGGTTAATGAGGTCAAGGTCACCGGTTGTCATGGTCGAGATTCAACTGGGGTTACGTGATCTCAGCGGTGGTTGCCTAGGATCGCATGATCTCAGAGCAACTTAGATCTTGCCCTTTGCCTAGCATCACACATCCCTGGCAGCCCGTCACTTAAGATTGCGCGACCTTAGAGGCCCTTGTTTGGGTGGAGCCGATTATCAAGGGGCCAAATCTGGGTAACCTCGAGGTCGCACGACCTATATAACAATCCACTACATCTCTTTCATGCTTCACCTGAGCTTCACCTCAGCTACTCTCTTTCGTTGATATGTGCTTCCACCTTCATTCCTTTTTCTTTGTTTTTTTTTTTTAAAGACTGAAGTCCTTTATAAGTTTGTGGCAAATGGCAGTTACCCAAACAGTATTTACATTTTGTGAAACCGATTTAACCTAAAATCCTTTGCAATTATAAAGGCATTTCCTAAAAGCTGAATCAAATGCACCCATAAAACAAGACCAAGGCAAGCGGACAGTTGGGTTGACTGCGCATCAATCTTTGTTAAGCAATCAAAATTCTTGCCATAAGTGCACTGGTTAGTATTTGCACTCGCGGTTTGTGGAGTTCACCTCCCCGTGCTATTTCTCCCAAAGAAAAACTTAAACGTTTTCCCTCAGCCCAAAATAAATGATAAAATCCATCCCCACGGTTTCGCTTCCATTTTCTTTCATTTCCAGGCAATCCATATCTGATTCCTATCGCCAGAGAAGATGCGTGAAAAAGTTCTAAAAATATTTTCCTTTTGTTTATTCTGTCCTTGCTTTTAGCCGGTGGATTTTTTGTGTTTGTTCTTCAAGGATTTGTGGCTCACAACACATTATTACTCTCACAATAGTCTAAAGACTGTTATACTAACAAAACCCATTAGAATATTTAAATTGCTAAAAACAGAAGTTTGTGATTATTTCTTACATGTTCCAAAGTTCACGCCAAGATGGTCCCCAACCAAAAGTTCATCTTCATTCACTTGGATTAAAATTTGATTCCTTAGCATGTTCCACACTTGTATATATGACAAGAATTTATGTTGACTATGGCTACGTGATTCACTTCACCCGAACCCAGAACCGAAAACCAATATTTCCATTGCTGTCTGATAGTAGTTGCAAGCAAAAAAATTTGCCTCCCTACCCAAAATGTAAATACCAAGAGACCATCGATCATGAGGTCGTCCAAACTTGTCTTGATTGCTTTCGGCGGGATGGTAAAAAACTCTGATCTCTTCACTATTACGGATACGGATGACCAGCACTGGGGTATAAGCTCGCAAGACGAGGAACTTACACCACGTTACTTGAAACCAACTTGTCCCATCAAGTCGTTGATAAGGCTCACAAGCTTTACGCTGACAATGCTTTAGGCAACTACAGCCTAATCAACAACAATTGCGAGCATTTTGCCACATTTTGCCGGATCAACACTCACACAAGTGAACAGACAACATTTATCCGTGATTGTAAGCAGAAAATTAAGGAAGCCAAAGAATGGATCATGAGGTTGCTGCTAAGAAAGTAAATTCAAGTGATCCAACCTTCCTTCAATCTTGTATCATCTGTCTGCTTGTTTTTTGTATATCTGTTTCATTGCATATTCAATTGCGAGAAACATGCACACGTGCAATATATATGTGTGTGTGTGTGTGTGTGTGTGTGTGTGTGTGTGTGTGTGTGTGAGAAAAGAAAATGTGCCCTGCTTAGGTTATTCATGTATGAACATGTTTATGTGGCGATATATTTATAAGTTTATGGTAAGGGTCTAAAAATGGTCATTATATTCAATGTCCAGAAATATGATTAATTATGTGTTGGAATTAAGTGTTCCTTATGAGTAATGTTTGTGATATTTTGAGGAATCACAACCACATGTTCTATAAATATAAACTGTTACACGAAAACATGATTTGATATTTACATATCTAACATTTCCCCTCACGCATGAGCTGAACTTTGGGTTAAGACTAAGCATACACTCATGTATATGGCAAGCAAATAAGAGGTTTGGAAATATTTAAACGCATAACTTCTAGCTCTGATGTGATGAAAGATTTTGTGAGATTATTATCAACTGTTTTAAAAGTTTAGGATATTAGATAAAAGCGTGTTTTAATATTTTTAATGTTCTCATGATGCAAACAGTCCTCCCGGTTAGATATGCCAGAAGGCAAGAGCCGATGCTGATGGAACCTCACATCTCATATCACTCCATTAATTATGATATTTGGCGCCACATAAAATTGATCGATCAATGACAACGAGGTTCAGTTCTTTTTAGTAGGGTTCGAAAAATGACTCGCGGGTCAGCAAGAACTCATCCTACGTTTATTATTATACGGGTAGACGTGGAAATACAACATCTTTCGAAAACCACTGACAAATAATTATTATTATTATTTCTTTGTCAAACATGTGCCCTGAAATAAGCACGCTACTGAATTGCCGTATGTGCACTAATTCTCATTTTCATTTCCTTCTCTTCAAAACCAATTGCGTTGAAATGTTAAAATTCGCGAAAACCCAGAAAGATATAAATTCATTTATCTTTTTCATCTGTAAAATTTCTAGTAAGGGCGGGTCATGGAGACAAATATTTTATTTCTATCAGATGAGTGGATATACTTTTTATAGTAGTGTGGTTTCTTATTTCCCTTATTTTTTTACATTGAAAGAATACTTCTTGAAACCAAGGAGGCCATTCATTTAAAAGATTATGTCAAGCAACCAGTGAAGAAACGACACTATAAGAGGTAATAATAACCTATTTTTATAAATTTGACTGAATTATTAGCATAAATTATATATAATTTACCATTCACTATTTCTTGAGGCATGTAATAGGTATATAAAATGAATACCGATAGCTGAGTGGCCTCGATATAGGCCATATGAAGCAAATGAATCGGCCTAGCTGGCCCATTAACAAATTTGCTTTTTGGCCCAATCTAATAGACTCATAAACATGGCACGCACGTTAAACTAACTAAACACCTATGTAAGTTTATTTGCTCAAAACTAATTTTATTTGCTCACATGAATTATGTAAGTTATGAGTCTATGTCTCCTGTCATAGTATCACACTAGCATAAAGCAATTAGTCACCATACGTGTTGTGAGGTATTGTCAACTGTTCTAAAAGCTTAAATTTTTAGATAAAGATGTAGTTTAAAATTTAGATATCCAAACACACATGTCGGAAAAATTGCATGGGGATTCCTATCAAATAGAGAAATATGTTTTCCCCAAGAATCATCTTAATACCTCGTCTGGATGGTCCGGAAACATCTAAAACACTAAAGGACCTTGGACTTATTACAATGATCACTGGACCTTCCCCCAACAAGAGTTAATTGAGATTGACGTGTCTGTTGGACCCAATAAATGCTTTAATGTGGAAAGCTCGAGTGCAGTGTTCATGAAGAGAAATCTCATTACTTAAATATGATTGCGGGCTTTATCGTCAGAGTTTTTATTCCTATACATTAGTTGATAGTTCGTGGTAGCAAAATTTCTTTTCACGCTAGATCTTGCTCACCCCAGTAGATACATCAGCTTCAATCAACCGGACTAGGAGTTTGACAGACTTGATTCATTACAAAAAGTCTTGGGAATCCAAGAACTTGATTGAGCAAATTAAAAGTTTAAGGATTTGATTACAAGAAAAATATGCTAGTTTAGGGCCCAAAGTAGACTTTTACCTTTTAAGAAACGCAAGACATATGCTGTTGTTATTGACATCAGGCTTCGAGAATGGCAAGTCCATTCGATAAATATGTCCTTTACTTGTGCAAAAGAAAAAACTCATTGTAATTTTCCATGGTTTCTCGATCCATAGTATGTATGCTTCAATTTATCAAGCATATAAGTCTCATGAATGAGTGTTATTCAAGTATTGTATAAGGCAATTTTTATGATTTAATTTGAAGTTTTTTTTTTAACAGACCTTGGGCCCACCCGGCCTCGATAGATGACTTTGGTCCTGACAAATTTCGGCAAAGCCCGACCTAAAACCGTCAAATCAATCTTATAAGATCAGTCATCAAGGTTGGACAATAATACGTATTCATCATGAAAATTGCAAGAGCCATGTTCTTTTCATTTCCAAAGATTCGAATGAACTACGATGTTCCGGAATTTTTAAAGGTCTATAACGTGATAGGCATATGTATAGAGACAATCTACGACGCCAATATGCCAAATATGCACAAGTTAGTATTTAACATGCAAAGTTGGTATACTAAGTATGTTGGCAAACTGGATTGCAATTGATATTTATGGTATGTTTGTTTTATTGAAAACTCAAAATTTGAAAAACTATTTTCAAAAAATAATTGATTATATTGCTTATACAAATGAATGAATTATTGTCCTCATCATTCACCGAAACAGTTATTTATAAATTGACATCGACAACGAAAATATTGCTCATTAACTAATTTTTTTAAACAACATAACTAATCATTTTTCAGAAAATATTCTCAAAATCTTCAGTTTTTCGTAAAACAAATGCACTCTTGCCGAGGTATATTTCTTTATTATAACAGGGGGAACTACTGTAAGTCAACTAGATATCATTCCACCATTTCCATATGGAGGAAGAAATCACTTACCCCTTAGGAAAAACCTGGTGTGGGAATGATATTGAAGTGAGAAATTGTCAATCTTCAACTTCTTTTTGATGTAGAATTGTCGATATTCCCTGATTGTGGAGAAGAAAAATATACACTTATAACAAGGGGAGATGAGTTTTGTGGGCACCGATAAGTAAAATTAAGTAACACTATCCCGTTGGGCACTCCACTCGAGAATTACAAGGGACGGCCCTCTTCGGTAGAAATACCCCTTGGCTACCACCTATAGCCTACATAATCAGCCGATAGTCAAGGCCCCGTGATTATGTAGGCCTACGGCTTACATTATTATTATTATTATTATTATTATTATTATATAGTACGTGGTTATATCGGTGTATCATGCGTTCCGCTGACGGACCAAAATTCAAGACGTACGTAACATTTCGAAAAGAAGTTGACGGCTTGAAAAGAAAGCGCACGCTTAAACCAATCGATCAACGATGGTTGTCCTTTCATGAGCATTTGTGGTATTCCGTACAAGATGGACCGAGTGATAAAAGTCGTACACGTGTTCCAGAGAATCAAAACAGAATTGAACTCTTAGCGCATATTGGTCAATGAAACGACGATAAACTCTGCTCGTCATTCTGTCTATGTTAGAAAATATGAATAGAATATTATTTTTCTCTTCCTTCACAAATCTCAACTCTGTCAATTGGGAGAGAGTTCAACAAGCAATAAAATTGGTTTTCTTGGAATTAGTGCACGAGCCATACACCGTTCAAGAGAAGACTCGAAGATGGTCGTCGTGATACCTGACTTGCAATTTTCTGAGCTCATTTCAGACTTCGATCGATTAGAAGTTGGGTCGAAATTATTATGGGGGAGATGGGGTCCGAACGTGAACCGGTGTGGTTGAGACAAAATCACCGTTAATTACGATTTTCTTATTCAGGCCCAAGGTCTCTCAACTTGAATTTTCCAGGATTAAAGATTTAAAAGAAACCTATTGGAAGAAATGAGTGCGGGGCGAGGAGACGATGGTTTGTTCTATTAAAGGTCAAATTCCTCCAACCGCTTATGGAGTTCACCATTTCAGAAGATGACGCTCGCCTTGCTACTCTGCAACAGAATGGGTCGCCTTTGGTCAGCACAGGAAATCGAGGTCTGGGATGAGGCCACCCCTGAAGAAAAAATAGAGGAATGCAAGCTGATCTTAGTTGGTAACATTTCTTCAAACCCATCTGTAAACTTTCAGGCTTTTCAAAATACAATGAAGCGCGCCTGGCGCACTGAATCTATGGAATTCTTCCAACCGGAAGCAGGACTATATGTATTCAAGTTTGCCATTGAAGTAGAAAAACAGCGTATTCTAGATAATGGGCCGTGGCTTTTCTCGAGTCATTTAGTAATATTAAAGCCTTGAATGCCGAATACCCCCCTCCACTGTTATGATTTCACAACATGTGCTTTCTGGGTTTAGATTTTTGGCCTTCCTCTAGAAAGATGCACTGAAAGCATGATTCAAAAGGCAGTGCGACATGTGGGCAAGGTGCTTGATATTAAAGTAGAAAACAAGGATGGTACTACTTTTAGAGCAGGGCGTGCCAGAGTAGAAATCAATCTTCAAGAACCACTAAAACCTAGCCAGTTACTCAGATTAGAAGGAAAAAATATTTGGCTCGACTTCCGTTATGAGCGACTATCGCATTACTGTTACTCTTGCAGAAAGCTTGGTCATCATGCAATGAATTGCAAAGACTTTCCTTTTGATATCGATAAAATGGACAGCAAGCATGACATGTATTGGACAATGGCTTAGAGCGGAGGTGCGAGAACACAGCTCCTTTTGGGTTACCTTTTATGAGACATACAGCAACACTGATGCGACTGAAGAAGTTATTCCAGAAACTCCTCAGCAACCAAAACAGATCATACTAGTGGATAAACCAAGCAATATAAACAAAGAACCTATGAAGGCTCCTATAGAATGTGCTATGGTCACCTTTGCTGAACCATTGCAATGGCGTCATCAAGCTGGGATCTCTGGAATTGAACCAGCAGCAACAACACAAGTTCCTGTAACAACACATGATGAAGATGGTAAATATGCAGTAGCTGAATCTTCCAAGCTCAAGAAATCAAAGAGCAATCGCTTATCTACCAAAGCAACTCCCACTAAGAAGGTTAAAAGGTATAACCCATATGAGGTAAAGTCTCTTGCACAAGACAACTTGGAGGAAATGCATTTGATGGAAACACCAATCATAGAGGTCGACGAACCTGGACATTGGGCTGTGGTGGCTGGCCCTAAAAAGCCACCAAGCGACAAATGAAGATCATAAGCTGGAACTGTCAGGGGTTGGGCAATCCCCTGACAGTTCGAGCTCTAAGGGCCCTTGTGGTCCAGGAAAAGCCCCACTTGGTGTTCTTAATGGAAACGAAGAATCAGAGTGCAATACTTAAAAAAATCCAACAGCGACTGAAATTCCCGAATTGTCTTATTCAAGATCCTATTGGCTTAGCAGGCGGCTTGGTGGTTTTTTGGACCAAGAGGGTCTCTCTAACTATGGAAAACCATACATCAAACTACATGGATATGGTATGCATAGATGTGGAGAATGGGCTGTCTATGCGTCTAACGTGTTTTCATGCGCCAGCTGTATACTCTCTAAGACAGCATCTCTGGGAAGAACTATGTCGAATCAGTTTTCACAACACTTTACCATGGGCTTGCATTGGGGACTTCAATGAAATCCTCAACCATTGGGAGAAGAATGGAAAGCGACTGCCAGACCACTATCGAATGCAATCTTTTCGAGACTTTCTAAACACTTGCCGCCTTATGGACGTTGATAGTAAGGGTTGCGCTTTTACTTGGGTCAATAATCGGGAGGGTGAGGAACTAGTTAAAGAAAGACTAGATCGAGTTGTATGTACAATTGCTTGGCGTCTGACCTTTCCTGAAGCTGAAGTTTATGTTTTACCAGCGCTGGGATCTGACCACAGCCCAATCTTATTACACACTGACACCAAAGTCATTAAGCGGAAGAGGAATTTTATCTTTGAAGCTTTTTGGATACATGATCAAGAATGCCGATCAGTCATTGCTCATTCTTGGCTTTCTCTACCAAGGTCAGCCCACTCTATCTCCTCTAAACTTAAATCTGTTTCAACAGCTCTTGAATCTTGGAGTCGTTGCAAATTTACTAGGGGTAACCAGCAAATCAGTCTATTGACTCAGAAACTCCAATTCCACTCTAATCAACCTAGCGGCAACTATGATTCAGTGGAGGTTAAACGCATTAAAACTGAAATCCAGAATCTGTGGCAGCAAGAAGAGCAATATTGGGCGATGAGATCACGAGTTAGTTGGCTAAAATGGGGGGATAAGAACACAAAATTCTTCCACGGCACTACTATTCAGAGGAGACATCGCAATCGCATCACTATGTTACAGGATGAAGATCTCACTTGGGTCCGAGATCAAGAAAGATTGAAGAATATGACTAGCCTTTTCTTCCAAAAGTTATATACCTCGGCAGGTCATAGAGATTATCGACCAATCCTAATGCAATGTCCACAAAAAGTAACAGAGGAAATGAACATGGCCCTTACAGCTGATGTTACCTAAGAAGAAGTAAACAAGCTGCATTTCAATTGGGCGCGACAAAAGCGCCAAGCCCAGATGGCTTGAATGGGATATTCTACCAACACCATTGGGATATTCTTCAGGAAGACCTTTTTACTTCAGTACAGGATTTTTTTATCTCTAGTGCTATGCGTCCTAAACTTAACTGAACTACCATATCTTTGATTCCCAAAACACCAAACCCAGAATGACTAGATCAATTCCGCCCAATTAGTCTTTGTAACTTCATATACAAAATCATCTCAAAGATTCTGGCAAACCGCCTGAAACCTTTCCTACCTGAATTAATCTCTATTGAGCAATCTGCCTTGTTAGTGGCCAACAAATTTAGGACAATATCTTAGTTGTTCAAGAGGTCTTGCATCAGCTTCGAATTAGAAAGCGAAAGAAATCCTTTCAGGCCGTTCTGAAGTTGGACATGTAGAAGGCATACGACTGAGTTGAATGGGACTTCCTTCAGGACTATCTTCTACATCTGGGCTTTCACTCTCAATGGGTTAAGTGGATAATGCAATGCATCACCACTGCTTCTCTCAGTGTTAAATTTAATGGTGAAAGTCTAAATTTGTTCAACCCATCAAGGGGTCTCAGACAGGGAGACCCTATTTCTCCTTATCTTTTCATCCTGGTGGTGGACGTGCTGTCAATACTTATCCATCGAGCAGTGAACATGAATAATCTCAACGGCATTAAATTAGGTGGTGTCCTACTCTCTCCCATCTATTTTTTACTGATGATGCTATATTTTTCCTTGATAGGAAAATTCAGGAATGTCAGAACTTAGCCAACATCCTGAACCAATATTGCCTAGAAACGGTCCAGGCAGTTAACAGGAATAAATCTGGTATCTACTTTACTAAGATCTGCCCTGCTCGTCTTCAGGAAAACCTAGCCCAAGAACTTAGGATACCCGTGCTAACGAAGACTAGAAAATACCTTAGGATTCCATCGGATTGGGGAAAATAAAAAAATGAGATGTTCGCCTGGATTTTGAGTTAGGTCAATTCAAAACTTGAAGGCTGGAAAGAATAGTTCCTCTCTAAAGGTGGCAAGGAGACACTAATCAAAACGGTAATATAGGCAATCCCTCAATATGCCATGTCTATTTTCAAGATTCCTATGTCTTTATGTACAACTATTGAGAAGAAAGTTGCTAGATTTTGGTGGCAGAACAATCAACATAAATCTGGCATTTATTGGAAACGTTGGGATGTACTTAAGGATAGAAAAGATTTGGGAGGACTTGGCTTTCGTGACCTGATCGCCTTTAATAAAGCATTACTAGAAAAGCTGGTGCGGCGTCTCCTACAAAACCCATCCTCTTTATGGAGTCAACTCTTTAAGGGTCTTTACCATCACTCTACAGAGTTCTGGCATGCTGACAAAGGGCCAAGACCTTCTTGGGGATGGCTAAGTATACTAACTGGTAGAGATTCAATTCTGAATAACCTACAATGGTCAGCAGGAGATGGGAAACGGATCTCAATCTGTGATGATAAATGGCTGAATAGTGGTCCCATTGGCGGACCTACACCAAGAGGAGAACCACCAAGGGTTGCTGATTTCATTATTTCGGATAGCAACCACTGGAATGAACCCCTTCTGCGCAGAAGCTTTGATGATCAAATAGTTGAGGAAATTCTTACAATCCAGATCTAGACTCATTGTATAAAGGATCGACTTATTTGGAAGGGAACTCAGAATGGTGTTTATACTATTAAGAATGGATAAAACTCTCTACGATCTATTGAAGAAATCAAGGTACAAAATTTCGCATCCTCCTCTTACCAACCACCTCGACAACTTTGGGCCAAGATTTGGAATATGAAACCACACCCCCCCCCCGCGAAGATATGTGTCTTTATGTGGTCCTTATGCCAAAATGCTCTATCAACAAGAGACAATCTATATCACAGAAAAATCATCACAGATCCTATGTGCCAGATTTATCAAAATCACAGCCCAGAAACAACGGAACATATCTTTCTGCATTATCCATGGACGCGCAAGATTTAGTCTCATTCAGCAGTACGAATCAACCTAACAGATTATAATACAAATCGTATGGATGCTTAGTTAGCAGAGTTTTTATGTAAAAAGAATTCCACACCTGATCTGGAAACCCTGGCGCATATCCTCTGGCAGCTCTGGAAATCCAGAAACCATTTTGTATTTCGCAGGGCTGCTCCCAACCCAGCATAGGTTCTCACAGCGGCCTTTGCATTTGCCTAATCTGCTCATCGATGCCATGGTGTGTGGACAAGCTCTCGACCTAGCCTCCCGAACTCAGATCGAGTGTGGAAGCCTCCAGATCTTGAAGCGATCAAGATAAATATTGATGGAGCCTTTCCTTCTGCGTCAAATGAGGGATCTGTGGTGTTTATTTGGCGTGATCACTCTGGCCAACTTATTGACGGATTTACAAACACAGTTCCAACAACTACGGCGCTGCAGACAGAAGCTCAAGCCCTTACAATTACCTTACAAAACCTGCTGCACAAAAAAATGGAAAGGAAGCAACTCATTGTGGAATCCGACTGCTGGGTGCTTGTGAACGCCGTGTAGAATCCATGTTCGGCGCCATGGGAAGCTCGTTCGCTCATCTCCGAAGCTGCGGCGCTCCTCCCCTGTTTCTCTAGGTTAAACATCACGTACTGCCAAAGGGAGGCGAACCAAGCTGCCGACTGGGCTACCAAGGCCCATGGGCACTGAAGTCTGCCCTTGAATTGGACCCTTTCTCCTCCCCCACCTCTGTTGGATTTGCTTTGTATTGACATTCTGCCCTATAGTGGCACCTTTGGTTAATATAAATACAATGGGCCTCTGTTTTCGACCAAAAAAAAAAAAAAAAAAAAAACTTGTAATCTTATAAGATGCAACCTAAATCCAAATGGAGCATAATGCACCACATCTCAACATGCAAAAAGGATGCTATGAGTGCGGGACTTCATAAAAATTGACTATTTTTCTATCAAGGATCAAATCATGCCATTTTAATGACTAATCCGACCCTTGAAAAGATTTTTCTTTGGAAATATACATTTTATTCAAGCGGTGAAATTCAAGCATCAATATTAAGGGTGAGCTTTGATCTAGAGTCAATCCTAGACCGGCCTAACCTGGCCAGTTCTAGTCCGATTCCCTAGGGAGCTAGGTTGGTCTTTGGTCCTTGAACCCCTAAACCCTACATTGTGTAGGTTGGTTTTTAGTCCTGAGAGTTTAGAGTTGCTCCAATCTGAACCAATCATGTATATTTATATACTATATGCTTTTGTTCACTATAAATCTTAGCGCCTTCTCCTCTAATCTCTTCTTTCTTATGCAATTCAGTTTGCAGTGTGAATTAGAAAGTAGATTGAAGCCCAACCATAATTCAACCAAAAAAAGTAGAAATCCTCTTCACTCACCTTGTGGCTTGCCTCTCTTTGCTTGCCTTGCCGCTTGCCTAACTATCCTCCAGCCTCTCCTCACTAGCCTCAAGTGTTCTTTTTATGGTTTGTTACTTTTAGCAAGTGTGGAATGTCTATTGTTACCTTATTTTATATTTATGTTTGAAATACTAGTATTTATAGTTTGGTTGTTTAATGTCGCATTATTGATGGATATGTAATTTGAAATAGAATATTTATCCTTCAATGAATACAAAAAATTAAATAAAACAATAATTGGTTAGTCTCGAATTGACTTTGAAACCGGACCATAACCATAGGGATAGGCCAATCCTCGATCCTAAACTTAACAGGGTCGGTCATTAGTCTCAAAAATTGATGACCAATGCTGTACAGGTTAATCCCTAGGTTAAATGTTGGACTAGTCTAATCTAAACCATATTCACCCTTAGTCAACATGCCGGTATTTCAAAAAGCAATAAATTAGTATTTAACATGTAAAGTTAGTATACTAAATAAGTTGGCAAACTATATTGCGATTGATCTTCAGTCGACAAGATATATTTTTTTCCGATTGTAGGGGATTTCGGATTCCCAAAAACCGGATTCGACACTAAATCGAATCCCTAAAACGAATGCGGAAGACAAGCCCGGGAAAATCACGTATCACCGATCCTAAAGCACACCACGGATTCGAGCGTACCTTGTTAGCCACAGATTAAACACAAATGCCGACAAGAGGAAGAGAAAACCGATCCCGATCGATCCAATGACGTCGATTGGCCTTGAACGGAAGACGGTGTCACCTTTAGCGTTCAATTTCTTTTTGGAGGGAGAGGAGGAGAGAAGACGTATGCTGAAAATGCCAAAAGGGTGCCTTCTCCCTCTCTTTACTCCCTTATATACGTTCCCTCCAAAAAGGAATCGTGCCCCTTCATCCATGGGCCCTAATCTTGTGGGCCGGGCTTTTAGGCCCAACATGGGCGGACGGGCCTTAAGCCCATCACATAAAACCATCATCTCCCACTCGCACATGGTGGGCTGAACAGGATTCTCTTTACTTTTCTTCAACATTCATACCGGTGAATAATCCGTGCGACCAGCATACTTTCAGAGCTCGTTGCTATACATCTGTTAGGAATATATAGCGGCTCATAATGGGCATCACACTTTGAGTAGATTTTATATGCAGTACCCTAGATCGATCGATCACATTTATATCTCTCTTGATCTCTTTTAAATAATGATATATATATATATATATATATATTTTATTCACAATTATGATTATCCCAAAGACAGTCATAATTGGTTAACCAAAGGAATACAAAACTACAATGTGATTCTCCAAAATCGATCTTCCTCTTTCCTTCAAACTCTCAATTTCAGTTCAGCTTGCTTTTCTAGAAATGTCCCATTAGATCGAATCAACTCATGACCATTGGCAACATCCTAAGATAGCAAACACTAAATAGAAATCTTGAGAATAAGTAAGAGTCATGAGGGGACTATAAATTGAGGAACTCTTTTCCTCAAGGGTCTCACACGACATAAAAGTTGAGATCAAACTTTTGACACTCTTATTGGTCGTCTCATGCATACGTAGTATGAAATACGTATTACGGTATTAACTCCTTTCC